>OX458318.1:1575000-2825000 GCA_949768715.1 Dascillus cervinus | reverse complement strand
AGTTGAAATTTTGAAAGCTATTTTCAATAAATACAAAAATTGAATTATTAATTAACCAACCTAAAAGGATAATTTGTTGAGATAACTGTCTTTTGGCCTATCAGTTGACTTTGTTCTACATTGACATACTTCTTGTTTAAATTTAAATTTGAAAAGCATTAAAAATCCGACAGCTAGAGCTGGAGGGCTTTTACTGTAAAATTTGAGTTAATTAATTGTTCGACTCGAAATTGAACAATATTCTTAGTAATTTTAGTTCAAATTTTGGAAGCTATTTTCAGTAAACACAAAAATTTAATTGTTAATTAATCAACCTAAAATGATAATTTGTTGAGATAACTGTCTTTTGGACTATCAGTTGACTTTGTTCTACATTGACATACTTCTTGTTTAAATTTAAATTTGAAAAGCATTAAAAATCCGACAGCTAGAGCTGGAGGGCTTTTACTGTAAAATTTGAGTTAATTAATTAAAACAAACAAATGTTCATTGTTCGACTCGAAATTGAACAATATCCTAAGTAATTTTAGTTGAAATTTTGAAAGCTATTTTCAGTAAATACAAAAATTGAATTATTAATTAACCAACCTAAAAGGATAATTTGTTGAGATAACTGTCTTTTGGCCTATCAGTTGACTTTGTTCTACATTGACATACTTCTTGTTTAAATTTAAATTTGAAAAGCATTAAAAATCCGACAGCTAGAGCTGGAGGGCTTTTACTGTAAAATTTGAGTTAATTAATTAAAACAAACAAATGTTCATTGTTCGACTCGAAATTGAACAATATCCTAAGTAATTTTAGTTGAAATTTTGAAAGCTATTTTCAGTAAATACAAAAATTGAATTATTAATTAACCAACCTAAAAGGATAATTTGTTGAGATAACTGTCTTTTGGCCTATCAGTTGACTTTGTTCTACATTGACATACTTCTTGTTTAAATTTAAATTTGAAAAGCATTAAAAATCCGACAGCTAGAGCTGGAGGGCTTTTACTGTAAAATTTGAGTTAATTAATTGTTCGACTCGAAATTGAACAATATTCTTAGTAATTTTAGTTCAAATTTTGGAAGCTATTTTCAGTAAACACAAAAATTTAATTGTTAATTAATCAACCTAAAATGATAATTTGTTGAGATAACTGTCTTTTGGACTATCAGTTGACTTTGTTCTACATTGACATACTTCTTGTTTAAATTTAAATTTGAAAAGCATTAAAAATCCGACAGCTAGAGCTGGAGGGCTTTTACTGTAAAATTTGAGTTAATTAATTAAAACAAACAAATGTTCATTGTTCGACTCGAAATTGAACAATATCCTAAGTAATTTTAGTTGAAATTTTGAAAGCTATTTTCAGTAAATACAAAAATTGAATTATTAATTAACCAACCTAAAAGGATAATTTGTTGAGATAACTGTCTTTTGGCCTATCAGTTGACATTGTACTACGTTGACATACTTCTTGTTTAAATTTAAATTTGAAAAGCATTAAAAATCCGACAGCTAGAGCTGGAGGGCTTTTACTGTAAAATTTGAGTTAATTAATTGTTCGACTCGAAATTGAACAATATTCTTAGTAATTTTAGTTCAAATTTTGGAAGCTATTTTCAGTAAACACAAAAATTTAATTGTTAATTAATCAACCTAAAATGATAATTTGTTGAGATAACTGTCTTTTGGACTATCAGTTGACTTTGTTCTACATTGACATACTTCTTGTTTAAATTTAAATTTGAAAAGCATTAAAAATCCGACAGCTAGAGCTGGAGGGCTTTTACTGTAAAATTTGAGTTAATTAATTGTTCGACTCGAAATTGAACAATATTCTTAGTAATTTTAGTTCAAATTTTGGAAGCTATTTTCAGTAAACACAAAAATTTAATTGTTAATTAATCAACCTAAAATGATAATTTGTTGAGATAACTGTCTTTTGGACTATCAGTTGACTTTGTTCTACATTGACATACTTCTTGTTTAAATTTAAATTTGAAAAGCATTAAAAATCCGACAGCTAGAGCTGGAGGGCTTTTACTGTAAAATTTGAGTTAATTAATTAAAACAAACAAATGTTCATTGTTCGACTCGAAATTGAACAATATCCTAAGTAATTTTAGTTGAAATTTTGAAAGCTATTTTCAGTAAATACAAAAATTGAATTATTAATTAACCAACCTAAAAGGATAATTTGTTGAGATAACTGTCTTTTGGCCTATCAGTTGACATTGTACTACGTTGACATACTTCTTGTTTAAATTTAAATTTGAAAAGCATTAAAAATCCGACAGCTAGAGCTGGATGGCTTTTACTGTAAAATTTGAGTTAATTAATTGTTCGACTCGAAATTGAACAATATTCTTAGTAATTTTAGTTCAAATTTTGGAAGCTATTTTCAGTAAACACAAAAATTTAATTGTTAATTAATCAACCTAAAATGATAATTTGTTGAGATAACTGTCTTTTGGACTATCAGTTGACTTTGTTCTACATTGACATACTTCTTGTTTAAATTTAAATTTGAAAAGCATTAAAAATCCGACAGCTAGAGCTGGAGGGCTTTTACTGTAAAATTTGAGTTAATTAATTGTTCGACTCGAAATTGAACAATATTCTTAGTAATTTTAGTTCAAATTTTGGAAGCTATTTTCAGTAAACACAAAAATTTAATTGTTAATTAATCAACCTAAAATGATAATTTGTTGAGATAACTGTCTTTTGGACTATCAGTTGACTTTGTTCTACATTGACATACTTCTTGTTTAAATTTAAATTTGAAAAGCATTAAAAATCCGACAGCTAGAGCTGGAGGGCTTTTACTGTAAAATTTGAGTTAATTAATTAAAACAAACAAATGTTCATTGTTCGACTCGAAATTGAACAATATCCTAAGTAATTTTAGTTGAAATTTTGAAAGCTATTTTCAGTAAATACAAAAATTGAATTATTAATTAACCAACCTAAAAGGATAATTTGTTGAGATAACTGTCTTTTGGCCTATCAGTTGACATTGTACTACGTTGACATACTTCTTGTTTAAATTTAAATTTGAAAAGCATTAAAAATCCGACAGCTAGAGCTGGATGGCTTTTACTGTAAAATTTGAGTTAATTAATTGTTCGACTCGAAATTGAACAATATTCTTAGTAATTTTAGTTCAAATTTTGGAAGCTATTTTCAGTAAACACAAAAATTTAATTGTTAATTAATCAACCTAAAATGATAATTTGTTGAGATAACTGTCTTTTGGACTATCAGTTGACTTTGTTCTACATTGACATACTTCTTGTTTAAATTTAAATTTGAAAAGCATTAAAAATCCGACAGCTAGAGCTGGAGGGCTTTTACTGTAAAATTTGAGTTAATTAATTGTTCGACTCGAAATTGAACAATATTCTTAGTAATTTTAGTTCAAATTTTGGAAGCTATTTTCAGTAAACACAAAAATTTAATTGTTAATTAATCAACCTAAAATGATAATTTGTTGAGATAACTGTCTTTTGGACTATCAGTTGACTTTGTTCTACATTGACATACTTCTTGTTTAAATTTAAATTTGAAAAGCATTAAAAATCCGACAGCTAGAGCTGGAGGGCTTTTACTGTAAAATTTGAGTTAATTAATTAAAACAAACAAATGTTCATTGTTCGACTCGAAATTGAACAATATCCTAAGTAATTTTAGTTGAAATTTTGAAAGCTATTTTCAGTAAATACAAAAATTGAATTATTAATTAACCAACCTAAAAGGATAATTTGTTGAGATAACTGTCTTTTGGCCTATCAGTTGACTTTGTTCTACATTGACATACTTCTTGTTTAAATTTAAATTTGAAAAGCATTAAAAATCCGACAGCTAGAGCTGGAGGGCTTTTACTGTAAAATTTGAGTTAATTAATTAAAACAAACAAATGTTCATTGTTCGACTCGAAATTGAACAATATCCTAAGTAATTTTAGTTGAAATTTTGAAAGCTATTTTCAGTAAATACAAGAACTTAATTATTAATTAATCAACCTAAAATAATAATTTGTTGAGATAACTGTTTTTTGGCCTATCAGTTGACATTGTACTACGTTGACATAGTTCTTGTTTAAATTTAAATTTGACAAGCATTCAAAATCCGACAGCAAGAGCTGGAGGGCCTTTATTGTAAAATTTGAGTTAATTAATTGAAACTAACAAAACCAGAACTTGCTTTAGCAACAATTTTGCAACTCTGGAAGGTTTTGCGAGGATCTCTTCAAGACTCCCCTGGGGGTCGTTTCGGATGGAGGCTAAAAATAGCCCTTGACCGCGGTAACAATTAACATATTTTGAAAACGGTCTGAATTAACGAGACGGTTCTGCTGCAATGTAGCGAATGTAGGTCAGAACGTTCCGCAGTTATCCGACAAGTGAATTATCGCCGACTGGTTAGCTTTCTTCCGAATTTTCCAAATAATTTAACGATTGCACTTTTTCGCTAAATTGGGTGTAATCCATCAAGCTGGATGTTGCCTGCAGGAATTGCAAAGTCGGGAATGGAAATGGGCCTGAAGAAATGTTTTATTTAATTAATCTAGAAAAAATTGCAAAAGGGCTGAATTAAAGAATCATTTTGTGCTAATTAATTTTATCATGAGCAGACGGAAACGGGCCTGTTATTGTACTGTAAGGGTTAAATGCAAATTTGTGAGTAATTTTAGGATCATTTTTATCACATTGTACGAACATAAAGAAAATATGAATATTTCGGCTGAAATTAACATCAATGTGTGTGATAATGTAATCATTATGCAGATGTATTCAGTACTGAATGTGAAGTCGAGTGTTTCAGGGCAGTTCCCAAAGTTTAATAAATAAATAGGAAGAATTCTCACTATTTTATATTAACAATGGTAAGTACTGAAGATAAATCACCCGGTATAATTTTTGTTTGGATAAACTAAACACTATTTAAAAAATACAGACATTTTTCTTTAAGTAACTATAAAGTTATCAATTCAATGAAAAACAATTTAAATAAAATATCCTAATGACGCAGCCCGAAGGGCGAAGGAATGCGGAAATGTTAAGTTGTTTATGTAAGTGTTACTTAAAATATTGTTGCAGCTAGTATTTGTGTTGTGTTTAATTATTAACAGAAAAAGAAAACATTTTAAAAGCCGAAAGTGATTTTCTAGAACGATTTTGAATTTTTGGTAAACAAAATTGACGTCTATTTTTTTTCTATTTTATGAATTTTTTTAATTTCCGCATTACTTCCGATTTTTTTATGGTACTGTAAAGTTTGAACTTAAAACTTTATCAAAACGGATACTTACCAACTGGGACTGTTACTATCAAATATTATAATTAATTTATTGAATTGATTTGCGAATATTTCAAAATGTTGACATTTGAGTTGTAGCTTTCAAGTAACCTTAACTTTTTTCCAAATTTTTTAACTGACCTCATGCTTTTGTTTAACGCCATTAAATTAGCAATTATGATTCTACAGCGATTGTACATTCTAAATCGTTAATTGCATTCACAGCTCCTAAACCTTCAGCGCTCCTGATACTTTCAAGTGGCATTTGTGCACAACAACCGAACACAAATTCTAAATAGAAAACAATCGTAGAGATTTGCTGAAATTTCATGGAAAACAAAGCCAATACACTCGAATTAAGTTACTCTTAGCAACCTGAAATAATGCATAATTATGGAAATTACTTAGAAGTTACATACAATTTGCCTTAAATTAAAAATGGCGTATTAAGGCACTCATTTCAACACTATCATAAAAAACCCTTTTCCAACGTATCCAATGTAATGTTTGCTTTCCACACTAGCGATGAAAGGAAACTTTTCTCACTTGTATTGAAAACTATTGATTTTAATCACTTGTGACGACAACGGCTGCGTTTTTCTTTCAATTAAGCGACGAAAGTGTCATTGTCACATTTGATGTTATAAAGAAGAATTTTAAATTATCATAAATAAATTTTCTTATTTAAATTCGTTTGCTTTAACCTTTATTTCAATAAAAAAACAAGATAATCTTATATATTCAAAAGGATGAAAGAAAACTTTTCTCACTTGTTGAAAATTATTGATTTTAATCTCTTGTGACAACGGCTACGTTTTTCTTTAAATTAAGCGACGAAAGTGCCCTTTTCACATTTGATGTTATAAAGAAGAATTTTAAATTATCATAAATAAATATTCTTATTTAAATTCGTTTGCTTTAACCTTTATTTCAATTAAAAAAAAACAGATAATCTTATATATTCAAAAGGATGAAAGAAAACTTTTCTCACTTGTTGAAAATTATTGATTTTAATCTCTTGTGACAACGGCTACGTTTTTCTTTAAATTAAGCGACGAAAGTGCCCTTTTCACATTTGATGTTATAAAGAAGAATTTTAAATTATCATAAATAAATTTTCTTATTTAAATTCCTTTGCTTTAACCTTTATTTCAATAGAAAAACAAGATAATCTTATATATTCAAAAGGATGAAAGAAAACTTTTCTCACTTGTTGAAAATTATTGATTTTAATCTCTTGTGACAACGGCTACGTTTTTCTTTAAATTAAGCGACGAAAGTGCCATTTTCACATTTGATGTTATAAAGAAGAATTTTAAATTATCATAAATAAATATTCTTATTTAAATTCGTTTGCTTTAACCTTTATTTCAATAAAAAAACAAGATAATCTTATATATTCAAAAGGATGAAAGAAAACTTTTCTCACTTGTTGAAAATTATTGATTTTAATCTCTTGTGACAACGGCTACGTTTTTCTTTAAATTAAGCGACGAAAGTGCCCTTTTCACATTTGATGTTATAAAGAAGAATTTTAAATTATCATAAATAAATTTTCTTATTTAAATTCCTTTGCTTTAACCTTTATTTCAATAAAAAAACAAGATAATCTAATATATTCACAAGGATGAAAGAAAACTTTTCTCACTTGTATTGAAAACTATTGATTTTAATCTCTTGTGACAACGGCTACGTTTTTCTTTAAATTAAGCGACGAAAGTGCCCTTTTCACATTTGATGTTATAAAGAAGAATTTTAAATTATCATAAATAAATTTTCTTATTTAAATTCCTTTGCTTTAACCTTTATTTCAATAGAAAAACAAGATAATCTTATATATTCAAAAGGATGAAAGAAAACTTTTCTCACTTGTTGAAAATTATTGATTTTAATCTCTTGTGACAACGGCTACGTTTTCCTTTAAATTAAGCGACGAAAGTGCCATTTTCACATTTGATGTTATAAAGAAGAATTTTAAATTATCATAAATAAATATTCTTATTTAAATTCGTTTGCTTTAACCTTTATTTCAATAAAAAAACAAGATAATCTTATATATTCAAAAGGATGAAAGAAAACTTTTCTCACTTGTTGAAAATTATTGATTTTAATCTCTTGTGACAACGGCTACGTTTTCTTTAAATTAAACGACGAAAGTGCCCTTTTCACATTTGATGTTATAAAGAAGAAATTTAAATTATCATAAATAAATATTCTTATTTAAATTCGTTTGCTTTAACCTTTATTTCAATAAAAAAACAAGATAATCTTATATATTCAAAAGGATGAAAGAAAACTTTTCTCACTTGTTGAAAATTATTGATTTTAATCTCTTGTGACAACGGCTACGTTTTTCTTTAAATTAAGCGACGAAAGTGCCATTTTCACATTTGATGTTATAAAGAAGAATTTTAAATTATCATAAATAAATATTCTTATTTAAATTCGTTTGCTTTAACCTTTATTTCAATAAAAAAACAAGATAATCTTATATATTCAAAAGGATGAAAGAAAACTTTTCTCACTTGTTGAAAATTATTGATTTTAATCTCTTGTGACAACGGCTACGTTTTCTTTAAATTAAGCGACGAAAGTGCCCTTTTCACATTTGATGTTATAAAGAAGAATTTTAAATTATCATAAATAAATATTCTTATTTAAATTCGTTTGCTTTAACCTTTATTTCAATAAAAAAACAAGATAATCTTATATATTCAAAAGGATGAAAGAAAACTTTTCTCACTTGTTGAAAATTATTGATTTTAATCTCTTGTGACAACGGCTACGTTTTCTTTAAATTAAGCGACGAAAGTGCCCTTTTCACATTTGATGTTATAAAGAAGAATTTTAAATTATCATAAATAAATATTCTTATTTAAATTCGTTTGCTTTAACCTTTATTTCAATAAAAAAACAAGATAATCTTATATATTCAAAAGGATGAAAGAAAACTTTTCTCACTTGTTGAAAATTATTGATTTTAATCTCTTGTGACAACGGCTACGTTTTTCTTTAAATTAAGCGACGAAAGTGCCATTTTCACATTTGATGTTATAAAGAAGAATTTTAAATTATCATAAATAAATATTCTTATTTAAATTCGTTTGCTTTAACCTTTATTTCAATAAAAAAACAAGATAATCTTATATATTCAAAAGGATGAAAGAAAACTTTTCTCACTTGTTGAAAATTATTGATTTTAATCTCTTGTGACAACGGCTACGTTTTTCTTTAAATTAAGCGACGAAAGTGCCATTTTCACATTTGATGCTATAAAGAAGAATTTTAAATTATCATAAATAAATATTCTTATTTAAATTCGTTTGCTTTAACCTTTATTTCAATAAAAAAACAAGATAATCTTATATATTCAAAAGGATGAAAGAAAACTTTTCTCACTTGTTGAAAATTATTGATTTTAATCGCTTGTGACGACAACGGCTACATTTTTCTTTAAATTAAGCGACGAAAGTGTCATTTTCACATTTGGTCTTGTAAAGAAGAATTTTAAATTGTCATAAATTTTCTTATTTAAATTCGTTTGCTTTAACCTTTATTTCAATAGAAAAACAAGATAATCTTATATATTCAAAAGGATGAAAGAAAACTTTTCTCACTTGTTGAAAATTATTGATTTTAATCTCTTGTGACAACGGCTACGTTTTCTTTAAATTAAGCGACGAAAGTGCCCTTTTCACATTTGATGTTATAAAGAAGAATTTTAAATTATCATAAATAAATATTCTTATTTAAATTCGTTTGCTTTAACCTTTATTTCAATAAAAAAACAAGATAATCTTATATATTCAAAAGGATGAAAGAAAACTTTTCTCACTTGTTGAAAATTATTGATTTTAATCTCTTGTGACAACGGCTACGTTTTCTTTAAATTAAGCGACGAAAGTGCCCTTTTCACATTTGATGTTATAAAGAAGAATTTTAAATTATCATAAATAAATATTCTTATTTAAATTCGTTTGCTTTAACCTTTATTTCAATAAAAAAACAAGATAATCTTATATATTCAAAAGGATGAAAGAAAACTTTTCTCACTTGTTGAAAATTATTGATTTTAATCTCTTGTGACAACGGCTACGTTTTTCTTTAAATTAAGCGACGAAAGTGCCATTTTCACATTTGATGTTATAAAGAAGAATTTTAAATTATCATAAATAAATATTCTTATTTAAATTCGTTTGCTTTAACCTTTATTTCAATAAAAAAACAAGATAATCTTATATATTCAAAAGGATGAAAGAAAACTTTTCTCACTTGTTGAAAATTATTGATTTTAATCTCTTGTGACAACGGCTACGTTTTTCTTTAAATTAAGCGACGAAAGTGCCATTTTCACATTTGATGTTATAAAGAAGAATTTTAAATTATCATAAATAAATATTCTTATTTAAATTCGTTTGCTTTAACCTTTATTTCAATAAAAAAACAAGATAATCTTATATATTCAAAAGGATGAAAGAAAACTTTTCTCACTTGTTGAAAATTATTGATTTTAATCGCTTGTGACGACAACGGCTACATTTTTCTTTAAATTAAGCGACGAAAGTGTCATTTTCACATTTGGTCTTGTAAAGAAGAATTTTAAATTGTCATAAATTTTCTTATTTAAATTCGTTTGCTTTAACCTTTATTTCAATAGAAAAACAAGATAATCTTATATATTCAAAAGGATGAAAGAAAACTTTTCTCACTTGTTGAAAATTATTGATTTTAATCTCTTGTGACAACGACTACGTTTTTCTTTAAATTAAGCGACGAAAGTGCCATTTTCACATTTGATGTTATAAAGAAGAATTTTAAATTATCATAAATAAATATTCTTATTTAAATTCGTTTGCATTAACCTTTATTTCAATAAAAAAACAAGATAATCTTATATATTCAAAAGGATGAAAGAAAACTTTTCTCACTTGTTGAAAATTATTGATTTTAATCGCTTGTGACGACAACGCCTACATTTTTCTTTAAATTAAGCGACGAAAGTGTCATTTTCACATTTGGTCTTGTAAAGAAGAATTTTAAATTGTCATAAATTTTCTTATTTAAATTCGTTTGCTTTAACCTTTATTTCAATAGAAAAACAAGATAATCTTATATATTCAAAAGGATGAAAGAAAACTTTTCTCACTTGTTGAAAATTATTGATTTTAATCTCTTGTGACAACGACTACGTTTTTCTTTAAATTAAGCGACGAAAGTGCCATTTTCACATTTGATGTTATAAAGAAGAATTTTAAATTATCATAAATAAATATTCTTATTTAAATTCGTTTGCATTAACCTTTATTTCAATAAAAAAACAAGATAATCTTATATATTCAAAAGGATGAAAGAAAACTTTTCTCACTTGTTGAAAATTATTGATTTTAATCGCTTGTGACGACAACGGCTACATTTTTCTTTAAATTAAGCGACGAAAGTGTCATTTTCACATTTGGTCTTGTAAAGAAGAATTTTAAATTGTCATAAATTTTCTTATTTAAATTCGTTTGCTTTAACCTTTATTTCAATAGAAAAACAAGATAATCTTATATATTCAAAAGGATGAAAGAAAACTTTTCTCACTTGTTGAAAATTATTGATTTTAATCTCTTGTGACAACGACTACGTTTTTCTTTAAATTAAGCGACGAAAGTGCCATTTTCACATTTGATGTTATAAAGAAGAATTTTAAATTATCATAAATAAATATTCTTATTTAAATTCGTTTGCATTAACCTTTATTTCAATAAAAAAACAAGATAATCTTATATATTCAAAAGGATGAAAGAAAACTTTTCTCACTTGTTGAAAATTATTGATTTTAATCTCTTGTGACAACGACTACGTTTTTCTTTAAATTAAGCGACGAAAGTGCCATTTTCACATTTGATGTTATAAAGAAGAATTTTAAATTATCATAAATAAATATTCTTATTTAAATTCGTTTGCATTAACCTTTATTTCAATAAAAAAACAAGATAATCTTATATATTCAAAAGGATGAAAGAAAACTTTTCTCACTTGTTGAAAATTATTGATTTTAATCGCTTGTGACGACAACGGCTACATTTTTCTTTAAATTAAGCGACGAAAGTGTCATTTTCACATTTGGTCTTGTAAAGAAGAATTTTAAATTGTCATAAATTTTCTTATTTAAATTCGTTTGCTTTAACCTTTATTTCAATAGAAAAACAAGATAATCTTATATATTCAAAAGGATGAAAGAAAACTTTTCTCACTTGTTGAAAATTATTGATTTTAATCTCTTGTGACAACGACTACGTTTTTCTTTAAATTAAGCGACGAAAGTGCCATTTTCACATTTGATGTTATAAAGAAGAATTTTAAATTATCATAAATAAATATTCTTATTTAAATTCGTTTGCATTAACCTTTATTTCAATAAAAAAACAAGATAATCTTATATATTCAAAAGGATGAAAGAAAACTTTTCTCACTTGTTGAAAATTATTGATTTTAATCGCTTGTGACGACAACGGCTACATTTTTCTTTAAATTAAGCGACGAAAGTGTCATTTTCACATTTGGTCTTGTAAAGAAGAATTTTAAATTGTCATAAATTTTCTTATTTAAATTCGTTTGCTTTAACCTTTATTTCAATAGAAAAACAAGATAATCTTATATATTCAAAAGGATGAAAGAAAACTTTTCTCACTTGTTGAAAATTATTGATTTTAATCTCTTGTGACAACGACTACGTTTTTCTTTAAATTAAGCGACGAAAGTGCCATTTTCACATTTGATGTTATAAAGAAGAATTTTAAATTATCATAAATAAATATTCTTATTTAAATTCGTTTGCATTAACCTTTATTTCAATAAAAAAACAAGATAATCTTATATATTCAAAAGGATGAAAGAAAACTTTTCTCACTTGTTGAAAATTATTGATTTTAATCGCTTGTGACGACAACGGCTACATTTTTCTTTAAATTAAGCGACGAAAGTGTCATTTTCACATTTGGTCTTGTAAAGAAGAATTTTAAATTGTCATAAATTTTCTTATTTAAATTCGTTTGCTTTAACCTTTATTTCAATAGAAAAACAAGATAATCTTATATATTCAAAAGGATGAAAGAAAACTTTTCTCACTTGTTGAAAATTATTGATTTTAATCTCTTGTGACAACGGCTACGTTTTTCTTTAAATTAAGCGACGAAAGTGCCCTTTTCACATTTGATGTTATAAAGAAGAATTTTAAATTATCATAAATAAATATTCTTATTTAAATTCGTTTGCATTAACCTTTATTTCAATAAAAAAACAAGATAATCTTATATATTCAAAAGGATGAAAGAAAACTTTTCTCACTTGTTGAAAATTATTGATTTTAATCGCTTGTGACGACAACGGCTACATTTTTCTTTAAATTAAGCGACGAAAGTGTCATTTTCACATTTGGTCTTGTAAAGAAGAATTTTAAATTGTCATAAATTTTCTTATTTAAATTCGTTTGCTTTAACCTTTATTTCAATAGAAAAACAAGATAATCTTATATATTCAAAAGGATGAAAGAAAACTTTTCTCACTTGTTGAAAATTATTGATTTTAATCTCTTGTGACAACGACTACGTTTTTCTTTAAATTAAGCGACGAAAGTGCCATTTTCACATTTGATGTTATAAAGAAGAATTTTAAATTATCATAAATAAATATTCTTATTTAAATTCGTTTGCATTAACCTTTATTTCAATAAAAAAACAAGATAATCTTATATATTCAAAAGGATGAAAGAAAACTTTTCTCACTTGTTGAAAATTATTGATTTTAATCGCTTGTGACGACAACGGCTACATTTTTCTTTAAATTAAGCGACGAAAGTGTCATTTTCACATTTGGTCTTGTAAAGAAGAATTTTAAATTGTCATAAATTTTCTTATTTAAATTCGTTTGCTTTAACCTTTATTTCAATAGAAAAACAAGATAATCTTATATATTCAAAAGGATGAAAGAAAACTTTTCTCACTTGTTGAAAATTATTGATTTTAATCTCTTGTGACAACGGCTACGTTTTTCTTTAAATTAAGCGACGAAAGTGCCCTTTTCACATTTGATGTTATAAAGAAGAATTTTAAATTATCATAAATAAATATTCTTATTTAAATTCGTTTGCATTAACCTTTATTTCAATAAAAAAACAAGATAATCTTATATATTCAAAAGGATGAAAGAAAACTTTTCTCACTTGTTGAAAATTATTGATTTTAATCGCTTGTGACGACAACGCCTACATTTTTCTTTAAATTAAGCGACGAAAGTGTCATTTTCACATTTGGTCTTGTAAAGAAGAATTTTAAATTGTCATAAATTTTCTTATTTAAATTCGTTTGCTTTAACCTTTATTTCAATAGAAAAACAAGATAATCTTATATATTCAAAAGGATGAAAGAAAACTTTTCTCACTTGTTGAAAATTATTGATTTTAATCTCTTGTGACAACGACTACGTTTTTCTTTAAATTAAGCGACGAAAGTGCCATTTTCACATTTGATGTTATAAAGAAGAATTTTAAATTATCATAAATAAATATTCTTATTTAAATTCGTTTGCATTAACCTTTATTTCAATAAAAAAACAAGATAATCTTATATATTCAAAAGGATGAAAGAAAACTTTTCTCACTTGTTGAAAATTATTGATTTTAATCGCTTGTGACGACAACGGCTACATTTTTCTTTAAATTAAGCGACGAAAGTGTCATTTTCACATTTGGTCTTGTAAAGAAGAATTTTAAATTGTCATAAATTTTCTTATTTAAATTCGTTTGCTTTAACCTTTATTTCAATAGAAAAACAAGATAATCTTATATATTCAAAAGGATGAAAGAAAACTTTTCTCACTTGTTGAAAATTATTGATTTTAATCACTTGTGACGACAACGGCTAGGTTTTTCTTTAAATTAAGCAACGAAAGTGTCATTTTCACATTTGATGTTGTAAAATAGAATTTTAAATTAAATAAATTTTCTTATTTAAATTCGTTCCCTGCAACCTTTATTTCAATAAAAAAAACAACAAAATACTATATTCAAAACGGACACTCTGGATGGCGGTCCACCCTGAAAGAGTTTTGGTTAATTGGCGGCCACATTTTAATTTTCAGGAACTTACCCTGCGAACGCTGTAAAATCCAGGAGCCTGGCGTCCGGACTCTGATCGAGCGCGTTCAGTTCATTCAGATCGTTGTCGTCCAACTCGAAATCAAAAACATCAATGTTTTGGGCAATCCGCGCGGCATTGGTGCTTTTGGGGATGGCAACAATCCCCTTCTGCATAATATGTCTCAACAGAACCTGCGCCGTGGACTTGTGGTGCTTGTCGGCGATCGCTTTTATCACAGGGTTGCCCAAAATATCCGGCATTTCGACACTGAAAGAAACCAGTTAATTTCGCGAGGAGGCCCAAAAAACTTTTTACTGTTTCCCAAACTGCGCCAGGAACTTTCCCATTCCAGGAGAACCCAGGGGAGAATAAGCCGTGACCAGGATGTTGTTCTTCTTGCAAAATTCGACCAACTCCTTCTGCTGGTGGTAAGCGTGCAGCTCAATCTGCAGAACAGAAGGAGGAATCCGGGCATTGTCCAAAATGCGTTGGAGCTGTTTGATATTGAAATTTGAGACTCCAATCGTTTTGGCCCGGCCTGCATCAACTTGCGCTTCCATTTCCTAACAAATAACCGTTACATTTTATGTATGACTTACGTGTCGATTTTGCTCCTTATTCCATATCTTCTTTTTTCTCTTCTATTTGGAATGTTTTTATTCCTCGTCATTTTTTTTTTTTTTTCAATTATGAACTACATTACATTTACAACATTCAATTTTTACATTTAACACAAACATTTAAAAAAACATTTGAGAACACTCAAAACATTTTAAAAAACTATTTGAGTTATTGTCATTACATTAGGCCCATATTGGTGTTTTTCTTGTTGTAGGTGTTTCGTGTAATTAGACGTTGTATTGTTTTTATTAATGTGTTCTTTATATCGCGTGTGGAAACTTCTGCCCGTTTGGCCAACATACTTTTTATTGCATGTATTACATTTTAACGAATATATCCCGTTGCTTTTGTATATGTCTTCTGTTTCAGTGCGGTTTTTAGAATTTTTTGCAATTGATTATTTGCTTTTAGTGCTATTTTTAAATTTAGATTTTTGAATATTTTTGTTATTTTATTTGTTTCATGTCCGTAATAATTGAATTTTACCCAATTTCCTTCTTTATACTTATTGTCGTTTTGTAAACTTTGGTCCATGTTTTTGTTTATGTTTTTATGTTTAGTTCTGTTAAATTTGAATTTATTGATTAATTTGTATATAGTTTTGATATTATATCCATTGTTGACGGCAATTTGTTTAATCGTTTCTAGTTCTTTAACGAAGTTATGTTTATTCAGTGGTACGTTACATAGCCTATATTTTAGAAGTTCTAGGAAATAAAATAAAAGAAGTGAACATAATGTAATGTAACGACAATAACTCAAATAGTTTTTTAAAATGTTTTGAAGTGTTCTCAAATGTTTTTTAAAATGTTCGTGTTAAATCTAAAAATTGAATGTTGTAAATGTAATGTAGTTCATAAATGAAAGTTAAAAATAAAAAAAAACAATGTGACGAGGAATAAAAACGTTCCAAATAGAAAAAGAAAAAAGAAGATATGGAATAAGGAACAAAATCGACACGTAAGTCATACATAAAATAATTAATTCCATATCGGGAAAATATCACTAAATTTAAATTTAAATTTATTATTATTATTAAAACCGTTACACTAAGAAAGACATCCGAGGCAGTTTACCTTCCAAATGGCAACGTGGTCGGTGGTGAAGTCCAGATCCATCAAGTTGTCGGAAGTCAATGGGTACAATTCGCCTTCAACGTATTTGAGGCCAAATGGCACGTGGATCAAATACAGGTCCAAATAGTCCACTTGGAGATTTTCCAAGCTCCATTTTAAGAATTTTTCCACCGATTCTGGCCGGGTACCAGTAGGTGGTAGCTTCGACACCACGAACAAGTCTTCACCTGCCCAAAAAAGCATTAAGTTGTTTGCCAGGACCAAGAGGAATTTTACGTTTTATTTTTCCTGAAGTTAAGACTTGATTGAGCACTTTTCCTATTACTTTTTCGTTTTCGTAGATGAAAGCGGTGTCGATGTGTCTGTAACCGGCCTCGAGAGCTGTTTCTACCGCCGCTTCCAATTCCTCATCTTTTGCCTGGCAAGAAATTAGTTCAATTTATTTTGACCAATTGAATCAAATGGTATGATTTCTATGAGTGGAAGTAAAACTGGTAGGACTTGAATTCGTGAAGGAATGAAGGAGAAGAAAAATCTTCAAGATGAAGAACGGCAGGATAAAGGAAGATTGTTGACAAATGCAATTTACTTTTATTGCTTTGGCGTACGCCTTAATACAGGCAACACTTCAGACTTTTTTATAATCCAGATGGCACTATAATTACGGAAAAGTGTAGTGGATAATAGGTCTATGTGTAACAATGAAAACTGTTTTTGAGGGGTTGCATTCAAAAATACCTGTTCAACAGATGCGAAAGTTTTGTATCTTCAATAAATTTAGAACGATATAATTTAAAGTAAAATAATAATATGCAAGAAGAATTTGTTCAATTTAACAATTTTATTTACTCATTGTTAGTAAAAAAGTTTTGTTATTACTGCCTGTTACTCTGCAATGGCTTAATTTACGCCAAAACGGGTTAGTATGTCGACCCCAGGTATTTGTTTCAACGTAATTTATATTTCTATCGTAAATCGTTTTTAAAAATTGATTTTTAGCAGCTTCAAATTCTATTAATACAATCCGGAATATCATCTACCTCCATATCACCATAATCAGAATCTTTATTTTTTAATAATTTTGCGGTTACTATATTTTTTGTCAATTTGTTACAATATGCGAACAAACAGATAATGGAATGCAGCTGACTGTAGACAAAATTTTAGGCCAAATAATCTGTCTGAAGAAAGGTTGTATTGTCGAACGTCATAAAATTTTGTTACTTATTCTAGAAAATTCTGTTCAGAACTCGGAACAGATGTTGAATTTCGTATTCGAAATGACTAATATTTATTAATAAATTAAAACACAATGAGTGAAAGTTTAACCCCTTAAGGGCCGATTTTGGTTACAGAAAATTGGAAATCGTTATGCACGATTTGACCAAGGCCAAATTGATATTTTAGCTTTCCATCTAACGCTAATGCTATCTACCTACAAAAAAATCAATTTGGCGTAAAAATCTATTTCTTACTAACAAGTCGAAAATTAGATCACATTAGCAATAATATTATAAGTCGTTAACCCTACAGCTTAATTAATTTAAAAATTACAATTTAAAATTTTTAAATTCAATTTTACATTTTTTTGACATAACCCCTTAACGCGCAGTGTTTTCTTTACAGAAAATTGCAGATTTAGCTTATTATAAGTTATTACCGCTACAGCTTATTTTTTTTAATTGATGTGGGGTAAAAAAGTCAAACAATTTTTTTGGAAAGAAATTATAATTTAACCTTATTCTCATTTATTTATTTAAGGGGTCTTCACGAGCGATTTTAAAAATTAAAATGACCTTAGAGTTGAATTTATATCGTATTAAGTTAATGCAGATAATAAAGGTTAAAATTGTCAAAGACTAAAAAATTATTTATAGTAAAAAAACTTTTTCAATAAAACAACCTTTTATTAAAATATGTCTTTATTTTTAATTATTTAGGTCAATATCAAAATTAGTTTTAAATTTTTACTACGTCTTAATAAAAGTTTGTTTTTTAGAAAAAGTCTTTAAATTATTTCAAATATACTGTTTGAAAAGGAAATTTGGCTTTAACAGTATTTCGGATATTATTGCTGTTAAAATATCCCTGCTGGGAAGCCATAATCACCTGCTGCGACGTTGTAAATCTTTTTGACGTAGCTCGGAAATCGGCAAAAATCAGCAATTTCGGTTCTTTATCTAAAGAATATTAAATAAAGCAAAAACAACTAGGGGTCAGCTCAAATAAAAAGTCTAATCTACGAGTCCAAACAATTTTAATACAAAATTTTGATAACTGAATGCAATAAAACGAATTTCGGAATTTGAAGCTTGTTTAATTATGATTATTTAATGATGGCTTGGGGTCAGCTCAAAGTAGATTGGTAATCTCTGTATGATGCAGTATCGACCGCCTTTTCAAAATTAAAAATGAAAGCTTAAAATCGAATCCTAATTTCGTAAATTTTGTAAATTGAACACAAGTGGGCTTATGCATTTAGTTTCCCTTGATCGTATATTGTAAATCTGCTTGTCTAAAATTTCTAAAAAAATTACGAAGAGGCAATAAAAACAGTTACCTGACGATGAGAACCGGTTAATTTTTAACAGGTTAGTAACTGCATAAGGTCACTTTTCACCGACAGTAAACAATTCCAATAAATGACTTTTACAAATGAGTAACAAGTAAAAAACTTAAAACTAGAAGGTGAGAATCAAATAATAAAAAAGGAAATCTTTCAGGCATTTTTACTTCAAAAGTAAAAACTTTAACAATATACAGCAAAAAAAATACAAATTCGTGTAAAACTAATATTGCAATTATGAAAAAAAAAATGGTTAGAAATAATAAGAAACTGAATTAATTTTTTAAGTAATTTAAGTGCAAAAAAGCAATGACTCAAACTTTAAAAAATATTCGAAAGAAGAAGTGATTTTTGAGCTGCAAACTTTCACCACAAAAACATTAAAAAATCCAATCATTAATTAAAACAATTTTAACGCACCTGCCAGGTACCGAAACCCAAAGCCGGCATCTTCAGGTTCCCCACGTCAAAGAATATTTTTGCTGCCATTTTTACCACTTTCAAGGAATCAATCAGTTCCTGCAACTAACTGTAACAACTCAACGGCAACACACCGAATGAAAGAGACTTTTTCGCGTTCTATAATTAAGCACTTCCGCTATCTGATTTGTGCAATGCGCACTGCACTGGTTTTATTTAGTAACTATAAAATACGAGATTGTGGGTATTGTAATCAATGGGCAGAATTCATAAAAAGAAGGATATGCTTATACTTGCAAAATATGAAGAAAAGCCATCAGCATGTATTCATAATAATTGCAAGCAAAACCTTACATTTTAGAGTATAAGCATATCCTTGAAAAGCTGATTTACTCGCAACCAAACGAATGGGTATTCATAATCTTTACCTTTTACTTTCAATGAAAAGCATATTCTTCAGAAACTTGGAGTGTGGTCACTAGCAAACTCAACTTTATAGTGAAAAGTTGTGTAATTCGATTAACAACGTGATGGCAGATGTTGTGCATCTGAGGGATGTTAAACATTATAAACCCCGCTTACCGACACTTGTCCGTGATTTTAAAGGATTATTCCGTTTCGAAGAAGAAAATGTAAAGTGGCTTGCGAACAGATTTTTAGGAACAAATGATGAAACTCGGGGAGGTGCGTTGTCGTCTGTTCATAAAATGAAAATATGTCTGCGCTGGGATGCGGTCAATTCGTCCCCGGCGATTCGTCCCCGGACAATTTGTCCCCAGCAAGCCGTATTTTTAAGAATGTATTTGCAATCATTTAACAAGCATTTTGATTTCTTGTATTGAAAAGCTTTACATATGTGCACCTTGTAAAAAAATATAAATAAGTGGAAATAATCGCACGTTTGTAAGTAAATAGTACAATTATGATGTTAGTGATAAAATGCACATATATTGATGCCTGGAAACCATCGCGTGTTACTATATGCATATTATTTTGAATTAACCCGTTATTTTTCGTTTTTAGACTGATTCTGAGTGGAATAAGAATAATGTAAATAGGATAATTATGTTTATAATCTCTATGTAATCAAATTTGTTATACAGTGAGGACGCGTGGGTTGGAATAAATTCATTTAAAATTCATGGGTTTGGTTTTTGGAAAAACGCTCGGACACGTCGATTTTTGTTTTTAAAACTGCATCTTTTTTGATATTTATAATTTTACGATCGTCTTTTGTTTTCGCACTATGGCGTCATCAATAATTTTTTTAAATTGCACCCCATATTTTTGTTCACGAATTTGGATGCAGCACATTTTTCTGAGTACAGAAATGTCAAATTCGTATGACCTTGAAGAGGAAAGTTTTCGAAATAATAAGTCCTAAAGTTTCAAAAATTTATGAAAAAATCATTAGAGTAGACCACTAATAATATCATCAAGAAAGCGCTGGAAATCGAGCAAAACATTCAATTGCGTGCTTATTTTTCCGGTTTATTGAAGTAGACTTTAGATTTCAGATAACCCCATAGATAAAAATCTAATGGGGTTAAATCTGAAGACCTAGCTGGCCATTCGATAAAACCTATCCTTCCGATCCATCTGTTTGGGAAAATATTATGAAGGTATTCTCGTATTGTACTCGAATAGTGTGGGGGAGCTCCATCCTGTTGGAACCATATTGAATCTGCCGGTATATTTGGGTTTTCATTATTCAGATAGAGTGCACTTACACTAGGTATTATGTCATTTTGTGTATGACTTTCCATTCTCCAATGTGGGTTTTCTTGTGCCCAATATCGAAAATTTTGCCTGTTTACCGAACCATTCAAACAAAATGTTGACTCGTCGGAAAAACTATCTTACGTAAAAATTCCGGGTTGGCATTGCATCTATCCATCATTATTTCGCAAAATTATAATCTGCGGTCGAGATCGTCTTCAATAAGTTCCTGAACAAAATGCACTTTGTATGGGTGCCATTTGTTCTTGTGTAAATATTTTAGAACAGAAGATTTACTTACTGACTGTTCTGCAGCTACTTGTCGACTTGATTTGTGAGGATTTTCTTGTAAATCGAGCAAAACATTCAATTGTGTGCTTTCTGGAAATGTAACATGGTTGGTTTTGTAATTGTCTCTTACGTGGCCAAAGTCTCTAAACTTTTTCTCCATCTTACTAACTACTGATTGTGTAATAGGCTTCTCCGGGTACTTATCATTGTACAATTCGCAAACTTCAGCTTGTGTTCGAGTATTATCGCCATATCCTACCATCATCAACATTTCTATTCGTTGTTTTTCAGTTAAACGCGCCATTCTTCAAACTTTGCAACTGTACTTGACAAGTGTCAACAATCAGGAAAACAAAATAAACACACAGTTGAATGTTTTGCTCGATTTCCAGCGCTTCCTTGATGATATTATTAGTGGTCTACTCTAATAATTTTATCATAAATTATTGAAACTTTAGGACTGATTATTTCGAAAACTTTCCTTTTCAAGGTCATACGAATTTGACATTTTTGTACTCAGAAAAATGCGCTGCATCCAAATTCGTGAACAAAAATATAGAGTGCAATTTAAAAAAAATATTGATGACGTCATAGTGCGAAAACAAAAGACGATCGTAAAAGTATAAATATCAAAAAAGATGCAGTATTAAAAACAAAAATCGACGTGTCCGAGCGTTTTTCCAAAAACCAAACCCATGAATTTTAAATGAATTTATTCCAACCCACGCGTCCTCACTGTATACATGTTTGTGCATATTTCTGATAATATTCATTAATGATGTTTATATCTATTTTTCCATCGTTGTAAACAGTTCAACGAATATACGTATGTACAATGTATGTACAAGTTAAATTAAATGGAAATTTCAACCTCACGCGGTATTTTGAAAGTATTTTGTTATACATCATTTTAACCAGAATTAAAAGCTGTCAGAAATAAAACTTTTCTTTGTTTAGTTTAAAAAATTTTAACTTCGCAAGTTGAGTTATTGTTTAAGTAACCAGTGACTTGTAATATTTAATACCAACCTACATTATTTTACGAAAACAGTTCATTGCTATAAGTTTTATGTCCGATCAAATAATGCAACACCTTGAAAATTACGGCAAATTTATTCTATAATTTGTACAAATTAATTTTTGGTAACGATAAAAAATTTAAAAAAATAAAACTGAAATACAAATTAATTTTAGGAAACAATAAAAAATTTAAAAAGATAAAACAAAAATTAATTAATTTTAGGCAACAATAAAAAGGTTAAAAAAATAAAACTGAAATTCAAAATTATATGAAATACCACGCAGATAATCTAATAATTGCCTATTCTGATAGTCTTCAACGATTAATTTTATTCCTCTCCCAACATCGACATATTTTTTATTTTTGTATTTTAAAGAATTTCCCGCTTGCAACTGGCTGACTTCGTAATGGTGTAAATGTTGTTGTTTTTTTAAACAATTCGCAAATTTAAATATGTTTGGGCAAAACGATCGGAAAATATAAATAAAACCACGATGCCAGCCTTCTACTGAATTGTTGGTCTTGGCTTGATTTTCTAGAGTCCTCTGGTAATTATTCCACTGATTTAATTCAAACATCGGATTCTGTCTTAGTCTTTTTTGTGGTCTACCAATGTACGTATCCTCAATGTAATTTGCAATAGGTGCAGCTTTAGGAGGAAAATTAGCATTTCCGACAAGTTCTTCAAAAGCATTTATTACCCGGGCTGCAGCCTGAAACTGTAATGATCGATTTTGAAACAGCTGCTATAAATGCTTTTGAAACACAGTTTCCGGGAATTGCAAAATCGGGATGTTGCTTTCGTTTATGCCAAAATGTATGGCGTAAAATCCAAAGTGAAGGATTACAAAGGCAATACCAAGAATCGCACGAATTCGCTCAGTGGATACGAATGATTCCAACATTGTCATTTGTACCTGCAGATAGTGTAATAAATGCCTTTGAAGAACTTGTCGAAAATGCTAATTTTCCTCCTGAAGCTATACCTATTGCAAATTACTTTGAGGATACGTACATTGTTAGACCACAAAGAAGACGAAGACAGAATCCGATGCTTGAAATAAATCAGTGGAATAATTACCAGAGGACTCTAGAAAATCAAGCTAGGACCAACAATTCGTGGTTTTATTTTTATTTGCGAATCGTTTTACCCAAACATATATAAATTCGTAAATTGCTTAAAAAACAACATTTGCACCATTACGAAGTCAGCCAGTTGCTAATGGGAAATTCTTTAAACCGCAAAAATAAAAAATACGTCGATGTTGGGAGAAGAATAAAATTAATTGTTGAAGACTATCAGAATAGGCAATTATTAGATTACCTGCGTGGTATTTCATATAATTTTGAGTTCTAGTTTTATTTTTTAAAATTTTTTATTGTTACCTAAAATTAATTTGTATTTTATTTTTATTTTTTAAAAAATTTTATTACCAAAAATTAATTTGTTTATTATTTTTATTTTTAAAATTTTTTTATTGTTACCAAAAATTAATTTGTATTTGAGTTTAGTTTTTTAAAAATTTTTATTGTTACCAAAAATTAATTGTACAAATTATAGAATAAATTTGCCGTAATTTTCAAGGTGTTGCATTATTTGATCGGACATAAAACTTATAGCAATGAACTGTTTTCGTAAAATAATGTAGGTTGGTATTAAATATTACAAGTCACTTGTTACTTAAACAATAACTCCACTTTCGTTGTTAAAATTTTTTAAATTAAAAAAAGAAACGGTTTATTTCTGACAGCTTTTAATTCTGGTTAAAATGATGTATAACAAGTTAATTTTCAAGAAACTTTCAAAATACCGTGTGAGGTTGAAATTTCCATTTAATTTAACTTGTACATACGTATATTCGTTGAACTATTTACAACGATGGAAAAATAGATATAAACATCATTAATGAATATTATCAAAAATATGCAAAAACATCTATGTAACAAATTTGATTACATAGAAAGTATAAACATAATTATTTACATTATTTTTATTCCACTCATAATCAGTCTAAAAACGAAAAATAACGGGTTAACTCAAAATAATATGCATATAGTAACACGCGATGGTTTCCAGGCATCAATATATGTGCATTTTATCACTAACATCATAATTGTACTATTTACTTACAAACGTGCGATTATTTCCACTTATCTATATTTTTTTACAAGGTGCACATATGTAAAGCTTTTCAATACAAGAAATCAAAATGCTTGTTAAATGTTTGCAAATACATTCTTAAAAATACGGCTTGCTGGGGACAAATTGTCCGGGGACGAATTATCCCGGGTACGAATTGGCCGTAAACCGTCTGCGCTATCTCACTGATCCAGGATATCAAAAGGGTATCGGTCAAGAACTTGGAGTAAGTCAAGCTACGGTGTTTCGGACTGTGCAAGAAGCAACTGAAAGAATTATTGCGCAATAAAACGAATGGATAAAGTTTCCAAATACCAACAATGAAATAATAGAGGCGAAACAGTTATGAGAAAGCAAGTACATGTTTCCATTGTACTCACGTAAAAATACTGAAACCACATCACCATGGAGATGAGTAGGTACATCAACGGAAAAGGTAAACCTACTTTGAATGTGCAAGCCACTTGTAATGCCAGAGAAATGTTCACTAGCTTTGACGTTAGTTGGCCTGGATCCGTCCACGATTCGAGAATATGGAAAAATTCACAGGTTAGATTACAATTGAGACATAAAGCGAACGTTGTGCTAATTGGTGATGGTGGCTACGGGATAGAGCCATGCCTCATGACTCCATTTCGACATCTTGCAGTTGGTGTGTTGAGCAAAATTATAACAATTTGTTGAAAAAAGAGAGAGTAATAATCGAACGATGTTTTGGCCAAATTAAACGCCGATTTCCTATCTTGCAATACGTTTGTCGCTTGAAATTGAAAAGTGTGCCAAAAATAATTGTTGCTTGTGTTATGCTACATAACGCTACAAAAACTTCAGGCGATCCTGATTTCGAATCAGCTGAAGAAGCACCAGAACA
Source organism: Dascillus cervinus (assembly GCA_949768715.1). Classification (NCBI taxonomy): domain Eukaryota; kingdom Metazoa; phylum Arthropoda; class Insecta; order Coleoptera; family Dascillidae; genus Dascillus; species Dascillus cervinus. The sequence continues at coordinate 2,799,867 of OX458318.1, read as the reverse complement.
AGATGGAGAAAACCACGATGATAATCACGATGACGTTTCTATTCGCAATCACGGACAAGCAATAAGACAAAACTTGAGTATTGTAAAAAACAATTTTAATATTTAGGAAGTTTATAAGTACAGGTTTTGTTTTATACCAAATGTTATGCTTATCAATCAAAATTATTCTTTAATGGAAATGTTATTGAATCCTCAGTAGGTTGTCAACAAGGTAACCCTCTCGGTCCTGCAATTTTTAGTTTATCGATTCATCAAATTATTAAGAATTTGATTTCAGAATTGAATGTTTGGTACTTGGATGATGGTTCTTTAGGTGGTAAGGCTTTGGATGTCTTACAAGACTTAGAAACGATAATTTCTGAATTTAAGAAAATTGGTTTAGTTCTTAATTTCAATAAATGCGAACTTTTCTTCCTTAATAATGTTTCGGAATTAGACAAGTCTTCAATTTTGGAAAGATTCGAATTATTAGCTCCTTGTATTCACGTTTGTAAGACCTTTTTATTCCTGGTTGTCCTATTTTCGATGCAGCAATTCCTCCATTCATTTCTAAAAAAATTGATTCATTCTCTTTACTTTCTTCAAATCTATGTAAAATTAATCCTCATATTAGTTTATTTTTACTCCGCCATTGTTTTTGGATACCTAATTTCAATTATAATCTCAGATGTTGTCCTTTTTGGAAATTTAAAAATGAGTGTCTTGAATTGGACAATATTGTTATTTCTTCTTTGAAAAAAATTTTGAATATTAAATTTACAATTCGATCTTTGACTCGAAGCCAAATTACCAATCCGTTTTGGTGGATTAGGTATAAGGTCTATAATTGATATTTCCTCGCCTGCCTTTTTGTCTTCTATATTTTCTAATTCTGAACTTATTATGTCCATTCTTTCTTCTAGTTTTTCTAATTTTGAAATTACATCCCTTAACGAGGCTGTTGATTATTGGAAGGAAATTTCTAATTCGTCTTTACTTCCAAAAGAGCTTTCTATTCAAAGAAATTGGGACTTACCTATCTGTGAGAAAATATTTCAAAATTTATTATCTTCCTCAAATATCACAGAAAAAGCTATCTTATTAGCTGGATCTGAACTTGAATCTGGAGCTTGGCTTGAAGCTCTTCCATCTTGTAAATTAGGTACTCTTTTAGAAAAAAACATCTTACAAATTGCTATTTCACTTAGATTGGGGATCAATTTCTGTCATCCTCATATCTGCTCGTGCGGTTCTTCTGTAGACTCGTTGGGTCATCATGGTTTATCGTGCATTAAAAGTGCTGGTGAGCTTGACTGCACACCCTTCTGGAAGTACTTCAGGATTAACCATACTAACAGTGTGATTTTTCTTAGTTACAGTCTTGTAAGCACCAAGATAAGTTTTGTAATGACATTTTCCTCTTATCAGTACGTTTGTTTTCGTGCAGTTTTGTTTAATAAAATATCTTTTCGCCTTTGCAAAAGGAAAGTGCCAAGAACCAGGGAGTTTAAAGTGCTGTGCTGCTTCCTGTTTCCAATTGAAAACATTACATTCGCCACCTACTTGTATTACAGTTGCGGACTGCTTGAAAATGTCAATATACAAATCTGGCTTGACAATTACTTCAATATTTTTAATCCGCTTTTCAATATTGGCAAACACCCTGTCTGGTGGAAGAAAACTGTGTCCAACAACGGGGAACACTAATTCTATCTCTTTAATGTGTTGAGGTGCTTTTTTAGTTAACCAAGCAGAACACATGCATATTAACGTCGAATTTTTATTTTGTCCTCCGCATCCATCTGCCACTAACCGGACAATTTTAACATGATCATTAAATCTTGTGTTTACTAGGCGATGATAAACAGCGCTTGCTATTAAATTGGAATCTTTTGGAAATTGGTCTTCAGTCCAAGAGTAGGTAAAAACGTTCTCTGTTGTAAGTGGCTGATTTGAGGTACCTTGCACTATAGTGAAATTATGCATGTATAGCTGTCTGCTATAATACACAGACTGATCTGGTAATTTTGGAAGAGTTTGATTTTTTTGGCAATCGAATAAAAATGTACATATATGTTCCTTCTCTTCTTTTAGTAAAGAGTAAAATGCTTTAGCTTTAAGTTTGTGTATTCGCTGTTCCACCATGATGTTTAGTTTCTCAGCTGATTCGGCCTTTTTAATCCTTTCCTTCAATTCACAACATGTTGAGCACACGTCGGTTTGTGGTGTTTTAAAACTTAAATTGAATTTACGGTTGAAAACAAATCGAAACAACCACTTTTTAATCGACTGATTTCCCTCAATTTGAATGAACATTCTATAAAGCTTGTTGATGTTAAGCTCGGATGGAAGATACATTCTGGCAGACACCTTATTTCGACAGTAGTGCGATTCACTGCATTTCAAAGTTTTTATATGGGCAATTATGGCATCAACTTTTTGAGCATTTCTTAAAGTCTTATGGTCACCACCGCGCCTTTCCATAGGGGAAGCGTGTGTTCCATAAAATTGCTTTACAACATTGTGTATCCTTGTTCTCGAGATATGAAGAATTGTTTCGAAACTTTTTTGGCATACAGGGACTAGTCGCTTATTGCTATTATTGGGGACAAAACATTTTACCTGGAACTGTTTGGCAGTTGTAATGCCACTTTTTGGCCTACGTCTCTGAATATGAACAGCTTGTGTGTATTTTATTATTAAAGTATCTTGGTTGGTTTTAATATTGGATGAATAAAACGATGAGTGAAATTTTTGTATATCTTTCATAGTCAAGGTTTTGCATTGGAAAGCTCCTTTACAGGTAGGATATGCAGGCATTTCTTTTGCTGTATACCTGACATATCGAAAAAAAGATCAGTTACCAGGGAGTACACAGTCTTCACTATACATTTTTTTGTTAATAAACAAATTATAATTTATTCAGACACAAAACAAATCATGTCTTTAAAATAAGAATTTTACGTACCTTGTTGCCTTCAAGATATTACGTTTCCACTTGGTAGGTTGTGCAATTCTTTTTCTTGCTTTAGTAGGCGTCACTACAATAGGGTTAGTTTCCATATTACTAAACTTTTGTATAAAGTTTAATTACACTATAACACTATATTCAAGAATCAAAATAACGAAACACGTGTACAAGCCTGTTTAACGTAAAAACTAAGGTTAGGTCCAATGAACGCTCCTCATTGGCTGCATGGAGATTGCATTCTTTGATATGGAACGACTATTGGAGATTGCACGTTTTGAACCGAACGCACATTTTTGTTAAGCAATTTCTCAGGAATTAACTGGTTTTAATACTAACTCCATAAACCTAAGGAAGGGAACATTTCTTGACAATCTATCTCAACTTTTAACTCAATTTTAGCAAAAAATGGAGATTGCATGTTTTGATCCTACACGCCTCACTTATGTTATGTTATTTTACTTTGTTTGTTATACATATACATGTTTCTTTTTACTATACAGTGAGGATGCGTGGGTTGGAATAAATTCATTTAAAATTCATGGGTTTGGTTTTTGGAAAAACGCTCGGACACGTCGATTTTTGTTTTTAAAACTGCATTCTTTTTAATATTTATACTTTTACAATCGTCTTTTGTTTTCGCACTATGACGTCATCAATATTTTTGTTAAATTTCACCCCATATTTTTGTTCACGAATTTGGATGCAGCACATTTTTCTGAGTACGGAAATGTCAAATTCGTATGACCTTGAAGAGGAAAATTTTCGAAATAATCAGTGCTAAAGTTTAAAAAATGTATGGTAAAATTATTAGAGTAGACCACTAATAATATCATCAAGGAAGCGCTGGAAATCGAGCAAAACATTCAACTGTGTGTTTATTTTGTTTTTTTTTTATTGTTGACACTTGTCAAGTACAGTTGCAAAGTTTGAAGAATGGCGCGTTTAACTGAAAAACAACGAGAAAGGCCTACAATATAGTTTTGTTGAATTATAGGAATATACATGAGCTCTGTAAATGGCTATTCTAAGCACATACAGTGAGGATGCGAGGGTTGGAACAAATTGATTTCAAATTTATAGGCTTGGTTTTTGGAAAAACGCTCGGAAACATCGATGGTAAATTCATGTACAAAGGCTGGCCCAAAAATAAGTTACGAAAATCAACTTTATTTTTTCAAATGGAAATACCTATTTTTTATTTCATTTTTGAATTCTGCATCGAATTCGAAGTATTTTTATGTAGCCAAACTCAAGAGTTATCGAAAAATTTACGATTGAACATATCAATAACTGAGATTGTATCTTACAAAATTTATTTCACTCTGTGGGCTGAAAACGACCGATTTATTAAAAAAATACAGAACAACAAATCAAATTAAATGTTCAAACTGTTGGCCATTAACTTCCTGACAATAGGCAAGTCGAAATTCAATTTCTCGTAACACTTCATTTAACGTTTGTGGCTGGATTTGTTGTATTTCGGCTATAATTCTATTCTTCAATTCATCAATATTTTTCGGTGTATTGAAGTAGACTTTAGATTTCAGATAATCCCATAGATAAAAATCTAATGGGGTTAAATCTGGAGACCTAGCTGGCCATTCGATAAAACCTCTCCTTCCGATCCATCTATTTGGGAAAATATTATGAAGGTATTCTCGTACTGTTCTCGAATAGTGTGGGGACGCTCCATCCTGTTGGAACCATATCGAATCTGCCGGTATATTTGGGTTCTCATTATTCAGGTAAAGTGCACTTACACTGGGTATTATGTCATTTTGTAGTAAGTCCAAATATTTTTCAGAATTAAGTGTTCCCTCAATAAAAAAGGGACCCACAATTGAGGTACCCACAATTCCGGCCCAAACGTTTACTTTCTGAGGGAATTGTGTATGACTTTCCATTCTCCAATGTGGGTTTTCTGGTGCCCAATATCGAAAATTTTGCCTGTTTACCGAACCATTCAAACAAAATGTTGCCTCGTCGGAAAAAACTATGTTACGTAAAAATTCCGGGTTGGCATTGCATCTATCCATCATTATTTCGCAAAATTATAATCTGCGGTCGAGATCGTCTTCAATAAGTTCCTGAACAAAATGCACTTTGTATGGGTGCCATTTGTTCTTGTGTAAATATTTTAGAACAGAAGATTTACTTACTGACTGTTCTGCAGCTACTTGTCGACTTGATTTGTGAGGATTTTCTTGTAAATCGAGCAAAACATTCAATTGTGTGCTTTCTGGAAATGTAACATGGTTGGTTTTGTAATTGTCTCTTACCTGGCCAAAGTCTCTAAACTTTTTCTCCATCTTACTAACTACTGATTGTGTAATAGGCTTCTCCGGGTACTTATCATTGTACAATTCGCAAACTTCAGCTTGTGTTCGAGTATTATCGCCATATCCTACCATCATCAACATTTCTATTCGTTGTTTTTCAGTTAAACGCGCCATTCTTCAAACTTTGCAACTGTACTTGACAAGTGTCAACAATCAGGAAAACAAAATAAACACACAGTTGAATGTTTTGCTCGATTTCCAGCGCTTCCTTGATGATATTATTAGTGGTCTACTCTAATAATTTTATCATAAATTATTGAAACTTTAGGACTGATTATTTCGAAAACTTTCCTTTTCAAGGTCATACGAATTTGACATTTCTGTACGCGGAAAAATGTGCTGCATCCAAATTCGTGAACAAAAATATGGGGTGAAATTTAAAAAAAATATTGATGACGTCATAGTGCGAAAACAAAAGACGATCGTAAAATTATAAATATTAAAAAAGATGCAGCTTTAAAAACAAAAATCGACGTGTCCGAGCGTTTTTCCAAAAACCAAACCCATGAATTTTAAATGAATTTATTCCAACCCACGCGTCCTCACTGTATATTATTATCCAAGTAAATTAATGAAAAATAAAATTATGAAAGTTCAGATATTTTTTACAAGTCGTAAAATGTTTTATTGTCAGATGAAACAGTTTTTGGCAATATAGAGTCAGTAGTGAGACTACACGGGTATCGCCCCACCGCGAATTAAATTGATTCGCGGATTTGATTCTCGGATTGATCGACGCCATCTTTAATCGAAGATGTAATTAGGACAATCACGGATGTAATTGTCCTGATTACAATTGATCTGATTGCACTAATTATAACCCTTTAATCACGAATGTAATTAACCAAATTACCGCGCAATTGATTATAACCCTTTAATCATGGATGTAATTGTCCTAATTACAATTGATTTGATTACAATTGATTTGATTGCAATTGATTACAACCCTTTAATCAGAGGATTATTCTAATTACGATGTCAGGCGTCTGCACTCCTGCGCATCATCTATCTCCCTCCTACACATGGTTGAACACTCCATCTCTCTCATACACATTGCATAAGCGTACGGACAGGAATTTTCTTGTTTGGCGCCGCACAGCCGAGGCTGCTCCACCCCCGCGCACCATCCATCCCCCTCTTACACATGGTTGAACACGCCATCTCCCTCGCGCACACTGCATAATCGTACGAATAGGAATTTCCCCGCCAGGCATGTCTGACGTCACACTATTGAACTTCCCGCTCAAGTTGTGAAATTTTTAAGTGAAAAAAATGTTTTCGCCGTAAGTGAGTTTCGATCCCAAACCCACAAGTCGAAAATCGGACCCGTTCCACTGAGTCAGCTGGGGTCCTAGATAAAAGACGTAGAAAGCTGTTATATATATATATATAAGTGATATGAACACTTTGTGAAACAGGAATCTTTAAATGACTAGATAGATAGGTGGTGGTATTACAGGGAGCGTTTTGTGAAAGTAACGTGTTTGCGAGTTCGACCGACAGGCGTCGGATTGAACTTGATTACGCATGTGCAAAGTCCACATGTGTGCAAACAGCCATGGATTGGGCCTCTTTTCGTCCTAAACCACCGCGCAATATTGACGTATTACTCGTCAAAACGTGTTACAACCTGCAATCAACTATTTTTACCAAGCACATTCAAACTATGGATTTAACTAAGTTAAATAATGTTGCCATGTTGGTGAGTTATTTTCAAAAACATTATTATGCATATTTTTACAATTTTATTTCTGAATGTGTAGCATCAACTACCACTGCGAAAGTTGAGTCAACTCGAGGTCGGTGCGACATACCCGATAATCAAATTCCGCAAAGTGCAAACGAGATATGGTGTTAGAATAATGGCGGATTTAATGGATTATGCGATATTCTTACCGCCGAGGATGGCTGAAATAATTGGAGGTGACGAAGCAATCTTAAATTCAACAAATGGGACCATCCATATGCGCTATATTGGCGGGCAATATAATCAAATTGAATTTTTTCCCAAGCCATAGACAGTGCTATGATTTAAATGTAATATTGTTTAATGTCTAAATAAAAAATGTAAAATGATTTAAATAAAAAATGTATTGTGTAACTGTGTTGTTTATGCGTAATTTTTTACAAACTCAAACGCACCCAGAATTGCAAGCGGCTCCAAAACTCGGTCGAATTCTAATAAACGTGGTGTAATTTTTTCAACTATACATGCATGATGAAACTTTAAAATTAATTTTGCAACACCACGCCTAGTCTAATGAATAAAAATTTTTGAACGCATAAGCGCGGCGCCCACATCAAGACACCCATAGTGAGCAGCCAGCCAGGGGTGAGATTATTAGAATTCACCGGCCAAGTCTGGGGGTTATGTAAAAAACAAACTTTAATGCGCCTGCGATTTACAAGTTAAATAGAAATGTGCAAACTGCGTGTTATTTATACATAATTTTACAGGCTCAAACACGCTTTGAATTGCATGCGATGAAACTTTAAAATTAATTTTGGAACGCCCCAATCCAGTCTAATCAGCCAAGCTTCTAATTAAAACAGTCGAATTTCTGTATAGCGAATTTATATATTATATTCTCCAATTATTGAACTATGTTATATTAAAATTTCAACTATATTAAATCATCTAGAAAAAACTTTAAACACACATTCTAATGGCGCCACAGAACAATACACAGCTCAGACACCATGACAATTCACGGCAGACGTCTGCGATTTACAAGTTAAAATAAATTTATGGCTTCATATAACACAGCATGGTTCCGGGAACCAACCATCGTAAATGTTGAAAACCTTTAAAAGCAATTTAGCGAATCCAATGGCCAATTGTTGGCAAGAGTTTGCAACAATTCGCAGCAGATATTAATTTTAATGTGTTGACAGTCTACAAGTTAAAATGGATTTATTGGCGCGCGTTACACAGTTTTAGGGTCCGAAAACGCCTGTCTGTTTAAACATATCTATCTAAAACGCATGTAAAATCGTGCAGTAATCAACCATAACATCATCCAATGTGTAAAGTTGCGAAATTTTTAAGTGAAAAAATGTTTCGCCTGGGTCGGAGTTTGAACTTGAGCCCCTACCACAAAGCTAACGCAGCTCATACTTAAACATGTATTCATTTGATATAATAGGCACACGATTTTTACAAGGGCGTGCACCCTTGTAAAAGCGGCTTACACCCCCAACGTCCGCTCAGTAAAACCGACATCACGCGCATTCCTCGGCCACTTTGTCGCCATTGATCTCACAATATTGACGTATTATCGTGTGATTTTTCAAAAACGTAGTACAACAGTGTGTGTGCATCGATTGTTTTATTTATAGAACGCAGTACAACAGTGTTTGCTTCAACTGTACGTGAGTGTTTTTTGTTTCCAAAACTTAACTGCTGTGAACCAACGTGTTGCAACACCAGTCGGCCATTTTTTCGCATCCAATTTTACAGACGCTTTCGGTAAGGAAACTTTGCATTGCATTTCAATTTTTAATCTGTTTGGGTATGCATGTAGATAAAATGAATCCGAATCGCACGATGTCCGCCATTTTGCGGGAGGTTATAAATGTAATCACTCCTGATGATACTGCTAGAATCGAGTTCTTTTTGTCCGAGGCTCAAAAACATGTTCGAACTCTGTACGCACTTATGCGAAATAGCCATGGCACCGTTGGTGAGAAGAACAGCATCATATCCGAAATCACCATGGTCAAGAGCGAAATGATGCGGTTGAAAATTTTACAACGACGCCTGGGCGGCGGCCACGTGCGCAATACGAAACGATCGGAGCGCGTCATGTGGTCTGATATAAATTCATCGTTCCAGAATCGAATTCGGACCGGCGCAGTGATGAATTTAACTCATGTAGACATTGATGCATTCCTATCAGACGCCATGATGCTAGCAAAGGTGCGTGTTAAAAACGCAATCACAAAACACGGGAACATTAAAGTTAACACCGTGTTAGCGTCGGAATACAGTGTTAACACCAACGAAGGTGAAATGCGAGAAGTTAAAACATTCGCAACTAGGAATGTGGCGATCTGTGCAACAACTGATTTAACAGTCTGGTTTGAAGACAGTGTTGCAAACCCCACACGAAGGAAAATGGAAGAGTTCCAAGGACGCGGATCGGGCTGGACTTTGCGCCGAATCGTAAATTTAACTGTAAATATAAACAAATACAATCCAATGCGTGCTGGGTCATATCTTGATCTGCCTGGGCCGATCAAACGGAAGCGAGCATGTGTAAACGTTCAAAATGCAGACAACGAGTGTTTCAAGTGGTCGTTGCTCTCGGCATTACACCCTGTAGACCGCAAGGAACACCCAGAGCGTGTTACCAAATACACACGGTTTGCAAACGAGCTCAATTTTGCGGGGATCGAGTTTCCCGTAATGCTGCGAGCGATACCAAAATTTGAACGCCAGAATGATGTGTCAATCAACGTATACATTCTATGTAAGAAGAAGGCGACGTTTTCCGTCTCACCCACACACATCACTATGAATAAGAAGGATGTTCACATCAATTTACTCCTCATCCAAAGTAGTTACATTGACGACGAAGAACAAATTGAATGTGCCGATGATGATGACGAACCACTAACATTCCATTATGTGTGGATCAAAGACCTGTCCCGACTCGTCGGCAGTCAACTGTCAAAGGATAAAATGAAGAAATATATTTGTGATCGATGTCTGCACTATTTCAACACTGATGCAAAACTGGACGGCCACCTCCTCGATTGTGGGTTGATTAATAAGTGCCGAGTTAATCTGCCTTCGAGCACAAACAACATTATCAAATTCAAAAACCAGAGCCACAAAGAACGGGTGCCATTCATCGTATACGCTGATTTCGAGTGTATCTTGAAACGTGTGACCCCTGATCCGGTAAGTTTACATAAACGAATTGTAAATTGATTTTAATTATTTTTATTTTCTAGAATCAGACTAATAAAACCAATGTGATTCAAGTACACGAACCATTTAGCATTGGTTACTACGTATCCTGCAGCCACGACGACTCAAGATCATACTATCGCAGCTATCGTGGTGTGGGGCCGGCTAAATGGTTTGCCACCGAACTAAGGCGGTTAGCCCAGGACTTGGAGTCTGCATACGAAACACCCGTTCCTATGACTCAACTCGCGCCTGACCAACAACGTCAATTCATCGAAGCCACCACATGTCACATCTGTGAAAAGCCCCTCGGCGTCGAACGAGTACGAGACCACTGCCATTTCACCGGTAATTATCGAGGTGCTGCGCATAACGCCTGCAACCTAAATTATCAAGATTCGCGTGCAATTCCCGTTGTATTTCATAATCTGTGTGGGTACGACTCGCATTTCCTCATCAAGGATGTTGCTATGTGTTTCCCCGGACGCATCAACCTGTTACCTCAGAATAAAGAACGGTACATTTCATTTACTAAAAATATTGATGGGAGCGATATTTCCTTCAGATTTATCGACTCTTTTAAATTCATGTCCTCTTCTTTAGACAAGCTGGCATCTTATATGCCAGCTCTCAAAATTTTACCTCAACAATTTCAAAATTTAACTGATGCCGATTTATCTTTGCTGAGGCGGAAGGGTGTGTTCCCCTACGAGTTCTTAGATTGCTGGGAAAAGCTTGAGGCCCCCGAATTGCCTGAGAAGGCACAATTTTTCAGCAATCTAACAGGGAGCAATATAACCGACGCAGATTATGAACATGCCAAATCAGTATGGGTGCAATTCGGCATTACATCTTTGGGTGATTATTCGGATTTGTATCTGAAAACTGACGTGCTCTTGCTTGCAGATGTTTTCGAAAACTTTCGAAACAGCTGCTTGCAGTCATACCAACTTGACCCTGCACACTATTACACACTTCCGGGCTTCACCTGGAGTGCAATGTTAAAGTATACAGAGATCGAGTTGGAACTGTTTACAGATATCGATATGCTAATGTTTGTTGAACGTGGGATCAGAGGCGGCCTGAGTCAGTGCAGCAACCGTTATGCTCTCGCGAACAACAAACATATGGCGACGTTCAATCCGAATAATCCTTCAACGTACATAATGTATTTTGATGTCAATAACCTATATGGTTGGGCCATGTCGCAACATCTCCCAACAGGTGGCTTCAAGTGGGCCGACCCGACCATCAGTTGGAATGTCCCTGATGACTCACCAATCGGCTACATTCTTGAAGTCGATTTGGCATATCCTGAGGAACTTCACGACGCACACCAAGATCTGCCCCTGTGCCCGGAACAGGCAGCACCACCTGGATCGAAGGAGCACAAACTTCTCGCCACCCTGTCACCAAAATTGCGGTATGTGATTCACTATCGTAATTTACAACAGGCTGTGAAATGTGGCCTGCGCATCACGCAAATTCACCGCATCCTCAGTTTTAACCAGTCGCCATGGTTAAAGGGTTATATCGACCTTAACAGCAGCAAGCGTAAAGAAGCCCGCAATGAGTTTGAAAAGAATCTTTTCAAGCTCATGAATAATGCGGTGTTTGGAAAGACCATGGAAAACGTGCGCAAGCGTGTTGATGTAAAATTGGTTACGAAGTGGAGCGGCCGGTATGGCGCTGAAGCTCTAATATCCCGACCAAACTTCCACAGCCGTTCAATTTTCGCCGAGGATCTTGTTGCGATTCAGTTGACACAAACTGAGGTAATGATGAATAAGCCGACATACGTTGGGTTTTGTGTTCTGGATATATCCAAGACATGCGTATACGCCTTCCACTATGATTACATAGTGCGGGAGTTTTCCGGACGATGCAAACTGTTATACACTGATACTGACAGCCTTATCTACGAGCTACGCACCCCAGATGTTTACGAGGTGATGCGGCGAGACATACACCTATTCGACACATCCGACTATCCTGTTGAAAATCAATTCAACATGCCCCAGGTCAACAAAAAGGTGGTTGGATTGATGAAGGATGAATGCAACGGGCAGATTGTAACCGAGTTTGTGGGACTGCGCAGTAAAATGTATTCTATGCGCGTGGAAGGTGTGGACCATGTGAAGAAGGCTAAGGGGGTTAGTGGCGCTGTGGTTAGGAACACAATAACATTCGATGATTATGTCAAGTGTTTGCGCGAAAGTTCAACCGCCTGCCGAACGCAGCATCGCTTTAGATCTGTATGTCATGTTGTGCAAACGGTGAGAGAACTTAAATTGGCCCTTAGTCCCTATGACAATAAGCGCAGTCTGCAACAGAACACAACCGATACATTACCTTGGGGTCATTACAAACTGGCGCGAAATGACACTATGGATGTGGACTAAAGTGATGTGCATAATTTAAGTTTATTTTAATTATTTTTAAATCTATGTATGTATTTTATAAACTACTGATAATAAGTATTTTAAGATTGTACATATTATTTTAAGCTGCAAATATTATTTCTTTATTCTATAAGTGTTGTCAATATTACCATCATTTGTTTAAAACATACAATTTACTTGCTTGATTTTCTTATATGTAATTTTGATTGTGAAAACATAATTTCTTTTAATTTGCAAATTTTCAATATTTGAACTTATTTAAAATATATGCTTTTCCACACACAAGTGTTTTATATCACATCTACCCCAATCAAACCGTGAATTAAATGATCTATCGAATCATAGCCCTCTGTTTGAAATTTGAAAATCGGATTTAAAGTTTATTCAACATTTTAAAATATAAGTTGTTGCGGCATTATTGGAAAATAACTGCATGTCGAAGTATGTTTTAAACTATGGGTTTGGACTTGAAATTTTGAAACACAAAATTTTAAACGGGTCTTAAATAGTGGAAAGCACTCCATGAATGATTTAAAATGAGCATTTTAGCGTTCAATCTGACACCTGTCGGTCGAATTTATGAGCACACCACTTTTACAAAACGCGTTCTGTAATACCGTCCATCTGTCAGTTAAAGATTTCTACTTTACAGGGGTGCACGCCCCCTTATATAACATCTGAATACATGCTTAAGTAAGGATGCTCGCCAGCTCAGAGGTAATGGACTGCCTGCTGTAGCCCCGAGATTGGGGTTCGAAACTCACTTGTGGCAAGCATTTTTTTCACTTAAAAATTTCACAACTTGGGCGGGAAGTTCGATGGTGTGACGTCAGACATGCCTGGCGGGGAAATTCCTATTCGTACGATTATGCAGTGTGCGCGAGGGAGATGGCTTGTTCAACCATGTGTAAGAGGGGGATGGATGGTGCGCGGGGGTGGAGCAGCCTCGGCTGTGCGGCGCCAAACAAGAAAATTCCTGTCCGTACGCTTATGCAATGTGTATGAGAGAGATGGAGTGTTCAACCATGTGTAGGAGGGAGATAGATGATGCGCAGGAGTGCAGACGCCTGACATCGTAATTAGAATAATCCTCTGATTAAAGGGTTGTAATCAATTGCAATCAAATCAATTGTAATCAAATCAATTGTAATTAGGACAATTACATCCATGATTAAAGGGTTAAAATCAATTGCGCGGTAATTAGGATAATTACATCCGTGATTAAAGGGTTATAATCAATTGCGCGGTAATTTGGTTAATTACATTCGTGATTAAAGGGTTATAATTAGTGCAATCAGATCAATTGTAATCAGGACAATTACATCCGTGATTGTCCTAATTACATCTTCGATTAAAGATGGCGTCGATCAATCCGAGAATCAAATCCGCGAATCAATTTAATTCGCGGTGGGGCGATACCCGTGTAGTCTCACTACTAGAGTCCTTCTGTTGCATCAGTTCCTACTTGTTTTTATAGTATTCCCTTTGTACTATACTGGTGCGGTACTGTTGTAAAAGAACTACGCGCTGCAGTTCTTTTGCAGTTAGTCCTCTAGTTTCATCCCTTTCATATTTTTCAGTCAGCATTTGTGTTTTTGGTGGCAACAATGGTTTAGCAGCTCTCTCACATTTTTCTATCGGAATTGTTGTTTTTGTTCGGAACAACGGTTTATCAGCCGGAATATTAACAGAAGATGATGCTTCACTTATTCCTTCTTCAACACTAATCTGCATGGCTCCTGCAATTCGTCCGATTGTAGGATTTGAGTCACCTTTCATTGCCTTCCCACTCCAACAATTTAATCGCTTTATTGCCTGTTTTGTTTTTGTCCGTCTTCTTCTTTAACCTCGATTTCATGTTATTTATCTTTTTTAACAAACCTTCCCCATCTAACGGTTTGCCAAATGTCAGTTCATATTTTTTTGTTACTATCTCAATGGCCTCGTTCTTTCGTATTTTTTTGTGGTACTTGAGACTTCTCCAACATTACTGGAGTGTTAGCAACTTCATTTTCAATAAAATGCAGTTTGTTGTTGCTGGTGTTTTCCGCACTTTCACTACTATCTGAAGACGACATGTTATACAAAAATGCAACTAATTGCGTTTGCAAAGGAAATGAAGTAGGAGGCGTTGTATCGTAACGTCGTCACTCGCAGCAGCCAACACGAGTCGACCCTTTACTTCTCCACGACGAGGATATCCTCGTAGGTATAAGGTAATCATTATAAATACGAAAAGAAGAAAATGCTTATACTTCTACTTTCTACTTCAAATCAAAACCTTATACTTCTACCTTATGCTTGGAAGGATATCCTTCTGTTTTATGAATTCGGCCCAATGTATCAGTCACCGAGGACAACGTCAGGGTCAACTGCTTCTCGACCTTGTAGTTGTCACTGGTTAGCGGTTCTGAGGCCTCGGAGGGAAGTGGATGCAGCGTTTCACCTGCAGCAATCACATCTGAGGACCAAGTGCCGATTGGTCCCAAAAATAATGAACAAGTAATGGGAAAACTGCAAAATTGATTTTTTTTTTTAAATTTATTTATTTTTTTATTTTTTTTTAAATTTAATAAATGAACCTTTTCATTTTTTCATTCATTAAGGCTAGGGAACCCAACCTCAAAAAATGCAGAGTTTTAAGAAACTCAGTATCGCTTAGAAAGTTGATGAGTGGAGCTGTAAATGCGTGATAAAACACAAAGGACGACACGACAAATGTTTTAACGGTTTATTCAAAATACAAAGTAACGTCCGCACACTTATGAGGTTGACTTGAAAGTGAAATATAAGAAAAGATGGCCGGTCAGGGATGACCGGGTTTGCACTCTTGTGGGCTTCTCTACTTGTAGGTAGAGGGCGAGTTGAATGGCGCTAGATTTGAAACTCTAACACCCTCCCTCAAATTGGCCCATGTACTAACTCAATTCAAACGAACCCCTACGCTTTATGCAGTTACTCGCACACCAAAGGTTGACCCGACCTATTAACTAACCCTAACACCCGGAGAGAGGCTAGCGTTCCTTTTTGGGGGTCCCGTGATAGAGGCTGGACCGGTTGGTGGGAAGTGAAGCCAGTTAACGAAGAAGATGGCGGAACGCTGAACGAGAAGTGACGCTAGCGTGTGCCTTCCAGCAAAAAGAGGCGTTTTCCTCTTAATTCTTGTTGTTTGAAAGTGTTTGTTTCTTGTGGGTGCCTCTTAAGTTAGTGGTGCGATTTGTGAAGGTTCCCTCGACCCCTGGTATCGTATTTTTATAGCTGTTTTGTGGTTAAAGCGAGTGGGCTCTGGTTAGTTGTCTCGTTAGATTGAACCGTATGAGTTTGCTGTTGCGGGTGGCGAATCGAGACCGGCTAGGCTGAATTAAACGTGCGATTCAAAGGACGCATGTAATGTTTTGGACGGCCACGCCGAAGCGTTTCCATTTCGGTTTTTGTGTAACCGAGAGACGCCATCGCGCAACATGGCTGGATGACGCAACTCGCTTGGCTTCGAGCTCAATGCCGTACGGGCGGGAGGGGACGCATGAATTAAGTTAAGTTACTTGTTTAAGTTAAAACCATCGGGAGAACTTGAGAAAAATGTCAACTCGGGCAGTAATTTAAGGGGTCTGCGGGGGCGTAAAACTCCATCCGCGAAAGGCTGGTATCGAGGGCTGATTGTATCAGGGATGGCATGCGAATTAGGTCTAGTGTTTAAATCTTTGTCTGTTTTATTATTATAACCATGAGAAATCGTCCATTTCTGTAATTTAAATGATCATCTACGAGTAATGTGGCCATCTGGTTATCACCACCGGGCACCGGTTGCAGCTCTTACCAGTGGCGGCGAAGCAAGATTTTGTTTTTTCATTTCCGCGGGTGTGAGTATAACCATAAAGGTCTTGTATGTCTATTATGCTATGTATGTGCTATTTATAACTGTGTATAACTTGTGTACTTGGTGGTGGCATTCTGACAGTACAGTGGTACGATAAAAAAGTTGGACTATCATTTATAGGCCGAGAAATTTGTTTTTTGTTTTGTCTAATTGCTGTGCCGTTCTTTCCACCGTTCGAAAAGGGCGCACTGTACATATCGTGTGCAGGAAAGGCAACAGTCCGTAGCCCGGTTAATTAATCATAACAAATAGTTCTTGTTATTTCATGCCTCAAGTGATAATAATGATGAAATCATGTTCATCATTCGTACTGCCTTGCCAATCAAAATTCATTCAGGTCTTCGGTGTGATCTCCAATATGTTTCAGATGATTCGACATTGCAACCTAAATATTTAACATGTGTTTTTATGATCACATAACCACATCTCCTTTATGTTTTTATTGTGTATGTTTTTTTGGTTAAATGGACGATTTCTCTATGTTATGCCTGTCTGTGTTGGCGTTAATTTTCTGCATTGCTTGTGTATGAATTGGTAACATGCCTGAGAGAATAGTTTGGGTGGAGGTTTCACTATTCTCGTTATTTTGTGTGTGTGTTGTACTATTAGCGGTCGACGAATTGAAATTAAAAGGGCATCCTCCACTATTCTATTGTTTTATTGAAGACACCCCTTCCCCTAAAAGTCTCACCGTTGCATCCAGAACGCTTGCCGCACTAGCTTAAACACAACGACGGGTCCTACCTTCATTCTAGACGATCACGCATTTATGGCCAATTTGAATTTCGCGGTTTATTTCCGACCGTTGGGGATTTTAAATTATTTAATCACTTGTGACGACAGCGGCTACGTTATTCTTTAAATTAAGCAACGAAAGTGTCATTTTCACATTTGATGTTGTAAAGAAGAATTTTAAATTAAATAAATGTTCTTATTTAAATTCGTTTCCTGCAACCTTTATTTCAATTTAAAAAAAACAACAAAATACTATATTCAAAACGGATACTCTGGATGGCGTTTCACCCTGAAAGAGTTTTGGTTAATTCGCGGCCACATTTTAATTTTCAGGAACTTACCCTGCGAACCCTGTAAAATCCAGGAGCCTGGCGTCCGGACCCTGATCGAGCGCGTTCAGCTCATTCAGATCGTTGTCGTCCAACTCGAAATCAAAAACGTCAATGTTTTGGGCAATCCGGGCGGCATTGGTGCTTTTGGGAATGGCGACAATCCCCTTCTGCATAGTATGCCTCAACAGAACCTGCGCCGTGGACTTGTGGTGCTTGTCGGCGATGGCTTTTATCACAGGGTTGCCCAAAATATCCGGCATTTCAACACTGAAAGAAACCAGTTAATTTCGCGAGGAGGCCCAAAAAACTTTTTACTGTTTCCCAAACTGCGCTAGGAACTTTCCCATTCCAGGAGAACCCAGGGGAGAATAAGCCGTGACCAGGATGTTGTTCTTCTTACAAAATTCGACCAACTCCTTTTGCTGGTGGTACGCGTGCAGCTCAATCTGCAGAACAGAAGGTGGAATCCGGGCGTTGTCCAAAATCCGTTGGAGCTGTTTGATGTTGAAATTCGAGACTCCAATGGTTTTGGCCCGGCCTGCATCAACTTGGGCTTCCATTTCCTAACAAAATTGTTACACTAGGAAAGACATCCGAGGCAGTTTACCTTCCAAATGGCAACGTGGTCGGTGGTTAAGTCCAAATCGATCAGGTTGTCGGAAGTCAATGGGTGCAAGTCGCCTTCAACGTATTTGAAGGCAAATGGCACGTGGACCAAATACAGGTCCAAATAGTCCACTTGGAGATTTTCCAAGCTCCATTTTAAGAATTTTTCCACCAATTCTGGTCGGTTACCGCTCGGTGGTACCTTCGACACGAGGAACAAGTCTTCACCTGGCCAAAAAAAGTATTAGGTTGTTTGCTAGGACCAAGAGGAATTTTACGTTTTATTTTTCCTGAAGTTAAGGCTTGGTTGAGGACTTTTCCTATTACTTTTTCGTTTTCGTAGACGAAAGCGGTGTCGATGTGTCTGTAGCCGGCCTCGAGAGCTGTTTCTACCGCCGCTTCCAATTCCTCATCTTTTGCCTGGCAAGAAATTAATTCAATTTATTTTTACCAATTGAATCAAAGTTCTATGAGTAGAAGTAAAACTGGTAGGACTTCAAATTTATGAAGGAATGAAGGAGAAGAAAAATCTTCAAGATGAAGAACGGCAGGATAAAGGAAGATGACGATTTAAGGGTTGCTTTTATTGCTTTAGTGTACGCCTTAATACAGGCAACACTTCAGACTTTTTTATAATCCAGATGGCACTATAATTGCGGTAAAGTGCAGTGGATAATAGGTGTATGTGTAATGTGTAACAATGAAAACGGCTTTCGAGGGGTTGCATTCCAATGTACTTGCTTAACAGATGCGAAAATTTTTGTATCTTCAATAAATTTAGAACGATATAATTTAAAGTAAAATAATAATGTGCAAGTAGAATTTTATTAATTATTAATTAGCTTAATTAATTATTAATTAGCTTAATTAATTTAAAAATTACAATTTAAACTTAATTTCTAAATTCAATTTCACATTTTTTTGACATAACCCCTTAACACGCAGTGTTTTTTTTTACAGAGAATTGTAGTTTTAGCTTATTATAAGTTATTACCACTACAGCTTATTTTTTCTTTATTAATGTGGGCTAAAAAGTCAAGCAATTTTTTTGGAAAGAAATTATAATTTAAGCTTATTCTCAGTCGTTTATTTAAAGGAGTCTTCACGAGCGATTTTTAAAATTAATGTAGATAATAAAGGTTAAAATTGTTCAAAACTAAAAAATAATTTATAACAAAAACTTTTTCAATGAAACAACCTTTCATTAAAATGTGTCTTTATTTTTAATCATTTAAGTCAATATCAAAAATAGTTTTCAATTTTTACTAATTACGTCTTAATAAAAGCTTGTTTTTTAAAAAAAGTCTTTTTACTATAAATTATTTCAAATATACTGTTTGAAAAGGAAACCTGGCTTTAAAAGTATTTCCGATATTATTGCTGTTAAAGTACCCCTGCTGGGAAGCCATAATCACCTGCTGTAACAATTGTAAATCTTTTTGACGTAGCTCGAAAACAGGCAAAAGAAGAATATTGAATAAATCAAAAACAACCAGGGGTCAGCTTAAATTAAAAAAGTCTAATCTACCAGTCCAAAAAAATTTAATACAAAACTTTGATAACTGAAGGCAAAAAAACCAATTTCGGAATTTGAATTAATAACTTGTTTAATTATGATTATTTAATGATGACTTAGGGTCAGCTCAAAGTAGATTGGTATTCTCTGTATCGACCTCCTTTTCAAAATTAAAAATAAAGGCTTAAAATCGAATCGCGTTTTACATGTATTGAAAATTTTAGGGTGGAACGCCGTTAATTCTAATTTCGTAAATTTTGTAAATTATACATAAGTGGGCTTATGCATTTAGTTTCCCTTGATCGTATATTGAAAATCTGCTTGTCTAAAATTTCTAAAAAAATTACGAAGAGCCAATAAAAACAGTTACCTGACGTTGAGAACCGGCTAATTTTGGTTGCTAACCGATTAATTTTTAACAGGTTAGTAACTGCGTAAGGTCACTTTTCACCGACAGTAAACAATTCCAATAAATGACTTTTACAAATGAGTAGCAAGTAAAAAACTTGAAACCAGAAGGTGAGAATCAAATAATAAAAAAAGGAATCTTTCAGGCATTTTTACTTCAAAAGTAAAAACTTTAACAGCAAAAAAAATACAATTCGTGCAAAACTAATATTGCAATTATGAAAAAAAAAAAATGGTTAGAGATAATAAGAAACATTGAATTAACTTTTTAAGTAATTTAAGTGCAATAAAAGCAATTCACTCAAACTTTTAAAAAATTCAAAAGTAAAAGTGATTTTTGGGCTGCATACTTTCACCACAAAACCTTAAAAAATCTAATCAATAATTAAAACAATTTTAACGCACCTGCCAGGTACCGAAGCCCAAAGCCGGCATCTTCAGTTCCCCCACATCAAAGAATATTTTTGCTGCCATTTTTACCACTTTCAAGCAATCAATAAGTTCCTGCAACTAACTAAGACAACTCAACGGCAACACACCGACTGAAAGAGACTTTTTCGCGTTCTATAATTAAGCGGTTAAGTCAACACACACTTCCTCTATCTGATTTGTATAATGCGCACTGGTTTTATTTAGTAACTATAAAATACGAGATTGTGGGTATTGTAATCAATGTATCAGTCACCGAGGACAACGTCACGGTCAACTGCTTCTCGACCTTGTAGTTGTCACTGGTTAGCGGTTCTGAGGCCTCGGAGGGAAGTGGATGCAGCGTTCCACCTGCAGCAATTACATCTGAGGACCAAGTGCCGATTGGTCCCAAAAATAATGAAGTAATGGGAAAACTGCAAAATTAATTTATTTTGTATTTTATTTATTTTTTTATTTTTTTTTAAATTTAATAAATGGACCTTTTCATCTTTTCATTCATTAAGGCTAGGGAACCCAACCTCAAAAAATGCAGAGTTTTAAGAAACTCAGTTCCGCTTAGAAAGTACTTATCAATATATAATTTGCGAAGCAACAGTTGTAAACATAATGTTACCGCATCTATTGATATATTTGCTTTGGTGAAGAAGTGCCTAGTTTTCAAAAATTAACCTCCGAAAGTGCAATTCTCGCAAAAATGTAGTAGTGAGGGTTTCTTACTGAAATCTTTAGAGTTACGAAATATTTTGCAATGCACTTTACAGCACTTATAGAGATTATATTGCCTTGTACGAAAATATTTTTTTTATTGCGAGAAAGTTGATAAATCAAGAAGAAAAAAATTGGCAACAATATTTTTTTGAAAATTTAGTGTGCCAGTAAACTCAGTTCAGCTCAAGAAGTAAGTTATATTGTAGAAATTCCTTCGGGGTACTTATACTAAACATATAGTAGTATGATATGACATGTTTTTTTTTATGATAACATGGTGAATATCTTTGAAAAAAAATCTAAAAGTTGTGGTACGAAATACAGTTTTATTTGATCGCGTTTTTTATTGCTTTCCGAACACAACATCGTCAACAAATTACATAAAAATGTTCCTTTAGCACCTAAGAAATAGTTTCCGTAAACCAAATTGGATAAATGTCTAAATTTGACATTTTCGGGGAAAAGTTGTTTACCCATAAGATTTTAGTCAAATAGTTCGTCCTTTTACTCACAGATGTCGTATCAAATGTGTGCCTTTTTGATTGACGGCATGGATAGAATAATTTGCATTAAAATGCACACTTGATATAGTGCAAATTTTTAGGATATAACCATATTCGCACACGTAAGGATATAAAACTCTAAAAATTTATAAAAATACACACTTGATAATGCAAAATATCCATGTTCGCACGCGTAAGGATATGAAACATTTTCGAGCCTACTAAATTGTACAATATATATTAGTTTCGAA
The DNA here is from genome assembly GCA_949768715.1 of Dascillus cervinus. Classification (NCBI taxonomy): domain Eukaryota; kingdom Metazoa; phylum Arthropoda; class Insecta; order Coleoptera; family Dascillidae; genus Dascillus; species Dascillus cervinus. The sequence goes on along the minus strand of OX458318.1, from coordinate 2,777,893 downwards.
TAGCATCGTAGGAAAAATTGTTTGAAGCATCTATTCACAAAAAATTACAAAAAAAAAAACAGTAAATAATGCAGCAATCGCATTGACTGATTTTACCGCCGTTATCGCCGCAGACAAATATAAATAATATTTATCAAATTATGAGCGTACAAAAATGGAGATAAAGATTACTCTTTGCATAATTGAAAATATGTTTGCAGCCTGTTACGGGATTAATTATAGCAGGTACATCGATGAAAACACAAAATTGGCAAAGAATTAGCAAAAAAATTTAGACTAATTTTTTTTCCGAATGAGTTTACCGTCGTTATCGCCGCAGACCATAATATAAATAATATTTATCAAGTTACGAGCGTTTGAAAAACGCGCAACTCTTTTTTTTGTTCTTTCTCTGTTCAATACTTAAGTTTCAAACCTTATTAGTTAGGATACCTCTTTGGTTGCCTAAACATTTTTTATTTTAAGGGGCAAAATTGGCGCCCCCTGAGCGGAAGAATTGTGTATTACTTAGCAGTTCCCGAACCTTAAGTTTGATACATTTTTGGTAAATTAACAATCATATTATTTTCCACGGCAAGTGAATGCGAATATTGACTGTATTCATGTCACAAGATCAAAGTGGCACATTTTTCTATGGCGATGCTTTCAGTCGCCAATTTTTTTGGAAATTTAATTATTTAATTATTAATTCGTTCAAATTCGGCTTCAAATAAAATAATTTACCTAGAAACTAAAATTTTCATTTTAATTAATTGGCGATTATAAAAGGGCGAGAGAAAACGCTGTACTGAACGCGAATGTTACTAAATAACTAACCGAACTTTCTATCATTTTATGCTGCAAGGCGTTTTAAGTGGAATTTCCTGTTTCTGCCGGTTTATTTGCAATTTCCTTGGATGAATGATTGCAAGTTGCGATTCTATTTTTAGCCAGCGAAGCTGCTTACCGGATGCAGCGGCGTAAAACTCGCACGCCGATGATAGTGTGAGAATTTCGCACCTGCCCGCCTTGAATCGCCTTGTTATTAATGCGATTCCACATCGCCTGCATTCGGCGGGACAAAAAAGAAAAACGTCCCACCTTTTGGTAATCTTCAGATTTTATTTTATGAAATAAGTTGAATTCGTTTGAAGGACAACTCAGAGTTAAATTTACTTGTTTCAGCAATCGCCCTTTTTCTTTACAAATAACTGAAAGCTGTAAATAAAGTTTTTTTACACCGCGACATAAATAGTGTGGGTAATCGTGCGCCACATTGTGTTAGGTGACCCCGATTCGTCGTAATTTGAACGCAGGAATGACTGATTAATAAATTAGTTTGAGCAATGTGAAATATGCAGAATCACTTGTGTGTAAAGCGATTCGCGGAAGGCAGTTTCCCCTAATTTAATGTCGCAATTAGCACACAAGATCGCACATAACGTTAACGTAGAGAATGAGCCTAAAATTTAATTAGCTGATTTTAATTTTAATTATTTTTTTATTCAATTTGTATAATTTTTGGCTCGCGATTTTGTATTCGCTCGGCTGCGCCGACACTTCGCCTCGCAAAAATGACACTTTCAATCCTAACACTACAATATGCTGTAATTGAGCACAGTTTGACTGTTCCAATTTTTTATAAATTATGTTTAAAATTGTGCAAGTGTTTACTTATCATTTAATTATCCTTCAACAATTTTAAAACATATAATTATAACTAAAACGTGACCTTCCTCCAATTACTTTACAACATTCGGTAAACAATTAATTCTCGTCTGACGACGTAATCTGAAGAGACATTAAACCTTCATTAAAACTTCAGCCTGTGTTTAATTCAGTCGACTTCATAAATAAGCACATAAATATTTAATTACTCAATTTTACAAAGACTGCTACTTTAACTTTCTCACACTCAGAAAAAACAATTCTTATGCGGAAGAAAATTCGGGCTTAAATTTAAAATTTCGCGTTCTTAATTTTGGCCCAAAAATTGGTTATTCTTGAATTTTAAGAATGTTCATTCTATTTGTCAAATTTAATTTTTAGAACGTTGTTGCTTTGTGACAAATTTAAGAATGGGTCGCCCTAATTTTAAGAATTTTTATAAGTTTTACATTTAAGAATAGGTCATGTCGATTTCAAGAACTTTTATTTAATTACTTAAAAATGTTCTTAATAATGTGTTTTCGTATTGAAGAATTGAAAATGGCCTTATTATATTAAATAAGCACTTGTAAATAATTTTTTTCTTACTTTTATGAACTGTAGAATGGAATGTTTGTATTGAAGGAATTTTAGAATATAAAGTTATTTCTCATACATATTTTTATTATTAGGTGAAAATTTAACATCACATCATATCCTGTTTAAAAATACATTTTCAGTTTAAGAACCACATTATCATTTGGTAACAGATGTACGTATATGAAATGGAAGTTCGTCGAAGTCGTTAGCTTTCTCAATGAATAAATAACACTAAATGTATAAAAGAAAATCAAAATTATTTCTTTCCCTTCCTCGTTACTATAATTTCTGTTATCGAAGCAACTGGTTCGCACGTCCCTTCCTTTTCATATCTCTTCTTACTTTTCGTTCCGATGGAAATAAATTACAAAACAAAGAATGCGACAGACCTTATTTTTTTTGTTGATATCTCCAAGTACATGTCAGACGAAGACAGTTTCGAAGATAGTTTCGAAGACATGGATGATGAACTTGACTGTTTCTTTTCATAATGAACTTGGATTTGGACAAATTTGCAACAAACCAATTGAGAGATTGCAGACTAAGAGAGAGAAAGTATAATTGACGGGACGATCGAGAAATAGGTTGAGAAACAATTTTTATAGCGAAAAGAAGGAGAAACTAAAACTACTTAAATTTTAAATTGGACGAAACTATTATTGTTTTTCCATTGTTTATTTAATTGCGTTTTCATAAAATTTTGCAATCGTCGAGTCAATTAGCCCAATGAAACTAATTAATCTATTGTTACGACATTAGATAAAAGCAGGCATTAATTGTATTTTGTGAATTGACTTAATTAGAGAACAATATGTTCGAGACGTGGAACCCGAAAAACATGATCGTTCTTTCTGGAATTGTTATAACACTATGCTTGTCTTTGGTGATGGTAGCTGGAGATCCTGGATGTGAAGCACGTGGGATGAAACTGAAATCAAAGCCATTCAAGCGACAATTAAGAATTACAGATGAATTTGATAATGATTCTGATTTCAACGGTGTTGAGGTAGGTAAAAAACTGATAGAAAAGGAAGTAGGTTACAAGATTACAAGAGTTGATGACGAAGAAATCTATATACTAAAATCCAAAACAATTATAATTAAATCAATACCAACTTTTTCCAATGGTATGAAATTAAAATGCCAAGTCACGTTTACTCATGGGCTAAATCTTCGGAAACCACATTTTACTGCAAGCTGTAACCACATCCAAAAAAGAGTGTCCAATCCAGTAAACTCAATGTCCTATGGACAAGAAGATGGACCAGTATACGAAGTTCCCGTCGACGATCCTGTAGTAATTCAATATGTTGAGGAAGCCTTAAAAAGAATTCCAGGTGAAGATGTGCAGTTACTGAAGATACTAGAAGCTACCAGAATATCAGCCAATGGATATTTGTATACCGTAACATTTACTGTTTCTGTTGACCACTACAAGCGGAAATGTACTCTAACAGTCTACTCTCGTACAGGAGAACTTTCTGTTTAATGTAGAGACCAACACAATTATTAATTTGAATAAATGATCAAGATTGGCATTGCTTGTGGGTTTATTAATTAATTGTTAATTGTTAAATGTTTGCTGCACTTGTTAAATGTCTGAAGGTTACCAACAATGAACAATGCGCATCGTGGTATTGTCTTTGCGGCCACTTAATTCCACGTAAAAACATTAGCAAACCTTCAAAAGGTTAATTTTGGCAAAATTCAAACATTTCTGTCTATCCCAGGCAACACATGACGTCCAATGGATGAACATGTTGGTCTATTTATTATCCATCTATGGACGATCCACAAGCGGATCTATAATGGACGTCCAATGGACGTCCAAGTCCATCCATAAATGCACATTACAGCAACGGATATAAATGAACGTCCACTGGATGTCATTTATGGACTTAATTTGGACGAGGAGGACCAAGGTTACAATATACCTCTCAAATAATTCAAGATCTCAACTGGCAAACATACAAAGATTTGAAAAGGTTGGTCCAGGAGAGAGAAGAATGTAGAAAATGTTGCAACAAACCAATCGAGAGATTGTAGACTAATAGAGAGAAAGTATAATTGACGGGACGACCGAGAAATAGGTTGAGAAACAATTTTTATAGCGAAAAGAAGGAGAAACTAAAACTACTTAAATTTTAAATTGGACGAAACTATTATTGTTTTTCCATTGTTTATTTAATTGCGTTTTCATAAAATTTTGCAATCGTCGAGTCAATTAGCCCAATGAAACTAATTAATCTATTGTTACGACATTAGATAAAAGCAGGCATTAATTGTATTTTGTGAATTGACTTAATTAGAGAACAATATGTTCGAGACGTGGAACCCGAAAAACATGATCGTTCTTTCTGGAATTGTTATAACACTATGCTTGTCTTTGGTGATGGTAGCCGGAGATCCTGGACGTGAAGCACGTGGGGCGAAACTGAAATCAAAGCCATTGGAGCGAAAATCAAGAATTACAGATGAATATGATATGGATTGCGGTTTGAGATATATTGCGGCAGGTAGAAAACTGATAGAAAGGAAAGTAGGTTACAAGATTAAAAGAATTGATGCCGAAGAAATATATGTTCCAGCATCCGGAACAGTTGTAATTAAATCAATACCAACTTTTTCCAATGGTATGAAATTAGAATGCAACGTCAAGATTACTCGTAGGCTAAATCCTCGAAAACCACGTATTACTGCAAGATGTAACCACTTCCAAAAAAGAGTGTCCAATCCAGTAAATTCAATGCCCTATAGAGCAAAAGATGATATAATAATCGAAGTTCCCGGCGATGATCCTGTAGTAATTAAATATGTTGACGAAGCCTTGAAAAAGATTCCAGGTGAAGATGTGGAGTTGTTGGAGATACTAGACGGTCTCAGATTCTCATTCAATGGATATGCCTATTTCGTAACATTTATTGTTTCTGTTTCCGGCCACAAGCGGAAATGTACTCTAACAGCTCAAACTCATCCAGCAGATCTTTCCGTTGAATGTCGCCAATAAACCACGAAACTTGTTAATTTGAATAAAATATTAAGATTGGCATTGCTTGTGGGTTTATTAATTAATGTTTAATTTTTAAATGTTTGATGCGTTTATTAAATGTCTGAAGGTTACCATCAATGAACCTTTCCAAAAGTAAGTTTGTTGACTCATTTTAATTTTAAAATTATGTGGCAAGAAACATTAGCAAACCTTCAAATGGTTAATTTTGGCAAAATTCAAACATTTCTGGCCGCACAAGGATGTCTAAAACTGGTGACTTATTAAATTGGCGAGACAAGTTATTTTTCCCAATTTCACAATATTGCCATTGTTTATTTAATTGCGTTTTCATTAATTTTTCACTCGTCAAACCAATTAGGAACTTCAATTGCATTCTGCGATTTTACTCTACTTTTACCGAAAAATCTTATCGTTTTTCTGGCATTGTGTTAACTCTATGCATGTCTTTGACGATGAGAACCGCATCAGAAGAAAATGCACACGATATTTCAGTCAATGATCATGAAATTGTTAAATATCTTAAAATTGTCTTGAAAACCATGCCAGGTGGAAATGTGTCTTTGCTGGGGATACTACAAGCCACCAGATTACAAGACAATGAAAATAGATATAACGTAACATTTATAGCTTCTGTTTCCAGCGACAAGAAGAAATGTACTCTTATCATCGTACAGTCGTACAAACGCAGTTTCCGTTAAATCTTCAACAAGCTAGTTTATTTTATATCAAACATTTTAAATATCTCTTCTTACTTTTCATTCCGACGGAAATAAACTAAAAAACAATTTGTTTAATAGCTCTTACATTGAAAAAACTTTAAAAAAATTCATTCATTCATTGTGAACTGAAAGGCCTTAAGTATAGGCAACCAAACTTACGCTTTGGTACTGATTCCATAAAAAATCTCTCAGTAAGGATTTAAGTTGATTAATGGAAAGCTTGAATTGAAACAGTAAATAATGTCAAAAAATTGTTCTCAATTTCTTAATTCTTTACGATTTGCCCCACATAGCCAGTCAGTTACGACCTGCATTAACTGACTAGAAATATTTAAATGTTATAAATTTAAAACTATTATTTTATATCAAACATTTTAAAAAACACACCAAGGTTTTCTTTAGTCTAGAAATGATATTTAAAAAATGCATTCATTCATTGTGAACTGAAAGGCCTTAAGTATAGGCAACCAAACTTACGCTTTGGTACTGATTCCATAAAAAATCTCTCAGTGAGGATTTAAGTTGATTAATGGAAAGCTTGAATTGAAACAGTAAATAATGTCAAAAAATTGTTCTCAATTTCTTAATTCTTTACGATTTGCCCCACATAGCCAGTCAGTTACGACCTGCATTAACTGACTAGAAATATTTAAATGTTATAAATTTAAAACTATTATTTTATATCAAACATTTTAAAAAACACACCAAGGTTTTCTTTAGTCTAGAAATGATATTTAAAAAATGCATTCATTCATTGTGAACTGAAAGGCCTTAAGTATAGGCAACCAAACTTACGCTTTGGTACTGATTCCATAAAAAATCTCTCAGTGAGGATTTAAGCTGATTAATCGAAAGTTTGAATGGAAACAGTAAATAATGTGAAAAAATTGTTCCCAATTTCTTAATTCTTTACGATTTGCCCCACATAACCAGTCAGTTACGACCTGCATTATTTACAACTTGATATTTTCCTAGCGCACGAATTTTACAGCCGCCCATAAGTTACATCAGTCATAAAGCGCGTTTGTAAAAATAAGGGAAGAAATTGCACGACCCCGAAAATAAATTCCCTTTTCCAACGTATCCAATGTAATGTTTACTTTCCACACTAGCGATGAAAGGAAACTTTTCTCACTTGTATTGAAAACGATTGATTTTAATCACGGCAACGTTCTTCTTTAAATTAAGTGACAAAAGTGTAAATTTCACATTTGATGTTGTAAACAAGAATTTTAAATTACCATAACTAAATTTTTTTAATTAAATTCGTTTGCTTTAACCTTTATTTTATTAAAAAAACAACAAAATGTTATATTCAAAGCGATGAAAGAAAACTTTTCTCACTTGTTGAAAATTATCGATTTTAATCACTTGTGACGACAACGGCTACGTTTTTCTTTCAATTAAGCGACGAAAGTGTCATTTTCACATTTGATGTTGTAAAGAAGAATTTTAAATTGTCATAAATAAATGTTCTTATTTAAATTCGTTTCCTGCAACCTTTATTTCAATTAAAAAAAGCAACAAAATACTATATTCAAGTTCTCTACAATACCATTGATTGATGACAGGATGTCCCTTCCTTTTTATATCTCTTCTTACTTTTCATTCCGACGGAAATAAACTAAAAAACAATTTGATAATATCTCTTACATTGAAAACACTTTAGAAAAATTAATTAATTAAAGGCCTTAAGTATAGGCAACCAAACTTACGCTTTGGTACTGATTCCATAAAAAACCTCTCAGTGAGGATTTAGGTTGATTAATCGAAAGTTTTATAATTGAAACAGTAAATAATGTCAAAAAATTGTTCTCAATTTCTTAATTCTTTACGATTTGCCCCACATAACCAGTCAGTTACGACCTGCATTATTTACAACTTGATATTTTCCTAGCGCACGAATTTTACAGCCGCCCATAAGTTACATCAGTCATAAAGCGCGTTTGTAAAAGTAAGGGAAGAAATTGGACCCCGAAAATAAATCCGGCAGCCTTCGCCCAAATAGACACGACAACAAACAATTCATACAATTGTAATCCAAACAAATTGTTTGCAAATAATAAGTTAAAGTGGTTTTTAACGAGCCCCGAGATCCGAACGCGATACTTTCAAGAGGGCAGTTGGTGGTTTAATGCAGCCGTTGTCATCTCTTATCTACGATCTTATTACCCGTTAATGCTCGCACTAATGGCCCGACCTCCTCAAAAAAGGGTTGCGAATGCCACAAAAATAAATTCGACCTTCCGCAGAAAATCCGCCCCCGAATCGACAACAAATCAAAATTTTTTGGATTAATTTTCCAGCGTAACGGCGCCACTGCACTTCAGATAAAATCTCAGATCTGGCGATAGGGCCTTAAGGGATGATTCAAATGGACAAACGACCAAAACAGTTTATTGTGGTATTGCATTGTTAACAAGGTAACCAAGTCGGCTTCATAAAATAACAAATTTTTTATTAGGGGAGTTTTTTGTCGGTAATGTGATCTTCGGTGACGCAGCGGGTTCAACGTAGTGTTGATTAATGTGTTGTGATACTTTCTATAAAGTTGGATGTCCTTTATGCTGTTATTCTCGTTCCCTTGTTGTGGGGCAGATTACAAGCTTTAAATAGTTGGAGGTGGTACCGAAACCTCTAAGTACTTTTTAAGTGGTTGGCGAAATCTGCTCGAAATGGCCCAAAACTTTTAGAATTTATAATTTTGGCCAAAATAATTGAAATATTTAATTTAATTTAATTTAAACTTAAGGGAATAAAACACACTGAAAGAAATAGTCAGTCTAATAGTAAAAAAACGCGTATTTGCAGCTGATTTATTTATGTTTAAGTATTTAAATTGTCAAAAAGTACACTTTATTAACTACTACCAATTATTATAAATCAATTTATTTTTTAGAAATAAACTATTTATTACTTTCGACTTTGTTTGAGATCAACATATTATTTGAAAACAAATATGTTCTCAATTCATGCAAACAAAAATTTATTAAGTATAACAATGAGTATTTGTTTATAATAATTAAGTTTTTTTATGTGTAATGCATATTATTTGGTACTAATTCATTGTTAGTGAAAGAAAATACATTTGTACATTTTTATCAAAAATAAATACTCATTTGTTGAAAAGTTGTCTAAGATAAAAAATGCTTATTTTACAATTGAACCGGATGTTTGCATTAACAGCCAAATCATTTCTTTGCGCTATTCGGTAGTGTTGAGAAGTGCATTAAAATAATAATAGTATGGAACACGCCATCATTTTCCAAAAAGGTATAATCGTTCAAGTAAATTGGGACGATATATGGTGAACCAGTTTTTGAAAAGGTTGTTAATACATTGTACACTGGTGACAAACAAATGTATTTAATATATAAAACAATTGTTTGTTATGGTATTGATAAAGATTTTGAAGCATATGAAGTGACTGATGATGATTTTTCTACTTCTAAACAAATTATTGACATTAAAAATATTTGTTGCACTTTTCCCACACTAATTTAATCGGTGATGGACGTAAATTTATTTCCTGCATGAACCAAGAATATTAATAGGTATCTATAACGACAGCAACTGTATTATTTAGACATTTTACAAACATTTCTAATACATTTCACATTGAATGATCCTCTAATATTTTTTTTATTATTTATAGGTATAAATTTTGTTTCATGTTTATTTTATTTTATTGTATTTTAAATATTTTTATTCATTTTAAATAAAAAATTTCAGTTTAATATGAGATTATTATTAAAAATCCAATTTATAAAATATTTATTAATAAATAATGAAGGGTTTATAGTAAATATTTCCCGCATATTATTTGTTATTATTAATATGCTAATTTAATTGTTAACTGAAATTCATTAGTAAAAAGCAACTTATATTAAAATGATATAAATAATTAATAAATCTTGGTTGTATTATTATTTACTATTATTAAACGTATATTTAATATTAACAAATATTTATGAGAAAATATTTATTAATAATAAATATTTTTTGATTTTAATATACATTTATTTTTTATTAATAAACAACAATTCCTCCAAAATAAAGCAAATTAAGAATGAACAATACATTTATTTGGTATAACTAAACGTGTGTTAACTATTACCAATTTTTGTTTTGTTTTTAACAATTGCTTACTTTATTATAAATAACAATGTGTATGAAGCTAATCGAAATCGTATTAATAAACTGTCAGTTAATCGCAAATAAAAATTTAGTGGGCCAAATATCAATCAATATTTGTTAATAGTTAACTAAGTTGCCTTGTTATTAACAAATTTTTCACTTCTTTTCTCTCTGTGCATGAATCAAGAATATTAATAGGTATCTATAATGACGGCAACTGTATTATTTAAACATTTTACAAACATTTCTAATACATTTCACATTGAATGAGCCTCTAATATTTTTTTATTATTTATAGGTATAAGTTTTGTTTCATGTTTATTTTATTTTATTGCATTTTAAATATTTTTATTCATTTTAAATAAAAAATTTCAGTTTAATATGAGATTATTATTAAAAATCCAATTTATAAAATATTAATTAATAAATAATGAAGGGTTTATAGTAAATATTTCCCGCATATTATTTGTTATTATTAATATGCTAATTTAATTGTTAACTGAAATTCATTAGTAAAAAGCAACTTATATTAAAATGATATAAATAATTAATAAATCTTGGTTGTATTATTATTTACTATTATTAAACGTATATTTAATATTAACAAATATTTATGAGAAAATATTTATTAATAATAAATATTTTTTGATTTTAATATACATTTATTTTTTATTAATAAACAACAATTCCTCCAAAATAAAGCAAATTAAGACTGAACAATACATTTATTTGGTATAACTAAACGTGTGTTAACTATTACCAATTTTTGTTTTGTTTTTAATAATTGCTTACTTTATTATAAATAACAATGTGTTAGAAGTAAATGAAGCTAATCGAAATCGTATTAATAAACTGTCAGTTAATCGCAAATAAAAATTTAGTGGGCTAAATATCAATCAATATTTGTTAATAGTTAACTAAGTTGCCTTGTTATTAACAAATTTTTCACTTCTTTTCTCTCTGTGCATGAACCAAGAATATTAAAAGGTATCTATAACGACAGCAACTGTATTATTTAGACATTTTACAAACATTTCTAATACATTTCACATTGAATGATCCTCTAATATTTTTTTTATTATTTATAGGTATAAATTTTGTTTCATGTTTATTTTATTTTATTGTATTTTAAATATTTTTATTCATTTTAAATAAAAAATTTCAGTTTAATATGAGATTATTATTAAAAATCCAATTTATAAAATATTTATTAATAAATAATGAAGGGTTTATAGTAAATATTTCCCGCATATTATTTGTTATTATTAATATGCTAATTTAATTGTTAACTGAAATTCATTAGTAAAAAGCAACTTATATTAAAATGATATAAATAATTAATAAATCTTGGTTGTATTATTATTTACTATTATTAAACGTATATTTAATATTAACAAATATTTATGAGAAAATATTTATTAATAATAAATATTTTTTGATTTTAATATACATTTATTTTTTATTAATAAACAACAATTCCTCCAAAATAAAGCAAATTAAGAATGAACAATACATTTATTTGGTATAACTAAACGTGTGTTAACTATTACCAATTTTTGTTTTGTTTTTAACAATTGCTTACTTTATTATAAATAACAATGTGTATGAAGCTAATCGAAATCGTATTAATAAACTGTCAGTTAATCGCAAATAAAAATTTAGTGGGCCAAATATCAATCAATATTTGTTAATAGTTAACTAAGTTGCCTTGTTATTAACAAATTTTTCACTTCTTTTCTCTCTGTGCATGAATCAAGAATATTAATAGGTATCTATAATGACGGCAACTGTATTATTTAAACATTTTACAAACATTTCTAATACATTTCACATTGAATGAGCCTCTAATATTTTTTTATTATTTATAGGTATAAGTTTTGTTTCATGTTTATTTTATTTTATTGCATTTTAAATATTTTTATTCATTTTAAATAAAAAATTTCAGTTTAATATGAGATTATTATTAAAAATCCAATTTATAAAATATTTATTAATAAATAATGAAGGGTTTATAGTAAATATTTCCCGCATATTATTTGTTATTATTAATATGCTAATTTAATTGTTAACTGAAATTCATTAGTAAAAAGCAACTTATATTAAAATGATATAAATAATTAATAAATCTTGGTTGTATTATTATTTACTATTATTAAACGTATATTTAATATTAACAAATATTTATGAGAAAATATTTATTAATAATAAATATTTTTTGATTTTAATATACATTTATTTTTTATTAATAAACAACAATTCCTCCAAAATAAAGCAAATTAAGACTGAACAATACATTTATTTGGTATAACTAAACGTGTGTTAACTATTACCAATTTTTGTTTTGTTTTTAATAATTGCTTACTTTATTATAAATAACAATGTGTTAGAAGTAAATGAAGCTAATCGAAATCGTATTAATAAACTGTCAGTTAATCGCAAATAAAAATTTAGTGGGCTAAATATCAATCAATATTTGTTAATAGTTAACTAAGTTGCCTTGTTATTAACAAATTTTTCACTTCTTTTCTCTCTGTGCATGAACCAAGAATATTAAAAGGTATCTATAACGACAGCAACTGTATTATTTAGACATTTTACAAACATTTCTAATACATTTCACATTGAATGATCCTCTAATATTTTTTTTATTATATATAGGTATAAATTTTGTTTCATGTTTATTTTATTTTATTGTATTTTAAATATTTTTATTCATTTTAAATAAAAAATTTCAGTTTAATATGAGATTATTATTAAAAATCCAATTTATAAAATATTAATTAATAAATAATGAAGGGTTTATAGTAAATATTTCCCGCATATTATTTGTTATTATTAATATGCTAATTTAATTGTTAACTGAAATTCATTAGTAAAAAGCAACTTATATTAAAATGATATAAATAATTAATAAATCTTGGTTGTATTATTATTTACTATTATTAAACGTATATTTAATATTAACAAATATTTATGAGAAAATATTTATTAATAATAAATATTTTTTGATTTTAATATACATTTATTTTTTATTAATAAACAACAATTCCTCCAAAATAAAGCAAATTAAGACTGAACAATACATTTATTTGGTATAACTAAACGTGTGTTAACTATTATCAATTTTTGTTTTGTTTTTAATAATTGCTTACTTTATTATAAATAACAATGTGTTAGAAGTAAATGAAGCTAATCGAAATCGTATTAATAAACTGTCAGTTAATCGCAAATAAAAATTTAGTGGGCTAAATATCAATTAATATTTGTTAATAGTTAACTAAGTTGCCTTGTTATTAACAAATTTTTCACTTCTTTTCTCTCTGTGCATGAACCAAGAATATTAAAAGGTATCTATAACGACAGCAACTGTATTATTTAGACATTTTACAAACATTTCTAATACATTTCACATTGAATGATCCTCTAATATTTTTTTTATTATTTATAGGTATAAATTTTGTTTCATGTTTATTTTATTTTATTGTATTTTAAATATTTTTATTCATTTTAAATAAAAAATTTCAGTTTAATATGAGATTATTATTAAAAATCCAATTTATAAAATATTTATTAATAAATAATGAAGGGTTTATAGTAAATATTTCCCGCATATTATTTGTTATTATTAATATGCTAATTTAATTGTTAACTGAAATTCATTAGTAAAAAGCAACTTATATTAAAATGATATAAATAATTAATAAATCTTGGTTGTATTATTATTTACTATTATTAAACGTATATTTAATATTAACAAATATTTATGAGAAAATATTTATTATTAATAAATATTTTTTGATTTTAATATACATTTATTTTTTATTAATAAACAACAATTCCTCCAAAATAAAGCAAATTAAGAATGAACAATACATTTATTTGGTATAACTAAACGTGTGTTAACTATTACCAATTTTTGTTTTGTTTTTAACAATTGCTTACTTTATTATAAATAACAATGTGTATGAAGCTAATCGAAATCGTATTAATAAACTGTCAGTTAATCGCAAATAAAAATTTAGTGGGCCAAATATCAATCAATATTTGTTAATAGTTAACTAAGTTGCCTTGTTATTAACAAATTTTTCACTTCTTTTCTCTCTGTGCATGAATCAAGAATATTAATAGGTATCTATAATGACGGCAACTGTATTATTTAAACATTTTACAAACATTTCTAATACATTTCACATTGAATGAGCCTCTAATATTTTTTTATTATTTATAGGTATAAGTTTTGTTTCATGTTTATTTTATTTTATTGCATTTTAAATATTTTTATTCATTTTAAATAAAAAATTTCAGTTTAATATGAGATTATTATTAAAAATCCAATTTATAAAATATTTATTAATAAATAATGAAGGGTTTATAGTAAATATTTCCCGCATATTATTTGTTATTATTAATATGCTAATTTAATTGTTAACTGAAATTCATTAGTAAAAAGCAACTTATATTAAAATGATACAAATAATTAATAAATCTTGGTTGTATTATTATTTACTATTATTAAACGTATATTTAATGTTAACAAATATTTATGAGAGAATATTTATTAATAATAAATATTTATTTGATATTAAGATACATTTATTTTTTATTAACAAACAACTATTCCTGAAAAATAAAGCAAATTAAAACTGAATAATACATTTATTTGGTGTAACTAAACGTGTGTTAACTATTACCAAATTCTTTTTTGTTTTTAATAATTGCTTACTTTATTATAAATAACAATGTGTTAGAAGTAAATTAAGCTAATTGAAATCGCATTAATAAACTGTCAGTTAATCGTAAATAAACATTTGGTGGGCCAAATATCAATCAATATTTGTTAATAGTTAACGAAGTTGCCTTGTGATTAACAAATTTTTCACTTCTTTTCTCTCTGTGTAGCTATCAAAATACATAGTGTAATTACCGACATTCAATTCAAGTTGCACTTTAAAGTTTCAGATTTTTTGTTTCTATTTTGCGGAATTTAGCCGGGCTGTTAATCCTGATTCAGTCGACAAAGCACCAAATTATGTAACCAGCATGTCTCTGAAAGCTCCTAAGACGGCCATCGAACAAATCCCATGCCAAAAAGAGCAGCGTAATCCCCCGATTTTATTCTAATGAATGCGATTCCCATTCAACGTCAATGTGTAATGTATACCCCGTAAACAATCACGCTGCGATCAGCTTAGGTAAATGGTTGCAGATCGGTAACACGAAACCTCGGGGGGTTGTTCTTGCCCTCTAATTCGGCGAGCGGCCCGTTTGTGCGCAAAAACGGCCAGAAACACCGGCTCGTGCCCTCCACCGCAAACAGCGTTTTTTGCTGCCTCTTGTACATCTCGAATTTTCATCGGAAATTTTCGGAAGCCAAATGTGAATTGACGTTTCACGGATGACCCTCTTTTGATATTAATTATCGTGTTCAAGCAATCGTATTTAATTCCTGTCTGCGCCGGGCCAGCCCGGTGGTCTGTCATGTAAACCAACCCCCTTTTGATGATGTTTCGGTATTGTTTGTAACTTATAGGATGCCGTCCCTATTTAAATATTAATTCGAACCGAAACTGATACTGTTGTATTGTGGGCCTGCGGTTCAGTCGCGGCCATATTTTAATTAAATTGTTTAGGTTTAACTGGATTAGCAACAATCATTTTTCGCCCTTTTTATTTCTGGACCGCTCCTGTAGATTATTATTATTATTGAATTAAGTTGTAAAACAGTTTGATGAGTTTCAACAATTCCAGCAGTTTTTGCCAGAAACACCAATTTAATTGAAATTAAAAAAAAAATTAAATTAATGTCTTTATAAAAAATAAACACAAAACGAGATTATTGGGGTATTACACTGAAAAAAAAAAGTAGTAAATAAAACTACAATTGTACAAATTTTTACCACAAATTGTATTAAAAATACGACTAGTTACAAATTGTATCATTTTTTTCTAAACAATTGTAGTAACTTGGTTGTAGCTACATTTACAATAATTTGTGGCATATAGTACTAACGTGTATAGCGAGATTTTCGACAAATATAATAGTAAAGTGTACTACACAGTCATTGCAAAATTTACTAAAATAAAGACTAATGTGTTCCAAATCTTTACAGTAAAAAGTATAAGATTTTATACTAAAAATTACTATTTTAGAGATTAAATTTTGCGACAAAAAAGAGAAACAGTTACCATATACACATATCTTTTTCTATTATTATTGCCGTTATTTTTACTACAGGTTTTGCAGCATATTTTGCAACAATTAACAGACTTCTGCGCCTAATTAATGTAGTAAAAAGTAATATGTATATTCGTTGCAAAATACTACATTTTTTATGAATCACAATTTACTACTTTTTTTTGGAATGGAATTAGTGGTAAAATGAACCAGGTAAAATGAAACGCAAGAATTAATTATAACAGGATTGTTTCTTATATATTTTAAACAACATCTACAGTAATAATACAAGTAAATACAAAAAGAGCTTTTACTTACAAATTATGTTCCTTGTTCATAACAATTTTTAAAATTTTTTAACACTTTATTACAAATCACAAACATTTTAAAAAACACATTCTTTAAAACATTGTCAAATACACAAATTACATTTTAAAAACATATTTTTTAAAAACATATTTTTTAAAATGTAATCAATATACATCAAATTTTCATGATTGGAAAAAGTGGACATACATCATTCTGCTTCTCTGGTACAGATTTTATAAATTAATTCTGAACAAAACTATTTTTACTTGATGCTCAATTTTTAATTTCTCTAATTTTTGGCCAAACAGTTTCCGCGTGCTCAAAATTGGAATTAATTCCTTGAGATCTTCTCGATCAAGATTGAGTAAGGTCTGTTTGTCGACTTCGTTTACTGTAAAACAAATTTCATAATTAATAGTTACTGTCAAATAAAACGCGGTAAAACAATAGAGGTATGTTGCAACGATGGACTTTATGAATACTTTATTAATGAATAGTAAAAACTGTTTCGATAGTACTTACCGTCAAAGCTCACCCTCAACCGGTCTAACAAGCCCCAGCTTTCTAAGGTTGTCTTAACGAAGTCATCCATACCTAACTCACACAAAATCACAACGCAAAACTAATAATTATTAATAAACTTATCGCACTTATAGTCAGTAAGTTAAGACTTTATTAATTTCACTTTACTAACTAATTATAATTAAAAAGATTGATACAAAATTATGCGTATTAAAAAGAAGTTGTTCGTAAGCTCTCTAAAGAATGAATGACCGTTTTTAATCAGTTTGTTTATATTGCGAGGTTGTTTATCACTCCAATCAGCCACAACATCCTCCTTCACGCATATCGACTACACACTGTTTCGGATGTATAATATAAATAAATAAATGCAAAATCAGCAGAAATTCACAACTCTTATCTGTAAACCGCAATATAATCAATATTGATTAAAGCCCAATTTTCCGTGGCATTAACCTATTAACTCCAATGACGGTAGCGTTCTAGTGTTAAAGGCGTATTTTGTGTGACTTAATACTGTTTGGGTCAGAAGTCCAAATATACGTTATACACGGCTTGTAAAACAGACAATGAGAGCAAAATCTCAAAAAATAATTTTGTTACGATATTTTTCCCTGGTATCCTATTTCCTAGCGGGGTGCGATCAGTGTAAATTATTTTATTGTCGGCAATTTTTCGGCAACGGGCCGCGTCCGCAAATCTGTTCCTTCCCTCTCGATCACTTTCAATAAAATACATTCGGCAAGCACGTGCCAACAATTATGAATTTGTATTGGCCAGAAATTTTCGAAAAATATGCAACAATTGTAGTGACGTTAATCCATTTATTTTATAGTAAAACTCACTCAAAATATAATGTAAGTTGCAACAATCTTATAGCAAATATTAAAACAAAAGTAATACCATAATTGTTTTGAAAAAGTAATACACTTTGTAGATAAGATTGCTACAAAGTTTTCACTACAAATGCTTTAAAAATTGTATTACAATTTTAAGTAACAAATGCTCTCTTTGTAGCAAAAATTGTTACAAAATATGTGCTACATTATTGTAGTAATTTGTAACATACGATTTTTTTCAGTGTATCAACTTACAAAGGGTTTGTTACAAACAAGCAGAAACATCAATGTTAAACGGTTACCTCAGCCACTTCACCTTGTTCTTTCTTATGCAAAGCGACCACGTTGGACCCTCTGTTTTGTTAAACAAGACTTGATACTTGTTCAACATCAAAAGTGACGTTTGTGAATCAATTCCAAAAAAACTAATTGAATTTTGTTGATGAATTTATGACTACTAAGAAATTATTCCGAGTGAACCTAACGATAAACCCTTCAGAGAGAATTGTTTGTTACATTTGCTAATTTTTATAAGGGTTGGTTAGGATTGGTTAGTAGGATTACGCATCTAAAAGATAAAAAAAATTTCAAACTAATTCTTAAACAATAAAATAGACAAAATATTCGTTTGTGTGCGAATTTCGATAGCTATGCCATCATCTTCAACGTACAATGTAACTATTTTTTAGGAATTGTGGAGTTGTTAAGAAATAGCGGATGGGAATTAAAATTTATGAAAATGTTGGTCGCAATAATTTGATCGAGTTTTGAAAAAAATCTTAAAACAAAGTGAATTTCTAACTTTTGATATATTTTTATATACAAGGTGATTTTTTGTCAAAGTAATGATGCCATCGTGTTTTTTTAAATAGCAACCCACATTTTGGTGGGTCTTGTTACTAGCAAAACGATGCTATAAAAATGTTGGAAAACAATTATTAAAAAATCGATAAATCTTATACTATTGGGTTTTGAAGGAAATCCAAAAACAGTTAAATATTTAAAATTAATTTCACGTTTATCGACGTATCATTTTGATATTCAGGATGGTTCTCGTGAAATAAATAAGCGGCAAAATTTATTTTTTTGTCATAATTTTAACAATAATTTTGTAATAATTTTAGCCCCTTGCATACAATTATTTTCTCAATACTGAAAAAAAATATAGAAGAGTCGAAACATTTTGTACAATTAAAATTAAAATGTTGGCGAAAAAATATTGGTTGCTATTTAAAAAATAAAACAACAATAATGTCATAACTTTGACAATGTAAAAATGGTATATCAAAAGATGTGAAATTAAATCTGCAAATGATTTGTTGTTGATTTTTTTCCAGATTCATCGAATTGGTGTAGTACTTTTGCCTCTCACTTTTGAACAATTTTTTTCTCAATTTCTTATGTAAGGGACTAACATTTGTATACCGCCATGTCGACATTTGCTATTTAAAAAATCGCCGATGACGTCATTCTTTAGATAAGAAACGCCCTGTATACTACAAAAATGTAATGTTAGAATACGTGAAATTATTAAAAATTAAATTAAATTAAAATGTTTTAATAAGTTTCGACTACATTATGAAACAAAGTTCAAATTAAATTAGAAATGAAATTAAAAACGAAGTGACAACTTGACAATAATGTCATTACTTTGACAGGGAAGAGAACGTGAAGTTAAATTTGCAAATTGATTTGCTATTAGATTTTACAATTAAAATTACAATTACAATTCAAAATGATCTGAACGAAGTATTTAACAGGCTAAAAAAAATAATAAAAACCTTCATCACAACAATAAAAATAGACACAATATCGGTTCGTACGTATTTCGATAGCTATGCCACCATCTTCAGCGTATAATGTAATTATTTTTTACTAACTGCGAAATCGCTAAGAAATAGCGAATCATTTGCTGGGGTAAACTTTCCAAAAAGGGAGAAAAGAGAAACTGTTTTGAATGAAGAAAGAAAAAAAATCCAGCAGGATGGTGCACCGTCCCACAATGCCATTACAGTTCAAAATTTAACAGACTTTCGACGAACCATTGTGTATATTTTCTCCAATTAATAAACGAAAAGACTTAAGTGGTAAATAACAAAAATTGAGTACTGAAAATGTTGTTTTCTATTTTGTCGATTTTGCCAACATTCGCCAGCGTGAAGATCGTAAAAGTTCCGCAAGTACTCGACCCCTTCCGTTTAATGGCCAAACTTTAATGATTCTCCAACGCGTTATTTGTTCTTGTTGGGCCGTGAAACGGCGATTCGGGATTTTACGCGCGTGCCCTTTATGACTCGGCGTTGTGACATAAATTTTTTTAATAAAATTTCGCCGCGACACGTTTCGCGGCGACAAAACCGCAAAATGAAAACAAAAAGCGATGGGAGAGAGATAATTCGAAAAGAAAACATCTTCCCCCTTTTCGGTGTACGGTTTTGTTGGACTACTAGTTTACGCATAATTACACCAAAGATGTAATCTAAATCCGTGGCGTATAGTGGGGAAGGTATATAAAATAAGGGTGATCTGTAACATTGTTCAAATTTGAGATTTGTTCAGTTTGAAAATAGCGTGCGAACCACCGTTTGGGTTCAAAAAGTGGACGAAAATGACAACCCCTGCGAGCAAAAGTAAATCGAATTTCAGTATCGAGCACATCTTGAACGAAGCCGGAAATTCGAACAAGGCGGCGAATTTCGGCGACAATTCAGATTCGATTCCGCCTCGACTTCAGTGGTTGGATTGCACGAGATACTGTCCACCAAAAATTCCCAGTAAGTTGTAGCTGGTTTTAATTTCGTTGCTAATTTAATTTTGAATTTGTTTCATAATGTAGTACAAACGTTTTAATTAAATTCAATTTTTAAATTTCATTTCACACTTAACATTACAATTTTACAAATTTTACAATTTACAATTACAATTTTACAAATTTTACAATTTACAATTACAATTTTACAAATTTTACAATTTACAATTACAATTACAAATTTGTTGCAAAATGAGCGGCAAAAGTACTGCAACAATTGGATGAATCTGAAGAAAATCTAATAACAAATCAATTTGCAGATTTAATTTCACATCGTTTGATATAACAATTTTAAATACAGGCCGTTCTTTGTCAAAGTAACGACATTATTGTCAACTTTTCACTTCGTTTTTAATTTCTTTTCTAATTTAATTTCAACTTTGTTTCATAATGTAGTACAAACGTTTTAGTTAAATTAAACTTTTAAATTTAATTTCACACTTAACATTACAATTTTGTAGTATACATTGCTTGTCTAAAAAATAAAAAAAAAATACAGAAGAAAAAATTGAGAAAAAAGTAATGACGTTATTGTCAAGTTGTCACTTCGTTTTTAATTTCGTTTCTAATTTAATTTTAACTTTGTTTCATAATGTAGTACAAACGTTTTAATTAAATTAAATTTTTAAATTTAATTTCACACTTAACATTACAATTTTGTCTAAAAAATAAAAAAACAATACAGAAGAAAAAATTGAGAAAAAATTTGTTGCAAAATGAGCGGCAAAAGTACTGCAACAATTCGATGAATCTGAAGAAAATTTAATAACAAATCAATTTGCAGATTTAATTTCACATCGTTTGATATAACATTTTTAAATACCGGCTGTTCTTTGTCAAAGTAATGACGTTATTGTCAAGTTGTCACTTCGTTTTTAATTTCGTTTCTAATTTAATTTTAACTTTGTTTCATAATGTAGTACAAACGTTTTAATTAAATTAAATTTTTAAATTTAATTTCACACTTAACATTACAATTTTGTCTAAAAAATAAAAAAACAATACAGAAGAAAAAATTGAGAAAAAATTTGTTGCAAAATGAGCGGCAAAAGTACTGCAACAATTCGATGAATCTGAAGAAAATTTAATAACAAATCAATTTGCAGATTTAATTTCACATCGTTTGATATAACATTTTTAAATACCGGCTGTTCTTTGTCAAAGTAATGACGTTATTGTCAAGTTGTCACTTCGTTTTTAATTTCGTTTCTAATTTAATTTTAACTTTGTTTCATAATGTAGTACAAACGTTTTAATTAAATTAAATTTTTAAATTTAATTTCACACTTAACATTACAATTTTGTCTAAAAAATAAAAAAACAATACAGAAGAAAAAATTGAGAAAAAATTTGTTGCAAAATGAGCGGCAAAAGTACTGCAACAATTCGATGAATCTGAAGAAAATTTAATAACAAATCAATTTGCAGATTTAATTTCACATCGTTTGATATAACATTTTTAAATACCGGCTGTTCTTTGTCAAAGTAATGACGTTATTGTCAAGTTGTCACTTCGTTTTTAATTTCGTTTCTAATTTAATTTTAACTTTGTTTCATAATGTAGTACAAACGTTTTAATTAAATTAAATTTTTAAATTTAATTTCACACTTAACATTACAATTTTGTCTAAAAAATAAAAAAACAATACAGAAGAAAAAATTGAGAAAAAATTTGTTGCAAAATGAGCGGCAAAAGTACTGCAACAATTCGATGAATCTGAAGAAAATTTAATAACAAATCAATTTGCAGATTTAATTTCACATCGTTTGATATAACATTTTTAAATACAGGCTGTTTTTTGCCAAAGTAATGACGTTATTGTCAAGTTGTCACTTCGTTTTTAATTTCGTTTCTAATTTAATTTTAACTTTGTTTCATAATGTAGTACAAACGTTTTAATTAAATTAAATTTTTAAATTTAATTTCACACTTAACATTACAATTTTGTCTAAGAAATAAAAAAACAATACAGAAGAAAAAATTGAGAAAAAATTTGTTGCAAAATGAGCGGCAAAAGTACTGCAACAATTCGATGAATCTGAAGAAAATTTAATAACAAATCAATTTGCAGATTTAATTTCACATCGTTTGATATAACATTTTTAAATACAGGCTGTTTTTTGCCAAAGTAATGACGTTATTGTCAAGTTGTCACTTCGTTTTTAATTTCGTTTCTAATTTAATTTTAACTTTGTTTCATAATGTAGTACAAACGTTTTAATTAAATTAAATTTTTAAATTTAATTTCACACTTAACATTACAATTTTGTCTAAAAAATAAAAAAACAATACAGAAGAAAAAATTGAGAAAAAATTTGTTGCAAAATGAGCGGCAAAAGTACTGCAACAATTCGATGAATCTGAAGAAAATTTAATAACAAATCAATTTGCAGATTTAATTTCACATCGTTTGATATAACATTTTTAAATACAGGCTGTTTTTTGCCAAAGTAATGACGTTATTGTCAAGTTGTCACTTCGTTTTTAATTTCGTTTCTAATTTAATTTTAACTTTGTTTCATAATGTAGTACAAACGTTTTAATTAAATTAAATTTTTAAATTTAATTTCACACTTAACATTACAATTTTGTCTAAAAAATAAAAAAACAATACAGAAGAAAAAATTGAGAAAAAATTTGTTGTAAAATGAGCGGCAAAAGTACTGCAACAATTCGATGAATCTGAAGAAAATTTAATAACAAATCAATTTGCAGATTTAATTTCACATCGTTTGATATAACATTTTTAAATACAGGCTGTTTTTTGCCAAAGTAATGACGTTATTGTCAAGTTGTCACTTCGTTTTTAATTTCGTTTCTAATTTAATTTTAACTTTGTTTCATAATGTAGTACAAACGTTTTAATTAAATTAAATTTTTAAATTTAATTTCACACTTAACATTACAATTTTGTCTAAAAAATAAAAAAACAATACAGAAGAAAAAATTGAGAAAAAATTTGTTGTAAAATGAGCGGCAAAAGTACTGCAACAATTCGATGAATCTGAAGAAAATTTAATAACAAATCAATTTGCAGATTTAATTTCACATCGTTTGATATAACATTTTTAAATACAGGCTGTTTTTTGCCAAAGTAATGACGTTATTGTCAAGTTGTCACTTCGTTTTTAATTTCGTTTCTAATTTAATTTTAACTTTGTTTCATAATGTAGTACAAACGTTTTAATTAAATTAAATTTTTAAATTTAATTTCACACTTAACATTACAATTTTGTCTAAAAAATAAAAAAACAATACAGAAGAAAAAATTGAGAAAAAATTTGTTGTAAAATGAGCGGCAAAAGTACTGCAACAATTCGATGAATCTGAAGAAAATTTAATAACAAATCAATTTGCAGATTTAATTTCACATCGTTTGATATAACAATTTTAAATACAGGCCGTTCTTTGTCAAAGTAACGACATTATTGTCAACTTTTCACTTCGTTTTTAATTTCTTTTCTAATTTAATTTCAACTTTGTTTCATAATGTAGTACAAACGTTTTAGTTAAATTAAACTTTTAAATTTAATTTCACACTTAACATTACAATTTTGTAGTATACATTGCTTGTCTAAAAAATAAAAAAAAAATACAGAAGAAAAAATTGAGAAAAAAGTAATGACGTTATTGTCAAGTTGTCACTTCGTTTTTAATTTCGTTTCTAATTTAATTTTAACTTTGTTTCATAATGTAGTACAAACGTTTTAATTAAATTAAATTTTTAAATTTAATTTCACACTTAACATTACAATTTTGTCTAAAAAATAAAAAAACAATACAGAAGAAAAAATTGAGAAAAAATTTGTTGTAAAATGAGCGGCAAAAGTACTGCAACAATTCGATGAATCTGAAGAAAATTTAATAACAAATCAATTTGCAGATTTAATTTCACATCGTTTGATATAACATTTTTAAATACAGGCTGTTTTTTGCCAAAGTAATGACGTTATTGTCAAGTTGTCACTTCGTTTTTAATTTCGTTTCTAATTTAATTTTAACTTTGTTTCATAATGTAGTTCAAACTTATTAAAACGTTTTAATTGAATTCAATTTTTAATAATTTCACATCTTTTAACATTACATTTTTGTAGTATCTAAAGAATGAAGTCATCGACGATTTGTTAAATAGCAACCTAATTGTTGTCTTAAGTGTCGACAAAAGAAAAAAATTGAGAACAAATTTGTTCAAAAGTGAGCGGCAAAAGTACTGCAACAATTCGATGAGTCTGGAAAAAAATCAACAACAAATCATTTGCAGATTTAATTTCACATCTTTTGATATAACATTTTTAAATACAGCCTGTTCCGTGTCAAAGTAATGACATTATTGTCGTTCTATTTTATAATTCGCCAACATTTTGATAGGACTTTTAATTGTACAAAATGTTTCGACTCTTCTATAATTTTTTTTCAGTATTAAGAAAACAAGGGGCTAAAATTATTACAAAATTATTATAAAATTATGACAAAAAAATAAATTTTGCTGCTTATTTATTTCACAAGAACCTGTATATCAAAATCATTCGTCGATAAACGTGAAATTAAATTTAAATATTTATAGTACAAGATTTATCGATTTTTTTATAATTTTTTTCCCAACACTAAAAAGACATACCAAAATGTCGATTGCTATTTGAAAAAAAACACGATGGCGTCATTACTTTGACAAGAAACGCTCTGTATATAAAAATGTTATATAAAAAGAATTTAAAATTGAAGTTAGACATTCACTTTGTTTTAAGATTTTTTTCAAAACTCGATAGTTTAAGATTTATCGAATTATTGCTTTACTTTTGCGACGCATTGTATAAAAAGAATGTAGTCTTTAAACACTGATTTGGATAAAAACTATGATTTTGTAATCAGTGACTGAAATAATGACCCACACATTCCTCAGGGTTATCTAATTGCATAGTACATTTTTCAATGAAATTATCCGATTTTTATTATTATTTATTATTATTATTAGAATATTTTGCGACCAACTGAACTCAAAATTGTAATAACCTTTAATTCCCACACAAACAAAGCAAAATAATCCCTTTGCTAATGAAAAATGAAACTTCCTTAATTTTGAAATTAAATTAATTAGATTTATTGTTTTTATTTTTACATTTACCTTAATTTTCCACAACCTTTACTTTATTTATTCTTATTGTTTACACAATAATGGATACATATTAAAACAATGTTAAATAAACTGCCACACTATTTAATACGAGGAAATAAAATAAAACTTGTGGAAAATTAAAGTAAATTAAAAGTAAAAATAATAAAAAGAAGTACGTAAATAATTTAAATTTAAATCGCAGGAAACCAAAAAAAGGAAGGCCCACAGAAGCGCCAATTGGGCAGACACCCGCGAATACCCTTCACAGGCAGCCAACTCGCCATCCTGGAGGAGCAATTCAAACAGAGCCCCTACCTCAGCAGCACGGAAGTAACCCAACTATCAAAAAAACTAAACCTGGCCGACATGCGAGTCAAAATCTGGTTCCAAAACAGAAGGGCGCGAGAGCGACGAGAACGAATAGAAAAAATCCACACCAGCCAGGAATCCCCCTATTTCAGCATATCGAGAAGTTCAGACGACAAAAAAACGACATGTAAATAACAGTATTTAATAAAATCAAATTGTTTATTAAAATTGGTGTTGCGAGTGCCCCACAAACCATTACAAAAAAAAATTACACAAGTGGAAATTAAAAACTAAAATGAGCCTCTACGAAAAAACACAATTGCCTCCATCATTCTTATTGCGATGGGCCATTAAGTACATTTTTGAGAGAAAATGCGTGCGATTGTTTGGTTTACCATCCAAGTGTTTGCACAATTAGGCACTGAAAATATGCGTTTTGAATTTATAAATAGATAAATCAGTTTTTTTACACGAAACAGTCGTCGACCGAGACTTGACTAGTTTAAGGCAAAATATCTGTTAAAAGGCTCAAGATTAAGCTTCACGAATTATCGTGGCTAGATTAAAATTAAAAAAAAAGAAAATACTTGAGTAAACTAATTTCGGCCAGACTAGAATTAAAATTCTATCCCTAAAAATTGTAACTAAATTTGATTATTAAATACTTATGACATCAACTAAACTACAACAGCTGACTCCAGTTAAGCATGATCTTCTCAAGAAGCTTGGAAAACAACGCTTTAAATCAAATTTGGAACTACAATAGAAGTCACTTACCTAAGCGTAAGTGTGCACTAACACTTAAGTAATTACTGTCATTATTAATTCCACTTTCACTAAAGTGCAATGTTGTTCAGTCGCTAATAAACTTGGGGGAAAAAAAATCAATGCAATTGTGTTGGCAATACCGAAAATTTTAAATATGGCCTTCACTTTTGTTTAAAATTGACGCATGAACAAGTGGAGTTATGAAATGAAGTTGTTTCAAATTGTAAGCGTTGCCACCACAATTGTGTTGGTTTTTCTCACCCTAAGTTTATTTTAAACGATTGAATACAAACTTCATGCAAAAAAAATTCAGATAAAAATCCTTTTTTTAAGTTTTCTTGAGACAATCACCGAAAACTTAGTTGCAACAACGAAGGACATTACAATATGTTCAAAATATCCAGAACAATCAATTAAGTGAAAAATACTGAGAATTAAAGTACCCATTAAGTAATTGATCTGATTCGATTGTTTCGCAATCTTAAATGCGATTTCAATCGATTGTAATGTCCATCATTTAAATTCAGTCTGGCGATTAATTAATTTCAATCAATGATGAATGGTAACAATGGATTCGCGGCCTTTCCCCACGCCGACCCACTTCACCGGAACATCTAAAATTTCTTCGATTTTCTTTATGTAATTTTTAGCTTCTTTGGGCAAATCGCCGTACTCTCGGATGTTCTCCGTGCAAGTTTCCCAACCAGGCATCGTTATGTACTCCACCTGAAAGTGGCTGCTAAATTAATACCGAACTTTCGGCTGCACAAAACGTACCTTAACGGCCGCCAAGTCTGAAGATGAGGACGGAAAATAGTCGATTTTTTCGCCTTTTAAACTATAACCAACGGCCAGCTTTATTTCTGGGAGGGAATCCAAAATGTCCAACTTTGTGAGGCACAGGGCTGTATAGCCGTTGACCATGTTGGTGTACTTGAGGATGAAGAGGTCCAGCCAACCGCACCGCCTTTTCCGTTTCGTTGTCACCCCGATTTCCTGGCCTTTCTGTTGCAGCATATCACCAATTTCCTAATGGCAATCATAATATTAAACTCGGTGACGCTAACTCGCCGACGGCCAACTTGTCAATCGTAAACTTGACGACACTGTTTTTTTTTGTCACCGAAAGTTTTTTTTGTCGTCTAATTTATTGTCGCCAAGTTTGTAGTCACCGAGTTTAAGTTAAATTTATACATCACATAATCTGTACGAGTCAATTTGTCAATGGTAAACTCGGTGATTGTAAACTTGTCAACGGAAAACGTAGCGACAGTGTTTTATATCGCCAAAACTTGTCTTTGTCGCCGAGTTTAAGTTAAATTCATACATCACATAATCTGTACGAGTCAACTTGTCAACGGTAACCTCGGTGATGGTAAATGGTAAACGTAGCAAGTGTTTTATATCGCCGAGACTTTTTGTCGTCTAGTTTATTGTCGCCGAGTTTGTCGTCACCAAGTTAAAATTAAATTCATACATCACGTAATCTGTTGACGTCAACTTGTCAGCAGTAAACTTGGTTATTGTAAACTTGTCAACGGTAAACTCTATGATTGTAAACTTGTCAACGGTAAACTCGGTGACGATGATATTTGTCGCTGAGACAATTAATCGTCACCGAGTTTGTCGTCAACGGGTTTATCGTGATCGAGTTTGTCGTCGTCGAGTTTGTTGTCACCGGATTTGTCGTCATCGAGTTGAGTTAATTAAATAGTGTATTATTTAAATTCATGCATCACCGAATTAAAAGTTAAATTCATACATACAAGCAAAAGGCACTAAGTCAAAAAATTTTAAATTGAGTTATTTACTTCAAGTCGTACTCTACTATTCAGACTTTCAGTTCACAAAGCGGTTACGTCATTGCTTGGACAAATCTATTGCTGATTTCTCTAAAAAATGACTTGGCCGCGTTGTCAACTGAAAGTCTGAACAGTAGAGTACGATTTGACGTAAATAACTCAATTTAATTTTTTTTGACTTAGTGCCTTTTCCTTGTAAGCGCACGATATCATCTGTATACGTCAACTGAGTGATACCAACTCAGTGATGGTCAACCTGTCAACGGTAAACTCGGCGACTGCCAACTTGTCAACGGTAAACTCGGTGACGATGATACTTGTTGCTGAGACAATTAATCGTCACCGAGTTTGTCGTCGTCGAGTTTGTAGTCACCGACTGGTACTTAATTAAATAGTTTATTATTTAATTATTTAAAAGTTAAATTCATACATCACATATAATTTGTACGCGTCAACTGAGTGATGCCAACTTGGCGATGGTCAACCAGTCAACGGTAAACTCGGTGACTGCCAACTTGTCAACGGTAGACTCGGTGACGGTGATTTTTGACGCTGAGACAATTCATCGTCACCGAGTTTAAGTTAAATTCATACATCGCATAATCTGTACGAGTCAACTAGTCAACGTAAACTCAGTGAATGTAAACTTGTCGACAGTAAACGTAGCAACAGTGTTTCATATCGCCGAGACTTTTCTTTGTCGCAGAGTTTGTTGTCACCAAGTTAAAGTTAAATTCATACATCATGTAACCTGTAGACATCAACTTGTCAACGGTAAACTAGGTGATTGTAAACTTGTCAACGGAAACTAGGTGATTGTAAACTTGTCAATGGTAAACTCGGTGATTGTAAACTTGTCAACGGTAAACTCGGCGACGATGATATTTGTCGCCGAGACAATTCATCGTCACCGAGTTTAAGTTAAATTCATACATCACGTAACCTGTAGACATCAACTTGTCAACGGTAAACTAGGTGATTGTAAACTTGTCAACGGTAAACGTGACGACAGTGTTTCATATCGCCGAGACTTTTCTTTATCGCCTAGTTTATTGTCGCCCAGTTTGTGGTCACCAAGTTAAAGTTAAATTTATACATCACGTAACCTGTAGACGTCAACTTGTCAACGGTAAACTAGATGATTGTAAACTTGTCAACGGTAAACTCGGTGACGATGATATTTGTCGCTGAGACAATTCATCGTCACCGAGTTTGTTGCCACCAAGTTGACCGTCAGTTGATTAAATTATTTATAATTTAAGTTCATACATCACATAATTCAGTTGGGAATGGTCCATCCCCGACCCTCGTCGTGTAAGCCTTGACGACTCCGACCACTTCTCCAATTTTGTTGGGTGGGATCCCCAGTCCAGTGCAGACCCCTCCAACGCTGCAGTTCGACGACGTCACATACGGATAGGTACCTGCAATAGCATTCTATAAAGAATAAAAAATATGATTTAGTCGCATGAAAATTAAGAATGAAACATTGCAATCTAAAATTAATTCCCGAAAAGAAAAGAATGATCACAAAAAATAAAAACGTGTGACAACCTACCGAAATCGATGTCTAACATTGCCGCGTTGGCTCCTTCGACGATGATTCTCTTCCCCTCCAGGATGCTCTTGTTCAGAAACGATACCGTTTCCCTGACAAACGGCCGTACCCTTTCGGCGTATTTCTCATACCTTGCAAGCTCCGCCTCAACGTCGACCTCCAGCTTGGGAAACATCCGTTGGTACAGCGCCACCAAACTTTTAAATCTAAAAGAAGGCAAAAATTAACGCAAATCGATTTCGATTTCATTGCGCGAACAGTACTTTTCACAGAATTGTGAAAAATCGCCCAACAGCTCCCCGATTCGAATGCCGTTTCTCGTCGCCTTCGACGAGTAAGTTGGTCCAATCCCTTTCTTCGTGGTCCCCAAACCCTGTCCTTTTTCAGACTTTTCCTGCTCGTGCAGGCCGTCCACTTGCTGGTGGAAATCGAACACTAAATGCGCCCTGTCTGAGATCACTAACCGGCTCTCCCAATCCTTCAGTCCTTTTATTATGTTCTTTTCCAGTTCGTCGAACAGTCCGGGCAAATGGATGACAACTCCATTGCCTGCAAATTTTTAACAGTACAGTGGACGCCATTTATTTTACCATTGCAGGAAATTTTTTTGTACTTCCACGCTTTATGTTGGCGCATTGACTATAATTTAGATTGTATTTTTACCTTAAGGTGGGTTTGGTAGGTCTAGAAGTGAGGTTAGAATTATTGAATTTTCAATCCAAGTTAATTTAAATATTACAACTTTAAGAAACATTTACTCAGTGTTACATTGTAACCTACTTAATACCGAATGAGGAGACATACTCGAGAAATTTTGGTAATGAGCAAAATCGCTTGAAAATATTTTAAAATAACATAATAAATTATGAAAAGTATATGTCATCATACCTTCATGCCAGTGGTTTGCGATTTCTACCTTTTGAAGCTTATCTGCACTGTACATTTTAAATTAACTTGGATTGAAAATTCAATAATTCTAACCTCACTTCTAGACCTACCAAACCCACCTTAACTTTATTGTTAAAGGGGCACAATACACAAAAAATAAGTTCGTGGAATTTAAAAGTACGTTTAATTCTAAGAAAAATGGTATATGTATTTTGTTTCTACTTAGGTTATTTAATGAGTTATAATAAATTTAAAATAGGCGCGTGACGTCACTGGGCCGAGCTCAGCGCAGCGCCCTATCTTTTACGTGCAAAAATTGCTCGCTTCACACGATCATTTACCTACCTTTAAGCTATATTTTCGAAATTTTGTTACGAGTATTTAGACTGTTTTTTTTGTACTGAAGACGATAGTGCAACCAAAATTTTAATGTCTAGTTTTTTTAAAAATATATTAAATACGATAACACAGCGCGGTGATTCGTACCATTTTTACGCGCTTCTAAGGCTAGGAATCCACTAGGCGATTCTCTCGCCGCGATAGCTAGTAACAACCCCTGGTACACAAAAGCGGTACATATCGACGGACAATTAATGGTGAAAATGAACTTTCAAGAGATAGCTTGCGTCTACACGGTAAGCATATACTTGATGTTGAAAAGGATTTAAAAAAATGGTTTTTCCTTTAAATTCATATTAAAAACAATGAAATAATGCAGGTTTGCGTGAATTTTTAGCTAAAAAAACTTTTGGTCTAGACTGTACAAAAATTTGCAATATAACTGCAAGAATATTTACAGTGCAAGGTCAATTAGCCTTCGTAAAATTTACAATGAACGTGCCATTTTGAATACGGGCGGTACGCTTTAGCGGTGGCCCTACATAATGTTCGGTTCCAGGAAACGTTTTATTACGATTTATTACTTTCGGCGTCCACAAAACGCTAGCAGAACGCTGCACAACGCGATCTCTCGCCTCGACCGACGATTTTCCTCAAACGTGCAAAATGTTTACCGTCGAGAAATTCATTTCTGAGATTGAGAAACGTCCAGCTCTATATGATATAAAGCAAAAGGATTACAGCAATAGGGACAAAAAGGCCAAATTGTGGAATGAAGTATGTGCGGCGATGTATGAGAATTGGGAGGAGTTCCCAAATCATGAAAAAATCAAAACAGGTAAATATTGCTATATTTATTACATGCATGTACTGTACAAGTGCAGGATCTTCAACAAAGCATTGACTAGAACCTAATTTATTGTTACGAATTGTATGCAAAAATTGAACTTAAAATAAACAAGTCACAAAAAGCAACAAGGGATCCAAAAAGATTTTATTTCAATCGTGATTTACATATAAAAGTTAAGTCGGGTTTATGCAGCTGTTAATTTAATTTAATGTAATGTAATGTAATTTAAAAAAAGTTAAAACCTATGCTTTCAATAGAAGTGTTTATGCAGTTTAATTTAATTTAATTTAATGTAATAAAATAGATTCCATCGTTAAATATCTGAAAACTACAATTGTTTGACATACTGGCCTTTGTTTACACCTCTTATTTATTTCTAGAGAAAGAATTGCAAATAAAGTGGAAGTCACTGCGGGACCAATTTAAAAAAGCAATGAATGCTATAAAATGTACAAAAAGTGGGCAAAGCGCTTCAAAAAAAAAAAAGTACATGCATTTTGACCAGTTGCTTTTTTTATCTGCGCAATGTGAAACAAGAGAGACTGTTTCAAATTTAACAGACGAGGAAGATGATTCGTTGCAAGAGAGTTTCTTGCAAGATGATAGAAACGAACCATCGACATCATCAACAATATTGCCCGCAGCAAAAAAGAAAACCAAAAAGAAAGACGTAGAATCTGCAAATCTTGAGGAATTCAGGGTAATGAACAGAATTTTGGCCGAAAATTTAAGCTTGGAAAAAGAAAAAAGCGTAGCCATGGAAAATGAGAAAAGGTTAGCTCGCGAAAAAGATGACATCGGAAATAAAGCTTTTGCGATGTCACTTGTACCAATTTTGGATCAAATGCCAAAAGTTTCTGCGATTCGCACCAGATTTCGAATCATGGAATTGATATATAACGAAACTTGCTTCGGACAAGACAACATAGCTCAGCAGTAGTTATTAATCAAAAAATGTATTTATACATATACAATATCTATACATACATAATATCTATTTAGTATAACAATATATCAAACATTAAAATATAATCTATTTTATTGCTGCACCTAAATCTTGTCATATTGACCGGGTATCTCTCCCTCTGCTGTTACAAAATAGGACTTAAATTGGTCTCTGATCAAGAACCCATCTGATCGACCTCCTGTACCCCGAACTGGAATATCTTCCATTTCAGTACTTTCATCGCTATTAAATCCGTCCCTTCGTCGGACAAAGTTATGCAGTGCACATGCACATTTTGTTATTATCACAGCAAAATCTTCATCAACCAGCATACTGCTATGAAATATCCTCCATTTGTTGGAAAATATACCAAATGTGCATTCTACATACTTACGTGCTATCGTCAGACGGTAATTAAATGTTTTTTCATCTACACTGAGAATATTTCGACGTGCGTACGGCCGCATTACATGCTCACTCAACCCAAAAGCTTCGTCTGCTACAAATACATACGGAAGCAAAGGATCTACTGTATTTGGCAGTGACTTATTCTCAGGTAGATTTAATTGATTTCGTAGCAGTTTCTTTCCAAATAATGAATTTTTGAATATATTACTATCCGCATCTCTACCGTACGCTCCCACGTCGATTGCCGTAAAACAATAATTTGAATCGGCCACAGCCAATAAAACTATTGAAAAAAATTTTTTATAATTAAAATATTGGCTGCCGGTATTCGCTGGGCATTGGATTCTGATATGTTTCCCATCTATACTACCCAGGCAATTGGGGAATTTTGTATTATCGTAAAAATCATTTGCGATATTAACCCACTTTTCCTTAGTAGGAGTAGGCATTTCCGTATCTCTAAGAATGTCCCAAATGGCCGTACATGTTTCCTTAATTATACGTCCTATTGTACTTCTTCCTACTTGAAATACAAATTCCAGACATGCAAAAGTGGAACCAGTTGCCAAGTATCTAAAAAAATATAACTGATTGACATCTTGACCATTAGTCACATCGTTGTTATTTAAGCTATATTTGTGATGCGAATGCAGGATTAACTTTTCAGTATCTTTTTAAAAAAACATCTTGTTCTTATTTTTTAAATATATTCATCCAAAGGACACACTTTTCACTCCTTTTGACTTTTTTGACTACTGTTCCTGACTTTTTAACACAAACAAAAGTTTTTATCAAAAATGGCGTTTTCTTGCAAAATCAACATAACATAAGAAAGTTCACCAATATTCAAAACCCCGTCCGGGGACATGTTGTATTCAGCGAAATTATTTTTTATTTTATAGTCGTCAGTTTCAATACGTCTGCATTTATCAAAAAAATTATATCTAGAAACATACCTTATAGTAATCACCAAACGTTCGGCTGGCTCAATGGCTCTTCTGAAATTTGTGTCATTCTTTTTTATTACATCACACAAAAGACCGAGTAATTCATCAAAACTAGCTACAGACATCCTATAGTACATAAAGAATTTTTCGGAATATTGTCTGTGCTCGTTAAATTTTAAATGAAACTGCCCTGTTGACAAACGGTTTCGAAGAACAGGATGCACCCACCAGCGATGTCTTCGTTTTTTATTTTTCCGTAACATTTGCATCCTTGCAGCAGTAATACATGCTACCACATGAAAATTCATTTTGGACTGACTGGTCTCAGTCGTGCCGATATGTACCGCTCTTATGTACCAGTGGTTGTTACTAGCTATCGCGGCGAGAAAATCGCCCAGTGGATTCCTACCCTAAAGGTTATTTCTACCGCATTAGATAATTTTTTTGAGTTACGTAAATGAACAACACTATTAATACGTTTATTAAGTTACCGAATGTAAATTAACAGACGTAAAAAGGGACGTTTTGAAATGAAGAGCTTCGGTCGTCATTGTTTTTTATAGTTTCTTTACCGAATTCACACTGAATGCCAATTTTACATTTTTTGTTTTCATTATCCTGATTAATAAATAGATTTTCTATTTCGGTTGTATGGTTTGTCTGGATTACGTTGGAGGTTCTTGATGTACGACTTTTTTTTTGGAGCCAATATGTACTGATGGTACAGTACTTTTTTTAAACAAGGTTCTTTTGAATTTGGTAGAATTTTTTTTCTTAGAACAAACGATTCGTTTAAATCCCTTTCTAAAAAATGTTTATTGCAAATTCTTGCATTTTGTCCTGGTTGAAATAATTTCCTTTTACAAAATTCTGACCAAAATGCAAATCGTTTCGGCGATTTTTCTCTATTAGGACAACGATGTCCCGTTGGTTCACTGCACCCAAAAACTGGTCGGCGATGTTCTTGTGACTACTGTTGCAAATAACTCTGAGTTATTCTGCATTTACCACTTTAAATCGCAATCAACTTTTACTGATGATAATGAGGGTTCACTGCAGGGTGCCACAAACCTCGTTGCCTTAAAAAATATTTTCGTGGATACTTCAGGACAGTACGACGAGCGTAAAAGGTCATAGAAAATGCACTTATACAGAATTCATCAAGTATCTAAGTTAATCAATAACCCCTCATACCTACCTAATTATTAGAAGGGATTTAATGTTTAAATTATATCATATTTATATCTAAGCATCAAGAAATTTATAAAAATTTACCAAATACAGCGCTGGGCATTTTTGCCCATGTTGATTATTACTGCTTACCTACTTTTATGGACGGATCACTTATAGTATTGTAAAAAGCAGTCATTACGCAGAATATCTTTAGCCAAACTTTACACACAATTAGATAAAATAGAAACAGAACGCACAATCGGGGCGTTGTTCTTAATTAATATTTAGTGCAAACATTCACACAGTCTCATATAAATTAAGCATTAAAAATATTATTTTTAGGTAGATAAATCATTGTGCGAAGCAAGTAGCTTTTACACGTAAAAAAATAAGCCGGTCCCTTGGGTGACGTCACAAGGCAATTCTAAATGTCTTAATATTTTCTAAAACAATTTTTGTTTACATTGGATTTTTACCAAATAGTTTTTAATAGTTCCGACTACAATAATTTAACATTAAATAACAATTTAAAACTGTAATTCTAAACGATTTATTTGAGGAATTAAGCATGGCCGGTGCCATTACACGAACGATACAAATCCATTAAAATAGAAAGCCAAATTTAGACAATAATGAAAAAACTAATCGACTGGATGAGTAATGTTCATGCGATCATAAAACGTCAAACGCGATAATAATCAGTCTTTTGGGATTACTTCCATTCAGATCACATGTTACAATGCCAACATTATGCCACCTGTAGGTGCCAATAAAATTAATGCATCAATTAGCCACGATTCATTAATCGGGACAATGACACAGCTATGAACTAATAATAGGTATTCCTTTAGTGCAGCAGGTGTTATACAACGTTATTTGGCTGGATTTTTGCCAATTGCAAAATGTTTGGGCGTTTTTAGAAATTACCAGCGTCCGATCTTACCTATGACGGAAGTGCATTTCGGGTTTATTATCCCACTTGGAAGCAGATGAAAATCGTATTCGGCGCCATCCACGACGACTGTGTGGCCGGCGTTGTTTCCTCCCTAAAAAAATGCAGTCAATAGATTTTTTTTATATACACAATGTGTTGTAATTTTTTCTTCCAATTTGATACGTTAATCAAAATTAAAACATTAAAAAAGCATAAAAATAGATTCCCCGATAAGATTTTCAATTAATAAAACATTTATAGCGCACAGTCATGAAAACAAATAAATATATTTTTGTCAGCATGCAACAATCTCAAATTAATAATAAATTCTCCATTTAGCTTTAGCGGCAATTCCAGGTATGCGTGGCGAGACTTTTGCAAGTGTTGTGCAATTTGGCGAAATTGTATTTCGCTCGCTGATAAATACTCGCCAGACGAAACTGGGAAAACAAAACTTGAACAATGCGCGAATTTAATTTGGGCCAAGTTCCCAACTTCTTTATTACAACATCAGTCCGTATCGTGTCATTTCCACCAACGTTCAAAAAATTCCGTGATCCACGGAAAAATTGCAAACGTAGAGCGTAGAGTAACAGTTACGAACATAACCCTACTTGTAAACGTCAATAGGTTGCAAAAACGAATTAATTCACGAAGCTTTATGTTGGAAAGGGATTGAGAATAGTTGATAATTCTAAAATTTTTGCAGTCAACGCGTTTTCTAACGTCGGTGTAAACTGAGGTTTGAAAGTCGACGCCAGAAGACATCGAGCTGCAACATACGTTAACGCTGATCTACACAAACGCAAACCTCGGCTAGATTTTTCTGCACTTGCAAAATATGAATTAAATAGTTTCTTTCAGAATTTGAACGATTGATCTCAAGATTAAAAAAAATCGCAATTTAGATGGATCGATAAAGCACTCTAACTCTCGAAAAGGTTAAAACGAATATCGTTATCAATGATCTGGACAAATATTAGTCACAATCAGAGTTAACGATTACTTGTATTTTCGTTGTAAACATAAAACAATCGTTAGGCCAGGAAAAATTTCAATTTCAAGTGAAAGTACTGAATTGTAGAGTTTTAAAAGCTTCTTGTTTTGGACTTTTTCACCTTTCCAATTATTTCAAATAGTCTTTAATTATTATTAATTATTAATGACATATAAAGTAAGTAAACAAGTATTTCATTAACCCATTAAAAATTTTCTGTCGATGAAAGTCCCTAATTGTACGATTTTACTTTATAACACATGGCATGCGTAAGAATACGCTTACTTAGTTTATTGATTGTAGATTATTGATCATTTTCGGTGTCGTGAAAAAAATTAATTATGAATGTAGTAAAGACGTGCGTTTTACAACTATTGCAGCCCAAAGCGTAAAGATTTTTTGAACGCACGTTACAATGAGCATTTAAGTAAATAGTTCTAATTAAAATGGGTTAGGGCCACTTGAGCGACCTTCAGCCAACTGTAAACACTATTCAGTGCAGATCCATTCAAATAATTACATCTGCGATCAAACATTACTTTCTAAATAATTAGTTTACTACGGAAAAGCTAACGTTTTCCTTTTATGACCAGGTTTTTATAGTTTCAGTCAAATCGTAAAATCTCATCGAATTTTTTTGACGACTGGAAAAAACCAACGTTTTGCTTTCATGGGAAAATTTACTTGGACATAGGTAAGGAAATGCATCGTTAAAAATTCATAAAAAAGCACTTATTGACGGGCTGCCACTGACAGCCACTACAAAAATTCTGTTAAAATTTCTCAATATTTCACAATTTTCCGATTAAAAAAAGCCTCTCGATACTTCAGAACCTAGGAAGTTCACGGCCTTTAGATTCGAGGATACAAAGATACAGGGTGTTTCCTAAAAAATGCCGCACGCTCTAACTCGGTTATTATATTGTCAGATTTCAGAAAAAAAAAACAAATAAATGATTGCCCGAGTAAGTACTACAAGAACGTATTAATTTGGATTTTTTCCATATCAGCTCCAATGTAAAGCGAGTCAATATTTTTTTTTAATGGCAATGTATACATTTTTTATTTAGTAGGGTTGAAGATTTTTTTCTAAATCAAATTGAAATATTTTATCAAAATAAGTGGGGCTTCAAATAAAGAAGGTGCCAATATTGTACATTGTTGTTCACTGCAAAATTGATAATTTTAGAAGATAACTTAATGTGGAAATATTTTTTACAAATTATTGTATCAAGAAATAAATTTGAGTATGGCTGGACAATGAAGTTAACGTTGAAAAAAAAATAGAATTGGATGCTACTCATTGTGCTTGAAAAATCATTAATTTTGAACTTTTGTTTGTTACAATTGAACAATAAATAATAAATTTCGTGCTTCAGAATTGAATTGAATTGGTTGAAATCGACTCACAGAATACCAGCGTTTTTCTTTAATTAAAAAAAAATTCACCATTTTTTTTAAATTTATGTTGGCAGCGATGAGAAACAAAATCACTCAACTTTCGCAAGAATGTTTATATCCTTAACAAATTTGAAGGGTTAAAAGCCTAACTAGGCCAAGCAATACAGCATTTTTTCATAACAAAAATACTACCTGGATCCAACAGGATCGGGGTTTTGCACAAATAAAGTACATATAAATAGCTACTTTTGTGCAAAGTTTCAGTTTTTAAAATTAAAAAATGGCGGAATTGTGAATTTTTTAAGAAAACATTTTCCGGCTTTTCTCCGGTTCTAATTATCCATTCGACCTCTCATTCTCTTCGTAATTTAATTCTATATAATTTGTCTATTGACATCATTAAGATTGCTTCATTAATTTCCATTTTACAAGCAGGAAACTAAAAAAAACGCGATTTTTTGTTGAAAATTGTTTATAACAAATTAAAAATTATGATTCTAGAGTTGAAAATTATGCAGAATTCATCTACTAACTGTCTGACAAAATTGCACAGTTAGTTTTCAGGTAGTATTTATTAAGACATTTATTTTGCTGTTCCTTGGCCTAAACGTGTACATTTGAATTTGGCGCAATTATTTTCAAACAATCGAACCCGAAAATGTCATAACATTAAGTCAACATTGATCTTTCGGACTTTAAACGTAATTTTTGTAGTAACCGCGATAAGTAACAGGAAAATCCAATTCGCCGCATTTTAAAATTACATAAAATCACTTATCAGGGCCGGATTTGTTTAAAAACAGATTCGTTTATCGGAGACTTGCAAATCACGAGTGCAAGCAATCGCCCAATCGCCAAATGGATGCAAATTGGCCGAAATGAAAAAAAGTTTCCAAACTGATTGACAGCCAAACCACAGAATAAGAATTTATCTATCTTTATTCTGTGGCCAAACCGTAAACACCGACTGACGCAAATCCGCCACAATTGTTTATGACGGGACAACTGCAAAACGCGCGAAAAGTCAATTTAAAAATACACCCGAGCGCCCCTTAGGTAAACATTTTTAGTTGCGTAACTCGCTTGGAACCCTGAAAAAATAACCTCAGATGAAAAAAGGCGAGGGCGCACCGCCCCGACACAGCCAAATAGTGCAATCGAACTAGAAAACCGGCTATTTGAACTAATGTCGGCTAAAAATAACCAAAAAATTGTCGCAGTCACTTTCACGGTCGCCCATTCACTACTTCTAATAATACCGAATTACAACTAGTGCACGAGCCTTAAACGCTAATAAAGTAAAACATGTGACTTATTACCTGACACCGACAAACGACATCGGCGTTAATTGCGAGCATATCAACCACTTTTCCTTTACCTTCGTCACCCCATTGCGCCCCCAGGATGATCGTCACGCCCGACTCGACGTCGGTGCGCGGCCTCTTCCTCGGCGATGCCATCGAGTCACCGTTCAGCCCGTTAACCGCACCTGCCATTTTTCAAAGACTGGCGATTTTCACACAAAACGACGAATAAAAGGAACGGCGAAATGAAGAGGGGACACTATTAGATAATCGCGAGCAGCGCCATCTATTAAGCGCGCGATTAACAGCACTTGTAATTCCAATAAATAGTGACTTTAGTGACTTACCAGAAGAAAAGAGTGACTAAATAGTAACTTTATTGAAATAAGTAAATAAATTTAACACATTTTTAGTAGTAAAAACAATTACAATGAAAAATAATTTATAATAAACTTCAAAATAAAATTAAATATTCATAACATTAAAAAAAAACATATTGAAATGACTATGATAATTCAATCGTTTTTTACATTTCTTTTTGTCTTTCTTTAAAGAATATCTTTATTTAATAAATCAACTTCTTTGGTTTTCTCTTCTTCTTTTTTTCTCCTCATCACCAACCCTTCAAGTAAGACTTGAGCAAAACCTGTTTCGTAATATCATTCTTTTATAGTGCTTGTTTCAATTTTATTTGGCTTTCTTTAATTTTGTCTTCCAACTGTTTTTCCAAACCAATTTTTTTATGTTTTCCAAACTCTTCCATTTTTTGTTTCTCTTCTTCAAGCTCTTGTTTTCTTTGATTTTCTTCACTTTGAATTGTTGTTTTTTCGATTTTTCAAGCTTTAAATATCTTTTATATGAATTATAAGCTTTACGACCCATATTTAGAAGTTCTTATGTTATTGAAACCAATTCTAGTTGATTATTATATTTTTTTAAACCACTACGAATACGTAACTTGTTATTCAGTGTTTGTAGACTCATGTTTGACTTGTTTGGAGTTAAAATTTGCCCCAAAAGGGAGAATCCCCTTTCAACTGATGCCAAAGATAGGCACATTTTAACAACTTGGAATAATTCTTTATAGTGTTTGAAATATAACCAGAATTTGTCTACTCTTAGGTTTCCATCAAAATTTCTCTTCTCTAATAAGACCAACTGCAGTAATTTGAATTCATCACATAATTTATCCACAGCAATGTCTATGGGAAGAGTATTACAAATGTTAATTACCTTTAGTAACATTATTTCAAGACACTAATTTCAAGGCAGACTTATTTATTAAATGATGAACAGCTTTCATATGAAAATGTTGGCAATGTTTTAAAAAAATGA
Source organism: Dascillus cervinus (assembly GCA_949768715.1). Taxonomy (NCBI): domain Eukaryota; kingdom Metazoa; phylum Arthropoda; class Insecta; order Coleoptera; family Dascillidae; genus Dascillus; species Dascillus cervinus. Next base: position 2,736,074 of record OX458318.1, on the reverse strand, counting down.
ATTGTTCCGTCTCAGGTAGCTTCCCAAGTTCTTGTTGAGTTTTTACTCCACAATTTAATGCTTTCAATGGCAAAAAGAATTCGGGACAATACAAACATCTTTAGTATTCGCAAGCACATTATCAAAATCAACAGCTGCTTCTTTTTTCAAAAATTTGAGTAATATAGTCTTAGTTAACTCTTTTAATTCTGAATATAATACTTGAATTAACGATTCATCATTTTGAAGAAATTCCGTAAATTTTGTAAAAATATGCGAAACATATTCTATAAAATAAAGATCCACTAAAGAAGTATTTTTTAAAAATATAATAAGATCTTTACAAGATTTAGTTATGATTAAAGGAACTTCTGTACTTTGGAATAAACTCCAGAAAATATTTCTTTATTGCTGAATACTGTTCTAAAAACGGCTGATAGCTGGCACCAACATGTTTTACAAATTTGCGTGAAGATAACTTTAGATCACTCTGAATTTTCTCAAAGTCTTCTAATCGTAATGGCCAACCATCAAGGAAATGATACAGAGTAATGATAAAATCACTTATTTCACTTGAAAACTTTTGTAATCCTTTTAAAAAGGAATTGTGAACTATGTGAATATTGCAGGTTTTTTATTTCGAGACGACTTTAGTAACCAATTTTTAGAAATAGTTAACTGTCACTAGGCGGCGCAAAAGATTGCTTCATTATTTTGCATTTTACAAGCAAAGAACTAAAAAAACGCGATTTTTTGTTGAAAATTCTTTATAACAAATTAAAAATTATGATTCTGGAGTTGGAAATTATGCAGAATTCAACTACGTAATCGCACAGTCGGTTTTCGGGTAGTATTTATGTTATGAAACAATACTTTAATCGTAATTTTTCACAAAACGACGAAATGAAGAGGAGACACTATTAGATAATCGCGAGCGGCGCCATCTATTAAGCGCGCGACTAGTTAGTCAGTAGGTGGCGCAAAAACTCGTTTCGAAAAGTATGAAATTTATTTAACTCAATTTTGCAATTTTCTGTTCGGTTTGCTCAATATTTCGTACGGAAGCTCGTCCTCTTCAGACGGGGAAGTTTCATCCAACTGATAACTACAAAAAAACGTGCTTTTTAACCTCAATTTTTAAACTGTCAACTTACTTCATCGTTTTAAAAAAAATACTGTCCGGATTGTGTTTCAAAACCGTTAAAACGACTTTGTGCATGCCGTTTGAGAAGCCGATTAATTCCAGGACTTGCACCATAAATTTGCCTAAACCTTTCCTGCGACAGTGAGCTTCCAACTGCACTTCGTAACTGCAAATGAAATGACAAAATTTTGGGTTGTTATTGCGGAAGACTTACCAGTAAAGAACCGGCAAGTCCTCGTCGATATCGAAGCGGAAATGGGCAAACCCAACCAAAATTTGCGTGTTGGAGTCCTTCGCCAGCAAATACATGGCGTCATCGTCCATCAGTTCTTCGCGCTTCTCCCTGTCGTTCCACTTCCAGGAGCACTGTTGATATCTGAAGGTATGTCATTAGATTTAACCGATTGGAAAATTAATCACTTTACAGTGCTTCCATGTTGTTTTTCGTCAGTTCGAATATCCAAGACTTGGTGCCATCGTCTAATTTTGTAACAGGTTGGATGTACAAGTCGACATTTACGCCGTTTCGATTGAATTTTTGGAAGGAAACAAATTTTTCCAGCGGATTTTCGAGCTTTTTCGCCTTGATAACCAACTCTTGTAACAACACAAACCTTTTTTGGTTCTCTTTGTGGACGGCTCGTTTCTCCTTGCTTTTTAGTTTCCCTTTTTTCTAAAACAAACCATCAGCATACGAAAACGGCAATTAAAAACCTTACCTCCATTTCGAAAGTTCAAACCGGCATTTGAGGTTATGTCATATCATGATACTGGGACAGTAACCAGAAATGATCATGCGCATGTTTACATACGTCATACGACGTCACAAGGTGACAACCAAAGAACAGGTGTATTCTTTCTTACTTGGCAATTTCGTAAGTGATCTTTTACATAAAATACATTAGACATCAGGTAATATACAGTGTGTCGACGGATGGAGTTGACAAGAGGGAAAAAAAAAGATTTTTCAAATTTACGCCAAAAAGGTATTCTTTATAAAAAGGTTTGCTTGTCTTGGAACGTCATAAACAATTGCCATAGTTTTACTAAAATGTACAGGATGTTCTAAAAATTACAAAACATGAAATTGACTGTAAGCAAAGTAGTCTTACTTTATATTTTTGTAAAAAATATATCAGAAAGTTCTTTTAAAATTTAAGAAAAGGTCAAATACAAAGTTTGGTGGAGATAATAGCAAAATTTTTTATGTACAATTGCGACCGTAGAATAGTTAATATCTACGTTTATCTAGCAATCGTTTTGCAAAAAGTTGAAAAAGCAACAAACAAACAAACAAACAATTCGAACGTAAAGAGCTATAGTAATACTTGACCAACACTAAGTATCGATTATTGCATAAAATTGGAAATCTAAAATAAAATTATTTTGAGGAAAATTACTCTACATAACTCTTTCCAACCTCGGCACATTTTAAAATTCTTTTTAGAAATTCGTCATACACATTAATTTCATTAACAGCCTGTATTTTTTTTTCAAGTTTTGTTAAAATCCACATTTTCATAAAATGTCCTAAGGTAAAAATTTTTGTTTTGAAATGATTACAACAGGGGTTAAATCTTAAGAGTCGGTTTTCCTAGGTAAAAACATGCAAATTGCAGTGCACATATTCATAAAGTGTGCTCAGGTCAATTTTTTTTTTCAATTTTTTTAATTTTTAATTTTTTTTTCAACTTTTGTTAAAATTCACATTTTCATAAAGTGTCCTAAAGTAAAAGTTTTTGTTTTCAAATGATTACAACAAGGGTTGAATCTTAAGAGTCGGTTTTCCTAGGTAAAACCATGCAAATTGCAGTGCACATATTCATAAAGTGTGCTCAGGTCAATTTTTTTTTTCAATTTTTTTAATTTTTAATTTTTTTTTCAACTTTTGTTAGAATTCACATTTTCATAAAGTGTCCTAAAGTAAAAGTTTTTGTTTTCAAATGATTACAACAAGGGTTGAATCTTAAGAGTCGGTTTTCCTAGGTAAAAACATGCAAATTGCAGTGCACATATTCATAAAGTGTACTCAGGTCAATTTTTTTTTTCAATTTTTTTAATTTTTAATTTTTTTTTCAACTTTTGTTAGAATTCACATTTTCATAAAGTGTCCTAAGGTAAATTTTTTTGTTTTGAAATGATTACAACAGGGGTTAAATCTTAAGAGTCGGTTTTCCTAGGTAAAAACATACAAATTGCAGTGCACATATTCATAAAGTATGCTCAGGTCAATTTTTTTTCAATTTTTTTCAATTTGTTTCAATTTTTTTCAATTTATTTTTCAACTTTTGTTAGAATCCACATTTTCATAAAGTGTCCTTAGGTAAAATTTTCTGTTTTCAAATTATTACAACAAGGATTGAATTTTATGAGTCGGTTTTCCTAGGTAAAACCATGCAAATTGCAGTGCACATATTCATAAATTGTGCTCAGATCAATTTTTTTTCAATTTTTTTAATTTTTAATTTTTTTTTTCAACTTTTGTTAGAATCCACATTTTCATAAAGTGTCGTAAGGTAAAATTTTTTGTTTTCAAATGATTACAACAGGGGTTGAATCTTAAGAGTCGGTTTTCCTAGGTAAAAACATGCAAATTGCAGTGCACATATTCATGAAGTGTGCCCAGGTCAATTTTTTTCCAATTTTTTTTTTCAACTTTTGTTAGAATCCACATTTTCATAAAGTGTCCTCAGGTAAAATTTTTTGTTTTCAAATTATTACAACAAGGGTTGAATCTTAAGAATCGGTTTCCCTAGGTAAAAATATGCAAATTGCAGTGTGTTTGTTTTAACGTGTTTATTTAAAAACTGTTAATGATAGAACAGGTGTCGCCTAGTGACGTCATGCGCGAAAGGAACTCATTTGTGTCCGCCGGATGATCATATCTTGTACTGTTAAATATCACCCAATATAACCTCACAAAACGTAGAAAGTAAGTGACGAACCGCCTACTATTTAATTTCGCTTTTTTCTAAAACAAACCATCATCATACGAAAACAGCAATTAACAACCTTTTCCTCCATTTCGAAATTTCAAACCGGCATTTGAGGTTATAACCTCACAAATCTCTTAAGGAGTAAGTAGTGTTTCCTAAAAATAATTCACGAGGTAACGCTTATATTTTAGATTGTACAAGATGAGTGATTATGACTATTTCCTGCTCGTTCACCGGCCACAGTTGGAAAGCTCGAACGTCCCATCGCACTTTTGGCCTGCATTGCACCACAAATTGGAGAATCAACAGTTTGACGCCGGAGAAACGTTTACAATCCTACAAGTCGATTACGACGAAAGGGGCGAATACGACCCCTTGTGGCAGGTGCAGGTCACGACTGAAAACGATTTAAAAGCGTCCGACCCCAACCACATTTACCTAATCGACCACATGTGGACGTTCAGATTAAACCAAGCGCACAAACAGCTAGCGGAGAACGATCGATTGGTCGAAAACATGGCCAAAATTTTGAGGTTAGATTCAGATGTAGCCATTGAGGAAATTTATGATAAAATGTGGAGGTTTGTCAATCACTATTCGATCGGGCAAGCTCAAGACGCCGAAGATCGAGTCCCGATTTGGTACGTGATGGACCTGCTCGGTTCGGCCATCCCCCATTGTGACAAACCGAATTTTAGAACGGTTCCCTTCATCCACTTGCCGCATCAAATTACATACACTCTTCTGTTTCCCGTCGAGGATGTAAAAAGTCAAGAATTCGTGTTCAGAGATTTTATTGAAGGAGTCGAGGGACAGGAACTAAGATCGGCGTTGTTGTTGCCTTGGGTTTACACCTCGTTTTTGAACAAAGATCTCGGTCATGTAAAATTGAGTCTTGATTATTATAAAGGGGGCCGAATGGAGGAAACCCAACCGGAACTGGAGCTTCTAAGTAACGAGACCATAAAGAAGCAAACCTATCGCGTTTTTTCCGAATACGAATTAATAAACCTCCACTTAACCGACGAAAGGTTCGAAATGGTCTCAAACGAATCAGAAGCGGACATTCTTTGGTACACCAAACACTTTAAAACGTATGCGGAATTATCGCAGACTCCAGGGAAATTTGTGAATCAGTTTCCTTGCGAACATGTGCTTACAACCAAAGATTTACTCGCTGATATTAGTCACAGGGTTGAGAGCCAAACTTGGGCCCCAATTACGTACAATTTGAAGACTGAATTGCCCCAATTTTGCGGGCATTACCAAACCGAGGCCAATAAGAATTCCACCAATTTTTGGATAGTAAAACCCTTTAATTTAGCTCGCGGCTTAGACACGTGCGTCACAAACAGTTTGAACTGCATCTTGCGCTTGTCGCGAACAGGCCCGAAGATCGCCCAAAAATACGTGGAAAATCCAGTCCTTTTTTATCGCTCGGAATGCGCAGGGAAAGTTAAATTCGATGTACGTTACGTCGTGCTGTTGAAGAGCGTGAAAGAGCTGGAAGTTTACGCTTACAAGAACTTCTTTTTGCGGTTTGCCAACGTTCCGTTCGACCTGTCCGATTTTGAGAATTATGAGAAGCATTTTACTGTGATGAACTATGCGAATCCGAAAAATCTGAAGCATCTGCTTTGTGCTGGTTTTGTTGATCAGTTTGAGGAGCAGAATTCCGGCTTGAGTTGGAGGAGTGTGGAGAAGAGGATTTTTGCTGGTTTGAAGGAGGTTTTTGAGGGGGCCACGATGGCGGATCCTCCCATGGGGATTGGGCACAGTCCCCAATCGCGGGGGTTGTATGCGGCTGATGTGCTGTTGGAATGGGTAGGTGATGAGGTGCAACCAAAGATTTTGGAAATTAATTTTATGCCTGATTGCAAAAGGGCTTGTGATTATTATCCTGATTTTTTTAATGATATTTTTAAGTTGTTGTTTTTAAACGTTCAAAACGATTCGGTTTTTGAGAGGTTGTAAAAGGGGGAATAAAAATGACTGAATTTATTTGTTATTTCCTTTATTAATGTTGCTTTTCCTTGCGAACACAATGGCGCATCGATAATTTGAGTTGCTCCAGTACTACTCTAATAGTCGCTTTTCCTAGGTAAAACCATGCAAATTGCAGTGCACATATTCATAAAGTGCTCAGGTCAATTTTTTTTTTTCTTTTTTAACAGTGCAATTGTTTATTAGAACAGGTAAATAATCACAACACAACCTCAACAGTGTAAAAATTCTAAAAATATCCCCGAAAGAAACACGAAAAGATAAACCCAGTTTGGTCAGGTTAAGATAGGTTAGGTTATGTTACTTTAGGTTTTGATGGTCAGGAGTAAGCCTTCTGCAGTGGTCGTTAAGAGCAATGGGGATGTCACGTATGCGGAGATAATGAGGCTCGCCAGGACCAAGCTGGATCCGGGAAAAATCGGGGTCGAGGTCACAAAGGTCAGGAGGACAAGAGCGGGCGAGGTTTTAATTGAAGTGAAGGGAGGAAGTGACAAAAGCGAGCTTCTCAAAGGAGAATTGGAGAAGACACTGGGAGGAGAGGAGGTACAAATAAGGACGCTGGCCACTGTCGCTTCGGTAGAAATTTGGGACATCGAGGAAGGAACTGAGGAAAAGGAAGTGGTTTTGGCTCTCGAAAAGGCGACAAAAGCGGATCCAGAGCACTTTAAAGTAAGGACCCTCAAAACCGTTCGACCGGGTGTCATGCTGGCAGTGGTCTTGATGCCTGCTAGAGTTGCAAAACCGCTGGTAGAGCTGGGAAAACTGAAGATTGGTTGGACGAACTGTCGCGTTCGAGTCAGGCCCAACGTCACTCGATGCTTTAAGTGCTATGGGTATGGACATATCGCCAGGACGTGCATAGGTCCGGATAGGCAAAACTGTTGCCACAAGTGCGCGCAAGAGGGACATAAGTACAAGGAATGTCCAAATAAAACGCAGTGCTGGCTTTGCAAAGAACCGCATAGAGTGGGCAGTTACAAGTGTAAGGCATATATGGAGGCGGCATTAGGAAACCGGAAATGAGGATGCTCCAAATAAATCTGAACAGGTGCAGGGCGGCTCATGATGTGATGCTTCAGACGGCGATCGATGCAAAAATGGACTTGATACTGGCCAGCGAACCAAATAAAAACTGCATAATGTCCGGGGGCTGGTACGCAGATCAAGAGGGAAATGCGGCCATCTTGGTGAAAGCAGGCATCAGTGTGGACGAAGTTGGAACGCAACACAAAGGGTTCGTGTGGGTTAGAATAGGGAATGCGCGAATGTACAGCTGTTACGTGTCCCCGAATACCAGTCATGAGGAGTATCTTGATTTCGTTACGGATCTAGAACATGACATAGCCAGGTGGGGGGGGAGTGTCATCGTCACGGGGGACTTCAACGCTAGATCCAGCACATGGGACAGTTACGGGGTCAACTGGAGAGGAGGCGTAATAGAAGACCTCATCGGGAGGTTAGACCTTGTCGTATGTAACAGGGGGGGAGAAGCCACTTTCCGCAGAGGCCAATACAGGTCAACCCCTGACCTGACTATGGCTTCACCAAATATGGCAGTCAAAGTCAAAGACTGGCGGGTCATGGTCGAGGAAGACTCGCTCAGTGACCACAATTACGTGAGTTTTAGGCTGCAAATGACGAAGGCTCGGATGGAGACGGCGAAGCAAACGGGCTGGTCTGTCAAAAACATCACGCCTGAAATTGAGGAAGAGCTTCTGAGTGCCCTTGATTTAGAAATGTCAGGAGGACAAGGCAAGGGGCCAGATATGACGTTGAGCGAGCAGGCAGAAGCGTTCATAAACAAGGTAACATGCGCGTGTGACCAGGTACTTCCAAAAAGAAAAGGGCTCAAGGGAAGAAAACCCATGTACTGGTGGACGGAGGAAATCGCGGGACTGCGAAGGGAGAGCCTCGCAGCCAGAAGGCGACACCAGAGAGCGAGAAGACGACTTAACGAGAATGACGTAGAGCTCAGGGAGGAGGCAGCGGCAAAGAAGAAGGCTTTAGTTCTGGCCATTAAACGTAGCAAAAAGAGCTGCTGGGCGAACCTTTGTCAGGACGTTGATAATGACACCTGGGGACTGGGGTATAAAATAGTCACCAAGAAGCTTCAGTTCAGCAAAGAGATCCCAGGCCTTGCGGATAGGGTGGATGAAATAGTAGCCACGCTTTTTCCAGAAAGGCCGCTGATGAGACAAGGCAGTAGAAGAGGAATCGGAGCGGAGGAACTCCCCCCGCTGGAAATAACAGCGGAAGAGCTGCAGGCAGCTGCGAATAACTTAAGCTCCGGAAAGGCGCCAGGGCCGGATGGTATCCCCAATGAGGTGATCAAGATCATCATTCGAAAGAAGCCGGAACTCATTGGGGACCTGCTGAACAGATGCCTTCAAGAGAGGGAGATCCCGGACTGTGGAAAGGTGGCCAGACTGGTACTGCTGAGGAAGGGTGACAAACCGCTGGAGGATCCGAAGTCGTACAGACCCTTATGCATGCTGAACACCTGGGCAAAACTGCTGGAGCGCATTCTTTTGGGAAGAATGCAGGAAGCCATCGCTGAGGCAGGCGACCTCGCGAAGGAACAATACGGGTTCCGGAAGGGGCGCTCCACGGTGGACGCGGTGACAAGAGTCCAGGAGATAGCGGAGGTGGCCAGAAGTGGCACGTGGAGGACGCAGGAGTACGTTCTGATGGCCACACTCGACATCAGAAACGCGTTTAACTCGCTGGACTGGAGCGAGATTCTGAAAGCCGCGGAGGACTGGAAAATGCCTCAGTACGTGGTCGACATCCTTCGGAGCTACTTTAATCGCAGGAGACTGATTATGGATGTGGGAGGCACGTCAAAAAGCTGGTGGTTAAGCAGCGGGGTGCCACAGGGATCCGTGCTGGGCCCGACCGTGTGGAATATGGTATACGATGGAGTCCTCAGGCAGAACATGCCCCCAGGGGTAAACCTTATTGCATTTGCGGATGACCTGGCGGTAGTGGGAACAGGCAGGTGCATGGAAAACATTGAAAGAAATGTTAATCGTGCATTAGAGGATATAGTGAACTGGCTGCAGGACCACAGCCTTGACATAGCGCCGGAGAAGTCGGAAGTTATTGTAATGTCTGGCAGAAGACAGTGTGCTCCCCCAAGGATTGAGGTGAGAGGAACTAGATTGAGAGTAGTGAAAAAATTAAAATATCTGGGCGTCATCATGGATCCGGCTCTGAAGATGATAGCACACGTGGAAAGTGCTGCGGCGCGTGCGGTGGCAATGACAAACGCGTTAGTCAGACTAATGCCGCACACGGGGGGGCCTAGAGACGCGAGGAGGAGGCTGTTGATGAGCGTCGCCAACTCGGTGGCGTTATACGCTGCACCAACGTGGGCCACAGCACTGAAGTGGGGCAAAGTGAGGGAAATGTTGAGGAAAGCTCAAAGACCGGGATTATTGCGAGTCACTCGGGCATACCGGACTGTCTCGGATGCTGCAGCAGGAGTTCTGGCGGGCATGGCACCTCTAGATTTACTAGCCAAAGGAAGGGCAACGTACTATGAACGATGCAAGGTCAGCTTAATACAAGAAAGACAGCAGATTGAGAAGGAACTGTACGAGGAAAGGATGCGGGAATGGCAGGATAGGTGGGAGAGTAGTAGTACGGGAGCCTGGACGAGGTTACTGATCCCTGATGTACGGGAGTGGGTAGAAAGAAGCCACGGTGAAAACAGCTACCACATCACTCAGTTTTTGACGGGACACGGCTGCTTCGGATCATACCTCCACAGGATCGGAAAGCGTGAAACGCCCGCCTGCCAGCACTGCGGAGGGGACGTGGATGATGTAGAGCACGCACTGTTCCAGTGTCAAACATGGGAGGAACAGAGGGCTGCTCTCACAACCAAGCTGGGATGCGTCATAGGGAGCGGAAGCATCATCAGAGAAATGTTGGAAACGGAGGAAAAGTGGAACGCGGCAGCAGGATACATTACGGCAGTGGTACAAGCGAAGGAAAAGTTAGAGAGAGAATTGGAGAAAGCGGATGAACTATAGTGAATATTGGGGGGCTGTTTGTGTCAGTTTGTGTCAGTTTGTGTTTTTTTTTTGTGGAGCTGTGTGAATTTATGTGTGAGTGAATTTGTTTTTTGTATTTTTGTATTTTTTGTATTTTTTGTTATTTTTTGTTTTGAAAAATTCTAGATTGAATGTGAGGAACTAACTCGAGGATGACTGGCCGATTGAAAATTTCATCTTTTTTTTCCTTTTTTCCAAAAATTTAGAAAATTTAGCGAATTTGTACGTGAGCTAGAGCTATAGAGGTAGAGCTAGAGTCTACAAAAAAGGAGAACGTTTTATAAAAACGGTGTGGCGGGATGCACTTGGCATCGAGAGCAGCACAGCCTGAAGCAATGCGTGAGCCGTTCTGGGCTGTGTGGAGCTATGAAGGGGTGCGTTTAGTGGGTAGCGACCCATTCAGGGGAACCCCACAGTACCGGGTAAATTAATTAATTAATTAGGCCTGGTCTTCCAATAAGGAATTTCAACACCTCTATAAGAAAAAAAAAAAAAAAAAGGTTTAAGATTTTGTATCTCTGTCAATCTTAGAGCAAATCGATTTTTAATTGCACCATCGTGTTCCTCGCAAAAAAAATACATAAGTTTTCATGTTTATACGACGCTCTAAGCAAGAAAGCAAAAAAAAAGGTTTTCCTTGGGTTGACTTTTTTCACTCACATTTTTAATTTTTTTTTTTAAATTTTTTTCTTTTTGCCTTTTTTTTTCCTTACTAGGATAACTTTTCCTGCCGGAAACGATGGAACAAGAATCAGTTGAATTGTTTCAGTATTAACGGAGCTACGGCCATTTCGTCCACTTTTAGCTCTTCGTTGTTGACGTTTACTTCTCTATCTCTGTCAATCTTAGAGCAAATCGATTTTTAATTGCACCATCGTGTTCCTCGCAAAACAAATACATAAGTTTTCATTTTTATAGAACTCTTTGGCCAAAAAAAAACATGCAAATTGCAGTGGACATTTTCATAAGGTGTGCTCAGGTCAATATTTTTTTTTCTTTTTTAACAGTGCAATTGTTTATTTAGAACAGGCAAATAATCACAACATAACCTCAACAGTGTAAAAACTCTAAAACATCCCCGAAAGAGAAACACGAAAAGATAAACCCAGTTTGGTTATGTTAGGTTACAATCCACATTTTCATAAAGTTTGCTCAGGTAAAATTTTTAGTTTTCAAATGATTACAACAAGGGTTGAATCAGAGTCGGTTTTCCTAGGTAAAACCATGCAAATTGCAGTGTGTTTGTTTTAACGTGTTTATTTAAAAACTGTTACGTTAAAAAGATTTACAATGGTTGTAGTAGGTAATTATGGTTTCCCAGCAGGGATACTTTAAGAGCAATAATATCCGAAATACTTTTAAAGCCAGGTTTCGTTTTCAAACAGTATATTTGAAATAATGTATAGTAAAGACGTTTTAAAAAAACAAGCTTTTATTAACACGCAGCAAAAATTTAAAACTAATTTTGATATTGACCTAAATGATTAAAAATAAAAACACATTTTAATAAAAGGTTTTTTTATTGAAAAAGTTTTTTTACTATAAATTATTTTTTAGTCTTGGACAATTTTAATCTTTATTATCTACATTAACTCAATAGGATATAAGTTCAACTCCAAGGTCATATTAATTTTTAAAGTCGCTCGTCAAGACCCCTTTAAATAATTGAATGAGAATAAGCTTAAATTATAATTTCTTTCCCAAAAAATTGTTTGGCTTTTTTACCCCACGGCGCTTATGCCATATCATCTTATTTTAATCAAAACACAGTTTTTTAAACTTTACATTTATGAAGAATTTATTTTTTCCTCACGTCGCTTGAAAATAAATGACCAGCAACACAAAAATCGTTGTATATAAAAATGTCACTAATACTATTACGAACTTCAAAAAAGTATAAAAAGATTTCTTCGATGTGATGAGTTTCAAACCGTTTTCGCCCTTCAAAACAAAAGCGGTATATCCCAAAAAGTTATGTTGAAGAAAAGACGACGCACCCGAACGCGCTTCCACCATGTCTTCGTCGTAGTAAAACCTTATTCCCGGAACGTGCGATTTAATAAACTTGTCGTGGAAGGGTACCGGTACGAATTGGCAGAGGAGTACGTTGTCGGGGCGGTTGTACTCCCCAAAGGAAGCGACGCCAAACTGCAAATTTGAGCAAACAGCCGGACTTCCGGAATCCGCCATGTATATATTCTCCTCGTCTATCTCAGATTCCATCAAAATATTCTCAGTTTCCGTAAACTGTAATTGCAGTTTATCGTCCAAGTTGTCCCAAAGTTTTGGTTCAAATTCGGTGAACTTCAGCTTTTTGGTCGAATCAAAGCCCAATGCGGTGCATTTGCTGTACTTAATGGTCAGCTTTCTGGACCAGTAAGTTTCTTCCAGGTACTCCAGGCCGGCCAAACTGACCGTCGTTATATTTTCGCTTAGTTTGAAGGGTTCGTCAAGTTTGACCAAAGCAATGTCGTTTTCCTTGCGGTGGTAGTAAGAGTAGCGGTCCCACTTGAAGAAAATTTTTTTGACTGAGCGTATGGAGGGGTTCTTGTCGGTTATTGACAACACTCCCATGTATGCAAACATTTCCACTCTTCTGAAACGCGACAGTCGAATGTCCCAGTGTTTGCCTACGTGTTCTACACAGTGGGCAGCTGTGAGAACCCATTGCGGATGGACCAAGCTGCCTCCGCAGTAGAACCTCGATTCTTCTATTTTGGCGTTGTGATGGCGTTCCGTCACGTTGAAAGCGACCATGTAAGGAAACTGTCCGGGCTTGGCTTCATCTCCATCCACAGTTGGAGATTGAATAGAGAAGATAAAAATGCAAACTATAGGTTTTAGTAAAGATGCCATGTCAAAAAATGAGGTTAAAAAGTCATTGTCAAAACTTGTGTTGGGATTGCTAGATTGTAGTGTTCATTTTTGAAAATTTTTAAAGTATTTTTTTTAAGGGAATTTTAAAAATGGTAATTGAGATTGTTATCGCTGAGGTTAACTGTCTTTGAAATGTTTGGCAGGCTTGATTCGAATATCTATTGGACGTTTTGTCACGGAAAAAAATTACATTTTCTTCAATTTCGTAAGATTCGATGATTAACGGAAAAATGTTGCGTTAATCGGCGATTAATGATCTCAATAATATTAGCGCGCTGGCTCCGCTCACGCGTTAAACTGTCTCGATTATTAATCGCTCTCATTAACGCACATGTTGGTTAAATAACTATTAATACAAGCAAAATACAAATATCGTATACTTTTAAAATTTTAATTCAAATGTTATTAATTTGGAACATATTTCAAAACATATTTCGTGGATATAAAAATAGAGAATATCCACTTGATGTCTGTTTCGGATATCCACAGGAAATCTTTCAAAAAATATCTGCTGGATATCGGGCGTCGTATATCTACTGGATGACTATTTTACGTCCTAGCTATACATACAAAGCCTAGCCATGAATTAGACATCCAATAGATATAAAACTTTTATGAACAGTTTATTTGTAACAAATAATATTTTAAAACTTAATTTCGTAATTTAAAATTATAACTTTGATTTCAAAGACAACTGCTCGATTGTATTAATTTGACGCATTTCATTTTTTGTGACGTTAACAAAGGTTACAAAATAAAATCTTATAAACGAAAACAAGCATTCATTTAGAAAAAGTTCCGCAATCTGTTACTAATTTTAGATTCTGCTCGGTTCACTTTTGGCAACAGTTCGTGAACTTCTGATAACGAAAAGATATAAAAAGCAAATACCGCGTAATCACAGAATTCATTATTATTGTCACAACGATGTCGTCCAAGTTCGGGACGATTTTAATACTTTTGTGTTTGTGTGTTTGTGTGTTTGTGTTTGTGTGCGTCTTTCGGTTTTCAATGGACAAGAATTATTCAATTACCAGGCATCCATTGTTGCGTTGCATCTTAACCGCAATTTACTGCAAAAAATTACAACAGAAATGTTTACGGGATTTGAAAACTTGGAAATTCTAACTATTGAAGATAATTTAATTTCGACGATCGGTCATAGTGCATTTAATGAAACTCGGCATTTGTCGGATTTGGATTTAAGTTTCAATAAATTGAAAGAAATCAGTGCTGATATATTTCCTGCGGGAGGTTTGCAAGACTTACGCGATGTATATCTCCAAAACAACGAGCTGTCTTTTTTGTCCATAAACTTTTTGTTTGCGTTGACAAAACTGGAACTATTGCTGTTAGGCGGCAATCCATGGCAGTGCGGCTGTTTGAAGATAATATTACGATGGATGGAAGAAAATGGAAAACGGATACATGGTTGCGAACGGGATTATTTCAAAGGATTCAGGCCGGTCTGCATGGTAATTCAGCGGCATTCGGACGCCTGTGTTTACAAAATTTTTGAAGAAAATATCAAAAATTATGTTGATGCTCGGAACTTATTTCAACCATTCGATTGCTATTGAATATTCTGTATTTATTATTTACCTCTTATGTATGTACCTACCTACCAGGCTTGTCTAGTTTCTTTTTATATTATTGGTAAATTTGATTTTTTTTAATGGAGAACGAATATTTTTAAAGAATTTTAAAAGAATGCCGTAAATTATAATTAGTTATTCACTAAATTTAAAATTTGTTTAAATTTTCTCAACAAATTATGCTTTGTAAACTGATGTAATAAGTACAATTTATTACTTTACAAATAAATTAGTAAAAATTCTTGAATGTTAATTTATTTATATTTAAAATATACTACCCGAAGGAACGTATTTATTCGAATCAACAATCACAGTAAAACTAATTAATTCATTATTATACTAATACCACAACCAACATTATTACTTACGTAATATTAAAATTGCCCAACTTTTATCAGAATATTTTTTTAAAATTTGATATCAACGACACGTGTTAAAATCTGCAAACATCGAACTACACAAACACGTTTAAAAAATGTTGGGTCGTATTTAGTATAAATATGACCAAACTTTTTTGAAATTTCTGCTTAAAATGAAACTATTTAAATATTATATAATATTACAATATGATTGTTTTTTAATGATTTCATTCACCAATCGTTTAGCAGTATTTGGGCACAAGTGTTTAATTCTGTCCAATCACAACATTATTATAGTGAGAATAATCTACCATACTGTACATTATTCTCGCGAGAATAATTTTTAGTATGTATTTTGTTTTTGTTATTTGACAACACATTTTCTAGTTTTACATCTGTCACCAGTTTGATTTTACTTTATAATGAGTTAAACTGTATTTTTTATTTAAACATTAAAAAATAATCTTCCGAATACCACTCGAGAGTGCGAATTAATTAGAAAATAATTCTCCAGTTATTTTCTCAAAATTGTTACCAGAGCAAAATAAATGTCATAATTTAACATAAATACTGCCCGGAAACCGACTGTGCGATTACATAAAAGACAGTTAGTAGATGAATTCTGCATAATTTCCCACTCGAGGACCATAATTTTTAATTTGTTATAAACAATTTACAAGAAGAAATCGCTTTTTGTTTAGTTCTTTGCTTGTAAAATGGAAACTACTGAAGCAATCTTAATGTTGTCAATAGGCGAATTGTAGAGAATTAAATTACAAAGAGAATGAGAGGTCGAATGTCCCGATCGAATAATTAGAACCGGAGAAAACCCGGAAAACCCGGAAAATTTAGTGTTTTCCTTAAAAAATTCACAATTCTACCATTTTTTAATTCTAAGAACTGAAACTTTGTACACAGATATCTATTTATATGTACTTTGTGTGTGCAAAACCCCGATTCTGTCGGACTAACGGTTATTGCACAATCACCATTAATAATTTCATTTTGTAATATTATATTGTACCAGTATTGCAACAGTCGTTGGTACAAAAAAGTGCAAGTGATTTTTAATCGAGGCGAAAAATTTTTGAAATAATTATCTGCAGTTTTAAAATTGTTACAAACAGCATCGAAAATATTGGGCCCAAAAGGAAAAGTTAACATAAATATTACTTCTACTTCTTCTAAGACCTTTTGTGGGGTTTCGTTCACCTGTAAAAAGGTTATAAATGTAAGTAAAATATTAATAACAGTCATCTTATTCTAATCAATTTTGATTTATTACTTACAGTGCTAGAAAAATATTTCCGCACTTGTTAGGAAAAGTCCAGCTTTGCCTAACTCAAATTGGTATTGAAATATAGCGTTTTTCAAACATTAAAAAAATGTTCAAAATGTTACAGGTGTCCATTGGAAAACTGTAATTAAATTAAAATGTTACAAAATTGTTGGTTAATAAATATAATTAAAAAACCAGCACCATTTTCATTTTCTTGTTTCCAAATGATTACAACAAGGGTTGAATCTTAAAAGTTGGTTTTCGTAGGTAAAACCATGCAAATTGCAGTGCACATATTCATAAAATGTGCTCAGGTCAATTTTTTTTTTTTTGACTTATGATAGGATCCACATTTTCATAAAGGTAACAAATGTTCCCTTTTCTTGCTTTCAAATGATTACAACAAGGGTTGAATCTTAAAAGTAGGTTTTCCTAGGTAGAACCACAATTTCCTGGATATAAAAATAGAGAATATCCACCTGATGTCTGTTTCGGATATCCACAGGAAATCTTTCAAAAACAACTGCTGGATATCGGGCGCTGTATATCTACTGGATGGCTATTTTGTGTCCTAGCTATACATACCTAACCTAGCCATGAATTAGACATTCAATAGATATTGAGTGTTATATGGGCCAAAATATAAAAATTTTAGGAACAGTTATAATATTTTAAAATTTGATTTCCTAATTGACGAAAGTTTAGCTTTTTAAAATTATAACTTTGATTTCAAAGACAACTGCACGATTGTATTAATTGACGTATTTATTTTTTTGTGACGTTAACAAAGGTTACAAAATAAAATCTTATAATCGAAAACAAGCATTGATTTAGAAAAATTTATCATAATCTGTTACTAATTTTAGATTCTGAATGAGTTACTTTTGGCAACAGTTCGTGAACTTCTGATAACGAAAAGATATAAAGAGCGTAATCACCGTATTCATTATTATTGTCACAACGATGTCGTCCAAGTTCGGTACAATTTTAATACTTTTGTGTTTAACCCCTTCACTAACAAACCTGGAAGCGAAGAGGTTACGAACCAACATTGCATCGCAGTGCACAAAATCTACCGCTTATATTTATGAAATTCAGTGCAGTTCGGTTGAAGAAATCGGTAATTTCAAATTTCCACCAAATTTCGAAGTGTTATTCAAAGGAAAGCAACCTTCGCAAGTTGTGAACGCCACCATATTTCAAGACACCAACATAAGTTACCTGAGTTTCAAAAATTGTTTACGAAAACTTAATCCTGGTGATTTTCGACATTTAAACAGTGAAGTTATGTATGGCATTACATTCGAAGACAATGTACTTAATGAATTAGTGCCTGGAGTTTTTAACCATCTGCTAATTAAATTGTTATCGTTAAACAATAACCAAATTAAATCTCTTTATCCAGGAGTTTTTTCTAATATGTCTAATTTGAAGAGATTAGAACTATGGGGCAATGAAATAGGTACTATAATGGTTGGTGTATTTAATAATTTACCAATTAGTAGGTTGGTATTAAGTGATAACCAAATCCGTTATATTGGACAAGGAGCGTTTAATAACTTGACGAAATTAAAAGAATTGTATCTATACAACAATCGTCTTTCGGTTTTCAATGGACAAGAATTATTCAATTACCAGGCATGCATTGAAGAATTGCGTCTTGACCACAATTTACTGCCAAAAATTACAAAAGAAATGTTTAGGGGATTTGAAAACCTGAAATTACTATATATTTCAGATAATTTAATTTCGACGATCGATGCTAGTGTATTTAATGGAACTCAGCATTTAGTTGGTTTGGATTTAAGTTTCAATGAATTGAAAGAAATCAATGCTGATATATTTCCTGCAGGAGGTTTACAAAACTTACGCTATGTAAGTCTTCAAAACAACGAGCTATCTTTTTTGACGATGAACTTTTTGTTTGCGTTGATAAGACTGGACCGATTGCTGTTAGGCGGCAATCCGTGGCAGTGCGGCTGTTTGAAGATAATATTACGATCGATGGAAGAAAATGGAAAACTGATACATAAATGCGATCGGGATTATTTCGAAGGAATGAGGCCGGTCTGCATGGTAATTCAGCGACATTCGGACGCTTGTGTTTACAAAATTTTTGAAGAAAATATCAAAAATTATGTTGATGCTCGAAACTTATTTAAATCAGATCGATTCCGTAATATAAGTGGTTGCATATTATTTATTGACTTAATGTAAAATTTATTTAAATTTTTTCAAGAAATTACGCTTTGTAAACTCTTATGGAATAAGTACAAATTATTACTTTACAAATAAATTAGTAAAAATTATTTATTGTTAATTTATTTACATTTAAAATATATTACCCAAAGGAACGTATTTATTCGAATCAAAAATCAAAAATTCATTATTATACTAATACCACAACCACAATTACTCAACTTTTATCACAATATTTTATTTTAAATTTGATATTAACGACACGTTAAAATTTGCCAACATCGAACTGCACAAACACATTTAAAAAATAGTTGGCCGTATTTAGTGTAAATATGACCAAACTTTTTTTTTGATTTGTTCTTAAAATGGAACAATTTAAATATTATATTATATTACAACATGAAAATTTAATGAATTTAATTTAATACTATAAAATATTTTTAATACACTCAAAATACACATAACGTATATAATTTTGAATTTTTCATAGATATAAATATAAATATATTAATTTGAAACATATTTCAAAACATATTTCCTGAATATAAAAATAGAGAATATCCATCTGATGTCTATTTCGGATATCCACAGGAAATTTTTATAAAATATCTGCTGGATTAGACATCCAGTAGATATTGAGTGTTGTATGGGTTGGAATGCCCCTTCAGTGCTTAGGCACACAAATAATTGTTGCTAATCTTGCGTTGTTTCATTGCGTGCTTGATTTTTTATTTGTTATTTTTTATTTTTATATGTTACTCATTTATAAATAACTCACAGTCGTGTCAAAACTTTTCATATGCATGTCAGTAACTAGACCTGATTTTGCTAACCCGTTAATTTTTTAGGAAAAGTTGACATAAATACTACTTCTACTTCTTCTAAGACCTTTTGTGGGGTTTCGTTCACCTGTAAAAAGGTTATAAATATAAGTAAAATATTAATAACAGTCACCTTATTCTAATCAATTTTGATTTATTACTTACCGTGCTAGAAAAATATTTCCGCACTTGTTAGGAAAAGTCCAGTTTTGCCTAACTCAAATGTTGTATTGAAATATAGCGTTTTCCAAACATTAAAAAAATGTTCAAAATGTTGGTGTCCATTGGAAAACTGTAATTAATTTAAAAAGTTGGTTACTAAATATAATTAAAAAACCAGCACCAAATGTACCTTTAATTTAAGTATCTTCGAGAATTATTAAAAAATCTAAATAACTGCATTCATTTCTGCTACTGTCAACATCTGCAGCTTAGGGGCCGTTCAAGTATTACGTAAGCAGAATTTTAGCTATTTGTAACCACCCACCGCCCCTTGTCAGCAAAAATAAGCAAAGCTCTAACCCCCCCTCACGCGCTTACGTAAGCATTGATATAATTTCCTATAGTTATTTTTTCAAATACTAGTGATAATTCATAAACAAGTGTCATTGACATTAATTTGAGTCTCTTTCTATGAAGCAGACATTTTACTAGTAAATTAAGTTTTTTTTATTATTAATAGATTGCAAAATATGTACAGCAGGCACTCGGTTGTATGAACATCCATTATATGAACTATTCATTACAGTAAACAGCATACTACGTTCCAAAGAATGAAAAAGATCAATTTCGATTATGTGAATAGCCTGTTTTCATCCCAAAATTTCGTCTTCCGTGAATGTACTATTGCGGCCACCGAAATGTGCACGATGCCTGACACAAATATCCCTATTTTTCCATAGATTAAAGCTGGCTTTATCCA
Source organism: Dascillus cervinus (assembly GCA_949768715.1). NCBI lineage: Eukaryota > Metazoa > Arthropoda > Insecta > Coleoptera > Dascillidae > Dascillus > Dascillus cervinus. The sequence goes on along the minus strand of OX458318.1, from coordinate 2,715,901 downwards.
GTGACTTTGGTGAAATAATATTTGTCATAAACAAAATAATATGGGCATTTCGCTAATTTTTTTAGGACGCCTATGCTAAATAAAATCGTGTACTTTTCGGTGGCCGTAATAGTCAATTTGTTTTAAAAAAGTACATATGTATATACAGAACAGAATAGTGTTCACATTATCAGAAGAAAACTTGGAACAAAAGAAATATGTACAGTCGAACTCCTCTATAGTGATGTTCGAAAACCCATGAAAAACATCACTATAGAGAAACTTCACTATATAGAATTCACATATAATTTTACAGTTTTGGCAGTCACTTTAAAAACCAATCGATAAAATGAAACAAAAAATTAAGATTTATTATGTTTGACAGTTGTTGATCATATTTATGTAATTAAATACTTGTTGAAAAAATCTGCCCAAAGTTTATTATATAGCAGTACTTTTAAAAATGGAAATTCTCATAAGGAATTTGCAAGAAATCCTAAAAAATTTTCAGGTAGTCGAAATTTGGGGAAAAAACCAGATGCTCAATACATCCATTATATTTCTATTATCGAAAATTCCGTTCCCAAGAATTTTGGTAAACCTTTGTTAAAGAATATAGAATATAGAGGCTTAACATCATAATAGAGGGGTATTTTTATACGCAAAACGTGCGAAAATGCACATTCCTGACAAAAACATCATGATAGAGAAAAAATCATTATAGAGGAGGTCACTATAGAGGAGTTCGACTGTATTTTTAATTCTTAACGAATTACTGGTATTCTAAAAATGCAGGAAAAATCTTTCCCAAAACGTTTGTCTGCAAAGAGAGTATAAACACAAATAACACAATATTTTAATACACTTTAATCGTGGAAAGCACGAATAAAAAGGACTGTGAACAATTTGATTTTATCAACATCTATTAGTGCATATAACCGAGCGGCTACTGTATGTTTGAAATTATTTAACTGTCCTCACTCCAAAACACTTCTTTGCTGACGTAATCACCATTCGAACCCCCCCGGCCCCATTGTCATCAAAAATAAGCAAAGACGTAACCCCCTCCCCCCCTAATGATGCTTACGTAATACTTGAATGGCCCCTTACCTGGCTTCGACTGTATATTGCTTACTTTAATAACAATTTACATAATTCAGTTTCAAGCAAGCAATTCAAATCTCAAACTGGTGGCCATTGGTAACATCAACGAAAAGATAAATTTCATTTCCAAATTCACCAAAAAATGAAAATTCGACAGAAATATTTGGACGTCCTTTCAAATTATTTAAAATTCACTTCTTGGAAACTCGTTATTATTGTCACATGCCAGTGTTAATAATACAATAAAACCACCACCTATATTGAATTTGAGTGTTCAGCCATAAACAATCCTAGAAATAAATTCGACATTAATTAATTTGAATTCTCCCTGATAAAAATTTGATATGTGAACAGCCCGATCGTTTCTGACAAACTGAAAGCTCCAAACGATATTTATAATTAAAGTATCATGTAATAAAAATGAATTACCTCATAAATTTAACATCAAAGTTCAATGTACAATTTAAATTAATTAAAGGGCCACAATTGCAGGTATCAATTACAATCACATTTAAAATTCACTTTGTGAATTTAAATTAACTTCAATCGATCAGCAATGGTCAGTCTTCGTTGCAAACTGAAACCGTCAAGAAGCTGAAAATGGTAACCACGTTCTCAATAAAACCCGCAGGTTGCACCAAAACTGAAAATTGTATCCGATTAATAATTATTTTCGCGATTTCAGAATTTTCAGCGAAAATCAAGGAAGATCCTGCGAAATGGAATTTAATTTTGATGAAATTTATCTTGCAAGTGACTGGCATGTGGCCCGAAGATAAATACAAAGTCACCACGATCCTCAGTTATTCAATTATTTTAAATTTTAGCTTTTTAATCGGTTGTACTTTGTGGCATTTACTCGATGAAGCCAAAAGTCCGATTGTTTTGCTCGGTTCCATGTCAGTTATAATGACAATGATTCAGGTGAGTTGAATTTGAGATGATGGTTTCAGTAAACGAGGTGTTTCAGGGTCTTGTGAAATTGCTTTCGTTGGTGATTTATAAGAAACAATTTCAAGGAATAATCGAGGCGATTTGGTCGCAATTTTTGCCCATCACTTCGGCCGCAAAACTGGCGCAAAAACGAGTTTATTTTACGGCGACGATTAATCGTCGATTAATTTATGTACTTTTTTCGGTTTTCTGTGGATCGGTTGTTGAATATCTGGGTACGCCACTGTTTCTTGGCAATATGGAATATCCTCTCTTTTTGCCGTTTTCGTCGAAATGTCCTTTGTACGAATTATTGTATGTGTGGGAATGGATTTATGGATGTTTGATTCTATGCAGTTCGTGTGCTCTCGACTGTTTATTCTTTACCTTCATGCAAATTTGCTTGATTCAGTTTGAAGTAATCAATTCGAATCTTGAATTGGTTGGTACTTCAAATGTTAAAGAAAAGATAAATTTCATTTCAAAATTCGCTGACGATGCAACTCAAATACGACGAAAATGGTTAGACAAGCAACTGGTGAAACAGTACATTAAGCAACACGTTATCTTAACAAGGTAGGGTAAAGAGACCACTTTCAGCCACTTGTAAATACATTTTTCTACGGTCATAACTGAAAATGAACAATATTGTACCAATAATAAACTAAGTAAGTGTGTTATACAGTAAAATTGCACATTTAGGGACTTTTATCAAGATTGTGTTGGTAGCGTAATTGACAGGAACAGTGACAGTCATTTTAATTTTCAGACCCCGACCAAAAAGTAAATAAAATTTCTAATAGATGAATAAAATATTTGCTTACTGAGTTTCTATGTCCAATTATCATTAAGTGGCGTCGTGCGTAACTTCCTTGATTCCTGCGTAATATGTTTCTTACAAATCTCAGCATGTAATGTACCATTACGGATATTCTTAGTCAGTTGATAATTGTTCATTTACAAATTTTGTTAAAGTGGCTAAAAGTGGTGCCTCTACCCTATTAATGCATAATCAATTATTAAAATTGCAACAAAATATTTCAGGACATGTTATAATATAGGAAAAGTCTTTCAATACGTTATATTAGCCCAACTCATATTAACAGGAGCAACAATATGTGTATGCGCACTTTTAATGGTAAATTAATTTTAAACCACACGAACACTGACCAATTGGATCTTTTATTTCAGCTGAAGAATTCTAAAGAAATTTTTCAATGGTTGTTGCTACCTTTAGCAATATTAATGCAATTGTCTTGTTACTGTTGGTTCGGCCATGAACTTACCTCGCATGTAAATTAGTACAATTCAAATTTAAATAAAAATTAAAAGAATGTTTCAGGCTGAAAGCTGTGCCGACGCAGTTTACAATACCAAATGGTATGACATCACAGATTTACGGTTACGAAAGACGTTAACTTTCATCTTGCACAGATCAAATCAGGAAATTGCAATAACTGCTGGAGGATTCACAAAAATAAATAGGAACTTGTTAGTACAGGTATTCTGCAAATACTAAACACATAACGGTCACTTTTGCAAATTAAGTTATACGCAATCCAAAATGCGAAGGACTGTATGTAATCTGTTTAATTTCGTTAGGCGCAGTTGTAAGACGCAAATTGGGTTGCATAAAACTTAATGACCAAAGCGACTATTTCGTGGCTAACGCTGTACATAATATGAATATTTATTTTAGGTTTTCAAATATTCTATGTCGATATACACTTTACTGGGGAAGTTTATTGATAGGCTGTAATTAACCTATCGATACAATTAAGTTTAAGAGTCACAAAAAAACTGTCAACTATTAGCACCTTTAATTATTGTGAAAGTATCTTTTTAAAAAACTGCAAGAATGTATTTCAAAAACGATTGCTCTCAGTTTCGTTCACTTTCTGCTTCTTTGGGATTAAAATAACTAATGATTATTGTCACAACATTAGAAAAGTGCAGAATATTATTAAGAAACAAAGAATTTTGGTCGCAGGTGTAACAGCAAAACGTTTCGCTCACTGCTTTTGCTCACCTGTTGCCTAAGAAATTGCAGAACATGGAAATAAACAACAATTACCATAGTGCCATAACTCAAGTGATCGCAGGTATTACAAATTTCAATTTTTTTTACCTATTCAACAACATGCAAAATATTCAAAAAAAAAACGTATTAATTAACCCATTTATAGTCAACGTTGCGTAAACGCAACATTACCTAAAATAATTTTTAACAAATTGAGTTAATTTTGAGAAGATTCAAACAAATTGCGCCAAAAGGTAGATCTGTGATTCGTTGCCAGCCGGCTGCAGTTTGCTGGCAGCCAATCATAGATCTACCTTTTGGCGCGATCTGTTTGAATCTTCTCAAAAAAAACAATTTATTAAAAATTATATTAAGTAATGTTGGACCTACGCAACTTTGGCTGTAAGTGGGTTAAAGCAAAAAAATCTGAAACAAATAACAACTATGTTTTTGCATCATTTTATTTTTTATATTCAATATATAAAATTTTACTAACGGTAACAAAGTTACACAATGAAGATAACAAAATGTAAATATATCCCCACAAAAAAAAAACGCACAGGCTTCGGAACCCAACAAAATCTAATAAAAAGGGCCTTGGTATTTGGTAGAGTTGCATTATTTTCCTAAGGCGTCAAAGATGGAACCACTGCCCATGTTTCATTAGATAGTTGGTCGCTCGAATCGTCACAATAAAATGTTTTGTAAAATTTTTTGCTTCCATTCAAGTTTCCCCAATGGACTAAACCACATCAATATCCGTCACGAGCTGTTGGACCACCAGAATCTCCAGCTCAATCAGCTGCAAAAAAAAATCATTTCTAAATTTACCAACGAAATTAAAATTAGATAAAAGTATGTGGACGGTTAAGTGCTGAAGCACTATATCAAACATCATATAATTCTAAGAAGGTAAAATACATAAAACAAGTTAAACAATAAATCAAATTTCAAAAAATTCAATCGCACAAATAAATAATGAAGGAAATTCCGTTCCTTTCAGTACATCCATAAAAATAATATGCAGCCAACCTTTCAAATTATTTAAAGCATACGATTCACTTCTCGAAAACTCGTTGTTATTATTACATGACGTGGTTAAAAATACAATGAAAACATCACCACCACTTACCTTGAATTTGAATATTCAGTCGTAAGGAATTCTCGAAATAAATTCCACATTAATTAATTTGCATTCTCCCTGATAAAAATTTGAGATGTGAACAGCCCGATCGTTTCTGACAAACTGAAAGCTCCAAACGATATTTATAATTAAAGTATCATGTAATAAAAATGAATTACCTCATAAATTTAACATCAAAGTTCAATGTACAATTTAAATTAATTAAAGGGCCACAATTGCAGGTATCAATTACAATCACATTTAAAATTCACTTTGTGAATTTAAATTAACTTCAATCGATCAGCAAGTCGCAAATGGTCAGTCTTCGTTGCAAACTGAAACCGTCAAGAAGCTGAAAATGGTAACCACGTTCTCAATAAAACCCGCAGGTTGCACCAAAACTGAAAATTGTATCCGATTAATAATTATTTTCGCGATTTCAGAATTTTCAGCGAAAATCAAGGAAGATCCTGCGAAATGGAACTTAATTTTGATGAAATTTATCTTGCAAGTGACCGGCATGTGGCCTGAAGATAAATACAAAGCCACCACCATCGTCAGCTATTCGATTATTATAAATTTCAGCTATTTAGTCGGTTGTACTTTGTGGCATTTATTCGACGAGGCCATAAGTCCGACCGTTTTGCTGGGTTCCATATCAGTTATGATGACAATGATTCAGGTGAGTTGAATTTGAGATGGTGGTTTCAGCAAAAGAGGTATTTCAGGTTCTTGTGAAACTGATTTCGTTGGTGATTTATAAAAAGCAATTTCAAGCAATAATCGCCACGATTTGGTCGCATTTTTTGCCCATCACTTCAGCCGCAAAACTGGCGAGAAAACGAGTTGATTTTACGGCGACGATTAATCGTCGATTGATTTACGCCCTTTTTTTCGTTTTCTGTGGATCGGTTGTCGAATATCTCGGCACGCCACTGTTTCTTGGCAATATGGAATATCCTCTTTTTTGCCGTTTTCGTCGAAAAGTCCTTTATACGAATTGTTGTACGCCTGGGAATGGATCTATGGATGTTTGGTTCTATGCAGCGCGTTTGCTCTTGACTGTCTATTCTTCACTTTCATACAAATTTGTATGATTCAGTTTGTAGTGATCAATTCGAATCTTGAACTGGTTGGTACTTCAAATGTTGAAGAAAAAATAAATTTCATTTCAAAATTCGCTGACGATGCAACTCAAATTCGACGAAAATGGTTAGACAAACAACTGGTGAAACAGTACATTAAGCAACACGTTATCTTAACAAGGTAGGGTAAAGAGACCACTTTCAGCCACTTGTAAATACATTTTTCTACGATCACAACTGAAAATGAACAATATTGTACCAATAATAAACTAAGTAAGCGTATCCTTACGTACGCCATGTATACAGTAAAATCGGACAGTTAGAAACTTTTATCAACATTGTGTTGGTAGCTAAATTGACAGGAACAGTCACAGTCAGTTTAATTCTGACACCCAATTAAAAAATTAAATAAAATTTCTAATAGTTAATAAAATACTTGCTAACTGACTTTCTATGTGCAATTATCATTAAGTGCCGTCGTGCGTATTTTTTTGACTCGTGCGTAATATGTTTCTTACAAATCTCAACTTGTAATGTACCATTACGGATATTCTTAGACAGTTCGGTAGCCACAATTAACAACATTGTAACTGACAATTGGTCGATTTTCACTTTTTTACATTTGATGTCTTGGGTGTGATTTACATGATTTAGTAAACTCAAATTATTTTTTATTTTTTGTTTCATTATAAAAAATCAATTTTTATCTCATTGTATCTGCAATAACGTACTTACCAACAGATAAAACATGGTAAAGAATTTTACTGAAATTTAATGCGTGACCTAAAAATTGTAACATACTTTACCTTTCCAAGAACTAACAAATTTACTTAAATAAAATTGTACCAAAGCTTACAATGTTGTTGCCGGGATAATACATTCTTTTACGCTCTTTCATAGGAATGTCAATGATTCTTACAATGTTATTCTTCGGATTCCTTTAAGATTTATTGACTTACAATGTTCTTGCATCAATGGTTATCGGACTAAACGACGACTACGCACACTTACAATGTTGTTTCCCGATTAAAATTCGGTAACATCAAAACACGGTAGTTTGATTTTATTAGTATTTTGTGAATACGAGTGAATTATATTATTAGTAAAACAATATTGTCATGTCTTCACGTGAAAGGACAATTTTGGAGTTGCTACAAAATCAACACGGTAAGTAAGACTTGTTAATTATTGCATTGGTTCAACCTAACCTCGTTATTTTAACTCAGACACACACAGCTATTAAAATCATAAAAGTCCTATGCTACATTTTAGATAAGATAAAGAATACGTAGTAAAAGTTTTATCAAAAACGGTTGAGTAAATTTCCAGATATCTTGAACACCAGTTTGAACAAAGTACCCGAGATGCGGCCGTACTTTGCTGTGCTCACTTCAAATTGCTACAACTCCGAAAATAATTTCAACTTCCAAATGGTTAAACGCTTAAAATATCCTAAAAAGTATAAACAATAAATCTATCCGAAAAAGAAAAATTGATTTTCTGAAAATCTCAAGGTGGTGTAACTAATAAGATTTTGTTGTTCTTCAGATATTTCCAAAGATTCGAATATTAATAAAAATGATTCCTCGTTATCAGTAATACTACTACAATATTATATCGTATTTTATTATAATTATTGTTATAAGCTGTCTAAAAAGTTGCAATGTATTGGAGCTCACGATATTATTACAACAAATTTCAAAAAGTAAAGTTGTAAAACACTTTATAATCTTATTCGATAAAAATTCTGGGTGCAAAATAATTGTAAGCGAAGTTACAATGGTTGCAAACATTACTTCTATGAACAATGGTAAACGCTGGTAAATCCGTTAAATCAATAATTTTCTCAAAATAAATTATACAGTGATGTTATATGAGTTAAAATAAATGAGTATCCATCAATTTCAAACCCAAAAAAGAATCATTTCCTCAAGAAAAAGGAAAAGAAAATATGTAGAATCTTTAAAACGCCTCCTGAAAAATTACGTTTTGCTAGTTACAATGTTGTTCATTGCGGCTACCGAGTTTACAAATTTTCTTAAAGTGGTGCCTCTACCCTATCAATTTATAATCAATTATTAAAATTGTTACAAAATGTTTCAGGACATGTTATAATATAGGAAACGTCTTTCAGTACGTTATATTAGCCCAACTCATATTAACAGGAGCAACAATATGTGTATGCGCATTTTTAATGGTAACTTAATCTTAAACCACATCAACACTGACCAATTGGATCTTTTATTTCAGCTGAAGGATTCCAAAGAAGTTTTTCAATGGTTGTTGGTACCTTTGGCAATATTAATGCAATTGTCTTGTTACTGTTGGTTCGGTCATGAACTTACCTCGCATGTAATTCAGTACAATTCAAATTTAACTAAAAATTAAAAGACTGTTTCAGGCTGAAAGCTGTGCCGACGCAGTTTACAATACTAAATGGTATGCCATCACAGATTTACGGTTACGAAAGACGTTAACTTTCATCTTGCACAGATCAAATCAGGAAATTGCAATAACTGCTGGAGGATTCACAAAAATAAATAGGAACTTGTTAGTACAGGTATTCTGCAAATACTAAACTCATAACTGTCACTTTTGCAAATTAAGTTATACGCAATCCAAAATGCGAAGGACTGTATGTAGTTTGTTTAATTTCGTTAGGCGCAGCTGTAAAACGCACATTGGGTTGCATAAAACTTGATGGGCAAAGTGACTATTTCGTGGCTAACGCTGTACATAATATGAATATTTATTTTAGGTTTTCAAATTTTCTATGTCGATTTACACTTTACTGGGGAAGTTTATTGATAGGCTGTAATTAACCTATCGACACAATTAAGTTTAAGAGTCATAAAAAAATTGTCAACTATCAGCACTTTGAATTATTGTGAAAGTATCTTCTTAAATCATTATTGTCGCTGTTCATTTTAGGAACTTAGTTTTTGAGAGGTCCGTAACATGTTTTAGAATCAGTTATAAGATTATTTGTCAATACTATAAAGATATTACCAGCACCTAATATATCTGTAATTTGAATGTGTCTATCGTAATTATATATTTAAGTTAAATGTTATTTATGTATGTAATAGGGTGAACATTAGAAAAGTGCAGTATATTACAGTACACGTGAAGAAACAAAGAATTTCACTAACAGCTGTATCAGCAAAACGTTTTTCTCACTGCTTTTGCTCACCCGTTGCCATGGAAATTGCTGAACATCGAAATTAACTACGATTACCGCGGTGCCACAATTCAAGTTTTCAACAAAAGCCTAAAAAAAATCTGAAAAAAAAAAGTTTTGCATCATTTTTTTTTATATTTAAAAGCAACCTACCAATTTTTTAAAATTTTCTTGGCTTATTTGTATTGCAATGCTCTGTTGGCACTATTTTTTTTTTTGTATCATTTCAATCGATAGTTTTTTTTTCAAATACAACAACAAAAAGCTGAAACTTGCTAAATCATGCATGAATTAGGTCAAGAACTAGCTGAACGTTATGGAACCATTCTAGAAACAACGTATGAACAACAAGAACAACCTAACAGTTTGTTGACTTTATAAAAAAACGAATTAAAAGATTTTCATTTTTAATACGGCGAACGTGGCCTTCGTGTATTTTTCGGTAACTGGAAAGCGCCATCTACAAGACGAAATCAGAACTGAATGTCTTTCAGCTGTATTTTATTTTAGAAAACTATAACGATGATGAATTAGATTTCACAATTTTCAAATTTGTTGATTTCTATTCTAAAAATTACATAGTGCCACGACGGTGTTGTTTCCGAAATGAAAATGTGTGAGCTGGATAAAGAAAAGATCTAGTGGCAGAGAGAAATGACAGTGACATGGTTAATCAGCAATGACACACTCCTGAAGAGAGGAAATTCTTCTCGTAGTTCCACGTTTTGGTTGGCGTATTGACTATGATTTTTGACTGCACTTTTATCTTAATCCTTGACTAAACCGCGGCCCAAAATGCCTCAAAAACGTTATTAAAAGAGTTGTTCCATTCGAAACAGATTTGGTTACAACACGAGTCTGAAATTCCGAGTTCATTCAGTTATTTGACCATATCTGCATCGAGAGGAACCGAAATGAAGCGAACAAGTCGAAAATCTTTCCATCTCGTTGAGTGTTGGCAGGAAAACTTCTGAATGACCCACTCAATTAAAGCATGGTGATTGGCAATCTTATGTCATTATGACAATTTTTTTTGTAATTTCAATTGAAAATTTCAAAAGAACGTATTTTCATTGACAGATGTTAGAAGTGATGTTAATGTCAACATAAAATCCAAAACAAAATGAAACTTAACATCGCTTTTAAGTCAAAGTCTAACATTACCATTACCATTAACATCATTGTGAACATCGAAGTGATTTTATACTCTTTTTGATGTAAGACTAACATTACCATCCTAACATTAACATCATTATGAAAGGACAGTTAGGTAGGTTAGGTTAATAAGTGATTATTAAGTAATAATAAAATTTTATTTAACGAACATACAATATAGCCACTATTTGCGAGTCAAATACAACGTTTTATCTGCGACTTTTGAAATAAAATTTTCAGCAATTAAAATTTTGTTGCTGCTTGTGGGTGTCTGCAAGTGTTTTTGGGCCTTAATGCATCAGTGCTGATGTGCCAATTTAATGTTTGCAGTTAATTCTAAATTGTAACAATTAGATTGGAATATAAAATTTTACTAAAAGTTACACAACGAAAATAACAAAAAGTAAATATGAGCCTACAAAAAAAAACGCAAAGGCAAGCAGCTACACTGAAAAAAAAAAGTAGTAAATAAAACTACAATTGTACAAATTTTTACCACAAATTGTATTAAAAATACGACTAGTTACAAATTGTATCATTTTTTTCTAAACAATTGTAGTAACTTGGTTGTAGCTACATTTACAATAATTTGTGGCATATAGTACTAACGTGTATAGCGAGATTTTCGACAAATATAATAGTAAAGTGTACTACACAGTCATTGCAAAATTTACTAAAATAAAGACTAATGTGTTCCAAATCTTTACAGTAAAAAGTATAAGATTTTATACTAAAAATTACTATTTTAGAGATTAAATTTTGCGACAAAAAAGAGAAACAGTTACCATATACACATATCTTTTTCTATTATTATTGCCGTTATTTTTACTACAGGTTTTGCAGCATATTTTGCAACAATTAACAGACTTCTGCGCCTAATTAATGTAGTAAAAAGTAATATGTATATTCGTTGCAAAATACTACATTTTTTATGAATCACAATTTACTACTTTTTTTTGGAATGGAATTAGTGGTAAAATGAACCAGGTAAAATGAAACGCAAGAATTAATTATAACAGGATTGTTTCTTATATATTTTAAACAACATCTACAGTAATAATACAAGTAAATACAAAAAGAGCTTTTACTTACAAATTATGTTCCTTGTTCATAACAATTTTTAAAATTTTTTAACACTTATTACAAATCACAAACATTTTAAAAAACACATTCTTTAAAACATTGTCAAATACACAAATTACATTTTAAAAACATATTTTTTAAAAACATATTTTTTAAAATGTAATTTGTGTATTTGACAATGTTTTAAAGAATGTGTTTTTTAAAATGTTTGTGATTTGTAATAAGTGTTAAAAAATTTTAAAAATTGTTATGAACAATGAACATAATCTGTAAGTAAACATACATTTTACATAACAAGGGAAAAATTTAATAAATTAAATAAACAAAAAGAGCATGGATAATACATAACTTACAATTGTAACACATTTAACAACAATATTTAATAGAAACGAAAGTTTTTTCATTCATTTTCTTTTTTAAGCATGTTATGTAATCATGTAAATCGTTAAATAATATAATTTTATTTGCCACCTTGCTAGTAAATAACACTTCGTATGCATGGATGTGTGTGCTAAATTGAACTGAAATTAATTCGACATAGGAAAAATAAATATCACTATTATGAATGAAAATTTGATCAATAAGTCCAAAAATAGGCATTTCTTGAGCCTCTATTATTACAATTATATTTTTCTTGTAGACCGTTCCTTTAACTTCTAAACTTCATAACTTCATAATAATAATGAACTCTTACGTTTATATAAGATGTATGTGGTGTATATGGTACAACACCAAGTGCGTTTTTTTTGGGAATCTTCTGTTAACGGTAGTGAATTATCTGAAAAATAAAATGTATTGAAATTATTATGGAGGATACTTACAAATTTGGTTCCTTTGTTTATAACAATACAAAGGAACCAAATTTGTAAGTAAACATACATTTTACATAACAAGGGCAAAAATTTAAATAAATTAAATAAATTATTATGGAGGAAATATTTCAAAAAGTGTTTACCAAAGGACGGTGCCTCTCCCCATATTGATAAATCCAAGGAAGAACTGGTGCTGGCCTCACTTACGGATCTGGTACAATCCAGTGGAGAAGGAATCTAAAAGATAACAATTTTTATAAATATCTAACTAATTGGGTTAAAAATTTTCACTATTGAATTTTAACAAAAAATAATTAATTGATAATTTCTGTACCAGAGAAGCAGAATGATGTATGTCCAAAAGTGACGATGTTCAGGAAATTTAAATTAATGGCTTGATATCTTTTGTGTTGCCTTAAAGTAATGCTTGGAGAGACATCATAATGCAACACAAATTCTAAGTTCGAACATATTTCCCGCTGTAATGTGTAGATGGGACATATTTTAATCAATATACATCAACATGATTGGAAAAAGTGGACATACATCATTCTGCTTCTCTGGTACAGATTTTATAAATTAATTCTGAACAAAACTATTTTTACTTGATGCTCAATTTTTAATTTCTCTAATTTTTGGCCAAACAGTTTCCGCGTGCTCAAAATTGGAATTAATTCCTTGAGATCTTCTCGATCAAGATTGAGTAAGGTCTGTTTGTCGACTTCGTTTACTGTAAAACAAATTTCATAATTAATAGTTACTGTCAAATAAAACGCGGTAAAACAATAGAGGTATGTTGCAACGATGGACTTTATGAATACTTTATTAATGAATAGTAAAAACTGTTTCGATAGTACTTACCGTCAAAGCTCACCCTCAACCGGTCTAACAAGCCCCAGCTTTCTAAGGTTGTCTTAACGAAGTCATCCATACCTAACTCACACAAAATCATAACGCAAAACTAATAATTATTAATAAACTTATCGCACTTATAGTCAGTAAGTTAAGACTTTATTAATTTCACTTTACTAACTAATTATAATTAAAAAGATTGATACAAAATTATGCGTATTAAAAAGAAGTTGTTCGTAAGCTCTCGAAAGAATGAATGACCGTTTTTAATCAGTTTGTTTATATTGCGAGGTTGTTTATCACTCCAATTGCTGGAAGGCGCTCTTCACCGGCTCCACCGACCAGCCACAACATCCTCTTTCACGCATATCGACTACACACTGTTTCGGATGTATAATATAAATAAATAAATGCAAAATCAGCAGAAATTCACAACTCTTATCTGTAAACCGCAATATAATCAATATTGATTAAAGCCCAATTTTCCGTGGCATTAACCTATTAACTCCAATGACGGTAGCGTTCTAGTGTTAAAGGCGTATTTTGTGTGACTTAATACTGTTTGGGTCAGAAGTCCAAATATACGTTATACACGGCTTGTAAAACAGACAATGAGAGCAAAATCTCAAAAAATAGTTTTGTTACGATATTTTTCCCTTGTATCATATTTCCTAGCGGGGTGCGATCAGTGTAAATTATTTTATTGTCGGCAATTTTTCGGCAACGGGCCGCGTCCGCAAATCTGTTCCTTCCCTCTCGATCACTTTCAATAAAATACATTCGGCAAGCACGTGCCAACAATTATGAATTTGTATTGGCCAGAAATTTTCGAAAAATATGCAACAATTGTAGTGACGTTAATCCATTTATTTTATAGTAAAACTCACTCAAAATATAATGTAAGTTGCAACAATCTTATAGCAAATATTAAAACAAAAGTAATACCATAATTGTTTTGAAAAAGTAATACACTTTGTAGATAAGATTGCTACAAAGTTTTCACTACAAATGTTTTAAAAATTGTATTACAATTTTAAGTAACAAATGCTCTCTTTGTAGCAAAAATTGTTACAAAATATGTGCTACATTATTGTAGTAATTTGTAACATACGATTTTTTTCAGTGTAAGTTTTCTACTAAAAGGGGGAGCGGATCCCAATAATGTGTTATGAAAAGGGCCTCGGTATCTGCGAAGTACGTTTGCCAATAGAACTATTAAATTTCGCATCATCTTCAAAACGAATTTCTCACAAAAACCTTCCTCAAAATTTGGTCGAAACAATACTGTCAAATCGCTTGTCATCCACAACCTAGATTTTAAATGCCAAATTTCAAGAAAACCGCCCGGGAAAACGACATCAATTTAAAAATAGTATATTATTATACAAGTTTTATAAGACAATACGTATTATAAAACGAGTGTAGTATACTGTTTTTTCTACTTTGGTGCTCTTAGTTTTATGAAAATTTGAAAATTTTGCTTTCCAAATATTATAGGTATTTTTAGGATTATGTACTGGTTGTGTTGGTATTTGTCATGTGTCACATGTCAACTAAAATTTCAAATTTAAAACCGAGTTTGATATTTTTGTGAAACAGTCATGAAAGAATTAAGTTCTACACTTGCCAGGAACCACGTTATTTTAACTATTTTGAGATGCTTGTACCTAATTTAGAAATTGATCGGGAATTGCGGTACGTGTCTTAAAAATCCGTGAGGAACCCAAAAAGACCAGCCAGGGGCTAATCAATAATACAATTAAATTTAGCCACATTTTCAAAAATGAGAAAGCAAAACGTTTGATTTGATCAAATGAAACTGTCAAAAATTACATAAAGAACTGGATCAGTGAAAATAATAAAATAAGAACTGTTAATGCACATCTTGCGATACTTCCCGCACGTGACGAGTTAACTCTTGCCCGGAAATCTCCATGAAATTGAATTTCCGGGATGTGAGCCTCAATAAAAGTTTTGTAATCACAAACCCGAGTGCATTCAGTTACTTGAAAATTCCTTTTTTCGCTCCACTTTCCTTGAGACACAACGCCGAACTGGTAATCCCCGCAAGTCACCGGACTTCCGGAGTCCCCGCACTCAGCATTGTTCGCGCCGTAGCCACTCACTATCAGAATCCTGTCGCTGAACTTAATTCTTCGTTGCAAACCTTCAGAGATGTCGTACCACGACAATGGTGAAAATTGAATGTACTTCAACCCGCAACGTCCGCTTCCTCTCCTTCCGGATCCGTATCCCATCACGACGCATTTTGAAAACTTCGAATTTAGACTGTCCTTTCGCAAAAACGTCCCTGCGTGCAATCTGACGACCTTAACATTTTCGTTCAGTTCAAAAGGAGCGTTTAGTCTTCCAATCGCAATGTCGTTGATTGCATGGTCCCCAAAATTCACGTAATCCGGATGCACAAATGCTTGTTTGATAAAACGTATGGCAACTTCATTCCTAGTCACCAAAATGTTTCCCATGAACGCCTGAAATTGCAGGTCGATGAGATTCATTCTTCGAAATTTTTTGTAGAGCTCTTTCTTATCCAAACAATGGCCGGCGGTGAGTATCCACGATGGGTCGATTAGACTTCCTCCGCAGAAGAATTTCGTTTTGTATTTGGTTGCGTTACCGACACGAATTGCTAGAGTTTTGTTCACCGCAACCATGAATGGAAATTGGCCGAATTTTGCCACTTGTCCTTCAAGGTTTGACTCGCTGCTTGCGTACGGCCAATAGGCGACAAGAAATAAATAATTGGTTAATAAAGTCATGTTGAAAGTAGTGTCAAAATCGGTTGGTTGCATGCTAGATCGAAATTTAAAATAATGCCGACTGATTGACAAAACGTAGCGCGTAACTTGATCCAATCTGTGATTAGAATGTTAGGTTAGGTTTTGTGTCAAGTTACGCCCTACGTTTTTTTATTCTAAAATAGTAATTTTGCCACAAAATTCAATTTGTTGCTTTAACGAATTATTTGAATTTGAATAATAATTTTTTTATCTCACTAGATGGCATAAAAAAATATAGCTGAGCAGTTTCCAATAGTAGATTTTCAGTTTAATATAAAACTATTTAAACTTTTTTTTTTATCTAGTAAGATATAAGAATTATTCACTGTCAACACTTTCGGTGGACGCACTGTATATTAACAGATTACTGCCGTTTCACAAGGATGTTAATGTAAATGGTAATGTTAGTGGTAATCGAGGTGGTAATGGTAATGTTAAGTCTCAGTCTCAGTCAAAGTCTAACATTACCATTACCATTAACATCACCGTGATTTTGTACCGTTTTGGATGTAACACTAACATTACGGTAACATTACCATCCTAACATTAACATCATTGTGAAAGGGCAGTTAGGTGGGTTAGGTTAATAGATGATGGTAATGGTAATGTTAAGTCTCAGTGTTCACAAAGATGTTAATGTATAAAATTTTTATTTTAAATGACCCATTCAGTTAAAGCATAGTGATTGGCAATGTTATGTCGTTGTGGTAATTTTTTTGTAATGCCAATTGAAAATTTCAAAAGAACGCATTTTCATGGACGGATGTTAGAAGTGATGTTAATGTTAACATAAAGTCAAAAAAAAAATATGAAACTTGACATTACTTTTTAGTAAAAGCCTAACATTACCATTACCTTTAACATCATTGTGAACTTTGAAGTGATTTAGTACTCTTTTTGATGTAACACTAACATTACCATCCTAACATAACATCATTGTGAAAGGGCAGTTAGGTAGGTTAGGTTAATAAATGATTAATAAGTAATAATAGAATTTTATTTAACAATACAATATAGCCATTATTTGCGAGTCAAATACAACGTTTTATCTGCGACTTTTGAAATAAAATTTTCAGCAATTAAAATTTTGTTGCTGCTTGTGGGTGTCTGCAAGTGTTTTTGGGCCTTAATGCATCAGTGCTGATGTGCCAATTTAATGTTTGCAGTTAATTCTAAATTGTAACAATTAGATTGGAATATAAAATTTTACTGAAAGTTACACAACGAAAATAACAAAAAGTAAATATAAGCCTACAAGAAAAACGCAAAGGCAAGCAGCTAAGTTTTCTACTAAAAGGGGGAGCGGATCCCAATTATGGCTAATAAAAAGGGCCTCGGCATCTGATAAAGTTTCATTATTTTCCTTAGGGATCGAAGATGGAACCACTGTCCACGTTTCCTTATAACCGTCACAATAAAATTTTATGTGTGGAATGTGAGCTTCGACCAAATCCACATCGAGAGGAACCGAAATGAAGCGAGCAAGTCGGAAATCTTTGCTTCCATTGAAGTTTCTCCAACGAACCAAACCAAACTGATATCCGTCATGGGTTGGGCCACCAGAATCTCCAGTTTGTGGTACATTGTGGCTTCCTTCCGTGAGGATATGGCTGCTGGTGGTGGTTTCAGTCAAGTTTCTTTTCCACGCCACGGGTCTAAAATAAAAATACTTCTGGTCGAGCACAACGAGGATGTCTACTTGCGGAAAACTTAAATCGCCGAAACCCACCAAGACGCATTTCTGATACTTTAAAGTTTCCACATTTGTGCCATTTATAATTGTGAGCGTCTTGTTGACACCGACATAAGGAAGTTGTCCATCGATTGCGCCAATTTTCATAATCCGAGAAGCTCCGGATGAGTGGTTGAGAAGTACGTTTGCCAATAGAACTATTAAATTTCGCATCATTTTCAAAACGAATTTCTCACAAAAACTTTCCTCAAAATTTTGTCGAAACGATACTGTCAAATCGCTTGTCATCCACAACCTAGATTTTAATTGCCAAATTTCAAAAAAACCGCTCGGAAAAACGACATCAATTTAAAAATAGTATATTATTATACAAGTTTTATAAGACGATTTATTGTCGTGCGAATAAGTTTGGGGCACGAGAGCAAAGCGAGGAGTGCTGCAAAGTTACGAGTACGACAATACGTTTTATAAAATGATTGTAATATAATATTGTTTCTACTTCTACTCTTAGGTTTATGAAAGTTTGAAAATTCTGCTTTCTAAATATTCTAGGTATTTTTAGGATTAAGTACTGGTTGTGTTGGTAATTGCCATGGGTCATAATATGTCAACTAAAATTACAAATTTAAAACCGAGTTTGATATTTTTGTGAAACAGTCATGGAAGAATTAAGTTGTACACTTGGCTTGACCTTGATGGGAGCTGGCTAGAGATGCCGGACGCCGATCAGGGTGCCATTACAGTAATACCAACGTAATACGTATTAAAAAAAACCAAAAACAATTTCACAAAAAGTTCCTTGCTGACACTACTTTTAGCTTTACAAAGAAGCACTTATATCAAAATAGAAAATAGTACAGGTAGCCCTCGATTTACGCCGGCTCAATTTACGCCGATTCACAATAACGCCGCTGTGGAATTCACTGTTTCGCCGTGTACATAATTGGGTAATTCACAGATTCTTCCTATGTTAGACTGATTTTGGTTTCAGTGTTGAGCCGCGACGTTGTGAATTCTTTTTTTCAAAAAATGTAGGAGATTCGAAACTTTGAAATTTTATTTGTTTTTCTTAATATATTTTAATAAAAACATTTCACTTCATTTTATCTTAAAATACATTTTAAAAATTAAATTTATAATACACCTATCCCCCGATTTACACGATACTTTTTTACACGATTTCGCTTTTACACGGTTTTTAAAATAACGAATTCAAAATAAAATGGTAAAAATGAATATTTCAGATGAGTACATATTTCTACAATCATTTTTAAACTCCGTTCACTTGGTTATACATATTGGTGATTCCCCGTTTTGAATGCACAATAAAACTTCCCACGTATTCACGTAAATTACTGCAGTAAATTTGTGCAAGTAGAAAAGTGTACATCATTGTGTTTTTACTAATCAGAATTTTTTAAACTTCATATTTACTGGTTAGCGATAAACAATTATTTTTTGTAGCATTTTTACAATTTGTTTTGCCATAAAATTTTAAACCATAGCAGTTTTTAATGGAGCATGAAGAGACCTTTCAAATGAGGTATCACAAGCCCCTACTTCCTATTTAAAAATTTGGGGGTTGAAACTGCCACTCGAAGGGAGTTGAGGTTAGGAATGAAATTTTTACTTTGCAGGATATCATATCATAAACGGAATTTTTTATAAGTATGCAACAATAATTGAGATACTGAATTTATTCCATTTGACTGGTTCGCACTGTATATTTGTTATTTTATGAATGAACAGTTATTTTAATTTTTCACAATATCTTATTAAAAAAAATTACGTTAAATAAATGACGTTGTTTTCGATTTACACGGTTTTGCCTATAAAAAAACAATCTTCCGTGTAAATCAGGGGATAGGTGTATATGTATTTTGCATTATATTGTATTAATAAATAAAATGATTTGCTTCTTTTTCACTTATGTAGAACCTAACCCTATACATCACTGTAAATGTGGGTTCCTTTTACGCCGATTCGATTTGCGCCGACTTTTGTAAGAACGAAACTGCGGCGTAAACCGAGGACTACCTGTATATTATTATACAAGTGTTATAAGACGATACGTCTTATAAAACGAGTGTAATATACCATTGTGACACTACTTTTAGTTTCCCAAAGACTCACTTATGATACCAAAGTAGAAAAATACATTTTTATTAAATAGAAATTAATACAGCGAAAAAAAGTAATTCGAACACATTGAAACTGGAACGGTAGTCACTATTGCAGTTTGATCTTGCCAAATCGTAGCCATTATTCGGAAATACGAACAGTCTGCTAGTAGTAGTGACAATCCGTCTTTGTCTACTCGTTGAATTCCTCTCATTCAAATAGTAAATATTGGGTATAAATCCTAAGATAAACTTGTCGTACTTATCGACGCTAACAAAGGCACTGACATTATAATCTCCCAATTTGCGACATCTTTGCCAAACCAACCCCAATTGATATTGGTCACACACAACCGCGCTACCAGGATCGCCAACCATATCCTCCGAAAAATTTGAAGAAGCTCCAAACATGTCGAGCTTTCTAAACAGCTCGTGAAACTTCGATGGCAGGTCATTCCAAGACAGGGGAAAAATTGTGTTGAACCGCAAGTTATAACCCAGACTGACAGACTTTCGTCCAACGCGACCATAACCCACCGTGGTGCAATTGGTAAATTTTGAGTTTACATCCTTTCCATTTAAGACACTTGGTGGGGCCAATTTGATCAACTGTATGTTGGGACTTAGCAAAAATGGTTTGTTTAGCTTTCCCAGTGCGACATCATCATAAGTCAAATTTTCATCTTCCAGTTCCCAATGGTAGTTTGGATGGAAATGAACTTTCTCCACGAAGCGAACTTGAGCCTTTTCGTCCAATATGAAGATGGTTCCCATTTTGGCTACGAAGCTTATCTTGTTCACTTTATCGCTGTTGTTCTTGAGGTATGCCTTTTCGTCGAGGCAATGAGCGGCGGTGAGAACCCATGATGGTTCGATGAGAGACCCTCCGCACTGGAATTTGGTCAATTTCTCAAAACCGTCTTTCACGAGCACTACGTTGATTTGCACTGTGTGGGGAAATTGGCCCAAACTGGCGTTTTGTGCGCTTCCTTTCGCATCCAGGATTTTAATCAGTACGAACGCAATTAATTCAAACATTTCCTGCAAAAGACAGATCAAAATGAGGTTAACACTGTCAGTGCTATTCACTTGCTAGATTTTTTGCAACAGAAAAATAATTTAAAAAAAATAATCTATAGATTGTTTTAAATCTCGCGGGCCTGCAATTGCGCGAAGGCGGGGCCAAAAGTAAGCGTAATAAAAACAGTTTTATTTAATATTTTAATGCATAACTTGACAACAAAAATTAATAATTAATTCATTAATAAAATTTTGAGCGCTTCCTTTCGCACCGAGAATTGTAAATAGTACGAACGCAATTAACTCAAACATTTCCTGCAAAAGACAGATCAAAATCAGGTTAACAATGTCAGTGCTAGTCACTTGCTAGATTTTTTGCAACAGAAAAATAATTTTAAAAAATTATCTATAGATTGTTTCAAATCTCGCGGGCCTGCAATTGCGCGAAGGCGGGGCCAAAAGTAAGCGTAATAACAAACAGTTTTATCTAATATTTTAATACACAATTTGACAACGAAAATTAATAATTAATTCATTAATAAAATTTTGAGCGCTTCCTTTCGCATCGAGAATTGTAAACAGTACGAACGCAATTAACTCAAACAATTCCTGCAAAAGACATATCAAAATAAGGTTAACAGTGTCAGTGCTAGTCACTTGCTAGATTTTTTGCAACAGAAAAATAATTTCAAAAAATTATCTATAGATTGTTTCAAATCTCGCGGGTCTGCAATTGCGCGAAGGCGGGGCCAAAAGTAAGCGTAATAACAAACAGTTTTATCTAATATTTTAATACACAATTTGACAACGTAAATTAATAATTAATTCATTAATAAAATCAACTGCAATACACAGATTTAACAATACAAATTAAACATTCAATTAACCAATGAGACACCGCCAGGCACATTTTTCAAGTAGGTTGCAATTTGCTTTAACATCAATTGATCTCCTGGATAGAACTTGAACACATTTCCACCAACACAGCTGCAGCTCAAATACATGCGATTATGGGTTAAACATTTTTCGATGTCCAGTATCACCTGGTCGTCAATATTTCGTAAAATGATTGTATCTCGAATTCTGCAATATCGCAGGATGTCGACTAAATAACTCGGTATTACGCATTTTAATTCTTGGCCGATGGTATTGACTAAATCGTAGTTCACTTGTTGCATTATAAATTTTTCCCACAAATAACTACACAAACTAAAGTTATACATAAATCTTAATTGATACTCTTTCAACAAACGCTTATCTTCTGGAGTTTTCAAAGTTTTTTAAGTGGAATGTGTGATATCCATTTTACAGATTAATTGGCGCAAGGAATGTTAGCCACAGGTTGAAAGAGATAGCTTGCAGACAAATACAGTAAAACTTGAGTAAAACGGATTGGTCAGTTTGTGTGCAGTTTTTAGTGAGTTGGCAATCATGGCTAGTGTTAAACGACAATTGAACTCGAAACAAACGTGGAGGTTGTCAAAATGGGTGAAAAAAACGATCAAGGTGGCGACATTCAGAATTTTCAAGTTGCAATAAAAAGGGGAGTGACGGTCGGGACATTGTAACACATTTTCTGACAATGTTTTGAGTATATCTCTAATAAAAAAAAATTAATATGTAATTTTTTCAGTTACAATTGTTTTCCTTTTTCCATAACAATAACATTTTTAAAAAATTTTCGCTTATTACAAATTTAACACTTCACAAGCATTTTAAAAACACATTTTTTAAAACATTGTCAATTACACATTATTAAACATTTTAAAGTGTAGTGTTAAATTTGTAATAAGTGATATTTTAAAAAAAATGTTGTTATGGAAAAAGGAAAACAATTGTAAGTAACTAAAACAATTATTACATAACAAGGAAAACTTGATTTAAATTAGATTAATACATATGTAAAGTGTTGACCAGATAAATGCTTCTAACGCTTTCATCCAAAAAAATACATTTTTATGCATTTAACTATGTGAAGTGGCCATTTTTATGAGCGTGACGGTCGGGACACCAAACGACCTACCTACTTCAAGTTTGTACCTATGACTTGCAAATTCAGAGCAACCACAACCTCTTAAATTATATGAAAACAAAAAGTAGCTACCTAAACATTTTGTCTTTCATTTTAGCACCATACTAATGTAGTAGGTCGAACCAGTTTATTTCTACAAAAATTAAAAAACTGTGACGGTCGGGACAATGAACTGTGACGGTCGGGACGAGTAACGTTTTGAGACAAAGAAATACAAATCAAATTAGGTTTCATTAAGATTTTGACATTGTTTTTAAAGTAAATTCTGACTCTCTCAAAGGTAACTTGAAATCAAACATTTTTAATTAACAAAAACACAACATAATGTACTTAATTCTTTTCGTGTAAATACAACTTGAAAAAAACTTGGTTTTCTTTATGCATATAAACAATCCGCTATTAAACCAAAAGGGCCCAAAACAACAAATAACAAAAAATATCCCATTCACAACATAATACCACTGGTATTGCCAACATTAAAGAAAATTACTAAAAAAATGGTATTTTTTAAAAATATTCTAAATGATACTTAAAACATAATTTTCAGAATTATATCAAATCGATTATTACATTTTCAATTTTTACTAGCGATTAAGCAATTTATCTGAAACCAAGTCCCGTTAATCATCACAGCGCATGCACAAATTAATTCAACTGTCACTTTACAAAATGACAATACAGTACAACTTCGCAACTTCGGATTAGTGAAGTTGTCCTGTATTTAATTTTATAAATTAAAAAAAAAGTTGCAAACAAAAACTTTGCAGGAAGGAATTAAAGGATACTAAAACTGCAATTAATTGGCTAAGTTTATTTCAGACATTTTCAACTTATTTAATAATAATAATAATAATAATAATAATAATATCACATACTTTTACCATCAATTTGACGATCATCGATTACAACAAACACCTGCCCCAAATTATCACAAGGATAGGTGCGTTTCAGGAATGTGTCCAGCAACCTGATGCCTGAAATCGAGCGAAGCCCAGGTCGCAACGGAATCGCCTTGAATTCCAATTCTTGACTGGACTTCGGGGCTAAAGAGTCCAATTTGCGACCCGACGTCCCGCACCAAGTGATCCCTTCGCAGTTTTCCAGAGAAAGAACCAAATCGACTGTTCGTTCGCTGAAAAAAAAACAAATAAAAACCTGTTTTTTTTTAAACTGAACTCACCAGTTGTTGATGAGCTTGCATTTAAATGTGAAAATTTCTTCGAGAACAACAAAATTGGGTAGTTCAGTGATCGACAATCGAATGTCTTCATAATCTGGCCCCATTCGCTGCAACTGGCTGGTTTGTAGTCGGCCTCTTTCGCCCAAATTGGACCTCCAGACGATGTCTAGTTTTCCTATGTTGGTCGCTCCACTCAGCAGCTTCAAATCGGCGGCTAGTTTCGGATCGGGGGTAAGACAATACAAGAACTGGCAACTCGCTTGAGGTTGCAGGAGGGTTATTTTCCCGAAGATACTCTCTCCAGATGCTTTCAGATTTAAGGAAGTCACTGCAAGGCAACAAGTACAATAAAACATCTTTTAGTCGACGCCAATTTTTTTTCTTCACTTTACAAATTAATAAAAAGCATTTAGTTTTTTTTTTAAGTATGTGAAAGCCATTTTGACAATATCAAATTCTACTGAAAAAATATAGCAACATTACAGCGTGATGCTCACGTGCAACTTGAAACTTGAATTTCTATTGGTTGAAAGAATTTGGGTGGTTCCTGGTTGGGTTGTAAAAATCGAACGTTTCTATATTTATGTGAATTAGAAGAAATAAAATTTTTCGCCATACAAAGACTAGTGCAGTTAATTTTTTAATCAGGGGGAATGAAATTGAAAGAACAAATTACACTGGAATATATCTAGCAAGTCGTTTTTGGCGGAAAATTTGAATTTTAATATTTTTAACACGAACTGACCAGACTGTTTGTAATAAAAAAGGTGCGCTAATGCACACAAGACACAAAAATTCTGATAGGAACTGTTTTTATTACTTATATAAATGTAATAGGTGTTCAGCGCAGACCAATGAACTGATGTGCTGAATGCTGAAGAAATATACATTTATTTCTGTTTATTCCCACACTGACCTACGTGACCTATTTAAGTTTGACTACCACTGGTGTTGTAACTAGTAATGAATTATTTTAATTATAAACCTAGTTATACCTTTTGATGACTAGTTACATTGTTTGTGGTTGCGTTAAGACTTTGAACTTGGTTATTAAACATTAAATTCTGCTATTCAGCTTGTTCAAAATTGGCATAGTTAACGTAGGTTACTAATTTACTTCTACTGTAAATGACGATGTCGCTCAAAATAATTGATACAATTAAAAATAGCAATATTAAAAAAAACACGTTTGAGCTCAAACAATAGGAGTACAACGGAATTAAGCTGCTCAGACGCGCAACTAAAATAAAAAATTAAAAGAACTTTTTATCATTTATATATTTTGCCTTTTGTGATTTCAAATAACTTTTTTATGATGTACTGCGCTGAGTTACATTTTCTCTGTATTACCTAGCTACAGTATTTGTCTATAGTGGTTATTTTTTAAATTTGCAAAATCGCAATTTTTGTAAGGCTTGTAGTTGCTTAAAGAGGGTGCGGTTTATAGACAATTTCACTAACATACATGTACGCTAAAATAGATTAACGTCTTATATTTTAGAACAGTGGTAATTTCACCACTCTGTTTCATAGTTTTATTTCTTCACTTGAACAAAAAAGTTCGAAAAAAATATCTAATTCCAGCAAGATATTTGCATACTACCAAGAAGCTGTTAACAATTTAATTTTTAGAGATTTCGAGAACACAACATCGCAAAGGCGGTGTCGGCTCTCATAATATTCTCTCTGAATGGGGAATTAGACTTTTGTGAATACTCGCAATTGCAAACAAATATGGTTATTTTTTGCTAAATTTGTGAGTAGAAGTAGCTCAAGAAATATGGCGAAGGCAAATAGAAATAAACTAAAAAAGCCAACTTTAAATTTTCAACAGAAGTTTCGGCCACCGTACAATTAATATTTCTGAACGGATTAATTCAGACGCCGGTTTTCACTATAACGCAGCCTTAATGCAATTTGCCAAATCTAATCAACTGTTTCGACAATATAGCGACTGCCTATTTTCCATAATTTAACAGTGTAAAACCGGTTTGCTGGCAGCCAATCACAGATCCACCTTTTGGCGCAACATTTTTGAAAAAAACTAATTATTTTTCAATAAATAGAGAATAAGTTGGTGTCATAACCTGTAAAATGTAACAATTTAAGACAGGTGGAAAATAAACAAGTTCCAAATTTCAAAGATCACTTACCCACGTTCTTTCACAAACACACTGTGTAATGAATTCTATTGTGTTATCACCAAAAAACAAAAATAACTACGGGGGACCCATTATAAAGAGGTCTCACTGTCTTTAAATAAAATTGCACATACCGTTGAAAAGGTGCGATGCGTCCAAGGCAACTTTTTCCAGACAAATCGGCCCCGCTGTTATATTCTGCACTTGAGCCTCTAAATAAACATCATCCGACTCGGCGTTGTAAAATTTCGTTTTGACGTCCAAAGGTTTTAGAACCTGAATTTTAAAAAATTTCCGAAACGACAGCGTGGCGGCCAACAAGGACTGATAAGTGACTTCGCAGACCAATCTAATCACAAAATGGATTACAAATAAATATGCCAAGATACAGAGCAAAATAAATGTCATAATTTAACATAAATACTACCTGGAAACCGACTGTGCGATTTTGTCAAAGACAGTTAGTATTCTGCATAATTTCCAACTCGAGAATCATAATTTTTAATTTGTTATAAACAATTTTCAACAAAAAATCGCGTTTTTTTTAGTTTCTTGCTTGTAAAATGGAAACTAATGAAGCAATCTTAATGATGTTGGAAATTATGCAAAATTCATCTACTAACTGTCTTTGACAAAATCGCAGTCAGTTTCCAGGTAGTATTTATGTTATTGCTTGGCCTAAAATTAAATGAAACCTCAAACGTACATATGGGTCCCAATTTCTTTAACTTCGTGATGTATGACCACATTCACCGTATCGTCAGGTTGTAATTCAGGCGTCGGCGGGTTCATCGATAGGGGCAGTCTTTGAGTGCTCGTCTGCAAATCAACCTAAGGAGCCAATGTCAATGCAATTTACACAATTAACTCACTTTAACTGCAACATTACTAACAGGTTGCTCCGTTTCATTGTAAACGCATACATAACTGGAGAAGGTTTCCCCCAAATAAATATTGACTGGGCATTGGGGCATCAAAAGGAACTGGCCCAAGGCGATGGTTTCCAACCCTCGCACTGAAGTGGGGTCTTGCTGTAACGCCAAATTAAGCAAATTTCCAGGTAGATCTTTGCTGTCGCAAGTGATCGGCACTGGACTTCCCAAAGTAGGCCTTGTCAATCTCATAACTTGAAATAAAACATTTTATAACCTAAAAATTGAAAATTAACGCGAACCTTTCAATCCGACTAGATGTTCTTCCTGCTCCATTTCTTCCTTTCAATTATGAACGATTTTAGAGATTAAAAGTGAGCGAATCTCATGGAAATTCGATTTTGATTCTTAACCTATTTTGACAGGTTTGGGTTGTAAATTTTAAAATTTCAAATTATGGCGGAAGAAACCCCGGAGGAAGTTGTTGAGCCTCCGCCAGTGGTGGAAGTTGTTGAGGCTCCGCCAGTGGAAGAAGTTGTTGAGCCTCCACCAGTGGAAGGAGTTGTTGAGGCTCCGCCAGTGGAAAAAGTCGAAGAAGTGCCAGATGAACTGCAAGCTGTAATTTCCGAATCGACATTCTTAACTTCAATCAACGAAGAAGAGCAAACTTCGCAAGGTAGGCCAAGCAATGAAGCATTTTTTCATAACATAAATACTGGAAACCGACTGTGCGATTTTGTCAGACAGTTAGTTGAAAAAAAAAAAATTGAAATGGAGATTGTGGAAAAACTGTTACTCCGTCAGAGTTGGGGTTTTGCACACATAAAGTACACATAAATAGCTACCTTTGTACAAAAGTTCAGTTCTTAAAATTAAAAAGTGGCAAAATTGTGATTTCTTTAAGAAAACACTGAATTTTTCGGGTTTCCGGGTTTTCTCAGATTTTAATGATCCGATCGGGTCATTCGACCTCTCATTCGCTTCGTAATTTAATTCTCTACAATTCGTCTATTGACATCATTAAGATTGCTTCATTAGTTTCCATTTTACAAGCATTTTTTCTTGAAAATTGTTTAAAACAAATTAAACATTATGATTTTGGAGTTGTAAATTATGCAGAATTCATCTACTAACTGTCCGGGTAACATTATATTATTATTATTATTATTATTATTATTATTATTATAACATTTATTTTGCTCTATTGTTCGGTCTAAGGATCAAAAACTTCTGAAAAGGACCATGAATTCGCCAGTTATGAGGACGTCCTCGCCGAGGAATTTACCGAAGAGGAAATCGAAGACTTGTTCAATAAAAACACGGCGTCGTTTCGATGTTTGGCCCAAATTTTGATATCCTGCAGCAGCATATTGAGACACCCTTTGTACCATTTTCCTCCTCCGGAAGATCCGGGCATTGATGACGCCTTCAACTATGAAGGTAATGCCCCAATTAAGTCAATCAAGTTCAATTAATCAGATTCATTGTAGCGCCGATACCGGGAGTCGACGCCATCGGAGCCGAGAAATACCAGCGTCTTTGCGTCGAGGTGGGAATCGTTCCGATTTCTCGAATCATGAACTCTTTGCCGACCGAAATTTTAAACTTAAAGGTATTTTTCCGCCATTTTTGAGGCTGGTACTTGATTCTCCCAACATAAACAACACTTAGGGGAGAGTGGGGACACTTTTCAACGAGGGCACATTTGAACAGTTCGATTTTAATGTAGATTAAAAAAGGTACTGATTTGTTTTCGATTTGGTAGCACTGCGTAGGATATACTTGACACGTCATAACTGATTTTGAGGTTATTCATTGTAATGTTTTGTTGTTGGATGCCCTGTATTATTTACTGTAACTATCATGATAGATGGATAATATCAAAAAATCTATTTATTATAGTGCGCCACAATGGTGAAAAATTATATACGAAAAGGAATCAAACCCCAATTTCTATTATACATACTTACACGTACAGTTGGGTCTTTTTTGTAGATAAGCAAATCGCCAAGTTGCACTAAATTGTATATGAACAGTGCATTTTAACTTTAGTATAAGCAGTGTGAGCGTTCAAAAATGTAATGTTTTTTTTTCCTTTTCAAGGTTTTACGTACAAAGTATAAGTGCAAGCCGTGGTTTTCGTGAAGTATAATTTTCCATGCAAGTATGATGCTTATCTTTTCATCATTGTAAATCTAACTTTTGTTAATTTTTATTGTAAAAATTTCTGATTTTTGAACCAATTTATCTGATGTTTTTTTTATGCGATTTTCGTTCATTTTTTAAATTGTTGCTTTGGTTTTATGCGGTTTTAGAAAAGTATACCCCTCTTTTTACCATATAAGCAATGTCTTCTGTAGAACGTATCTACCGCACAAAAAAAAGATCCGAGTGTAGTGCAAATTCACTTTAATTAAAATTTAATTTACTAAATCCAGATATCTGTATATTTTCTTAATCCTTAAATGTTACGGCCTTAAAAATATAATTGTAATGCAGAAGACATTCCAATAAATATAAATAACACTTGCTGGAATTCAAACTTAATATACATTATCATAGTACAATATATGAATTTTGCTGTTCGTGTAGAAATAATCAGCAAAAGCAAGCATTATTTAAAAAAGTGTTGAAAGGTTCCCCACTCTCCCCTGCATACAACACCACCAAATCTGTAACCTGCATGCGGGCCAAGTCGTGCAATTTAATCCCTTCATGATAAATTTTGAATCGATTGTCAACAGTATTATGGATTGACGCTCAAACAAATTAAAAACCTGTCTGAGGCTTTGATGGTGAATGCTCGCGTCGAGGAGCTAATTCTGCAAGATAACTGGTTATCTCCGGAGGCGGTCACTTGCGTCACAGAAGTGTTGTTTGAAAACAACACCATCGAATACTTGAATTTGCGCGAATGCAGAATAGGGGTGGAAGGCGCTAAGATGTTGAGCGAAGGCTTAATCTTGGCGGAGTCACTTCGGGAGTTGGATTTGAGCTTCAACAGCTTGGGCGATGAAGGTTTGCTGGAACTGGCGAAAGGCCTGCTGGAGAACACCTCAATTGTGAAGGTCAATTTGAGCCACAACGTTCTGGGGGAAGAATCGGCGAAAAATTTGGTGCCGGTCCTGTTGGAAAATAAGGTAATTGTGGATTTGGATCTGTCTTGGAACGATTTTTATACAGGGCCTGGTATAAAAACGGTTCTTGGGGTTGATTGAAAAATTTCGAATTTTTTTTTTCAAGGGTTGAAGGCGTTTTGTGCTGCGCTGTTAGAGAACGTAACGATAAAAGTATTGAATCTGGCTTGGAACGCGATTGGGGCCAAGGAAGCTATGGGCCCCATCAGCAAATATTTGAAGAAGACTGAAACATTGGAATTCCTCGACTTGAGCAATAACAGGTCCTCATTTACTTGTTAATTTCACTTATTTAAATGTATTAATTTCGCCACATTGTCATTTTAGAATTGGCGGTCGTTCTTTGAAACAGTTGAGGGCTGGATTGATGAAAAACAAATCACTGATCAGTATCAAGATCGGATGTAACATTATAACTGCAGATGAAGCTCTCTCCTTGATGAAGGTCTTCACAAAAAATCAAGAAAGTAAACTGGATTATTTGGATTTGTCGAACACTTTTGTTAACAAGGAGTTCGTGCCGGTGATTACACTTTCAAAAAATCATTTACCTTTTTCAATTGGTTTCGTTAGGTCTGGAAAATGGTAACAGATTTGGGCAAAAGCGTAATCATCGAAGGCATTTACAGCAACTACCAAATTTACGGCCCCAACACAAGAAAATTGCTGTTTGAACGCGCCCGATTCCTGGCCATGAAGCCCAAAAAGAAGAAGAAGAAGAAAGACTTTGGGTAAAAACTTAACTTAACTTTCCAACCAATCATTGAATCAAGTTACGCAATCCGAAATTTCTAAATTCTTAATTCACAATCAGTTAACTTTTACGCAATCCGAAATTTCTTAACTCTACGCAATCCGAAATTTCTTAACTCTTACTCAGTTAACTCTTTGCAATCCGGAATTTCTAAATTCTTAACTCAGTTAACTTTTACACAATCCGAATTTCTTAATTCTTACTCAGTTAACTCTTTGCAATCCGAAATTTTTTAACTTTTTGTTTTTTTTTGTCTTAAAATTTTTTCATTTCAGACATTTCATTTTGCAACTTCCAACCGACCCGATGACAAAAGCCGACTTTGAGGCTGCTGTGAAGAAATTCAAGATGAAAAAAGTCGACAAAGATCTGATTGCTGAATTGATGGTCAGATTTACGTACAGAAAATCGAAAGTAAATGTGGCCGAAATGCGCGATTGTTACATGGAGTTGTACCCGGACACCAAACTTCCTGAAAAGAAGAAGAAGAAAGGGAAGAAGGGCAAGAAGGGCAAGAAAGGTAAGGGCAAGTCTCAGCCGGAAACAGCAGATGGTGAACCTCCCAAGGAGCCGGTTCCTGGAGAAACAGAGGCTGCACCGCCACAAGAGGGCGAACTTGTAGAGAGAAGAGGAACAATGCTGGATGAGCTTCAACAAACTGAACCAACTGAAGGCCAGGTGGCAGAACAGCAAACAGAGGAAGCTGGCCAACCGGAGGAACAGCAACCTCAAGAAGAGCAGCCACCTCAAGAAGAACAGCAACCTAAAGAACAGCAACCTGAAGAAGCACAGCAACCTGAGGAACAACCACAACCTGAAGTACAACCAAAAGCTGAAGAACAACCACAACCTGAAGAAGTTCAGGAAGCACCACCTGAACCACCTCAAGCTGAAAATGAACCACCGGCAACAGAAACTGAAACATAATTAGAATTATTTATTAAATTAAAAAAATAATAAGTTAAGGGATTATTAAAAAGCTAAAAACTTTAGTCGAGAGTGAAAA
The DNA here is from genome assembly GCA_949768715.1 of Dascillus cervinus. NCBI lineage: Eukaryota > Metazoa > Arthropoda > Insecta > Coleoptera > Dascillidae > Dascillus > Dascillus cervinus. The sequence goes on along the minus strand of OX458318.1, from coordinate 2,683,818 downwards.
TTCTTGCTGCAATATCGTTCAGTAACCAATCCATTCCGTCTAGTAAATTCTCGCTGGTGACGGCGCTGCATTTTAGAATCTGCCAATGGTGGGTCTTAATTTTGTCCAATTCGAGTATCTTAAAAAAATTATTTACAATCAATTTAAGCAAAATCATAACCGCACTAATTTTGCCGAACAATAACAACTTACATCTCTTAATTCTTCAACAGTGCAAGCTCCGCCTAAATCTTGTTTATTGGCAAACACCAATAAAGTCGCTCCTACCAATCTCTAATGAAAAAAATAATTAAAATCGATCGATTACAGTTAAATTTGCACCTCTTCTTTTAATAAAACGTGTAATTCGCTCCTGCAGTCTTCCAATCGTCTTCGATCGGCACTATCGACCACCCAAATCAGCCCATCGGTACATTCGAAATAGTTTCGCCAATAAGATCTCAACGATTTTTGTCCTCCAACGTCCCATATATTTAATTTGTACCTAAAACGATGGTTTTGTTGAATTAATTTGATTGGGGAAAGCTAAATACACACCCTCGGTGTTCCAGAGTTTTAATGTTGAATCCTAACGTTGGGGATATGGTATCGATGGGTTCTCCATTAAACCTTTTTAAAATCGTCGTTTTTCCAGCGTTATCTAAACCACTGTTATCAAAACATTAAGGAAAAATTTCTATTTAAAAACAGGTGCAGAAGTGAGGTTAGATCGATTTTTTTAAACGATAGATTGAAAAGGATACAGCATTAATATTCTCATTTCTTTTTCTTTCTGTTTCATCTTCTTGAGCACTTTTAAAAAGCCCATTTTCGTGCGTTTCTTGCGAAATTTTTATAATTTTGACGTTAGTGACAGGACGGAGGAAATTAAATCACCAGACGGCCATTGATAAAGCGGGGGAAATTTAAAATTTTGAATTCTAATTGGATTTCCAACCAGTAATTAAAATGATTTGTTTCAAAATTCCGTTCGCGCAATATTATTTTCCATAATAAATGCAAATTATGGTAATTTTACGGTGTAATTAAAATAATGTTCCAGCAATCAAAATAAATTATTTAAATCAGTTTTTTTGTTGTGTTTCGCAAGGTTAAGGGATGGGCACTTAACAACCCTTTGGTATCTTATCAGTCCTCAAAAAAATCCATTTGAGACCATTAACCTCCGATTAAAAAATATCTAATTGCTTTTTAAGCACTCTTCCCCGAATTTCGATTAAATTTTTTATTTATTTTCGAAACCGTCTCCAGAAAAATCAGTCGCTTAACATGTTCGCCCTAAACGCGTTCAGACTTGTTTTACTTTCCCTGCTGATCTTCGGCGTCGCCAGCAAAGCGAGAGATTCTTTTGCCAGAAGAAGTTCGTGCCGAATTGCGACAATATTAATTTCGACTAATTTTTTAAATTTCAGTCAACATTCCATTTTTGGGGATTGGGCCGCGCTGCTCCGGCTGCCCCTCGCACTTCTGCGACGACGACGACGCCGTCATCCACGGATACTGCTGCGGATGCGCCCGTTTTTATGGTACGAGCTGTTTTACTAAAAAAATAATTTCTAATTTCTCTTCTTCAAGACTCTCTGCCGGTGCGCTGTTCGGATATGGTGCGTTGCCCTCTCAACACTCACAAACTGTGCGAAGATTTCGAATACATGATGCACTGTTGTTGTTCTTAATAAGTTTTCCTTGTATGCGCTGAAATAAAACATGAAGTTTTTTCGCTGTTTGATTGGAAACTTTCAAGGATCGTTGCGAACGTTTGACCTTAAAATAGTAAAAACGATGGATATGTGCGTGATAAGGTTTTATCGAAATGTTCGACTATGTAACGCATGTAAAAGGTGATTATAACAGCGAATGCAACGTTTTAACCTTCCAGTAGTCGCACGACTATGTTTTTTTGATTTTCTAAGGAATTTTCTATTCTATATAGAATTCGCTACAATACAAACCGGCTAGCCGCATTATAAAACGGGTCGATTTTGTAAATCGACTGGTTAACGTTTAGGCGGGTTGTAATACGGCTAAACGTTGGTCAGCCTTACTGTAACGACGTTCGCGTTCTCCAATGCAACAAAATGACGGGTCGCCGTTTTATAAAACGTCGAAAAGGGACTTTATATAAAGAAAACCTTTCCTTGTAGCTATGACAAATATAAAGTCATAACTATAAGAAAAAGGTTTAACTCAATATAAAAGGTTTTTTTAATAAAATGTCTAACAATTCTTCCTTGATCAAACGGACTGAGTTATTCAGCGATTCATAAAACACCTAAAATTTTCAGTCAAATTGTAAAAATTCTCTGTTCATTCTATATTTTACAATCTCCCCAATCATTTAGAAAACGACTGAATTTACAATTCGCCGCCGACATCTACAATATGGCTGATTGTCGCCCTACATTATACATAGTCAACATTCCTGCTAAACAATCTGCCTAAACGTTAATCAGCCGTTTTACAAAACAGAGCTGCTTTGTAAAGTGGCTAGCCGCTTCATATTGCGGCGGATTCTACAATATGGCGACATGTACACCGAAGTTTAAGTTAAAGTTTAAGTTAAAATTAGCTTGTTCAATGGTTCGCGAGAGAACCAGTAAAATAAAAAGTTTTCAGTATTTATTTTGTACAATATCTAGTAAAATTATTAAAATTTTGAGTTGCAGGTATTCATTAAAGTTTTTTGAAAATTTTTCTGCTCATTTTTTTTTAATGTTTATGGCAAAACAACTTAATAATACGCTTGGAAAGGCTATAATTTATTACCAATTTTAACTTAAAATTTCAAAAAAATATAGAATTTTCGTTTGCGGAGTCACACTCCGCAGCGACTACTAATGTCTCAAAAAAGGTGCGACTACTGGAAGGTTAATGGTTGTACTCGGCTGGCACGAAATAAAAATTTATTCAGGGTACATCCTGTATCGAACGCATACAAAGCCACGTGTTTTTTTTTTTCATTGTTGTTGATAACGATCCGGTGTAATGAAGAATGTTTACTGGTGTTCTCTACTAATCACCACTTTTCAATACAGGGGTCAAAAATTGTAACTTCTAATAAAATCGAGGAATTATTGATTGTACCGTGCCTTCAATAAAACACCCAATTTGGGTAGGCTGTCATTTTAGTTGGTTTTAAATTTGAAACGGAATTTTCTATCTAAAGTAAGAAAAATTTCAGTAATTTAGTAAATTATTGTCTGTTCAAAACAAACGTGTTGATATACACTATCAGGCCTGTATTTACTTGATAGCTGTAATATGTTGTTCTTTTTATCACAACCTGTCTAGACATTCTTTAAACACGAGTTTTAAAAAAGAATCGTTTGTCTTCATGAAAGAAAATTAAATACTTTACAAAGGCAAAAACACACTATACAAAAATCTGAATAGTACAGTGAAATCTGCCCATAATGGACTTTGCTGCAATAACACAAATTAACAATTAAATTATTTTTAGAATTTACATTGAATTTTTAGCAAAAAAAAGAGGTTTCAGTGAAATTGGAGCAAGCACAATGTCAAATTTAACTGTTGTTTTTGTTGAGCTCGATAAAATTTAATCCGTTGAATAACATACGCCCTGTAAATATCAATATTTTTGTTAGTTCCGCAATAAACAAAGATCCATTGTTTCATTCTTGAAGATTTCCGAAGAATTTTTTTTTCTTCAAAACCGTTGCATTTTTAATCTCCTTCATCGCAAAGTAAACGATTGAAAGAAATATTATCAGCCAGTGTAAATATTTATTAATAATCGCTCACCGTTTCCTATCGGTCGTGAATAACAGGAAACCAGAATTGCTCTTCCGACAGTGTCGGTCTTTATTCATAAATTTAACTCGTCGAAAATTTTAACCGCCGCGTCCATCCTTAAAAAGTAAACTATAATTTTCAATCTAAATATAAACTGTAGTTGCGCAAAATTCAGTTTATTTATCGGCCGCCAAAAGCGAAAGTAATGTAAATTTGTAAATAATACATTTTTTTCACTACTGGTCTTATATCATATGAACAAATTTACATTTTTTGATGGTCCTATTACAATTATAGAATGAAAATAATTATAAAACGATTTGCTATAATGGGCAGGTACTATTTAATGTCATTTTGTACACTAAAATCATTGTTTAACTAAATTAATTAAATTTAAAAAACTGACCTATATTTGAATGTCAATTCTGTCAAAAGTATCTACCACTTCTGCGTTAAACATTCCCTCAAGCCTAGAATACTAACGATCGTCAATTTGCCGACTTGCTTGCATACAATAAATGACTCTGGTGTTGGGTTACAGATAAAAAGTCGTTATAATAATATGATTCGTTGTAAACCAGTGCCCATTAAACAGTTTTTTACTTTCGAATTCGAGCTGATTATTTATTTTATTTTATTCAAACAAATTTGGATCTTTTTCTGTTATCCTTTAATTAATTATTAGAATATTCCACCAATGGAAGATGTAATAAATGTTTAAAATTACTGTAAAAGTTGAAAATGTTGTTTCATTTAGATTGAAATGTGGAGAAAATCGTATTTCTTCCATTAATTTCGTTAGAAAAAAGATAGAAACGTGCGGTTTTCGGTATTCTTTTCGAAATTTTAATGCAAACAACATTCCATTTATTATTTTTTTAAATTAAGTAAATTGATAGTTATTCAAAAACTCGCCATCTGGTCGCTTTTCTTCATAATGCAATGCTAATTTACCAATGGATATAAATTAATTCAGTATCTTTCAAATGAGACTAAATTTATCAAAATCAGTTAAGTATTAGCTAATTTGTCGTACTTTACGGAGTTACGGAAATGTGTCTCCCCCACCCCTCAATTGAAGAGATAGAGAAAAATGTTACTAACAAAAATAGTAGAAAATTTTTCGTAGATAAAGAAAATGTTGTTGGATACCTATCGTTCGATTTGGATTTAACAAGAAAATTGAATTTTTGATGTTTATTTTTCTACTGCGCCCCCTTGCAGTGGAAATTCGAAGCTAAAAATATTTTTAATGTATTATTTGGTTCGCTTTTGTTATAAAAGTTTTTCATTCAAAATTTTAGAGACAACGGTTTCTGATATACAGCCGGTGTCCAGCCTTATTCAAACATCCGGTATACATCATTATTACTGCGCGCCTCAGAATCGAAACGCAGCCCTCAGGTAATGAAAATATACTTTTTCACTTAAATGTATAAAATACTATTATGCATTTCCAGGATTAAATTGTGATTTTATTCCTGTTTTCCGACGACTGAAGGCGCACATTTAATCCCTTATTTTTTAATTAGAAGTGAAGTTGAAAGAACAAATTACACTGAAATATTTCTAGCAAGTTGAATTATATTACAAATTTAATCCCTTATTCTCTAATAAGTTTAATCCCTTAAAATAAATATTTTTAGTTACTTTATTTAATAGTTAATTTTCTGAAAAACAGTTTTGATATTAAAAATCTGATTTGGGAGTGCATAAAATAGCGGATACAATTCCACGGGACAGAAATAGTAACTGCCTTCATTATACATATAATTTACTATTTTGATAATTAGGTACAGGTAGCCCTCGATTTACGCCGGCTCAATTTACGCCGATTCACAATAACGGCGCTGTGGAATTCACTGTTCGCCCTGTACATAATTGGGTAATTCACCGATTCTTCCTATGTTAGACTGATTTTCGTTTCAGTGTTGAGCCGCGACGTTGTGAATTCTTTTTTCCAAAAAATGTAAGAGATCCGAAACTTTGAAATTTTATTTGTTTTTCGTAATATTTTTTAATAAAAACATTTCACTTCATTTTATCTTAAAATACATTTTAAAAATTAAAGTTATAATACACCTATCCCCCGATTTGCGCGATACTTTTTTACACCATTTCGCTTTTACACGGTTTTTAAAATAACGAATTCAAAATAAAATGGTAAAAATGAATATTTCAGATGAGTACATATTTCTACAATCATTTTTAAACTCCGTTCACTTGGTTATACATATTGGTGATTCCCCGTTTTGTATGCACAATAAAACTTCCTACGTATTCACGTAAATTACTGCAGTAAATTTGTGCCAGTAGAAAAGTGCACATCATTGTGTTTTTACTAATCAGAATTTTTTAAACTTCATATTTACTGGTTAGCGATAAACAATTATTTTTTGTAGCATTTTTACAATTTTTTTCGCAATAAAATTTTAAACCATAGCAGTTTTTATTGGAGCATGAAGAGACCTTTCAAATGAGGTATCACAAGCCCCTACTTCCTATTTAAAAATTTGGGGGTTGAAACTGTCACTCGAAGGGAGTTGAGGTTAGGGATGAAATTTTTTATAAATATGCACAATAATTGAGATACTGAATTTATTCCATTTGACTGGTTCGCACTGTATATTTGTTATTTTATGAATGAACTGTTATTTTAATTTTTCAAAATATCTTATTAAAAAAAATTACGTTAAATAAATGACGTTGTTTTCGATTTACACGGTTTTACCTATAAAAAAAAAACAATCTTCCGTGTAAATCGGGGAATAGGTGTATATATATTTTGCATTATATTGTATTAATAAATAAAATGATTTGCTTGTTTTTCACTTATGTAGAACTTAACCCTATACATCACTGTAAATATGGGTTCTTTTTACGCCGATTCGATTTGCGTCTGCCTTTATAAGAACGGAACTGCGGCGTAAACCGAGGGCTACCTGTACTTTAGTAGGGTGCATTCTCAAGTGGCGGGCATGGACAAATTTATTAACATTTTTAAACGACTTGAGCTTTAAATATGAGTCGTTATTTTAATAAAAATTAAACAGAAAAATGTGCAGTTCATGATTTTTGTTTTCCAAACGGCCAATGACCGAATCGCGCAGCCAACTTCACAAAAACCGCCGCAAACGCCCCATTATGCATTCAAGACCAGCATCCTCTCGAACGCGTCCTTACATAATTATTGTGACGACGCATTGTGACGGGCGCAACCCATACCTCACCCTTCCGGTCCTAATAGTTCACTAACTCATTGCAATTAATTCCACACGCCCATACACACGATTACAATAAAATTTATTATGAAAATGCGCTGCCACCTGCCTCGCCGTAACGGTCGCCTCGACAATTTCGAATTTCGAATGGGGTAATCCGCGCGAAATCGACGAAACGACACAAAAGGGGAAATCAAAAGCGAATGCGCAGGCCGGAAAAATATTATTTGCAACCGCTTCCATTCTTTCACACAGTCACACAATGCCCACGGGTCAATTCGCTCCTCGCCCCAGCGTGCGCGTCAGTAGGGGGTAAAATCCGGGCGTGCGTTATTTTTCGAATCGCGAAACCCGCGTGCGGAATTAATTGCGTCGCGTGTGCATCGCCGAAGGACGCAGGATAATGGAAAAAACGCTCCTCATTACGCTAACGAGCTGAATTACGATTTTTCGCCGTTCGCACTTGCAAAACCGAAGAAAATGCGTCATGGAGATTTTCGTTCCGATTTTCCTCTTGGTTCTCGCGGAAGTCGACGCTTCGCGTCGCGACAATCTGCTGAAGTACGAGGAGTACATCATAGAGCACGAAATATCCAGCTCGCAGGCCAAAAACGCAGCGTTATCGCTCGATTTCGCTTCTTGTGAGTGTATTTTCGTTTGATCAATATTTTCGTTTTTGTCGAGAAATCGATTTTCGCCCTTGGGGGGGAAAAAATCGAATTCTGCAGCGCCAGCTTTCGTTTCTTGCCCAACGGTTTTTCGGCAATTCGTAAAAAGTTTCTTGGCCTTGGGTGAAGTGACCCACTTTACCCAAGCGTAAAGGGTCAGGAAATAAAAAACGTCCCTTGCGCAATTTTTAATTGGTTCAATTTGGTTTAGTTGTGAAGCCGGCCGGGTGCCAAACGTGCACCAAAACCGAAATCCAATATTGCCTTAGTGGAGATTTGATCAACGATCATTGCTGTTGCGACAAGAGGTATCTTGGTGAGTATTCAACAAAAAAAAATTCAAGTCCACTAAGAACGCACTTGACCTGTATAGTACTATTACCATTTAATTTATTCGGAAAGGAAATGACACCTAAAATAACGAAAACGACTGTTATTTTTTTTGTATTTTTTAAATTAATAAGAATTGTTGAGTAACCACCTGCTTCTTTACCGAGTTTTAAGTAAACAATTGTGAAAAAGAAATTTTTAATTGCTCTAATCGAGGACGAACTGTGTTAATTAGCGTGGGTGAAGGAGGCACTAAATAAAAAAATTATTGCGACTTGTAATTGCGCCCACGTTGCGCTTTTCACGTTCCCAATTTATCATTCTGAAGAATAAACAGTTGCGGTTTTTTTCACAAGTTTTCGCCCATTTTTCGCCAATTCATGCAAATCAGGCCGTTACTACGGTTGTGCTGTCGTTTTTAAGTGTTTTTTTTGCTGAACGAATTTAAATTTATCGATTTTAGTTTCTGAATGTAACTGTGTGTTTTACAGTGAGCGGCAAAAGTAGTGCAAAAATTCCATATATCTGAAACGGTTGAATTTTCAGAACAATTTTTTAATTCAGTTTCACACCTTTGAACATAAAATTTTTATATAGTTTTCTTGTTGCAGTAATGAGGTCATCGCAACCTAAATTTGTCATAATTTTGTTTTTTGATAAAAATTGAGACAACATTTGTGGAAAATGAGCGGCAAGTGCAATAATTCGATAAACCTGAAACTGTCGAGTTTTGGGAAAAATTCAAAAAAATTATTTAATTTCACACCTTTTGTCACCTTTTGTAGAAATCCAAATTCTCAATAAAATTAATCTATAAGACAAGTCATTTCCTAAGCCATAAACCACATTAACAAATATATAATTAAACCCAAAACTAATAAAAAAGAGTTAAAAAAATAAATTGACTAAATCAAAATTTTAATAACCAAAATCTTAAAGGTATCATAAAAATTATTATAAAAATAAATTTTACCATAAAACATTAAATACTAAATCATAAACCATACTAAAATAATATTTATACCCAAATATTCCTAGGTAAATAAAAAGATTAATCAAAATTGATAAAACAATAAATTCTAACCTTTTTTTAAATGGCAACTAAAACTTTTTCGCCATGATTTTGATAGGTCTTTTCATCCTTAAGAACGTAACGTAACGTAACGTTTTTGTACATTTTTTTTAACTTTATAATATATAAAACTTAAGATTTTTTGTTTTCTGTCATGTGAATAATTACTAGTTTACCAAACCACGTCTTTCTGAAATGTCCATTGTGACGTCGTGCAGGAGATAATTAATAAAATACTTTATAATGAATAAAAATTTTACAACTCAAACTGTGTGGTAGGGATGACAATGAAAGAGTAGAAAGGTGATTTGAACAAATAACCGCCAACAGGTTGCAACAGGAATCAGAAAACTAAAAGTGTTGTTCTTATTACAACAACGCACGTCCTTACGCATTAATTGTCAAAATGAGAGTATAAGAACGTGAGGGGCTAAATTTATTACACCTTCATTTTAACAATCAAAATTATCACGAGAAAATATATACTTATCGCTATTTGAAGAACTGATGATAACGTAATTTCTTTGACAAGAAACACCCTGTATATCAAAATATAATGCGAAAAAATGAAAAATGAATTTTAAAAATTAATTAGTTTTTGAATTTTTTTCAAAACGCAATAATTTAAGATTTATCGAATTATTGTTTTATTTTTGTCACTGATTGTTCAATAATATTTTTTTTCAGCTTTTTCCTTGTGACATTTTTATAGCGTCGCTTTGACAGTTGAAAGATCTATCAAAATCATGACGAAAAAATATGAGTTGCAATTTAAAAAAGCCACAACTTTTATGGCAAAGCGATTTAAATTGACGTGTTTTAATATTTCTTTCATAACTCAATAATAATCTATCGAATAATTGCGTTACTTTTGCCGCTCACTGTAGAAAATAATTTTAGTTAATTTCGTTTCCTAACAAAAACAGTCAAACGCTCATTTTCCGTGACTACCATTGTACACATTTTTCTTGTGTAATTTCAAATTAAAATATCACAATAACTTTTCTAACAAATTGGCCGCAACAAAAATTATTATAATAACAAGAACTGAAGTAAAAAATGAGTCGCATTACAAGGCAATGAAATGCAATTAAGTACACGTCATTGTAACAACTTAATGACTTGTCAGAAATTAACGGAATCCACGGCGTCCATCTGCCCACATCTCGCTTCTCGACGAGAAAAAGTAATTGAAGTTTTTGTTTGCAGAAGCGTTCCCATTCATACCTCACACTTGCTACTTGGGCGAACAATTGTGCAAACCGGTCGCCTCCGACTGTGCGGAATATTCGCGTTTGAGAGAATGCTGTTGTGATAATTACGTATTACTTAAGTGTAAGTATAATTTCCTGTTTTTTTCTTCTTTATTTGAGGTTGATTTTGTTGCAGGGAAATCGAGAGCCCGTTCGTCCGGCGTTGTAATAATTAACTCGAAAATTGTTATGTTGTTATCGGTTTTTATGTTTGTATTATTGAGTTGACCAAAGAGGCATTGTTTAGTTTGAAAATGAAATAATTTTGCAAAAAATAGATATCTATATTTTTGAACAAAAAGTATTTCATCTAATTTTTTATGTATAATATTATGTGATAAAATATTATAATAAATAATTCTTAAGGTTGTGATTTTTATAAATTAATTTGTGGTATGTTCAACAGTGACACATTATGATGAATCCTGTGTTGAACATGTTCCTTTACTTCGTTTTGATTTAATTTTTTGTTTATTAAAATTAAGCGACTTAAATGCACGCGTTAACTTAAATTGAGTTTCTAAATGAAATTTACAGAAAATGATTCTTAACCCATTAAGTACCAGCTTCATATTTATAGGACAGGGAGGTAACATTTTTTTTAACCATTCAAATTTGTTCAAATTTTACACAACTTTTACAGTAATTAGTTAATACATCACTATACTGTAGTGTATTATTTTTCGTGTCAGTTTTGTTATAGTTTTTGAACAAAAAAATATTGAACTTTGAGTAATTTTCTTTGATGTGCATCAATGTAATCATTTACGAATATTTGTTGCAAGCGGACAGTTTTTTTTCAATTTATTACATTATATTTGTTGAAAAAGGTTTATCTCATATATTAGTAAAGTGTTTAAACTATACATCTTCAAAACGCGCGTGTTATTGTTGATCTAAGATGACCGTCATATAAATATGACACTGGGACAAAGCACTATCAAAATGCTCAGTCAAATTCATGCGGTCTGTATTGCATTAGTGTTGTTTTACAGCAAAATATTATTACCAGGTATTATTTTGTTACAATGGTATATTATTTACGGTAAGTAACTATCTAATTTAAAATTTGCACTGTTTTTTCTTCTGTAAATATTTTCGAATATTTGTTGCAAGCGGATATTTTTTTTTTTTCAATTTATGACATGATTTTTGTCGAAAAACGTGTGTCTCATCTATTAGTACCATGTTTATACTATGCAAATCTTTAAAAACTGTGCCTTTTGCTGCGATTGTATATTATTTACCTAATTTGAACATTACTGGACAAAAAAATCTTCAAATAACCCTTGAATTTTTGCCACATGTTTACGAAACACCCTGTATACTGGCAAGATAATGATCATGAAGATTTGACATTAGGGACAAGGGTAGTACTCGATATTTTAGATTGTATTTTTCAACCAGCCAGTCATTGCGTCTATTTTGATAATCTGTTTACTATTAGAGATTTGCTAATTCATTTACAACAATTAGGTTTTCGAGCGACAGGAACTTTGTATAAAATATAATGTGACCCTACGTCAAAAGTGTTTCAGTACATATGATACCAAATAAACGTACCAATTATGATTGCTTTTCAATTTTTCACAATGAAATAAATATTATTATTTGTTATTTTTTTTACTGTATTTGTTATTGTTATTATTGTTTATTATTAATTTGACATTACGTCTTTCCTATTATTTTGATTGCTTTTCAATTTTTCACTTTTATATAAATATTACGAGAAGCTATTTGTTATTAATTTTATAAATGTTTATTTTTGTTATTGTTATTATTGTTTGATATTACTTATTTCATATTCGATATTTTGATATATCGCAGTTTACTAGATTATACGCCTATTTGATACCGTAGGTGCCAGTGTCCTATTTATATGACGGGACATAACTCAAAAATTTAAAAAAAAAAATTTGTTTTTGACATTTTTAGGCTAAAATATATCAGGGTGGTTACTTTCTGGAAAACCTGGAAAAGCCTGGAAAAGTCAGGGAATTTGGTTTTGTCTGGAAAGTCAGGGAAAAGTCGGGGAATTTTGTAAAAAAACCGAAAAAATCAGGGAATTTTTTTAGCCATTGACTTTGATTACATAACAAAACATATTCCTTCAGAAAGCTACCTAAAATTTTAAATTTACCGTTCTTTACGCGTTGGAGAGTTGGAGCGATTGTTCCATAAATATGTCGAAGCGATTTTCTGTGGAAGGTATCTATCGCATAAAAAAACCCGAGTGTATAGAATTGTTTTTTATTTTTTGTTATATTTACTAAAAGTTTAATGTTCATGAATTCCGCTTTTCTATAGATGAGTTATTATTGTTACAGGGTGAGTTAAGTTTTACCGCCCCGGCTATAATACCTATTAAAGATTGAGGGGAAAGTATGCAATTAACATGTTACATCAGTTGAAGTTTACACCTTCGATTAGTGCTACAAGTTTTCTAAATCATTTTTATTTTAAGCCAAAAAAGTTGCCAGACCCGTATGCTGGTATTTGTGAGAAAAATAAAATAAGTTTTTAATAGGTAAATATTAAATTTATTTTATAAGAGATACTCAAAGTGATGCCCCATTACCCATAAATTAAAAGCATTTCAAGCTTCTCCTCGACTGAGTATTGAAATGGCATGATTATACCTGAACTAAACACAAATGTTCACTATTCCACAAAACGAAGTTTTAATTTTCACTTTTTACCAACGATGTTTAAGTGTTGGAAGATTTGTTGCGAATGTGAATGTTTCTTTATTCACAAAGTGACGTAGGGTTGTGACCAGGGTTTTTAAACTTTGGGTAAATTAAGCAATTTATTTTATGGGAAGGTTCAATAACCGATAGGTATATTGACTTTGCAGACGGCAAAATTAAAACACAAAATTGTAGACAGATATACTAACGAAAATTAGAAGCTGGTAAGCGATTTTCTTATCAAGTTTAAAATCTAATATTGCAAAAATTATTTTTTATTATGATTATAATTACCGTGTAGCTGTTAGTTACGATGTTGTGAATTTTTAAAGAAATAGCGAAGACCCTTATTCCGGTCCTGTAAAATGTAACGTTGCACTTTTTAACTTAACTTTATGACTATCATAAATAATCAGCCAAGTACCCAAAACCAATACCATTGTTAGGTGAATTGGTCAGCTTATGTCGTAAATCATTTTAAAAAATACCCTCTAATACGGAAATGGCTTTATTTAATAAACCCAAATTAGTAAAATTATTTCAATTACACTAAATCGTGTGAAAATATTTTACTGTTCGTACATAAAAAAAACTAATAAATTGAGCAATTAGTAATTGAAAGAAAGCCAAAATTTTACTTGATTAAAAAAAAAAGATTTTTTCTTGGTTTCTATGTACCTTAATAATATAAAATTACTCATGCAATTTATGAGAATTGACAAATTATTTTAAAGGCCTATTTTGCCACGGGCGGTAAAATTTAACTCACCCTGTACAACGATGTGAAAAAGATTTTATTTAACTTTCTAGTTATATTCGTTTATTATTAATTTAATTAATTAATTTAATAAATCTATCAATCAATTTTTATATTTTGTATAATAAATCTGTCCCCCAGTTATTGCTTACGAAAATGTTCTCTATGTGCAAGTTGTTAATCTTAATTTGGACCTTTCTGGAATTTTTCAATTTTTGATCTGGAAAACCTGGAAAAGTCAGGGAATTTGGAAAATGAATATTGGTAACCGCCCTGTATATGTTTAAAACAAATTTATGAAAAAATTTAAAAATTTTAAAAAATAATAATTTGGGACTTAAGTAACGGGTTAAAGTGCCATCAACCTGCAATAAAAAAAATCGCGCAACTATCGATGTTTTTCTAATAAAACCGGAAAAATATTTGTGTGGTTTCAAACTGGAGTCATCAAACAGGTTAAATTTAATCATCGCGTGATAAGCTCGAGGAAACTCAAACGGTACTCAATTAATTTCATTTACAATTCTAAAGAATTTTTTTGTTTAAATTAAACGACCCGCAGAAAATGGTTTCGCCAAATGGTGTGTGGCTCGCCAAAATTTAATTCGCTGGAACCACGCACTGCGAAGGAATTTCTTCGTTTGGGTGTACCCAGTTCCGTTGCACCATCTCCTGTTAGAGCGCTGCGGTCAAGTCGCGCAAGAAATGCCACCCACTGTTCAAAATACAGTTATGTGAAAATGCCACACGGATATCGAGAAATCCACGCCAGTCTTTCGCACGGATCCATCAAAGTTGTCCAAAAAAATGAAATTCGTAATAATCGGCTTGGTGCTGTGTGCGACCGTCCTGATTGTGAACACAAGAAGTAAGAACCGCCGATGAAGCGATATTGGGCTAATTTATTATTTCAGCAGTTTTCGAAAATCAGATCGGGGGGAAGGTGCCCTTTTTGCCCGCGGGGCCCGGATACTGCCCGCACTGCGACTCGTCGGTTTTCGAGTACTGCGGCGAAAAATTGTTCCACGATTCGTGCTGTTGCAACAATCCCGAATATGGTAACTGAGCTACATCACGTTTTTTAATTAAAAAAATTGTTAGACAAGTGAAAAAATATTTTTTTTAATTTATGTTGATATATCACGTTTCTTAATTCCAGACATTTTTAGACAAGTGAAAAAATATATTTTTTTTTTTAATTCCAGACATTTTTAGACAAGTGAAAAAAATTTTTTTTTACTTTATGTTGATACATCACGTTTTGTAATTCCAGAAATTGTTAGTCATGTGAAAAAAAATATTTTTTTAACTTTATGTTGTACATCACGTTTTTTAATTCCAGAAATTGTTAGAGATGTGAAAAAAAAATTTTTACTTTATGTTGATGAATCACGTTTTTTTAATTCCAGAAATTGTTAGACAAGTGAAAAAATATTTTTTTTTACTTTATGTTGATAAATCACGTTTTTTAATTCCAGAAATTGTTAGGCAAGTGAAAAAATATATTTTTTTTACCTTATGTTGATACATCACATTTTTTAATTCCAGACATTTTTAGACAAGTGAAAAAAATTTTTTTTTACTTTATGTTGATACATCACGTTTTGTAATTCCAGAAATTGTTAGTCATGTGAAAAAAAATATTTTTTTAACTTTATGTTGTACATCACGTTTTTTAATTCCAGAAATTGTTAGAGATGTGAAAAAAAAATTTTTACTTTATGTTGATGAATCACGTTTTTTTAATTCCAGAAATTGTTAGACAAGTGAAAAAATATTTTTTTTTTACTTTATGTTGATAAATCACGTTTTTTAATTCCAGAAATTGTTAGACAAGTGAAAAAATATTTTTTTTTTACTTTATGTTGATAAATCACGTTTTTTAATTCCAGAAATTGTTAGGCAAGTGAAAAAATATTTTTTTTACTTTGTTGATGCATCACGTTTTCTTAATACCAGAAATTGTTAGACAAGTGAAAAAATATTTTTTTTTACTTTATGTTGATAAATCACGTTTTTTAATTCCAGAAATTGTTAGACATGTGAAAAAAAATTTTTTTTACTTTATGTTGATGAATCGCGTTTTTTTAATTCCAGAAATTGTTAGACAAGTGAAAATATATTTTTTTTAATTTATGGTGATATATTACGTTTCTTAATTCCAGACATTTTTAGACGAGTGAAAAAATATTTTTTTTACTTTATGGTGATACATCATGTTTTTTAATTCCAGAAATTGTTAGATAAGTGAAAATATATTTTTTTTACTTTATGTTGATACATCACATTTTTTAATTCCAGACATTTTTAGACAAGTGAAAAATATTTTTTTTACTTTACGTTGATACACCACGTTTTTTAATTCCAGAAATTGTTAGACGTGTGAAAAAAATGTTTTTTTAACTTTATGTTGTACATCACGTTTTTTAATTCCAGAAATTGTGAGAGATGTGAAAAAAACTTTTTTTTACTTTATGTTGATGAATCACGTTTTTTTAATTCCAGAAATTGTTAGAGGTGAAAAAATATTTTTGTAACTTTATGTTGATAGTAATGGCATTCTACATCTGTCATATTAAGGTTATATTAGTAATGTTGCTTTAAAATCAGAAAATATAGCACAAAACGGTTCTGTCGAAGGAAGCAATATTGGTATTTTCCAAGAAACTTCCGATTCTATCAAAATTGTATAGGTTGTGGAATTAAGCGCTGATTACTATCAATATAAAGTAAAACAAAATATTTTTCACCGCTTTATTTGTTCTTGAATTAAAGAACACTCTATAGTTTGTTTAACAGTCGTTTATTTTGTATTCGACACAATTTGGAAAAAATTAAGAATTACAGTCTTTTCGAATGAATGTGGATCAAATGAACAATAATATTTTGGGAATTAGTGTGCAAACAAACAATTTGAAATTTGAAAATTTGGCGCTGTTATACAGGGTGTCTTGAAAATGGCGGATTAACTTGTGTGTCTTTTTAAACATTATCCACGGACAATGAGTTTTAAAAAAAAATTCTTAGGTTTTGAGAAGATTTTGTTTGAAGTTAACGTTCATGAATTTTTTATTGTGAATCGAACTTTTAAATTGCCATTTTAAAATGTCAGTTTTTTAGTTTAACTCTTACCAAATTTAAAGCTGTCTAAGTATGTCCTTGATGGACCTCCCCGCAGATGTTCTTGTCTGCAACGCTAGTCACCGCCTTCCCGCGAATAATTAATAATAATTAATAAATAATTTAAATACTTTAAATAATTTAATAATTAAATAATAATTAAATAATTTAAGTTGAAATACTGCCGCTGTAACCGACTGTAACTGTGCGTCCTATTTGGCGCTATAACTTTAAAATACATGCGCTGTTTGGCGCCTTATATACAGGCTGGACCATCGTATGGCATTTTGGAGATTTAACCTATTTCTTGTTTGTTAAAAAAATTCAAACTTGCAGGTAACAATCTTCAATTAAAGCACTACACCATGGTAATTTTATTTTTTTGAATTAAGTTTCTAAACAGCGTCGGGACGCTATAAAGTGAAAAAAAACAGAAATCCAATTTTTTTTATTTTTAATAATTACATTGATTATTTTTTAATGATTTCATTCACCAATCGTTTAGCAGTATTTGGGCACACGTGTTTAATTCTGTCCAATCACAACATTATTATAGTGAGAATTTTCTACTGTAGAAAATTCCCGCGAGCATAATTTCTAGTATTTTGTTTACATATGTAACTTGACAGCACATTTTCTAGTTTTGACATCTGTCGCCAGTTTGATTTTAGTTTATAATGAATTAAACTGTATTTTTATGCTGTATTTTTTATTTAAACGTTAAAAAATAATCTTCCGAATACCACTCGAGAGTGCGAATTAATTAGAAAATAATTCTCCAGTTATTTTTTCAAACTTGTTGCCATTTGGGAATAGCCACTCGAGCCCTACGGGCTCTCGTGTCTATTCCCTGGCAACAAGTTTTCGAAAATCTGTCGAATTATTTTCAATTTATTCTCACTCTCTTGTGATATTACTTATGAAAATATTATGGAGAATGTATTCCCGAAATTTGCAATTTGATAGGAACCTTTGATTTTAAATTAATTGAGATTTTGTGATTTTTGTCGGGAAATTATAAGTGATTTATTGCTGTAACTTCTGTCCGCAAGAAATGTGCGTTCACAATGCCCGCTGTAAACCAACCATAAATCAAAAAAGGTATTTCTGACGAGCCGAGGCTGGTGTTTACTTCAGGACCGGACTTACATTTTTTTCGTTAATCAGATTTAGATAAAAGAAACAAATAGTTGAATTTTAATTTATTTTATTTTACATTAGATGTTCAAAATGATGACCTTCCTGTTCGATGCAAAGTCGCAAGCGTCTCTGAAAATTTGCGTGAACGGTAGCCGCAACATTCACATCATTAAATTCGCGGAAGGCGGCAATTAGTCTTTCCCTCATGTTATCTCTTGTTGTCGGTCTCTCCCGGAAAACACGTTCTTTGGTGGCACCCCATAAGAAAAAATCTGGTGGTGTAAGATCAGTTGATCTCGCTGGCCAAGGTATGGGTCCGCCCCTACCAATCCAATTTTCTCCAAACTGGAGCGTTAATTCTTCCCGGGCTCTTCGACTAAAATGTGGAGGTGCTCCATCTTGTTGGAACCACAACCGAAACCTTTGATTTACTGGGACAATTGCGTCTAACAAATCATTTAGCTCGTCTTGCAAAAAGGTGGTGTATCTCTCACCATTCAATGGACCTTCAAAAAAAAACGGCCCCACAATTCTATTGTTCACAACACCTCCCCAGACATTAAGGGACCAGCGATTTTGGATGTCTCGTTCTCTCATCCAGTGCGGATTTTGTACTGCCCAATAGTGTAAATTGTGTTTATTTACCGCACCATTACTTTTCATACAACATTCGTCGGTAAACACAACTCTTTCAAAAAAATGTTCATCATTCCGGATTTTTTCCTCTGCCCATTCGCAAAAAGCCACTCGATTTGCAAAATCTTCACCATGCAACTCTTGGTGAAGTTCCAGGTGGTACGGGTGATATGCGTGTTTTTTCAAAATTCGAAGCACACTACTTTTGCTGATCCCAGTTTGAGAGCTAATCTCTCTGCTAGCAATGTGGGGATTATTTTCAACTAAATTTAACACCCTGGCTTGGTTGACATCGTGAGTAACAATTGGATTGATAAACGACCTGGTATTTTGTTGAAAAGTTCCTCTTTCACGTAAAGAAGACACTAACGATTTAAAAATTTGATGATTTGGAGCGCGATTTTGCGGAAACCTCGCGGCGTAAGTGTCGGCGGCCAGAGTAGCGTCTCTGCCACATTCGCCAAAAATTAATAACATTTCAGTCTTTTCTTCAAATGAATATAGAAAAGGCATAATTACTGTTCAGAATAGCTTTCAGCTAAACTTAACAAAAACTACACAACTCAAAAGCACGATCAGACTGTTGGAAGTTCAAGACTAAACTAAACATTTGGTTACAATCAGGTGAATTCTTAAAAGAACAGCAGGCAAGCAAATTTTCAAGTAAATCCTATTTCCTAGCACTTAAGAGGGATACCTACCCCCCGGCCGCCGCTTCCATTCCGGCCCCCGAAATGTGCACGACACCTGACACAAATTTCCGTATTTTTCCATAGATTAAAGCTGCTTTATCCAGTGTCTTTGGTGAAATAATATTTGTCATAAACAAAATAATATTGACATTTGTCTGATTCTTTTAGGACGCCTATGATATGAAGCAAAAATCAAGTTGCTAAAAAAAATCGTTTACATTTCGGTGGCCGGAATAGTACACAGTTCGAGTTTTCCTTAAAATTAAACGTAAATATTAACCAATTTTCAATTTTGTATGCCTAAATTAAAGAGAATTTCAATATTTTTTTAAATAATTATTAGCAGCAGAAGTAGGTCAATATTAGGCATTTTGACTTAGCAGTGACTGAGTAACCAAAGCTGTTTTAACAATGAGTCACTTTCAAAAATTAAAAATAGCGAGTTTTACATTCCATAGAAGATTTAAGTACGGGCCTGGATTTTACTACTCACAGCTCGTGTCGATTGTACCTCGAGAACCACTTTTACTGAGGACAGTTGTAAATCAGCCTCACACCAGTTAACGAGGGTTGTCATTTAAGAATTCGGTCATAAATAAGAGTGTTTTGCTTTACATTATTTAATATTTCGATTTATTTAATCACTATAATTATCTAAATTCCGCTTTGCATATCATCATAATGTACGCATTACGTAGATGCAGTGAAAGAAAATACAAACTGATAGCTTTAGTAATTTGATAATAAATCACTATCAAAGTCAACTTTCACATCAATTTTGCTTTCTAAAAAATAATTATGCCATGTTGTAGTATCAAAATTGAAGATCATTTCCTCCAATTTTCATCTTTTTTTGACCATTATAAATAGGTTAAATTTTAAAAATGCCATACGATGGTCCACCCTGTATATATATGTCTAAGTATATCATGATTTTTATTATCATTTTTTAAAAGACTCTAATTTAAATCATTAAAAATTGTGATTTTTAACTTAATACAGTTGGTATCCTTGTCAAAATTTTTAGACGCCCTGTATATTTACTGATATTGCACCCAACATAATTTTATATGCGCAATATTGAATAAAAATCGTCATAAAGCATGCGCAGCGAAACCAGTGCGCACGTTAGTAAAACAAAAAAAATTGCAGTCTCAATTTTAAAAAAAATTTAAATAGAGTTTCCCTTGTTATTTAATTAATATATAATTAATTTTAAAAAAAATTGTTATGGATAAAAGGAACAAAAATTGTAAGTAATAATTTGTTTTTTACCAAAAGGTTATAAAAATTTTGGATATGTCTGTCAAACTGGACACTTTTTAAATTTGACAATTGAAAAGTCACATAATTAATTTAAAAAATTGCACATTGCAGCTTTTAACGTGAAGGTACTAATTCGCAGAAGTTTTAATTTGTCGCTTGTCATAAATGTCATAATATTCTCTTGAAAAAAAGAACAAATTGTTTAATGCAAATGTACGAAAACTAATCAAGAAAACTTCAATAAGGCGAGAGCGAAAATGACTGTTGACAGCTGAGAATGATCAAAACGACGTTTACTTCATGTTGGTAGTAAACATGAAGTAAAAAAAAAATTTTCGCTTGTCTCACAATTTCTGGAATTAAAAAACGCACTAAAAAATATTTTAAAAATCTTTTTAAGAAATATTTTTTAAACGTTTTTTAAACATATTTTTAAATTATAAACAAATATGTCATAATAATATTTTTTAGATATTGAAAAAAAATATTTTAAAAATATTTCTTTGTACTAGGGATGGATTAAAAAAATTGTTTTTATTTCAGATTATCTGCCGCGCGAGTGCCGATTCGCTGACTGCAATTTTTTGCACGCGAATTCGTGCCAGGAGCACAAACTCATAACAAGATGTTGCTGTACGAATTACGTTTTTAATCATTAAGTTCGTTCAACCGCAGGTATTTGTGGTCTGCGCAATAAAAATCTCTCACATCTGCACAATTTTTATTGCACCCAATTAATAACATCACAAATTAAAAATATCGACATAAAATTAAATCACAACATCGTTGAGGAAATTAGGATCGACTATAGTTCATTTATTAATTCGAGAAGCAGATTATTTGATTAATAAATGCAGTGGTGTAAAGTGTGAAATTAGTGAATATTGTGTGCCACACTCTTTTTGTATTCGTTCTCCTTTATTGTTTTTCAAAAAAAAAGCAAAAACTAAGAATACAATGAATATAAATTATTTGTATGTAATTTTCCTAACTTTTACCAACATGTATATTTGAAATACAAATGTTGTTTTAATATAATCTACAATGTAATATAATTTTGTGAATTAAAAATACTAAAATTCAAATTTGCCGCCAAAAAATATTTACCAGAAATGTTCCAGTGTAATTTGTTCTTTTTATTTTAATTCTCGAATTAATAAATGAACTATAGTCGAATCGACCTGGTTCGCGACTCGATTAGTCACGAAAAGCCACCGACTAGATACACAGACATTTTTTAATTTTGCCATCACATTCAGTGTGTATGCACATTTAATTTCAACAGTGATTTCGTGCTGGAAAGGAACTAAATATAACAACCATTGAGTATTCACACACCTATCTACAATTTGATTCGTTTACGTCACCTAAAAAAAACAAATGAATTCATCCATATTCGGTCACGTGACGCGCTGTTCTAACTCTACCTACGTGCGATTCTAAAATAACGGGAATGTAAAATAGGCCCGACTAGAAACTATACGAGATCTGAGCTTGGATTTTCTTCACACTATCGACTCATATAAATATATTCAAAATTGATAACATGCCGATAAAGTTCTGTAAATAGGAATGTCTTAAGCATGTTAACGTAGCAAGCTCATGAATTTGTTTTTTTCTCAAAAAGGCAGTCGTGATTGTGCATTATTCAAAAATATTTCAACGAACATTTTACGAAAGCATCGGGAAACACGGTTCGAATTGGTGTTCGGGAATTGACTTAAGGATCTAACAAAAATAACTAGGCATTTTTCGAAACTGCGCAGAGTGTCCTTTAAATGTTTACAAATTTTTGATTCGGTCACTTTGGGTTATTCATGAAACACCCTGTATAGTCTACCTACTGTTACCATCGGTAACTTTGTTAGTATTGGAGCTACAAAGTCGGTTGAATTAGAAAAATATTGTTGTTTTTTCGTCTGATTACAGTGGCGAAAGCCAAAAAACAATCGAACGTCAACTTTTCGAGATATTCACGAAAATGACATTTTTTTAAATGTAAGGAATGTTTCATTATGAATTAAAAAATTATAATACATTAATACCATTAAATTAAATATGTAAAAGTTAGTTATTTTTGATATTATAAAAATTTTAATTTTCAACTGTTTCATTCCCTACTTGATTTTTGTAGTTAATTGTAATACAAATTTAAAGTACTTGCAACTTTTTGATACTTAAAATCCAACCGATTTTGTAGGTCCAATGCTGACAAAATTACCAATGGTGAACACTATACAGGGTGTTTCAGGAGTAATTTAATAATAATATAAATTGATCTGCATATCTGGTGGGTTGTTGTGAAACTTACAGCTGAGCGGTAATTTCAAATCGAGCGGCCATCTTTGATGAGGTGGCTAAAGTTTCTTTCCTATTTTTATAAGCTGTCAATATTCAAACTTTTGATGGAAAATCATAAAATTTTTATAATAAAATACTTCTATGAAAACGTCTTAAAGCTATCAACAATAAGTGTTTGTATCAAGTGAAATTGAATTGAATTTTATTTAATAAATACCGCCCCACTTTCGAAATGTCCTATTTAAAATTGGGAACAATTTTTTGTTGTCAAGTTTTCACAATGTTTTCAATATTTGGAGTTGCGACAATTACAGTAACTGTATTATGACCTAAGAGCTTCGTTTCGAATTGGTGTTCGGGAATTGACTTAAGAATCTAACAATTGGTTATTAAAAAATAACTAGACATTTTTCGAAACTGCGCAGTGTCCATTAAATGATTTATTTTTATTTTATTTTCGAATTGGAATTTACTTCAAACATGGCCGATCGATTTGACATTATTAGACTCATGAAACACCCTGTATAGTCCATCTACTGTTCACCATTGGTAACTTTGTTAGTATTGGAGCTACAAAGTCGGTTCAATTAGAAAAAAATTGTTTTTTTCCGCTGATTGGCGTGGTGAAAGCAAAAAAACAATCGTACGTCAACTTTTTGAGATATTCACGAAAATGACATTTTTTTAAATGGAAGGTCTTTCAAATTTTTACAGATTTCCAAGGAATATTTCATTCAGAATTAGAAATCAGAAATTAAATATGTAACATTTATTTGGTTTTGATATTATAATAATTTTAATTTTCAACTGTTTCATTGCCTACTTAATTTATTTATTTATTTATTTTTTTTATTTTTTTTAGTTTGTATTTTGTAATTTAATTTATAATATGTTATAATTTTTTTTTAATAGATGTAATTAACTTTTATAATAATGTATAATAATAAATATAAATTTAATTCAATGTCTAATAAATGTGTAAGATTTTT
Source organism: Dascillus cervinus (assembly GCA_949768715.1). Lineage (NCBI taxonomy): Eukaryota > Metazoa > Arthropoda > Insecta > Coleoptera > Dascillidae > Dascillus > Dascillus cervinus. Next base: position 2,659,927 of record OX458318.1, on the reverse strand, counting down.
AAAATTATGTAAAATGATTTTTAAATGTTTAATTTTAAATACAAACTTTAATTGCTTGCAATTTTAGTTACTTAAAATTTAACCGACTTTGCTAACAAAGTTACCAATGGTGAACACTATACAGGGCGTTTCAGGTGTAATTTCAGGTGGTAATATCAAATTGAGCGGCCATGTTTGACGAGGTGGCTAAAGTTTCTTTCCTGTTTTTATAAGCTGTCAATATTCAAACTTCTGAAGGAAAATCATAAAATTTTTATAATAAAATACTTTTAAGAAAACGTCTTAAGGCCAAGTGTTTGTATCAAGTGAAATTTAATTAGATTCTACTTCGCCCCACTTTCGAAACGTTTAAAAAAATGTCCTATTTAAAATTGGGAACAATTTTTTGTTAAGTTTTCACAATGTTTTGAATATTTCCAGTTACGACAATTACAGTAACGGTACCGTGACCCAAAAGGTCAGGATGTTTCGTAAGAACTTCGTTTCTATACAAAATATACCGTGTGACCAAAATTATTTATTATTATTTATTATTTAAAAAAAAGGACTGCAAACCTTCAAAGGACACACTGTGGTTCCAAAAAGCAATAGTGCCAATCTAACGCCCCTCTAAGTGCCCAAAGTTTGATTACTACGCGATTCACTAGGCCTAGAAACCGGCAGCGGCTTGGAAACGCCGATTTTAACAAACCCCGGCAGCGTCCCTTTCAGCGCTTGCACAGCTTGGTCCAAAGTCGCGTTCCTAATGTTCCTGTCGTTAACCGAAATCAAGCGATCACCTGGTTTCAACCGCCCGTCACTTTCCGCGAGCCCGTTCGGCACCAGGCTCCGAACCACGATCACGGTCGCGTTCGGATTGACCGGGTCCTGGTAGTCCAAGATGGAGAACCCCAAACCGCGCTCGCCCTTCTTAATTTCGACGAATTCGACCGAATCCGACCACATGGCCAGATTGGTGTTTTCCAGCGACCGCGACTTGGCCTTCTGCAGACTGGTCTCGGTGGCCGACGCGGTGCTCGACGTGTTGATGCTGGTGTCGCTGAGCGCCTTCACCAGCTTGTGCTCCGGCTGCGGCAGCAGGTTCTTCAAACTCCCTCCAAGGATGTTGCGCGCTTCGAACCCTTCGAGGTCTTGGGAGGTGTTAATAACGCGATTTTCTTCACTGGTTCGCGAGCAGACCAACCGCACTGTGTTCGGGAGGTTCTTCAGGATCTTCACCACCTCCACGTGCTTGATTCCCTGCAATTTTTGGCCGTTGACTTCGAGGAGCTCGTCGCCGGAACTCAGTTTGGAGTTTTGGCCAACCGGACCATCTGGTAGGATGGATCTTATGTAGTGTCGAGGGCGCAATTCGACGCCGCCCTCGACGTCCACGGTGCCCTCCAGGCTTATCCCCAAACCTTTCAATTTGGTCAAATGGGCTACGATTATGTCCGATTTTGGGCCGATTATATTTTCCCATTTTTTTTTTATTGCGACCTCCAAGTCTTCAGTAAGATCAACTTCAAAATCTTCTTCAATGAATATCTCAATGGTTTCTGGGTTCTCCAAGATGTCGCTGTTAATGGTAGTTATAGATTCGCCTTCGGGTTCGATTTTAACCTCTGCATCAATTGGGATCCAGCTCAAAGTCTTAATGGAAGGAGAAACTGGGCTGAGGTCTTTCGTTTCTTGACTGGCGAGGGCTTCCTGCAAGTGTTCGTATTTTGGCCCTCGGAGATACCTCTCCAAAGTGATTTGAACCGCATCTCCAGTTTGCTTGAGTTTGTCAACAGCTTGGTGGTTGGTACACTCTTGGAGCGACTGTCCATTGACCTCAACAATCCTATCGTTGATGTTGATCTTCCCACACTTCTGGGCTTCACTATTCTCACTTATACTTTTAATGAAGATGCCGCTCAAATCTTCTCGCTCGCAGACATACCCAGCGATGGTTATCCCCAACCCATATTCGTTCCTCTGAAGCTCGACAGTGAATCGTTCCGTTTCTGGCAACTCCAATTCGATATGAATTGGGCTCAGTACGATTTTTTCGCAGCAAATGGTTGGGCTGGAATTGCTCCTTATGCTCGATTCGTTGGGGTTGGAATTGAGCTCGAAACTGTACTCTTCGTAGGACACGTTGGTTTGCTCATAACTGGAAATCTCCGGGTAGCTCTGCAGCAGTTGGCGATCCAATTCGTCTGGATCTGTTAGGATCCTGGTGGGGACGATGGGAGCGGAGCTCCCCAAATTTTGGAAGTCGGAAGGCTCCACCGGACGCGCCACCACCATCCTGACTTGCTGGCCGGCTTGCCTCAAGACGGTGGCCACGTGCTCCGACCCCAAGCCGCGCAGATGGACATCGCCGATCTGCAGGATGTGGTCGCCACTTTGCAGGCGACTGTCCTTGTCGGCGATGCCACCAGGAAGAATGGATTTGATGACGACGCCGGTGCTGCGGCCTCCGACGATCCCAAATCCCAACCCCGAGCCGTCGTTGATCAAATCGATTACCTCAACCTGGTGCAAGCAACAGAGCAAAAAAAAAGTCATAATCTAACATAAATACTACCCGGACTGTGCGATTACATAAAGGACAGTTAGTAGATGAATTCTGCATAATTTTCTAAACTAATGAAGCAATCTTGTAGAGAATTAAATTACGAAGAGAATGAGGGGTGGAATGACACGATCGGATAATTAGAATCGAAGAAAACCCGGAAAGCCCGGAAAATTCAGTATTTTCTTAAAAACTTCACAATTCCGCCATTTTTTAATTTCAAGAACTGAAACTTTGCGCAAAGATAGCTGTTTATATGCACTTTATGTGTGCAAAACCCCGACTCTGACGGACTAACAGTTTTTGCACAATCTCCATTTTTTCAAAATGAAAACTACAGTCAAACGCCTATATTTGAAACTTTTTAGTGTTCAATGTGAAAACACGAAATATGTATCAAGAAATGAAAAGACAAAAAAATGTACTTTTTAAAATTTTGAAATTTTTTAGTATTCACTGTGAAAACGCGAAATATGCCAAGAAATGAAAAAAGACGAAAAAATTTAAATTTTTAAAATTTTGAATTTTTTTAGTATTCAATGTGAAAACACGAAATGTGTCAAGAAATGAAAAAAAAACGAACAAAAAATTGAAAATTTTCAAATTATGAAATGTTTTAGTATTCAATGTGAAAACACGAAATATGGTACGAAATGAAAAAAAAAACATAGAAATATTTTAAATTTTGTAATTGTTTAATATTATTCAATGTGAAAACAGGAAATTTGTCAAGAAATTAAAAAAAATTTGAAATTTTTTAAATTTTGCAATTTTTTAGTATTCAAGTGAAAACACGAAATATGTCAAGAAATGAAAAAAAAAATTGAAATCTTTTAGTATTCAATGTGAAAACACGAAATATGTCAAGAAATGAAAAAAAAAATTGAAATCTTTTAGTATTCAATGTGAAAACACGAAATATGTCAAGAAATGAAAACAAAAAAATTGAAATTTTTTAGTATTCAATGTGAAAACACGAAATATGTCAAGAAATGGAAGAAAAATTGAAATTTTTTAAATTTTGAATTGTTTTAGTATTCAATGTGAAAACACGAAATATGGTACGAAATGGAAAAAAATTAGAAATTTTTTAAATTTTGAAATTGTTTAATATTATTCAATGTGAAAACAGGCAATATGTCAAGAAATAAAAAAAAATTGAAATTTTTTAAATTTTGCAATTTTTTTTGTATTCAAGTGAAAACACGAAATATGTCGAGAAATGAAAAAAAAAACAAAAAATTTAGATTTTTAAAATTTTGAAATAATGCAAAAAAATTGTGGAATTTTTTTTTTCTGATTTTTTTTCAACATGCACGTAAATCTTGAAAGTACATACGTTGTTTTATAGATATCCAATTACTTTAATGCCTAAAATCGTATTACTTCATTCATATTGACGACCGTTTTTTACCTATTTCGCTGTATTTTATGGAAAAACGAAAATAAACGTTTTGTTGCTGTGCAAGAACCGTTAGTCCGACAGAATCGGAGTTTTGCACACATAAACTACATATAAATAACTCCCTTTGTGCACAGTTTCAGTTCTTAAAATTAAAAAATGACCAAATTGTGAGTTTTTTAAGAAAACACTGAATTTTCCGGGCTTTCCGGGTTTTCTCCGATTTTAATTATCCGATCGGGTCATTTGACCTCTCATTCTCTTCGTAATTTAACTCTCTACAATTCGCCTATTGACATTATTAAGATTGCTTCATTAGTTTCCATTTTACAAGCAAGGAACTAAAAAAAACGCGATTTTTTCTTGTAAATTGTTTATAACAAATTAAAAATTATGATTCTCGAGTTGGAAATTACCCAGAATTCATCTACTAACTGTCCTTTATGTAATTGCACAGTTTATGAAAAAAATGCTTTATTGCTTGGCCTAACCTGCGACCATTCGGTGTTTAGGACCATTTTGTACGCTCATTTGGAAGTGCTGTTTGGGAGGCCTACGTTCAAAAGTCGGCGCGTCGTTTCGGTGCGGACCTCGACGAGAAGATGGCGCGCGGTGCACATTTTTCCCGTTTAGGTTATGTCACGATTGAAATTTGATTGAACCGTCCGCGATGGTAACACTTTGAACAGACCGCATCGTAATGTTTTTTCATCATGTTCGGGATTAGGTAAACACTCGGACGCATCGACGTCTTTGCCGTGTGTGTCAAATTCTTGGAGACATGACAGTTCACGCTATAAAACAGAATCATACTGTTCGTCGGATGTTGTCGCCGCGTGTGTCACGCATATCCCGATGACGCAAGTGTGAATAATTCATCACTTTCTTAATCGATTTTTTGTGCGTTACGCAATATGACCGCACGGGTTGTAATCCTTGCGAAAAGTCGATTATAGCGGCACGAGTTTCGCTGTTGATCTTCCCAATCACCTTACGAACGACATTCGTTATCATTGGCAATTAATTCAAGTTGCTTTCGAGGTGAAGAGCTCATTCGTATGATAAGTGGCCAATTCTACCAGTCACTCGAATTTTGAACTTCAAACTTGCAATTAAATCGCAATTATTTTGAAGGCGACAAAAATGTGGTTTTCACACATCTGAGGAATTTTGTAACTGATGTTCAAAAAATCTGGGAGAATATGAACTGTATGATTTCTTGATCGCCTGTTATTAAAAATCAATTCAATTTGTGTAATGGTGTGCGATAATCAGGTTTTGTCTTCTTTCATGCAAAAAAACTCGTTAAGTAAAAAGTGACGCAAAAAAGGTGTTTTTATAATTTAATTGATGCATAAATGATTTTTTTTTACAATTCGATGGTAATATGTTAATTTCCGACTTTTCAACAGCTGGAAACTGAGCTACGGCTAACTTTCTCATTTCCAACCTCAACTCATTTCATTGTTAACTTCTTGCAAGTCGGAAATAATTTAACAGATGGCGCAATCACTGATCTACGTCAAATTTAAAAATTGTAGCTATTTTCAAAATGGAAACGCCTGCATTACAATTTTTTTAGTATTCAATGTGAAAACGCGAAATATGTCAAGAAATGAAAAAAAAGCAAAAAATTGAAATTTTTAAAATTTTGCAATGTTTTAGTATTCATTGTGAAAACGCGAAATATGTCAAAAAATTAAAAAAGACGAAAAAATTGAAAATTTTACATTTTGAATTTTTTTAGTATTCAATGTGAAAACACAAAATATGTCAAGAAATGAAAAAATGAAATTTTTAGTATTCCATGTAAAAACACGAAATGTCAAGAAATGGAAAAAAAATAAAGTAAATTTTTTTAAATTTGAAATGTTTTAGTATTCACTGTGAAAATGCAAAATATGTCAAGAAATGAAAAAAGAAAAAAATTGAAATTTTTTAGTATTCAAGTGAAAATACGAAATAAGCCAAGAAATGAAAAATTGGAATTTTTAAAATTTTAAAATTTTGAAAAAATGCATTTTTTTTTCGAAATCCACGTAAATCTTGAAAGCACATACGTTGTTTTACAGATATCCAGTTACTTCAATGCCTAAAATCGTATTACTTCATAAATTCTTGTGAACTTGAAAAGGTTAAATATTTTTAAAGTCACCGTGACGCTTCGTTATATGAAAGTTTGACTGTATTTAATATGTTGTTGAATGATTTCAGTATTTAAGAGCCCAAATTAATTAAATTAAATCACACTTTGCGATAAATATTTTTTTCAGCAAAAGCAAATTGTAAACATAACCTAATCTAAAAAGCTAAAGTCATTATGTTAAGTTAACCTCTACGCATTGCTTGCTTGCTTCAAAATAGGGTAGAGACACCACTTTTAGCCACTTCAAGCAAATTTCTAATTGAAAACATTAACCAGCGACTAAGAACAACGGCAACACATACATACATATCGAGAGTTGTAAGAAACATATTACGCACGAGTCAAAAAAGTTACGCACGAGTGCGTAATTGTTTTTTTTTTGTTTTGTTTTGAGTTACAAAAGTGCCTAAAAGTGATGTAGTGTCTAATGTATCTATCTTCAAGATATACCTGTACTTTACACTTTGGAGCTTTCAATTGTACATTGACGCCAACATTTAAATATAAATCTACATTAAAATAACACTGGCGCGGACGTTAGCATATTGACAGATGACAACCTTTACTTACTTTACCTTCAGGTTTTCAAGTACCGACCGACAATATATACAAATTTCGACTCATTTTTAACAACTTCGCCATCAATCTTCGTGACGCACAACAATTTTCAAACATCCAAGTCGAAATTTTGCGAAATTAACCTTGGAAATAATTAAATGTACATCTCTCATCATTTGGAATCAATTAATAACCAACAAGTCTGCAAGAACTTCCGGGTCGCCACAAGCGGCCGAAAGTGGTCTCTCTACCCTATCCAACCAACAATTTCCGGCCTTAAAATTATTCCAAGGCGATTTCTCAACTAATCGCTATTTTTTGACATTGTGACCGATTTTTGAATGAAAGGTCAACATCAAAACTCGACGATCAAACACACAAACACGGACTTCAAAACAATTTACTTTTATCAATTCGGATAAGCCTCTATTTACCCAGATATGACCGGCATAACAAACCATTATCGTCACGTAAATGCTCCTCCAATATCAACAAGCGTCAGTTCCGAACGCGTCTTCAATCACCAATTTTTCCGAGAACCGATGCGCCCAAATTTTGAAATTAGGAAATACCACCAGGGAATATTCCACGCGGGCTCCTTCCAATTGGCCGGCCGACACTACATCCGATGAACGGGGCGGACAAAATCCCGCACGTCAGCAGTGAGCGCACACCGCGGCAGTGGTAGGGAATTGGGAATGTCGACTGCTGTGAAAACTCGAATGACGTATTTCTTCAAAGGCACCAGTGATTTTCCCATCGGTTCCCGTTTCTGATGCTCTGTTTAATGTTAACGCGAAATGGCTACAAGACAAAGAACATCTTCGATCGCCGCGATTTTTTTCGACTTGGACAATACGCTGATCCTGACCAGGAAAGCTGACAAATTGGCCTGCAATAAGGTAACTTGATTTTATTATTATTATTCGATTTTGGTTTTTTCGGTTTTTTTGGTATGATTCGGTTGGTGCGGCCCTGCACTATCAGCTGTTTCTCGCTCAGGCGCTTTGACAGTTCGGTAAAATTGTCAAGCGTAAATTTATCACGTTCTCGGCGCACGAGGCGCGCTTAATTTTTTCGACACGCACCAAAGTCACTGACTTAAAATTCTATTAATAATAGACGAACGCAACCGCCGAATTTAGATGCAGGGGTGTAGCTGAGGCTAAAAATACCGCCTCTGCACGCTTGCTTGCAACGCTTTAGTTGCCAAAATTCGGTTTCTTAGTGCACAACTCTAATCTCAGCAGTGTTAAGTGACGTAACAATCGAGTGCGCGAAACAATGGCCGACAAAATATCAGACGCTGTCAAAAAGTGCTGCATGATCCTAAAAAACGCCTCAAGCGACACGGAAAAATTCGCGGCCCTCTTCATGGTCACAAAACTGGTCAAGGGAAAAGACTGCAACACAAGCGCGCTAAAAGCGATCTTCGAAGCGATCGGTTTCGACTTTTTAAAAAAATTATTACTAACAGCTGACGTACCTGTTGACTGTCCGCCATCAATCTACAAATCCGTGGCACTCTCGATCCTTACGTGTTTCTGTAACAATCTAGAATTGGCCACTCATCCAGAAATGCTCGCCAATATCCCGGTTTTCCTCGATATTGTCCAACAAGCCGACGAAAGCGACTACGACGACAACTTAATCGTAGTTGGCGAGGCTTATGGCTGCCTGAAAAGCATAGCCGGCTACGATCCAGGACAAAAAGCCTTGTTCGAGATGGGTGCGATTGCGAAAATGTCGGAAATTTACGCCCAACAGAGTTTCCAAACTGATGAGGCCCTCAATATCCTGGTGACTTTGGTGACGCGATTCGGGGCGAAAGCCTGGGACCCCAAAAACCCCCGAGCCTTCCACGCGATAGTAAATAAAATAGCCTTGGATTTCGAGACTGATCATGATGAACGAAAATTCGAATTGTGTTCAATTTTGAACGCCCTTTTGTACAACTGTCCGCGCAAAGCAATTGCGACTACTTCAGGCGAGGAAACCTGGCCCCAAAGTGTCTACAAAGGCTTGAGCGACATTCTAATGAGTCGAATTGGGGCCCAACAACGCAATCCAGCTTTATTACTATCTTCAACAATTTTGGACCTCCTGGGAGCAGAATGGGCCATCCTGGCCATCGCCGACGAGGAGAAGTCGAAGAAATTCTTCCTCTTGTTGATCCAATTGGCCGCAATCGAAATTCGAATGCAGTTAGATGGAAAAAGCCTAAAGCAAGCTCACTCCCAAGCTCAATTGGTCACTTCTTGTTACATCATGTTGGAAATTGGCATAAATTTCATTGCAACTGACCAATTGGATCTCGATCAGAAGGAAAAACAAACCCTATACACTGGGTTAAAAGGAGCCTTTTCGGCCGTAATTACCCTCTTAACTAAGATCTCCAACGACAAGTCCAAAGACAATTTACCAGTCAGTGAAAAACTCTTTGTTTGCGCTTCGATTCGAGTTTTGGTCGCTTGGTTGGCGCAAGAGACTTCAGCCATGAGGAATCAGATCTACCAACTTTTGCCTTATATTTTGGGCATTGCCAACCAAACCTTCCTGGCGTCGAAAGCTCGACGCGCTGCGGAAAAAAGCGGAGCCATGGACCAAGACCAGGACCAGGATCCTCTTGGTGCAATCGACGTTTTGCGCGTGATGTTGCCGGCATTGTGCCACTTAACAGTGGAAGATCAAGGAAGAAAAACCATGCTCGATTGCAAACAAGAGGAGCTTTTATTCGCCTGTTTTGAGCACCATTGGACCATCGTCCACTACAAAAGGCCTCCGGTGCCTCGATCTGAACGCTTAAAAGTCCTCAGCCAACCTCCTCAAGAACTGTCGCCGGAGATCTTGGAAGAAATGAAGGATTCCAGGGCGGCCATGATTAGTATCTGCAATATCTTCATGAACATCACTGTCTTGGAGGCGAAATTAGTTGAGGATAGTGTTCTATTCAACACTTTGATGAAATTTATTTTTGAAAATCTTCCTGAATTGAAGAACATCCCCGAAAATTTGGTTCTGCACGGAAATTTGGCCGTGTTGGGACTGCTGCTGCTTAAGCAGCAATCCAATCGAGTGAAGAAGAACGATTTTTCTATATGTCGGTACATCCAGGCCACCATTAGGTTCTTATGGGATGCTTACATTGTTGATGAGTCGAACGACCCCAGCGCGCTGGTTGTGGCCATGTCCTACAAGGAGTTCTGGTTCGAGCTGATGGAGCTGTGGTTCCTGGGCATGCAGACCATGTCGGCGGTTTTGGCCCAAATCCCGTGGATCTCCGAGTTCGCCATCGAGAGCGGCTGGGCCGAAGGGATCATCGCCACCCTCAAGAAGGTCAAAATCGGCACGTTGCAACCCAACGTAAAATCGGCCTACGAGGACTTCCTGTGCCATCTAGTTGACGCGAACGATAGTGTTATCGCCGTTTTAAAGAAGGCCGACGCGCTGAAAGCGTGCAGAAATCACAGACTGATGGACTTGGGCAAGAAACTGTTCGGCGATTAATCGCGTTTTTTAAATTATTATTTGTAATTTGTGTGAATTAGCTTATCGCGCATGCGCTTAAACATAATGTTCCTCATGTGCATTTTGTACGTTTTTATTGCGTAACTATTTTTATAAGAAAATTTAGATTTTGTTTTTGCCGCGCGGCCGAAAGTACTTATACAGGGTGTTCGATAAAACTGTCCCGCAACGGGCGCGTTTCGTTTGGTTTTAGAAAGTTCGGAATCTGCGAATTCAGCGCAACGAAAGTGAAATTGGCTCGATTTTAAAACGTCGCCACTTTGCAGGGTTTTAGCGTCAATTTTTGCCTACTTAATCGGTGTTTTACGAGGAGAAAGGTTTCCGTTGCGGTTTTCTGCGGTGGCACACATTACAGTCGGTAATATTGTAATAAAAAATCATAACCGAATAATAAATAAATGTGTCATTATTTATTTTTAGCTCATTTTATGGTTTCTGCATTTAGTTCAATTTGTTTTCATTAACATTCTCATGCAATTTTATTCAAGTTCAATTTTTGTTAAATTTAGTTTTTGTGAAGAAGTCGACCAAATTTTAAAAATCTCATTGTATTTGAATTTTACGGAATTAAACTTTCCTAATTTAATGTCTCTGATTTTAATTCGTAAATTGTAATAATTGAAGCGCACCATTGATGCAGTGCCAAAGCTAATCCCATTCAGAAGTTCGCAATTACCAACTTGCGTCGCTTTCCACTCATTGTCTCACTTCCAGACTACTCAGAAACGAACGGTTTACGCAATTATGACGCGCATTTGGAAAAAACAGTTTCTAAACGATTTTTAACTATAAGTTCGGAATTATTCATAACTGTCAATTAAATTTCACGATTTTTGAATTCTAATTTAGGCGATAATAATAGCAACCTTTTCGCAAGGCAATCCAAGTCGAAGGTTTAGAAAGTCGAGATATTTCAATTTAGTAAAACAATTTACCTCGACCATCTGAAAACACCATACAGGTCGATTTATATTCAGTGCTCAACGTTGGACATACAAAGTTGGTTAAATTGGCAAAGCAACGTTTCTTTTTATCACTAGATTACCCATTCGTGATAATAAGTTTAATTTCGGTGCCTAGGGACACAAATAGCGTGTTCATTGTTTGTTTCATTGCCTACTTGATTTTTTTTTAAAATTAAATTGCTTGTAATTTCTAGATTTTTAATTTAATAGTATTATTGTGTCAAGACTTTAATTCACAATTAACTTTCCTTCGAAGTATGTAATAGTATATTATTACATGAGCAAAAAAGACGGTTTTCATCCACGAAAATAAAGTTTCCTGCACGAGCCGAAGGCGAGTGCATGTAATCATTTAAGTGGACAAGAACCTTTACTTGCGATCATAATACTATATTTTATCTACGATCAGCCATACAAAATAATAAAACAAATTCTTAGTTCAATATTTTTAATTTTTAAACATGTAACTATGAAAGTTAGTTTACATTGTCCAAAGAGAAGAAGATGAATATTTTACTGCAAGCACAAAATAATTTAATCCAATATTTTCAGAAAAGGAAGTATTTTTCTCTGCTCGCTATATTAAAAAACTTTTATAAGCACATTTATATTTTCGTGGTAGATTTTCTATTGCAATCCTTGCAATATTGCGCATGTTTTCCAACATTTTAGATTTTTCGATCATAAAAAACTGCTTCACAAACTACGAATTTCACACTTTTCTACGTTTTGCTTTAGTTTTGTTTGGTGATATTGTTGCAATTAACGCAAACTATTACCAACATGACTAATGTTGTAAAATAAAAGTCCTAATATTAATTTTCATTGGTCGAAGTCTCGATAGATAAAAATTCTGTCAATTTTACCCACGGCTGGGAACCAATAAGAAGCTTTAGAGTAGTTATATTATATAATAATCGTAGATAAAATTTTTTATTTGTAACTCATTTGTAAACGTCATTTATTGCAGACTAACCAGTGTATAGTTGTGGTTCTTGAAGAATTAAATCACGCCACTGATTTTTTCTTGCCAATTTTTGAAATCGATGTACTCTCGCTCGTATCTTGCTGCAGATTTTTCTAGCAATAAACTTGAAGTCACACTTTTCATGGTAAAAACATACATAAATAAATAAACAATGAACATTTATCACAGTAATAATTCCAATGCTTGTGAGATGTCATTAAGGAACAACTGTTAGTGACAGGATTGCAATTTTTAATCTGATTAACAAAAGAGTACCAAATAAACTGTTATACAATATACATCAGGTAACTGTTTTTATTGGCTCACGGTGGAAACAGGCTCTTCGCAGTTTTTTTTAGTCAGACAAACAGATTTGCAATACACGATCAAGGGTAACTAAATGCATGGAGCCACTTAGGTTCAATTTACACAATTTTTACTTTTGAAGCGAAAATGTCTGAAAGGTTAATTTTTTATTGTTTGATTGTCAAATACTAGTTTTAAATTTTTTACTTGTAAATGTCATTTATTGTTTACTGTCAGTGAAAGGTTACCTCAGGCAGTTACTTACCTTAAAATTGACGTTACGGTTAATTTTGGTTTCTAACCGGTTAAAAATTAATCGGTTAGCAACGTTGTTGCCATTTGAAAATTGTCTAATTATTAAAAATAAATGTTTTTGCGAATATTCCAACATTTAATATAAATCGACCTTTGGTAATTGAAGGTCAGGAGTGAACACCCTGTATAAAGTGCGAGGTATTTGATGCGATTGTTTGCGAAAATAGTCTCGTTCAATGCGAAACGCAAAAGTTGCCAAAAATGTAATTTCGTCTGTGACCACTCAATTCTGCAATGTTCCGCACGTGGAAATAGAACGAACTGCCAAGCACCTAATTAATTGAATCATTTCTAAAAAAAACAAAAAGAATGTACTTAACACTTATCACAACTGATTTTATAGCATTTTTTTTATGTGTACAATAATTTATTTTCTGCAATTTCGATCGAATTTTACTATTTATTTGTACTTTTGTATCGTTGTTTTAATTTCCGATTAAAAAATAAATCAAGTTTTTCCATTTTTTTGCATTATTGTGTTTGTTGTGCGCAGCTGGCGGAAGTGCTCTGGGAGAAATACGCCGTTCCAGCGGACCGCGCGACCGTCGCTTGCAGCAATTTTTTGAGGGCCTTTCGAAAATGTCCGGACAACGCGCCCATGGACCTGGACACCTGGAGGCACTTACTGTGGACGCAGGCGCTCGGCGACCAGTACAACCGGCTCGCAGGTAACTAAGCCACTAGGGCCCCCCTCGGAGCGCGATCACCAGGTGCAGCACCGCGCCCCCGCGGATCTTGTAGCTGCTGACGCTGCCGTCGTCCTTCAGCTGCTTGCCCTGGTAGATCAGGCGCTGCTGCTGCGGCGGAATGCCCTCCCGCTCTTCGATGCGCTCCTTGATGCGCTCGATCTTGTCGGAGGGCTCGATGTCGATGTCCAGTTCAGCGCCCGTCAGTGTGATTATTTTCACCAACATTTTCAAGTGCCATTTTTGGTTTATGTCAAGGCATTTTCGCTGAGAATTTGACACCTGTCGAACTGACGTTTCCTAAAAGTCGACAGGTCCTCTTTGGGCTACTTTTACTTCCAGATTTTCTTGATGGATATTTTTCAATGTTTGTATAAGCTTAATTTCAAATCACAAATATTAAATGAAGAATAGTTTTATAAGACGATCTGAGGAGCTTAAATTCAAAAGGAATAATATTCATTTTTAACTTATTGGAGAAAACAAAGGTTTTTCAATTAGGTCAAGCAATAAAGTTTTTCATAACATAAATACTACCTGGAAACCGACTGTGCGATTTGGGCAAAGACAGTTAGTAGATGAATTCTGTATAATTTTCAACTCGAGAATCTTAATTTTTAATTTCTTACAAACAATTTTCAACAAAAAATCGCTTTTTTTTTTAGTTTCTTGCATGTAAAATGGAAACTAATGCAGCAATCTTAATGATGTCAATAGACGAATTGTAGAGAATTAAATTACGAAGAGAATGAGACGTTGAATGACCCGATCGGATAATTATAACCGGAGAAAACCCGGAAAATTCAGTTTTCAGTTTTTCACCTATTTCGCTGCATTTTATGGAAAAACGAAAATAAAAATTTCGTTGCTGTGCATGTCTAGTTTACAATTCTGTTTTTAAAATTTAAATCGGACAATCACATAAGCATCCAGCCCTCCGCGAAAATATCGCAAAAAAAACTTGAATTGGTGGTTGTGCAAGAACTGTTCGTTCGACAGAATCGGGGTTTTGCACACATAAAGTACATATAAATAGCTCCCTTTGTGTACAGTTTCAGTTCTTAAAATTAAAAGATGGAAAAATTATGAATTTTTTAAGAAAATACTGAATTTTCCGGGCTTTCCGGGTTTTCTCCGATTTTAATTATCCGATCGGGTCATTCTTTTTTTCTTTTCATTTCGTGCCATATTTCGTGTTTTCACATTGAATACTAAAACATTTCGAAATTTAAAAAATTTCAATTTTTTGTGTTTTTTTCCATTTCTTGACATATTTCGTGTTTTCACATTGAATACTAAAAAATTTCAATTTTTTCGTCTGTTTTCATTTCTTGGCATATTTTGCGTTTTCACAGTGAATACTAAAAAATTTCAAAATTTTAAAAAGTACAATTTTTGGGCTTTTTTCATTTCTTGACATATTTTGTGTTTTCACATTGAATACTAAAAAAATTCAAAATTTAAAAAATTTCAATTTTTTCGTCTTTTTTCATTTCTTGGCATATTTCGCGTTTTCACAGTGAATACTAAAAAATTTAAAATTTTTAAAAAGTACAATTTTTGGGCTTTTTCATTTCTTGACATATTTTGTGTTTTCACATTGAATGCTAAAAAAATTCAAAATTTTAAAAATTTAAAGTTTTTCGTCTTTTTTCATTTCTTGGCATATTTCGCGTTTTCACAGTGAATACTAAAAAAATTCAAACTTTTAAAAAGTACAATTTTTTGTCTTTTTTGATTTCTTGACATATTTCGTGTTTTCACATTGAACACTAAAAAATTTCAAATATAGGCGTTTGACTGTAGTTTCCATTTTGAAAAAATGCAGATTGTGCAAAAACTGTTAGTCCGTCAGAGTCGGGGTTCTGCACACATAAAATGCATGTAAATAGCTACCTTTGTGCAAAGTTTCAGTTTTTAAAATTAAAAAATGGTGGAATTGTGAATTTTGTAAGAAAACACTGAATTTTCCGGGTTTTCCGGGTTTTCTCCGATTCTAACTATCCGATTGGGTCATTCGACCTTTCATTCTCTTCGTAATTTAATTCTCCACAATTCGTTTATTGACATCATTAAGATTACTTCATTAGTTTCCATTTTACAAGCAAAAAAACAAAAAAAAAACGCGTTTTTTCTTGTAAATTGTTTATAACAAACTAAAAATTATGATTCTCGAGTTGGAAATTATGCAGAATTCATCTACTAACTGTCCTGTATGCTCTGTTGCTTGGCCTATTCCAGATGTTGATTTTCAAATTACAAATATTAAATGAGGAAAATAACTTGTGATACCATCAGCAATTTTTGGCCCCACCCTGTATAAGGAGGCCAAATTTAGATTGGTTAAGTGCTCAATCGTTTAATACTTGAATCAATTGAAATGTTTGAAGTTCGAGGAAATGTAACTCAATTTCTTAATTTAAAAGTTCCACAAAACAAGCAATTACTTAATTGGATCGTCAATCGGTTCTCAGCATCCATTGAGCAGTTAATGGCGTCGAAATCTTGAATCGGTTCCAAATCGTTGTGAATGAGAATAGCCACTTACTTTGTCGAGTGATTTGCAACCTATAAATAAAGTTGGTTGGCGATAAGCTCCAAGCTTTTCTCGGGTTCATCCTTTCACTTCAATGACCGGTTGACCTTTTGTGAAATATTATTTTCATAAACACAAGTATTTATTACCTGTATTGAAATTAATATCATCTTCATACAGATTTTCATTATAACATCACTAAATTCAACAAAAACAGACCCATTTTTTATTGGTAATCATATTAATGTGAGTAGGGTAAAGGCACCACTTTTAGCCACTTTAAGCAAATTTATAATTGAAAAAATGAAGAATGACCTTAATATTCATATTTTGAACTGCCACAGTTTTTTGTAAATTTTGGGAATTTAATTATTTAGGCGATTTGTACAATTCCACCACTTTCGGCCACTTTGTTCTTCAATGAGTCACGTTTTTCGCAAAAATGCTATACAGGGTGCGGCCTAAGAAACGCCGAAAGCCGCCGTATCTCCGTTATTTATGGCTCGAATTAAGTGCAACAAAAATTGGAATAAATCGTTTTATAAACACTACAAGTATTTTAAATTTTTTCAAGGTCAAATAATTTATTTTATTTTTCAAATCAATGAGTATATTTTTCTATTTGTATTCTGAAGGAGATTTTTTCCTAAAAAAATTGAAATTGTATGTTTATAAAACAACGATTTATTCCAGTTTTTGTTTCATTTAAATCGAGCCATAAATAATGGAGATACGGCTTGCGGCGCTTTTTAGGCCGCACCTGCACCTGCATACAAATAAAATTTAAGATTAGTTTTATCGCTGCAAAAATCGACGATAAGAGATAAATGTTAAAAGATATTCTTATAAGTATTAACAATATCTTAGAACTGTCAGTTCATAAATAATGTTTCCAGATAATGAGCTCAAACAGCTTTCCTTGCCTAACTTGGACTAATCCTTTCTTCTCAATGTGTCTCAACTGTAATAAACATTATTGCATTCATTGTCCATTTTTAAACCAGGAGGAGCGTTAGAAGGCCATTTACGTTAAACAATTATTATTACCATTGGCCAGTTCCCAATAGTAAAAAATCATTTTGATAAATTTGGCGTGACTGAACCACAACTAGTGAGAAATTTTGTGCCCAAATCGGGGATCTAACCCTGGACTCTGTTGTAGATTTAAATATCCTGACGGCCTGACTCGAGGCAGTGTCGACCAAGAGAAGCCAAAAAAATAAAATTTTGGTAAGAAAAACGGCGGCACTGAAGTAGCATTAGCCTTGATGCTTCCTAAACATTAACTTCCGCTACTTTAGATCTCGCACAGTCGACAAAATTTCTGCAAACTGATACTACTGTCTTGTCCCATTTGTAACATTCCAGTTTCATTCCACTCACAGCATCAATTTCTCTTTTGCCGCGCGCCATCAATGTGACGATTTGTTTTAGGTGACGTCTATCTTCAGTGGCTGCATTTCCGCTACCACTATCTAGCCTTAATTCCGGAAACGAAACTGTTGCTCAGCACTCTTCGCCAACATTACCTCCTGGGTCTCATCACCAATGGGCCGTCGAACGCCCAATGGGAGAAAATCCACCGGCTGGATTTGCAATCCCATTTTGATGTTTTGTTGGTCTCCGGCGATCTGCCTTGGGAGAAGCCGAATCACAAGATTTTTTTCGAGGCCTGCCGGTTCTTGGGCGTGGAACCCCACCAGTGCATCATGGTCGGCGACAAGTTGGAGACGGATATTTTGGGCGGCATCCAGGCGAAATTGGGCGGCACCGTTTGGCTGCCGCTTTCCAGCGCGGATTTGGACTCCAACGGCCCGATCCCCGACTACATCATCAAGAACCTGATCGATTTACCTGATTTGTTACCAAACAATCCGAAAGTACCTGCTTTTAGGCGCAAGGGCGGCATGAAGCTGGTGGTGCCTTTGCCGGACATATTCGATTGCAACAGCAATTCGAGCGACGGTAGTTGAATCAAATTTCTTTTGTTGTTCACTTTTAGGCCAGGTATCTAAACTGTATTAGGTATGCTAGAACCCTGTAGTGACACAGCCTAAGCGTGACGTCGCTGGCGGATGAATCAAGGTTTAAAGGTAATTTGCAGTCCTTAAAAAATATAGTAAAACCATCTAGAACTTTTTTTTTTAATTACAACACATTGTAATTTTTTTAAATTTATTAGTTGCTTTCTTTTACCATATTTATTTTTTTGTTGCTGCAGCTGGGTATTTAAAAAATTTATTTTTCCGGTGATCGTTAATTTACGGGTCAATTTAATGAACAGGAAATCATTCATTTATGACCCATTTTAATGAATGATTTCTTATAAATGCATGATTTTGGCATCTAGGTAACAAAATATACGAATAGATTGAAATGGCACTTTATTTAAATGCAAGATGACAAAATGAATGCAAAATATACCAATGAGAAATACGAATTTAATTAATTACTTATGTTATGTTTATAGTAATACTATTTATATAGAAGTTAGCAACCGTACAGCCAGTAAAATTGATAAAAAGTGCAGATGGATTGTCAAACTTTTGACACTTTTTGTAAGCCATGGCACCGTTGGTTTGAATATCTATTGATTTAAAATGTTTGACGTGCTTGATTCGAATATCTATTGGAATTTCTGCCACGAAAAAAAATTACATTTTCTTCAATTTCGTAAGATTCGATCAACGGAAAAATATTGTAAACAACTTTTGCGTTAATGGGCGATTAATAATCTCAACAATATTAACGCGCTCGCTCTGCTCACGCATTAAACTGTCTCGATTATTAATCGCTCTCATTAACGCACTTGTTGGTTAAATATCTATTGATGAATATGCGCTGCCTTACAAAAGCTCTAATAATAATAGGATCAACATTGCATTTTAGAGAAAGTTTTGTTGCTAATTTTAAATTAATTCCGACAGTCTTAAAATTAGTTTCAATATACAACGTGTCCCGGAAATAATGTCATTCATTTTAACCCGTAGTAGAACTCCTCAAAACAAACATTTTTTTCTATGTACTATTTTTTCGAAATCGCAATTTTGTTTTGGCATTTTACCCTCCCTGAAATTGACGAGCCGCCTTGATTTAATATTTTTGCTGACTGCATAAAAAATTGTCTTTCATTGGATATTCAAGGTGTGTGCGTTTTATAATAAATAATTTTTTTACTCACTTATTTAAACCACCCGCCGCACATCTAGTCTTTGTTATTGTAAATGCTTGTAACAACTATTTTGAACATACCATTTTTGGTAGTAAAACTTTGACAAGGACTCAAATTATTTCATTGATGTATTACCATAGCATTTTTCAATTTGCATTCCAGAACTTTACAATAACAGCAACGGTTAAATTAATGAGTTGCTGCGTCGACAGAACTACAAAGCAGGGAATGTTTTCTTGCGTTGGTTTTTTGTTCTACGCTTATCGGTGTTTAACATTCTGCATTATTATCCATAGGCGGGTAACGAAATAAGAGACAGTTATTTAAAAAAGTTCTTGGATTTGACGAGTTCTATCACTGATTAAAATTAATGACATTATTTCTGGGACACGTTGTATTTACAAAATAAGTGTTCCAGTATTTTTTAATTCACGCCTAATCAATTATCAGTATCAAACAAATTATAAATTTTCAATAGCCCATATTTAGGTACCTAGATATACCTTTGATAATTATAGTTGACCCTTTCACCTTGATCATAGTATAGAAATTACTTATCATTAACAAAACAATTGAATACAATATTTTTTCGGTCCAATCAAAACTTTTATTGTGTTAATAACATTAGTAATAATTGTTTAAAACTTTGCCTTTCTTTAAACTTGTAAAAAATTAATTTTTAATAAATAGTAAATAAATCTTTATTATTTTAAAACAAATTTAAGTTATTGTAAACGTCATTCAACGCAGATAACTCGGAATAATTTTATAAAATCAAAAAATATTCCATAAAAATATAGAAATTCAAAATGAAAATCAAAATGAAGACGAGCGCTATATGACACTGCGATTAAAAGAAACGAGCATACCTAATACAGTTTCGATACCTTGGTTTTAGGATTAGGCGTTGTGAATGTGATAAAAATTGAGATTGAGCGAAGCGGCGGTGCTAAAATTGTTTTGTGATCATGTGGCTGATTTTATTCTTGTTCAAGTTGTTTTTGTTGAGTTGTGTTCAGTAAGAACCAAAATTTTAGTCTTAAGTACCTTTTTAAGTTTTAATTTGACCGGTACTGGCCGTTCGACAAAACCAAATCGTATCCGGGGTGCGACTCAAACAATAAAAAATGTAAAATAAAATAAATGAAACAGATGTCATCTGATTGAAACGAAGTGCAAATCATATTTATTATAATTCTTGGGTGTTGGTGTGCACATTACAAAATTTTGCTTTCGACTTTGTTTGTAAATAGGGTTATTTTTGCTGTTTTTCGACTGATTTCTGCTACAGTGGGTTTTTTAATTCCAGAAATAGTCACGAGGCCGTAAATTATTTTTTTTATGTTGATAGAAACGGCATTTTATATCTGCCAGTTTAAGGTTATATTAGTAGAAAATATAGCACAAAACTGTTCTTTCAAATGAAGCAATGTGAGTATTTTTTTTATGTTGATGGTAACGGCATTTTATATCTGTCAGTTTAAGACTATATTAGTAGAAAATATAGCACAAAACTTTTGATATTCTGTAACATATGAATGGTTTTGTCAAAATTGTACCGATTACTATCGACATCAAGTGAAAATATAACATATTTATATATACATATAAACAAAAAATATTTTTTCACAACCTTCTGACAGTTTCTGGACTTAAAAAACACACCATAGATCTAGTTAGTGTTAATTATACAGGGTGATGTTATGTGTTAGTGAAAACTATTTTTTTAAAAAAACCTGTAGAAAGAAAAATTTCTAGGAGTTTTGGTGCGCAATTTTTATCTTTAGGTAATTAAAAATATGCATGTTTTGGGTGTCTAGCCCCTGTACACAAATAATTTTACGTATTTAAGTGAGTACAACAGATAAGTCTGCTTTTACCTCCAATAGTATTAGGATCGATGTTAACTAAAGTAATCCCATTGTATAAAGTACACTTCAAGTCATATCAAATTAGACTTTAGCTTGTGACGTACAGCGAAGTTGTATTCTGAATGCTTTGAGATGTGTATGTGTGTGATTTGTAAATGCCGATCTCATCGATTATCTTGGAAGATGTCCAAAAATCTACATTAAATTAAATTTAGTTAAGGGTATATCCTACCTTAAGTGGAAGTACATTGGATAAGAAAAAATCCGAAAAAATACCACATGTCGCAAAAAATTTAAAAAAATAAATTATACACTTAGGTGGAGAATTTTATTTGTATAACCTGAGGACTGCGTTTAGATCCTGCTAGAGGATGTAGCGCCCAAAGATTATAATAATACTTCTCTACCGTGGTGTATATACAATTTTTTTCTGCTACTAGTAATATTTAAATTTAAAATATTTTTTATTACAAATTATCGAAAAATATATAAATTTTTGTTTCCACGTTTTGGTTGGCGTATTCACTACAATTTTTGATTGTACTTTTGCCTACGTCGCGGTATTAAAATTCCGCTTATCCAAATATAATTTGTTGAGACTTTTAGGAGCACTTAATTTTTCCCACTTGACCCACTTAAAATCAGATTCGTTCCAATTTCGTGGAAAGCTGTAAATTTTCGATGAGAACGTTTTGGCCATCTTCCAAGACGATCGGCGCATTTATCGAACTTGACTAATTAACATGTAAATCAATTTGCACTCTAACGATATTATTAACGTTCGATGTACATATAAACGACGCTACCGACAAAACGGCGGTCACTTCGAAGGTTGTGTTTACGTTTTAGTGTGCAATTATGTTCAGTTTAAGTACAAAATTTAGCTCTAATTTCGTTCTGTTTATTTAATGTACTTATTGCCTCTGTTTTAAATATTATCTGTTGACAAAATGCATATTTTTATATTTACAAAGTAATAAATTTTTCGATATAAGCTTATTTTTGTAATCTCTTGTTGTGTAGTCCTCTAATAAATTATATCAAACGCAACCGACTTTGTTTTCTTTGTTTGTCTAATTGTGGCACGCGCGACACCGGCGCAATCTCAATTGGAAGGCCTTGACTTTCTAATGTTTTTATTTACAATTCTGTAAACGAATTTCGTCATTGTAAATTGTTTGTGATTTTTCACGTGACTGCCTTAATTGGTCGTTGGTTCAATCGCCGCCCCAAGCTGGTGACGTTGGTCGAATTGGGTTATTTGCGTCGATGAGGGGCTTTGCCAAAAAAATTCTATTGTCAACTTCGAACCAAAATAAGAACGAGATTTTTGCTTTATTGTGCACATAAAATTGGATTCTTGCAAAATATTGGCAAAGCGACTTAAAAAAAAAAAAAAATTTTTGGTGCAATGAATTAAATTGAATTCGAATTGTTTGCTTGCTCGAATCAAATTGAACCCACAAATAGATTGAGGAATTCTCTAGAAAACTTCACATATACAGGGTGTTTACTAAATTCAGGAGGTTATTCCTTGGGTATTTGAAGTTTTTTTTTGTCTTTTGATGATTTTGGGGAAGACGCTTTGTTTCGAAGATGTGGGTCGATAAAACTTGTCAACTTCGAACCAAAATAATAACGAAATTTTTGCTTTATTGTGCATATAATTGAGGCGCTTCTTACAAAAACGACCATAGTCCAAAAATGCGAATTCGCGGTTAGTATTGAGTTACAGAGTTTCTTGGACGCCCAATCGAATGGTGTGATCGGTTTCTGCAAGAAGATACATAATCCAACGTTATAGTTAAGTAAATATTTGCTTGTTCTGCAAAAACAGCCATTGCCCATTCGATATTCATAAGAAATATCACCAAAAAAAATTAGGACTATGGTTGTTTTTGTAAAAAACGCTTCAATTGGATTCCTGCAAAATATTGACAAAGCGACTTAAAAAAAAAAAATTTTGGTGCAATGAATAAAATTGAATTCGAATTGTTTGTTTGCTCGAATCAAATTGAACCCACAAATAGATTGAGGAATTCTCTAGAAAACTTCACATATACAGGGTGTTTACTAAATTCAGGAGGTTATTCCTTGGGTATTTGAAGTTTTTTTTTGTCTTTTGATGATTTTGGGGAAGACGCTTTGTTTCGAAGATGTGGGTCGATAAAACTTGTGAACTTCGAACCAAAATAATAACGAAATTTTTGCTTTATTGTGCATATAATTGGATTCCTGCAAAATATTGACAAAGCGACTTAAAAAAAAATAAATTTTGGTGCAATGAATAAAATTGAATTCGAATTGTTTGTTTGCTCGAATCAAATTGAACCCACAAATAGATTGAGGAATTCTCTAGAAAACTTCACATATACAGGGTGTTTACTAAACGTGAGGCAAGAATTCAGGAAGTTATTCCTTGGGTATTTGAAGGTTTTTTTTTGTCCTTTGATGATTTTGGGGAAGACGCTTTGTTTCGAAGATGTGGGTCGATAAAACTTGTCAACTTCGAACCAAAATAATAACGAAATTTTTGCTTTATTGTGCAAATAATTGGTTTCCTGCAAAGTATTGACAAAGCGACTTAAAAAAAAAAATAATTTTGGTGCAATGAATAAAATTGAATTCGAATTGTTTGTTTGCTCGAATTAAATTGAACCCACAAATAGATTGAGGAATTCTCTAGAAAACTTCACATAGGGTGACCTTGCCAGTGAATGAACACTTTGCATTTCGGTTGTCACATTTGCGTTCACAGAATTATTTTCTCCGTCCCCAATATCACTTTTGTTGCTAATAACTTGTTGTATCGATAGATATTTTGTTAGAGCACAAGATTATTGCATCATTTGGAAGACTCGCTACAAATCAATTTATTAAAAGACATTTAAATACAAGACGTACTAAATACCCAGTGAATGAACACCAAAACCAAAAACCAAAACAGCGACGTCCAGTAAATGAACACCCAATATGGATGACAATACATTAACTTCAAACGTATTTGTAATAAAGAAAAATTTGTTTCTTTGTTATAAATTATAAATTATGTTCAAAGATACCATGAAATAGGACCTGCCTCTACATTTGACTGCAACTCGCAACCAACTGTTGATTTGAGCAATGTCTTTTTTTGGAATAGACTGATAAGAAAAAAACGATAATTGGATCATATCTGTAGAGACCTAATGGAACTATTTCGTGCTCAAGATAGTTCGAAAATGCTCAATTGTTCTTAATAATTCAGTTTATTTGAGCAGTGTTCATTCACTGGACGGTTCACGATATACAAGGTGTTTACTAAACGTGCGGCAAAGATTCAGGAGGTTATTCGTTGGGTATTTGAAGCGTTTTTTTTTTGTCCTTTGATGATTTTGGGGAAGACGCTTTGTTTCGAAGATGTAGGGCGATAAAATCTTTTCGGAAAAAAATATTTATGACTTCTTAATCTACAAAAAATTTCTAAAAATGATTACCACATACCAAACTCTTTTAAAAACACCAGGGTTGTTTCTTATTGCATTACACCCCATAAGAAAAAAATTTTTTTTAATTATTCAAACTTTTATCGACCTGTACCTTTCCCAAAAACAATCAAAGGACAAAAAAATCTTCAAATAACTCCCTGAATTTTTGTATATAAAACAAAGTGGCAATAAATAAGAAATAAGAATGAAGATGAATAATGATGATTTAAGTTTAAATGAAAGGGAATACCTTTGTTTGTAGTTTACAGGAGTATAAATTTTTTTATTTTGAGATCTTTTAATCATAAATCCTCCTTGATCACTTCGTCATCTTTTCGAGCCATTCTGTTCGTTAAAGTTGCGAAAAAATGATTAAATAGCATTGCTTGTAAAGTAGGGTTATACAATAGATAAACGACGTCACACTACCAATTTTTCATCGAAAAATTCAGATTGAAGGTCACATTACACTTTTTTAAAAACATTTCATTAATTGAAAGAGCACTTCAAAATATTTTTTAATCCTTGTAAATTGAGGATAAAAATCTCTTGAATTAGATTTGAAAAATTGGCACATTTCCTTGTCAAGCAAACTGAAAATAATAACATAATTCAAAGCGATGCTTTTAATTCGTTGGCCCATGGGACGAAAATAATTTTTGTTTCACGACCCCAATACCGCCTATTAATAAACAATCGAAAATATTAAATAAAAATTAAAAAGATAAATTAAATCAATCCAATCAAAATTACCTAAAATAAATTATTGTTGTCATTGTATACAGAGTGATTTTCAAAAGGTAAAGAGTGGCCTCCATCAACATCACAATTTACAAAATGTATAATGAATAATAAAAATACAACAGTATTACATAAATGCTAGGAATAAAATGACGTTCCCACTTAAATTTTGTAACAATTAGGTGCCATCGGTGACCTTAGGGCCGGAATTCACTTTGGAGTCCGCCAAAATGGACGAAGTATACGACAGGTCATCCGCGATTTTTGAAAAGTGCTCATCGTCCAGCGTGGAGCGTCGTCTTAAGGCGTCGTGCAGCGGATCTGGAGCGATCTCCATATTCGTTACGCTCGAATTGGAACCCATCTTCCCGCGAAAAGGATTCTCAAACGCGTCCGGGTTTGCATAACTAACTTTACTGCCGATACTATCACGTTCATCGTCAGCATTGTTAAATCGGATGCTTTTGGGACGATCATCAGGAGTATTTCCCGATGCGAGATCGCCGTACAGTTGCTCCTCTGCAAAACTTTACGTCAATATCTATTTCGGTTTGTAATTGCACAACTTGATCCGCATGCGGGTTGCAGAATTGACACAAACCTCATCGACATTAGTGTTAGTGGATTGGACTTGAACTTCAAGGGGCACAATACACAAAAAATAAGTTCGTTTAATTTAAAAGTACGCTTAATTCTAAGAAAAATGGTATATGTATTTTGTTTCTACTCAGGTTATTTACTGAGTTATAATAAATTTAAAATGGGCGCGTGACGTCACTGGGCCGAGCTCAGCGCAGCGCCCCGTCTTATACGTGCAAAAATTGCTCGCTTCACACGATCATTTATTTACCTACCTTTAAACAATATTTTCGAAATTTTGTTACGAGTATTTAGACTGTTTTTTTGTATTGAAGACGATAGTGCAACTAAAATTTTAATATAGTGTCTAGTTTTTTCTAAAATATATTAAATGCGATGACACGGCACGGTGATTCCTACCATTTTTACGCGCTTCTAAAGGTTATTTCTAACGCATTAGATAATTTTTTTGAGTTACGTAAATGAACGACACTATGTACACGTTTATTAAGTTACCGAATGTAAATTAACAGACGAAAAAGGGACGTTTTGAAATGAAGCGCAAAAGTTTTGGTCGTCATAGTTTTTTATAGTTTCTTTTCTTTTCACATTTTTTATTCTCATTTTCCTGATTAATAAATAGATTTTCTGTTTCGGTTGTATGGTTTGTTTGGATTACGTTGGAGGTCCTTGATGTACTTTTTTTGTTTTTTGGAGCCAATAGGTTAATATGTACTGATGGTACAGCACTTTGTTTAAACAAGGTTCTTTTGAATTTGGCAGAAATTTTTTTCTTAGAATAAACGATCCGTCTAAATACCTTTCTAAAAAATGTTTATTGCAAATTCTTGCATTTTGTCCTGGCTGAAATGATTTCCTTTTACAAAATTCTGACCGAAATGCAAATCGTTTCGGCGATTTTTCTCTATTAGGACAACGATGTCCCGTTGGTTCACTGCACCCAAAAACTGGTCGGCGATGTTCTTGCGGCTACTGTTGCAAATAACTCTGAGTTATTCTGCATTTCCGAGTTTAAGTCGCAATCAACTTTTACTGATGATAATGAGGGTGCCACAAACCTCGTTGCTTTAAAAAATATTTTCGTAGATACTTCAGGACTGTACGACGAGCGAAAAAGGTCATAGAAAATGCACTTATACAGAATTCATCAAGTGCCTAAGTTAATCAATAACCCCACATACATAATTATTAGAAGAGGTTTAATGTTTAACCGTTTATATCATATTTATATCTAATTGTAAGTAACAAGATATTTATAAAAATTTACCAAATACAGGGTGAGTTAAGTTTTACCGCCCGTGGCAAAATAGGCCTTTAAAATAATTTGTCAATTCTCATAAATTGCATTAATAATTTTATATTATTAAGGTACATAGAAACCAAGAAAAAATCTTTTTCTTTAATCAAGAAAATTTTGGCTTTTTTTCAATTACTAATTGTTCAATTTATTAGTTTTTTTGATGTAAGAACAGTAAAATATTTTCACACAATTTAGTGTAATTGAAATAATTTTACTAATTTGGATCCATTAAATAAAGCCATTTCCGTATTAGAGGGTATTTTTTTAAATGATTTACGACATAAGCTGACCAATTCACCTAACAATGGTATTGATTTTGGGTATTTGACTGATTATTTATGACAGTCATAAACTTAAGTTAAAAGGTACAACGTTACATTTTACAGGACCGGAATAAGGGCCTTCGCTATTTCTTTAAAAGTTCACAACATCGTAACTAACAGCTACACGGTAATTATAATCATAATAAAAAATAATTTTTGCAATATTAAATTTTAAACTTGATAAGAAAATCGCTTACCAGCTTCTAATTTTCGTTAGTATATCTGTCTACAATTTTGTGTTTTAATTTTGCCGTTTGCAAAGTCAATATACCTATCGGTTATTGAACCTTCCCATAAAATAAATTGCTTAACTCACCCAAAGTTTAAAAACCCTGCTCACAACCCTAGGTCACTTATTGAATAAAGAAACATTCGCATTTGCAACAAATCTTCCAGCACTTAAACATAGTTGGTAAAAAGTGAAAATTAAAACTTTGTTTTGTGGAATAGTGAACATTTGTGTTTAGTTCAAGTATAATCATGTCATTTCAATACTCAGTCGAGGAGAAGCTTGAAAGGCTTTTAATTTATGAGTAATGGGGCATCACTTTGAGCATCTTTTATAAAATAAACTTAATATTTACTTATTAAAAACTTATTTTATTTGTCTCGCAAATTCCAGAATAGGGGTCTGGCAACAACAAAAACGCCGTTCCCTTCAGTTTTATGGGTCGATCATCAGGTATTGTTACCTGGTAGACCGTATTATCCATTGTTGGAAAGTCATAAATAAAAGTATTTTTCGTGCTTTATGTTAAATTTGATTTAATTCAAAAGGTAATAATTTTTTAACGAATCAAATTGCAATTAACAATGCTACGAATAATTTGACAAATTTTAAAATAAAAAAACCAAACATGGAAATTTTACCTGAAACTCTTTGTTTTACTTTTTTGGCTTAAAATAAAAATGATTTGGAAAAATTGTAGCACTAATCGAAAGTGTAAACTTCAACTGATGTGACATGTAAATTGCATAATTTCCCCTCAATCTTTAATAGGTATTATGGTCGGGGCGGTAAAACTTAACTCACCCTGTACAGCCCTGGGCATTTTTGCCCATGTTGATTATTACGGCTTACCTACTTTTATGGACGGATCACTTATAATATTGTAAAATGCAGTCATAAACGCAGAATATCTTTAGCCAAACTTTACTCACAATTAGATAAAATGGGAACGGAACGCACAGTTCTTATTTAATATTTAAAAAAAAAACTAAACACTGTATCGAAATTCTGTGTCTTTTATCGTCTTTAGCGCAAACATTCACACAGTCTCATATAAATTAAGCATTAAAAATATTATTTTTAGGTAGTTAAATCATTGTGCGAAACGATTAGCTTTTACACGTAAAAAATAAGCCGGTCGTTTGGGTCCAGCCCAGTGACGTCACACGGCAATTCTAAATGTCTTAATATCTTCTAAAACAATTTTTCTTTTCCATTGAATTTTTACCAAATAGTTTTTAATAGTTCCGACTGCAATAATTTAACATTAAATAATAATTACAAAAAAAAATTTTTTGTGTATCGCGCTCCTTTCACAAATAAATGTTCCGCCTTCTCCGAGATTCGAACCCGGGACTTTTCAGTCACACTCACCTGGCACGCTGCTTATGACGGCGCTTATATCCGCGTCGTTTTCAATGATGGTGTCACGACGTTGTTTCCTCTTCTTCTTCAAACCGCAGCAGGTCGTATCCTCTTCGACGTCTTCCAGTTCCACGTCGGGTCGTTTGAAAAGCAGCTCCCTCTCAGAGATCTCGGCCATCACTTGCGAGGCGCTTCTTTCGTGGCCAATGGAAAGGGCCGCCTCGCTCTTGGTGTCTGCGTCGTTCCCAGGGATCGCAGGGATCGCCTCGACCTCAATAATCGGTTCCGAAACGTGCAGTTCCTCTTCCACGACGACGACGGCGGCGTCCTCGAGCGAATTTAATTTCACGTCCCTGGCACCGTCGATTTTACGGAAATTCTCCACGTTAGCCGTCACTTTATTGATGTTCGTTTCCATGCTGGCCGTCAGGGTCAGCGAATGCTCCCTGTTCAGTTCGTTCCAAATGGCAGAGTCGAAACCTTTCCTTTGAATTGAACTCGGTTCTATGGCTAATGGCGCAGCTGGAGGTGAAAAAGTTTTTGGTAAGAGTGTCGGTAAAGTCACCGGAGGCGGTTTTAATGAAGGTCGACGCCGGTAGCTCGCCGGTGTCTCCGGTGGAGATTCTACTTCTGCTGGTACCAACGTGCGGATAATGGGAGGTGGTGTTGGTGGTACTGGAGTTTCTTCAAACACACCCTCCTTAGAAAGTCGATTGAAAATGTCATTTTCAATATCGACAGCTATCGACTTGCTCTTATCTTCGAAAATTGATTCTTTCGATACTACAGCTTCAGGCACAAAAAAGCTACTTAGTTCACTTGGTACATCTGACTCAAAAACCACCGTTGATGATGCTTTGGCCCCGATAGCCCTTTCTTGTTCTTCCTCATCACTGTTTTCTTCCTCCGCGACTACCTTTTCTTCTTCCTCCAAGACATTCCTTTCTTCTTCCTCCACATCCTTCTCTTCTTCCTCCAAGACATTCCTTTCTTCTTCCTCCACATCCTTCTCTTCTTCGTCCACGACATTCCTTTCTTCTTCCTCCGCGACAACCCTTCCTTCTTTTGGCGATTCGGCCAAAAAATCGTTCGACTCAGTTTGCGTCGAAGTGGTAGGATAAAATTGAGACAACGACACAGGCAACCCACACTCATAAAAATCCATCACATGGGTCAAAGAACCCACCTTAGTTTGGTAGTCGTCTCCCAACAGAAGATTGTTTCCAAACCGCATGGTTTCCTCGGGTTTGTAATAAGCGTCCAGGTTAGTTTGTTGCGAGCTGTCCGTTGTGAAAAGCCTTTGGCTTTGGGTCGCCGAAAGTGCTGGATAAACGGTAGAACCCGAGGTTCCAGTGACAGCATCGTGGAGCAAATCGCAATACTTGGTCTTCATCGCAGTGTCGCATTCGCGTTCCGGCGTCAGGTCGTAATCCGATTTCAGCAGCAGAGTCTCGTCGATGGTGGAGGAATAATTGGAATGCTCGCTGCGCGACGGGTTGCTCAGTTTGTCGGCGAACTTGCAGGTGAACTTGCAGGCCCTCGGAGGAGCCTTGAACATGCTTTCAGAAATTTCGAAAGGGGTAACATTCGCCTCGTGGTTCACGCCTACTTTACTTGGAAGCTGTACGGATGCGGCAGCGTGGTCATGGAGTTGGCTGTAGGTCGGAGAACCACATCTATCACGTACTGGTTTCTGGTGCGAAGAAGTCGCAACAAGTCGTCCACTCCCACAAGACTCGTGACAAGTCACCAGCTCACTAGGTGGATTGCTCATTGAGTCCTTCAAACTCGTCTGTTGAGTCGCCGAATTTTGAAAGTTCAAACTCTCACGAGGAACATAAATTGGACCTGTCAACAGCACAAATTCCTGCTCCTCATCACCAAGACCCTTGATCTTAACACTAGGTCGTTGCAGAGGTTCCGAAAGGCTCGAGCAAACCATTTTGGAACTCTTACTATAAGTAATGACGCTCTTGACGACTTCCGGCCCGGTCATGACCTGAACCGACACGTTTTGCTTGGCTTTTATGAACGAAGAACTCCGTGGCGTTGGAACCGGAACGCTTCGCGCTTTTATACTCACCGGTTCGCTCCTAGTCGGAGAAAGTTGTTTCCGTTCGTCCGGACTGAACGATATCCTCCTCGAGCTGGTTGTCGGCGTCGTTTCGGCGGAACTTAAGCTTTTGGCCGCCATCAGTTCCTCGACCGATTGATTTCCGGATTTTTGGACGAAAACCATCGACGTTTGGACGGAAACGCTATTAACCTGCGCTTTTTTGCCACAACACATGGAGATCACCGATTTCGGCCCACTTGGCGCCTTGGGGGAACAATGGATCTTCTTATTTGAATTGTCACTTTCGTCTGGCAATGGCGGCGCTTCGACGTCCGTCAACGAATGCGCCGATTGGCTGTCGTAATGGATGGTTGAGGTGTAAGTGGCGTCGAGACTTTCGTAGGAGGTGGTGGGTTCCGTTCGTTCCGTGAGTTTGTCCAAACTTGGCGCGTTTTGAAGCTTAACACTTCCTACCGACGTCCTCAATTGATGCAAACACGTTTCGTCGCTGTCGTCATTGTCATTGTCGTCTAAATCGTTTTTGAACATTGTTTCAGTGGCGTAATCGTGGTCCGCTACAACTGTTTCGTCGTGTTCTTCAACTAAACTGTTTTTTTCGGGCGTGTGTTGGACGCACTGAAATGGTAAACAGCGAACAGAGCCACATTCGCAGTCTTTGGGTTCCGAATCGATCGGTCTAACAATCGGTCCGCATATACAGTTCAAGCTGCTCTTCATCGTCTGTCTTTTGATCTTTATTTCGTATCTCGTTGCTGAATCTATGTCTTCCTCCTCATTGAACGGTATATTTAGCTCGACGCATAGATCTTCAATTTGTTTCATCATTTTTGCCTAAAATCATTTGATTAAGATTATGATCACGGCCAATCAATAATTGAGGACCTTGATGCAAAAAGGGGATAAGTCACAATATGAAAATTGGATTTATCGCCTTCTTGCATCAAAGACGCGTTATGGGATGAGTCAAAAGTAGCTTTAACTTCATTATGACATTATAACTTGTCCCATTCTGACATCAAACGACACCTAATTTACAATACATTCAAATGGAATACATAACTCGATATTGGGACAATAATGACTTATCCCCTTTTTGCACCAAGGTCCTCAATTATTTGGTTAAAATCATGATCAGAACTATAATTAATCATCTGATTATGGTTATGATCGTGATTGGTCACAAATGATTAGATTAAGATCATCATTATGGTCAATCATTAACTAGATAGTGATTGTGAAAATATAGTAATTACCTTGAATCATTCAAATCATCATTATTTGATTAAAATTGTGGCCATAATTTATCAATGATGATTTTTCATCTATTTCAAACCATGATTATGATCAATGACTTCATTAAGATCATAATCACTGTTAGGTAAATGACCATCTGATTATGATTACGATTATTCATTGTTTATTTGATTGAAAATGTAGTCATAATTTATCAACAATGATTCATCATCTGACCATGATTAATAACTTGATTAAAGTCATAATTTATTATTGGAATTGCGCTTATGGATTGTTTGTTGATTAAAATTGATGTCATTATTTATCAATGACGATTAATCATCTATTTCAGACCATGATTATCATCTTAATCAAGTCATTGATAGGCAAATAACCATCTGAATAGGATTACGATTATGCATTGTTTATTTGATTAAAAATGTAGCCATAATTTATCATTCATCATCTGATTGAGACCCAGATTATGATTAATAACTTGATTGCATTCATAATCATCATTGGAATTGTGCTTATGGATTACTTAATGATTAAAGTTGTAATCATAATTTATCAATGATGATTTTTCATAAATTTAAGATTCTCATTATGACCAATGACATGATTAAGATCGTAATTATTGATAGGCAATTAACCATCTGATTAGGATTACGATTATTCGTTGTTTATTTCATTTATCATTAATGATTCATGATGTGATTAAGACCATGATTATGATTAATAACTTAATTAGTCATAATCATGATTGGAATTGCGCTTATAGATTGTTTGTTGATTAAAATTGCCATAATTTATCAATGATGATTTGTCATTTATTTAAGACCATGATTATGATCAATGACTTGATTAAGTTCACAATAAGTGATAGGCAATTAATTATCTGACTAAGATACAATCATTGTTTATTTGATTAAAAATGTAAAAATGCAATGATACATCATCTGATTAAGACCATGATTATGATTAATGACTTGATCAGTAATTATGGTTTGGTCCTTAAATTGACAATTATTTTTT
The DNA here is from genome assembly GCA_949768715.1 of Dascillus cervinus. Classification (NCBI taxonomy): domain Eukaryota; kingdom Metazoa; phylum Arthropoda; class Insecta; order Coleoptera; family Dascillidae; genus Dascillus; species Dascillus cervinus. The sequence goes on along the minus strand of OX458318.1, from coordinate 2,626,563 downwards.
GATAATGGGACCCCTAGAGACTTACCAAATTCAAGCGACCTCGATTCGCTTCTATGTGACTGTTAAAAACTCTTCGCATCTCTTTGTTGGTGTACAAATCGTTTCTGATGATATCTTCGGTGATTCGAAGTGAAAATTGCAGGTATTCGTGTTCAGTCACGCTAGAAAAACGTTTTTTTCGATAGAACTTTCATGACAATTCAACGAGGGGATGATAAACTTTACCTAGAGTTAGAAGAGCCACTTTTATCGCTGCTTTTAATACTTTTCCGCCTTGCAGTAGGAACAGGTTTTGCTACATCCTTGGACACATCAAAATTATTAATATCATCAGGGACGAGTTTTGGTACAAACCTTGGGGGCCAAATCATGCTCATCAAGTCTCGGTTTTGCTCCACCTTTCATTTTAGGCATGCCAAAATCATGAATGTCATCATCAACCGACTCCAGCGGCACACTGAACTGAAATAAACCTAATAAGTACTTCTTCACCTAATTTAAAACTTACCTTAGGCTTGTTGAAAACCGGGTAATCCGTTGAAGTCGGAGACTGAAGTCTCGGTTTTGCTCCACCTTTCATCTTGGGCACGCCAAAATCATGAATGTCATCATCATCTAGCGCCAACTGCGGACTGGCCTGAAATATACCTAATAAACACTTCTTCACCTAATTTTTAAAACTTACCTTAGGCTTGTTGAAAACCGGGTAATCCGATGAAGTCGGAGACTGAGCTTTCGGAATCGACTAAAATCGCCCAAAATAATTAAATCAACCAATCTTCCCAAAAGCACAGCATGAATGAAAACTTTAGAGAAAATCAGAAGATATTCTATAGCACTCTAAAGCAACTAAAGCAGAAGAAAACACCTAGATTAAAAAATATAAAAGACAAAATGGGGAATATACTTACGAAAGAAAAGGATATAATGAACAGATGGAAACAATACTTTGAAGAGATGACCGAACTAGTACAAGAAGAAGATCAGAAAGAAATCTCCCAAATAACAAATGAACAAGGGGTGGAGTATGTTGAACCAATATTGATTGAAGAAGTTACCCAAGCTATTAAGAAACTAAAATTGGGCAAGGCGCCAGGGCAAGACGAAGTTACAGCAGAAATGTTGAAATATATGGGGGATCAAACTAAGCAAGAGTTTCTGTCATTATTAAACGACATTATAAAAGAAAAGAAAGTACCAAGTGATTGGAATAGGGGAGTAATATTGCCCTTGTATAAAAAAGGAGATACTAAAGATTGTAAACATTACCGAGGAATCACTTTAACTAGTTTACCTGCGAAAGTATTTACGAGAATAATTGAATATAGGCTGAGAGAAAAAATAGATACAACATTAGAGGAAACCCAGTATGGTTTTAGAAAGGGTAGAAGTACGCAAGACCAGATATTTATAATTAGACAGCTAGGGGAAAAATTATCAAGAAAAGAAGCTGAAATACACATCTGTTTCATTGACTTGAAAAAAGCTTTTGATAGAGTAATAAGAGGGGTTGTCTGGAAAAGTCTAAAGAGAAGAGGTGTTGAAGAAGGTGTAATAGAAATTATCAAGGCTTTATATAAAAACAATAAGAACATAGTAAGAACACATAACGATGAGTCTGCGGAATTTGAGACAGGTATAGGCCTAAGACAGGGCTGCGTACTGAGTCCGTTGCTGATTTCAAAAGTTATCGACGATGTTGTAAAGAGGTGTAAAGAAATAGGCAAGAATACAAAAATTGGCTTTAGAAAAATGAAAACAGTGACAATACAAGAATTACTGTTCGCTGACGATATTGTGTTAATGGCAGACAGTGAAGTGAAATTGCAACATAACTTAACAATATATAACGAAGAGCTAAAAAAAGTAAAGATGGAAATAAACATTGACAAAAGAAAAACTATGGTAATTGCAGGTACAGAAAGAAAGCACAAAATTAGGATCGATGGGAAGATAATGGAACAAGTTAAAAGTTATAAATACTTAGGAGCAATAATAGAAGATAATGGGAAAATGGAGGGTGAACTAAATGCAAAAATGGGTAAGGCAGGCAAATTATACAACTCACTAAAAACTACATTCCTGGGGAAGAAAGAGATATCAAAGGAGGTTAAAGCACAAGCATATAAGAGAGTAGTGAGACCATCATTGGTATACGGTAGCGAATCTTGGACCCTATCAATGAGAGAGAAAAGTAGAATCACAGCTGCGGAAATGAGGTTTTTGCGTAAAATAGAGGGAATTACAAGACAAGATAGGATAAGAAATGAGACAGTAAGAGAACATCTAGAAATAAAACCAATAGTGAGAGCCATAGAAGAGAGGCAACTGAGCTGGCTAGGACATACCCTCAGGATGAACGACGAAAGACTAACAAAGCAAATATATGAAGTTAAAACGCAAGGAAAAAATAAAGTTGGACGTCCGAGAATGAGATGGGAAGATCAAGTCCGTCAAGGGGAGGAAAAACGTGGAATCCATTGGAATGAGGTTAGAAGGGTAGCTCTGGATAAAGGTGTATGGAAGAGGAAAATATATGAGATACCGATTAATTGAAATGTAAAATTAAGTTGTTAGTCCGACACCTAACGGTATAAGGACATTTAGAATAAATAAATAAATAAATAAATAAATAACCTTCCCAAAAACTCACCGGAGGAGCGTATTCTTGCGACGAATTTGACCCTCTGCTAATTTTCGGCGATTTCAACTTCTTCTTGATCTCCTTCCTGGACGTCTTGGCACTGGGCCCGCTGGATTGCGCTCGTATCGGGCACTGACCTTACAAATTCGATTAATTTTACTCAATTTCACCGACTTAATCGCACCTGGTGTGGATTCGGCATGTCCTTGGGGTGTCTTCTGGTCTGCGGTCGCGGGGACAAGCTGCTCGATCGAGTCGGAGGCAGTTTTTCCTCTGGAGTGAGACAATCATGTTTCCTAATTAGGTGGCTGCTGCTCAAGTACGACGCTTCATTTAGCCTAAAATGACCGTGGAGGAGTTCTAACTGGACGGGGTCGAACTTACCTGCGTCCTGCAGTTGGAGTGGATGATTTCGACGAAGGGGTTTTTGGGGCTTTCACCGGAGATCGACCGCGCCGAGCTCTCCCGAAGGTCTTTGGAGCCGCTGTATCAACAACACTTTTAACCAACCGCAATTTTTTGTAATGGTTGGACATTTGAAAATAAACGTCCATTATAGGGACAGTCATGGTGTCAATTGTGTGTGCAAGTGCCAGGTGTGAGTGAAGTTTCATTGATCCAATAATCAATATTTTTCCGCAGCTGTTTCGTGTGTTGCTTCCTTACCTGTTTCGGAATTTTGTTGACCATGCATTTCACATCACCGAAAGTACATAAAATTTTGAAAAAATACCACTTGTCAATGTGACAGAAAACACGTTTTTGTGACAAAAAAATCAGTTTATTTACTAAATTATGATAAGTACATTCTTTTTTTATTTTTAAAGTCATTCTATACAAAAAATAGACCATCAAATGATCGACTAATGGAAGTTAAATAAATAAGTGTAAATATAAAAACATAAACATTAATACTGAAGATTTGTAGCACAGCAAATTTAATGCCTACCAAAGTGACATTTATCTCTTCTTCCCGCCGTATTTACAACCTAACACTAAAGTAAACTTACAAAAATAGTTTTTTACATATTGCACGTTGTTGATGTAGAAAAACCGCCAATAAAATTTAGGTCACGCCTACTGATGACGTATATGTCTATCTGGGACCATTCTGTGTTTTCGTCAACATAGTAAAAATGGGGCAATTAATTATCACAAAATAATTAAATTAATAAAATTTTCATCACAATTTTTGTCAAAAGTGATTTACAGTGTCATTTACAAGGCACTGTTTAGGAGGGATCAAACAGGGCGCACCCTTATAACAAAAAAAAGTCATTTTGAAAAAAAAATTACAATAACCAAGTTTGAAATGGTAAAGCTCAGAATCACATCACTTGTGGCCATCCCCAAAATGGAGATCTCATTAAAAGTTATTTATTTGAAATTTCCAGTTTAAAATGTTAATTGTTAGCGTTAGTTTTCGAGAAAAAAAATAAAAACTGATTTTTTATAAAAATCTCACAATTTCGTCAAAATTAATTTTTCAGGATCAGTATGATTGAGACAAAGATATCCAAAGTAAAAAAAATAATTCCAAAAGCTGTAATTAGTCTAAAATTTTCTTATATTGGAATCTTAAGATTAACAGTAATGATTTATGACTGTAACCAGTCGTTAGTACCTACTCGAAGAGGTAAGTGTAATTTAAATTTAAAATTTTCACTGTCGAGTGGAAGCCGGTCGATGTGAACAACAGGAGTGTACCAAGTCGGGCTTTTTTACATTCTTGTAGATTTCTAAAATTTACGTAAATTGTAAGTCTTCTAATAAATTACGATTATGAGTACAAAGATACTTTAAAATGTGAATGTTGAATTATTGTTTTTTAACTCGAAGACGACTTATTACATTCTTCGTTTGCAATATTTTTGATGCGATTACGGAAAAGGGATAGATGATTCGTAGTACCAGTTACCTACTTCCAGTTTCGGAGAAATTTTTACAATGCCATAAATTAAAATCGTACTTAACTTTTCGGATACTAACTAACGACTGTTTACAGTCATAAATCATTACTTTTACTTCTAAGATTCCAATATGAGAAAATTTTAGACTAATTACGGTTTTTGGATTTTTTTTTACCTTGGATATCTTTGTCTCAATCATACTGATCCCGAAAAGTGAAATTTGACAAAATTGGGAGATATTATTTTCATAAAAAATCAGCTTTTATTTTTTTTCTCGACAATTAACATTTGAAACTGGACATTTCTAGCCTCATACCAGAGGCATGCGTGCATCAAAAAAAAAACTCAATTTTGGAAGTGGCTACAAGTGATGGAACATCCTGTACAAAGAAAGACCATCGTGCTCGCTGTACCCTTCTCTAAATGCGCATATTTCTAACATACCAAAAAATTTAAAAACCTATGTACACAAAATCTGCAGTTTGCAGCCTTCGGCAGTTTTCTCTGAACCGGAAATAAATGTCACTTTGAAGCACTGTGGCACGGGACCTCCGATCGTATTGCCGTGGCTAAATTGGAAAAATTAGTAACAAACAAAACGATATTCACAGACCTATAAATGCGCGAGATTTTGAACTAAACCTAATTGTTAATAAATAGTTTCAATCTACGATTTTTTTTCCATTTTCAAAAAAATAGTTAATCTTTTAAAAAAATTATACATCGGTTATACCTTAGTTTGTGTTAAATTTAAAAAAGCTCGATTTGGTGTTAAAGCTAATCTCATTTTTTACGAAGAATCTGCGTGGGACTGTCCGGCGGCGATTCGGCGCTCGTTTCGTGCCTCAAAGACCTCCTCGGCACGTTTTTCAGACTAGTCGACAATTTTTTCAGAGGTCTTGGCGATATGCTTGTCGACTCCACGTTTTGAGGCACGTCGGAACTGTTGAACCAAACGCCTTTGATCGAATCAGACACTGAAATCACTTCAAGTTAATTTCACAAGCGAGAAATGGGAGTTACGTCACGAGGCCGAAGGCCGAATGACGTGATTATTTTGCGTGAATAATATATATGGCTATATGGAAAAATCATAAGAAATAGAATAAAAAGATGTATAGAGGGGAAAATAGGAGAAGATCAGGCAGGCTTTACAGCAGGACGGTTGGACGAAAGAAATGAGGAAAACATAGAAGCTCCTTTAGAGATGAGATCGATGAAGCCACGGACAGGAGAGGATTAAGAGGTCAGTGGAAAAATCGAGAGAAATGAAGGAGCTGGTTGAAGGAACTGTATACGTGTCCCAGAAATAATATCATTAATTTTAACCAGTGATAGAATTCGTCAAATCCAAGAACTTTTTTAAATAACTTTTTGGTGTAAACTTTTTGATTAACAAGTTAAAATTGTTGACAGATTTGACTCTTATTTCGTTACCCGCCTATAGATAATAATGCTGAATGTTAAACACCGATAAGCGTAGAACAAAAAACCAATGCAAGAAAACATTCCCTGATTTTTAGTTCTGTCGACGCAGCAACTCATTAAATTTGACGGTTGCTGTTATTGTAAAGTTCTGGAATGCAAATTGAAAAATGCTATGGTAATACATAAATGAAATAATTTGAGTCCTAGTCAAAGTTTTACTATCAAAAATGGTATGTTCAAAATAATTGTTACAAGTTACAAGTCACAATAACAAAGACTAGATGTGAGGCGGGTGGTTTAAATAAGTGAGTAAAAAAATTATTTATTATAAAACGCACATACCTTGAATATCCAATGAAAGATAATTTTTTATGCAGTCAGCGAAAACTAATATTCACGATCACCGTCAGTGATTCATCAAATCAAGGCGGCTCGTCAATTTCAGGGAGGGTAAAATGCCAAAACAAAATTGTGATTTCGAACAAATGGTACATAGAAAAAATGTTTGGTTTGAGGAGTTCTACTACGGGTTAAAATTAATATTATTTCCGGGACACGTTGTATATATAAAATTACCTCGGATGAATTTCTGGTCTCGTGCTTTGTGTGAGTGACCATGCGAATCGAGCAGTGCTGCAGCTAACATCGATGGACTGGACGTACACGAAGTGTCTCCAGTTCCAGTTGCACTAATTACAGAACAAAACGGACTAGGAGTTACTACTGGACTATAAACACGTGATATGAAATCTTCATAAGTTGTACTATCTTTGTGTTTCGTAATCACCGTTTCCAGTGACAGCGCACGTTCCTCATAACTATAAAAACAACAATTTAATTTAAAATAAAAAAAAAACAAGAAAACAAATTACTATTGTTGGTAAAACGGCAACGTGGTTCTTTTGGCGCGACTGGCGCATATAACAGTAGCCCTTATCAATCCCGCCAAGATTGTACTTTCAACGATGGCTTCATCGAACAACACACCAAAATGGGGCACCTAAATCGAAACAGTTATCACTTCAATTGCTTCCTAATATCAATTCTTACCTCCGGTTTGCAATTGAGCGTCACTCTATTTAAATTATTCCCTAGGGGATAAATCGTAATAAGAACATCACAGAATTCGGTAGGAATGATGTCTCGCCGGTAATCTCGACTGTGTTCCGACCAGACAATGTGAACCTCGTCGTTTCCCAAATGTCTAGTTTTATTCAAGACGGTTTCAGGGGTTTCCCCGGGCATCCGAGTGGCAACATGGAAGATCGCTTCCAGGAAACTGGTCGCATAATACGGCGCCGTTAGCCCTGTGGAACCCTGCTTCTGCAACCCTCCCAAAAATCCCGTGTGGCCCTCCAGTTCGACCTCCCAAGCCAACGCGGAGAGAAACTGTTCATAATTGGCGCTGCCGCCTTGATTCGACAAGATCGAATTTTTATCTTCCTGTCCGGGGCCGACGTAAATGACAGCGATTTTATGCGTTTCCCGACATCGTTGCGTATCGAGGTTCCTCAACTCTCGCAGTAGTCGTTCAGTTTTGCTGAGCAAATGCAACTGTTTGCGTCGTTCCCAACCGGATAGTCCCAACTGGGAGAATAAAAGCCTGCACTGCTGGAAGGCACCTTGTTCTACAATGCCAGCAGGGGCTTGTTGTATCGAAGTGATTTCGTAACCTTTTTTGGGCTTGTTGCAACTGTTGGGTCGCAACGCCGGTTGGCCCCTCATCGCATCCATGTTCTGGAGGAGTTTGCTCTGCTCAATTTCGATATTGCGTTGGCTGATCACGGAACCGATCGCTTCTTCTTCTAAATCGAACGAAATCGGCGAAGGGGCCGGTTGGTTCAATTTGCGATCGAAATCTTCCAAGCATTCAGGACTTGTATGGCCGAGGTACTGCAAAAGCTGCAAAGAAAATAATTTTCCAAAATAATACAGAGTGTTTATAAATGAATGAATCACAATCATTTGAGGAGCTTAAATTCAAAAGGAATAATATCCATTTTCAAGTTATTGGAGAAAACAAAGGTTTTTCAATAGCAGCGCAATACTGACAATCATAAAAAACATTGAATTTCAGGATATAATAGTACTTTTAACAGAAATTGGAAATTACCAATGACCGACTTCTTGCAAAAAAGAATTAGATAAAACTCTTTTTGAACTAAAAACCAGGACAAAACTCCATTTGTATAGAAACTTTATTGAAAAACATTGATAAATGTAGGAAATAGTTGTTGATTACAAAAAAATATTAAGTCTATATTCGCACACCTCCTTTCCGTTGTCTTTTCCTACCTCCCTGATTACTCACACTCGCAACTTCCAATTCTAGTTTTAACTGCAGAATACTGGAATTAATAGTTCACTGTCAAGCAAAATTCGACGGTGGCCAATATTGGTGATATTACGGTTTACAGATAAGAGCTAGGAGTTCCTGCTCATTTTGCATTTATTTATTTATATTATAAATCCGAAACAGTGGCAGTAACAATTCCAAACGTCGCATTTAATATTGTTAGTTAAGTTCGTCGATGCTGATACCTAAATTTGAACGTACAGATGTTTAATTTTGTTGAAATAAATATGGCTTCAAAGCTTTCCGACAAAAATTCAGACAATTTACTGAATATAGGTGACTCTATTGAAGGAAATAAAAAATTGTTTGATGAGCGAGTTATTTATAACCCAATTGACGATGATTAGTATTCTAGGGTTAATATGTACTTCCGTTTAAGAATAGAGGACATATATGACACTTTTTCTACTGATTATACAATGCAAGTAGAAATTGAGGAGGTTTCTGATGAATCAGATGAAGAGTCAGAAATCAATAATGTAGCAAATTATCAACAAACCGTTGGTGTGGTAAAAGATTTACAAAAATTCTTTAAAAATCAATACGATTCCAAAGCAATGGAGGTCTTATATACCAATAAATTACATATTCAACAAATGTGACATTTGGTTTCAATGTTCTCCCATAAACTAACAAAAAAATTTCAAACAATTTCATTTGTGTCACATTTTATACATTCATAAAATAATGTAATCAAATGCAATTCAAGCTTTGTATTTCTTGGATTAATTAACTCAAACTTCCTGCGAAGCAAGTTTTAAATCGTGTAAATTTGATGATAAAAACGCTCTAACTTCGCTGTCGCGTTTTTAATACTCATCAAATTTACACCATTTTAAGTTGCTACGCAACAAGTTATCGTAAATTAATCGATAAATACAAAGCTCTTATGGTATTAGTAGCGATAATATCCATTTTGAAACTAAGCTTCAATCATGATTGCAATTTCAAATAGGATAAAATATTTTTTGAACTTATTTGAGCGGATCTTGGGTCACAATCAGAATGAGGTATATGAAGCCATCTTTAACACAAACACGAAATTTTTGGATATTCCTTTTGAATTGTCATACGAGTAAGTTTGGGGCACGAGAGCGAAGCGAAGAGTGCTCCAATGTTACGAGTACGACACTCCGTCTTATAAAACGAGTGTAATATACTACTTTTTCTACTTTGAAAATTTGAAAATTCTGCTTCCTAAATATTCTAGGGATTTTTATAATTAGGCACTGGTTATGTTGGTATTAAAATCTCGAGTTTGATATTTTTGTGAAACAGTCATGGAAGAATTAAGTTGTACACTTTAACACAAAAACGAAATTTTTGGATAATATTCCTTTTGAATGTAAGGTTCTCATTTGTATTCACTCCGCATACTTACATCGTCCAACTGGTCGAGATCGGGGGCTGCGTTCGTAACATCCGGCAAAATATTCGGCGGCCTGTGCCTCATGGCTCGTTGCGGCAAGTGAGAATGAAAATTTTCCGCCAAAAAACTTTCAAGTTGACCCACGATCGAATTTCCCCTCTCTTTTTCGAGGGCGTCGTCGCTCGAGTGCCCGTCATCGTTGTTCGGCGAGTGCACATCGGGATTCCTGTACAAAATCGACGCGTCCCAACTCGATTTGCCGGACAGATCACGCAGCAGAACCCGAACCTGCTTCTCGGAGGTCGCCAGCCCTGCTGTAACTCCTCCACCGGGCAAATCCAATTTGGGCAACTCGATCAGACTCGCAATGATGTTCGGCGTCAAGACGAACAACTGGATGTTGGGGGCGGTGAAGATGTCCGCCGACAGTTCGTCAGAGGCAAGATTGGGGACGTCGTCGTGCTCGACGATCAGAGAACTGAGTGTCGCGGCGCCGATCGACATGGGAAAGTGGCCCAGATGGGTCACCAAGTGCGCCAAAACTGTTTTGGCACAGAGGGTGATGGCCTGTTGGCACTGGTGGCTTCTCGATGGAGACGAATTCGGTGAAGTTTTTTCGAAATTGTCTACCAGTATGTTGGGATCGAAATCGTCGTTCATGCTTGGTTGGGACAGTCCGCTGTTCAAACCAACTTCCCCCGTTATGATTTTATGCAAAACAGTGAAGACAAGCAACAGCAAGCAAGTTCCTCTGGTGTCGCCGTATTCTGAAATCTGCAGCAGTCTACCAGGGCCCAATTTCATGCACCACTCGCCCAAACACAACAAAAGAGTTGTGCCCAACACTCGGTCGTTTTCGCCAGCCGTTGAGCCTAACGGAGTGTGCAAGAACAAAGCTGAACATAACGTTCTGATGACGGCGTCTCCCAGGCGAGGATATTGAGTCCAGAGTAATGGCGCATGGTCGCACAATAAAAATAAGGTGTTGCTCGCTAATTGCGCTATGATCTTGTTGTTGAACTTCAGCGCCAACAATAATACATTGATTGCATCGGCCACTTTTGGATGGAAGGTTTGATTGGTTAATTCTTTGTAAATGAAAATTCCTAATGCTGATAGTGCTGTGCATCTTGCTATGCCTGTGGGTTCCCTCCGTCCAGACCTCAGGAGAATACTGACCACATGTTCCTAATTTACAGATACAATTTCATATTTTTTAAACTTGAACGCTACAAGTACAAGTTGACCATTAATGACTATTAATCTATTGCGAAGCTTTAGGAATAGTTATTATGCCACTCGCCTTTCGGACTCGTGGAATAACCCGTTTCTCTGGCGTGTAATTAATTAAAATTTTGGTTTGACAGCAAATTAATGCGGATTTTAAAATTTTCATAATTTAACCGATGCCAGTACAGTACAACTTCGCTAATTCGGACATTGGTACAATTCGGACAGTTTGGTGTCACCTGCTTCTATAATCTGGACATACGAAAACCATATAAATCTCAAGCTTCCACCGTACATGAAATTAAAAAAATAAATATATTAATAATAATAATTCGACCATGTTGTAGTTTGGCAATTGAACAATATTACTTCCAATTTTTAGGATTTTTCCGCTAGTGGAAAAAGGTTTTTACGGCCATTTTAATCCAAGGCTATCGAAACTAAAGGGCCCTTAAATGGTTGTAAAATTTTAACTGTATAAATGAACCATTTTCAATTTTTACTTTAATTTGTTTTTTTTTTAATCTTTTCAATATAAGAGTCCTCACATCGACTTCCGACTTGGAGACGCGTTGTAAATTTGCAAGTCAAGTCAAGGGAATCATCCCTGGAAAACTAGGAGAAAACTTTATCTGTCCGGTTCAGTGAAGTTGTACTGTATTATTATTAAAATGATGCCAACCATGGCTACCGAGATAACAGCCATTTACGGCCACCCTGTGCATTTTAATTACAAATTTAGGAAAAGTTCTTACCTTTATATTTGGACAAGGAACGACTTGAATGTACGGTTCAGGCTGTAATGCTAATAATCGATTTAAATCATCAGGCAAACTTAACAGATCGGCCAAGATGGAGACCGCTTCGGTTCTGGGCGAATTCTGGAGATCTGAACAGCTCAACACGGAATTGCATGCATGGATCAAATCAATGAGCAGCAATGTACTTCCTGGCAGTTGCAACGACAGAAATCTGGGTCCCAAGTATTTAAGCACCACATTTGCAGCCGGTCGAGATGAACCGCACAAAGCTACATAAACCCAAGTTTAAAAATCAAAAAATCAACAAACCGGTACAGTAATACCCCGATTTACGTTAAGGGTCATTTCACGCTACCTCACTAGTAAAAATTGAAAATATAATAATCGATTTTTTTTTTTCTTGATATAATTCTAAAAATGTATGTAAGTATCACTTAGAATATTTTTAAAAAATACAATTTTTCTAGTATTTTTCTTCGATGTTGGCAATATCAGTGTATATATTACAATTTCCCGACCGTCACTTTGGAATGCCCCAAATACAACAAGGTTGAAAATAGTATTTAACAGTGAAATAAATTTGTATGTCAAAATATTAAAAAAAAAATATTGTAATAAGAGCGAAAGAGCGACTGTATCGTGCGCCTGCGCGGTAACATTTTAAAAAAAAAGCGTTATAGTAACCCAACATAAACCGGGTATTAGTGTACTTACCTATGTGAAGCGCACGATAAAAATGTGGCAAGTAATTTCGATGTTGGGCATCGCAATTCAAAGTCACCGAACACAACAATCTCAAGGCATTCAATTTGCCAGCCTCGTACAAATTCGGCAACAACAACGCCTCAAAACACCAAGGTAATATTAAGGTGAAAGGCGGCACCAATTCCGGCATCGGAGGTGTGCTCATATTATCCGAGGAAACGCCTTGATTGCTCTTGATCTTAACGAATGTATCAGCAAGTTTGACCAAATATTCAAAAACTTGAGCGTGCAGTTTAGGATCACTGATTTGATTGACGTCCCCCAGAGCCCCGAGCATTCTCTTCCACAAAATAACGGCAACATCCGGCAGCCACCCCCGAACGGTCCCTCCGCACACGACGCCCCTGTGCTCACCGGAAATGTCCTGGGCATTGTTCTCCCCCAGCAGCACGTCCAACTGAATCGGGGAATCCTTGATGGACGTGCTTTCGAGCCCGCTCGACGGAGCCGGGCTCGGGGATCTCGTTCGATCCGTGGACTCCGTGTCGGGTTGTGGGAGGTTATCGAGAGAATGCGACCGAGGTTGACGGTGCTAGAATCACAATTGAAAGTTACACAACAAACTGGCACGGTTCCATTGGCAAGCCTCCAAGCCCCAACCTGCTGTCTGTAAGATGGACGTCTTTTGATCGCTAAATTCGTCTCGCTGTAGCTTCTCAATAAATTGGAGCGTTGGTTGCGTGAGACGCGAATGTGGTCGGGTGCCGTGGAATCTTGTCGACCTATTGTGTGGTGGCCGGAATCTGTTGCGCTACCGGGTGTGATACTTTCGGGTCTGCTTATGTTTCTGCGACCTTTCCTTGATTTCGGTTCTGGAAGCCTGTCTAATGGTAAATCAGTTAGGTCTAAGTTGTAAACGTGTCTTGCAAGAACGCGGGTGAGAGTTTCAAGGGTTTTCTGAAAAAGTAAATCACGAATATTTAGGTTATCTCCTTTTGCACAATGAGTGTTGAAAACATACAGTGTGTCCACGGATGGGGTTGATAAGAGGGAAAAAAAAAATATTTTTAACATTTTTCAATTTCGTGTTTTGTAATTTTTAGAACAACCTGTACATTTCAATAAAACTTCAAGCGAAACTTTTTGTAAAGAATAAGAATAATTTTTTCCCTCTTGTCAACCCCACTGTGGACACACTGTATAAAATAGCCGAAAAGAATAAATTCAGTATCTCAATTATTGTGCATATTTATAAAAAATCCTCAAACATGTAATTTTTAGATTATAAAATGATATCCTGCAAAGTGAAAATTTCAACTCTAAATTCAACCTTTTTTTTTAAATTCAATATCCTAAACTGTCGCTTTGAAGCGAAAGCTCCTCGAGGCTATGATTACATTAGCTTTTGGAAGACAGAACATAAAAACATTCATTTATAAAAAAAAAACAAAACGTAAAAACCATTAAAGCACAAATAACTCAACAAATTAACAAAAATTATCAGAAATTGTGGAAGAACTAAGGGCAAGAATAACTGAAGCTTGTAATTCCATTACTTTACAACTTACAACTTTACAAAACACTCGAAGAAATTTTCAAGATCGCTCGAGACATTGTCTGGCAGTCGAAGAAAAACACTTTGAACAATTCCTTTGATAATTTCTAATAATTTTTTGTTAAAAAAAAAACGCATACATAAGAAAAGAAAAAATATTTAATACAAAAAAATGAAATTTGTGAAAAGGTAACGTGAGTGAAAATGAACTATTCCTTGGGATATAGAGACAACAAACCAGGAATTTTTTTCAGCAGAATTCTTATTTTATGCATTTTTGTTAAATAAACTGTTTCTGCATTTCAGTTAACAAAATACAAACAACACGTACAACACTGACAATTACTGTCATGCAATCATAATCATAAACAAAACTAACACTTTATGTCACTTTATGAACATTTCAATCGTTTTTGCTTGCCTTCTCAATATCAAGAACGAAACGCTATTAGTTTTTGCTTTTTTTATTGTATTGCAGCGAATTTCGCCAAACAAATTAATCTTTTTACTGACAATTTTTGCAATAAATTTGTAAACCACATCATTTGTGAATAGACCATGAAGAGACCTTTCAAATGAGATATCACAATCCCCTACTTCCTAGTTAAAAATTTGGGGGCTGTAACTGTCACTCAAAGGGGGTTGAATTTAGGGATGAAATTTTAACTTTGCAGGATATCATTTCATAATCTAAAAATTACATTATGAGATTTTTTATAAATATGCACAATAATTAAGATACTGAATTTATTCCGTTTGGACGTTCCGCACAGTATAAAAAAAAATACTTACAGCCCATTCCTTAATTAATTCTTCCCAATTCGTGAGCGACGTGAGGACATTCAAGAACCTATCCCAAAGCTCCCTGGCGATCATAACGTTCAAATTGGCTTTGATCCACGTCACGATCAAAGTTTGGAATATCGCCGGGGCCAATTTCCCCCCTAAAGTGTGCCCCTTTTTTTTCGGCGGCGTCTCTGGCAACACTAACGAAGTTATCTGAAGTAATACTAACAATAATTGTTCCCAAGTGCTGGAATCCATTCGAGTATGCATAACCATGTAACGATAAATATTCAAAACGCGTTTGCAAGCGTCGGTCTGCTCTTCCAACAAGGACGGAAATTGCACATCAAGCTCTAACATGAAAACGTTAGAGGCATGGGTCATGAACATCTGAAGCACGTTCTGCAACCCAGCGCGAACCAACAGATTTTCTTTGTGAATGGCGCCCAGATAGGAATCGTTTCGTAATCGGCCTGGTCTGAAACCGTCGGGATCTTCTTGCGTCCTGGGCGCGTCGTCGGGAGGCTCCAACACGTACGGGGGCAGTTCGGGCAGATTAAATTGTATGAGATCTTTGTAAACGGCAACAGTCTTACGAATAGCTAGAGCGTGCCCGAAATTAAGTAGGAATGCCTGTCTGTAAATCTCGTGGACGAAATTCACGTTCTCGCGGGTGCTGCATAATACTTCTCGGACTATTTGTGTCGCCAGTTCGTCGTCGTTTGTGGTTCTTGTCGTTTGAATCGATATAGCTGGAAGAAATAAATAAAGAAATTAATTTAATTATCAATGCGCACTTAAGTAAGTGACACTTGTGACTATTGCACTTTAGTAAGTGACTATGAATTCCAGCCTTATCTTTAAACTGTTTTAGCAAAAAAATTTGGGCACTGAAAGAGAGGGGATAGACAAGTATGTCGATTTGTCATTATAGGGGTTGTGAGTGGTAAAACCTGCTAGAAATAAGTTCGGACGCAGTCAATTTGTGTGTGACGCATCTGACCGCTAGATGGCCAAATTATTTGCGTAAATTCAGAAGGCATGGTTCGCATCTTTATCAAAGAATATCTCAATCGTAACATAAGCCAAAATTCGAGCGGAAGCTGATCTATAAATATATGAAACTATACCACGGTTTGTACTTCCAGACGAAATTAGAAAGCTATGAAAAAATATTTTTATTTTACTTTACTTTATGTTGGTAGTGCATAACCTACAAAATTTTGACAAAATCTCTTAAATGTTACAGAATATTGAAGATAAAGTTTTCCTCATCGGAAGTTTCTATCAAAATGGTCGTAATGTTTCCTTCAACAAAAGCGTCTAATTCTGAAGCGACATTATTAATATAACCTTAAACTGACAGATGTAAAATGCCATTATTATCAACATAAAGTAAACAAAAATATTTTTTTACAGCCTTCTAACTAATCTGGAATTAAAAATCAAATTTGCAGATTATTGGTATTACTTTAAACTTGATAAAAGATTGATTATCTGAATTAACAAAAGATAATAAGATAACGTGTCATATGTTTGAAGAAATATTGTGCATTGCTAATAAGAAATTCAAACAACTCAGTGAATTATGTGTTTAAAAGTACAAAGTAATACTTTTTTCAGAAAACCATTACCATAAATATGTTTAGGTAACTGAGAACTAATACTTTTTTTCAGGAAACAATTTTGATAAATATGTTTAGGTAACTAAGAACTTTTTGTATTCATTTTTGTTTCATTTATTTAATTTTCAATTAATCAATGGGTCAAATTTGAGAATTTTATTTGCCACCTCTCATAAATTGTTCAATTTTTAAGGTTATCAAACCAGCCTAAAATTAACAGGCGGCATTCATTCATTTATGTGCACTCTGTACATTCCGAATTGTTAATTTCTCAAATTTAATTTAATTATTTGAAGAAATATTGTGCAATAATAAGAAATTCAAACAACTCGTGAATTAAGTGTTTAAAAATACAAAGTAACACTTTTTTCCAGAAACAACAATTTTAATAAATATGTTCATTAATTTAATTTTCAATTAATTAATGGGTCAAATTTGGGGGTTTAATTTGCCAACTCTCATAAATTGTTCAATTTTTAAGGTTATCAAACCAACCTAAAATTAACAGTTGCCATTCATTCATTCATTTATGTGCACTATGTACATTCCGAATTGTTAATTTCCCAAATTTAATTTAATTGCTTGAAGAAATTTTGCGCAATAATAAGAAGTTCAAACAACTCAGTGAATTAAGTGTTTTGAAATACAAAATAATACTTTTTTTCAGGAACCAATTTTGATAAATATGTTTAGGTAGCTAAGAACTTTTTATATTCATTTTTGTTAATTTTCAATTAATTAATGGGTCAAATTTGGGGATTTAATTTGCCACCTCTCATAAATTGTTCAATTTTTAAGGTTATCAAACCAGCCTAAAATTAACAAGCGGTATTCATTCATGTGCACTCTGTACATTCCAAAGTGTTAATTTCCCAAATTTAATTTAATTATTTGAAGAAATATTGTACAATAATAAGAAACTCAAACAACTTAGTGAATTGCGTGTTTAAAAATACAAAGTAACACTTTTTTTCAAGAAACAGCAATTTTGATAAATATGTTTAGGTAACTGAAAACTTTTTATATTCATTTTTGTTTCATTAATTTAATTTTCAATTATTTAATGGGTCAAATTTGAGAATTTAATTTGCCACCTCTCATAAATTGTTTAATTTTTAAGGTTATCAAACCAGCCTAAAATTACCAGTTGACATTTATTCATTTATGTGCACTCTGTACATTCTGAATTGTTAATTTCTCAAATTTAATTTGATTGTTTTATATCTAACAAGATGTTTAATTTAAGATAAGAAAACAATGTCGAATCAAGATGCAACTTACTGGAATCCAAACTAGGATGTGTTGAATCATGTTGTGAATCATCATCATGAGACGGAGGCTGCAGCAAAGAATGTGTGCTTGATATGGAAGGAGGTCCACCATCCGGCCCTTTTCTAACACAATGCATATAATTCGCCACCCATTTAATGAGAGAAACTCTGCAGGCCACGAATTCAGTTTCAGGTTCAGGTTTTCTCAACACGGGCAACTCTAAATTCGGCTGATACAACGACATTTCATAACAGAAATTAGGACACATTTTCGGCAGATAATAAATCTTAAATTTTTCTAACAAAAAATGGAAACATCGATAGTGCCTCGAAGCCTTATCGTGCCATTCCAATCTCACAACCGTTGTGACCATATGTTCGAGCAAAGTTTCTAAAAACAATCGGCCGCCCTGTTCCGGGTATTTTTCTCCACCTGACGGTGGAAGTATGGGCAGTAATTCGGTGGCCGACACGGGATTTTGCAAACCATCGTGAAAGACACTTCCACCGGCGTGGACGTGCATGCTGGCCTGAGCCGTGAATCCAGGGACCAAGGAAGCGAACATTTCGTGCACGTATTCGGGAGAATTCTCGCCTAAAGCTTGATACCACATCAAAAAGTACTTGATCGCTTGTCGCCTCAACCGGATCGAGTTTCCAGGATGCAATAGCTTCGCTAGCAGGCGTCCCAGCGAATGTAGCTGCCATTTCTTGTGCAGTAACTCGGGTAATAGAGCTAAAACCTGTTCTAAAATCCACAGTGCGCATTCTAATTCTTCCTTGTGAGCCTTGTGTACTGCAACGAAAACAACTGTACTACAAAACGTTAGCGAGTCTTGGGGAGCTTACCTAAGTGAAAAGACAGCTCTGTTCAAAGCCAACAACAAATAAAAACATGTTAATACAATTACACCCACATATAAGTACAGGGAAGAGACAAGCGCCAATAAATCTGATTCCAACGCATGCGATTAATTGGTGTTAAAGACTAAAATTGAACTGTTCTTACCGCGTTGTCGCAAATTTGATTCGGCTTGGATGAAACTGTCGTATAAAATGTGGTAGATGTGGCTGAAATTCGTTTCGAAAAGCCCCTTGGCTTCGGCAACATCCACATTATCTGAAACGTCACAATTGGAGGTTAGGTAAACACAAATTGGACGGAATTTCACAGGTGGGAGCAAACAAGTTGCTGAAATTACCTAAAATGATTTTTAGATGCTTCAAACGCGTGGCTAGGTCCTTTTTGGGGTCCTGGATCTTCAAAGTGGACTTTTTGATGTCCAAGTGAGATTTTTTGCTGAACATTTTCAACGCCGTAAATGCATTCGCGAACACTTATTATTATTGCTTATACTTAAACACAACATTTTATACTTCGTTAGAGCTTGTTTGTAAATAAAATATCACATTTTTAAAGACTTATGTTGACGTATAACACTGACAATAAAACATACGCCACCTGTAATATTGTCTTGAACTAACCTTGATATCAGAGGACTGTTCACAAAGTAAAACAACGAAAAAATGCAAGATAACTTTATTAATCATTTGCGGCCAAATCACTTTCGACGGTTTCGCTCTTCATCAATTCAGATTGCACCAAGGCGTTAAAAGGGCAGCTGTCGTATCCTTCATGGCGAGTCATTTGCCTGTCGATTTGGAAAAATAATATTAATTTAAAAACAAAATGAAGATCTTACTCAAAAACTTGTAACAATTCCTCAGGTGTGAGTTCATTAAAAAGCGTGAAAATACCGATGTTCCTGCTGGATGAAGCGATCAAATCTAACCCACAGCCCGGTAACCATCCCCTAAACAACAAAATTTGAAAAAGTTTTTAAAATTTCAATTCGTACTCAATGGTCGGGATAATTCTTCTTTTTCCTTTTCCAAAACCGTGTTTTATGAAATAATATAATTCATCGGCCCTTTCTGGCAAATTTTTTTTGAAATTGATTTGCACCAAGTACACCTGGTCGCGATCAATTCGATTCCCCTAGGAACGAGAATTATCTAAAAGTAATGTGACAAGCCGTTTTCCTTTTTAATGACAATAGAAATTATTATTATGTTTTGATGTAATTTGAATTCAAGAATTATTATTATACTTTAATATAATTTTAATTTATTTAACTGACCCAATTTATTTTGAACAATTTTTTCTTGAAACTTTTTTCTCTGGACGAATTTCTATTATGTCATTAAAAAGTAAAAGTGGTGGCTTACGTAAGAAGTGTAGGGATTTATTTCCCTTAGTTTTTCCCAAGGGAAAAACGCCCTTCTGGGAAATTTATCCAGCAATTTGTGGTCGAAGAAGAGGTTGAATATTATGCTCTTTCCTTTGTAGGTCTGATAGTTTAAATGTGGACCTGCAGATAAGTTCTAAAAACAATAATTCAGCCCTTTTGTATAAAACTTCTCACAATGTAATCCATTGGCTTCATTATGAGGAAAAGCTGTATTCTTCCGTAGTTATAAATTTCTGTTTGTAGTGCGGCAGTTCGCATCAAGTATTTAATAAACTTGCTTGAACTCGTGGCTCCAATAACAGTCATCACCGGCTCTTAAATGAATAAATCAGCAAAGAAACCAATTCGTCGGAAACTTACCATCCGTCCAATCTCTTCGAGAGACTCCTCTCAACATTTCATCGACCCTGCTTCCCTGATCGATTTTATCCATAAAAGACAGTTTATATAGATGAAAAAAATTCTTGGTGAACAATTCAATCCGGCCAGGATAAGTCACATTAAAATCCTTCAGAGCAGATCGAAAATCCGGGCATTGTTCATAAAGTCTGACCACTGGCACTCCTTGATCGAGAAGCTCGGAAGAAATGAGCCCCAAACCGGCACTACTTTCGCAAACGACTTGACGTCTATTCTTTTCGACGACCGGTAGCACATAACTCGCTATAACTTTAGCAATTTCTGAGTCGACCAAATACACGTTGTCGGGAGGTATTGAAGTCTTCTGCATTATGTGCTTCTCCGGCACAAATTGCCTGATTTCTTGGAGGTGTTTGGCACTGTTGAAATAATCGTTGAACTGTTTCGCCAATTTTTTGGTTTTCTTGGGCGGTTCCGGTTTAACAGCCTCATTGCTGAAAAAGCGTGTGAAATTAATTTTAAACAAATTATTTTTGAACCTCATTTTGAGGTTATTTAATTAGGGATTTTCTTGTTTGTGACGGGCGCATGCGTCCAATCAATTTTAACGTCCTAAAAAAAAAGTATTTCAAGATGGTCGTTGTTTAACATTAAAATCCATTTGATTACCATTTCATCATCGTAGGACAATAACCGGAATTTTAGTTTAATTTAGTTCGTTTGTAAAATTGAAAGTGAATGCTTAAATATGTGTGATGCATGCTCGGACTTTCTGCAACTTCTTGTTACATGTAAGTTTTTTGTTGTCATTGTGCATTTTCGAGAAAAATTTACCAATTGAAATTATTATCAGAAGCCTTTTTTAAGCCAAATTGTAAGTTACGATCGCAACTTCCTATTTAACCCTACTTTTAAAGCAAAACGAAAAAGATCTTTTGTTTGTCAACTTGACAGCTGCCAGAGTACACTCCCAGCGCGTGGTAAACACAGTTTAATTTTAGATGAGACCCAAATGTGTCGAGAATCTCACGAACAGCCAGTTTTGAGCAAGCAGGACATAAACACGCTGTTTCTCTACATCCAAACATGGCCTTCCAGGTACGATCTGAATTTCCGCTCGACCGCAACTAATTTATCATTTTCAGACAATGCATGTGCTGTTATCGAGATCCCAAGAACTTGGAGAGGTTCAGCTTCATCACACAAGGCATAATCTACTTGACCGTATGCCAAATAAAAGAACTAGGCGAAAAGGGGATGGAATCGGAGCCGAAACGTGACAACAAAGAAAAACCGACTGAAGATGTCTCCAAAAAACCGGTTGAAACCGATCCTGTGGTGTTGGAGCGCGATAAATTATTAGTGCTAGTTTCGAAAATTTTCCTGTTGAATTTTCCGCTTTACGACGCCTTCAAGCACACGATCCAAGCCAAATTGGACGAGCTGACCCAACAGGAAGTGCAGAATTTGAATCTGTTCTGTGATCTCCACGATTCGGAAATTCCAATTTATTTGCTTCGAAACGTTTGTTTGTTCTGCAAAATGGGGGGCCTGCACGCGATGACCGCCTGCTTCACTCACTTGTCGCCGGAGGCTCTGCCGGTGTCCACGGCCCACGCCATGATCTCCATTGTGTGTAATTTAAAGTTGTGGATGAATTTTAAGAGCATGGTCTCTTTGTTGGTGCCCTTGCGATCATGCGTTCTCAGGTACATGTGTAAATTATCGGATCAGGACTTGCGCACGCCTACAATCAAGAGCATGGCCGGTAAATGTTCCAAAACGCCCCAATCATGATTTAGAGTACTAATTTTGCAATTTTAGATTTTATGTGGAATGCAATTAAAGACCCCCTGGATACGCCGATGGCATTCGATTCAGACGGTTTAGATTTAGCCTTCAAATACTTCACTTCGAGCACTTTAACGATGAGGCTCGCTGGAATAACCCAAATCAACAATCAAATCGGGGTTTTGGCGGAATTGTGTGTGGGAGAAGCCCTACCGGAAGCCGAAGCGGCCCCAAGACACATGGCCGACTGGTTGATCAGCAATAACATAATTGCGCACATTTTCGGCCCTAATTTGCACGTGGAAGTGATCAAGCAGAGTCACATCATATTAAATTTCCTTGCAATGGAAGGTCGAATCACTTGCGAACACATTGACACGATCTGGTTGGCGGCACAGTTGAAGCACTGTTCCAAAACTGTTCATGACATTTTACCGGGGCTTGTAAAGCATCTCTCTACACTGCCGGCATTGCATCTGTACAATTTGCTGCAGAAATTGGAACCCAAGGAACACACTGAACAAGTAACATTCAAATTTTAGTCATTTTATTCAAAAAAACACCCAATTTTCTAAAAAATTCCAAGGGAAGAATTTCTTTTGGGGATTTTCTTTGTATAAAAAGTTCATTGAAAAATAGTGTCCGCTAAATAAATAGGTCGCGAAAATCAGTTTTTCTCAAATACCTCGTGAAGTATTGGTTTTATTTGAATTCTGGTTATTATAAAATTTGTTTATTATCAAAATCTGCACAAAATTTACATAGGACCAATAATGTTCAAGATATGAGGCTAAGAAAATTTTGATTATTCATTGGTAGAAAGTCATAGTTTCTCGTAACTTAAATTTGATTTAAGTAATAATTTTTTTACGAATCAAATTGCAGATATTAATGCTACGAATAATCTGTCAAATTTTGAAATAAAAAACCAAACATTGAAATTTTGCACAAAACTCTTTGTTTTACTTTTTTTGGCTTCAAATAAAAATAATCTGGAAAATTTGTTGCACTAATCGAAGGAAAATCTTCACTTGGAATTTTTTGGAATACCAAAATGACTGGACTAATTTATCATTTATCATTTGAAATTAATTTCCGGTTTTTAGACCATTTTTCTTGCATCTGCTCTGCTGAAATTCATTTGGACTCGAGGCGGGACCGGAGCGGAGCCAGGCTTAATCGGATTGGCCGCAACGGCGGCTGGAATTGCTCTGCATAAATGCGCCAGTTCATCAGAAAATAGTGTGAGTTTGGACCCGAGTAATTCAGAAGAAGAACATGTGAGTTTGCTTATGAGTTTTATGAAGTGGTTGCACAATTTTGTTGTGTAGGGTGAAAGCACGGGTCAATCTGAAAGTCACAAATCTGATAGCGAGGATATTGATGGCGTGGAAATTGAAGATGACATTGATGGGCACGTTTTAGTCGACAGTGAAGGCCCAAGCCCTTGTAAAATGGCGAGAAAACAAATTGAATGTGATGCCAGCAGTACGGATGTTGAAATTGAAGGTAATGTTATGTACAGAGTGGTCGTAAATGAATGTGGGCCAAGTGAGTGTGAAATTTGCCACCTATTATTTTATTTAAGTTTAAATTACAATTCCATAAATTTAAATCGTACTTAACTTTGCGGGTAGTGCTAACGACTGTTTACAATCATAAATCATTACTTTTACTCTTAGGACTCTAGTATAAGAGAATTTTAGACTAATTGCAGCTTTTGGATTTTTTTTTCTTTTTTAACAGTGCAATTGTTTATTTAGAAAAGGTAAATAATCACAACATAAACTCAACAGTGTAAAAATTCTAAAATATCCCCGAAAGAGAAACACGAAAAGATAAACCCAGTTTGGTTAGGTTAGATTAGGTTTAAAATTTGTATCTCTGTCAATCTTAGAGCAAATCGATTTTTAATTGCACCATTGTGTTTCTCGCAAAAAAATATATAAGTTTTCATGTTTATATGACGCTTTAAGCAAGAAAGAAAGAAAAGTGTTTTCCTTGGTTTGGCCTTTTTTTCCCACTTTTTTTTTTCTTTCTTTTTTTTCCTTACTAGGATAACTTTTTCTGCCGGAAACGATGGAACAAGAATCAATTGAGTTGCTCCAGTATTAACGGAGCTACAGCCATTTTCTCGATTTATAGTTTTCTATCTATGTCAATCTTAGAGCAAATCGATTTTTAATTGCACCATCGTGTTCCTCGCAAAAGTTTTCATGTTTATATGACGCTCTAAGCAAGAAAGAAAAAAAAGTGTTTTCCTTGGTTTGGCTTTTTTCTCCTTGTATTTAAACCGTGGCTGAATAACAACCTCTTATAATTTTACAACTTGAACAATTTATGAAATGATTTGTTTTACAAAAAATTCAGATGTCACTGGGAGTCCCTCGAAAGAAATCTTGGAGAAGAAAACGGTTAGCATCCCAAAAGTTAAACATGAAAAAAGACACATGTAAGTCCCGATCTGTTCAGTGTGGAACGAGAAAGTATTTATTTTTACTTTCAAGCACATCCCCCCGAAAAAAATTCATTGCCGGCATTAATTTGGTGGACAGTGTGGAGCCGGTCGGCGGCAGCAGTTCGCAAGACGAGGCGGACATCGAAGACAGCCCTACGAAATTTCGCAAAAGACGGAAAATATTGCGAAAAACAAGGAGCAAAAACCGACTGAAAAATAGAGGTTGCAACTGATTTTCTTGAAGGATGCACAATTCAATCGTTTGTTTCAGGGAAACGTTGCAAGAAACTGGTTGCGGTCGAGGCCATGAGCGAAGGGGACGTCGATAGCGATCAGGAAATGAAAAAAGTTGTGCTCAAAGATGCCGCTGCGTTGATTTTACCAGCCCCGTTGAATAGTCTCGTTGCGTAAGTTTTTTAATTAAATGAATCCCCCCATTTATCTCGTAGACTTGCGCGCTGACCTTGATGACATTTTTTAATTTATATGAATGCTTTAGGAACGCATAGGGAACAAAATATATTCCCCGCATTTCACGTTTTCAGCCTGAGAATTATATATTTTTTTTTTCTTTCCCTTTTTTTTCTCTATTATGCCTTTACAATCAGTAAATATTGTAATTTGCAATACCCATTCAAATAACTAAATAAATAATTTATTCAGAAAACAAGCCGCTTATTTGGAGGAGAGTTCTTCCTGCAGCGAATTAGGAAAGGAATCTGCGACGATCGAAGGTCACGATACGTCTTGTACAAATAATTTTCTTGCCATTCACACCAGAGCCACCGGACACATCCTCGAATTGTTGAGCGGCGAAGAAGCGGAAGCGGAAGGCGACGCCGATGGCAGCTATTCATCCAGAATGAGCAACAAGTCGGAGAAAAACATGGCCGATTTTGACGGAGAAGACTCGGTGTGTGAAGAGGAGCTGGCCCAATTAGCCGAACATGTAAATGTGTGAGTGTGTGATTTTTAAAATGATTTCGAACCGTAATTCTCAGGCTCAAATGAATCGCCATCTGAGTCAATCATCTCCTGAAAAATCGCCAGCAAAATTGGATCCACGCCTTTCCGCCTGCTTCAAAATCGACAATGTGTGTCAAGCCGGTAATACATTGTTGTGGGATTTGTTGCAAGACAATAAAATTGGGCAGTTGGGAGAGGGCCTTGCCCTGGAAGCCGAAAAGACTCTGTGCAATCTGTTGTGTTACAACACCGAACGGTCCATCCGAATGAAATTTATTGAAGGCTGTTTGCATAATCTTGCCAACAACGTGTAAGTTGCATCACTTTTTAAAATTAATTCAATCAGAGTGGGCATAAATTAATGTGGGTCAAGTGGGCTATGAATCGCGAAAAATATCTCAAGAAATGGCTAACCTGGAACAAAAGTGATTCAAGTGGACTTTTCATTGTTTTGAGAAATTAAATAAAAACAGACAGATTGGTCAGAAATTATGCTAACTCAATTTAGGCCAAATTGTCATTTGGATCACTTCTGTTGAAAAATTAAATAAAGACAAGACAGATTGATCGGAAATTATGCTAACTCAATTTAGGCCAAATTGTTACTTGAGTCATATCTGTTGAGCAATTAAATAAAAACAGACAGATTGGTCAGAAATTATGCTAACTCAATTTAGGCCAAACTGTCACTTGGATCATTTCTGTTGAAAAATTAAATAAGAACAGACAGTTTGGTCAGAAATTATGCTAACTCAATTTAGTCCAAACTGTTACTTGAGTCATTTCTGTTGAGAAATTAAATAAAAACAGACAGATTGGTCGGAAACTCAATTTAGGCCAAACTGTCACTTGGAAAACTTCTGTTCCAAACTAGCCAAATGTCAGTTTTGGCCGTTTTGAACCAAAAATTGAACAATTTCTGAGAGGCGGCAAATTGGCAAGTCCCAAAATTTCATGGCACGCTTGACCCATATATGTACTTGCATGTGAACCAATTTAATAATAAAAATGTTGTTTTCAGTTCCGTAATAGTCTCTTTGCGACTGCTCCCGAAATTACTGACCTCGTTCCAACAATTCCGAAACTTGGACATGCATCACATAACCCATTGGGCCGAGCGCGAGCACCACATGATGGCGCATTTTTTTAATAACCTAAAAACCTACACACTGGATCCATCGAAAGCTGTGCCTTTGTATACCCACCAGATGCAAGTGCAAGTTCGATTGCAATTTTTATCGGCGGTGTATTCTCCACTGGGATCGCCGCACAATTTCAAGTGAGTGCCATTATATAGAGCGGACATAAATTTTAAAATAGGAAGTAGTGTCTTGTGATACCTCATTTGAAAGGTCCCTTCATGCTCTATTCAAAAATGCTATAGCTTACAAATTTATTGCAAAAACTAACAATAAAAAAAAACTGTTTGACGAAATTCGCTACAACGCACTAAAAAATCAAAAACTAACCTTTGATAACCTTCAAAATTTAACAAAATCTCATTAATTTATGTTCACTCGGTATAACCGAAGAAGTTTTTGCAGATTAAGTCTGGAGCAGGTTGATATACTTTGGGAATGCCTAGCGCACGACCCGGAATGTTCAGATGAGTTGTTCAGTTGGTTATTGTCGCAAGCTAAAAGCACGGAACTGCACGCGCTCGGAATAGAAGCTTTGAAACGACTCTACCTGATCCACCTTCCCAGTCTGGCCCCGGAAAATTTCAGCATGACCTGTTTGAGTCTCTTTCAGCAGTTGTGTAATTTAGCCAGAATTGCCAGCGCGAATATGGACACCAGCGGCAAGGACGGCTATGTGGTAGGAATGGATCACATGTGGAAAATCGCGTTGCGCGCCAACAACACCGACGTAAGCATGGCCGCAATACAATACCTCAACAGTTACTATATGAGCCAAAACCTCCAACACGAAGGCCAGTTTGTGTGGCAGTGCATGTCACATCTGGCTTCGGCCACTGAAGATCTGATCTCGGCGAACAGTCCAGGGGAAGAAGAAACCCCACTACTTTACATCCAAAGGGCTCTTCTGTTGCTAAAAACTCACATGGAGACGTTCCGACGAAGATACGCGTACCACCTGAGACGATGGGCCTTGGAAGGCAAAGGGGTCGGCAGTCACGCAGCCCTCGGCGACCGTTCTTCGACCCCAATTCGATTGGTGATCCAACCTGCCAGCATGACTGAGAGGTGCGTTTTAGATCTTCTCAGTTCCGATTACGTGGCCGATTTGCGCGCCGAAGTCGTCGTTTGGTGGGAGAATCTCAGCCGACTTAAGAATTCCGAGTCGGAAGGTTCGTCGACCTTGGAAGGCCCATTACGGATCATAACGCAAGGCCAAGAATTGATTACGGAATCTGACGAAAAAACGCTGGCCGACATGGGATTCAAAGACAATCAGATGGTTTACATCTCGGTCGGAGCCCCGCGAGGCTTGAAGAAGCGCGACACTGTGGATTCACCTTCGTTGCAACCGCCCCCTCCGCGCGAGTCAATCCCCACACAGTTGCTGCTGCGGCCTAAATATTTCGAGCAACTCTTCAGTCTGATGCACACTTTAAGCGCGATGAAGACTCCGATGAAAGGGGGCCACCAGATTCCTCACACAAAAGCTCAGGTTTTGAGCAGGAGAGTCTGGGACATTTTGAGCCTGCTTCCGACCAGTCCGACATTGCTGAGAGGCTTCCAAGAGTTGGATATTCCTCTGACTGAACTGCTGGACCCGGCCAGTCCCCAAAAATTGATGTATTCCCTTTACATCGTGGAATCTCTGAGCATCAATAAAGGAACGTTGATGAAAAGCAACAAAAATGGGAAGCAACCCTGGAGCAGGACGTTCATCCTCCACGGGGGGCTCAGGCACCTCTTCGACATCTTCATGAGTGGGGTTCTGCAACGATCGGGGAGCGATGGAAGCGAATGGCAACAAGACTGTTTGGCGTCGCTACTGAAATTACTGTGCCAGTTGGGGGTCGAATCGATCTCCCAAGAAAGTAGGCCTACCAGGAGCGAAAAAATTATAATTCCGAGCCTAAACGAAGCCCTGTTGTCGATGATCAACGTCAAAACTGCAATGCCTCGTCTCACCAGCATTTTGGAGGAAGTTTCTTTACCGAGGGATCCGAATCATTACAAAACCGGCTTCTGGGGACGAGCTCAGGTCGTCCATTACGCGATGGCTCTGTTGGTTTCCTGGCTGCATTGCAGCGAAGAGGCCAAACAAGCCCTCTTCCAAACTCACAATTTCTCGATTTGGCTGAAACGTCTGGTGCTGGAGGACCCGGAGCCTTCGGTGCGTCGCGAGGTTTGTTCGGCGCTCTACCGGTTGTGTTTGGGGATTTCGGCGCGCGGCGACGGCCCCGACAGCAGCCTGGTCGCGCCGATGCTTTCTCAACTGTTGAGCTACATGGACATCGCCGAAGGTATGAGGCCGCAAAAAATAGAAGTCATTCAAGCGCCGGAAGAAGGCAAGGAACCGTACGGGCCGGCCTGTCGAGACTATTTCTGGCTCGTGTCGCGACTGGTCGACAGTTTACCAGACGATTTCGTCAAGGAGAGCCTGGAGGAGCCCCAAAATTGCGTGCTGGACGTGAACGGGCTGACGATTAAAATAGCCCAGTCGGTCCTGTCGAGAGAGTACTTGGAAGCCCGGTACCGAACCATCGACGACGATGGTTTGATCGGCCTGCTGAATCTGTTGACGAATTTGCTGAAGCACCGGCCGCCCTTTCAAACGAGCAAGCAGGGCCAGGAGCTCCTGTGCGAAATTTTCGCCTTCCTTTTCGCCCTCCCCAACCCCAAGAAGCGTCACGTCCCGAAATGCAAGTCGGCCAGGTCGCGAACAGCCGCTTTCGACCTGTTGGTCGAGCTGGTCAAAGGAGCCCCCGAGAATTACGCCATCCTCCACGAGAAGCTGCTGAAGCAGCACCAGCCGGGGCCGAACTCGCCCTATCCTTGGGACTATTGGCCCCACGAGGACGGTCGGTCGGAATGCGGCTACGTCGGTTTGACCAATCTCGGCGCCACCTGTTACATGGCTTCTTGCATGCAGCATCTTTACATGATGCCGCAAGCTCGCGCTTCGATCCTGGCGGCCGATACGCAGCACTCGAAGCACGAACCGGCGCTTAAAGAGCTGCAGAGGATGTTCGCGTATCTGTTGGAGAGCGAACGGAAGGCGTACAATCCGCGCAGCTTCTGCAAAGTGTACACGATGGACCACCAGCCGCTGAACACGGCCGAACAGAAGGACATGGCCGAGTTTTTTATCGATCTCGTTAGTAAATTAGAGGAAATGACGCCGACGCTGAAAAAGGTCGTCAAAAACTTATTTTGCGGCGTCACTAGTAATAATGTTGTTTCTTTAGTAAGTTTCAAGTTGTTTACTAATGGATTTGGATGTAATTGTGCTGTATTGTAGGACTGTGAACATGTAAGTAGGACTTTGGAAGAGTTTTATACCGTCCGTTGCCAAGTCGCTGACATGAGGAATTTGTACGAGTCGTTGGATGAGGTCACCGTGAAGGACACTCTCGAAGGCGACAATATGTACACTTGTTCGCAATGTGGCAAGAAAGTCCGGGCGGAGAAACGGTAAATGACCCAAATTGAATTATTTCCTTCACAGATTGTTCTCTGTTGCAGAGCTTGTTTCAAGAAGTTGCCCCATATTTTGTGTTTCAATACGATGCGATACACTTTCAATATGCTGACAATGCTGAAGGAGAAGGTTAACACTCATTTTTCGTTTCCATTGAGACTTAACATGGCCGGTTATGTTGAAAAGCAACTGATGCCCCAACAGTACCAAGGTAAATAAAGAATTTTTGTTTTTTTTTCTGTACAGAGTCATTTTGTAAGGTTGATTTTGCCGCTCATGATGATTTTGTAAAAATGGGGGATTTTTTTTTTTTAGTGTTAGGTTGGTGTTTTGTAATTCTTATCCAACTCGAAAGTAACGTTTCTTTTGATTATACAACGTTTTTTATTTCCAGGCAGGGTAGAAGGTTGAAAAAATATTTTTATGCATTTTATGTTGGTAGTGGTTGGTACTTGATACCTTCAATTGTTACTTAAATGTTACAGAATATTGAAGGTAGTGTTTTTCTCATTGGAAATTTCCTTGAAAATAGTCAAAGTGTGCTATATTTTCTAATTTTAAAGCTCATTACTAATATAACCTTAAACTGACTGATGTCAAATGCCATTACTATCAACATAAAGTAAAAAAAAAAGTTTTTCCACAGCCTTCCAACCGTTTCTGCGTATAGTATGCAATAAATCCTGCTGTTTAGTCATTTCTTAAAAATGACCCTGTACAAACTTAATTAAGTAAATTTTCAGAAGAAAGAGAAAAAACCATGGAACCTGAAGACGCCGAACAGTACGAATACGATCTCATAGGTGTCACCGTCCACACGGGCACCGCAGATGGAGGCCATTACTACAGCTTCATCAAGGACCGAACGGCCAGCGCCAGAGACAAGTGGTTCCTGTTCAACGACGCCGAAGTCAAACCTTTCGATCCCAATCAAATAGCCGCCGAGTGTTTCGGCGGCGAAATGACCAGCAAAACCTACGACAGTGTCACCGACAAATTCATGGACTTCAGTTTCGAAAAGACAAACAGTGCTTACATGTTATTTTACGAACGGTGCCCGTTGAACAACAGTTACGAAGGGATCGAGTGCCCGTCGACCGCGTACGATTCAGTCGACACTTTAATTTCGCCCTGTTCGCCGACCCCCAACGCCACGTTCGAACTCAGCAAGGAACTGGAAGACTGGATCTGGCAGGACAACATGCATTTCATCCAGGACAAGAACATTTTCGAGCACACCTACTTCAATTTCATGTGGCAGATCTGCGGTTACATCCCCCAGACGATCATGCCGCTGCAACCGGACATAACCCAAAAGGCCGCGCAACTCTCGACGTCGTTCTTCATCGAAACGTTCATCCACGCGAAAGAGAAACCGACGATGGTTCAGTGGGTGGAGCTGGTGACAAAACAGTTCAACGCGTGCCAGGAAGCCTGCATTTGGTTCCTGGAGCACATGGCAAACGACACCTGGTGGCCGGTGCAAGTGCTGTTGAAGTGTCCCAATCAGATGGTGCGACAGATGTTCCAGCGGCTCTGCATGCACGTGATTCAGAGGTTGCGGCAGTCTCATTCGAGTTTGTACTTGGTGGTCGACGATGACGTCCAAGAGGAGACGGATGAGGACGGTTACAAGCTGAATGTCAATCCGGAAAGTATAGGAAACGCTTCCTGCGTCACGAAATTCGTGAAAACGTTGCTGTCGTTGATGGAGCACGGCGCGAAAGCTCACCTGAAACACCTGACCGAGTATTTCGGTTTTTTGTACGAGTTCTGCCGAATGGGCGAAGATGAAGCTAAGTTTCTGCTGACGGTCGGAGCGATCAATTCGATGGTCCATTTCTATTTGGGTCAGAAGGCGAATGATTTCGTTGATGTCAGCGAAGGGGAGGACGAAGATGAAGTCGTGGCGCTGCCCACCGACAAGTACAAGCCTGCTTCTCTGGACAAAATGATCACTTTGATTGCGATTCTTGTGGAGAAGAGTCGAGATACCCACTTGAGGTTGAGGTTGAGCACGAAGGATTACAATGCTGTCGCCGGTGGGAAGGGTTTTCCGTTTTTGTACCAACAAATCAAGGACAATATTAATTTGACGCAGACGAGGAATTTGATTCATTCGTTGTGTCGAGGTAACGAAAGGCTGGCGACCTCGATCATTGGGATGGTGTCGCAAGCCATCAATCGGCATTCAGAAGCGTGCCAGCCGTTTTTCAAACTTCTTACCTTGTTGACGGAAACCGGTAGTCACAACAGCGGCGGTCCGTCCGGTTTGCCGTGCTTCACTCAATTGGTTCTTCATCGTGTTTGGGAAGCGGCTGAATGTTGTCCGTACGCCGCGTTGGATTGGCTCGCCGTTCAGGTATGTAATGACAGGGTTAATGGGGTTGATAGTAGACAGAATGCATTTAGGGTCAATCGGGGCTAATATGATACAGAATCATAACTCCCCAATACCATTTGTTGCAAACACGTGAAAAAAATACTGAAAGGCTTTTTTTTTTTTTTAAACAGTGCAATTGTTTATTTAGAACAGGTAAATAATCACAACATAATCTCAGCAGTGTAAAAATTCTAAAAATATCCCCGTAAGAGAAACACGAAAAGATAAACCTAGTTTGGTCAATAGGTCTTTCACAAAGAATTTAGAAGTTCGGAATTATTTGAAGTTTGAACGTCTACTAGAAAATTGAAGCTACTCGATTTAGTCTTATTGTTTGGTATTTGCTCACAATTATTTGACTTTTGAATATCTACTGAGAGATTGGAACTACTTGTTTCAGTCTTATCATTTGGTACAATCATTTCTAAGTCGCAGTTTTTGTTTTTTGACAGGTTGTGTTCCTGTAGCATAGTAAATATTTTTTTCGTCCTGGAATTCATCCTTCTGAAAAGATCAAAATGGTATAAGCGCCAAAACTAAAACCACGATTATCTAACTTATTAAATTAAGCAATTTTAATGGTTCCAAATAAATTAAAGTATAATTTCTGCTTGTAAAAATTGTAAGTTAGCTTCTAAATATTACAAATTGTTTGTTTAATTATACTAATGTACTAATGCATAGGGAAAATGTCGCTTATGCCAATCTAATATTTTTATATAAAAATTGACATAAATGCCAAATATTTAATTAAGATTTTGAAGACGAAAACAAAAACAACAAGGAAAACGAATGAAATATTTAAGAAGTTTATTGTTCAAGAAATGGGAAAATATAAAAATTATAATATTTCTCTACTTACATTTATGAAATTACATTGTGTTTATGTGCTGTACTATTCTGAGAATTTATGTCTTACCAACTTATGCATACGGGTTCATATGGCGTTTATGCAAACTTAAAAGCTAAATAACTATATATTTTTGTCGCTTATACCATTTAAAATTCTCTTTCAAGTGATACCAATATATCAAATTCGAATTTTTGGCGTTTATGTCGTTTTGGTATAAATCCGTCGATGTAATATCTGGACTTATAAAGGGCCCCATATCTCAAATAGCTTAGGACCTTATCAAGTCTAAATCCGGCCCTGGATAGGTGTATAATGATATACTATTATACTATTAGCTAATCTCAATTACTAATAGCTTACATGCTACAGGTAACTCGAAGTCGGTTGGTCCATCAGTGGGTCCTCTCCTCGATGGACTCCTGGGTCGAGCATTTCCTAATCGCGCACGGCAACCAGCGAGTGCGGAACGCCGCGAGTTACCTGCTCGTCTCGCTGGTTCCTAGCCAACAATTTCGCCAAGGTTTCCGCACCACGCATCGAATCAATCGCGAACCGCAATTAACGCCGGAAGCGCAAGCCGTCCTCCATCAAGTCTACACTTGCTTGTTGCGACTCCTCGGCGCCGCGAAACACTACGTCGACATCCAACAGCATCAGACCATGAAACTCACAACTTACTTTGCGCTGTTGATGTACTGTTGCATAAGCCGCACGGAAAAGCTCCTCTTCGGACAGTATTTCACTCAGTTGTGGCATCTGTTCCATCCGAAGCTGTCGGAACCGTCGATGCCGGCGCACCACAACAAGCAGGCGCTGCTGGTCTTTTGGAACCACGTGTGCGCGGACTGTCCGGAGAACGTTCAGATAATGCTGAACAACGCGCACGTAGTCAAAAATATCGCGTTCAATTACATCCTGGCCGATCACGACGACCAGGAGATCGTGATGTATAATAGGTCGATGTTGCCCGCTTATTATGGGATATTGAGGATGATGTGCCAGCAGTCGAGGACCTTCACCAGGCATTTAGCTCAACATCAGAATTTGCAATGGGCGTTCAAAAATATCACGCCGCATCCTACTCAATATCCGATTGTGAGTCGCGATTCTCATGGCGTCGGTTTTAACTAAACGTTTCGTTTTTAGGCCGTCGAGGAACTGTTTAAATTGATGCAGATGTTCGTCACGAAGCATCCGGACGCTACGGAGGTGGAACAGCGCGAGATCTGCAGTTTTCGGCGACAAACGTTGGCGGCTTATTTGCAGTGCTTGGACGGCAGGACCAGCTGGGCGACGTTGATCTCGGCGTTCAGGACGTTGATCGATTCGAACGACGACCGATTGTACGTCGTTTATAATGGAGGATTGCAAATTATTTTTGAGGTGAGTTAATTTATGTTTGATACAGAGTCGACGTAAATGGGGGTTACACTTGTCCTAAAATTTTATTTGTGGTTTTATTTAATAAACGCAAATTAGTCAAATTATTTCAATTTCACTAAATTTGTGTCAAAATATTTTACTGTTCGTACATCAAAAAAATTAATAAATCGAAAAACTAGTAATTGAGGGAAAGCCATAATTTTAACTGATTGAAAAAAAATTGTTTTTTCTCGTTTCTATGTTCCTTAATAATATAAAATTACTTATGCAATTTATGAAAATTGAGAAATTATTTTGAAAGGCTATTTTGGCACCGGCAGTAAAACTTTACTCACTCTATACAACTGCACTAATCCGGGCAGATAGTTTTCTTCTAATCCGGTTTAGCAAAAAAAAAAAAAAACTTATAACACCCTGTATAAAATTTTATTTTAACATTGTTTGTCCTTTTTCAGTCATTCCAAAATCTTCATGTGATGTTGCACGAGGCTACAGCTTGCCATGTAGCCGGTGATCTCTTAGAAATTTTATTGATAATATTAGATTTAGTTCGATGCGTTAGGATATACCGTGATCCGAAAGACGGCCGAGGAATCTTACTTGCGTGCAAAGACTGGCTCGAAGTTCTCAGGAAACTTGCGTCGCTGCTGAACACTTACAATCCACCAGATATTAGGATGTACTGCATTGGTAAGCAAATCTACACAAAGTGGATATAAATGTAAGTCAAGTGAGCCATGAAATAAGGCTAATTGACAGCTTACAGCTCAAATTTCACAGCTCACTTGTTCCACTTGCATTGCAAATTTACATAAAATTGACATAAATGTAGATCAAGTGAGCCATGAGGTAAATAAGGTTATTTGACAGCTGGCAGCTCAAATTTCACAACTCATTTGTCCCACTTGCATTGCAAATTTACACAAAATTGGCATAAATGTAGGTCAAGTGAGCCATGAGATGAATAAGATTATTTGACAGCTGACAGCTCAAATTTCACAACTCAATTGTCCCACTTGCACTTCAAATTTACACAAAATTGGCATAAATGTAGGTCAAGTGAGCAATGAGATAAATAAGGTTATTTGACAGCTTACATGACCCACACATGCATTTATGTCCACTCATTTAAACTTAAATTTCCTTTCAGAAATATTGAAAGAATTCGTACTGATTCTACCGGGTGAAGTTATGCAGCTGTTGGTACCGCTGCTGTCTCATTGCCATTCGGCCTTTCAAGACAGTCACGATGCGTTGCCATTGGGTCCTTATTTCCCAAGGCGTAGGCAACCGTCGCCGCCGCTCACCAGCAAGGGAGTCGTCAGGCCGTTGCGACCGATGGTGCAAATGACGGTCCCTCACAACCAATTGGAGTGCAGCAGGGTACGAATTTCACTTTTGTTCCCCCCACTTTTGTTACACGAGCGGCAATTTTAGGGAGTCGATCCGGAATACGACGAGGCCCTCGATAAATTTTATACGCCGTACCACGAATTTATCGACATGCTGTGCCGCCTGGCCGTCAATTCGGAATCTTTATCCGACATAATGGTGACGCTGAGTGCGATGGTCGGGTTCGAGGCTGTGCCCCTTCATTCGGTTTTGTTCCCAAAATTTTGGTTGGACGTCCTGCGCGTCCAACACGTCGATCGCCAATACATCACGATGCTGACGAAATGCAATTATTTCGTCGATTACATCGACGCCATTCTTTTGGACGAACGGACCGCGCTCAACATCGATGTGATTTATGAGTTTCTCACCATGTTCTTTCCCAAGGTTTGTTTTATTGGGGATCCGATTTCAAGTCGGAGTTGCGACGGTGCAAAAAAATTATTATGCGCCATGGTAACCGATTTGCACCATCGCAAATGTGACTTGAAATCGGGCTCGCAGTTAATCTGACTCTGTCACGATTTGAATCGTTAGGTTTCCGCCCATGTGCTGTCCGAACAGACGTTGAGCGTCATCGACACCACCGTTATGTCTTTGAGCGAGCAGGTCGGTTCGGTTGATTTGAAGAAGATGGCCAAACGGCTCACCGGTGATATACGTGCGTTAACATTGGTGTACAGTTGTCCGGAAGCTGCACCTCGGCCTGTTTTGACAATGACGTTGGAACAATTGAAGAATAAAGTGAAAACGGAAATTAGTAAATTACAACCTGAAGGTAGGTTTTTTTTTGTGAGCATAATAAGCTGAATTGGCTGCAGTCAGTGCCTCCGAAACAATTCTGTAAATATGTAAATGTCCTGGTTAGCCATGGAATTAGTCCGCTAGATCACACATTTATAGACACTGTACAAAACTATCAATTAAAATTTATAAAATACTTTTTTTCTAAACAATAACATTTGAAAATGACATTTATCGATTGAAGTTAGCTAGTTTGTATCTGTGGTTTCTTCCTGGCCCACTAGATCACACATTTATAGACAAGGTGTACAAAACTACTTAAATAAAAATTTGTAAAATATTATTTTTCCAAAAATTGACATTTGCAAATGACATTTAACGATTAAAGTTAGCTAGTTCAAATCTGTGGTTCCTTCCTTCCATACTTTTATAGGCACGCTGTACAAAACTATAAATTAAAATTTGTAAAATACTTTTTTTCTAAAAAATAACATTTGAAAATGACATTTGATGGTTGAGGTTAACTAATTCGAATCTGTGGTTCCTCCCACATTATAAATCAAAATTTTTAAAACTTTAAATTATTCAATCATTTTGTTTTGAGTAGAGCCGCCTGCCAAGAAGGAGGCTGCTCCCAAGGAAGACGGTCCGAGCACCTCGAAAGCAGAGGACGCGCGAGAAGCCGAGAAACCGGAAAGCAGCAGTTCTGAACTGAGGCACGAAAGTGATTCAGAGACTCAAAACACGACCAGCAGCGAGGAAAGCGCAGACGAGCCGAAATGCAAATCGGACGGTCCTTTAGAGAATTTCAAATTGCTGCAGTCGGCGCTCGATGAACTTTATGTGATCGTTGAAAAGAAAGCGTAAAAAAAAAGTGAGGATTTTTAGTAATTTCGAATTATTTAATTTTTATGATTTTTACGAATGGTTTGTCTAAATAAGGTGTTGAAGACCAATTTTGTAAGTGTTTTTTGATCATATTGATGTCTTACCGATAGCAATTCTCTCTCATGTAAAAATAGTCATTTTCTTTATTTTTCTTTTTTAATATAATAATATTTGCTGCTAATATTTTTTAATTGCGCGCATAAATTTATTTAGCGCTAATCAGAAAGCGTGTGTATATTTAATCGAGAAATTCTGAAGGATATTTAATATATTTGAAAAGGCGTATTATTTTATTAGAGACGTTTTTCCGTTTCGTGTATCATATTTAGCTTTTAATGGACAGATATTTTATTTGCTCTGCCTAATTGGAAAATCAGGGTTTTTCAATGCATAAAATCCCCTGCGATATTTGTTGCGCGAGATGCAAGCATTACTAGGAGATTTTGTACAATTATTTTGTCGTCGTTTTTGTGTTTGATTATGATTTTTAAGTTCGTCGCATTAATTTGTAAACAAGACTGTTAATATCTTTTTTATAAAAAATATAAATCATGTTGTCATAATGTACAATGTAAAATAAATCTTTGTTTCCTTTGTAATTTTTGTACAGGGCCGACATAAACGAATGTTAGTCAAGTAATCTATGAAACTTGCAGCCTCCTTCACAGCAATTCTGTATTTTCCCTGTAAATTTCCCTTTTAAAAGTTTTCCTTGACCATTTTCCAGTAATTTGTGACTTTAACTAAACCAATCATTTTCAGTTCACATAAGATAGTTTCAATTGTTCTAGTCATGTACAAAACATAGATATACAGTGTGACGCACTCTGGTAAACTTTCTTACTTGCAATTTGATGAGAAAAAGTCATTCTTAATAAATTCTGCTTATTTTGGAAAATCATAAACAGCTGCCAAAGTTATAATAAAACATACGGGACACTAGAAATTAGAAAGTATAAAATCGACCTTAAGCAAAGTACCCTTATTTTTCACTTTTGTATAAAATGTTATTTTACGAAGTTTAAAAATGTAACCAAAGTCAAAATACAAATTTTGGGTTAACAAATAACAAAACTACATTTAGGGCATTCCACAGTGACACTTTTACCCAGGCTTTTCTTCTATCAATGGTAGAAAAAGTTCCCTCATTATTAATTATTTTTACATTTCCCCTAACTTCTTTTGGAAACTGGTGTAAGTGTAAATCAAAGTTGTTTCCTTTTTTGGAAGTGCAACCAAATACACAACAGTTTCTATTAAACTTCCTTTCCGTCTTCGCAGACATTATGGAAGCTCTTTATTTATATTTATTTTGCAGAAAAACTTTTCACTCTTTGCAAGGACTAACTTGTTAGGCACCCATTAAACAGAAATTTATCGAAATTCAATCCTTGGAGTAAAATTGAAGTTAAAACATTTTAAAAAGTAATTAAATAGTAAAATAACACACAACAACACGATCACCTATAAACCATATCATCGAGTAGGTACCTGAAGTTTAGGTATAAAAAAGTACCACTTGAGGGCGAATATTTAGCTGGATTCGTCAATAGTAGTATTGGTAAGTGACGTTACCAAATCTAAAAGCTTAACTGTTCTAGTCAGTAGTAAGTCTATAGCAATTCTCTTTTGACTTCCTACGTACCTTAAACTTTTGTTACATTTTAAAACAACTGAAATGAAAAATAAGAGTACTTTGTTTAAGGTTGATTTAGTACTTTCTAATTTCATTACAAATTTGACAAATAAGCAGAACTTTTTGCTACAAATGATTTATTGTCGCCAAATGGCAGATAAGAAAGTTTACAAAAGTGTGCAACCCACATGCATGGACACACTGTATATTATAAGAATTAACATAACTTACAATCCCCTGAGAAATCTTTCTATAAAATAAAATAATGAGAGAGATGGCAAAGAAATTTCTTTCTATATAAGACCCAATATAAATTCCATGATTTTTCAATAAAATACAGGGTGTTCACGAAAAAACGCCCCAGCTCCTAGCGCTATTATTAGGAGTCCAATTGTAACAAACGATACGTCAAATTAAATGGTTCAAAAAGTACTACAATGTGTAGCTCAAACATAATTTTTACCTGTTTCTCCATTCAAAGGTCAAAGGTCAACTTCATTTTTTCAAATTACAACCTTATATTTTTCTTTGACAATTTGATAGAGATTTTTTTTCTGAATTCAACGATGTATCACAATCAATATTTCTGATTTATTTTAGGGTAATAAAGAAATTAGAATAATAACTAATATTATTAGCAGTAGGCTTTGAAAAATAACTGAGACGTAGCGGTGGCTATGGAAACGACGTCTCACAAATAAAAATTACTATTACTATTGTTGCAACAATGGTAATAACCATGGTAACCGGGACATTTAACTGGAGAAATACGTTAACATCGCCGTCAGAAACTGACTATTAGTTTGTTTACCTATTTTTTGTAATAAAAATGAATAATAGTGAACTAGTGAAATAGTGAACTAAACGATCCACTGGCGTAGAATAAATTTGTGTAATTTCTTTTTAAGCGAGTTAAGGCGAGATCAATCATTTTATACAAAAAATTTGTGGTCTGATGAGTGTCAATTTACAAACAACAGACATTTTAATCGTTTCAATCACCGCTATTGGAGTGTAGAAAACCCACATATTACCATCGAACAAAATCCTCAGATAAAATTTTCGGTGAACGTTTGGTGCGGAATATTAGGCGCCAGGATACCTAATAGGACCAATTTTCATTGATGGAAATCTCAACCAAGAAAAATATCTTCAAATTTTGCCTGAAGACTTAGAAGAAATTTTAGATGACTTGCCGTTGCCATTGAATGGAATGAACTAGTATTTCAACAAGATGGCGCTGCACCACACAAAACGCTCTTATGATTAGGGACTATTTAAATATAGAATAATGAAGACAAATGGATTGGAGCATATGTACCTATACCATGGCCCGCCCGGTCTTGTGACCTCTAGAGTTTTTCTTTTGGGGATACATCCAAGATATTGTTTATGCTACGCGCCCGGAAACGGAGGAAATTTTGAGAGAGAGAATAGTCAACGCTTATCGGGAGACACCAGCAGAAATTTTAATTAATGCTACACAAAGTGTAGGATCTAGATGTCGACGAAAATGTCTGGAAAGAAACGATGCCCAATTTGAACATTTTTGTTAATTTGCCATTTCTTTATTTAATTGTTTAGTTATTAAATGTTATCTGTTGTTGTTCATAAATTAATTCTTTAAAATACGTTGTTTCCGTACTGACACATCGTTTCCATAGCCACCGCTACGTCTCAGTTATTTTTCAAAGCCTACTGCTAATAATATTAGTTATTATTTTAATTTCTTTATTACCCTAAAATAAATCAGAAATATTGATTGTGATACATCGTTGAATTCAGAAAAAAAATCTCTTTCAAATTGTCAAAGAAAAATATAAGGTTGTAATTTGAAAAAATGAAGTTGACCTTTGACCTTTGAATGGAGAAACAGGTAAAAATTATGTTTGAGCTACACATTGTAGTACTTTTTGAACCATTTAATAGCGCTAGGAGCTGGGGCGTTTTTTCGTGAACACCCTGTATATAATTTTCTTGATTTTTCTAAATTCCCGACATTTCCAGGTTGCTGTGAATCTTGTTTAACCAATATTGGATCCACATTCATTTATGTCCCCTTTGTACCCATCCCCAGAATTTTTAAACATTTTTTGACAAAAAATAAAAAACACATTTTGGTTACAGTCTCAACAAAGTTAGATTATTGCGATTCCTTATCATCCTCTTTAAATCCTTGATAATTTCCCTCGGCAATGGTAAACCGTTCACTTCTATGGGATCTCCAAAAAATTTCAATAATTGTACCAGCACCCTGGTACGTAAAGTGTACACAGGCTGCGTAATCCTCGCAGGGATTCGGTAAGCGCAGTCTTGAGGTAGCTCCCGACCTGGATAATGTCTTGCGAAATACTCCTTGCAGGTAATCGGTTGATACACTAACTCCTTATCGATTAACATTCGTTCTTTATACTCTATATTGATTGCTATCCACGGATGAGTCTTATACGTATTAATGTGTACGTAATTGCCTCTTGGAATCACTTTATAGCACACAAATTCACCAGTATAGTTTATCCACGCTATGGCAACGTTGTATATTGTTGAATTTATAAAACGTACGTAAACTTCGTCGGTGCTTTGCACCGATTTCAGCTGCTTTTGCGAAGCTTCCATCTTTCTAAATTTAAAACCTAACCTCGAATTTTAACAGAGGTCGGCCATTTTGAGGGTTGAGAACAGGGAAGGTTTGAAAAGTTGTCACCGCGCCCTCG
Organism: Dascillus cervinus; assembly: GCA_949768715.1. Lineage (NCBI taxonomy): Eukaryota > Metazoa > Arthropoda > Insecta > Coleoptera > Dascillidae > Dascillus > Dascillus cervinus. Next base: position 2,584,486 of record OX458318.1, on the reverse strand, counting down.
GGGTCGTCCGATCTGAACTATTTTGTAAATGCGGGGGAAACCGATATATTTGAAAATGATGAATTCGCAATTTGTGTTCAATTAATTTTGCTTATTCTTCGCAAGTCTCATGTTGGAGGCGTGAAATTTTGTAACTGCCTGCTTGTTTCAATACTTTACAATAATTGAATTTTAACTTTAAAGTTTTTTAAGTGAAAACCAGGTCATATCTAATTTATTTTTTTTTTTTTGAAGTATTGCAATGGAACAGATCGGGTTTATTGACTTTCGCTGCTGTTCCAAATTGTTCCAATTCGTGTTTTTTAAAAAAATTGTCGGAAGGACTTATAAAAACAAGCATATTTTTGTCAAATTTATTATTATTATCATGATTACATTATTAATTTAGTATATGGTAAAGAGAGAGAGAGAGAGAGAGAGAGAGAGAGAGAGAAACTATTCAAAAATATTTCTTTTCTTTTGGGTAGAGTCGTATAAAAATGAATACTTATGTATTTTTTTGCGAGCAACACGGTGGTCCAATTGAAAATCGATTTGCTCGAAGATTACACTTACACTTATATAATACAACCTGAATATCAATGAAGTTTCGTTTTTCTCCCTTTGTTAATTAAACAAAAATTTATTTCAATTAATTAAATGTAAATAAATTGACATTAAAGAATTTTTACTTATTTATTTGTAAAGTAATAAATTCTGCTTATTTCATATAAGAGTTTACAAAGCGTAATTTGTTCCGAACATTTAAATAAATTTTAAATTTAGTTAATAAATAATAATCAGGTATATCACGTTTTTCCTTTAAAAACAAAACAAAATTAAAATTTATCAAAAATATAATATAAAATTGACAAGTCTGGTAGGTAGGTAGGGGAGACCGGGGCCAGTTGTCACAAAATTTACGTTTGCTTTTTTTTCTCCTTTAACTTTGACATTTTGGGATATCTTTTTTTTAGATATATACTTACATGTGTCGTGATTTAGATTATGAACAGTTGATTTTGTTATATCTAGTGATGTATGTGCAACAAAATATTTTCTGTCTGCATGTAAAGTGTGACAACATGCCCCGAGGCGGGGCATGTTGTCACAATATATGGAGTAAGTTCTCACAGGCCAAAAAAAAATGGTAGTGAGTAGAATTTATACTCTATTCAATTGTGGAAACAGAAATGTGTTAAAAACTAAACAAAACAAATAAACTGACACAAACAAATGAAAGAGGCGGATTTCTGATCCTAACTTCTCGTGCAGCCCTGATTAAAATATTCGTAGGTGGAGTAGACCGATTTGTTTTTCTTTTGTACGTTCTAACCATCTGAAATGGTACAGAAATATCTTTGATATTGTTTATTACACACCGGGGCAAGTTGCCACTGTGACAACTTGCCCCAAAAACAGTGTGACAACTAGCCCCAAGGCAACTTTTGAGATGAAAACCAAATTATTTATTTTAACCTTACAAACTCACATTATAATTTTTACATTAATTTGTAGCTATAAGATGAGGCTTTCATAAAATAAAATTGATACTTACTTTGAATCACGTTTCTACGGTCCAGACGACTCTAAAAGACAGCGATAAAATTTACTTACACTTCTGTCAAACACAAAATCAAGAATAATTTAGGCGCTATATAGGTGATCATAGTCAAACTTTGTAGGGTAATTAAGATACCTATAATGGTTATCTAAACTGGCTCGACGTACAGTCAAAGTGTTTATCTTGGCTGTTATGGCGACTGTGACAACTTGCCCCTGTGACAACTAGCCCCGGTCTCCCCTACATACATAATAGGTAAATAATAAATAATGAAAATTAAATGGTTTACAAAATATAGCATCGATGTGATTTGAATAAGTTGCGAACATCAACATAACTTTTGATATTTTCTTCAAAAATGTTGTAAACACAAGCGTCCGAATGTCGCTGAAGGACCATGCAGACCGGCCTCCTTCCTTCGAAATAATCCCGATCGCAATCATTTATCCGTTTTCCACTTTCTTCCATCCATCGCAATATTATCTTCAAACAGCCGCACTGCCATGGATTGCCGCCTAACAGCAGTCCCTTCAGTCTCATCAACGCATACAAAAAGTTCAGCGACAAAAAAGACAGCTCGTTGTTTTGGAGTTCTACATAGCCTATGTCTTGTAAACCTCCTGCAGGAAATATATCAGCATTGATTTCTTTCAATTTATTGAAACTTAAATCCAAATCAAACAAATGCCGAGTTTCATTAAATGAACCAGGATCGATCGTCGAAATTAAATTATCTAGAAGATATATATGTTTCAGGTTTTCAAATCCCCTAAACATTTCTGCTGTAACTTTTGGCAGTAAATTGCGGTTAAGATGCAATTCAACAATGGATGTCTGGTAATTGAATAATTCTTGTCCATTGAAAACCGAAAGACTATTGTTTCTTAGTTCCAATAACCTTAATTTCGTCAAGTTATTAAACGCTCCTTGTCCAATATAATTGATTTGGTTATCATTTAAATTCAACTTACTAATTGGTAAATTATTAAATACACCAACTATTATACTACCTATTTCATTGCCCACTATTTCTAATTCAATCAAATTAGACATATTATAAAAAACTCCCGGATGAAGAGATTTAATTTGGTTATCATACAACGATAACCATTTAATTGGCAGATGGTTAAAAACTCCAGGCATTAGTTCGTTAAGCACATTGTCTTCGAATCTGATGGCAGTCAAAATTTCACTGTTCAAATGTTGAAAATCACCAGGATTAAATTTTCGTAAGCAATTTACGAAAAGCAGTTTATATATGTTGGTGTGTTGAAATATGGTGGCGTTCACAACTTGCGATGGTTGCTTTCCTTCGAATATGACGCCGACAGACAAATTTGTTGGAAATTTGAAATTACCGATTTCTTCAACCGAACTGCACTCAATTAAATTATTTTGAAAGGTGGATACTATGCACTGCGGTACAATTTCGGTTGTTAACCCCTTCGCCACCAGGTTTCTTAGTGAAATTGTTAAACACAAAAGTATTAAAATTGTCCCGAACTTGGACGACATCGTTTTAACAATAATAATGAATTCTGTGATTACGCGGTATTTGCTCTTTATATCTTTTCCTTATCAGAAGTTCACGAACTGTTGCCAAAAGTAAACCAGGCAGAATCTAAAATTAGCAACAGATTATGATAAATTTTTATAAATCAATGCTTGTTTTCGTTTATAAGATTTTATTTTGTAACCTTTGTTAACGTCACAAAAAAATAAATACGTCAATTAATACAATCGTGCAGTTGTCTTTGAAATCAAAGTTATAATTTTAAAAAGCTAAACTTTCGTCAATTAGGAAATCAAATTTTAAAATATTATATGTTACAAATAAACTGTTCATAAAATTTTTATATTTTGGCCCATATAACACTCAATATCTATTGGATGTCTAATTCATGGCTAGGTTGGATATGTATAGCTAGGACGTAAAATAGTCATCCAGTAGATATACAGCGCCCGATATCCAGCAGTTGCTCTTGAAAGATTTCCTGTGGATATCCGAAACAGGCATCAGGTGGATATTCTCTATTTTTATATCCAGGTAAAGTGTTTTGAAATATGTTCCAAATTAATAACATTTGAATTGAATTTTTAAAATATTCGATATTTGTATTTTGTGTGTATTAAAAATATTTAATAGTATTAAATTAAATTAATTAAATTTTCATATTGTAATATTATATAATATTTAATTTCTTTCAAAGCACAATTTTAAAAAAAAGTTTGGTCACATTTATACTAAATACTACCAAACATTTTTTAAATGTGTTTGTGCAGTTCGATGTTTGCAGATTTTAACACGTGTCGATGATATCAAATTTAAAATAAAAATTCTGATAAAATTTGACCAATTTAAATATTACGTAAATAATAATGTAGGTATTAGTATAATAATAATTTTTTTCTACTTTGGTATCATAAGCGAGTTTTTGTGAAACTGAAAGTAGTGTCACAAAGGAAATTTTTGTGAAACGCCTTTTGTTTTTTTTTTTGATACTTATTACGTTGGTATTGGTGTAATAGCACGCTGGCCGGCGTCGGGCATCTCTACCGAGCTCCTGCCAAGATCAAGCCAAATGTACAGCTTAATTCTTCCGTGACTTATTCACAAAAATATCAAACTCGAGATTTTAAATTTGAAGTTTTAGTTGACATATGACACATGACAAATACCAACACAACCAGTACCTAATCCTAAAAATCTCTAGAATATTTAGAAAGCACAATTTTTAAATTTTCATGAAACTAAGAGCACCAAAGTAGAAAAAATAGTATATTACACTCATGACATTGGAGCACTCCTCGCTTCGCTCGTCGTGCCCCAAACTTATTCGTGCGACAATAAATCGTCTTATAAAACTTGTATAATAATATACTATATTGGTTTTGCTGTGATTTTTGATTCGAATGAATACGTTCCTTCGGGTAATGTCGTTTTAAATATAAGTAAATTAACATTAAAGAATTTTTACTAATTTATTTGTAAAGTAATAAATTCTGCTTATTTTATATAAGAGTTTAGATACAACGCGTAATTTGTTCAGAACATTTAAATAAATTTTAAATTTAGTTAATAAATAACAATCAGGTTTGTCACGGTTTTCCTTTAAAAACAAAACAAAATTAAAATTTACCAATAATATAAAATGAAACTTGACAAGCCTGGTAGGTAGGTACATACATAATAGGTAAATAATAAATAATTAATATTCAATAGCAATCGTATGGTTCATATAAGTTCCGAGCATCAACATAATTTTTTATATTTTCTTCAAAAATGTTGTAAACACAAGCATCCGAATGTCGCTGAATTACCATGCAGACCGGCCTGATTCCTTGGAAATAATCCTGATCGCAATGATGTATCCGTTTTCCATTTTCTTCCATCCATCGTAATATTATCTTCAAACAGCCGCACTGCCATGGATTGCCGCCTAACAGCAGTCGGTCCAGTTTTGTCAACGCAAACAAAAAGTTTATGGACAAAAAAGACAGCTCGTTGTTTTGGAGATATACATCGCGTAAGTCTTGCAAACCTCCCGCAGGAAATATATCAGCACTGATTTCTTTCAATTTATTGAAACTTAAATCCAAATCCGACAAATGCCGAGTTTCATTAAATGAACCGGGATCGATCGTCGAAATTAAATTATCTTCAAGTTGTAGATATTTCAGGTTTTCAAATCCCCTAAACATTTCTGTCGTAATTTTTGGCAGTAAATTGCGGCTAAGGTCCAAATGTGTAATTGATGTCTGGTAATTGAATAATTCTTGTCCATTGAAACTCGAAAGACGATTGTTGCCTAGATACAATGTTGATAATTTCGTTAAGTTATGAAACGCTCCTTGTCCAATATAACGGATTTGGTTATCACTTAATTCCAACCTATGAATTGGTAAATTATTAAATACACCAACCATTATAGCACCTATTTCATTGCCCGTTAGTTCTAAATCAAGCAAATTAGACATATTATAAAAAACTCCCGGATAAATAAATTTAATTTGGTTCTTTATTAAAGATAACTCTTCAATTAGCAGATGGTTAAAAACTCCAGGCATTAGTTCGTTAAGCACATTGTCAATGAAATTAATGCCAATCAAACCTTCACTGTTCAAATGTTGAAAATCACCAGGATTCAGTTTTCGTAAACATTTTTCGAAACGCAGGTTACTTATGTTGGTGTGTTGAAATATGGTGGCGTTCACAACTTGCGATGGTTGCTTTCCGTGGAATTCGACGTCGAAATTTGATGGAAATTTGAAATTACCGATTTCTTCAACCGAACTGCACACAATTAAATTATCTTCAATGGTAGATCTTGTGCACTTCGATGCAATGTTGGTTCGTAACCTCTCCGCTTCCAGGTTTCTTAGTGAAGAGGTTAAACACAAAAGTATTAAAATGGTCCCGAAGTTGCACGACATCGTTGTGACAATAATAATGAATTCTGTGATTACGCGGTATTTGCTTTTTATATCTTTTCGTTATCAGAAGTTCACGAACTGTTGCCAAAAGTAAACCAGGCAGAATCTAAAATTAGTAACAGATTATGATACATTTTTCTAAATCAATACTTGTTTTCGTTTATAAGATTCTATTTTGTAACCTTCGTTAATGTCACAAAAAATTAAATACGTCAAATTAATACAATCGAGCAGTTGTCTTTGAAATCAAAGTTACAACTTTAAAAAGCTGAACTTTCGTCAATTAGGAAGTTCAATTTTAAAATATTATTTGTTACAAATAAACTGTTTATAATTTTTTTATATTTTGACCCATAAAACAATCAATATTTGTTGGATGTCTAGCTTTGTATGTATAGCTAGGACGTAAAATAGTCATCCAGTAGATATACAGCGTCCGATATCCAGCAGTTCGTTTTGAAAGATTTCCTGTGGATATCCGAAACAGACATCAAATGAATAATCTCTAGAAACATATTTTTATATCCAGGAAATATGTTTTAAAATATGTTCTAAATTAATAACATTTGAATTGAATTTTTAAAATATACGATATTTGTATTTTGTGTGTATTAAAAAAATTTAATAATATTAAATTAAATTAATTAAATTTTCATATTGTAATGTTATATAATATTTAATTTGTTTCATTTTAAGCACAAATTAAAAAAAAAGTTTTGTCATATACAGGGTGTTCACGAAAAAACGCCCCAGCTCATAGCGCTATTATTAGAAGTCCAATTGTAACAAACGATACGTCAAATTAAATGGTTCAAAAAGTACTACAATGTGTAGCTCTAACATAATTTTTACCTGTTTCTCCATTCAAAGGTCAAAGGTCAACTTCATTTTTTCAAATTACAACCTTATATTTTTCTTTTACAATTTGATAGAGATTTTTTTTCTGAATTCAGCGATGTATCACAATCAATATTTCTGATTTATTTTAGGGTAATAAAGAAATTAAAATAATAACTAATATTATTAGCAGTAGGCTTTGAAAAATAACTGAGACGTAGCGGTGGCTATGGAAACGACGTCTCACAAATAAAAATTACTATTACTATTGTTGCAACAATGGTAATAACCATGGTAACCGGGACATTTAACTGGAGAAATACGTTAACATCGCCGTCAGAAACTGGCTATTAGTTTGTTTACCTATTTTTTGTAATAAAAATGAATAATAGTGAACTAGTGAAATAGTGAACTAAACGATCCACTGGCGTAGAATAAATTTGTGTAATTTCTTTTTAAGCGAGTTAAGGCGAGATCAATCATTTTATACAAAAAATTTGTGGTCTGATGAGTGTCAATTTACAAACAACAGACATTTTAATCGTTTCAATCACCGCTATTGGAGTGTAGAAAACCCACATATTACCATCGAACAAAATCCTCAGATAAAATTTTCGGTGAACGTTTGGTGCGGAATATTAGGCGCCAGGATACCTAATAGGACCAATTTTCATTGATGGAAATCTCAACCAAGAAAAATATCTTCAAATTTTGCCTGAAGACTTAGAAGAAATTTTAGATGACTTGCCGTTGCCATTGAATGGAATGAACTAGTATTTCAACAAGATGGCGCTGCACCACACAAAAGGCTCTTATGATTAGGGACTATTTAAATATAGAATAATGAAGACAAATGGATTGGAGCATATGTACCTATACCATGGCCCGCCCGGTCTTGTGACCTCTAGAGTTTTTCTTTTGGGGATACATCCAAGATATTGTTTATGCTACGCGCCCGGAAACGGAGGAAATTTTGAGAGAGAGAATAGTCAACGCTTGTCGGGAAACACCAGCAGAAATTTTAATTAATGCTACACAAAGTGTAGGATCTAGATGTCGACGAAAATGTCTGGAAAGAAACGATGCCCAATTTGAACATTTTTGTTAATTTGCCATTTCTTTATTTAATTGTTTAGTTATTAAATGTTATCTGTTGTTGTTCATAAATTAATTCTTTAAAATACGTTGTTTCCGTACTGACACATCGTTTCCATAGCCACCGCTACGTCTCAGTTATTTTTCAAAGCCTACTGCTAATAATATTAATTATTATTTTAATTTCTTTATTACCCTAAAATAAATCAGAAATATTGATTGTGATACATCGTTGAATTCAGAAAAAAAATCTCTTTCAAATTGTCAAAGAAAAATATAAGGTTGTAATTTGAAAAAATGAAGTTGACCTTTGACCTTTGAATGGAGAAACAGGTAAAAATTATGTTTGAGCTACACATTGTAGTACTTTTTGAACCATTTAATTTGACGTATCGTTTGTTACAATTGGACTCCTAATAATAGCGCTAGGAGCTGGGGCGTTTTTTCGTGAACACCCTGTATATACTAAATAGGACCAAACATTTTTTAAATGTGTTTGTGCAGTTCGATGTTTTCAGATTTTAACACGTGTCGTTGATATCAAATTTAAAAATAAAAATTCTGATAAAAGTTGAGCAATTTAACTATTACGTAAGTAGTAACGTTGGTTGTGATATTAGTATAATAATGAATTTATTGGTTTTACTGTGATTTTTGATTGGAATGAATATGTTCCTTCGGGTAATATCGTTTTAAATATAAATAAATTAACATTAAATAATTTTTACTAATTTATTTGTAAAGTAATAAATTCTGCTTATTTCATAAGAGTTTACAAAGCGTAATTTGTTCAGAACATTTAAAGAAATTTTAAATTTAGTTAATAACAGTTGGTTTTGAAAGATTTTTTGTGGATATCCGAAACAGATATCAGGTGGATATTCTCTATTTTTATATCCAGGAAATGTGTTTTGAAATATGTTCCAAATTAATAACATTCGAATTAAATTTTTAAAATATTCGATATTTGTATTTTGTGTGTATTAAAAATATTTAATAGTATTAAATTAAATTAATTAAATTTTCATATTGTAATATTATATAATATTTAATTTGTTTCATTTTAAGCACAAATTTAAAAAAAGTTTAGTCATATTTACACTAAATACGACTAATCATTTTTTAAATGTGTAAATGCTCACGTGTTTGTTTTCGAGTACTAATTCCATTTTGACCAAAACGTCAGAACGTAGTTTCTGAGAGCGGGTCCTGGCGACCTGGCGACATCGCAAAATCAACCTATATTCGTAATTTCCAGTTTCTACTCGATATAATGGTTCTTGCAGTGCTGCGTAGTTGCACTCTGTTACCGGGTCGGTGCAGCGGTCGTCGGTTGCGTGGTTGCTTGCTACTTGTTCAGACTTTGCTGCAGGCATCCATAGTTCCTTGGAGTGACGCGGGTCTAGTACGCCGGAAGGCGGCGAATTCGGCTCTTGGCGGCGCTGTTCGCTCGCTGACGATCCCATTGTAGTTCGACGCTGTGCGTCGGGGCTCCGGGAAGTAGGATCGCCCGTTGCAGCTGTTGTTGAATCGTGTAGCGATCATCGGTTGCGGGCGCCACTGGAGGTTCCTGATGTTAGGATTTGACCCCCCTCCAGAAGGGTATCGCGGCATCGGGGTCGTTGGTGTCAGTTCGGAGGAAAACCATTTTCCTCGAGCCCCACGTTGGGCGCCAAATGTTACCAGATTGAAACATTAAAACTCACAGTAAAAATAAAACACGGAACTTGTAAAAATAACTTCTTATCGCCTTTGTAAAAAAGGTGACATTTGCTTATTTTATCTTCCCCAAGGCAACTCAAAACATCGCCAGCTATAATGTCCGTGCTCAGTCAAGCAGCCGGCGCGGCTGTATAAGACCGTTTAGGTAACAATAAGTTGCGAACATCAACATAATTTTTGATATTTTCTTCAAAAATTTTGTAAACACAAGCGTCCGAATGCCGCTGAATTACCATGCAAACCGGCCTGATTCCTTCGAAATAATCCCGGTCCCAAACATGTATCCATTTTCCATTTTCTTCCATCCATCGTAATATTATCTTCAAACAGCCGCACTGCCATGGATTGCCGCCTAAAATCAGTATGTCCAATCTTATCAATGCATACAAAAAGTTCAGTGACAAAAAAGATAGCTCGTTGTTTTGGAAATTTACATGGTGTAAGTATTGTAAACCTACTGTAGGAAATATATCAGCACTGATTTCTTTCAATTTATTGGAACTTAAATCCAAATCAAACAAATGCCGAGTTTCATTAAATGAACCGGGATCGATCGTCGAAATTAAATTATCTTCAAGTTGTAGATATTTCAGGTTTTCAAATCCCCTAAACATTTCTGTCGTAATTTTTGGCAGTAAATTGCGGCTAAGGTCCAAATGTGTAATTGATGTCTGGTAATTGAATAATTCTTGTCCATTGAAAACCGAAAGACTATTGTTGCCTAGATACAATTCTTTTAATTTCGTCAAGTTATTAAACGCTCCTTGTCCAATATAATGGATTTGGTTATCATTTAATACCAACGTAGTAGGGGAACCGGGGGGAATGAGCTCCACCTAAGCAAAAACGCATAAAAAAAATATAAGGACTTTTTCATTTTTAATCAGTTTTTAATATTATATTCTATGGTTATTCTACTTTTAGATTTTTGAGGAAAAAAGTCGATATCTTTACACATTTTGATTTAAAAAGATTATAAATGCAATATTGCATTTGGCTCCCATTTCCCCCTCCTTGGGGTAATGAGAACCGGCCAAAGAAATAATGGAATCTTTGGTATCTATTGCAAATTATATATTTATTTCAAAAATATTAATTAAAATTAAGACAAAATTCACAAATATAATTTTTTGGGCTTTCTGTACCACTGCACTCTGAATGCACCCACTTGCCACATCTAGTGCAACGATACCACATTTCACCATCTTTTCCATTGTCGTTGCATATTAAACACAGGTCTGACTTTGCGGCAGTCGTATTTTCATCTGAATCGGAATCTACAAACACCCTTTTTTTACTCCATTGATATTGTATTTCTTTTTTCTTTGGTATTCATCAGTGCTATCTTTTGATGAAGTTTCCTCATATTGCACTCTTTGTGTTTCCTTCTTATGTGCAGATTTGGTGTCAGATTTGCTTAGTGCCTTAAAATCTTTGACCACTTTCTTTTTTCTTGTCTGTTCTTTTTTTTGATCGTTGAACAGACGCTTCTTCTTCTTCTGCACAAGCACTTCTTTCATTGGTGTTAGAGTTATGATTTCCGAATGCTGTTTCTTCCTTTCTTTGCTAATTTTTTTATTTAATGTAATAGTATCCAATGTATTGGGTGACGGAGAAATATTTTCTAGCAAAGACTGAAAGGAAGCCGTTGGAGAATCAACATCATCATCATCTACGTTGAGATTGGGTTGTTCTTGTTCAATAACAACAGGCTCGTTATGAACAAGAAAGTCTAAATCAGTAAATATATTAGGGTTCATCGGAACAATTCCAGCAGAACGAAATCCAGATACACATTTTTCTAAATTAGCTACTCTACAATAAGCCTTGTTAAAAAGACCAGCAATATCGTAAGGTGTTATTTGAACCAAATGCTTTGATTTCATGAATAAATCGACTCTTGATAGTATGCCTTTTTTAAAGGACCATAAAATGTTAGATCCAGAGGCTGCATCCGATGGGAAGAATGTGGAGGGAGCGATAGCATAACAATATACAGTACAATACAGTATTTCTTCCAAGTTTTGGACCTATATTTAATAACCCTTTCTTCAGCCTTTTTTGCAGCGAGCTGTACGGAATTCCATTAGCTGTGGCGGCTTTATGAATAGAATTCCCTTCCTTCTGTACAGAGCTAACAGCATTTTCAAGAGCTGCTGCATCCCAGGAGGCCTTGACAGTTGTTCGTTTCCTTATTCTCGGCATCTGAAACAATACATATATACAATGAAGGTAATGGGAGCCAGTTTTGCAGTGCATCACCTATTGTGTTTTCATCACTTAGTGCCCCTTTAACCACAACCAGAATTACACCGCAAGAATTCATCAACAAACTTTCTTCCAGCCTGATTCACTCTTGACCGAATTTTTGTATAATATGTTATAATTATGTCGGTTTACACAATATGTATATGTGTTGATTAAAGAAATATTAAATTAACAAAATAAGAAGGTATGAATAAAATTAATTTCAAATAATCCGGTTAAATTTTAGTTCAAAATTTAGCGGTCGTGGCGCTGTACCATGCTTCTTTTATTGGTGGAAAACTATGGTGAAAAATAAGTAAAGATTTGTTTACTGGGATAAATTATTTCAATCGGATGTCTCTGAGGTCGGTGTTGCAACAAATTTGAATTAAAGCGGCAATCTGTATTATCTGTGGTTGAGAAAGTCACCGCAAATGCCAAGGCATATTTGATTGGTTGAGATTTGGCGCAATTTTAAAAAATTCTTTGATGGATAAAAGTTAGTAAGAACACTTGTAAATGTATTTATGTTATTTAATACACAACACAAAATGAAGCCTTAAATAAACAAGTTTAAATGGAATTTTCTTTCAACAATTTAAACATGCACTCCATAAATATTAAAGCTTATATTTAACTTTATACTTATTACATCGGCAAACCACAACTGCTACATTCTACAATGAATTTTACATGAAAGCTTAAATTACCTAATTATTATTTGCATTTTGAACGAAAATTGTGTCAGTACAACAAACCGCCACTATAAAAAAGTTTGAGTTGCTTCCAAGTTATTGCAATTATTCACAAAACGTGACATAATATGTTACAGTGAGACTGGAAAAATGTATTGAAGTTAAAAAAATATTCTATCATTCTATGGAATTAATTAATTATAATACACATATTTTGCATTCTTATTCCCCTAAGACAGTATCACTAAAAGAAAGTAATTCGCGTTTTTTAACTCGCAAGTGGTTTTTACAAGCTTCATTTTTTTCAAATTTCAAAAAATCCACAAAGAAATAGATCTTGTGATCGATCAAATTAACACTAATTAAATATTTGTGCACAATAAATTAGTTATGTTACATAAAACCTTTTGTAAAATTTAAAGACTTAATGAACCGCATCCCGTAAGTACACCTATTAATATCAGTCTGCTACATTAGTAATACTATTTCGATTATGTCATATAAAAATAATATTCAGTCGTCCCTGTCGAGGACAAATGGACAATCCTATCTTAATTCCTACTCTACCAAAAAATGAATGTTACAAAGCGCTCATCCATTTAAACAACTTGCAACATCAACACACTTAACATTAATACAGCGAAACCTCTCTCAACGGACGCACGGCGTCCAAAAATTAAAAATAACCTTTCAAAAAAAAAACAACATAACCTTCAAACCATAAAAATTAAACATTTATAAACACTCTGTACTATAAAAACAGACAAATAAATTGCTATCAATTGGGCGTCCATTGTGGCGAGGTTTCACTGTACGACGAAAATGAATTCCGGGTTGCACTCTTTAATATATTTTCGGTGCCGATCGGTCGTTTATTACTTTCGCTCGCCGCAAGTTCGCCCCTTTTTTGATCTGATCCATGAGCGACTCGTGGCATATTTTAGGGTCGGGCTGAAATTAAAAATCAAATCGTGTATAGGCAATTCAAGCTAAGCATGCGACTATAGCGTAAATAAATGCTACTAAGCGTCTGACGTCACGAACAGGAGAGCTTCGTGTCACGTGCTTGTGTTATTGTTCGAGTTTTGTAATAATTTCATTAGTTTTCGATAATTGCAAAATAGAAATGAACTAATTTGTAATTTGTTTGTTTGATAGCAAGTTGAAGGCCAGATTTTAAGTGTCATTAACCATGAATACCCCTGAAACTAACCTAAAAGCAATTTATTGTCAGTAAAATCAGCAATGACGTACGAAAAATTTCACTTTATGAATTGCAAAGTCAAAAATAAGGGTCAAAACTTTTCGCAAAATGTCCTAATTGTTTTCTATGTTTTCTTTGTAATAAAATTTCATATTTTCTTAATTATAACTTATAATTTCACTGCAAGTTTAATACATTTTGAAAATAAAGTGCTTGGTTTTTCATATTATGACTGGTCGTAGAAAAAATAGTGTATGCAACTCACATTTAATGGCTATTAAGACACTCGTATTCATTACGATACTCAGCTATAGCTCGTGTCTTAATAGCTATCATTAAATGCTCATTGCATAATATACTAATTTGGGCACTTAATAATATAAATTGTTATTAAACAAAATGTTTGTATTTAGGTACTCTTTTTTTAATTTCATAATAAGTCATTAATTATAACTTATAATTTCATTACAAGTTTAATACATTTTGAAAATAAAGTGCTTTGTTTTTCATATTATGACTGGTAATAGAAAAAATAGTGTATGCAACTCACATTTAATGGCTATTAAGACACTCGTATTCATTACGATACTCAGCTATAGCTCGTGTCTTAATAGCTATCATTAAATGCTCATTGCATAATATACTAATTTGGGCACTTAATAATATAAATTGTTATTAAACAAAATGTTTGTATTTAGGTACTCTTTTTTTAATTTCATAATAAGTCATTAATTATAACTTATAATTTCATTACAAGTTTAATACATTTTGAAAATAAAGTGCTTTGTTTTTCATATTATGACTGGTAATAGAAAAAATAGTGTATGCAACTCACATTTAATGACTATTAAGACACTCGTATTCATTACGCACTCACCTACCGCTCGTGTTATAATAGTTATCATTAAATGCTCATTGCATAATATACTATTTGGGGCATCTAATAATATAAATTGCTATTAAACAAAAAGGTTTATATTCAAGTACTTCCTTTTTTAATGTCATAATATTTCCTGAACTATAACTTATAATTTCATTACAAGTTTAATACATTTTGAAAATAAAGTGCTTGGTTTTTCATATTATGACTGGTAATAGAAAAAATAGTGTATGCAACTCACATTTAATGGCTATTAAGACACTCGTATTCATTACGCACTCACCTACCGCTCGTGTTATAATAGCTATCATTAAATGCTCATTGCATAATATACTATTTGGGGCATCTAATAATATAAATTGCTATTAAACAAAATGTTTGTATTCAATTACTTCTTTTTTTAATGTCATAATATTTCCTTAACTATAACTTATAATTTCATTACAAGTTTAATACATTTTGAAAATAAAGTGCTTGGTTTTTCCTATTATGACTGGTAGTAGAAAAAATAGTGTATGCAACTCACATTTAATGGCTAGTAAGACACTCGTATTCATTACGCACTCACCTACCGCTCGTGTTATAATAGCTATCATTAAATGCTCATTGCATAATATACTATTTGGGGCATCTAATAATATAAATTGGTGTTAAACAAAATGTTTATATATATTGCTATTAAACAAAAAGGTTTGTATATATAAGTACTTCTTTTTTAATTTCATAATATTTCCTTAATTATAACTTATAATCTCATTACAAGTTTAATACATTTTGAAAATAAAGTGCTTGGTTTTTAATACTATAACTGGTAGTAAAAAAAATAGTGTATGCAACTCACATTTAATGGCTATTGAGACACTCGTATTCATTACAGCACTCACCTACGTCACGTGTCGTAATAGCTATCATTAAATGCTCATTGCATAATATACTATTTGTTTGTATTTAAGTGCTTTTTTTACCATGACCCACAAATTTTATGTGGAGAAGCTTTAAAATGCTAAAATGATCCCATTTTCAGATTGTTTGCGCCGTTTTTATTCTTTCAAATCCAATTTTGACAGATATGACAAATTTTGCAACATAATTTTCCCAATTTTTATTAATACACGCATAATGCAACGCATTTACAAAAAGTCACTTTGACCGGCTATGTGCTGCACTGGCGTTAAAAATTTCTCTCCTGTCCGTGACGTCACAGCGCGACAGTTACCTACATTATCGACACGCGGTAAAACTAATTTGAATTCCCAACCGGCGTCGGTTTTAAACTCTGAAATCGCTTACCTGGGCCTTGCTGTTGATGATCTGTCGAATTTTCAGCGCTTTCAGTTGCGGCTGTTGCGTGTTATTGCTGATATGTTGCTGAGCAAGTTTGACGTTCAACGAATCGAGGAAATTTTGTCCGGGGCCTTTCTGCGCCAGTTTGTTGACGGGCGCGGCGCCGTACGAGGGACCCAAATCGTCGGAATGGCGCCGCGAGCACCGGGGACTCATGCTAGGAGTCAGCTTGGCGCTGAGGGCGGCTATAAAACTGGAACCGACGCCGCCGGGCCCGTCGCCGGGTCTGCGCTCGGCGCTCTGGGACCTCAGGCTGTTGACCCGTCGAACTTCGCTGGGACTGTTTGATATGATCTGAGACGGATGGGCGTAAATCAGTCCCACCGACTGTGATACGTACGAAGGTTTGGTCTGCACGGGAGTCTGGAAAGTGCTGAACACAGAGGGTTGGCTGTTTGTCGGAGAGACAAATCCGGTGTGCAAGGATTGGGTCGAAGCGGCCAGGCGACGAACCGAACCGGGACTTGCAGGCGTGTGCTTCAATTCGGTCAGTGCTTTCACAGTTTCGGCAACTTTTAATCCTAAAAATAATTTAACAATTTAATAAAATCCTAAAAACAATTTAAGGCCGCTCCACCCTACAGATTGTTGACAAATACAATTTGCTTTTATTGCTTTAGAGTACGCCTGAATACAGGCAACACCTCAGACTTTTTTATAATCCAGATGTCACTATAATTACGGAAAAGTGCAGTGGATAATAGGTCTGTGTGTAACAATGAAAACTGCTTTCGAGGGATTCAATTCCAATATATCTGTTCAACAGATGCGAAAATTTTTGTATCTTCAATAAATTTAGAACGATATAATTTAAAGTAAAATAATAATATGCAAGAAGAATTTGTTAAATTTAACAATTTTATTTACTTATTGTCACTAAGAAAGTTTTGTTATTACTGCCTGCTACTCTGCAATGGCTTAATTTACGCCAAAACAGGTTGGTATGTTGATCCCGGGTATTTTTTTCAACGTAATTTATATTTATATCGTAAAACGTTTTAAAAATTGATTTTTAGCCGTTTCAAATTCTATTAATGACATATCCGGAATATCATCTATCTCCATATCACCATAATCCGAATCTTTATTTTGAAACGTACGCGTTCTTTTAATAATTTTGTGGTTACTGTATT
Source organism: Dascillus cervinus (assembly GCA_949768715.1). Classification (NCBI taxonomy): domain Eukaryota; kingdom Metazoa; phylum Arthropoda; class Insecta; order Coleoptera; family Dascillidae; genus Dascillus; species Dascillus cervinus. The sequence continues at coordinate 2,567,352 of OX458318.1, read as the reverse complement.
TTTTGTCAATTTGTTGCAATATGCGAACAAACAGATAATGGAATGCAGCTGACTGTAGTTAAAACTTTAGGCCAAATAACTTGTCTGAAGAAAGGTTGTACTGTCGAACGTCATAAAATTTTATTACTTATTCTAGAAAATTCTGTTCAGAACTCGGAACAGATGATGAATTTCGTATTCGAAAGGACTAGTATTTATTAATAAATTAAAACACAATGAGTGAAAGTTTAACCCCTTAAGGCACAGTTTTTGTTCACAGAAAATTGGACCGCGTTATGCACGACTTGACCAAGCGCCAAATTGATATTTTGGAAATTAGCTTTCCATCTAACGTATAATAATGCTACAAAAAAATGAAGTTGCCGTAAAATGTATTTCTTACTAACAAGTCAAAAATTAAATCTCATTAACAATAACATTATAAGTCGTTAACTGAATTAATTAAAAATTGCAATTTAAGCTTAATTTTTAAATTCAATTTCACATTTTTTTAACATAACCCCTTAACGCGCAGTGTTTTTTACAGAAAATTGCAGTTTTAGCTTATTATAAATTATTACCACTACAGCTTATGTTTTTAAAATTAATGTGGGATAAAAAAGCCAAACAATTTTTTTGGAAAGAAATTATAATTTAAGCTTATTCTCATTCATTTATTCAAAGGGGTCTTCACGAGCGATTTTTAAAATTAATATATGACCTTAGAGTTGAATTTATAACCTATTAAGTTAATGTAGATAATTAAGATTAAAATTCTCCTGGCCTAAAAAAATAATTTATACTAAAATAAGTTTTTCAATAAAACAACCTTTTATTAAAATGTATGCTTTTATTTTTAATCATTTAGGTCAATATCAAAATTAGTTTTAATTTTTTACTATATCTTAATAAAAGCTTGTTTTTTAAAGTCTTTTTACTATAAACTAATTCAAATATACTGCTTGAAAACGGAACCTGGTTTTAAAAGTATTTTGAATATTATTGCTGTTAAAGCATCCCTGCTGGGAAACCATAATTACCTACTGCGACAGTTATAAATCTTTTTGACGTAGCTCGAAAATCGGCAAAAATTAGCTACTTCAATTTCGGTTCTTGATTTAAAGAACATTGAATAACTCAAAAACTATTGCGTTGTTTAAAACAGCTAGGGGTCAGCTCAAAATAAAAAAATCTAATCTACGAGTCCAAAAAAATTTAATACAAAATTTAGATAACTGAAGGCATAAACAGGAATTTCGGAATTTGATGTTTTAATTAATAACTTGATTAATTATAATTATTTAATTATGGCTTGGGGTCAGCTCAAAATAGATTGGTATTCTCTGTAAGATGAAGTATCGACCTCCTTTACAAAATTAAAAATAAAGGTATAAAAAAGAATTGCGTTTTACACATTGAAAATCTTAGGGTGGAACGCCGTTAACAATACAGTCTTAATAAAATCCTAAAAGCAATTTAACGATACAGAGCCTTTATGAAAGAATGCGACTTGTCAATGTTTGAGGTTATGTAAATCGCCTTAAAATTGGAATTTTAGCTTAATTGACCTGCAGAAATTGACAAGCAGAAACAAAACAATTGTCGAAGGGCCATCTTTTCCAAAAACTATAGTTTCGATTTTACCTGGATTTTTTGCGGGTTCCAGCAAAAACGCCGGCGGAGGCGGCAGATTCTCATCACAGTTTACGGGAGTCAGCAGCCGGCCAGGGTTCACTATCGAAGACGTCCGTCGAATCGGCGGAGGCGGTCTGATAACTTGAGTCGAACCACGCCGCAACAATGTATTGCGTATTGTTCCACCCGAATACACGGCTGCAAATTTTAATTTAATTTTAGCACAAGTTTATTTAAGATTGTTACTACACTTAACGTTGAGTGCATCGCTTCCCTTAAACTGCCGCTGCTTAAATCTACCAAGTGACAGGCGTTAAAGCGCACGCATTTTTGAGGTTAATATCGAACCGGCCCTTAAGTTTAAGTGACGCTTAAACATTACAAGTCGATTTGCTCTAAGATTTGGCGCAGATACGCTTTTTTGTATTTATTCACATTAATTGTTAAGTTATTTTGAGTAAATTAAAAAACAAGCTGAAACTTAAAATGTGGTTTTTCGTGATAAAAAAGCTTTGCACCAAAAATGTAAAATAACATGACAGAATTTCTATTGAAATTAAAAATTTCTTGTGTAATTTAGATTGTACTAGTTTAGTAAATTTTTTTAAGACAAAAATAAATAAACTAACTATACTTAGATTTGAAATAATTAAAATTCAAGATTACACGTGGAAATTGTAAGAGAAAGTTGAAATTTGAAAACTAACAATTTTTTTGGACATCGGTTGAAGAAACTCATCTGATTTCATAATTGGCATAACTTACAAAAATTTCATGAAAAATAATTTTCATTTTAAAATTATGATTTATTTTTAGTTTTCGATAAATTCCATTTTCTCTGAGACCAAAAATCGCTTGCACAATCCGAGTGGTCCTTTCTCGGTTTTTGAACCTGCAAAAACTTTTGGCAGATTTAGATTTTTAAAGAAATCAAAGATGAAAGTTTTTCCCATATGGCGCAAACAATATGGCGGACACTGTATATCGAGGTAACTACAAAAACTACAAGACCATCTATACTTCTGTAGATCAATAAAATTTGTGAGCGGGAACACGATGGTGCTATTTAAAAGTCGATTAAATCCTTTAAGTCGCGGCTTTAAGCTTAAGTGGCGCTTAAGTAAGGAACACATTTATTTAGAAGCGGCGCACTCGAGCCTTAGTTAAGAACACTCGGGTAAAAGGGGCATGCAAACTATTACTAGGTATATTAAAGTTGATGTTAACTTAGAAGTTAGAAGTAGTGATAAATATATTACCTGACATTGAAACGGGTCTACGTCGCGAAGCATTAAATTGATCGCCATTGCGTGGTAGGGTGCAATACTTGCCAGCCATCTCAAGATTAGGCATCGTTACATCTAATAAAATTTCCTAATCATCACACACATGCTTCACAAAGTGTTAAAATTAAAAAATGTGAGAATTGTCGAGGGTCAAATTGAGCACACAAAACGCCTCAAAAATGGGCCACACAAAACACAACAAACCATGCAATGGTAAAAAAAAATGTGGGGCCAACAGTGTAACAGCAATCGAAAATTACCTTCAATGTGCATTACGTCCTCCACTGGAAACGTGGTTTGACTGCCGTACCCGCTGGACGATTCTAAAGAACTTTCGCTGGTGTTGCCGTCTTTTTCAATTTCAGGGGCCTACGCAATGGAGTCTCAAAAAGTTACTTTGCTAAATTACAGTCGTGCACAACATACTTTTTCGTTGGTGGCGCCCAAAGGAGTGATAAATTCCGCCGGAGGCGGCGGCAAATTCATATCTTGCGCTTTCGCCGCCGACATGCTTGCCAACTCGTGCATGTTAACATAAGTCGGTTGGGGAATATCTGCCAAAAAAAAAATTTAAAAAAATTAAAAAATGGGGATGACACAACTTCAAGCGTACCCTTGGCCAAATGCGCCGGAAGCGGCGTGGGCTTCATTAATTTGTGTTCAATATTTCCGGGAGGCAACACCCGCACTCCGGATTTGACCGTTTTCGTCGGAACGTGTGGACCACTCGTCCTCTCCAGTGAAGAACATCTCTAAAACAATGAATCCAATTAGCGCACTCATTGTATTCGTTGATGGCAATGATTGAGAACCCAATGACAGTTCTATCGACGCACGCATGCGTTGTAACACTCTTTTTCCTCGTACATAAGTGCTGCAGAGCTGCAGAACTGACAAAAAATTAACGCCAAAAAAATTAAATTTCGTCACAGAATTTTATTTCCTTAATCGCAAGTCTCCATGCAATCGAGGATCCAACATTCCAACAAACCAGTTAAGTTTTCTCGTGGTTTCAGCGGAGCGGACCATTGTTTTTATACTGGGCCATTCGAGGCAGTGCACAGAACTGCTTCAGACACCCCCACCATCCCCCTCGCGTCCTGCACATACCCAAACTCTTTCGCTAGTTTAATGCTCTTTATGTGCTGCATTTCACGCAGTTCTGTTCCAAATTTCAGACGTTGTTACGTGCGGTTTTTCGTTTTGTGGCTTTGTCGTTGCAAACTTTGATTTTATACTTTCATGTTCGTGTATTGTATTAGTGTTTTTTTGACAATGGATGTTGTGGACAATTTGATTAACTTTAAGCGATTTGTGAAGTATAGTTACGAAGAAAAAATAGATTTGAAAAATAAAGGTCGACCGCTGCCGGACATTATTATTGAAACAAGCGGTATTAGTCGTGGAAAACCATATAAATGTCAGTTTAACAAAGAAATTTATGCAAGGAATAACTGAATTTGTGGCTGCAACAAGAAAAATGCTCTTTTTTGCTTTCCGTGTTTGCTTTTTGGTGGAGATAAAGCATGGACACAGGTAGGAGTGACTGATTTGGTACACTTGAATGAACAAATAAAAAAACATGAAAACTGAAAAAGTCATCTTCACAATTCAATGAAGTTAGCAATATTAGGAACAGTTAACAACCAATCTCAGTTAAATTCGGCATGTTGGAAACACATACAGGGTGAGTTAAGTTTTACCACTCCGGCCATAATACCTATTAAAGATTGAGGGGAAAGTATGCAATTTACAAGTTACATCAGTTGAAGTTTACACTTTCGATTAGTGTTACAAGTTTTCCAAATCATTTTTATTTGAAGCCAAAAAAGTAAAACAAAGAGTTTCGGGTAAAATTTCCATGTTTGGTTTTTCATTTCAAAATTTGTCAAATTATTCGTAGCATTGTTAATTGCAATTTGATTCGTTAAAAAATTATTACCTTTTGAGTTAAATCAAATTTAATACGATCTACCACGTAACAATACCTGATGATCGACCCATAAAACTGAAGGTAACGGCGTTTTAGTTGTTGCCAGACCCGTATTCTGGAATTTGTGAGAAAAATAAAATAAGTTTTTAATAGGTAAATATTAAGTTTATTTTATAAAAGATGCTCAAAGTGATGCCCCATTACCCATAAATTAAAAGCATTTCAAGCTTCTCCTCGACTGAGTATTGAAATGGCATGATTATACCTGAACTAAACACAAATGTTCACTATTCCACAAAACAAAGTTTTAATTTTCACTTTTTACCAACGATGTTTAAATGTTGGAAGATTTGTTGCGAATGTGAATGTTTCTTTATTCACAAAGTGACCTAGGGTTGTGACCAGGGTTTTTAAACTTTGGGTGAATTAACCAATTTATTTTATTGGAAGGTTCAATAACCGATAGGTATATTGACTTTGCAGACGGCAAAATTAAAACACAAAATTGTAGACAGATATACTAACGAAAATTAGAAGCTGGTAAGCGATTTTTTTTATCAAGTTTAAAATCTAATATTGCAAAAATTAATTTTTGTGATTATAATTACCGTGTAGCTGTTAGTTACGATGTTGTGAACTTTTAAAGAAATAGCGAAGATCCTTATTCCGGTCTTGTAAAATGTAACGTTGCACTTTTTAACTTAACTTTATGACTGTCATAAATAATCAGTCAAGTACCCAAAACCAATACCATTGTTAGGTGAATTGGTCAGCTTATGTCGTAAATCATTTAAAAAATACCCTCTAATATGGAAATGGCTTTATTTAATGAACCCAAATTAGTAAAATTATTTCAATTACACAAAATTGTGTGAAAATATTTTACTGTTCGTACATAAAAAAAACTAATAAATTGAACAATTAGTAATTGAAAGAAAGCCAAAATTTTAGCTGATTAAAAAAAAAGATTTTTTCTTGGTTTCTATGTACCTTAATAATATAAAATTATTCATGCAATATTTTAAAGGCCTATTTTGCCACGGGCGGGAAAACTTAACTCACCCTGTACAGCAGCATAATGATAATGTGACAAAAAATAGATACATTCTATCAAAAATTATAAACTGTACAAAATTTTGTGGATATTTTGTTGCAAATTGCAGAACACCTGTTTTATTGTACCACGAGCCGCCACTGCAAGTAGCTAAAACAAATTGTGATTGGTCAACTTACCACTGGTAAGGGTGGCTTAGATGCGATTGACTTAATTGACGGGGCAGGACTGCGTGGTTGCGATATTGTACTGTTACTTTCCGATGGGCTTGTCGAAGTTACCGGACTAGTGGGCTGAGAAAGACTTTGTTCGGGCGCTTGGAATGTATACACTGTCAACGGAGGTCTCTGATGCCCCTTTTCATAAGCTAAAAAAACATGCGACTCCAATTAACACAATTGAGACAATTTCGCTGCACTGACTTCACTGCGCATGCGCCGTGATTGCGAATGCATACCTGACGAAATGGTGTGCGGTCTATCGCTTATAATCGCCGTGGCTGCTCTTTCGAACTGAATTGTTTCTTGTAAATTCGGCCACGTGGCAGTGGTGTTCGGAATCGAGGGTGGAAACGGCGTGCAGGGAGTGCTGGAACTACTGCTGCTGCTACTGTGCTCGGACATGTTCGAAACCTGCGATAAAACCAACCATCAACCGAGAGAACTTTACAGGAAATTAAAAACATTTTAGAAACAATTACCTGAGCTACACTTAACGATGACGGAGGTCTGGGATAAAGGGTATCCTGTGAAGTAAATCCCGAATCTTGGCTAGACACAGACGTGAGCCGCATGGTACCAATTTGAGTTACAGGCTGTTCACAAGACAACATCAAACTAATAAACTAATAAGCAAATAATTGGAGGAAAATTCAACAACTGGATTTCATGACCGAAAAATTAAAATCCATTCTTCAAAGCAAATAAAAACAATGAAAACAGTACAAGTTTCACGAAATACAAGGTGGCCCATCAAGTGGCATTTTTGAGGTGAAATCTATTTCCGATGGTCTTAAAGCTATCGAATGATGGACCACGCTGTACACGGCGTTTGAACTTTGATGTACAGTAAGTTTAATAACTACAAGTCAGAAAGTTTTCCATGCAATTTAATACCATGAATCTTTTCGATTTTTAAACGACTCCGATGCAGGGTCATTTTATAACATTGACTTCGCCGCTTCATCGTAGAAAAAAATGTAATAATCGATTTGATATAATTCTGAAAATGTATGTTTTAAGTATCACTTAGAATATTTTTAAAAAATTCCATTTTTCTAGTATTTTTCTTCAATGTTGGCAATACCAGTGTGATATTTTTTGTTATTTGTCGTTTTGGGCCCTTTTGATTTAATAGGAGATTGTTTACAAGCATAAGGAAAACCACGTTTTTTTCAAGTTGTATTTACACGAAAAGATTTAAGTACATTACATTGTGTTTTTGTTAATTAAAAATGTTTGATTTCAATTTACCCTGGAGTGAGTCAGAATTTACTTTAAGGTCCGGGAACTGCTAAGTAATGCACAATTCTTCCGCTCAGGGGGCACCAATTTTGCCCCTTAAAATAAAAAATGTTTAGGCAACCAAAGAGGTATCCTAACTAATAAGGTTTGAAACGTAAGTATTGAACAGAGAAAGAACAAAAAAAAAAGAGTTGCGCGTTTTTCGTACGCTCGTAATTTGATAAATATTATTTATATTATGGTCTGCGGCGATAACGACGGTAAACTCAGTCGGAAATAAATTAGTCTATAATTTTTTGCTAATTCTTTGCCTATTTTGTGTTTTCATAGATGTACCTGCTATAATTAATCCCGTAACAGGCTGCAAACACATTTTCAATTATGCAAAGAGTAATCTTTATTCTCATTTTTATACGCTCATAATTTGATAAATATTATTTATATTATTTTCTGCGGCGATAACGGCGGTAAAATCAGTCAATGCGATTGCTGCATTATTTACTGTTTTTTTTTTTGTAATGTTTTGTGAATAGTTGCTTCAAACAATTTTTCCTACGATGCTATTCGAAACTAATATATATTGTACAATTTAGTAGGCTCGAAAATGTTTTATATCCTTACGCGTGCGAACATGGATATTTTGCATTATCAAGTGTGTATTTTTATAAATTTTTAGAGTTTTATATCCTTACGTGTGCGAAAATAGTTATATCCTAACAATTTGCACTATATCAAGTATGCATTTTAATACAAATTATTCTATCCATGCCGTCAATCAAAAAGGTACAGATTTGACACAAGACATTGTGAGTAAAACGACGAACTATTTGACTAAAATCTTATGGGAAAACAAGTTTTCCCCGAAAATGTAAAATTTAGACATTTATCCAATTTGGTTTACGGAAACTATTTCTTAGGTGCTAATAGAACATTTTTATGTAATTTGTTGACGATGTTGTGTTCGAAAAGCAATAAAAAACGCGATCAAATAATACTGTATTTCGTACCACAACTTTTAGTTTTTTTTTCAAAGATATTCACCATGTTATCATAAAAAAAAACATGTCATATTATACTACTTTATGTTTAGTATAAGTACCCCGAAGGAATTTCTACAATATAACTTGCTTCTTGAGCTGAACCGAGTTTACTGGCACACTAAATTTTGAAAAAAATATTGTTGCCAATTTTTTTCTTCTTAAGTTATCACCTTCTCGCAATAAAAAAAATATTTTCTTACAAGGCAATGTATTCTCTATAAGTGCTGTAAAGTGCATTGCAAAATATTTCGTAACTCTAAAGATTTCAGTAAAAAACCCTCACTACTACATTTTTGCTAGAATTGCACTTTCGGAGGTTAATTTTTGAAAACTAGGCACTCCTTCACCAAAGCAAATATATCATTAGATGCGGTAACATTATGTTTACAACTGTTGCTTCCCAAATTATATATTGATAAGTACTTTCTAAGCGATACTGAGTTTCTTAAAACTCTGCATTTTTTGAGGTTGGGTTCCCGAGCCTTAATTCTAGTACATTGCACCAGTGATAGATGGCGGCAAAGTAATTATTTAAAAATGACCCTTTATGAGATTATTGCGATTCTTTAATGCAAATCATACAAATGGACAAAATAAAATAATTGCGAAATGCATGCAAAATGTCTTACCTCCAGCATTATCAGAGAAAAATATGTAACCGGCAATTATTTAAAGATTGATAACATGAGATTTAATAAATGCCGTTACAAGTTTTCATTTGTAAAATAATTCTTAACATTACACTAATTAATCTTCCAGAAAATCTTACTGTTGATGAAAGACAGAAAAGTATGTACAATGCGTTAACAATTTTCTTTCAATTATACCTGCGATAGAGATCTCTGCCAGTACGGATGACTGGGCGAATGACTTTTGGAACTACCAGATGAAGAACTGTTAAGTGAGCTAATTGAACACATAGAAGACTTCCTAGAACCCAAACTGGAAGGCGAAGACGGCGGCGTTTGAAAGGACCAACTGCTATCACAACTCTTCAAATCGGCTATAACTTGTTCAGAAGCGGGCGGCAATACTTGGGGATCGGCGGTGTGTTTGTCCAACTGCTCGACGACTTCTTGCAGATGGGACAGCTCGGTCAGCATGGCGACCTCTTCGTTCTTCAACACCAAAAATTTAACTCAAAAAAAAAAAACAACTCACGCAAAAACTCACCACGACAGGCTTGAGAAAATTGACGAAAATACAAAATCTGCTCCTTTCTTCGAGCAGCGCGCAACGTATCGCCTGTTTTTCCGTTTCCTCCAGCAGTTGGCGCCTCTCCGTGACGTCCTGCAGGCCGCATTCGAGCCTCTTCTGCAGGTCTCCTCCGGCGCCTTTTCGCAGCTTCTTCTGCAGTCGCAGCGTGTCGGTGGAGCGCTTCTTCAGTTCCGATCTGGCTCGTTTGTAATCTGGAATTTTTTTTCGTTAACAAAGGAACGCAACAAACCGGATTTAATTGCCTTTCGCGTGGTCCTTGTCTAGAGTGAGTACGGCTTTTTTCCAGTCTTCTAGTTTTTCTTGAAGTGGTACTATAAGGCAGTCCATAATAGCACTGCAACAAGATTTCGTGGAAATTTATTATTTTAAATCGTCGAAGTACAGTAGAATCTGGTTATAACGGCTTCGGTTATAGCGAACCACCGGTTATAACGAACTTTATTCCAAGTCCCGACATTTTTCCCTACATAACAATGTAAAAATTAATCGGTTATAACTAACTCGGATATAACGAACAATCGGATATAGCGAACCTGAAAAAGCCGAAATTAGTAAAATTTTAATCGGCTATAACGAACTTTATATTGTATATAACGGGCAATAACCTTGGTCGGTAATTCTCAGTTGTAGGTTTTGTGCCTTTCGTATTGCGTTACTTGTGAAAGTATCGCCACTACGTTTACGACCCTGACAAATTTATTACTATGCCCTTTTATTAGAACATATTTTAACAGAAAAGCACAGTTGACGGGATGTTACGGTTTTCAAATTATCGCTAAGACCTTCTAAGAAGTGACCATATCGGACACACATAAACCCCTTGAGCACATGTGAATTATTACAAAAAAAAAACAGAGTTTCACTTCGATTTTAAAATCAGTTTAATACGAGTTAAAAGTTAAAAGAAAAATTTGAAATAATACGTGAGATAGCAGATCGAACAGCACAACACGAAATCTGTCTGTGAAAAGAACGTAAGTAGCAATTTGGAAGAAGAAAGAATTATGTGCGATATTTGAAAATAAAAAATGTAAACGCTAAAAAACTACGAAAATCTAAAAACGATGACGTCGACCAATCTCTTAAAAAGTGGTTTACGCAACAAAGATTAAACAATGTAACGATCAGTGGTAGTGTTGTAAAAACAAAGGACTTTTTTATAATTTTTTTATACATATTCATACGGTCTCATAAAACACTCTTGTATTTATTCTCTCATTAACGCTTATAACGAACTTCGGATATAACGAACCGATTTTGACGGTCCCTTGAGGTTCGTTATAACCGGATTCTACTGTAATTGTTTCAGGGGGCGATTTCATGTGTGCGAACAGGTCGAATCAATCGAATGGGCTTTATATTTAGAATTAATTAATCTGTAACAGGTCGCTTCACACATGGACGAGAGGTTGTTATTCCCACAAGAGAGTGAGTGGCGTGAACGGTGCAATAGCCCCTGAACTCATAAATAATACCAAAACCACAATTTCTGGAATTTACAGTTTAATTTATACGCGCTTTTACTTGTTAATTCAAATTAATTGCATTAATGTTTCGTAAAAAATATTCTTTGGGTTATAAAAACGAGCAAAACATACTTTACCAAATACGATTTTAATGAGAGGTCACTGAAACAACCTAAATTGAACGGTTGTGATAGTATATACAGGGTGATTTATATTGAAGCACAACGAGTGGAATTGTGACCATCGATAATCGCATGAGTTGGGACATGAAACAGGTTGTCTTCCAGACTCGTGGAATTATTTGATTCCAAGAATTGTATTCGTCAGATTTTATCACGAATGAACAATTTAATACTTTTTCGGGCAAAATATAATTCCGAGAGTCGCAGTCGCATTGTTATGGTTTATGATTATGGTTATGATTATGATTATCATAAATAATACAACGAGTGGAATCGTGACTCGATAATCGCATCAGTTGGGACACGATATTGTCAAAAATTAATTCCACGAGTCTGAAAGACGACTGTAAGTATTTGACAACACGATTACAAGAATTGAATTCGTCAGATTATATTACGAATGAACAATTTAATACTTTTGCAAATAGAAATTTATTTATTATTACAAGACTCGGTAAATTGGGCCCAAATATACTTTCGAGACCTTACGGTATTAGATGGTTTATGGTTTTGTATGTTTTTTTCAATACTTTTAAATGACGCAAAAACCAACGCGTTTCCTGAAAATAAAATAGATTTTCATACCTTGTGAAAGTTTTGATGCGAGTTTCTACGGCTTTGTGTCTTAAGCATATTCTTGTCAAAGCGGTCCCGATTTCCTTCGTTGCACCTGAAACAATAATATTTAATTACCAGGTTGATTTTTACAACCAACAGAAACATCAAGCATTGGACGCGAGAAAGAATACAAGATAATTAGCGACCGCGCGCTGAAACATTCTTAATCAAGATCTTTGTCTTAAAAAACAGACGGCCTCTCAAATAGGAGAACCTTTTGACCTGCTTATTTGCGCCTCGCAACTGCACTGATTTCATGAGCAGATTAAAGCAACGTTTGCATGTGAAAATCGTATAAAAAACACCCGAGTTTATAGACTAAAAGTTGATTGCTTTGAAACCGCAAAATGATGTAACGCAAATGACGCAGATCGAACTTTATTTGTTATTATTTTGGTTAAGGTTGTTATGCAGGTTTTTGAGTCCAAATCGAATAAAAGATGATCAGATTTTTTTCGTGTCACAGATGATGGGACGTTGGTGTATCACCGGAATCTTCCCACTGCAGTAAAATTGGGCTATTTGGTCGAAAATATACAGACTGATTTATATTAATGTTTAGAATTGGTAACTTTGTTAGTTTTCGAGCTAAAAAAAGTCGACTTTCAATTGAAGAATATTTTTTGACTACCGGAAATAGATGTCATCTCAAAAATGATATACGATTGGCCACCCTGTATGTGCCAGACAAAAATTTTCACTTCAAAATAGGTTTTCTCTTTTATTTCAGTTAGGAATTTTTTTTAGAACAAACAAAACTTCCAAAAAAAGTTTTCCCTTCATTCACCCATCTGGGACACACTGTATTACACTTTTACTGTTAAAAATAATGATGCACCAGCAAATTCTCGTTGCAAATTTAGGTCCAATAGAACAATGAGAGTGTCAATCCAACGTCGTTAATAGGTCAAGTGGTCCAATGAATCAGTAAAGCCATTTATTCAATAGATGGTCTCATACATTAACAGTTTAATGAATGGCAAATTGTGCATTTGAATTGCGAAATATGATGGATGTGACAGCGTCGGCATTAAGCCTCACTCGTAGAAGACAATTAATTTAGTCCAAGAATCCCGGAAAACATTGCCAATTCAGGAAAACTTGTTGACAAATTTGTACCCATTCTTAAACTGACAAACTTTGTAGGAAAAAAAGTCAAAAACTTTCTGCGCGTCGCATGAAAGAATTCAATCCATCGATTACCACAATGCGGAAATTCTATCTCAATGCAGAATTATTTCAACGATAAATCTTCGCATAGCACCGCAGAAGCGCGTTTTTCTAAGCAACGAGCAACAAATGTAACGGGCCTGAAATTCAAAGACAACCGTTCGAAATTAAATCAATTTTTTGAATTTGCAATTCGCAGTCGTCCAACTTATTAACAGGCGGCTTTTATCGGTGATTGGGAATGCACAAATGATTTGGTATTATTGGGTAAGTGTGACTCCCATGTTAAAACCCTAAGGATATAGTCAGGGGTAGAGAATCAATAGCATCCTCTATAAGGCACACCCTAGGTCACTAAACTCTATGGCAGCGGCTCTAACGAATGGTTCCATTATTAAATTTCATTGAGTTTGATTTCAGAAAACAGTTAGGTCCCATTTCGGCACAAATTGCACCTATCGTTTCCCTCATACAACAAATATTGCATTGAATATACAGGGTGAGTTAAGTTTTACCACCCCGGCCATAATACCTATTAAAGATTGCAATTTACATGTTACATCAGTTGAAGTTTACACTTTCGATTAGTGCTACAAGTTTTACAAATCATTTTTATTTGAAGACAAAAAAGTAAAACAAAGAGTTTCGGGTAAAATTTCCATGTTTGGTTTTTTATTGCAAAATTTGTCAAATTATTCGTAGCATTGTTAATTGCAATTTGATTCGTTAAAAAATTATTACTTTTTGAGTTAAATCAAATTTAACATAAAGCACGAAAAATACTTTTATTTATGACTTTCCAACAATGGATAATGCGGTCTACCACGTAACAATACCTGATGATCGACCCATAAAACTGAAGGGAACGGCGTTTTAGTTGTTGCCAGACCCGTATTCTGGAATTTGTGAGAAAAATAAAATAAGTTTTTAATAGATAAATATTAAGTTTATTTTATAAAAGATGCTCAAAGTGATGCCCCATTACCCATAAATTAAAAGCATTTCAAGCTTCTCCTCGATTGAGTATTGAAATGGCATGATTATACCTGAACTAAACACAAATGTTCACAATTCCACAAAACAAAGTTTTAATTTTCACTTTTTACCAACGATGTTTAAGTGTTGGAAGATTTGCTGCGAATGTGAATGTTTCTTTATCCATAAAGTGACCTAGAGTTGTGACCAGGGTTTTTAAACTTTGGGTGAGTTAAGCAATTTATTTTATGGGAAGGTTCAATAACCGATAGGTATATTGACTTTGTAGGCGGCAAAATTAAAACACAAAATTGTAGACAGATATACTAACGAAAATTAGAAGGTGGTAAGCGATTTTCTTATCAAGTTTAAAATCTAATATTGCAAAAATTATTTTTATTATGATTATAATTACCGTGTAGCTGTTAGTTATGATGTTGTGAACTTTTAAAGAAATAGCGAAGACCCTTATTCCGGTCCTATAAAATGCAACGTTGTACTTTTTAACTTAACTTTATGACTGTCATAAATAATCAGTCAAGTACTCAAAACCAATACCATTGTTAGGTGAATTGGTCAGCTTATGTCGTAAATCATTTAAAAAAATACCCTCTAATACGGAAATGGCTTTATTTAATGAACCCAAATTAGTAAAATTATTTCAATTACACTAAATTGTGTGAAAATATTTTACTGTTCGTACATAAAAAAAAACTAATAAATTGATCAATTAGTAATTGAAAGAAAGCCAAAATTTTACATGATTAAAAAAAAAAGATTTTTTAATGGTTTCTATGTACCTTAATAATATAAAATTACTCATGCAATTTATGAGAATTGACAAATTATTTTAAAGGCCTATTTTGCCACGGGCGGTAAAACTTAACTCACCCTGTACAGTAGAAGTTGCCTAATCGGCACTCTCGTTAATCGAATCAGACGTTTATTGGAATCAAGGTGCCTATTTCCAGTTCCTCTAAAAGCTCACCAGAGAAACAGTTAATTGAACAAAAAACGTGATCCGAATAAGCGACATACCGGGAGATTATCTTACAGGTATACATATCTCCTATGTTTACTTTAAAAAAAAAACGCGTCAACGTATTGATAACTATAGGCAACCAACATTACACCACAAATCACAAGGTTATTATTTTTCATTGTGAAAGGTTATGTTCAAGTATCATGAATAGTATTATGAATAGAATCTAAAATCATTTGAATATCAAAATAATAACAATTTTAATAAAACTATTAAATGGGATAACTTCCCAAAATTTGAGAAGTTATTAACAGAAAGTACATAACAGAAAAAAATAAACAAATAGCGTCATAGCAAGTGTTCAAAATGTCCACCTTCTACTTCTAAACAATATCCTAGCCGATCTTGGAACGCACGCACAGCATTTCTGAGAATGTCAGGATTCAGCTCGTTACATTCAGTTCGTATACGATCTTTTAATTCATCTAGATTTAAAATTTGGATATTGCGGTAAATTTTTGATTTTAGGTAACCCCAAAGGAAATAGTCATTGGGTGATACATCTGGAGATCGTGGTGCCCATGGTATGGGGCCGTACCGTCCTATCCAGTGTCCGGGAAACCTTTCGTTTAAACAATTTCTTATAACATTTGTGGAATGCGGAGGGGCTCCATCCATTTGAAACCATGGTTCGTTAATGTTTAAATTTTCTATTGCCGGAATGATGTTGTTTACCAACAGATCTAAAAATTTGGCCGAATTAAGGTTTCCATCAATAAAAAAAGGCCCGATAAGTGTAGCATTAACTATCCCTAACCACACATTCACCTTCTGCTGGTACTGAGTGTGGGTCAAATTTTGAATATGGTGATTAGTGCGGGACCAATATCTAAGGAAAACGAAGGAACAAGGTTAACAGAATAAATTGGATAAATAAGAAATTATGATGCACACCGGAAATTTTGGGAATTGACCTCTCCATTTAATGTGAACGTTGCTTCATCGGTGAAAACTATCTTCGCTAAAATTTCATCATGTTCGTTTAACAAATTAAATAAAGTTTCACAAAAATTTGTTCTTTTTCTTTTATCCTCCTCAAATAACTCTTGATGATTGGAAAATTTATAAGATTTGTACTTAAATTCTTTTAGTGTTTTAAATATTGACGTTTTTGATACAACGAAATATTCAGCTACTTCTCGCAAGGATACCATCGGATATTGCTCAATGTAGCATAAAATATTTAATTTTAATTCTTCAGTCAACACATGGTTGGTTTTAATCTTCTTTGTATGACCATTTACTATGCAGCCTTGTGAATTAAATTTTTTAACGATATTGTGCAGAGTTCTGATGCAAGGAATTGGTCTTTCAGGATATTTTATGGAAAATAAATCTCTCACGGTCCGCAAACTATTACCTTGCTGGTACCACATTAACAATTCAATTTTTTCGTCTTTGCTGTACATGATTATTACAGAAATTGCAATTTTATGTTAAACTGACACTGAAAAATTAATTGACTTTTGTTGAAAGAGCCAACTTTTCAAATGTTGAGAATTGTGGTGTATACTTGGTTGCCTACAGATCGCAATAAAGCAATGCGTTGACTCGTTTTTTTTAAAAGTATACATAGGATATGTTTACTTTTAAGATAACCTCCCGGTATACTGTATTTCTATGAGATTTTTTGTAATAACTGATCGATCGATTTTCTCTTGGCTCGTTGCAATTTATGTGCATCCTATAAATCTGTCATGAACAAAAACAAAAAGTTGTGTGGAGCACAGTTTTGCGCCATTGAAATGACATTGCGGGTACAGTCAAGGTATCCAAAGTCTACCGACACACGTATTTGCGTGGGACGTTTATTACTTATTGCGATCTGCGACAAAGTGTCGCAAGGTCTGCTACTTGCTATTTTCGGGTCGTTACATAACTGTGGGAGTCGTTGAACAACCAATTATTACCGGATGCGACCGCAGGATTTGTTTGCGACTGTTAAATTGTTGCCACTTAATCAAATTTTGCTGTAATTTAACAAAAAATCAATTTGTGTTAAAAAAATTATTTAAATTCACTTTCTCACAGATAATATGATCGATCGGTTTTGGTATGTTCAGTGAAAACTTCAATTTCCACAGTAAAACAGTTGGCCTACAAAAAGTATAAATACAGGTAGCCCTCGATTTACGCCGATTCACAATAACGCCGCTGTGGAATTCACTGTTTCGCCGTGTACATAATTGGGTAATTCACCGATTCTTCCTATATTAGACTGATTTTCGTTTCAGTGTTGAGCCGCGACGTTGTGAATTCTTTTTTCCAAAAAATGTAAGAGATCCGAAACTTTGAAATTTCATTTGTTTTTGTTAATATCATTTAATAAAAACATTTCACTTCATTTTATCGTAAAATACATTTTAAAAATGAAATTTATAATACACCTATCCCCCGATTTACACGATACTTTTTTACACGATTTCGCTTTTACACGGTTTTTAAAATAACGAATTCAAAATAAAATGGTAAAAATGAATATTTCAGACGAGTACATATTTCTACAATCATTTTTAAACTCCGTTCACTTGGTTATACATATTGGTGATTCCCCGTTTTGTATGCACAATAAAACTTCCTACGTATTCACGTAAATTACTGCAGTAAATTTGTGCCAGTAGAAAAGTGTACATCATTGTGTTTTTACTAATCAGAATTTTTTAAACTTCATTACTGGTTAGCGACAAACAATTTTTTTTGTAGCATTTTTACAATTTATTTCGCAATAAAATTTTAAACCATAGCAGTTTTTAATGGAGCATCAAGAGACCTTTCAAATGAGGTATCACAAGCCCCTACTTCCTATTTAAAAATTTGAGGGTTGAAACTGTCACTCGAAGGGAGTTGAGGTTAGGGATGAAATTTTTACTTTGCAGGATATCATGTCATAAACGGGATTTTTTATAAATATGCACAATAATTGAGATACTGAATTTATTCCATTTATTTTATGAATGAACTGTTATTTTAATTTTTCAAAATATCTTATTAAAAAAAAATACGTTAAATAAATGACGTTGTTTTCGATTTACACGGTTTTACCTATAAAAAAACAATCTTCCGTGTAAATCGGGGGATAGGTGTATATGTATTTTGCATTATATTGTATTAATAAATAAAATGATTTGCTTCTTTTTCACTTATGTAAAACCTAACCCTATACATCACTGTAAATATGGGTTCTTTTTACGCCGATTCGATTTGCGTCGGCTTTTGCGAGAACGTAACTGCGGCGTAAACCGAGGGCTACCTGTACAATTTTAGAAAAATCAAGACAAAATTTTTGTTTAATTTCATCTTGCATCTTGCTGATAAGGTTTTGATGTTTTTATATTACAAAAATTGTAAATAAAAAACCCAACTGAAAACACAGCCAAATTTTCAAAAAAAATAATTTATAGTGACCAACAACGTTGGAAGACCTGCACTTCACCGGATATGTAAAAATGTTAAATAAATTTATTTTTAAGCGTTTCAGATAAAATTCTGTGTGCGGATGCATGAAAGACAACGACCTGGAAGTCACAGTCCGGGCGGCGCGATTAATCATTAAATATTTTTCTATTTGCTTTATTTAATTTTTCCGCCGGGTGTAATGGCTAAACACACAAATCACCGTTTGCCCTCCTCGTTGGCTGCCTCGAGGCTTCTGCAATTTTCGTGCGAATTCCCGTGAAAACAGAAATTCGCTTTCAAAGCCGTTTTTAAAATCTCTTTCAATTATTTACTTCCACCGATTAAGTAAAGCGCTAATTTCGCTTCCGTTCGCGGCAAACAAACTGGAAGTTTTATTTATTTTCGTGCAACAACGCCGAATTTCTGCAAAAAGCAGAAAGCGTGCAACGACCTCGAAGCCAGTGCATGGCCTTAAATAGGTCAATCGAAACGTTACCATAGAAATGCATTCGAACGAAAGTCAACCACACAAATAAATTAGTTTTTTTTTTAATTCCAGAAATGGCTGTGAAAAAAAATATTTTTTTAACTTTATGTTGACAGCAATGACATTTTACATCTATCAGTTGCAGGTTATATTAGTAATGTAAAATTAGAAAAAAACAGCACAAAACGGTTCTGTCGCAGGAAGCAATTTTCCAAGAAACTTTCGATGAGAAAAACTTTATCTTCAATATTCTGCAACATTTAAGTGATTCTGTCAAAAGTATATAGGTTACGTTATTAAGTACTACCAACATAAAATTAAAAAAAAAATAATTTTTTGCAACCTTGTTTCTTGAATTAAAAAACACAACATAGAAATTACTTGTAATTAATGACCTAAAAAATTAACCGATCCCAACAAAATATGAATTATTTGCTTTCTTAATCGGAAAGTTTATAATTTCTAACGATCATTTTGCATAGGCACAAAAAAATCACTGAAAGTCTTCTTTCACCTGAAAAAAATAATTTATCATTTGTGCAACGATTAAATTATGGGAATACCGAAATTGATATTAAACACTTTCTAAAAGTTGTGAAATCTCGGCGTAAGTTATGGAGACTATTCGACTGCCCTAAGTGCGGAGTCATGTAATCCTTGTTTTCTTAAGGTCGTCGCTTTTCAACGCGGAGATCTTTAAACTCATATTTATTAATACCTGGGTTCCACAAAAAGAAAACGATTTTTTATTGGAGAAAGGGTGGTATCATCGACTTCCTTACTGCCACCCCGATTCCGATTATTGCCGGATCGCGTTTGAGGTTTACATTTGGTTGTCATGTCGTTTGGCGCTTCACACGAAATTTATGTATATCCAACACGGAACATTCATGAATGAAATTGGTACCCAAATTATAAACACAAACGTAATCGTTTACTCCAGACGTAAAAAAAATCTTGGTAACGTTCCAATTTCACGACTGGATAACCACAGAAAAAAAATATCAAGAACAATTATGCAACGACTGTGTTTTTTAATTCCAGAAACAGTTAGAAGAATGAAAAAATTTTCTTTTTTATTTTATGTTGATAGTAATTGCATTTTACCATCTGTCAGTTTAAGGTTATATTAGTAACGTCGTTTTAAAATTAGAAAATATAGTATAGAACGCTTCTGTCGACTATTGACTATTTTTATTTTTCCAATGAGTAAAACTTCTTTATCTTCAATATTCTGTAACAATTAAGCGATTCTACTACTACCAACGTAATCGTTTACTCCAGACGTAAAAAAAATCTTGGTAACGTTCCAATTTCATGACTGGATAATCACAGAAAAAAAATATCAAAAATAATTACGCAACGACTGTGTTTTTTAATTCCAGAAACAGTTAGAAGATTGAAAAAAATTTCTTTTTTACTTTGTGTTGATGGTAATGGCATTTTCCATCTGTCAGTTTAAGGTTATATTAGTAACGTCGTTTTAAAATTAGAAAATATAGTATAAAACGCTTCTGTCGACTATTGACTATTTTTATTTTTCCAATGAGTAAAACTTCTTTATCTTCAATATTCTGTAACAATTAAGCGATTCTACTACTACCAACGTAATCGTTTACTCCAGACGTAAAAAAAATCTTGGTAACGTTCCAATTTCATGACTGGATAATCACAGAAAAAAAATATCAAAAATAATTACGCAACGACTGTGTTTTTTAATTCCAGAAACAGTTAGAAGATTGAAAAAAATTTCTTTTTTACTTTGTGTTGATGGTAATGGCATTTTCCATCTGTCAGTTTAAGGTTATATTAGTAACGTCGTTTTAAAATTAGAAAATATAGTATAAAACGCTTCTGTCGACTATTGACTATTTTTATTTTTCCAATGAGTAAAACTTCTTTATCTTCAATATTCTGTAACAATTAAGCGATTCTACTACTACCAACGTAATCGTTTACTCCAGACGTAAAAAAAATCTTGGTAACGTTCCAATTTCATGACTGGATAATCACAGAAAAAAAATATCAAAAATAATTACGCAACGACTGTGTTTTTTAATTCCAGAAACAGTTAGAAGATTGAAAAAAATTTCTTTTTTACTTTGTGTTGATGGTAATGGCATTTTCCATCTGTCAGTTTAAGGTTATATTAGTAACGTCGTTTTAAAATTAGAAAATATAATATAGAACGCTTCTGTCGACTATTGACTATTTTTATTTTTCCAATGAGTAAAACTTCTTTATCTTCAATATTCTGTAACAATTAAGCGATTCTACTACTACCAACGTAATCGTTTACTCCAGACGTAAAAAAAATCTTGGTAACGTTCCAATTTCATGACTGGATAATCACAGAAAAAAAATATCAAAAATAATTACGCAACGACTGTGTTTTTTAATTCCAGAAACAGTTAGAAGATTGAAAAAAATTTCTTTTTTACTTTGTGTTGATGGTAATGGCATTTTCCATCTGTCAGTTTAAGGTTATATTAGTAACGTCGTTTTAAAATTAGAAAATATAGTATAGAACGCTTCTGTCGACTATTGACTATTTTTATTTTTCCAATGAGTAAAACTTCTTTATCTTCAATATTCTGTAACAATTAAGCGATTCTACTACTACCAACGTAATCGTTTACTCCAGACGTAAAAAAAATCTTGGTAACGTTCCAATTTCATGACTGGATAATCACAGAAAAAAAATATCAAAAATAATTACGCAACGACTGTGTTTTTTAATTCCAGAAACAGTTAGAAGATTGAAAAAAATTTCTTTTTTACTTTGTGTTGATGGTAATGGCATTTTCCATCTGTCAGTTTAAGGTTATATTAGTAACGTCGTTTTAAAATTAGAAAATATAGTATAAAACGCTTCTGTCGACTATTGACTATTTTTATTTTTCCAATGAGTAAAACTTCTTTATCTTCAATATTCTGTAACAATTAAGCGATTCTACTACTACCAACGTAATCGTTTACTCCAGACGTAAAAAAAATCTTGGTAACGTTCCAATTTCATGACTGGATAATCACAGAAAAAAAATATCAAAAATAATTACGCAACGACTGTGTTTTTTAATTCCAGAAACAGTTAGAAGATTGAAAAAAATTTCTTTTTTACTTTGTGTTGATGGTAATGGCATTTTCCATCTGTCAGTTTAAGGTTATATTAGTAACGTCGTTTTAAAATTAGAAAATATAGTATAAAACGCTTCTGTCGACTATTGACTATTTTTATTTTTCCAATGAGTAAAACTTCTTTATCTTCAATATTCTGTAACAATTAAGCGATTCTACTACTACCAACGTAATCGTTTACTCCAGACGTAAAAAAAATCTTGGTAACGTTCCAATTTCATGACTGGATAATCACAGAAAAAAAATATCAAAAATAATTACGCAACGACTGTGTTTTTTAATTCCAGAAACAGTTAGAAGATTGAAAAAAATTTCTTTTTTACTTTGTGTTGATGGTAATGGCATTTTCCATCTGTCAGTTTAAGGTTATATTAGTAACGTCGTTTTAAAATTAGAAAATATAATATAGAACGCTTCTGTCGACTATTGACTATTTTTATTTTTCCAATGAGTAAAACTTCTTTATCTTCAATATTCTGTAACAATTAAGCGATTCTACTACTACCAACGTAATCGTTTACTCCAGACGTAAAAAAAATCTTGGTAACGTTCCAATTTCATGACTGGATAATCACAGAAAAAAAATATCAAAAATAATTACGCAACGACTGTGTTTTTTAATTCCAGAAACAGTTAGAAGATTGAAAAAAATTTCTTTTTTACTTTGTGTTGATGGTAATGGCATTTTCCATCTGTCAGTTTAAGGTTATATTAGTAACGTCGTTTTAAAATTAGAAAATATAGTATAGAACGCTTCTGTCGACTATTGACTATTTTTATTTTTCCAATGAGTAAAA
This sequence comes from Dascillus cervinus, assembly GCA_949768715.1. NCBI lineage: Eukaryota > Metazoa > Arthropoda > Insecta > Coleoptera > Dascillidae > Dascillus > Dascillus cervinus. The sequence continues at coordinate 2,544,473 of OX458318.1, read as the reverse complement.
CTTCTTTATCTTCAATATTCTGTAACAATTAAGCGATTCTATTACTACCAACATAAAGTTAAAAAAAATTTCAAGGCCTCGTTCTGGAATTAAAAAACGTACTGTAGCACACACGAAAAATTATAACAATTCTCCTGCACCGAAAAGGGATTAGCTGAAAAAATCTTTTTTGCGCCCCTAGTCGAGTAATTTAAGCCGCGAAGGGTGCAAACGAAATTTGGCCAAATTAGATTTCATAAACGCACCTTAATCACACCCGAACCGATTCCCATTCACGTTTATTTAGTGACTGTAGTTCCTTTCCAATGTAATTCTCGATTATTTAAATTTCGTCGAGCGTTCAAAATTTCGACTGTTTCGCGTTAAAAAATTCCATTTCAGAAACGATCGGCCCGATATTAACAAACATCCTTTTCCGTAACTGTGAAATTAAGTTCAAACTGCAAGAAAGGCGCGCATCTGAGCAGTAATTTATTGCGGTCGTTTCGGCGCGATGGATACTCGAGAGCGTTCGCTTATTATCCTATAATGTTTCATACTTCTTGAAGCAACGATGCTTGAATTATAGCCACCGATTTTCCACGCTACACTCGAATTATCGCAAGTTTAACATCTTCGGACGCCTGATTTTAAATAAATTGGATCGGACTGAAATTAAGTATTGTACAAATTAAAATTAGTTTTATTACAACCGCAACGCGGTGGAAGATTTAATTTACCCGCTCGTTAACGAGGAACGACGAGAGCAAAGGAAACGAGCTGGTTACCGGGTCTTTTGTTTGAAATTCTAGACAGGAACTGCAGTAAGCGCTTCGTGAATCGTTAAAAAGTAGTTCGCCGATTAAATTTCGAAAATAAGTACAGTGAAACTCGGTTATAGCGCAAGCTTTTGCTCGTTGCGTCCGTTAAGGGGGCCACTTGAGAAGCAAGATTCACAAGATGGCGCCACCGTAGAAAAAGGTGTCAATTTTGTAAAATGCTTTTTCATTAACAAGCTTTTTTATATAAAAACTAGTGGCAGATATAAAAGATAAAAAAATAATCTAGGTATAGACATAAATTGGCCATGGAAAAAGTTGAGAAAAGTATTTATTCAAAAATGTCAAACTTTCAATAATATTTGAATTTTTTGTTAAAAGTAAAGAAAATCTTGCTGATCACACCCTGGAAGCATTAATCATAAGTATACTCGTACATTGTCTAATCACATTTGTCAGTATTTAAGTCAAAAAGCATTGGAAAGTGTGACATTTTTGAATAATTACTTTTTTCAAGTTTTTCCATGGCAAATTTATGTCTATACCTAAATCATTTTTTTGTTTTATATCCACCACTAGTTTTTTATATAAAAAAGCTTGTTAATGAAAAGAGCTTTTACAAAATTGACACTTTTACTACGGTGGCGCCATCTTGCGAATCTTGCTTCTCAAGTGGCCCCCTTAAGAGGAATTGTCACGTAAATTCACTATAACTTCGAGTAAAAAACAAATATCATAAAAAGTGCGGTATGATCTGAATCTGCATTCAATTTTTTACTTAACGATTTAGTCAAAGTTGCAAATTTCTATTTGATAATAGGAAAAATGAAACAATTTGCACTGCAAATTATAACATATAACAACGATTAAATCTCTATTTTTGTTTTTTATTGTTATAACTTAAAAGATTTCGAAAAAAATTCAATAAATATGTGAGTTATAATGGCAGAACTATTTTTTCCTTGAGATGAGAATAGCGATGGAAGATTTACAACAGGCTATTATTTTATTATTTTATTTTATTTTATGTTATTTTATTATTATTTTATGCAACCCTGCTATTTTTTTGGATTGATATATGAAATTTGAAACAGCTATGAGAGTTTATAAAATTCTCAAAGTCGAGGTTCGTGAGGATCCCTCTTAAATATTTAAAATAATTTATGACAATTGACCGACAAGACTTGAAAAAATTTTTAGAATAAAACCTCTTCGAAATTTACACCTTTCTGTGAAACATAATTATGGAATGCCCCAAAAACCTTCAGGCTAATTCTGGAATTAAAAAACGGGGTATAAATGCATTTTCGTATTTCTTGTAATTGGGCTATTTCGTTGACTTATTGCCGATTTGGCTAAGATCCGGTTCATAATTTTCTCATTCACAATGTAATCAAAACGATTGTTTATGAAATGTGTAAACTTCACAAAATTGGGCAATTTATAAGTGAAATTGTGCGTTTCGTTTTTATTACAATCGAGGTTGTTTTGCAACGCACATACAGGCACTTTTTACCAATGCACATAGGAATTTAATTTAATGTTTATGGTTTTTTGATCATTTGTTTCACTGTCCCTGGACGCAGCCTTTAATACATACCGCAACGGCGTAGCTAGCATGGGTGGCACCCGGTGCGGATATTGAGGTGTCACCCCAAGAATTAAAATTATTAAAATTATTAAAAATCCGATAAACGTAAAGTATGATTTTGAATGAATACAAATGAGAGTCGTTAATAATTAATTATGATAGTAATAATACTGCTTTATTATATCTTTGACATTCATGTATAAAATTAAAAAACAGGTATAACAAAAAAAGAATAAGAGTAGAATTAGCATACTCTCATATCGTCGGGTTACTGCAAGAACCAGATAACTCCATTTAAGCATGGATTAGTTTAGTTCATCTCTAGGTTTCATAATTGTCATCGAATGCACAACCAAGACAAGATAAGTGTTTGAAAGCGTGAAACATAGCACGTTTAACACTTTCGAACACTTGCCTTGTTTTGGCTGTGCATTCAATGACAATTTTGAGGCCTAGAGAACCACTAAACTAATCCATGCATAAAATGGAGTTATCTTGTTTTTGCAGTAACCCGACGATATACATGTTACATACAAACACTTAAAATTTCTTCTTTCTAGCTTTAACAGCTGCAAACTCGGAAATCACCTTTTCAAAATTTATATTTTGTGTTGCCTGGTGTTCTATCGTTAATATGCCAAGATTGTTAAGTCTCATTTCGGTCATTGTAGCTCGCAAGTAATTTTTAATTAATTTTAATTTGCTGAAACTCCGCTCACAAGAAGCAACTGATACGCAAATTGTCAAAAATAACTTTAGTGCGATCATTAGATTCGGAAGAGATTCTGTAAAATCCCATTCCACGATGAATTTCAAAAAATCTAGAGACACCCAATTAGAAATTGTAACATTGGCTGCTTTTAAATGCCTTCCTCAACCTTGGTATCTCTAAGAGAAGTTCCGTTTCTGATACCTCATCATAAAAAGAAGTAAATTTTGATACAGCTAATTTCAACTCTTCAATGTTTGCCAAAAGTAAAGTATTTGTTTGCACAACCTCAAACAATGAAGCCACATCTTGAACGGATTTTGATCTAGTTCGGAGTTCAATATTGAATCGGTCAAGACATTCCAACATATCCTTTTGAAGTTCGGCTCTCAGTGTCAGGCCTGCATCGGTGGCCAACTCACCGGTCATTCGTTTTTTAGGACGAATTCGTCTTTCCATTGGAATGTCGTAATCGTTTGATTTTTTTACAGCAAGATCTATTGCCTCTTCTACAATGCGACTGCGTTTTTCTTCAATATAATGACGAAGTGCCTCTATTTTGATAGCTGATTGATCAACACTTAAGCCTTTACTTTGCAATGCAATCTGAGCACAATTTATTTCCCTTAGTACATCATTCCAAAAGAAAAGAAAGCAAAGAAATGTGAAATTACACACAGCAAGCAGAAGGTTCTGTGCAGCACCTCTGGTGTCTAAATTTTCTTGTTGATCACATAATTCCTCAACTGCAGCCACAATCCCATCGAAATTTTCAGCCAACACTTTTACTGCAACATAATGAGCACTCCAACGCGTTGTTGAGAGTCTTTTAACTGATGCTTTGCTGTGTTTAAGAAGCACTCCCCAGCGGCCAGTGGAAGCAGAAAAAATTTTAAAAATTGTATCTACTGTTCCGAAAAATGTTACACATGATATATTTTGTGCAAATGAGTGTTGGCCACATAAATTAATTGAGTGATCTATACATCCAACAAAAATTGCTTCGTTATTTATTTCTTTAATAAGAGCTTGCACTCCACCATGTATGCCACTCATAACAGCTGCATTATCATAACCCTGGGAACGACACAGCATAATATCTAAACAGTCCTTTTCGAGCATCTTGAAAATTTCATCACATAAATCAGAAGCTTTTTTTCCATGTAAAGGAAAAAATCTAAGGAATACTTCTTTGACTTCCACTTTTCTATTAACAATTTTCACATAACGAATCACTTCCGACATTTGATCAATATGTGAAATGTCAGGTGTGCTATCAAACATAATTCCAAAATATTTAGCAGATTTAATTTCATTGACAAGCTTAAATTTTACGTGGGTCGCTAAAACGTTTATGAATTCATTTTGTATATCTGGCGATAAATATGATACTTTTGGTGATTTAATATGCTCCAAATTTAAGATGTGTTCTTTCAACACTACATCATATTTTGACAGTAGTTGAACTAGTTCTAAGAAGTTACCTTTATTTGAAAAGACTTGTCCTTCATCATGTCCACGAAATGCTAGGTTTTGTTTAGCCAGAAACAAACTTATATCTAATAATCTAAATAAAAGATGCTTCCACTTCTGTTTTTCAGTATCGATTAATTGCAAGGCTGCGTGATCTATTGTTTTATGCAATTTTAGCCTCATTCCCAAAGTTTTCCACTTTTCAAAATTTTCTAGATGTTCACTTGACGTTTCATGATCGGATACTTTTGGATTTAGTTTTCACCACTTCCAAAATCCAGTCGTAAATACTGTTTTTGTATAAGTGGTGACAGCAAATAAACGACAGCAGAAGCAGTACAGGTTATTAGTTACAGGAGAATAAATCATCCATGAGCGCAGAATTTTTACACCATCAGGCATTACTTTGTAAAACCATTCTTTTGAAAGACAGCAAACATCACCTTTTATTTTTAACCCGTGTCTAGATACAGTGGTAAATGGTCCTTCTTTATTTTGGAAATATTCACTTCCTCTTTTTATTATCTCGATGCGAATATTATCAGAAACGGGTATACTCCAATGTGAGACATCTCTTAAGTCCTGAAGTGATTCATCCACGCACATACTGTCTTCGATGGTAGAAGCATTATTAGTACTACCACTGTTATTTTCAGAATTTATTTCAGATTTGTCTTTTTCATGGGTTATCATAATTAATTCCGTATTGTCGCCGTTGCTTCCTGAAGTTGAGCTAATATTATCAGAATCGCTCCTTATATCAGAATCAATTTCTTTTGATGAACTTTGGGTGTCATCATTTTTTTTCGCATATTTAAAGATGGATCCAGACATGCTCCGAACTACATCCATTTTAGCCTGTTTGGCTTTTCTCTGCTGAAACCCACTTTTTCTTTTATGTGTATGAACTCCTCGTGGCATATTTATTCTAAAAAATATTTTCGATTAGTAGATACTATCGTTGTCATAAATTATATATATAAATATATGTATTTGTACGGAATGTAGGCGGAAAAAAGAATTGAACGGGACAATCCACTTACCTTGGTTTTTTTCTTTTCAATCACTTTTCAACTCTTTCATAAAACACTATTAAAACAGCAACGATTCACTTCACGTTAATTACAATCAACGTAGTACCGAATCTACGAAAAAAATGAGCAATGACAAAGGGGAATCCCCAACCGAGCAATCGTTAAAGCTAACAACGAAAATAAAAGCAACAAAATTTTTGGGGAATGCCCGACCGACCGAGTTCTCACAAGTGATAAATTAATTTATATAGTATGAAACCTTGATTAAAGTGGCTTCAAACCTAAGTGATTCATCGTTGAAAAGCATTGTGATGGTTTGCGTAAGTTTTTATTTTTTTTCACGGTGCGGGCCGCCCCTGCCGCCCCCCCCTAGCTACGCCGTTGCATACCGAGAGTTGTAAGAAACATATTACGCACGGGTCAAAAAAGTTACGCACAACGCTGCCAGAGGGCGTAATTTGACAAGGACGTAATTGTCTTACAACTTGAGTTGTGTACTGTGCTTTTTCTTAGTTTAGCAACGTTAGGTACAGATGATGAATCGAACTATCTAACCTAAAGATCAAAATGTTTTTGATTCTTTATGTACCAAAATTATTAATAATAATTGCGCATAGAAGGTAACTAAAGAAGTAGTGGTCATAGAAAAAGAAATTTAAAAATTACCGTATAGTTCATTGATCAAAAAATGCACTGTAGAAATCTACCAATTTTCTGTATCATTTCAATTTGTTTGCGTCGAGGTCAATTTTGGGATACTTTCTAAGTTTTGGTTCAAAGTAAAGAACTCAAAATCGAAAGTAATTAGCGTTCATTACGTTTATGCTAAATTTCAATGCGCATTCTAGAATGCGAATTGGCCTGGTTCTATAGTAGCCCAGTAAATTTTCAAGGTTGACCTCTTTTTCGAATCTCTCGTTGCCAGTCTAAAATGTGCATTGAATTTAGCATAGTAATTGAAAAATGTCAGAATAGAATGTAGGAAGAGGACGTTCTGAGCCACAGATTCAAATCCGGAACCAACCCAACCATTCAAAACAAATAATAAAAATCATCGAAAGATGAAAACGGGAAGTAATGAATAGAATCTTACCTCTGGCATTGGTGGCGGCGTCTGCGATTTTTTGGAATGCATCCAAATAGGCTGCTATCGCTTGAATCGCCGATCTGAAAATGCAAAACAGTCAATTTGTACCGAAAATTAAATCAGGCTACCTAACCTAAAAATCAAAATGTCTTTGATCCTTTATTTATCAAACTTATTAATAATAATTGCACATAGAAAAACAGTCAACAAGTATTTTATTAATCTATTAGAAATTGTATTTACTAATTGACTGGGGACTCATAATGAAACCTAACTGACACTGTCACTGTCAATTACGATACCAACACAACGTTGATAAAAGTGCGATTTTACTTTATAACACACAGCGTGCGTAAAAATACGTTGACTTACAATATTGATCGTTTTCAGAAAAATACATTTAAGAGCACCGGAAATTTGAAACAAGGTTTCATGAAATTATACCAAAATTGAGTTAACGTTCCTTTAAACTCCAATTTGCTAGTAAATGTAAAAAAAAATTCAAGCTTCTTTGCAAACAATAACTGATTTCTTTTCGGAGCACTTAATCCCGATTTAATGAGCTTTATGTTCGGTATTTGGAATGACACGAAGTTGCTCTCATTAAAAAAATTACATTGTTTGTTGTAGTTCTCTTATCCCCTCGAGTTACTAAAAATAGGAATATGAAGTTTTTGCCGTCTTCATTACACAAAAGATTTGTTTGTGTACTGTTACAACAAATGGCTTCCATTAAATCAGAAGACACGTAATCTTCATTTTAAATTCAAAATAGTGTCGCAACATAAACATAATAACTTGCAATATTTAATTGCAGATAACGCATATCATTGCGTTTCAGATTAAAATAGACACAATCAACGAGACATCTTTATCTTTTTCGTGAAATTGAAATGATCCTCAAGAGCTGATTCATTTTTAAAATTGATATTTACCTGAGCGAAGAATGCAATTTGGTAGCTTTCACGATAAGATCTTCCCATAGAGGCATCCCATTCTGCAACAAAAAAAAAGATAATCTAAAATTCATTCATTGCTGATATAATTAAACTTGCAAGTGCTAATTTAAAGTTCGTTGATTTGTTCGCTGATTGCGTTACTCGAGAAAAGGAATTAAACGGAACGAGACAACGTTAAATGAACTTTGTAAAAGAATTATCGCAATCAACCTTTTCGCAATGCGTTACTTCCTCGATGGTTAGATACAGATAGCCCTCGATTTACGCCGGTTCAATTTACGCCGATTCACAATAACGCCGCTGTGCAATTCACTGTTTCGCCGGGTACATAATTGGGTAATTCACCGATTCTTCCTATGTTAGACTGATTTTCGTTTCAATGTTGAGCCGCGACGTTGTGAATTATTTTTTCCAAAAAATGTAAGAGATCCGAAACTTTGAAATTTTATTTGTTTTTCTTAATATTTTTTAATAAAAACATTTCACTTCATTTTATCTCAAAATACATTTTAAAAATTAAATTTATAATACACCTACCCCCTGATTTACACGATACTTTTTTACACGATTTCGCTTTTACACGGTTTTTAAAATAACGAATTCAAAATAAAATGGTAAAAATGAATATTTCAGATGAGTACATATTTCTGCAGTCATTTTTAAACTCCGTTCACTTGGTTATACATATTGGTGATTCCCCGTTTTTTATGCACAATAAAACTTCCTACGTATTCACGTAAATTACTGCAGTAAATTTGTACCAGTAGAAAAGTGTACATCATTGTGTTTTTACTAATCAGAATTTTTTTAAACTTCAATTTACTGGTTAGCGACAAACAATTATTTTTTGTAGCATTTTTACAATTTTTTTCGCAATAAAATTTTAAACCATAGCAGTTTTTAATGGAGCATGAAGAGACCTTTCAAATGAGGCATCACAAGCCCCTATTTCCTATTTAAAAATTTGGGGGTTGAAACTGTCACTCGAAGGGAGTTGAAGTTAGCAATGAAATTTTTACTTTGCAGGATATCATGTCATAAACGGGATTTTTTGTAAATATGCACAATAATTGAGATACTGAATTTATTCCATTTGACTGGTTCGCACTGTATATTTGTTATTTTATGAATGAACTGTTATTTTAATTTTTCAAAATATCTTATTAAAAAAAATTACGTTAAATAAATGACGTTGTTTTCGATTTACACGGTTTTACCTATAAAAAAACAATCTTCCGTGTAAATCGGGGGATAGGTGTATATGTATTTTGCATTATATTGTATCAATAAATAAAATAATTTGCTTCTTTTTCACTTACGTAGAACCTAACCCTATACATCACTGTAAATATGGGTTCTTTTTACACCGATTCGATTTGCGCCGGTTTTTGCAAGAACGCAACTGCGGCGTAAACCGAGGGCTACCTGTATTGTATTATTGTTATTTTCGTTCGAATTCAATTGAAAATGGAAGAGAACTGAAAACCAATCGTTGTGGGCTTTCAGTCGTCAACCGATCAAAGTCGCACGAGATCTACGATATCCGTCCCGCGAGATGGGACATCAACGATCTGCAGAATCTGCCGCACCGAGCCGGCCGTCTATTCCTAGAAGACATAAAAACGGAATTTATCTCCAGGAAACCAACAGCTGTTATTGTTTATCCGATACTCTTTACAGTAACTCTACTTCAACGATCAAAAAATCAATAAAGATTCAATCGGGGCAATATAATGTGCGACCTGACTTCGCTAAGCCGGTTATGCAATACCTACCTACTTATAGGGGGAATGGTATGAAGTAGCAGATTAACTCGGGACGGGGAATTTCTAGGACAAGTAAAAAGTGCAAATTCTTCGTATCAACCCAAGAGAAGGAATTAATAGAGCAGAAAAATAAGACGGTTTGCACGGAATCGTCTTTTCGATTCCATCCTGATAAGTATATAATTGCATATTCAACTGAACACTCAATCCTTATTTTATATTTTAAAATACATCTAAATGTTAAGTAAAAAAAAACAATGTGTAGGGGAACGTGTTTGAGGTGGCATCTTAGGGTAACATGGTGCGCTGAAAATTATAAAAACATTTCGTTGAATGAGATTGTTTACTATGATTGACTCAGATTTGTCAGTTGTATTCCAGAAATCGCCAATTGTCAGTCAAATTAGTCATTTGGGTCATTCCACTTTAATTGTCACCTAATCGATTTGATATAATTCTGAAAATGTAATCTAAAATGTAATCTATGTTTTAAGTATCACATGGAATATTTTTAAAAAATACCATTTTTCTAGGATTTTTCTTCAATGTTGGCAATACCAGTGGTATTATGTTGTGAGCGCGATATTTTTTGTTACTTGCCGTTTTGGGCCCTTTTGGTTAAATAGCGGATTGTTTACATGCATAAGGAAAACCACGTTTTTTTTTCAAGTTGTATTTACACGAAAAGAATTAAGTACATTATATTGTGTTTTTGTTAATTAAAAATGTTTGATTTCAATTTACCTCGGAGCGAGTCAGAATTTACTTCAAAAACAATGTTAAAATCTTAATAAAACCTAATTTTATTTGTATTTATTTGTCTCAAAACGTTACTCGTCCCGACCGTCACAATTCAGTGTCCCGACCGTCACAGTTTTTTAATTTTTCGTAGAAATAAACTGCTTCGACCTACTACACTTGTATGTTGATCAAATGAAAGACAAAATGTTTAGGTAGCTACTTTTGGTTTTCATATAATTTAAGAGGTTGTGGTTGCTCTGAATTTCCAAGTCATATGTACGAAATTGAAGTAGGTAGGTAATGTGGTGTCCCGACCGTCACGCTTGTACAAACGGCCATTTTATATAGTTAAGAGCATAAAAATTTATTTTTTGGATGTAAGCGTTAGAAGCATTGATCTGGTCAACACTTCACACATTAATCTCGAAACATTCGCTTTTTATATTAGAGATATACTCAAAACATTGTCAAAAAATGTGTTACAATGTCCCGACCGTCACAGTAGAATGCCCCATTTGTATTTCAGAAAACCTCAATTGCAATTGAGCAAACATCAACTGCAATTCAGAAAATGTGTGTAGGGTTACTTTAAATATAAATTTGCACTGCTTGCAATTTGAAATAATAAAATTAAAAAATTGAAAACCAATTAAAATGTTTTAATATGCGTCAAGTGGAACGTTATGAATTAAATAAATTAAATTGATTGATCTGAAATACAAGTGACTCATCTGATTTACAATTGCCGTTTTCGGAAATACAATTTGACTACACCTATCCCCCGATTTACACGGAAGATCGGTTCCTCAGAAAACCGTGTAAAACGAAAATTTTGATTTTTATAGACAAAACCGTGTAAATTAAAAACTTAAAATGTACATAATTCAGTCATTTATTTAACGTAATTTTTTTTTAATAAATTTTGAAAAATAAAAATAACAGTTCATTCATAAAATAACAAATATACAGGGCGAACCAGCCGAATGGAATAAATTCAGTATCTCAATTATTGTGCATATTTATCAAAAATCCCAAAACACGTCATTTGTTATTTTGAAAACCGCGTAAAAGCGAAATCGTGTAAAAAAGTACCGTGTAAATCGGAGGATAGGTGTATTCTGAATTACAATCGATACTTTCTGAAATATATCTGATCCTTTCTGAAATACAATTGGAAAATTTGAAGTTCCCCGCACAACTGCAACCAAATCAATATCACAATTTCATAATGTACCCAGACACTTCAACGAAAAAAATGTGATTGATTACCGTAATACGTAATTACATACTCCGGTTCATCACTGGAAGCCGTTATACATTCGATTCCTCTAACTACCAAACGAGTAATAATCTGTAATGCAATAACTCGTCCAATAAAAAATTAATTTCAAACATTATTACTATAATGATCGAAATTACACATTGTATCATGCAACAACTGATCCGTGATCTGTTAGATCATAGTTAGATCACTAGAAAATGAAATAGATTGGGTTAGTGTCTTAAACTGTGATACCAAAAAAGTGGTAGCCTGTCTCGCATACTTCCGCATGGGCGTAGTATTCCCGACGTACGGTTCTCGATACTGTAAACGACCAATACTAATTCGTGTTAATTATCTCACCGCAGAAAAACGAATGCTTACACAACCGCCATATTCCTAAGCCGTACCGAACAGGCATGCGTTACTGTTTAATGTACCTAAAAATTTTGATTTAATTATCTTTAATTAATGGTGTACCACTTAACTTAGGGGAAAAAGTAACCAATGCAATTGTGTTGGCAAAATTTTAAATGTTCATGTGTCAAAGTGGATGTTGTTTTTTGTTTTAAATTGACACAAGTGGGGTTATGAAATTAAGTTGGCAAATTTTCGGCATTGCCAACACAATTGCACTATAATTACATCTTGAAAGTTGAACGGTATCTGAACAGCAGGCCCTTAAACGCCTAAATGGGGAACTTTTGTTTATCGCTGACAGTGATGAATAAAAATGTTTGCTCAATCTGTTGAAATCCTTCGGTAAGTCATCGTTATTATAATAGCGGTATCTTGACCGTACATTCAGGTAAAGCTGTAGACTATACAAACCGATCAAAGCAATGTTTACATATCTACAAGCACAATTGCGTGTCAACACAATATTGCAATAACGGAATGTTACAACTGACGATTTTTATTAATTAAAAAAGTTTTAATTGGTAGATTGTGCACAAAATTTTTTGGCTTCCGCTTGAACAGGAAGCGTTATCTGGTTTTATTTTCGAACAACAGGACGCACTTTTCGACTGGGAGTGCGCGAAGCTGCTGCTGCGGTCGATTGTGTTGCATCAGTTTGACTTGGACGTTGATGGATTTAATTATCGACGAAATTAATCACGTTTACCGCCGTTTTATTGCCGAATGATGACATTTGTTTATTATTTTGGGCGATTTCTATTTTTAATTCATTACACAACACAGTCTTTTTGAGTCGCCGCTTCATCGATCCATCTGGATACGACACTAAATCACCGACGGAGTTAATTAACTCCTAAGGTACATCGTTGTGCAGCCTGTTTAACCCTTAAGTACTTCCTATTGGTTACTATACATTTAGGGCGTTACTCTTACTCGCTTACTCGCATGGATGGAAATTTCACAATTTATTATAGTTATTATTGTTTTTTTTTTTGTAAGGAGAAAAGTTTTGCTGTGCGTTTTCGTTGCGGTTTGGATGTGAAAAGAATTGTTCGTGCAGACAATAAAATTATTGGAAAAATGGTGGCATTAATTCGTTTTTAAATTCACATTATTTTTGAATTAGCCGTAATTAAACAAATAAATTGCGCAACTTTCTTTTCAAGCTAGGTACACATGCAGCGAAATGCGCTGATAACGCAGGATTTATGATGTGTTGTGTGCATTACAAAAGTGGGAACTTGTTACGCCATAAAATGATACTACAAAAATTATTCACTTAATGTAAATTTCTTGCACCACTCAAAGCAGATAGCGAACAAGTTCACATTAATTTATTCAAGAATTCAATTCAACTCTAAAAAAAGTTGTTAAATTAAATATTAGTTGAATTACAAAAAAGTAAATAGTTTCACAAATTATAAATCCGGTAATGTTTTTTATTTAATTTGTCATTATTTATTTAATTCATAACGTCCCACTTGACGTATATTAAAACATTTTAATTGGTTGTCAATTTTTTGATTTTATTATTTCAAATTGCAAGCAGTGGGATGCAAATTTTAATTTAAAGTAACCCTAAGCACATTTTCTGACATGCAGTTGATATTTGCTGCATTGCAATTGAGGTTTTCTGAAATGCAAATGGGGCATTCCAAAGTGACGGTCGGGGCAATGTAACAAATTTTCTGATAATATGTTTTGAGTATATCTCTAATATAAAAAGCGAATTTTTCGAGATTCATAAGTGAAGTATTGACCAGATAAATGCTTGTAACGCTTGTAACAAAAAAAAAAATTTATGCTCAATTCAAGAGTTTCAGACTTATTGAATTGTTGCGTTACTCTGCCACTCACTGTATACACCATTCAGGTTTATTCGTATTGAAACTCGCTGGAATAAGGTGATCCAATGAAATTTTGTGAGGGGTTAACTTGGAATTAGCTGAAGAAATCTATAGAGCGTTGGGGGATTTAATGGAAAAATGTACAAATGAACCGGAAATATTAATGGAATGGAAATTAGCTTCCGTACCGTCTGCTCGTTACAGCCGTAAAACAATTATGAGTGTGATTAGTTAAAGTGAGTGAAAACATAACTTTTAATAAGTCAAAGAAAATGATGAAACTTTTTTTTTTAAAACACTAAAATAGAAGCGAACAACGTAGCAGGGGACTTGCTATAAACGGTAAAAAAATAAATGGGGAAAACTGGAGAATGGTACAAAACGGAAGCTGTTGATACCGCAAAACGGAAGATAAGAACCAAAACAGCGAATTGTTTTCACCTTGAGTTACATTTTTAATAAAAAAATATTAAAACGCATAATATCAAATTTGGACAACGCAAAAGGAAACTGCAAAGTAATTGAAATGTAAAGCGTGTTATTTCTGTCAATATTTACATAAACGGAAATGAGGTGTTTTTACGCTTCAATAATAAATAATAAAAATAATAGCTTGGATGCAAAATTATGGAAAATTCATCAAAGAACCTCCTACGAAGATCTGGAAACAACACAGCGACACTTATTTATAGAAAATAAAAGCCATCGTTCTTGCGCTCATGAAAGGGTTTTTTTCTCCGTCGGATTTATCTTTAGAAGAATAATTTATAAACTATTGTGAGGAAGGAAATTCTATTTTAACCCCACTTACGTTAAATGAGGGTAAAAGGATTAATGGTTCCGAAAGGCCTGCGGGTTCATAAATTTTCCCAATTTCCTAGGTTGCATTTATTTTTAACTCTTTTTATTCTACCTGGAAAAGCAATGATAATAATTACACAAACGTTGTAAGTAATCTGTTTTCTTTTGTGCACCTTTTGTACATATTTACGCAGGTGGCTTTAATGAATCCGACGTAGGTTTTAATGAAATCGTTTCCCCATTTCCTCATTTTTATTGCTCGATTGTGAAAACGGAAAATTTCTTCTTTTGATGGTTACAAATTCAGATGCAATTCGAGGCAATTAATTAGGCATTAATTGGAGTGCTTTTAATAAAACGTCAAGAATAAATCAATTTAAATTATCTTCCAATTTCTACAGAAATTTAGAATTTTGTAGGTGTGATTTTAAAAAAGCCGCAATGGCGTTATTACTTTAACAAGATACACCCTGTATAAAAAAATGATGCCAAAAAGATTTAAATTGAACTAAAAAATTCACCCGTTTTCAGATTTTTTTCAGAATTCGATAGTTTCAGATCGAATTGGTGCGTTACTTTTGCCGCTCACTGTATAAAAGTCATCAGAATTAATTTAAAAAGTCGACTAATGTTAAAAAACGTTGCCAGTGAGATAATAGTCCCAAATAAAAATTGCATGACAAAAGCTATCGATTAATGTGGCGAATGGATCGGGTCGGCTTAAAATGTCAAGGAAGAATATGTAATCGTTCACTTTTTCCTGGTGTGAAATGGCCCTCGCATAGTTGATATTTGCAGTCGAATCTATTGTTGCTGCAATTTAATTCAAGGTCGGTTCAAAAGAGACGGTCAAAAAAAATTTATTGCCTAAATAAGCGCCCTGAGCTCGATACCAAATTTGAACTTTATTAAAACAGGACATTTTCACAATGTACACTTGTATTCAAAAAAAATCGCACGCTTACTACTTCCTGTTGTAAATGGGGCTGTTCAGATTGTTTCCGTGGTTACTATTTATTGTTGATTCAAAATAACTGGATTTGTTGCTAAGCAACATTTACAAAAGCCGGGTTTACATTAACGAAATAATGCTAAATGCTAAATTAATGTATAATTAAAGTGTGAAATGAAACTGTCTCATAATTTCAACCTATCGCCTGTTGAAAGAACTATAAATAAACTGCGAAAAAGGCCCCGGCTTTTAAACTTTGCGTGCAAGTACATTGTGAATTCTGTGCGACGGAACCTTACAACTTACAAATTAATCGGATAATTTAGTCCTCGAGTCGCCTGCGAGCTATAAACGGCTATTGTTTAAATTGCTATCTTTAGACTCCCCTTTCGTTGTATAAGTGCGTTGCCTGTTTATCAGCCAGCGCGAACATATGCTCTACAACTAACAAAATGATTATGATAAGCTCCCTTATTTATCAGAAATATTCCACTTTATAGCAAGGTGTGAAGGAAATTTCGAACAGCTGCGCGTCACATTTACAACACAAACTTCCACCAGTCGAGAAAAATACGGCTAAAGGCAATTCAAGCTAAACATGCGACTCTAGCGTAAATAAATTCAACTAAGCGAATTCCTCGTCGTGACGTCACGTCGTGCCACGTGCGTTTGTGATTGTTCGAGTTTTGTAATAATTTGATCAGTTGTCGATAACTCTAAAGAAGAAATGAACTAATTTGTAATTTCGTTTTAATTTAATTTATAAAATGTAATAATTATTGAAAAAATTGAATTTCGTCGCAGAACTTTATTTTCTTAATCGCAAGCCTCCATGTAATCGAGGATCCAACATTCCAACAAACCAGTCAAGTTTTGTCGTGGTTTCAGCGGAGCGGACCATTGTTTTTATACTGGGCCATTCGAGGCAGTGCACAGAACTGCTTCAGATACCCGCACTATCCCCCTCGCGTCCTGCACATACCCAAACTCTTTTGCTAGTTTAATGCTCTTTATGTGCTGCATTTCACGCAGTTCTGTTCCAAATTTCAGACGTTGTTACGTGCGGTTTTTCGTTTTGTGGCTTTGTCGTTGCAAACTTCGATTTTATACTTTCATGTTCGTGTATTGTATTAGTGTTTTTTTGACAATGGATGTTGTGGACAATTTGATTAACTTTAAGCGACTTGTGAAGTCTAGTTACGAAGAAAAAATAGATTTGAAAAATAAAGGTCGACCGCTGCCGGACATTATTATTGAAACAAGCGGTATTAGTCGTGGAAAACCATATAAATGTCAATTCAACAAAGAAATGTATGCAAGGAATAACTGAATTTGTGGCTGCAACAAGAAAAATGATCTTTTTTGCTTTCCATGTTTGCTTTTTGGTGGAGATAAAGCATGGACACAGGTAGGAGCGACTGATTTAGTAGACTTGAGTGAAAAAATAAAAAAGCATGAAAACTCCAAGTCATCTTCACAATTCAATGGAGTTAGCAATATTAGGAACAATCAACATCCAATCTCACTTAAATTCGTCATATTGGAAACACATACAGCAGCATAATGATAATGTGACAAAAAATAGATACGTTCTATCAAAAATTATAAACTGTACAAAATTTTGTGGATATTTTGTTGATAAAAACACGATTATATGATTATATGAAAAGCAAATTGTAGAACACCTATGTTATTGTACCACGAGCCGCCACTGTTTCAAACCCAACCCGAGCAGATGATAAGTTTATCGAATGAAAACGAATACTACTTCTAGTAAAAAAAAAATGTTGCAACATTTTTGTGAAATAGTTTTATGTCGAGAAGCTTTAAAAGTTTTGCATCGTCTCCTAAAGTGATCCAATTTTTCAGATGGTTTGCGCTGTTGTTAATCTTTCAAATCCAATTTTGGCAGACGACAAATTTGAAAGATAATTTTCCCATAATTTTCCCAATTTTTATAATGCTACATATTTACAAAAAGTCACTTTAACCGGCGTTAAAAATTTCTATCCTGGTTATGACTTCACAATGCGACAGTTACCTACATTATCGATACGCGGTAAAACTACTTTGAATTCCCAAAACGCAGGTCGCGCGCCGAGGGAATGCGGAAATCCTAAAGTAATGAAAACTCGATAGTTATAAATTCAACTTGCGGAATCGGACCGCAAATATGAATAAACTTGTTAAATTATTCGACGAAAAATGTCGGTCGATCGAAAAGAAGCGCACGTTTCACCAAAGGCGTTGCACGATACTTTTCCACTCTTTTGCAAGCATTTAAATTGGCTCTACCAAACCGCAAAGCAACTCGATTATTTTAGAATGGGTATCCTAAATCATAGGTAGTCACGGTTCCGCACTCAGACTGTATATCCGTTCCAATTTTCGAATAATCTCCAAATTTAATGAAAGAAACTGAATACCTGCCAAACTGACGGTTATATATTTTTGGACGAGCTTCGCCGTTGCGTGCACTTAATTGAAAAATATGATTATGGTAATAACGAACCAAATGAACTCACAAGTAATTTATGTCTCGTTGATTGGACGTAATGAAAACAACTTTTCATATCTGTTTGCGTTGAGCTAAAAATGAAAATTATGTAAATGTATGATAAACACCTCGTATCTCTCAGTCGGTAGGTGGAAATACGACACCCATTAATAAAACCATGTGTTTAAAAGATTTGCATTTGATTATGTAGTGCGGTTCGATTCATAATAACATAGTATTTCGGGAAATTGGTCGATTTAAAAAAGAACACTGTTTTACATCCTCAATAAAATGTCCATTTTCCATCATGTTGAGAACCTATAAATAACCAAGTCTAAAACAAGGTTGTCGACCTGTATGTACTTACAAGTTATCTATACATGCACATACATCGGTTTGCTATTGTAATTTTTTTCATTACAAACTACTGACCTGCATATTAATTTGATTTCGCAGCGTTCAATAACGATCGATTAATCAAACGAATTTATAATCGGGCTGCAAGTTTGAATCCTTGGAAAAATAGTGTAATTTGAACTTGTCTGAAAAAGACTTTCATTATACACAAGTGAGTTTTGGTTTGCCATAACATCACTAGTGAGTTTTTGCACACATTTTTTCTATTGTTCAAGAAAGGTACCAATTATTCGACTAACCGAAGAGAATTTGCAGGCAAAGTCGTCTTTTCATTGATTATAATATTTGACTCATTTTTGATAAATTTATTGAAAATTATATCACAATATTTTTCACAGGAAATAAGTAAATGTCAATATCAAAAAATTGTGTAATTTGAACTTTCCTGAAAAACACTTCAATTGTCGATTTTAACAGTTAAAAATGCAATATTACACACTAGTGAGTTTTGGTTTACCATAACATCATTAGTGCGCTTTTGCACACATTTTTTTCTATTGTTCAGGAAAGGTACAAATTATTCGACTAAACGAAGAGAATTTGCAAGCAAGGACATAAAATTTGACTCATTTTTGATATATTTATTGAAAATAAACATTATTTTTCACAGGTTATAATTAATATCAATATCAAAAAATTGTGTAATTTGAACTTGTCTGAAAAACACTTTAATTGTCGATTTTTACAGTTGAAAAGGCAATATTACACACTAGTGAGTTTTGGTTTACCATAACATTACTAGCGAGTTTTATTCTACCGAAACTTTCGCAAACATTTTTTCTATTGTTCAGGAAAGATACAAATTATTCGACTAACCGAAGAGAATTTGTAGGCAAGGTCATCTTTTCATTGATTATAAAATTTGACGCACTTTTGATAAATTTATTGAAAATTACATCTCATTATTTTTCATAGGCAATGAATATCAGTATCGACCGTATTTCACAAAGAATTCTTAGTTTAAAATTTGATTTGGGCCTTCTCATTCATGTCACAACTAATTATTCAATTACTGCATTTTAATTAGTAATTAATTAAATCATTTTGTGAAGCTTATAAAATGAAAATAACGTGCCTAATTTTGTCGAAATTAGTCTACGCAGGAAACTTGAGATGAATTTATCTGCATTCCTGAATAAAATTATCTGAACGGACAATACCCTAGCTACCTGCGTAACTAACACATTCTTGAAAATTCATACTCGGTGCAAACAGGCGCCAAAAAAACATTTCACACTCGCAAATATTTTACGCAAACATTTCCTGTATTTAATCGTCAACATGGTTTTCAACGTGAACACCTGGTTCTTAACATTTTGAATTTGATGCCGTAAAACGGAACGGCTTCGATGATTTACATGTTCTAAATATCAGAGAGCAGTAAAAACCACAAATTGCCGAAATTAATTCAAATGTTCAGACGAGTTCTGTTAGTTTTAACGGTTTGCACCCTACGTTGCAAAACGTGTTATTTTTACAATCTCAAATTGCATCGTAAATATTAACGGTAAAAAATATGGTGCGCACACAAAATTTAAAAAATAATACCGTAAGTTTCTGTGAACACAAAATAAAAATCTACATACAGTCAATCCACAACACATCTGGTTAGCACCTAATAAATCCGCAATGAAAACAAACGGAATTTGTTCTCAACCACAGATGCGTGTTTATGATCATAATTACACGAAGCTCGTTACAATTTGTAATTCTTTTATTGTTTTATGCGTTTACGTCCATCGTAAAAACCGCGCTATCTAATAAATTGCTCGTCAGCACTAATCACAGAAAGGCGTCATGCTGATCAAGCTCATCACGAGAAACTTAATATGCGTAATCCCCTCATACGTTGCGAAAATAATTTCTATTAACAAGCCTCGGCTTCGCCTCGCCTAATTATTTTTTTCCAGTTCGTACCTCAGAATGAAAATAAATTTTCAAAGCAACAATACAAACAAAATTACGATCTGCTACATTCACAATGGAAATTAATTGGCAACTTCAAATTAAATTAACTTCTATTTGCAAATGAGCAATCCTAAAGTGTTCAATCACGACTTAATGCAGTTCACTTTAGAGAATTAGGTCAAGGTAGATAAACCCATCTCAGAGTACACATTCGATTTATGCACTCCGTTTCCAGAGTATCGTTTGCATAAGCTCAAGGTTGTTCTTCTTGACAACATTAAAATGTAATTAATAGGAAATTAGTATTGCTTGGTTGTTTCGGCGACATGAAACGCATGTAGTAAATACCCGACGAACTGTAAACATACAAATGACTTGATTGAACCAAAGCGGACATATTTACCGGTATTTCACAGAACTGGTGCTCCTTGAATTCAAATTCAATTTTTTATCTGGATATATTTGCAATTTTTGAGGAGTGAAATAAACTGCCCCTGATACAATAGCGAGTCCAGTAGGACGAGCTGTTTCTTCTGGCTATTTATATTAACTTCAAATTGTCTAATAAGACCATTCTTTTTATCTGGATATATTTGCAATTTTTCAATTAATGAAATAAATTGCCCCTGATAAAATAGCGAGTCCGGCAGGACGAGCTGCTTTTTCTGGCCATTTATATAGAATTTCTAATTGTCTAATTGGACCTTTCTTTTTATCCGGATATATGTATTTGCAATTTTTAAGAAATGAAATAAATTTCCCCTGATAAAATGGCGGGTCCGGCAGGACGAGCTGTTTCTTCTGGCTATTTATATACAACTTCAAATTGTCTAATGAGACCTTTCTTTTTATCCGGATATATATGAAATTTTTAAGGAGTGAAATAAATTGTCCCTGATAAAATAGCGAGTCCGGTAGGACGAGCTATTTTTTCTAGCTAATTATATTATACATATAACTTCAGTTAAAGTGGCAAAACAATGATTTTTTTATACATGAATTAAATTATCCACTTTTTACTATGCGTCAGATAAATTTCGAAAGTTGCCCAAATATGCAAATGCTTTTTCAGGATCGATTCGTAATCTAAAGTATTGCAAATTACATGCAAATGAAAACGGCTTGGGAAACGCAATATGAATTTCTAGGTGCATGGAAATAAAAAACGCCATAAAAAGCCGCGTGATGTACTGAAACGCACAATAAAAACTTTATCGACTGCGGTAAATTCAAATAATCGCAAGTTGATCAAAAATTTGCCAAACCGCCGGAATTTGCGGCGAATTAATTACCGATATCAGTGTCTCGGATTGGACTCGAAATATTTCCACAGGAACTCGACTTCAAAAAAATTTTCCGTCCATAATTCCAACTAGCACGATGGAAACGGACGATTTTTCGTATGAATGTCACGTATTTCAACAGATGCGTTGTTTTGATATTCTTTCAAATCAAATCACTTTTAAACTCAACAAAGACTAGAAAATTAGATATTTTCTTCTTCATGGAATCCAATCTACAATGAAATTTGTTGAATTGGAAATTAGCCAAACGCAACGATTTTTCCGGTGGCGTTCGAATTATACAGTGTGTTCATCGAAAGTGACTAATTATTTATCTCAACAGATATAAAAAAACGTTCAATACTTTTGTATTACATTCGAAATTTACTACCTATTAAAAACTGTTTAGATATATTTTTTGCACTACAGGATTAACCGGAAGTGTACAAGAATTTTATTTTCAAACGGCACTTTTTTTTAAAATTTCGCAATCTCTATAAGAAAGTATAAAATTTCCATAAGATTAAATAAGAAAAAATTCGAGAAAAACGCTTCGATTCATAAGATATCAATTAACACATAATAATTGATATGGAAAACAAAATAATAATTGTTCATTCAAGGTTTGATAACAGTTTAACAATGCAATTTATTCAGCTGATTTATCAACATGAATAAGATAAAAATTAAGTAAAAACCCTACTTTACAGAATTTGATTTAATCCGAGAAATACAAATTCATCATTTTCCCTCTTCAAATGAAACAATACATTTTTTCTAGGTTTCCAGTAACGCATTCTCAAAAACCGATAAACCCAGGTTATCGATGGCAATAATCGGTATCTCAAAAAAATCATTAATAATAGATTATCTAATCTAAACGCCGCCGACTCAAAAACAACAATTCGATTAAACCGCGACTGCAATTTCAGTCCAATCTTGCAGAAATTTGACGAATTGGCCGAAAATACGAGGGTCGAGAAAGTTGAGCAGAACGTTAATTTATTGCTACCCTTCGCAAACGTTCGCCCATTGTGTCTTAATTTCCCCAAAAAAAACCGCAAGAAAGCGGAGCCCACCCCTCGCGCTCCTTACCTTCATGTCTTGGATTATGTGCTGGAACAGACTCCCCAAATTTGACGTTTCGCGCTGAATTGACCCATCCATTTTGAACCACGAATCACGCTCGGATATTAACCAACATTAAAATTATATGCACAGCACACAAAAATAGTCGATTCGGCCTACTCTGGCTTCATGTTAAAATCCACTGCGGGCGCAACACACACACACGATTGAATTACTCTCTCTCTGACGTTGATGGGGGCTGTTCCGGGCTCGGTGTGTACCCGCGCACTCATTCACCGAAACATAACTTAAACTATCAAAATAAACAAATATTTTAATTGATACGAGTAACCACTACCTAAACAAACATCCACAATTGAACACAACACCGAATGTTTTCGTTCTAAAACAGGAACCCCACTCTTCGCACCGCTTTCATAATCATTATTTATGTAACCATTACCGAGGCATGGGCCGTGCCATCTCTCGAAAAATAGTGGAAAAATCGGCATTTTCAAAAATTTCGAAACCAGCGAGCGAAATTAGTCGCTTTCACCTGGTAATCAAGGCTATTGATATCAATATTTTTAATTTTGTTTTGTAATAAAATAGTATATTGTCGTATTGCGATTAACAGTCACTTTTTAATGAGCAAATTTTGTGTTTGCGAATACAAAATTGCGAGCCAAAAAAAAACGAATGAAAAAACTTTTTTTCTTTGTTAGAAAAACAACCAGTTTACCTTCCAAAAATGGTATTAAAATTGAGTTTTTTTAAGGCGACTCGAGAAAAAATATATTAAATTTCTTCGTTAAAAATAAATAAATACAGTGAAACCTATTAAAACGAATCGAATCTTTTGTTTTAAGGCGTTTTTTAGATTTTTAAACAAATTTCGTAAGAAATAAGAACAGCCACTATTTATATATACTTGGTAACATTTTTTCTTGCGTTTCCTTGTTGCGGCTCTTCAAGTCTAAAGAATTTTAGAAGAAAGTCAAACCTGGCAAATTGCAGATCAAATTAACGTTTAAAAAATTTTAGAGTCAAAAACAGGAAAACTAAAGGTCCAATGCAATGTTTAAAATATTAAAGACTTAAAATTAAAAAATTAAAGATTCAAAATTGCAAACTTAAAGAGGCAACGTTTATTCGCATGGCTCTCTGCTCCCGTTGAGAAATTTCAATCTAAAATTTCTCCACATATTCAGAAATAGACTTCAATTCAACATAAATATAAGAATTCCCATTCAAGCCTTAAATCCGCCCCGCTGTAATTTTCGATCATCCTTTATTAACATTTAATAAAGTCTGAAGATTTGAAAAGAATTGAAAAATGTTTTCGACTGTCCACAATCATTTTATAAGCTTTTTGTGTATTTCTCCGAATTTTGTTTGACTCTGACCTTTTAATCCCGTGATGAGACTCCGTCTGTTTCCCGTCCCCGTCGCTTTATCAACTGCTGCTAACAATTGTTTCGACTCACCTTAAAAACTTTTAACGATCCCCATTAATGCGAGCTTTAACTCAAACATAAAATAATAAACTTGTTATCGACCAATTAAAAAATTTATTACCCCTTAATGCAGGCAACACCTCAGACATTTTTATGATCGACATGTCACACATAATTACGATAGAGTAGATTGTCAATAGGTCGATGTCTATCAATGAGAACAGTTGTCGAGGGTTTTCCTAAAATTCCAACGTACCTGTTTACCAGTTCACATTTCAAACATTTACTTTAACAATTTTATTTACTTACAAGGCGAACACCAGGTTTGGTCGTCTCAGATCTTGACGAATGTGGTATATTATAGTCCTACCCTCCCATTAATTCAAGAATTTTCGAGAAAAAGGTGTTTGAAAGTTTTGCTGGTATTTTTAAGCCAAACTTTAAGTGAAAACTTGTATGTAAGAGGAAAAATCTTCTCTTTGGATGATGTAAACTAATTGTCGTAGTGTCATGTTCAAGAATCAACAATATTGAACTAAGAATTTGTTTTATTTTGTACGGATGATCGTAGATAAAGTATAGTATTATATTCGCAAGTAAAGGTTTTTATCCACTCAAATGATTTCATGCACTCGCCTTTGGCTCGTGCAGCAAACTTCATTTTCATGGATTTTTGTATTAAGAAAGGCAACTTACATGTTTTCGATTCTCAGCTACTTTTCTTTTCCTTTAAAAAAATGAAATATTATATATTATCCTCAATAAAAGAAATAATTAACTTTATGTTAATTGCAATTCTTGTCTACAAACTGCATGAAATTATTTTTTTTTTTAAATTCTAATTACTTGCAATTACAACAATGCATTAATATTCATCACTATCACTAATTACCAGTGTGGAAGATGAAAAAAGCAAACGATTTTCAAAATCACTTTAATGAAGCATTGAAACAGCACTCCAACTGCAATTATGTAAATAAAATACATATTCAACCGTTAATTCTATGTTGAAAGGAATACTGTTTTATAAGCGATCTTGCAACATCAGCATGTCCTGAAAACGCACATTTAAAACCCTTATAATTCTCAATACGGTGAAACCCCGTTTTTACGTTTTTGAACGGGCCGACAAAAAAAAATTTCTTCAAAAAATCATACAAATTAGTTTGGTGTAAATTTATTTCTTGCGTTTATAGGTTTCTTGCAACACTATAATTTCTTCGTACTTTAAAATTCTTTTGTGCATGCGTTTTTTTTGCCATGGGACCACATTTTCACAAACGTGAAATGCGGGGACGTAAAAACGGGGTTCCACTGTATTAATATTTACCTAATCTTAACTCAATGTACAACACCAACATCAAAATTTGGGCAGGCACTTTACTATTTGGTCCTTTGTTTTGCCAAATTTGTTTAAGCAAATGTCCCGCTTGATCCAGTTGCCCCCTCAAGGTCTTACAAACAGCAATGTTGTACTGCAAAACGGCGTGTGCACTCGACAGCACCGATGGAAACCATTCTGAAACAAATTTGCTAGAATTTGATCGACAAATCAACTAAACTAATTAACTCGTCGGTGGGCTAGTTTTAATAAACTGTTCGTCATCAATCCCATTGTCATCGGCCGGCAATTCGAGAGACAGATCCTTTATACTTTCCGGATTCAAGTAATCCAACGCATCCGAAATTTGGTCCATTAATATAAAAGCCTCAGCAGAATAAAGATGGGCTAAAAGCCTAACAAAAATGAATAAATCGTTGCAACAAGTCCTGTAACTTACTTGTGAGCTCCTGAAAGTTTCGGTTGCACCAACAAATTCTGGGCATGTTCGAGAGCTAAAATGTAATCGCCCAGGCAGATCGCGATGTAGGCACTAGCGGCGAGAATTGCATTTTTCAACGCGGCTATGCCGTCGGTTGAAAGGGGACTGGACGGTGCGGGGCCTGGACTTAAAGGAGCCGGAGGTGTGACCCCGGGAATTAGAAGCATCGGTTCAGGTGATGACGCCGTTGCCAACGGCAAGTGCAAATAGGCGTTCCGTAAACACAACGATGCGAATTCCAGTGTGGGTAGTGGCATTGCAGAAGACTGTCCTTCGACGCTAAAATCTCAAATTAATTTAATGTTTTCAACCAATTTATTGGTTACCTGTATTTTCGGTCCTTGGATAAACTAGTTGTTAACACAATTTTTTGTTTTTCTTTCGTACCGATGTACGTGACGACCATTTCTTTCTGTTTAGTTTGGATATCACAGTCAACTTCATTGTTCTACAAATTAAAAAAAAAACAGGTTGTATTATATTAAGTGTCCACCATTCGTAACTTTGTTATTATTGGAGTTACAAAGTCGGTTAAATTAGCAAAGAATTAGTGTTTTTTTTTCTCTGATTGCCAAAATGAAAGCAGAAAAACAATCGAACGTCAACTGTTCGAGATATTCACAAAAATAACATTTTCTTAAATGGAATTCCTATCTTTTTTTTGCATATTTCGAAGGGATGTTCAAATTTGAGTCTTAACGCACTAGTACTATTAAATTAACTACTGTGAAGTTACAAGCAATTGAAGTTTTTATTTCAATTAACTACAAAAATCAGGTAGGCAATGAAACAGTTACCAATGGTAGACACTTAATATAATACAACCTGTATAAAACAAAACGACCGCCATTTAATATTTTTGGTTCAAGATGTGTTGCCTATTCTGAGGCACTAAATTCAAATTTAATTAATCGAATTAAATAGCACTTACCGGTTTGTGTAGCTGTATGCAGCATTCCGCCAAACGTAAATAAAGCCTTGAATTGCGGTGGTATCTTCTCACGGCGACTGTAAAGCAATCAAAAGCGTCTGTAGATCTTCCAGCATGCAACAAAGACACCCCCAAGTTATACAGTAATTCGTGCTGTTTAGATACTCCCAGCATATGTAAATGACTTTCCCCTGGAAAACAAACCTTTGTTAAAATTTAAATAAAATCTAAAAATTGACTCACCGATTTTAATTTTCGCATTCAAAGTTTGGTCTTCTTTTATTGCCTTCTGATAATGATGACAAGCTAAATGAGGTTTACCCATTGCATGATAAATGACTCCTCTGTTGTTGTTTAATAGGACCGAACTTGACTCTCCGGTCTCCCTAGAAGGCACATCGATTATAACAAATAAACACAATGAATAAAGAAGTGTATACTCAAAATTGAGGGCATCATCCGATATTGAATCTAATATTTGCATGGATTCTTGATAATTCCCTTGTAAGTACTCCAAATTAGCTGTTGCAATTAGTCCAGTTGTATTCTGAAAGATAATTGATCTTCAGCTTAATAAATAAAATCGATTTCCGGTTTAAAAAGTTTCACTGTACAGGTGTCCCATCACTTGTAGCCACCTCCAAAATTGAGTTTTAATTGAAAGTTGTTTATTTGAAATTTGGTGTACGAGAGAAAAAAATAAAAACTGATTTTTTATAAAAATAATATCTTCCAATTTCGTCAAATTTCGCCGCACTGCAGCACTAGACGCTCCGATTGCAAAAACGTCAGTCATAAAAGCCTCGGTTTTCGCTATCCGCAGTCAATTGTCCGCATAATTTAGATTGTCGAACCAAGATGCTATAAATAAAACGATATTTGTGTAAAACTGCGATTAATATAATTAATATTTTTCAATTTTGATTTGAGTCTTCAGTTTTAGAAGTTGAATAATATTTGAGGCCAAAAAGTGGGGTGGAGATATAACTAGATGCACCCTGTACTTAAAAAATCATTTAGTAATTGCTTGTCACAATCCAATAAAATTAAAATGTGATGAATAAGCAATGAGCAATTCTCAAATGGACTGTTTTCATTACTTCGCGTCCAATTCATTCAAATTGAAGGTTGAAACAACCCAAACAATGTCGGCGACAAGTTTCTTTTATGCAATCAAGCCGATGTTAGTGATTTCGAAAATTTTCGGATTGATAGCGTTCCAATGGAGCAAAAAGGGCTACAAGCGATCAAAATACAACATAGTTGCATATTTCGCTGCCGCATTGATACATTTGGGTTTGGGCATCTACGGCACTTATGTGCGAATCAGCGCTAAAAGTTCAGCTTCTCTGTTGATAACAATAACGGACGTGATGGAAGTCAGCGCAGGGACGGTGACCACAATCGTGACCATAGCCTGCACGGTGCTATTGCAAGGCAGTTACATCGATCTGTTGCACAAGATTGTAGATACGGATAAAAAATTTCAAAAATTGGGCGTTTGGATCTGTTACGATGGCATTAAAAAGATCATTTCCAGGAACATCATAATCCGGACGATCGTCGCAACTCTTTGCATAACAACACAACTGTTTGTGTTTCAGTACGCTTTGACCCCCGAGATGCTCGTCTTCAACATAATTTATTACCTGCCGGTGTTTACTTGTTACTTGGTTTTCTTACAACTGTCCGTCTTTGTAATTTTATTGCAGGAACGTTACAAAATACTAAATGAACATTTGGTCGAGCTGCAAAATGCCACCGACTTTCCCATACAAGTCATACAGCACGTGCAACTGAAATCGCTGTTGGGAACCAAGTTGTCCATGTTGAGGATTATCTGCACTTTGCACCACGAGTTGGGAAAAATTGGAACTTTGATCAATGAAACGTTCGGGCTGAATATGTTGATGATTGTGACCAACGCTTTCATTGTGACCATTGTGGGGTTGTATTACTGCAGCTGGATAATTCAGCACTCGTTCCACGAGGAACTGTTCCTGTTTTTTGGCAATTTCCTCCGCTGTGCGACCTTTATTTTGGACGTGGTTTACATGTGCTACCTCTGCCAACACACGGCGGAAGAGATGCACCACTCGGCCACATTGATTCATAAAATAGAAACAGATGACAACGCCGTTAAAGACCAAATGCAAATGTTTTCGTTGCAAATGGCGCACGGAAAATTGGAATTCAATGCAGCCGGATTCTTTCCAATCAACTACACCTTGATATTTTCCGTAAGTTTCACAGGGTTCACAGCAAGTCTGTATTTTTAAAATTCCCTGACTTTCAACGTTTTCCATGACCCTTTTCCCTGACCTTTTTCTGTCAAAATTTTCAGTTCATATGGGATAGTTTCACTGTTCTAGTGATGTACAAAATATAGTAGACATAGATATACAGGGTGAGTTAAGTTTCACCGCCCCGGCCATAATACCTATTATAGATTGAGGGAAAAGTATGCAATTTACATGTTACATCACTTGAAGTTTACACTTTCGATTAGTGCTACAAGTTTTCCAAATCATTTTTATTTGAAGCCAAAAAAGTAAAACAAAGAGTTTCGGGTAAAGTTTCCATGTTTGGTTTTTTATTTTAAAATTTGTCAAATTATCCGTAGCATTGTTAATTGCAATTTGATTCGTTAAAAAATAATTACCTTTTGAGTTAAATCAAATTTAACATAAAACACGAAAAATACTTTTATTTATGACTTTCCCACAATGGATAATACGGTCTACCACGTAACAATACTTGATGATCGACCCATAAAACTGAAGGGAACGGCGTTTTAGTTGTTGCCAGACCCGTATTCTGGAATTTGTGAGAAAAATAAAATAAGTTTTAATAGGTAAATATTAAGTTTATTTTATAAAAAATGCTCAAAGTGATGCCCCATTACCCATAAATTAAAAGCATTTCAAGCTTCTCCTCGACTGAGTATTGAAATGGCATGATTATACCTGAACTAAACACAAATGTTCACTATTCCACAAAACAAAGTTTTAATTTGCACTTTTTACCAACGATGTTTAAGTGTTGGAAGATTTGTTGCGAATGTGAATGTTTCTTTATTCACAAAGTGACCTAGGGTTGTGACCAGGGTTTTTTAACTTTGGGTAAATTAAGCAATTTATTTTATGGGGAGGTTCAATAACCGATAGGTATATTGACTTTGCAGACTGCAAAATTAAAACACAAAATTGTAGACAGATAGATACTAACGAAAATTAGAAGCTGGTAAACGATTTTCTTATCAAGTTTAAAATCTAATATTGCAAAAATTATTTTTTATTATGATTATAATTACCGCGTAGCTGTTAGTTACGATGTTGTGAACTTTTAAAGAAATAGCGAAGACCCTTATTCCGGTCTTGTAAAATGTAACGTTGCACTTTTTAACTTAACTTTATGACTGTCATAAATAATCAGCCAAGTACCCAAAACCAATACCATTGTTAGGTGAATTGGTCAGCTTATGTCGTAAATCATTTAAAAAAATATCCTCTAATACGGAAATGGCTTTATTTAATGAACCCAAATTAGTAAAATTATTTCAATTACACTAAATTGTGTGAAAATATTTTACTGATCCTACATAAAAAAAACTAATAAATTAGTAATTGAAAGAAAGCCAAAATTTGACCTGATTAAAAAAAAAAAGATTTTTTCTTGGTTTCTATGTACCTTAATAATATAAAATTACTCATGCAATTTATGAGAATTGACAAATTATTTTAAAGGCCTATTTTGTCACGGGCGGTAAAACTTAACTCACCCTGTACAGTGTGCCTACGGGATTTTTTGATAAAATACACAAGTTCCTTGATATTTCCCTGACATTTTGACTTACTTCTAAATTCCCAGACATAGGTTTTCCAGGTTGCCGTGAACCCTGTTTCACCTTCTTTTTGCACAAATTTAATTAGCAACTTTCAGATCATCGGTGGAGTCACAACTTACTTAGTAATTTTAATGCAGTTTGGAGGAAGCACAATTAGGGGCCAAAAGAACTCAACTATCGCCCACTAAATTAAATCTCACCGTTTTGTCTTGAGCTGCCAACAGTTGGAATTCCTCTTTCGCCGACGCGAGCGAATGGTTCATAAAAAAGCATCTAATTTTGCATCTAATTAGTTTGAATTTAAACGCTTCTGTCACCGAGTCTAAATGTACCGAATTCTGTGGAAACATTCAATTAAAAATTAAAAATTCCAGTTGGGGAAACCTACCCTTTTTATTTTCAAATCTTTGTCACTGTCTTTGATGTTTTTACCTCCGATTTTGTTAATACTGGTATTGATCAAGTGATTTTCCAGGTAAGTGATCAATCCTAAAGCTTTTTCCGGTTGGCGAATGCAAAGTTGCAGTTCGATTAGAAGCAAACCGACTTGCCTGGCCAAAATCTCATCTGAAATTTTTGTGCAATTTTGAATTACGAAATTGAAAACTCCTCACCCATTGGTTCAATGAATTTATAAACTCTTTCTATGATCCGCAAGGCTTTGGTGTACTGTCTTTGGTGATAAAATAGCAGCGCTTGATTGTAATGAGCCACGCAATGATTCACATCGTCCAATTTGTCGAGTTTTATACGAAACTGAAACCTTTATTAGTGCATTCGACATTTAAAAGCGCTTGTTTACCTGAGAAAACAGCAAATTGAGATTTTTCTGGAACGGTTCCAATTTCTTCAAATCAGATTTGTAATATTCAACCGCCATTTTATTGTGCGCCACTTTGAAATCGTAAACCAGCCTACTCTCAATTTTATTAATGCACTGCAGACAGCCGGAATAGTTGCTCCTGAAAGTGAGGTTATGCACATTTTGAATTCGAATTATTCAACTTACTTCAAAAATTCGCTCAAGGCATTTTGAGCGAATTCGCGTTCTGGTTCTGTGACAATTTCTGCAAATTTCTCGTTATCTTCTTTATCACCCATGTTTATGTTTACTGTTTGCAAAATTGAGGTTAATTTCACAGACAATGCCAAGCGATAAAATCGGTGTGCTGAAAATGAACTAATTAATTTGAAAATTGCGCCAAATTTGAATTTATTCCTGATTGCTTTATAATTTGCTTGTTTTGCTTTTTCGGAAAATGTGGTGTCTAAAATCGCCAAAATAATCCCCGTACAAATAATAAACGAAAATTAAATACAAATTCCTTGTGATTTATTTTAGGATTAATCTTATCTTACGATATGAAAAAATAAACAAATTTATCAATTTAGAAAAACTTCTGCTTAATTTTGATAAGTAGTTTGAACATGTCTAACATTGATCCTGAAAAAACCGTCCCAGAAAATTATGAGGATGCAGTTAAGGTAAGATTGTACACAAACAATAATTAATAACGACCGGATTTCAAGTCAGAATTGCGACGGTGCAAATCAGTTACCCAATACTCCTTCTTTTCACAGAAATACAGTGTGCGACCAGGAACGATCGACAGTGGGAAGGAATACGAAGTCAAAATGATCACTCTATTGAGCCTTCGTTGTGCAGGTCCAGAAACCCAGGAGGCCCGTTTGGCCTTCAATGCAGAAGTATGCGGCGACTTCGACGACGTCGCAATGTACCGAATGAACAACCAAGGTCAAAAATGCCTCCATTTATTACAGCTGAAGCACAAGGAAAAGCCAAAACCAATTACTATCAACGAGTTCCTCAGCACCACAAAGAAGCAGGATTTCTCTCTGATAAAATACACAAAAAGTTATGCAGAATTAAGTGAAAATAACTTTAAGAAGATCAAAGACTTATTTGGGCAAGAAGTTAGTAACGATCAAGTGGAGCTTATAGTGTACACCAACAGAGATGTGGGAAGTACCAACAGAGATGTGGGAAGTACCAACTACAGAGATGTGGAAAAGTATGATTTCTTGGTCACTTGTGAAGATGTCGACCAATTTTTGCAAACTGGGCCAAACAGTGTTGTCAAAAAAATTTGCAAGGACGGAGTGGATAAACTCAATAAGAACAAAGATAAACCCATCGACGGGATGTTTTTAGATCGATTCAGATTATTTACCAATCAGAGTCATTATGAGAGCATGGACGACCTCATTCGTCTGGAGATTCAGAAGCTGGTGCCGGATGTAATACTCAAGAAGAATGATGCCATAATCAGAGACTATCTGGAGTATGTCAAAAAATGGGCTCGGGGAGAGCTCGGAAAGGCCACTTACCTTCTCGATAAGAATCGAATAATTAATAAAGTGACTCACTTGGTGCTTGATTCCTACGTGGTCAAGTTTAAAGATTCTTATTTCGGCAACTTTGACCTATTTCATCAAGTTATCGAAAATCAATCGATAATTGTCATCGAGTCTGATAAGGTCGTGACTGAGTATTTATTTGGCTATATCAAGCATTTGCTAAAAATTGATAACGATGAGGCATGGTTCAAGGATGTGACTGAGGGGGCCAAAATATTTTTCAGTAGTTTTCCTGCGTTAAAGTATGAATTCACAGAACCAATCCCGTCCGCCATTAAAATGTACGATTTTTACATAGCCCTTTGGCAGCAAAATCAAATTCCATTAGTGGTTGAAGTGAAGGACCAAGAGGAATACCTGGCAGTAATAGATTTCTTGCAAAAATATAAGCCGGGTATCAAAACGATAATTTTGACCAATCTTTCCAACATTGAAACAAGACCTGAACTACTCACCAATTTAACACAGTTGGGAGACGATTTAAAAGAAGCCATTTTCGATTGCAATGTTAGTTTTCAGGGAAGACACAACACTACTTTAAAGTACCTAGTCGCAAGTATTGGCCAAGATTTGTCTGAATTAATTTGGATTAAGGACATTGTGAAAATTTTTTCCGACAAGTTTGTTATTGGGTTTGAACTGACCAAGCTTCCAGTTTTGCACATCGAAGACCGCACCGTCTCAAAGGTTTCCATTAGCTTTGACGTCATCAAGGAAACTGGGGATATATTTCTAATCAGCTGTGACGATAAAAACGCTTTCAAACTGAATTTCGAGGCCCGTTTTCCTACCAACCAATGTTTAATTTTCGATGAAGAACACGGAACTATCCTCAACTTATTTCATTCAAATAAATGTGTGATTATTTTATGCAAGGAAGGTTTTCCCAAAATACAACTTGATTGTGCGCCAAGAAATCTGCATTACTTAATTCATCATCCAGATGGTGATTGGTTAGAATGGGTTAAAACTAAAGGAACCATCGAAAATATTTCTTCAGATCGCTCGAAAATCAAAGAACAGAACCTCGGCAATTTGTTGGACACTTTCAAAGATAATTTGGGGATCATTAGCGCCGAACCTGGGATGGGAAAATCGGTGGCTACCAATTACCTAGCATCGATGGTTCCCATCGAAACTTGCGTGATGAAAATCAATCTGCGCGAATACACCCATTACTTTAGCCAGAAAGGATTTGAGAGAAACAACCCTCACCAACACCTAATCTATTTCAATGAAGAACTTCTCAAGGCCCAAAACCAAAACAGTTTTTTGAACCAAGTGGTGTTCCAAAACCTATTCCTCGATTTCCAACGCGTTTTCATCTTGTTTGATGGGTTCGATGAGATATCCCCAACGTTCAAATCCGAAGTGGCCGAGATGATTCTGTCAATTAGCCAAGCTGGCTACGCCGTTTGCGTTACCACTCGCCCAATCATGCAAGGTTACATGGAGAGGAAGTTCAACTCCTTCGCAGTCACCTTGTCGCCATTTACCCAAAACCAGAAGATCAAATTTTTTGAAGGTTATTTCAGCGGATCTTCCGATAGTGCCAAAATTAGTAACTTCGTCCAGGAGATTATAGTTTTGGTCGAACGTGTCTCCCAGATGGTGAACTCGGATTTCTTCGGGGTTCCACTGCATTGCAAAATTTTGGCGGATGTGCTCCAAAAGGACTTTCGAAATTACGTCCAAACGGGGAGTTTGAATCTGCACGAGAGTTTCGACTTACTGTCGCTGTATCAAAAATTCGTGGACGATAAGTGCGATGTCTTGGTCGAAAAATTCAAAGACGGAAGAACCAACAGAAGGGCGCTCAAAAAATACTACATGTGGATTGCGTTGAAGAACATATTTGATGAAAGGGACTTGATCGATATCCCCATTCAAGAGAAGCTGAAAAAATTTTTGGACGAAGCGAGCATTGCACCGGAACAGGTTGGATTTGTGACTATGAATGAAGACTTGAACTTAACCTTCACCCATCGCACCCTGTCCGAATACTTTGCTGGAAGGTGGCTGTACAAAAATGTGAAGAAGAAGAAATACCCAATTGTGTGCGAGAAACTGTTGAAGAAAACGTTTAAAAATTGTACAGTTGTTAGGAATTTTTTTGACCGACACGTTTTTAAGAAGAAGAGTCTGCATAATGCAGTAATGAATCGCAGGATTGATAAAGTCAAGGATCTATTGGAGGAAGTTGGTATAGATGATAAAGATATGCTTGGTAGAAGCCCTTTGCATGTGATAGCCTCTTGGGGTGAGGAACATCCAATCCCAATTGATGAAAAAAATTCGAAAAACTTCCAAGAAATAACCACATCAATCGCCCAACTGTTGATCAATGTCGGAATTAAATTCCAATCGGACAATCTGGGCTTATATCCATCCGATTATGCCATCTGGACCAATTCATTGGAAGTCCTCAACGAAATTTTGGCCAAATTTGAGATTCCCAAAATGCAAAACATTGACATCAATGCCTATTTGTATTACAGCACCAAATATGGTTACTTACCATTGATGGTAACTACCATTAATCAAAATACGCTGTTTTTCCAAAACGCTGATACCTACCAATTTCTTAAGTTTTCAGCGACGAAATTTAGTGTTGAACTCCTTAGATATTTATATGAGATGGGGATGGATTTTAATAAAAAAGACTCAGATGGTTGGACTGTGCTCTTATACGTTGCTAGTTTTGCAAATAAGGCCACCATTGAGTATGTTATTGATCGTGGCGCTGATTTCAATGCAAGAGATCGTGATGGGTCAACTGCGTTGATGCTAGCTGCGAAAAATAACAAAATTGACATCTTGGACTACCTGTTGGTAAAAGGCGCGGATATTAACAAGAGGAACATCAATGACTTCACGGCTCTCCATTTGGCCGTTCGTTTCGGAAATAAGGACACCGTTGAGTTCTTGGTGAGCCGTGGTGCGCTTTTGAACCTAAAAACCAGCGATGGTCAGACAGTCTTGATGATGGCCGCCCAAAATTGCAAACTGGATGTGGTGCAGTTTTTGGTTGCCAATCAGGTGAATTTGAACGAAGCAGACAATTTGGGACAAACGGCCTTACATTTCGCAGCTTGTTATGACAATAAGCCCGTTGTGGAATTTTTGGTTGGAAGAGGTGCCAATTACAAAGCCCGAACCCGTTCTGGTCGTACTCCGTTTATGTTCGCGGCAAAATCCGGGCAAGTGGCTGTAATGGACTATCTTTTGGAAGAAGGTGAATCTGTAAACGTAACTGATTACAATAAGTGTAGCGCGTGGCATCTTGCGATTGAAAATGGACGGAAAAGCTCGATGAAATATTTACTTGAGCATAAGGTCGACACCCAAGTAAAAACCGACACTGGTTACACTCCTCTCATGTTGGCCCTACAAAGGAGGAACTTGGAAATAATAAAATTTTTGCCTCCAACTGCCCTAAACATCAATGAAACAAACGACAACAACGAGACGGCGTTACATATAGCTTGTTGCTTTTCGAACGAAGACATAGTGGGTTATCTTTTGGAGCAAGGAGCTTCTATTACCGTGAAGACCAACGCCGGTCGTAGTCCTCTGATGTTGGCCGCCAGACACGACAGATTGGACATAATTCGATATTTGATTTCGAAAGGTGCGGACGTCAACGATCGAGATTTTGACCAAAATACCGCGTTGCATATGGCCGTGATTGCCAAAAGTGTTGAAGCAGTTGTGTATCTGATCGAGCAAGGTGCAGGAGTGAAGGCAAGAAATTCCGCGGGTCTCACTCCTTTCATAAGCGCCGCCCAACAAGGCCAAAGGGGCATTTTGGAGTGTTTGATCACAAGTGGTGCTAATATCGACGATGCGGATCTGCAAGGACGTAGTGCCTGGCAATATGCCCATGAAGCCCAACAGCACGACACGGTGCAGTTTTTGTTAAGAAGGGGAGCTCTACGTTGGAGTGAAGTTATTCCGTTTATTGGAAGTGCCATTAATCATTGGCAATACAATTGAATTGAAAATATTGTAGTCTGCTGTTTTGTGGAACTGCCGTTTATACCATTAAGTTTGCTGCATAAAAACCCCCAAGCAAAAGAAGTTGAGAATATGAGCTATCTCAGTTCAGAAATTTTTCCCAATTAATTTTTTTGCCGTCGCGCGTTTTCATCGTTGTAACAACGGCTTTGCAGCTATGTTCACGTGACTACTGTGAAGATTGGATGAACTATACGTTAGTAACTTTTAAAGTGTTTTTTTAATTAATAAAGTTGTTCTTGAAATTAATTTTGAATTGCTTTAATTAATCCGGATTATCAAGACGGCACTGTATTTTTCTTTTATTATTATTTTGTTATTATTCAGACCACTGTTTCGATTATAAATTCAAATTACCCTCATATTGTTTTTATTGGCAATTGGGAGCTTCCATGCAGACAATATTGTATTAGTTACCCTCATAATAAACATCCAAAATATTGATTTCAGTTCAACAAGTTAATAGCTTTTATTTCTGAATCACTTTGTGTTATCCATTATACAGGTTGCGCCGAGTTTTGCCTCCACTCCGAATTGCTAATTATGTGAGAATGCCGAAATTTTACATTCTTAATTGAGTATTAATGAGACTTCTTATTTTCAAATTCTCTTTATTTTTAATAATTTTTAGGGTCATTATGAGTTTTTTCGCTTTATAGGAACAGTTAATACTTTTAAATATTTAATTTTGGCTACAATTTCCATTATGCATTATGATGCTCCTAGGACGAACCCATCTCAAATGCAGGCAAGTTTCATAGGGCCGAATTAGTGTTTTCTTCACATCTCATTAACCATCGTACCATAACTATTCAAATGATAAAATTATAATCAAAGTAATTGTTTGAAGTGAACTTCCTGATATTCGAATTGTAAAAAATAACATTGCAGTGCTGAAAACCTTTACCTACTGCAGCAGTAAACGCTCCGCTTGCGAGAAGGTCAGTCATATAAGCCTCGGTTTTCATTGTCCGCAGTCTATTGTCTGCATAATTTATGATTGTCAAACCAAAAGGCTGCAAATGAAACGATATTTGGGTCATTCCACGCTAATTGTCAACTCAGTAGTAAAAATTAAAAATGTAACAATCGATTTGATATAATTCTGAAAATGTAGTATGCAACCTATGTTTTAAGTATCATTAGAATGTTTTTTAAAAATACAATTTTTTTAGTATTTTTTTTAGCGGGTTGGAAGCAAAACTCGGCGCACCCTGTACAGGGTGAGTTAAGTTTTACCGCCCGTGGCAAAATAGGCCTTTAAAATAATTTGTCAATTCTCATAAATTGCATGAGTCATTTTATATTATTAAGGTACACAGAAACCAAGAAAAAATCTTTTTTTTTTAATCAGGTAAAATTTTGGCTTTCTTTCAATTACTAATTGCTGAATTTATTAGTTTTTTTTATGTACGAACAGTAAAATATTTTCACACAATTTAATGTAATTGAAATAATTTTACTAATTTGGGTTCATGAAATAAATCCATTTCCGTATTAGAGGGTATTTTTTTAAATGATTTACGACATAAGCCGACCAATTCACCTAACAATGGTATTGGTTTTGGGTACTTGACTAATTATTTATGACAGTCATAAAGTTAAGTTAAAAAGTGCAACGTTACATTTTACAGGACCGGAATAAGGGTCTTCGATATTTCTTTAAAAGTTCACAACATCGTAACTAACAGCTGCACGGTAATTATAATCATAATAAAAAATAATTTTTGCAATATTAGATTTTAAACTTGATAAGAAAATCGGTTACCAGCTTCTAATTTTCGTTGGTATATCTGTCTACAATTTTGTGTTTTAATTTTGCCATCTGCAAAGTCAATATACCTATCGATTATTGAACCTTCCCATAAAATAAATTCCTTAATTCACCGAAAGTTTAAAAACCCTGGTCACAACCCTAAGTCACTTTGTGAATAAAGAAACATTCACATTCGCAACAAATCTTCCAACACTTAAACATCGTTGGTAAAAAGTGAAAATTAAAACTTTGTTTTGTGGAATAGTGAACATTTGTGTTTAGTTCAGGTATAATCATGCAATTTCAATACTCAGTCGAGGAGAAGCCTGAAATGCCTTTAATTTATGGGTAATGGGGCATCACTTTGAGCATCTTTTATAAAATAAACCTA
Organism: Dascillus cervinus; assembly: GCA_949768715.1. NCBI lineage: Eukaryota > Metazoa > Arthropoda > Insecta > Coleoptera > Dascillidae > Dascillus > Dascillus cervinus. The sequence continues at coordinate 2,505,300 of OX458318.1, read as the reverse complement.
ATATTTACCTATTAAAAACTTATTTTATTTTTCTCACCAATTCCAGAATACGGGTCTGGCAACAACTAAAACGCCGTTCCCTTCAGTTTTATGGGTCGATCATCAGGTATTGTTACGTGGTAGACCGTATTATCCATTGTTGGAAAGTCATAAATAAAAGTATTTTTCGTGCTTTATGTTAAATTTGATTTAACTCAAAAAGTAATAATTTTTTAACGAATCAAATTGCAATTAACAATGCTACGAATAATTTGACAAATTTTGAAATAAAAAACCAAACATGGAAATTTTACCCGAAACTCTTTGTTTTACTTTTTTGGCTTCAAATAAAAATGATTTGGAAAACTTGTAGCACTAATCGAAAGTGTAAACTTCAACTGATGTAACATACAAATTGCATACTTTCCTCTCAATCTTTAATAGGTATTATGGCCGGGGCGGTAAAACTTAACTCACCCTGTACATACTCATCAAAACACTAATATTGTATAGTTTCCCCTCAATTTTTATTTGCCGGTAAAACTTATAACACCCAGTATAGTAAGCGACGGTACTGAAATCTCAAAAAAAAAAAAATGTAACACGATATTTGTTATAATATTTATTAATTAAAAAATGTAACAAATTAAGCTCCATTAGCTGCATTAGCCACAAAGTTTTCATAAAATTAGTTGAAATAATTTAAGCAAAATTTAAAAAAATTGAGAATGGCTTTACTGCCCTATTAGCAGAACTAATGAATAATAAACGCATTAACACTTTTTATAATTTCGTTTTAATTACAATCTGATTGCAAGAATGTTTGTTGGTAGTTTGCGATAAATAATTAACTTTTTGTAATGGTTTTATTTGTACAAATAAAACATAAAATAAGTATAAAAATTTATTGCTACTTAGGATAAACACAAATTGATACGTTCAACTACTTCTACTAAATACAAAATTATTCTGAATCTAACTCTAAAAGGTTAAGGCATGGGGAGCAGGTTGTGTCTAATTAGGAAAATTTCGATAAGAGCTTTCAAAGCCGAAACGGTGCGCACAACTGCGCTAATACCTTCATTGTAAAATCACCTAATAGAACAACTAACACAGTTAGACTAACTTTAATTGATGTTCTCGGTTAAACACTAAAATAATCGAAATCGCAATTGTAAACATTACTCGATATAATATTTCCATTCCGTAATAAATATGAGAAAAGTTGAATCGTCGAACCCAATACAAAAACTGTCAAAAATTAGAAAATTGAAGCGTGTTTAAGCCTGTCCGTTTGTGACGGGTTTGATGTCGCTGATGTCGAGACGACCGTTGAATTTGGGAGTCAGCTGTCCGTTTTCAAGAGGAAATCCGTTTGAAACAGTTTTAGTCGGCGTCGAAGCGGGGCTTACAATCGTGTAATGCTCGCCTGTTACCGGATTCCTTTCTGCAAAAATTATTGATTAATTGGGTTCAGAAAATGGGGAAAATACCGACCGTTATGGATCCTCGGAGACTGGTTTTTAGAAGTTCGGCAATCGAATGATTGAACACCATTACCTGTTACTGGATTGCGAGTGGTGACATCTGAAAAATTGCGACCTTAATTAATCACAAAGGTTTCATTACAGCAATTATCAATAACAGTAAATAATCAGAAGAATGCTTCTGAAGTTCTGACAATCCGATTTAATTATTTTAGAACCTCAAAGACAAATTCGATGATCAAAATTTGTTTTTCGATGAAGGAACAAGTTCTAATGACACTTTAATTTTTTTGTAATCTTTGAAGACAAAATCGGCGATTAGAATATGTTTTCCAATAAAACATACAATTCTAATGAAAGTTTACAGTTAACTTAATTTTTGTTTATCAATTTGAAGAAAAATTCGGTAATCAGAAGAATGTTTCTAAAGTTTTGACAATCCGATTTAATTATTTTAGAACCTCAAAGACAAATTCGTTGATCAAAATTTGTTTTTCGATGAAGGAACAAGTTCTAATGACACTTTAATTTTTTTGTAATCTTTGAAGACAAAATCGGTGATTAGAATATTTTTTCCAATAAAGCATAGAATTCGAATGAAAGTTTACAGCTAACTTAATTTTTGTTTATCAATTTGAAGAAAAATTCGGTGATCAGAAGAATGCTTCTAAAGTTCTGACAATCCGATTTAATTATTTTAGAACCTCAAAGACAAATTCGCTGATCAAAATTTGTTTTTCGATGAAGGAACAAGTTCTAATGACACTTTAATTTTTTTGTAATCTTTGAAGACAAAATCGGTGATTAGAATATTTTTTCCAATAAAGCATAGAATTCGAATGAAAGTTTACAGCTAACTTAATTTTTGTTTATCAATTTGAAAAAAAATTCGGTGATCAGAAGAATGCTTCTAAAGTTCTGACAATCCGATTTAATTATTTTAGAACCTCAATGGCAAATTCGGTGATTAAAATTTGTTTTTCGATGAAAGAACAAGTCCTAATGATACTTAACAATCTAATTTAGTTTTTTTTTTGTCTCTGAACACAAAATCGGTGATTAGAATATTTCTTCCAATAAAACGAAAGTTTACAGCTAATTTAATTTTTTCCTCAATTTGAAGAACAATTCGGTGATCAGAAGAATGTTTCTAAAGTTTTGACAATCCGATTTAATTATTTTAGAACCTCGAAGACAAATTCTGTGATCAAAATTTGATTTTCGATGAAGGGACAAGATCTAATGGCAGTTGGCTATCGAATTTAATTCTGTTTTAAACTTTGAACACAAATTCGGTGATTAGAATTTTTTTCCTAATAAATCAAACAATTCTAACAAAAGTTCGCATTTAATTTTTATTGCCAATTTGAAGACAAATTCAGCGAACGGAAGAATGTTTCTAAAATTCTGACAATCTGATTTAATTATTTTAAAACTTTGAAGACAAATTCGATGATCTAAATTGGTTTTTCGATGAAACAACAAGTTATAATTACACTTAACAATCTAATTTAATTTTTTTTAATCTTTGAACATAAAATCGGTGATTAAAATATTTTTTCCAATAAAGCATACAATTCTAATGAAAATTTATAGCTATTTTATTTTTTTTATCAATTTGAAAAAAAATTCAGTGTTCAGAAGAATGCTTCTAAAGTTCTGACAATCCGAATTAATTATTTTAGAACCTCGAAGACAAATTCGGTGATCAAAATTTGTTTTTCGATGAAGGAACAAGTTCTAACGACAGTTGGCTAGCGAATTTAATTCTCTTTTAAAGTTTGAACACAAATTCAGTGATTGGAATTTTTTTCCTAATAAATCAAAAAATTCTAATAAAAGTTCGCATTTAATTTTCATTGCCAATTTGAAGACAAATTCGGCGAACGGGAGAATGTTTCTAAAATTCTGACAATCTGATTTAATTATTTTAGAACTTTGAAAACAAATTTGATGATCTAAATTTATTTTTCGATGAAACAACAAGTTCAAATGACACTTAACTATCTAATTTAATTTTTTTTTTAATCTTTGAACACAAAATCGGTGATTAAAATATTTTTTCCAATAAAGCATACAATTCTAATGAAAGTTTACAGCTAATTTAATTCTTTTTTATACTTTGAACGCAAATTCGGCGATTAGAATTTTTTTCCCAATAAAGCAAACAATTCTAACAAAAGTTCCCATTTAATTTTTATTGGCAATTTGAAGACAAATTCGGCGAACGAAAGAATGTTGATAAAATTCTGACAATCTTATTTAATTATTTAGAACCTTGAAGATAAATTCAATGATCTAAATTTGTTTTTCGATGAAACAACAAGTTCTGATGATTCTTGACAATTTCATTTATTTCAAATCAAGTAGTTTATTTTATAGCGAACCAATTTGGATACATTGTCATTATATGCGAAGTTTTCATTTTTATATGACGCTCTAAGCAAGAAAGAAAGAAAAATTGTCTTTTTGGTTTGGTTTTTTTCTTTTTTTTTAAACAGTGCAATTGTTTATTTAGAACAGGTAAATAATCACAACATAACCTCAACAGTGTAAAAATTCTAAAAATATCCCCGAAAAAGAAACACGAAAAGATAAACCCAGTTTGGTTAGGTTAGACTAGTTAGTTAGTGTTAGTGTTGGTTGCGACGTATTCTCGACGTTTTGGAGACGTCGAGAATACGTGGCAACATCGCTGCGACGTTTTTGTTCAGTTTGAAGTCAAATGGTTCATTTCTTACAATTAAAACAAAGAAACGATTAATAAAATGGCTGTTTTACCATGTTTGTGGAAAGAAGCTCTGCGAGGGGTCGAATCGGGAGTGCCAAAGAGACGATTAAATGAGTCATTATGACGACGAGGTGTGGAGCTACCGTTCATTTTCTTGTCGCCAGTGGGGGAACGCAAGACCTGGAAAATATCGCTTGGAGGATTGCGGACTCTGCAACAAACAAAAATTTAATATTAACTTGAGAAACAAATTGTGCATAATTTTAAACAATTAAATGTTGTGTAAGAAATTAATTCAATGTTCATCATTCGACCTTTACATTCATTTAAGATAACAAAATGCGGATGTCGATAAAAGCAAACCATCACATCCTTTCGAACGATTTGACCAAAAATGTAGCCACAAGGCAATTCCACACATTACACTTTCTCCGATTTTTTCCCATTTTCAATCAATCCTTTCGCAACGCTTTCGTTCGCTAATTAATTAAATCTGCGAAATAGATCAAAATCCGTCGTGAAATCGCGATTGTATCGTCGTTGTGCAACAAAAGAAGCGTTTCCGCGAAATGAAAGTTTCGCAGCGTCCCGGAAAAAACCGCGAAGAAAGCACACAACTTCGCTGAAAACGCCGGACCGGCTCGCTGGATTCGAACAAAACGTACATAAATCGCGCTTAATCCAATTAATGCACAAAGTAATTTATTCGGTTCACTATCGTTCGAAACAAAGGTGGTTTTCTGCGTTCCGGACTCGCTCGACTGTGTAAACCATTTCTATACAAATGTATCGCGGGGTTTTGCGGCCGCATTGTGCGGATTTCTTCGAAATCCATTAATCCGCCTCGAACAACATTAAAAGGCGCTCTCCACTTTTTGTGCCGCTGAACACAATTTATTAATCATATTGTGATGCGAATTTAAAGCGATGGGCAGATCACCTGAGCCGATCCCAATGTAACCGGATTCACTGCCGGAAGAAAATGAAAAAAGACTTCAAATTAAACCAAATTAATATTGACTCAGAAAAAAAATTCTTATAGGTAAGAAAATTGGGCTTAAGGGAGCCACTTGAGAAGCAAGATTCACAAGATGGCGTCACCGTAGTAAAATGTCAATTTTGTAAAAGCTCTTTTCATTAACAAGCTTTTTTATATAAAAAACTAGTGGTGGATATAAAAGATAAAAAAATGATCTAGGTATAGACATAAATTTACCATGGAAAAACTTGAAAAAAGTATTTATTCAATAATGTCACACTTTCCGATGCATTTTGACTTAAATACTAACAAATGTGATTAGATAATGTACGAGTATACTTATGATTAATGCTTCCAGGGTGTGATCAGCAAGATTTTTTTTACTTTTAACAAAAAATTCAAATATTATTGAAAGTTTGACATTTTTGAATAAATACTTTTCTCAACTTTTTCCATGGCAAATTTATGTCTATACCTAGATCATTTTTTATCTTTTATATCCGCCACTAGTTTTTTATATAAAAAAGCTTGTTAATAAAAAAAAGCATTTTACAAAATTGACACCTTTTTCTACGGTGGCGCCATCTTGTGAATCTTGCTTCTCAAGTGGCCCCCTTAAATTTAAAATTGCGCGTTCTTAATTTTGGCGCAAGAATTGGTCATTCTTGATTTTTAAGAATGTTCATTCTTGTTGTCAAATTTACAAGTGGGTCATGCTTGATTTCAAGAATGTTTGTTCTATTTGTCAAATCTAAGAACGGGACATTTTCAATTTCAAGAACGTCGATTCTTCGTGACAAATTCAAGAAAGGGTCGCTCTAATTTAAAGAACTTTTATAAGTTTTACATTTAAGAATAGGTCATGTAGATTTCAAGAACTTTTATTTAATTACTTAAAAATGTTCTTAATTAATGTGTTTTCTTATTTAAGAAATGAAGATGGCCTTATTATATTAAATAAGCACTTGTAAATACAATAATTTTTTTCCAATTTTTATGTATTGTAGAGTGGAATTCTTAAATTGAAGGAATTTTAGAATATAAAGTTATTTCTCATACATATTTTTATTAGTAGGTGAAAATTTAACATCATATCACATCTTGTTTAAAAATACATTTTCAGTTTAAGAACCACATTATCATTTGGTAACAGATGTACGTATATGAAATCGAAATTCGTCGAAGTTATTAGCCTTCTCAATGAATTTTGGCCGCCACACAAATAAATTGTTTTTCTCTCAAGAAATAATTGGTCAAAATCTACATCAATCTAAAAACAAAGAAACAAAATGCTTAAATTGTACCATGGATATATTATTATAACAATTAACCAATATAGATCAGTTTGAATGCATCAATAATGACCATTCTACTATATGTAGATTTCCTTTCCGCAAATCCGCGTACTTCAGTCACTCTTGTATTTTGTTAAATTTTTACAAAGAGCTCTACATCCGCTAAAAAGTAAAATTTGTTATAAAATAGATAAATAACACTAAATGTGTAAAAGAAAATCAAAATTATTTTTTTACCTTCGTCGTTACTATTAATTTTGTTATAGAAGCAACTGGTTTGCATGTCCCTTTCGTTTTATCCCTTATTACTTTTCGTTCCGACGGAAATAAACTAAATAACAATTTGTTTAATAGCTGTTACATTGAAAAAACTTGTAAAACTTTTACAAAATTCATTCGATAAGCTAAAAGTGTGGGAAAAATTATAATTACAACAAATTTACTTACATGCGAATTTATCACACACAGAATCAGAAAATCCCCATAATTTCAGTACAGTTTTTATAAATGGTCTTTGGAGCTGATCATTTTGTTGATCGACATTTATTAATATTGTGAATTAACATCTTCATCTCGGCGCATTAAACCACTTGTAACATTTCCCATTTTTTCACAATTAAAAATCCACTAATTATGTAGGTTACTAAAAATTCACTTTACAATAAAAATACAGAAAATACACACCGTAATATGTATTTTCTTACTGCAAGCCGAGTTTGGTGTAACGTTTTTCAACTAAATTTGTAAGAAATTCTAAAGTAATTTATCTATTGTCAGTAAACAGTCCTTTGCAGACGGTCATAAAGCAATTTACAACATTTCGTACAATTGTATCTGCTCAGCTGGAGCCAGCGCAAGGCTTCTAAACAATTGTATTATAGAACCCTTGGACCTAACGTTCATCTCAAACAAAACCTTCAGTGAGGTCACCACAAATTGAGAATCCCCGTGCTTACTCCAATAATAGCAAGCAAGCAAGCAGAATCGTGCTAAATACAAGACTTTTATCAGTTCTTAATTAAAGAAGTGGGATTTAAAAAAATTCTTAGGTAGCATTTTTTTCAGTGTTTTAGAACTTGTAACTCATCCAAACGTCCAGATATTTTCATGAATTGGATTCCCGATGACGAATGGTGACTGGACCAAGTGCCGACCCCGAATGGAAGTATCGATTTCAATGAATTCAAACAAAACAAAGGTAAAATCGTGTTCGCCGGTTTTACATGTGTGTGTGCAACAAGCAAGAGGAATTAAATCTGGCATTTCCGTTGAGCTGCGGTTCATCAATCCGCCATAAGGGAAGTGCAACCGTACAAGTTAACGTAATTACTTGAATTCGCAATGGAGGAAATGCCAAAGGAAGCCGTATAATTCATGCTTTTGTAAATTACAACCACAACACCTAACAAGCCTTTTCTCGAGGATTTGAAGTGCATATCCTCCCATTACCGTTCATAATGACGTAGGATGTATTCATTACGCAGCTCTTTAAACTGTGACAAATTGGTAACAATCGAGAGGACGCGAAAAAAGAGCCGATTAAACAAGACAGACGCTGCATAACTACACATTGTGATTGTTTATTAAAATTAAATTGAGCTTCAATTGAAAGTTATTTATTTGAATTTTTTAATAAAAATAATAGCCCTCAATTTCGTCATTTTTGTTTTTTTTTTGATTGAGACAAAACCAAACTTACACGTTGGCACTGATTCCATAAAAAATTCTTAAAAAATCATTATCACACTAAATAAATTTCATTCAGTAATGCGCAACCTTTTGAATTCCATATGATCGCAATATAGGCAACCAAACTTACGCTTTGGTACTGATTCCATAAAAAAATTATAAATGAAGTTGAAAGAATAATTACCACACTTAATAAATTTATTTCAATAATGTGCAACCTTAGTAACAAAAAAAACAGTTTATAGTGACCCATTTTGACCTACTTTGGTTCCAATCAAAATAATTAATGTCGGATGATATTTTCTTTTGATTGTACGCCAAATATAATTTCTTCAGTTAATTACTCCGTGAACTCTGACCCTATTTTAATTTAAATAAAGCCATCTAGAGGTTCCGTTAGAAGTGCATTTTCACTTGTCACTTCAAGTTAATGAAGTGCCACGGATACATTGTGACCAATTTTTATTGTGACTGTATATCCGCCAAGCGGCGAAATAAGATCCGAATCAAATTTGCGGCATCTGCAACTTCCGAGAAACGACCGATTCAGGTTTTTCCTCGCCAAATTTGCTTCTTGTCGACGTTTTAAAATAATGGCAGACATTCGAGTCTTCCTGCGCGTCGCAACGACTTGGCGCATATAAAAGTTTCGTGGGTTGGCAGGCATTGTTTCTGTGAAATCGAGTGTGATGTTTGCTGAATTGCTTTTACTGCCGATTGATGCGGATAAAATGGATTTTTTTTGTGATCCATTTCGCCATTATTCCGGGACAAGAATAACCTCCCAATACAGGTAGCCCTCGGTTTACGCCGCAGTTCCGTTCTTACAAAAGTCGGCGCAAATCGAATCGGCGTAAAAAGAACCCATATTTACAGTGATGAATAGGGTTAGGTTCTACATAAGTGAAAAAGAAGCAAATCCTTTTATTTTTTAATACAATATAATGCAAAATACATATACACCTATCCCCCGATTTACACGGAAGATTGGTTTTTTATAGGCAAAATCGTGTAAATCGAAAACAACGTCATTTATTTAGCGTAATTTTTTTAGTAAGATATTTTGAAAAATTAAAATAACAGTTCATTCATAAAATAACAAATATGCAGTGCGAACCAGTCAAATGGAATAAATTCAGTATCTCAATTATTGTGCATATTTATAAAAAATTCCGTTTATGACATGATATCCTGCAAAGTAAAAATTTCATCCCTAACCTCAACTCCCTTCGAGTGACAGTTTCAAACTCCAAATTTTTAAATAGGAAGTAGGGGCTTGTGATACCTCATTTGAAAGATCTCTTCATGCTCTATGAAAAACTGCTATGGTTTAAAATTTTATTGCGAAAAAATTGTAAAAATGCTACAAAAATAATTGTTTGTCGCTAACCAGTAAATATGAAATTTAAAAAAATTCTGATTAGTAAAAACACAATGATGTATACTTTTCTACTGACACAAATTTACTGCAGTAATTTACGTGAATACGTAGGAAGTTTTATTGTGCATACAAAACGGGGAATCACCAATATGTATAACCAAGTGAACGGAGTTTTAAAATGATTGTAGAAATTTGTACTCATCTGAAATATTCATTTTTAGCATTTTATTTTGAATTCGTTATTTTAAAAACCGTGTAAATGCGAAATCGTGTAAAAAAGTATCGTGTAAATCGGGGGATAGGTGTATTATAAATTTAATTTTTAAAATGTATTTTAAGATAAAATGAAGTGAAATGTTTTTATTAAAAAATATTAAGAAAAACAAATAAAATTTCAAAGTTTCGGGCCTCTTACATTTTTTGGAAAAAAGAATTCACAACGTCGCGGCTCAACACTGAAACGAAAATCAGTCTAACATAGGAAGAATCGGTGAATTACCCAATTATGTACACGGCGAAACAGTGAATTCCACGGCGGCGTTATTGTAAATCGGCGTAAATTGAGCCGGCGTAAATCGAGGGCTACCTGTATCTCATTTGTAATCTGTCCAATCGAAATTCGAATTGGACTAAGGAAACACTTTCTCTAATTATCTGAAAAATATTAATTAACTAATTAATTAAATTTATTGCACCGTTTAATTGGTAAATTGTCAAATCGGAAACATGTTTTGGTCGTCGTATAAAGTTGTGAATAAAAATAGGCCAAATCGCAGACGTATCTCTATCCATTTGACGCCTGTCACCGGCAGTGATTTTAATTTAATTACCGCCATTCAAATGCTAATTACTTGCCGGCAGACTTTTTCGCATTAGTTTAGCGGTTAAACTGTAATTGCACTGGATTGTTCGCCACGTCGTAAACAAGTCGTCGAGTAACGGCCTGCGGTGCAATTGCGCTGTTTTTCTGGAAATCCGTCGTACGGAACGGTCATTTGGACGGTCAAAATGTGGCCCACATTTAACTTCTTCCTCCTTAGATGGTTAATCGATAACAGCGGTTGTTTTTTCTCACAACGTCTGACCTCAACATCCTTTCTGTGGCAGCAGAAGCCTTGGTCTTCAAACGACGATTTTTATTTATAAATCTCCGTGGTTATCCACGTGCGTGCTTGGTTTCACATTTTCTACCATTAAATTGAGTATAGTTCATTTTTTAATTCAGAGGAGTGATTCAAAAAATTTGCGCCAAAACGTAGATATATGATTGGCTGCCAGCAGGCCGGTTTTACACTGGCTTCATTATGGAAAATAGATAGTCGCCATATTGTCAAAACAACTGATCAGATTTGCTTGTCACAGTAACTAATTTTTGTAAATTACATTTATATAAATGATAAAAACAGTTCTTCTGATGTATATAAGCAATAAAAACAGCTCTTATCGAAATTTTTGTGTTTTGTGCATCGGTACAATTTTTTTTGGATTTATTGCAAACAGTTTTCATCAGCTCTTGTTTTCTCAATTGTATAAACGTTAAAAATACTAAAATTCAAATTTGCTGCCGAAAACTACTTGACTGAAATATTCCAGTGTAATTTGTTCTTTCATTTGCACTCCTCCTAATTAAAAAATGCCAGCAGGCCGGTTTTACACTGGCTTCATTATGGAAAATAGGTAGTCGCCATATTGTCAAAACAACTGATCAGATTTGCTTGTCACAGTAACTAATTTTTGCAAATTACATTTCTATAAATGATAAAAACAGTTCTTCTGATGTATATAAGCAATAAAAACAGTTCTTATCGAAATTTTTGTGTTTTGTGCATCGGTACAAATGTTTTTTGGATTTATTGCAAACAGTTTTCATCAGCTCTTGTTTACTCAATTGTATAAACGTTAAAAATACTAAAATTCAAATTTACCCCCGAAAACTACTTGACTGAAATATTCCAGTGTAATTTGTTCTTTCTTTTGCACTCCTCCTAATTAAAAAATCAACTATACTAGATGTCAAGTGTCAACTTTCAAACAACACTGATGTTAGAAAATGTGCTAAATGCATGGAAGCGTAGAATTGTTGTGTTTTCAAGTAATAAACAATTTCTTTTATTACAATTTGTAACAGATTTTTTTTTAACACACGTTACGACTTGAGTGGCGGTTGAATTGTGTTCTTTGTTGTTTCATTTTAATAAACAATGGGCAACGTATGGCAATGCTGAAATTGCATTGAAGTGATGGGACGAATGACGTTTCGAAATGAATCTGCGTTCCAACGTTTTTAGAAGAATGGTTTTTATTATACCATAAACAGTGTGAATGTGAAAATGTGGTTTAATGTTTTTTTTAATGTCGTGTTTCTTAGAATGCAACAACAAAATCGATGTAGGCCTACTTTTATCTTTTATTACTAACCGAGGAAAAAATATTAAAAATATTTCAAGCTTCGAGTACATAGCAGCTTGGCCAACAGTTCAGAAAAGTAAATCGTGGATCAAAAACTTGTAATTCAAATTCAATTGTGTTGCAGAAGACATTGATACAATTCAGTGTAATTCTTTCTTTCAATTTCACTCCTCCTAATTAAAAAACCAAGAACATCATTTTTATTGGAAAATGCAAACAAATTAAAAAACTATCAAAGAATATTAACCAAAATTCAACCATCTCTTAATCAGTTCAAAAAACTTCTAAATACGAAATTTGGTTGTGAAATTCGTCGCAGTTTTTGAGACGGACGACAAAATAGACCTTTTGCTGTCTCGATATCGATTTGTCGTTATTTAAAAAATGGGCCGAGTGCAATTATCAGCAAAGGTCACGAACTTTCTATAAATACCCCAGCAAAGGATTAACAACCTCGATCGAATTGATGAATTCGGCGATGAAAGTTGGACACGTACGATTTTCTGGACGGCTTTAAAATTTGAATGGCATCTACGTGGGACGTCGTACGAGCAGGAAACATTTGAATACCGATATTCCATTGTGGCTTCTTCCGGATCCGCCAACGCACAATATCGGGCCCAACCCATGAAATATCGTTCTCGAGTGCGCATTTAACTCGAAAAAATGCCTGAATTTTTCAGGTTCCCTAGTAGCATGCAATATTTATTAAATATTCATAAAATATTTAAAAAATATTCGAATCTTTTCGAATATTTCTAATGTTTTTAAAATATTTTTAAAATATATTTAAAAAATATTATTATGACAGATTTGTTTATATTTTAAAAATATTTTTAAAAACCATTTTAGAAATATTTCTGAAAAACATTTAAAAAACATTTCTTAAAAATATTTTTTAAATGTTTTTTAAAAATATTTTTAAAATATAAACAAATCTGTCATGATAATATTTTTTAAATATTCAAAAAAAATATTTAAAAAAAAATATTTTAAAAATATTTCTTTGCTACTAGGGTTGGATTGGGCATTCGCCAAAATAGTGGCTTGTGTTGCTTTCAGTCACGTCCCATTATGCACGAGCGCGCACTAAAAGAAACGTCGCCGGTCGAAACTGTTTACGTTGGAATTTCCTCTTCAAATTTCAGTTTTTGTCTTCGGTCGATTTTAGAGAGCGACTTGAACGGTAAACTTCGAACTGGAAAAAGCGCTCGTTATTAAAATTTTAAATTGACTTTCTATGTGCATTTTATGAGCGTCTGCGACAAGCACTTATTAACCGGATTTTTTATTGGCCATTTTTAAATGTTGAACAAATTGCAATTCAATAATCGACGCCTTTCTCGATTCTGAAAGTGTTTCATACAAACAAGCCTATTAATTCCGATTGGAAAATCGAACGTTAAATAAAAAATGTGAATTAACAAATAAAAAATTATTCAACAATGAAATTTTAATTTACTTTCAATCTCTCTCAGTGTCTATAAATTTTGATTTCAGCAGATTCAATGAATATTTCAGTATTCAATTGAATCAATAAGTTATACCGGGTCCTCCAACGTTAATGGCCACCTCATAAATTTCTTTAATCAAAAAATTAATGAATTTTCCGGTTTAAAATCCAACTAGTTGAGGATTGTTCTTAGGTAAAAATTATGTTTAAGCTACATTTTGTAGTACTTTTTAAACGTATCACTTGTTACAATCTGACTCCAAATAAAAGTGCTAGGAACTGGGGCGTTTTTCCTGAACATCCTGTATTACATACCGATAGTCATATGAAATATATTACGCACGGGTTAAAAAAGTTACGCACGCAATTTGACGAGGGCGTAATTGTTGTACAACTACCCTACTAGCACACGATATTTATTTAATATTTATAAAATTTGTAAAAAATATTGGAATGTTTTCGAATATTTTTAATATTTTTAAATTATTTTTAAAATATATTTCGAAAATATTTATTTTTGCATATTTAAAAAATAATAGATTTACATAATGAAAAAAATATTTATTTTTCTACATTCAAGAAATATTAGATTTATATCAAGAAAAAATATGTTTCTGGATATTCATAAAAAATTCTTTAGGTTCAACATTTTGCATCAAAAAAAATCTTTTAAAATAAAAATCTGAAATAATATTTCTTTAATCTTTTAAGAAATATTTTTTAAATGTTTTGAAGAAATATTTGTTTCTGCATATTCATAAAATATTAGGTTTGGATAAAAAAAATTCTTTACGTTCAAAAGATATTACATTTTGCATCAAAAAAAAAATTCAAAAAATAAAAAAATTAAATAATATTTCTTTAATCATTTTAAGAAATATTTTTTAAATGTTTTGAAGCAATATTTGTTTCTGCATATTCTTAAAATATTAGGTTTGGATAAAAAATTCTTTACATTCAAAGAATATTACATTTTGCATCAAAAAAAATAATTCAAAAAATAAAAATCTGAAATATTTCTTTAATCTTTTTAAGAAATATTTTTTAAATGTTTTGAAGAAATATTTTTTAAATGTTTTTTAGTAATACAGTGAAGTCCGGATTAAGTGAACTTGAAAAATGCATCAAAATTGGTTCACTTTATCCGGGGTTCATTATAAACGAAACACAAAATGCTTTACGTTTATTATGGGAAGATCTTTTGGTATTTCAAATAGCGTTCACTATAACCGGAAGTTCGCTAAAACCGGGTTCATTATATCCGGACTCTACTGTATTTCTAAAATATTGACAAACGTATCATAAAAACATTTTTTAAATATTCAAGGAAAATATTTAAAAAATATTTCTTTGCTAGAGGTGATGAATAGAAATTGAACCTTTTATTAGTTCAGCAACGCTATCTGAAGATGAATCGAACTACCTAACCTAAAAATAAAAATGTCTTTGATTCCTTATTTATCAAAATTATTAATGATAATTGCACATAGAAATTACATATTAGGAATTTTATTTACTTTTTCACCGAGCTCTCAAAATTAAATCGAACTGTCATTGTCACTGTCAATTACGCTACCAACACAATGTTGATAAAAGTCCCCAACTGTGCGATTTTACTCTATAACACACTTATATATACTTAGTTTGTTGTTTGTACAATATTGATCATTTTCAGTGGGCCGTAGGAAAAATATTTTTGTGACAGGTAATCATTTCCAGATCAATACAGAGCCTTATAGGTACAATAGTTACAAAGATTGGTTTAATTCGAAAGAGATAACCATACCCTGTCCGCCGTTAATTATACCCCAAAATTCTTCCAGCTATTGTTAATTTAGCTTTCTGGTTTTAATTACAGGATGTCGAGATAATTGTTAAAAAATGAAGTGGAATTTTTGAAAACGAGTTTCGGACCCTACGGACCTGACACACTTTAGGCTAGGAAGACGTTGCGTTATTATCTCATCACACAACTCATTCCGCTTTTTCCTAGCACGTACTGCGCGCCAGCGAGTGATTCATGAATTTTGGAATGCTGCCCCATTAAATATGCACAGCCAGTTTGTCTGACTTTCGAGTTGTAGCTGTTAAATTGTTTTTGCTTGTTAACGCAAAACCGGCAAAAGCTCGTTCAAAATCATTAATTCCAAAAACGTCATTCTCCTGGCACGTGTCCGAATTAATGTTGTAAGAACGACATTTGGAAAGAATTTCCATCCAATTACCTACATCGCTTTCCTTATTGATTTTAAGGGTTGTTGTACCTTTAAGCAGGAAGCCCCTTATGAATAATAGATTTATTCCGACGTATACATAACGGAAAATTTTCGATACTTCATTAGCATTTCAAAAATAGGCCTCTCATTCAACAAGCGGAATTTTGGGCAAGTAACGATGGTTTTGATTGCCCTTTAGATTGATGATTTTGCACGTTGACAGCGCAATCAGAATTAATGTTTCGTTTCAGGGGTAAAATACAGCCACACAAAAAAAAAATTTGTTGTTAAATTATTTCCATCAAAAGAAGATAAATTTTGGTAGTAATCTATTTCTCGGTTTGTTATTGGAAATAATTTCAGATAATGTTCCCTTGTCACGCTCATTTTTCTGTCTGTGTATTAAAATTTTTTTGAAACAAAAATCTACAGCGAGCGGCAAAAATAACACGCAACGATTCGATAAATCTTAAAGTTTGAAATTTTTTGACATAACATTTTCCAGTTTGAAAAAATCGACGAGAAACACCCTGTATATAAAAATGTTCTGTCGAAATATGTCAAAATTAAATCTACAAATTGTCCTGTTTTTGGATTTTTTCCCAAAACTCAATGATTTCAGATTTAGTGGTGCGTTGCTTTTGCCGCTCACTGTATAAATTTGACTGACTCAATATTAACCAGTTGGATTATTAAATAAGTTTCCATTAGTTCGTGAAATAACGCAACGATTCGATAAATTTTAAAGTTTGGATTTAAATTTTTTGACGTAACATTTTCCAGTTTGAAAAAATCGACAAGAAACAGCCTGTATATAAAAATATTCTGTCGAAATATGTCAAAATTAAATCCACAAATTGTCCTGTTTTTGGATTTTTTCCCAAAACTCAATGATTTCAGATTTAGCGGTGCGTTGCTTTTGCCGCTCACTGTATAAATTTGACTGACTCAATATTAACCAGTTGGATTATTAAATAAGTTTCCATTAGTTCGTGAAATAACGCAACGATTCGATAAATTTTAAAGTTTGGATTTAAATTTTTGACGTAACATTTTCCAGTTTGGAAAAATCGACAAGAAACAGCCTGTATATAAAAATGTTCTGTCGAAATATGTCAAAATTAAATCCACAAATTGTCCTGTTTTTGGATTTTTTCCCAAAACTCAATGATTTCAGATTTAGCGGTGCGTTGCTTTTGCCGCTCACTGTATAAATTTGACTGACTCAATATTAACCAGTTGGATTATTAAATAAGTTTCCATTAGTTCGTGAAATAACGCAACGATTCGATAAATTTTAAAGTTTGGATTTAAATTTTTTGACGTAACATTTTCCAGTTTGAAAAAATCGACAAGAAACAGCCTGTATATAAAAATGTTCTGTCGAAATATGTCAAAATTAAATCCACAAATTGTCCTGTTTTTGGATTTTTTCCCAAAACTCAATGATTTCAGATTTAGCGGTGCGTTGCTTTTGCCGCTCACTGTATAAATTTGACTGACTCAATATTAACCAGTTGGATTATTAAATAAGTTTCCATTAGTTCGTGAAATAACGCAACGATTCGATAAATTTTAAAGTTTGGATTTAAATTTTTTGACGTAACATTTTCCAGTTTGAAAAAATCGACAAGAAACAGCCTGTATATAAAAATGTTCTGTCGAAATATGTCAAAATTAAATCCACAAATTGTCCTGTTTTTGGATTTTTTCCCAAAACTCAATGATTTCAGATTTAGCGGTGCGTTGCTTTTGCCGCTCACTGTATAAATTTGACTGACTCAATATTAACCAGTTGGATTATTAAATAAGTTTCCATTAGTTCGTGAAATAACGCAACGATTCGATAAATTTTAAAGTTTGGATTTAAATTTTTTGACGTAACATTTTCCAGTTTGAAAAAATCGACAAGAAACAGCCTGTATATAAAAATGTTCTGTCGAAATATGTCAAAATTAAATCCACAAATTGTCCTGTTTTTGGATTTTTTCCCAAAACTCAATGATTTCAGATTTAGCGGTGCGTTGCTTTTGCCGCTCACTGTATAAATTTGACTGACTCAATATTAACCAGTTGGATTATTAAATAAGTTTCCATTAGTTCGTGAAATAACGCAACGATTCGATAAATTTTAAAGTTTGGATTTAAATTTTTTGACGTAACATTTTCCAGTTTGAAAAAATCGACAAGAAACAGCCTGTATATAAAAATGTTCTGTCGAAATATGTCAAAATTAAATCCACAAATTGTCCTGTTTTTGGATTTTTTCCCAAAACTCAATGATTTCAGATTTAGCGGTGCGTTGCTTTTGCCGCTCACTGTATAAATTTGACTGACTCAATATTAACCAGTTGGATTATTAAATAAGTTTCCATTAGTTCGTGAAATAACGCAACGATTCGATAAATTTTAAAGTTTGGATTTAAATTTTTTGACGTAACATTTTCCAGTTTGAAAAAATCGACAAGAAACAGCCTGTATATAAAAATGTTCTGTCGAAATATGTCAAAATTAAATCCACAAATTGTCCTGTTTTTGGATTTTTTCCCAAAACTCAATGATTTCAGATTTAGCGGTGCGTTGCTTTTGCCGCTCACTGTATAAATTTGACTGACTCAATATTAACCAGTTGGATTATTAAATGAGTTTCCATTAGTTCGTGAAATAACGCAACGATTCGATAAATTTTAAAGTTTGGATTTAAATTTTTTGACGTAACATTTTCCAGTTTGAAAAAATCGACAAGAAACAGCCTGTATATAAAAATGTTCTGTCGAAATATGTCAAAATTAAATCCACAAATTGTCCTGTTTTTGGATTTTTTCCCAAAACTCAATGATTTCAGATTTAGCGGTGCGTTGCTTTTGCCGCTCACTGTATAAATTTGACTGACTCAATATTAACCAGTTGGATTATTAAATAAGTTTCCATTAGTTCGTGAAATAACGCAACGATTCGATAAATTTTAAAGTTTGGATTTAAATTTTTTGACGTAACATTTTCCAGTTTGAAAAAATCGACAAGAAACAGCCTGTATATAAAAATGTTCTGTCGAAATATGTCAAAATTAAATCCACAAATTGTCCTGTTTTTGGATTTTTTCCCAAAACTCAATGATTTCAGATTTAGCGGTGCGTTGCTTTTGCCGCTCACTGTATAAATTTGACTGACTCAATATTAACCAGTTGGATTATTAAATGAGTTTCCATTAGTTCGTGAAATAACGCAACGATTCGATAAATTTTAAAGTTTGGATTTAAATTTTTTGACGTAACATTTTCCAGTTTGAAAAAATCGACAAGAAACAGCCTGTATATAAAAATGTTCTGTCGAAATATGTCAAAATTAAATCCACAAATTGTCCTGTTTTTGGATTTTTTCCCAAAACTCAATGATTTCAGATTTAGCGGTGCGTTGCTTTTGCCGCTCACTGTATAAATTTGACTGACTCAATATTAACCAGTTGGATTATTAAATAAGTTTCCATTAGTTCGTGAAATAACGCAACGATTTGATAAATTTTAAAGTTTGGATTTAAATTTTTTGACGTAACATTTTCCAGTTTGAAAAAATCGACAAGAAACAGCCTGTATATAAAAATGTTCTGTCGAAATATGTCAAAATTAAATCCACAAATTGTCCTGTTTTTGGATTTTTTCCCAAAACTCAATGATTTCAGATTTAGTGGTGCGTTGCTTTTGCCGCTCACTGTATAAATTTGACTGACTCAATATTAACCAGTTGGATTATTAAATAAGTTTCCATTAGTTCGTGAAATAACGCAACGATTTGATAAATTTTAAAGTTTGGATTTAAATTTTTTGACGTAACATTTTCCAGTTTGAAAAAATCGACAAGAAACAGCCTGTATATAAAAATGTTCTGTCGAAATATGTCAAAATTAAATCCACAAATTGTCCTGTTTTTGGATTTTTTCCCAAAACTCAATGATTTCAGATTTAGTGGTGCGTTGCTTTTGCCGCTCACTGTATAAATTTGACTGACTCAATATTAACCAGTTGGATTATTAAATAAGTTTCCATTAGTTCGTGAAATAACGCAACGATTTGATAAATTTTAAAGTTTGGATTTAAATTTTTTGACGTAACATTTTCCAGTTTGAAAAAATCGACAAGAAACAGCCTGTATATAAAAATGTTCTGTCGAAATATGTCAAAATTAAATCCACAAATTGTCCTGTTTTTGGATTTTTTCCCAAAACTCAATGATTTCAGATTTAGCGGTGCGTTGCTTTTGCCGCTCACTGTATAAATTTGACTGACTCAATATTAACCAGTTGGATTATTAAATAAGTTTCCATTAGTTCGTGAAATAACGCAACGATTCGATAAATTTTAAAGTTTGGATTTAAATTTTTTGACGTAACATTTTCCAGTTTGAAAAAATCGACAAGAAACAGCCTGTATATAAAAATGTTCTGTCGAAATATGTCAAAATTAAATCCACAAATTGTCCTGTTTTTGGATTTTTTCCCAAAACTCAATGATTTCAGATTTAGCGGTGCGTTGCTTTTGCCGCTCACTGTATAAATTTGACTGACTCAATATTAACCAGTTGGATTATTAAATAAGTTTCCATTAGTTCGTGAAATAACGCAACGATTCGATAAATTTTAAAGTTTGGATTTAAATTTTTTGACGTAACATTTTCCAGTTTGAAAAAATCGACAAGAAACAGCCTGTATATAAAAATGTTCTGTCGAAATATGTCAAAATTAAATCCACAAATTGTCCTGTTTTTGGATTTTTTCCCAAAACTCAATGATTTCAGATTTAGCGGTGCGTTGCTTTTGCCGCTCACTGTATAAATTTGACTGACTCAATATTAACCAGTTGGATTATTAAATAAGTTTCCATTAGTTCGTGAAATAACGCAACGATTTGATAAATTTTTAAGTTTGGATTTAAATTTTTTGACGTAACATTTTCCAGTTTGAAAAAATCGACAAGAAACAGCCTGTATATAAAAATGTTCTGTCGAAATATGTCAAAATTAAATCCACAAATTGTCCTGTTTTTGGATTTTTTCCCAAAACTCAATGATTTCAGATTTAGCGGTGCGTTGCTTTTGCCGCTCACTGTATAAATTTGACTGACTCAATATTAACCAGTTGGATTATTAAATGAGTTTCCATTAGTTCGTGAAATAACGCAACGATTCGATAAATTTTAAAGTTTGGATTTAAATTTTTTAACATTTTCCAGTTTGAAAAAATCGACAAGAAACACCCCGTATATAAAAATGTTCCGTCGAAATATGTCAAAATTAAATCTACAAATTGTCCTGTTTTTGAATTTTTTCCCAAAACTCAATTTCAGATTTAGTGTTGCGTTGCTTTTGCCGCTCACTGTATAAATTTGACTCACTCAATATTAACCAGTTGGATTATTAAATGAGTTTCCATTAGTTCGTGACAGTCGTAAAGAAACCCGAATGACAATTATTATATTTTATTTATCATTATTATTGCAAACTTTCAAAAAATAAAAAAAGATTAATCAGGCCGCACATTAATCCGGTCGTAAATAAACGAACAATAAAATCAAGCTTTCTGGCACAAAATCTGAATAATATTTGAATATAAAATTCGCATAAAAGTCGATAGTTAATCCTAAAACGGCCACATAACTTGAAGAATGCGATCTGGAAAATAAGTCGCTCCAATTAAATCGTTAAAAAAATTGAACGGATCGCTTTAAGTGATTTTTATTGCATTTGCTCCTAATGACTGGCATTAAATTATTAAATCGTAATTGGCGCGTTTAATTGAGCCACTACTTGAAACAAATAAATTACGTCTGAATGGAACCGGAAAAAAATAATCGAATTAGTCTTCACAAGAAACGACAAAAGTTTAAACCGTAATTATTAATTTCAAAAAGAAACAATTTCTATTTCTCACTGCGCACCAGAGACTTTGCCGCTGAGCGAAACTAATTTCGTTATTTAAAATATTTGGGTAAGTAAGCTGCAATGCTCCAACAATTTCGTTTTTTTGTGACACGAGGCGACAAGTAAAATGTATTTTCCCGACGCTTATCGGTTAAGGTAAACAAAATAGATTTTTCAGCACTAATTTAGTTATGAAAACTAATGCAATAATACATTTTTGAATGGGGCACTTTTCAACAATAAAAACAGACTGTAATTTGAAACGTTTTAAAATGGCGTTAGATAAAGCGCCGGATAAATCATTGCACAAAACACAAGGTTTACAAAATGTAAATAACTCCAATCCAGCCGTTACTTAACACAGACAAGTAAAAATAGATATACGACATGTAATTTTGAATTCAGGAATATTAACGTTCGACCGGGCATAAAGGGGTGCATGACCTGCACTTGGCACTATCACGAATTTGCACGCAATACAGGCTCCTTACAATATATTTACCGACTTCGTCGGTCGACATCCTACACTTATTGATTTACACCTTTCATTACAGTGATTAGTCGTTTTTTTTTTTTAGTGGCATCGTTACTGTTCTGTTGATCTGTGCTTTCAAATTACAGTATAGTAAACGGTTAATTACAGCCTGTGTTAGGTCGTCCTTTGAGACACACTTAATCACTAGCTGAAATATTTAACCGGCGAAAGAGTTTAAAATAAATTAAAATTAGTTATGCGTACTGAGGATGGTCAAACGTTGCTTATTACTGTTACAGTACGATCAAAAACTGTTATACTAAAGTTATGAATTTTTATAGAAATTTATATTGGCAGGTTGGTTAAAAACACTTAACCTATCCAATTTTGACAGTTATTTAACTTTTACAGAATATTTCTCACTGAACACAAGATTTTCTTTGTCGAAGTTGCTTTGGCGCTTGGAAAATGGTCAAATTAAAAATTCCAATGTCAGTTTCCTACCAACATAAATTTAAAAAATAACAACTTCATAATCTTTTGAGTGTAAAAGTTTTTTTTAGGTTCCAATTAAAAATCCAGCCTAATAATTACAGATTTTAAATTAAAATTGGCAAACTACAAAGTATCAATTTGATTTAATTCAAATTGTAACTTGGTATTAACTACAATTTTTCTTTTGCAGTATTTACTAAATTAATCGATTTAGGTACATTTGCTTAACGATAACATAAAATAACACAACATAAGTAATAATAAATAATAATAAATAATAAATAAAATAACTCATTAAGAGAAGAAGAAAGCGAGGCTGTATCACATTATAATGTAATGCAATGGCAAAGTTAACGACGATTCGGATGATTGACGTTCGGATAAATCAAATCGTCATTCGGATGATTGACGTTTCGGATAATTGACGTTCGGATAATCGACGCTCTACTGTATAATGTATTTAATTCTTTTCGTGTAAATACAACTTGAAAAACTTGTTTTTTAGCATGTAAACAATCCGCTATTAAACCAAATGGGCCCAAAACAACAAATAACAAAAAAATATCCCACTCATAACATAATACCACTGGTATTGCCAACATTGAAGAAAAATACTAGAAAAATGGTATTTTTTAAAAATATTCTAAGTGATACTTAAAACATAATTTTCAGAATTATATCAAATCGATTATTACATTTGCAATTTTTACTACTGACAATGAGGTAACCATTAGCGTGGATGGATCCTCAATTCAAACAAATTCAAACAAATATTCTTCGATTCTAGGAAGGAAATTCACAGATAGAGCATAGTTCCGTTCTAAATCGTAAAACCAAACTTCCAAGTCAAAAATCCTTTGTTCTGTGGATGTGGGTAATGAAGCATTTAATTTTGTCGTTGCACACAATTTCCAAATTAAATTGAGCTATAAAAATCAAGAAAAAAAAATGTCGATGGCGTCATTAGTCGAAAACAAACGACGATTGGGAATTATATTTGGTGGAAAATTGTGTATTTTTATAAATTAAGGTCGACTTTTTTTTTAACCTTCCGGAGCTAACAATACGGTCTCAGAGACCGACATTTACGATTTTTGCCAAGCATTTTTTCCCTAGTTGAGGCAAATTTCTGCCGTCCTCGGTACCTTTCGATCTCAAATAGAGTCAGTTGCCCTCAAGTTGTCAGAGTTGAGCGTTGAACAGTTCTCAAGTTAGAAACGCTTTCGGTCTCACAGACCGATGTTAGTCTATTAGTTATATAATTGGCTAAGTTCGTCTGTAACTCTATATTTACCTTAATCAACGGTGCTTTGCTAGCATTAATATATTATTTTATTCGAGATTATTCTTGGAAATGTTTCTTGCAACTAAACAATATTTTATCAACTCATTGCGTTGCTGCTAGTTTAGTTATAATTATTCAGCTGTTGAAATAAGTTCTATGATGTTTCGTTAGGTGTAATATTTTCACTTTTCCATCAGTATATAAAAAATGGCTGCCTGCACTGGTGAGGAAGTACAGAAAACACTTTTAGACTCTAATAAATTTACCATACATTTTCGAAACTTTAGGACTGATTATTTTGAAAACTTTCCTCTTCAAGGTCATACGAATTTGACATATTCCTACTCAGAAAAATGTGCTGCATCCAAATTTAAAAACTAAAGTTGACCGGTCCGACGATTTTTTGTGAAAATTTTTCTAAAATGTTTTATCGAATTTATTCCATACTTTACGAGAGCACTGTATATAAACATAATAACCCGGAAGAAAAAATTCTAAGAAGAAAATTTTTAGAACTTCTTGGATACCAGCTAGTTGAGGAGCATATTAAAAATCGAGTTACTAGTACCGGCGTTTCGAAAACTATTAAATTACGTATTCAAGAAATTTATAACATTTCTGATCCTAATCCGAAAACCCCAATCTATGGAAGATATTATTATTGCTGCAGCAAGAAAAATAGAAAATCGAAATACAAATGCCAGAAATGCCCAAAGTTTATGTGCTTGGAGCATTTAGTACCGATATGCCAGACATGTGTTCTCCAAGAAGAACAGTAATTTGGACTGAAAAGTTTCAGTTCCTCCGAAATATTGGGACAATTTGTTTCTTTTACATTTATTTAACAAAATGTTAAGTTTCGTTTGCGTCCTATTTTATAATAAAGGAAAGTAATCATGTCGTATTTTTTAATTTTCTAATATTTTACGTTTCACTAAATTTTTAATTTTTTATAATTTTATATTTTTTATAATAAAAGCTCTCTGAACACACAAACTTGGTTAAATTACCCAAACACTTTATATTTAAGAAATAAAATTTAAACCAAGTAATTTTCCAAAAGGCGGCTGTAATTTTTCCAATTGGTCTATGAGACCGATGTTCGACTTCATGTTTTATAAAGCTAAGTTAGTTGCCAAAGGTTAAAAAAGCAATCGTTTCAATTTTAATGAATTTATTCCGTACTTTTGTGCCTCGCTGTATGTCACTCAAAAAATTGAATATTAATAAACCTGAATGAATAAGAACGGACAATACAGGACGGTCATTAATCATTGTAGAGAGGTGGTTGCAATTATTTCTGTCCTCGGCGTAGAACGGAGGCTCCATTATTGCAATTTCTGGCAAAAAGTGGAATTAATTAGATAACGGTGTGTTGAAATTGAAAATATAATCAGCACTCGTAAAATTATAAGTTTTCAGGTTAAAGACCTGCGCCGTAATTAAATCACTTCCTATTGTACACTAACTGTTAACCATAAGTGAAACGATGCGCTTTCACGGTGATTTATCGGCGTTGAAATCAACACTTTGCATTCTGATCGCGCGCAAATTAACGTCGATTTTTAATCGAAAACATGCATAGCAAATTGCGCGTTCCGTGCAGAATCTCAATCGGTAGATACCACCTAAGATTGAAATGTATGTGATTTTAATGGAATCCCAGAGGCATCCAATTGGACCGTGACTGATGACTAACTGCAGCGAAATCGGTCGAATGGTACCAACTAAAGGCGTGGTGCATAAGCCATAATGCACACAAATTAATACCGACTGTTAAATCATGCAAATCAAATCGAAAATGGACGTTCATGATTTTGGTAATAAAGGCAACTTACCGCCTCAAGCGTTTCTTATGGAACTGTAGATGGCGCGAGCAAGCTATTTTATAAGTACAGTAGAGTGTCGATTATGCGAACGTCAAGTATATGTTTCTATTCTATCATTTTGAGCGTTTTAGTGCTCATAAACTATGACTGTTCGGTCATCCGAATTTTCGATTATACGAACGGTAGTCGGTCCCAATTAGTTCGGATAATCGACGCTCTACTGTATTGTGTTTTTGTTCATTAATTGATTTCAATTTCCCTTGGAGTGAGTCAGAATTTACTTTAAAAACAATGTTAAAATCTTAATAAAACCTAATTTGTATTTATTTGTCTCAAAACGTTACCCGTCCCGACCGTCACAGTTCATTGTCCCGACCGTCACAGTTTTTTAATTTTTGTAGAAATAAACTAGTTCGACGTACTACATTTGTATGTTGATAAAACGAAAGATAAAATGTTTAGGGTAGCTACTTTTTGTTTTCATATAATTTAAGAGGTTGTGGTTGCTCTGAATTTCCAAGTCATATGTACGAACTTGTAGTAGGTAGGTCATTTGATGTCTCGACCGTCACGCTCATACAAATGGCCATTTCACATAGTTAAGAGCATAAAAATGTATTTTTTGGATGTAAGCGTTAGACGCGTTAATTTGGTCAACACTTCACACATTAATCATGAAAAAATCGCTTTTTATATTTGAGATATACTCAAAACATTGTCAGAAAATGAGTTACAATGTCCCGACCGTCACTTTGGAGTGACCCTTAAGAGACAGGAAATAAAAAAATGGTCAAGTTACGAAATAGTATATTATATATGAATTTAATAAGAAGCCTTATAAACGAGGTATCATACACTATTTTTTCTACTTTGCCACAATTTTTAAGCAAAAACATAAAATTTCAAAATCTAGGGAATTTTGCGGCATTTGGCAAACACACATTAACCTCTTGTTGTAAACATTAACAGTTACACTACAAGTGTCTTTAGTCACAATGTTTATTATTTCTTTTTTCTAGAAATGTAGTCATAAATCTTATTCTCGCACATAGGTACCTGCACTCCTGACTTTTGATGTTATGTTTGTATGTCTGGAAATCTTTTGTAAACAATTAAATCAAGCACAATCAAAAAGTTTTTCCTTTTACTATTATTATGTAATTAAATTACAAGAGTCCCAGTGCTGATTGATTAATTTAGTGTTGATAGTAATGTTAGGTTGCCACAGATGCAAATGGCCAAAATTAAAAAAATAAATTACACTGTTTTTTAGTATTTCTTTTACTGCAAGCTTTTTGTCCAATACGACATAATAAGCTCAGTACGAACGCAAAGTAGAAAAAACAGTTTACCTTGCAGTAAATTTTCGAGCCAATTAAGACTAAAAATTGTTAAATTACCCAAATAGTGATCTCGGCGAACGGTACTCGCAATAAACCTACATAACGCGATAGTCGTTAATATCTTATCATAGTTTTTTCCGCTTCCGTTATTAGATTGTTGCGAGAAAAATCCGGCGCAAATTACCGAGAATCCGGAATTGTTTTTGTACCGTCAACGCGAATTAACGGTACGGTAACAAGAATGTCACACGATATAAAAACTGAAACCCACTGAAACGAGCGAACGTGCATTTATTATGCGATTAATGCAAGAATTATGGAGAGTGGGTTTTATGCATAAAATATCGGCTCGTCTGCAAAAGCAATCGTCTCGATAAATCACGGCGATTATAATAATAAATGAGCTTGTAATGAACCGCGGTTTATTGGCGTCGATGATTTACAGCTCGGTTTCCCCATTAATGTAGAAAATCCTGCGCACTGCGCCAATTATCGGTCGTTTTCTCCCCATTTGACTTTCTCGACAAAAAATCCCGGCCGAACGGGACAAAGCAAATTACATGCCAGCGCAGACAAAGTATAATGAAACAAAGATTCAAAAGTAAGCTTTAAATGATGTCTATGAAATCATGACTGTGAAGCAGAAACGAAGAGTGTGCAGTGATTTGTAACGAAATTATTGTAATAATAACCGTGGCTGCAAATTATAAACTAACTGTAGATTTGATTTTGAAAAATGACGTCTTTCACCAGTTCGCCCTGTAATTTCGATCACTTTCTTTGACCTCTCGCTGTGGAGTCTTCGGGTAATTGAGGGGAGAGAGCATAACTGTGGGTTCGATCGCTCATAACTAATTAATTTTGATCCGATTTGTTGTTGGTGGAAACCATCGGTTTAATTGCCTATTGTAATTAGATTGTTATTCAGCCGGTTTAATGTATCGACACAATTAATTTATAATTTGTTTGTTATTAATTGTTTAATTGAAATTAAAATTGCGGCCTGTCGAAAATTGTACACTGAAAAATGCTACGTAAGAATTTTTTAAAAACCCACTTCTTACATTAAGAACTGATAAGTCTTGTATTTAGCACGATTCTGCTTGCTTGCTTGCTTATTATTGGAGTAAGCACGGGGATTCTCAATTTGTGGTGACCTCACTGAAGGTTTTGTTCGAGATGAACCTTAGGTTCAAGGATTCTATAATACAATTGTTTAAAAGCCTTGCGCTGGGTTCAGCTCGGCGGATGCAATTGTACGGAATATTGTAAATTGCTTTATGACCGTCTGCAAAGTACTATTTACTGACAATAGATAAATTACTTTAGAATTTCTTACAAATTTAGTTGAAAAACGTTACACCAAACTCGGTTTACAGTAAGAAAATACATATTACGGTGTGCATTTTCTGTATTTTTATTGTAAAGTGAATTTTTAGTAACTTACATAATTAGTGAGTGTTTAATTGTGAAATAATGGGAAATATTACAAGTGGTTTAATGGGACGAGATGAAGATGTTAATTCACAATATTAATAAATGTCGATCAACAAAATGATCAGCTTCAAAGACCATTTCTAAAAATGGTACTGAAATTATGGGGATTTTCTGATTCTATGTGTGATAAATTCGCGTGTAAGTAAATTTGTTGTAATTATAATTTTTCCGACACTTTTACCTTACCGAATGAATTTTGTAAAAGTTTTACAAGCTTCTTCAATGTAATAGCTATTAAACAAATTGTTTTTTAGTTTATTTCCGTCGGAACGAAAAGTAAGAAGAGATAAAGCGAAAGGAACATGCAAACCAGTTGCTTCTATAACAGAACTAATAGTAACGACGAAGGTAAAAAAATAATTTTCATTTTCTTTTATACATTTAGTGTTATTTATTTATCTTATAACAAATTATACTTTTTAGCGGATGTAGAGTTCTTTGTAAGAATTTAACGAAACAAGCGCGACTGAAGAGTGAGGATTTGTGGAAAGGAAATCTGCATAAAGTGGAATGGTCACTATTGAAGCATTGAAACTTGTTTAAATTGGTAAATTTTTATAATAATATATCCATGGTACAATTTAAGCATTTTGTTTCTTTGTTTTTAGATTGATGTAGATTTTGGCCAATTATTTCTTGAGAGAAAAGCAATTTATTTGTGTGGCGGCCAAAATTCATTGAGAAGGCTAATGACTTCGACGAACTTCCATTTCATATACGTACATCTGTTACCAAATGATAATGTGGTTCTTAAACTGAAAATGTATTTTTAAACAGGATGTGATGTTAATTTTTCACCTACTAATAAAAATTTGTCTGAGAAATAACTTTATATTTTAAAATTCCTTCAATTCTAGCATTCCACTCTACAATTCATAAAAATTAGAAAAAAATTATTGTATTTACAAGTGCTTATTTAATATAATAAAACCATCTTCATTTCTTAAATAAGAAAACGCATTAATTAAAATTAAGAGCGCGCAATTTTAAATTTAAGCCCGAATTGTCTTACCTATAAGAATTTTTTTTCCGAGTGTATGCGCCGTTACTATAGTAACGACGATTTGCACTGTCGCAACTGAGACTTGAAATTGACTCCTTAAACAACAACAACAACTTTGATGGACTACAAACAAATATTTTCCGCGGGGAAAAATTTTTTTTGAATCGAGGCGACGACCGAGATAAAAACATAAACAACTCGCAGCAGTTTCCACTGATTGGAAGTCGGCAACGCTAATAAAAAACTGGTCGAATGCATTGATGTTAATAACTCTGTTATTACAAATAACGAGAACGCATTCAAAACAGCGTAAAAACCTATCAACAGCAATTTTGTGTGAATAACGAAGCAAATCACAATACAACACACACACACACACACAACCGTTGCTTGCGTTTCATCGTGGGAATAGTCATTCAACAACTGTACCATTCAAAGTGTCCATTGTAATCGTTCGCATGTAATCACAAGAGAACAATAATGTGCACCTATAAGTGCACGTGGGGGATTAAAATAAACAATGGCGCACACGACGTGACGTCCAGTGTCGCACATGACAGCTCCAAGAAAAATAGTCACCAAAAAAATGTAGTACCAACAAAAAAAAATTATGTTTCATCCGATGAGCTGATTAATTTTTGTCTTTCTGCGCCAGATAAGGTATTCGCTAAAAAATATTTCGGGATACTAACAAATCCGGACGAGATGATACAGTTAGATAAGCATTATTCGCCGAAAGATCCGTTAGGCGGCTAAAAATAGAAAATTTACATAAAAAAACGATTTCATGGTTTTCTGCGAGGTTTCCAAAGTCCGCATTGAAATTATCGAAAACCTCAGGATTCGTGTTATCATCAATCTCGTTCAGCGTTCCATTAATATCCGGCGGTCTCTCGTGAGGTCTAGACGTAACTGACCGAGTTCGTCGCACGATCAATATGCGACGAGAAGCCTCATCTCATTTGTTTTATCCGATTTTTTTTAGTTGTAAGACGTGCTGCTTAAAAAAAAGCTGTTGTATGTTGTAGTTCATTTTTTAATTCAGAAGAGTGATTAAAAAAATTGCGCCAAAATGAATTTCAATTATAAATGACGTGTCCTGAATTACAACTGAAGTCTGCTGAAACACAAATTGACTATTCTGAATAACAATTGACGTTTTCTGAAATACATTTGACTATTCTGAACAATAATTCACGTTTTCTGAAGTATATTTGACTATTCTGAATAACAATTGATGTTTTCCGAAATACAATTGACCAAGTTGAATTACAATTGATGTATTCTCAAATACATTTGACTATTCTGAATAACAATTGACGTTTTCTGAAATACATTTGACTATTTTGAATTACAATTGACTTCAGAAACACAAATTGACTATTATGAATAACAATTGACGTTTTCTGAAATACATTTGACTATTCTGAACAATAGTTCACGTTTTCTGAAGTATATTTGACTATTCTGAATAACAATTGATGTTTTCCGAAATACAATTGACCAAGTTGAATTGCAATTGATGTATTCTGAAATACATTTGACTATTCTGAAACAGAAATTGACTATTCTGAATAA
This sequence comes from Dascillus cervinus, assembly GCA_949768715.1. Lineage (NCBI taxonomy): Eukaryota > Metazoa > Arthropoda > Insecta > Coleoptera > Dascillidae > Dascillus > Dascillus cervinus. The sequence goes on along the minus strand of OX458318.1, from coordinate 2,474,263 downwards.
CAATTGACGTTTTCTGAAATACATTTGACTATTCTGAACAATAGTTCACGTTTCCTGAAGTATATTTGACTATTCTGAATAACAATTGATGTTTTCCGAAATACAATTGACCAAGTTGAATTACAATTGATGTATTCTCAAATACATTTGACTATTCTGAATAACAATTGACGTTTTCTGAAATACATTTGACTATTTTGAATTACAATTGACTTCAGAAACACAAATTGACTATTATGAATAACAATTGACGTTTTCTGAAATACATTTGACTATTCTGAACAATAGTTCACGTTTTCTGAAGTATATTTGACTATTCTGAATAACAATTGATGTTTTCCGAAATACAATTGACCAAGTTGAATTGCAATTGATGTATTCTGAAATACATTTGACTATTCTGAAACAGAAATTGACTATTCTGAATAACAATTGACGTTTTCTGAAATACATTTGACTATTCTGAACAATAGTTCACGTTTCCTGAAGTATATTTGACTATTCTGAATAACAATTGATGTTTTCCGAAATACAATTGACCAAGTTGAAATACAATTGATGTATTATGAAATACATTTGACTATTCTGAATAACAACTGACGTTTTCTGAAATCCATTTGACTATTTTGAATTACAATTGACTTCAGAAACACAAATTGACTATTATGAATAACAATTGACGTTTTCTGAAATACATTTGACTATTCTGAACAATAATTCACGTTTTCTGAAGTATATTTGACTATTCTGAATAACAATTGATGTTTTCCGAAATACAATTGACCAAGTTGAATTACAATTGATGTATTCTGAAATACATTTGACTATTCTGAATAACAACTGACGTTTTCTGAAATACATTTGACTATTTTGAATTACAATTGACTTCAGAAACACAAATTGACTATTATGAATAACAATTGACGTTTTCTGAAATACATTTGACTATTCTGAACAATAGTTCACGTTTTCTGAAGTATATTTGACTATTCTGAATAACAATTGATGTTTTCCGAAATACAATTGACCAAGTTGAATTACAATTGATGTATTCTGAATTACATTTGACTATTCTGAATAACAATTGACGTTTTCTGAAATACATTTGACTATTTTGAATTACAATTGACTTCACAAACACAAATTGACTATTATGAATAACAATTGACGTTTTCTGAAATACATTTGACTATTCTGAACAATAGTTCACGTTTTCTGAAGTATATTTGACTATTCTGAATAACAATTGATGTTTTCCGAAATACAATTGACCAAGTTGAATTACAATTGATGTATTCTGAATTACATTTGACTATTCTGAATAACAATTGACGTTTTCTGAAATACATTTGACTATTTTGAATTACAATTGACTTCACAAACACAAATTGACTATTATAAATAACAATTGACGTTTTCTGAAATACATTTGACTATTCTGAAGAATAATTCTCGCTTTCTGAAGTATATTTGACTATTCTGAATAACAATTGATGTTTTCCGAAATACAATTGACCAAGTTCAATTACAATTGATGTATTCTGAAATACATTTGACTATCCTGAAACAGAAATTGACTATTCTGGATAACAATTGACGTTTTTTGAAATACACTTGCCTATTTTGAATTACAATTGACTTCAGAAACACAAATTGACTATTATGAATAACAATTGATGTTTTTTGAAATACATTTGACTATTCTGAACAATAGTTCACGTTTTCTGAAGTATATTTGACTATTCTAAATAACAATTGATGTTTTCCGAAATACAATTGACCAAGCTGAATTGCAATTGATGTATTCTGAAATACATTTGACTATTTTGAATTACAATTGACTTCAAAAACACAAATTGACTATTATGAATAACAATTGACGTTTTCTTAAATATATTTGACTATTCTGAACAATAGTTCACGTTTTATGAAGTATATTTGACTATTCTGAATAACAATTGATGTTTTCCGAAACACAATTGACCAAGCTGAATTGCAATTGATGTATTCTGAAATACATTTGACTATTCCGAAACACAAATTGACTATTCTGCATAACAATTGACGTTTTCTGAAATACATTTGACTATTTTGAATTACAATTGACATCTTCTGAAACACAAATTGACTATTCTGAATAACAATTGACGTTTTCTGAAACACATTTGACTATTCTGAATAACAATTGACTAGTCCCAATTACAATCTCCTGAAATACAACTGACCAAGTTGAATTACAATTGATGTATCCTGAAATACATTTGACTTTTTTGAATTACAATTGACATCGTCTAAACACAAAATGACTATTCTGAATAACAATCGACGTTTTCTGAAATGCATTTGATTATTGTAAATAACAATTGACGCTTTCCGAGATACAATTTAAAAAGTTATAGTTCTCATTTTAAATCAGTAGCATGTAAATTTACAAACAAAAAATATTTAAAATGTCCTCAATTAACTTCATCCGAAAAACTTGAGATAATTTCGGTTAATATACAATTAACCCTACTCAACCTTTCTGGCCAGAACAACTGCGCCGGAAACAATGACAAGCAAAGTAACGATTTTATTACTTATGCAACAAAAAGAAAACTATTCCCAAAAACCGTAACCTGATTAGTTCGAGGATTAAATCGAATCGTTGTTTGGTAACTCCAAGCAGAAATTTAGACGAATTTTGCTCATTCTCTTTACAAATTTCATTAAAAATTATAATTATAATTATAATTATCCTCAGCAGTCATTAACGAAGTTACGGCAAAGTGTACCATAAATTTCTCTGAACGTTTAATTTCAGGTGAAATACTGCCAGCAAATAGGAATTCGCAACTTACAAGATAAATTGCGTCATCAAACTGATAAAAAGACTGAAAGCTGGTGTGGCCAGCTGTCAATGTCGGATGACTTTATTCGCCGGCCATAAACGTTTCTTCTGCATATCTCCTGGGAAAAGCGCTTGTTTAAAAACGCGTAGAAAGGTGAACGTTACAAAATTCCACAATGCTAGAGAGTCGCAGCCATAAAAATAAACAAACACATTTATGCGTCGTCTTGTATAACGTCGTTTTCTCTTTCGGGTCATATTAGCCCAGTTTTAGTCGATTAAACCGCTTCGAGGAAAAGCTGCAGGAAAACGGGCTTAGGCCGCTTTTAAATAGGTCGAACTTAAGTGGGACGACGAAAGGAGAAACGGTGAAAGACGCGACGTTAAAAGTGTATAATAATAAAGTGAAGGCAGTTGCTTCGGAACGGCATTTATCATCCACGGAGAATAGGAGGAAACATAAATTAGATATAAACGAGTTTGTGAAGTTCAGCGAATCACTTCACTTCCTCCAAGCAATTTTGCCGATTTTCGGTAAAAATAGGCAAAATTATTTCTTAAATCATTGGATAATTACGTTGATTGCATACATTTTCCCGACGGTTCTTGAGGCTCATTAAAATGTGTTTATTTTCCTGCCGGCAGTTGTGAACGAGAAACTGAAAGTCTGGAGAATATTATAAAGTATCAATTTGAAAAATTAATTAGTCGTTTATTGTTTAAATTGCACGTTTGGTTCGATACGATTTTTATGTCCCATTGTTTTTGCGATTGATAACCGCAAGAAAGTAAATTCCGCTAGAAAGTTAATTTTGACTTGTGATCTGAGAATGTGGAGACCTTCTGCTTGTAATAACAACAGTGCGTGCTAATCGCTTTAATTGCAGTGTCATTTCTTGTTTAAGTTACCTTCACAATATTTAATTTTTTGTCGGATAATGAAAACAGTGATTATTCACAATTAAGTCATGTCCTTTGTCTGGCGCGGCTTCGACATGCAAATTTAAAATCGTTTCAACAACAAATTAAAATGGACATTTTTTTATTAGAAAAAATTACATTTTTCTTCAATCTCCCTGATCGTTTTTGTAAGTAAAAAAAAAAATGTTTTGTCACTAAGACATTTATTTTTAATCCTAGCCTCAAGAATTTGTTTAATCCTAGACTTAACTATTTTTGGATTTAAAATTTTAAAGTACAAAACTACTGCCACACTGAAGGTAATCTTCTTCACAATTCAGCTTTACTCACGTAAAATATACACATTCGTGGGAATTCTCTTTAGTAAACAATTTTTTTTTCTCCAAAAAAATGACATAACTACTTGCTTATTATTACTTTAGAATCTGTATTAAAAGTTGCTCTTTTTGACTCGCAATTTTGTATTCGCTCGGCTCCGAACGCTCCGCCTCGCAAACACAAAATTTACTCGCTAAAAATTGACACTTTTCATTCTAATAAAACAGTAAACCACAATGTTGCTCGCACGCCAATGTAGGGTAAAGACACCACTTTCGGCCACTTTTAACCAAATTTGTAATTGAGCAATTTCACCACTTCCGGCCACTACTTAAAAAATTGAATTTAAGGGCAAGCAATTAATTTAAACACAGAAATATTATCGGCCATTATTATAATTAACGAAAATTATATCGATATTTTATCAATTAAATCTTAATTAATAAAATTAAGCACAGCATCACTTCTTGTTCAGTGTCAAATAAAATAATTGTTGTTTTAACTGAGAAACAGAGCCGAAAATACGTATTTACAGTGACCAAAAGTGGTGTCTCTACCCTACCCAAAAAATAAAAATTCCCAATTTGGTTCTAATAAACAAAGCGAACGGTATCGCGAGATCGAATCGCTTGACCATAAATAAGAAAACCCACAAAAACTATTCTCGTTCGCGTTCAATAAATTCTCGTTGCCATCGAACTTGTACGCAGTTAGTTTCGTTTTGACCATTTGTGCAAATTGCGCAAAAGTTCTGCACTGATACTTCTCATGTGCGAAATTCCGTTTACGTTAAGCGGTGTGTCGAATGCGATCACAAGGCAGTTTTCGGTGTATTCTTCAAGCAAGAGTGAATCTTCAGAGGTTTATCAATATTTAAACGGTTTTCACTCCATTTATTCAAAAAGCTGCTCTACAGATACAGTGATCGGATTATCTCGTCGCGTTATACGAATTTCGCGTTATACAAAATTTCGCGTTAAGAGTGAAAATTAAATTAGTCAACAAAAATACAAAATTCCAAACATTTTTTTAGAAAATTCCAAAAACTGTAGGTAAATAACGAGTCTCCCTTGTAATAACATTGCTGTTATACCACATTTTTATTTCAGAAAAAGTTAGAATTTTTGTTTTGTTTTTTACTTTATGTTGATAGTAATGGCACTGTCAGTTTAAAGTTATATTAGTTATGTACAAAAAATATGATCAAATTCAGATGAAGAAGATTAAAATGAAAAATTGAAGAAAAAGCGTTTAGTTTCTGAATTTTATATTGAACCAAAAATGATCATACATTTTGATTACATAGACAAAAGGGCTTTAAAAATTTAAACTATATGTATCTTGCATCAATTAAATCCAATGAAAAATCATATATTACTACAATATCTGCTTTAAAATTAGAAAATATAGCACAATACCAAACTTCCGATGAGGAAAACTTTATCTTCGATTTTCTACAACATTTAAATAATTCTGGTAAAGGTACTGATTGCTACCAACATAAGGTAAAAAAAAAATTGCACAGCCTTTTAACCATTTCCGGAATTAAAAATCACACTATAGTTAGTTTTGAAAGGGTTGGAATGCAACGAAAAAATGTTTAAATGCTTGCAATAAATTTTACCGATTGTAAATTAAAAACAAATCAGTAAAACCGATTCAGTGCAGTTTTATCGCCAATTGAATGTTTATCGAGAGCTGTAATTGAGCCGATTATTGATTCATTAACGCATCTTAACCACACCGTATGGCCAATTGGCTACAAATTATGCAAATTCTAATTTATGGTTGTGATCAGAGAAATGCATGATTTACGATCCAATCAATCTCGCATAAATTAAATTTTTGTAAATTTCGAAAATAAAATAAAAAAATTCGGAATTCGCGTTACAATTTACGACTTTGCTGGATTCGGTCAATTAAACTTTTTACGCGTTTCTAATAAATTGTCGAAAGGCATTTTTTTGGGAAATCAATACCGTACGTGACATCAAAAATATTTTTTGGCGATTGATTAAAAAAATTGTTTAAGGGTGTGAAACTCACCGTTTTTTGCCGTAGCCGACCTTGTCGAGCTCGATGTGTCTGTAAGCGGCGTACGTAGCCATGATAACCGAAATAAATGTGTGTGGACTGGAGGAAAATCGAGCACCAAGCACCGGGTTAGTGTATCGCTGCACTACAAACAGCTGACTGGAAAGTCGCCGGCTGTGCGGTCGCTCTTATAGCCATCGTGCGCACTAAGCCGTGCAGAACGTTTTGTTCTTGGGAATTTTATGATCGCCTCCGACTTCCTCTCCTTTTCGCGATCGAAATCCATCTTCATCGACAGGTCGAAACGAAAATGGAAAAAGAAAAAACAGTCATCGACCTTTGCCAGTCCATTTTTCCTCTCCGCTCGTTCTGCAGATGTGCTTATGTAAGGCTAATTACAGCAATAACACAATTACAGGCAAAAGCGTTCCAACCTGGCATTATAACATTAATCCGTCGAAGCTGTGCTGCAGGAATAGGTCGAAGACCGCAGGATTTACAATTGGCAATTAACTCATTATCTAATCTCCCAAATAACGATCAATTCCAATAAAACGCGATTTTTTCGACAAGAAGCTCCTCAAATTAAAAATAATGGATCTTGTCTAGAATATCATACGTTGCGATTCTTGTAAATCGCAGAAAATTCATCGCAAGAAAATGCGTCGCAGGGAATAATAATCGCAGGGAATATTAATCGCACGGAATATTAATCGCATGGAACATTAATCGTAGGGATCATTAATCTCAGGGAACATTAATCGCAGAGAATATTAATCGCAGAAAATTAATTGAGGGGAGATTTATTGTAGGGAAGTTTATCGCAGAAAACTCATCGCGAGAAAAATTAACTGCAATTTAATTTACCTAAAATAAATTGCAGATAAGTTTTGAGGTGCTTAACTATTTTTTATACAAAAGGAGTACAAATGAATTTTCATTGAATATGGTGATTGGGTTTGAATAAAAACACTGAGTCTTCTCCATTCAACTATATGTTTTTTAAATAATTTCAAAATTCATTAATTGAAAAAAGTATATGTATAAACACGTTAAAGCAAGTTGCATGCTTTCACCTAGGCAAACCGACTCTTAAGAGTCAACCCTTGTATCATAATCATAAAAGTCGGTTTTACTAGGTAAAACCATGCAAATTGCAGTGTACATTTTCATAAAGTGTGCTCAAGTCAATTTTTTTTCAACTTATGTTAGGATCCACATTTTCATAAAGTTTGCTATGGTAATTTTTTTTCCATTTTCTTCTTTTCAAATGATTACAACAAGGGTTGAATCGTAAAAGTCGGTTTGTCTAGGTAAAACTATGCAAATTGCAGTGCACATTTTCATAAAGTGTGCTCAGGTCTTTTTTTTGTTTTTTTGTTTTTTTATATATATAATAGAATAGAATAGAAGTGATTATTTTTCTTTGAAATACTTTTTATTTCAATCTTCATTTGGTCCAAAACTATTAGTTTTAAAAAATGTATTTAGTTTAGACGTTGAAGCCGCTGCATCAAGAGATGTTTTATGTTTATTAGTATCAATGTGCTTTGTTATTGTACTTCGTCCACCAATCGCAATAGAAAATTATCCTTTGCAGATTGTACATTTAACCTTAGATTCATCATTTCCTTTATTTGCTATAATAAATGAAAACTCTTTTTTTACAGGTTAAAGTTAAATGCCAAGTTTTTATATTTTTAGGAGTACCAAGAAGTACAAAAGAATGCAAAGGAGTACTTTTGGAGTACTCATTTTAAAAGGAGTACAGTTCACAAAAAAGGAGTACAAAACTCCCTAAAGGAGTACATTTGGTCACCTTAACTTAAGTGCCTAGAAAATGTTTCTTGTCAGCTTGAATCCCATTAAATAGTAATGTAATCTCAGTAAGTTTAAAATCGACCTTTATCGATGAACAGAGAAAATCTTCCTTCTGATTTGAAAACAGTTTAAATTTCAGAGTGGAAATTTAAAAATTGGTTTAAAAATAGTGGTAAGGTTCTTTCCCTGCTGTTATTACTGGCAATTGGTTTTTGCAAGCAATTGTTATTTTGACCGGACGTTATTTAGCTTTGTAAATGAGGTGCCGAAAGAACCCCCGCAATAAAAACTTATGTGCGGAACGTGCTTTTAAACATTTCTCACAAATAGAACCACCACCTCAAGAAAATAACCCGAGAGTATTGTCGGTTATTGAGGTAAACTTCCGGTAAAAATTGACAGATTTAAGTAAATAATTGGGGCCAGCGATAATTTTACCAGAAATCGTCTAAATGCCTAGGTATCTATCTCTAAAAACTTATCTGCAAATCATTTTCGTTAAATTAAATTACGATGAATTTTCTGCGATGTACTTTCCCTGCGATTAATTACCTCTACGATTAATATTCCCTGCGATTAATATTTCCTGCGATTAATATTTCCTACGATTAATGCTCCATGCGATTAATATTTGCTGCAATTAATATTGCCTGCGATTAATATTCCCTGTGATTAATATTTCCTGCGATTAATATTTCTTTCGATTAATATTTCCTACGATTAATATTCCCTGCGATTAATATTTCCTGCGATTAATATTCCCTACGATTAATGCTCCATGCTATTAATATTCCCTGCAATTAATGTTGTCTGCGATTAATATTCCCTGTGATTAATATTTTCCGCGATTAATATTTCTTTCGATTAATATTTCCTACGATTAATGTTCCATGCGATTAATATTCCCTGCAATGAATGTTGCCTGCGATTAATATTCCCTGCGATTAATGTTTCCTGCGACTATTTCCTGCGATTCATGTTCCGTGCGATTAATACTCCCTGCGATTAATATTCCCTGCGATTAATCTCTTAGCAATACATTTTCTGCGATTAATTTTACTGTGATGAATTTTCTGCGATGAATTCGCTAGACGCGATACTCTGCAACTTTATTTTTGTCTTGCACTGCATTATTACAATTTAACCGAATTTATTGGCATTTCAAACTTTCACTGTGGCGCTGATTTATTGATTATGTCGTGCGAAAGGTGGGCGTAAAGACGAAAATACAGTTCAGTTAGTTTACACACTACTTTTAACTCAATTTCCTATCGTGCAAACGACCTATTGATGTTCCATCGATACGGTTTTCATTCACCTAAAAAACTTTTCGAATGAATGACATGGAAATTTGTGACCTTTCATAATTTATGGAGTAAAAAATTTTGAAAGCTAGAAAATAAGCGAAACGCCCGTCCCATATCCGTTTCCGATTTCGCATATTTTGAATAACCGGTTGGCTGCAGGAACACATAAATTCCTGCAGGAAAAGCCGGCACTAGCGTTTCCGTAGAAAGCCACGCACCAAGGATTTTTCAATTCGCCAAAATCCGTCGAATTTTTTTTTCTTGGTAAAAACGGATTGCAACAATCATTCTGGTGTTACATCGCACGCATCGATCAGCTGTTGCACGTCACGGGGAGTAGTCTTGTTACACAGGAAAGAGTCGACTCTACGGTCAGCACAATGTTGGGGTCAACGAATCCACTAACTAAAGTGGTTTGATGTTCCCGCTAATGCTCCGGTAGCAAATAATAATAAAAACCACTTCATACTTCTTCTCGGCGATAGAAAAGTGGCGCATAAAGATACCCAGGCTTTTAGTTGCTTGGAGATAACCGAACTAATAAATAAATCGCCGGACATTTTTTTCATGCGTTAATACAACCCAAATTAGAAAAACTTGTGTTATTACTGTAATTTTCGATGAAATAATAGGGTGAAACCCTCGCGCGGAGGGAGTGTGCTTTTGGGGGGCTTGGCTAGACGCGTGCGAGCTTCGCTTACTTCATTCCATTCATTGAAAACATATTCATAATAAGTCACAAGAGAAAAATTCTCGTTTGTGCTCCCTATAATCAAAACTGGGCCATCGTATGATTTATTCAATTAAATTGCCGGATTAATATCAATGCAATTATGCCATCTTCAGGGCCACGAACATTAAATTCGTACGGCTGATTTCAATTGATTTAAGTTGTCATCAAGTATCAATTTAAATCATTAAAAGTGACTCACTAAATTTTTTATTATCGAACAGTGAAAATTGCTCAAGAAGAACATTCTAATACAGTACAACTTCGCTTCATTGCGTAAGGTCCGGGAACTGCTAAGTAATACACAATTCTTCCGCTCAGGGGGACCAATTTTGCCCCTTAAAATAAAAAATGTTTAGGCAACCAAAGAGGTATCCTAACTAATAAGATTTGAAACTTAAGTATTGAACAGAGAAAAAACAAAAAAAAGACTTGCGCGTTTTTCATACGATCGTAACTTGATAAATATTATTTTTATCCTACACTATGAGAAAATCCAATTTTACCCCCACTACTGAAAGGAGAAAGGATGCCTTTGCACGGCTAGCCGGACAAAGAAACCGCAAAATGCCTAGCCGACAAAATAGTTGTAGGTGGCGCGCGGACAGCTCCCTGGCGGACAGTTTCAAATGCATAATTTAACCTGTCAGTTTTTCGTTCCGTTTGTGTATTCAATTTATTTCTTTATTATCTGTGGTGTATTTAATTTGTGATTGTGATAATGGATGAAGATTGCGATGAAATGGTGGAGTATTGTACTCCACCCGAAGTTAGCGATGCAGTCAAAGTGGTCACCATGAATTTGTTACCAAGTACATCAAAGAAAAAATATGACCTACAATATAATTACTTCATGAACTGGGGTGGTTTAAAAAAAATAAAGAGATATAGCAAAAGCGTCATTTTAGCTTACAATTAGTTATCGGAATTGTCTCTAAAATATAAGTCTTCAACACTGGTCAATGCACTCAATGTTAAAAGCTATGCTATCAGTTAGAGATGATGTACACATTGGAACTTACACAAAAGTAAATGCTTTTCTAAAAAAGCAATCGGTCGGACACATTGCTAAAAAATCAAAAACTTTCACCCAGCAAGATATTCAAAAATTTCGCATCATCTTCTGTTACTTCAAAATTTTCGGAACAATTGCAACTGTCAAATTTATCTAAACAGGGAATTTCTTTTGCTAACTGTGTAATCAACAGCCCTATTTTTAACATTAACATTACCAATAGTTAAATATTCTTTATAAATTGTACCTGCTATTTAATATTTAAAATAAACCTTATTAGTTCTATAATATTGTTGGATATTGTAAAAAATTGTGTAGTAATGTTGTGTAGCATAAAAAATATTGTGTGAACCATGGCGGCAAAGTGGTTTTCCGGGCCTCAAAAAGTAGCCAGCCTCGGCTGCGCCTCGCCTGGCCATATCTTTTTTCACCCCGGAAAACATTCACTTTACCGCCTTGGTACACAAAGTACTATTATATTATGGTCTGCGGCGATAACGACGGTAAACTCTGTCGGAAAAAACATTAGTCTATAATTTTTTGCTCATTCTTTGCCAATTTTGTGTTTTCATAGATGTACCTGCCATAATTAATCCCGTAACAGGCTGCAAACACATTTTCAATTATGCAAAGAGTAATCTTGATCCCCATTTTTATACGCTCATAATTTGATAAATATTATTTATATTATTGTCTGCGGCGATAACGGCGGTAAAATCAGTCAATGCGATTGCTGCATTATTTACGTTTTTTTTTTTTGTAATATTTTGTGAATAGATGCTTCAAACAATTTTTCCTACGATGCTATTCGAAACTAATATATATATTGTACAATTTAGTAGGCTCGAAAATGTTTCATATCCTTACGCGTGCGAACATGGATATTTCGCATTATCAAGTGTGTATTTTTATAAATTTTTAGAGTTTTATATCCTTACGTTTGCGAATATGGTTATATCCTAACAATTTGCACTATATCAAGTGTGCATTTTAATACAAATTATTCTATCCATGCCGTCAATCAAAAAGGTACAGATTTGACAGGACATCTGTGAGTAAAAGGACGAACTATTTGACTAAAATCTTATGGGAAAACAACTTTTCCCAGAAAATGTAAAACTTAGACATTTATCCAATTTGGTTTACGGAAACTATTTCTTAGGTGCTAAAAGAACATTTTTATGTAATTTGTTGACGATGTTGTGTTCGGAAAGCAATAAAAAACGCGATCAAATAATACTGTATTTCATACCACAACTTTTAGATTTTTTTTCAAAGATATTCACCATGTTATCATAAAAAAAACATGTCATATTATAGTACTATATGTTTAGTATAAGTACCCCGAAGGAATTTCTACAATATAACTTACTTCTTGAGCTGAACTGAGTTTACTGGCACACTAAATTTTCAAAAAAATATTGTTGCCAATTTTTTTCTTCTTAAGTTATCAACTTTCTCGCAATAAAAAAAATATTTTCTTACAAGGTAATATATTCTCTATAAGTGCTGTAAAGTGCATTGCAAAATATTTCGTAACTCTAAAGATTTCAGTAAAAAACCCTCACTACTACATTTTTGCGAGAATTGCACTTTCGGATGTTAATTTTTGAAAACTAGGCACTTCTTCACCAAAGCAAATATATCATTAGATGCGGTAACATTATGTTTACAACTGTTGCTTCGCAAATTATATATTAATAAGTACTTTCTAAGCGATACTGAGTTTCTTAAAACTCTGCATTTTTTGAGGTTGGGTTCCCCAGCCTTAATGGTTTGATAATAAATCTCTGATTTAATTCAAAAATTAAAAAAAATCGACCATGTTGTAGTTTGGCAATTGAAGAATATTACTTCCAATTTTCAGAATTTTTCCACTAATGGAAAAAGGTTTTATCTCAAAAATGCCATACGATGGATCACCCTGTAACATTTTATTTGAATTATTTTTGTTTTTTTAAAATACCTTCTTCCATAATCCGGTCAATTTCTAACCCGGAAAACTTTATCTGTCCGAAAAAGAAGTCAATTTCAATTTTTGTGAAATTTTACTTTTTCAAGAGCGTCGATTTTCGCTAGAAATGCGGATGCGACACAGTTCACTTTCGGCGCACAATAGGAAATGACAAAAAATGCAATTCAATTAATGGCGAAATTAAAACATTGATCTGAAGAATCGCCGATGAAAGGAACGTTTGTAGACCGCCCAAATTCCAATTAATCTAATTGTTAATTTATGTATTTATTCATGTTGACAGTCGTAGATGTTTTCGCTCGCCGAAAATAACTGGCGTTATCGATTCCCGAAGAAATTGTCATTAATATTGTCAAAAGGAGAAAGTAACCAACGCAATAAAAAGTGATGGGTCATTTGAACGCTGAAAAAAAAAATAAAACGTTTATTTACCGCAAATTGAATTAAAATTTGGAGAAACAGGTTGCCGCAATTGAATGCAGACAATTAAAAGTATTGAATTACAAATTTATTAATTTTTATTTATAATGAAGCATTTTTCATAGATTCAAGAGAGCGTTTCGCAAATGCAAAAAATTAATAAATCTGTTGAGGAAAGATGTTATGCAACGACAGTAAAATAACTGAAACGATTTAACGCCAAATTAGAGACGAATTAAAACGAAAATTTGATAAACAATGCTTGCCTTGTGTCATCTAATTCAAAAACACAATTATTCAAACAAAATAAATTGAAAAATCAATTCGAATTCGAATAAACACAAAGTCAAACAGTTTTGGAAGTAAGTATGAGAAGGTCGTGTAAAATGACATACTGTTCCTAAATAAATTTTCTATTCGACATTTTTCTTTGAAAATGTGTAATATACGGGGTGTGTCACTTTACCGACTATACCACTTCGCACATCGTTCCCCTACAGTCAAACTCGCCTATTACAGCCACAATGACGTCACGGTTATAACAAACCGAATTCCAATTGAAAATTTTCACGAATATGACAAATACATTTTCTATTCGCCATTTTTCTTTCAAAATGTGTAATATACGGGGTGTGTCACTTTACCGACTATACCACTTCGCACATCGTTCCCCTACAGTCAAACTCGCCTATTACAGCCACAATGACGTCACGGTTATAACAAACCGAATTCCAATTGAAAATTTTCACGAATATGACAAATACATTTTCTATTCGACATTTTTCTTTGAAAATGTGTAATATACGGGGTGTGTCACTTTACCGACTATACCACTTCGCACATCGTTCCCCTACAGTCAAACTCGCCTATTACAGCCACAATGACGTCACGGTTATAACAAACCGAATTCCAATTGAAAATTTTCACGAATATGACAAATACATTTTCTATTCGCCATTTTTCTTTCAAAATGTGTAATATACGGGGTGTGTCACTTTACCGACTATACCACTTCGCACATCGTTCCCCTACAGTCAAACTTGCCTATTACAGACACAATGACGTCACGGTTATAACAAACCGAATTCCAATTGAAAATTTTCACGAATATGACAAATACATTTTCTATTCGCCATTTTTCTTTCAAAATGTGTAATATACGGGGTGTGTCACTTTACCGACTATACCACTTCGCACATCGTTCCCCTACAGTCAAACTCGCCTATTACAGCCACAGTGACGTCACGGTTATAACAAACCGAATTCCAATTGAAAATCTTCACGGATATGACAAATACATTTTCTATTCACCATTTTTCTTTCAAAATGTGTAATATACGGGGTGTCTCACTTCACCGACTATACCACTTCGCACATCTTTTCCCTACAGTCAAACTCGCCTATTACAGACACAATGACGTCACGGTTATAACAAACCGAATTCCAATTGAAAATTTTCACGAATATGACAAATACATTTTCTATTCGCCATTTTTTTTGAAAATGTGTAATATACGGAGTGTGTCACTTTACCGACTATACCACTTTGCACATCTTTCCCCTACAGTCAAACTCGCCTATTACAGCCACAATGACGTCACGGTTATAAAAAACCGAATTCCAATTGAAAATTTTCACGGATATGACAAATAAATTGTCGTTTCGATGAAATAATAACAATTTGTATGAATTCAAAAAACACTTTCACACAGATAATCCGGCCGCAATAGCGAAAAGAAGTTTTTTAAGAAAGTTTTGCATTTTATGACATGAAATTTTCGATGCAACTACAGGGATCGGTATAATCGAGCTTGACCGTAGTTAAATTTAATAAATGCAACTGCACAACGCTTAACGAAAGGAGAGACAATTTACAGCGGGTCACAGAGGCAAAGGTCAATATCTGAAACGTTTCAATCAGCCATTTCAATTTGGCCGTTTCAAAAATAATTTACAATATTGTTACAGAACGAATTCGACTAAAAAAATCTTCAGCATTTTTTTTCCTGCAATTAAATTAGATGCGCGATAAAATGCATCATTAACCGGTTAAAAATCTGATCAGTAATAATTAATGGCTCGATTACTGAAACAGATTTCCGAGCGGGTAATGAATCTAACAGTTATGCATTTCCATTTAGGTCCACGTCAATAGCAAAGTGAAGCAAAAGTTGGATATAATTAGCAAGGCATCGTCAAATACAACCTAGATGTATCTTGGAGTGTATCGAATCATAAAGCCATAATAATTTACAGCCACATAAAATGCACCGTACCAACATCACCGTGGACATCTCAGATTACGAAGATGCTTGAAGGTGCATTACTTGCCTATCGATAAAATTTCCGTTACTTATGAATATGTTCGCAGTCACAACATCCGATGCATCACGTTCCTAACTGATTTGATGATACGTGCGATTAAACAGATAATTGTTATGCACTTTCCCGTTTCAAGTATATTATTCAACTCAGATGTTTACAACACTCGCCTTGGACTTAATAATATTATACGTTATGTGCAAGTCAAATACGACCTTTCATCTTAGATCTTAAATTTTATTTATTTTTATTTTAATTTAGGATTATGATAAATCAATGTCCCATCAACTCATAGAAAAAAATTGGTTTGATTAGAAAAATTCGAATTTACTAAATCGGTCATCAAAGTTACCAACTACATATAGGTGAAGTATTTCAAAAATTAATTAGAAAAAAATAGTTCTGATCAATATTTCAACTTGCCGTTTAGGATTATGATAAATCAATGTCCCATCAACTCATAAAAACAAATTGGTTTGATTAGAAAAATTCGGATTTACTAAATCGGTTATCAAAGTTACCACCTACTTATAAGAGCAGTATTTCAAAAATTAATTCGAAAAAAATAGTTCTGATCAATATTTCAACTTGCCGTTTAGGATTATGATAAATCAATGTCCCATCAACTCATAAAAACAAATGGGTTTGATTAGAAAAATTCGGTCATCAAAATTACCACCTACTTATAAGTGCAGTATTTCAAAAAATAATTCGAAAAAAATAGTTCTGATCAATATTTCGACTTTCCATTTAGGATTATGATAAATCAATGTCCCATTAACTCATAAAAAAATTGGTTTGATTAGAAAAATTAGGATTTACTAAATCGGTCATTAAAGTTACCACCTACTTATAAGTGCAGTATTTCAAAAAATAATTGGAAAAAAATAGTTCTGATCAATATTTCGACTTGCCATTTAGGATTATGATAAATCAATGTCCCATCAACTCATAAAAAAAAATTGGTTTGATTAGAAACATTCGGATTTACTAAATCGGTCATCAAAGTTACCACCTACCTATAATTCAACAGTTTTTAGTTCGGTGTGATGAGAAGGAAGCACGGCGGTTCCCGACAGATGCGACAGAGTATAAAATAAAATGTAAATTTATGAGAACACTTTCGGTTGGCAGGGGGGCAAAATTATTCATTTGTTGAAGAATTTTTCTCTTCGCTTGCGTTTTGTTAGTTAAATTGCAAGTCGGCCAGGAATGCCTGGAGGTTTTCACGTTAATTGTCGTTTGATGTACCGTTTACGTGTTATGCATTTAATGTTAATGCATCGCGCATTCCATAACACCTTTTTCCATCGCGAGAATCGTAATGAAGTTATTTTTTAAAATGCACCTGACGCTACACGAGTTTTTATTTTAGCGCTCATTTCAATCACGTTTTAACCGCATTTTTAATTAGATTTTTAATTAAAGTGCGATTTTTTACTGTTTTAGCTGGTGGTGTTTCCACTTTAGGAAGGCTTTTGTTCAGGCGATTTTTTGCGATTGTGTGATGTTCCACTTGTAACATTTCAAACTGAAATTAAAAATAATACAGGGCTATCTGTGAGCGATAATGAGGCCAGCAACTTCCAAACGCAACCATTCACAAAAATATTTATGTGTTGTGTCCAAGGCGGCTTGTTTTATCCTTCGACTGAAAACTTCTGCAACCACCTCTTGTATTGATTTAACGCCCACTATTTTCCGCGCTAGTACAGTCTCGTTACTGTCGGTAAATTCAAGGTAAGTATTCAAAACGTTCTATTTAATACAGTTTTTTTCTTCCTATTAGCTCATCCTGCTTGAAGGACCAAAACTATTTGTACCTATAATTTTAAATTTGCGATTGTTATCATTTCAAATGAAAACTTCAAAAACTAAATAAAATAAGTGGATACCTTTACCAAATATTTTGTCTGTATTGAACATTATTTGTATGTGAGATTGTCATCTGAGTTATTACATTCATGCACTACTTATCTGCCTATAAACGAACATGACATCAATTGCGTCCCTTTCAATGTGTTTTTTTCCATATATTATCAGACATCATCTCTGACATCAGGCTTGCTTCCCGTATTTATTTCACTGTTATGAATTCGACCTCGTTTGAACTTTGTTAAATTGGAAATATTTAAAAACAATTTTTTTTAATCTTGAAAACTAAACTATACTTCGGTTATTCAATCTGCGGAGTAATCACGCACTGTTCACGTGCACAATATCTGCAAAGCCGTTGTTACAAGATGTTCCGGTTGAAACTTTATACTTTTAGAGGCGTTTTAGGTCAATGAAAAGGCAAATTGAACATGTACGTGTCGATTGCGTTATAACTCGAGTATTTTACGAGTAATTTTTAATGAAATGTGTGATTTTCGTTTGTCTATATTTGGTGGCAATAAATTTGGCAAAAAAACATCCCAAAAATCTTTTAGTATTCAATTCGAGTAGACCTATTGTTCCTTAAAAAACTTAGGAAGTTACTACGTGCCATGCACAAACTTTAGGCTGTTAACACTATACACAATTTTACAACTCCTGCAACAGTTGGTAGCTAAAAAATCGTAAACTGAGTTTAAGCTTACTATACTTCTATTTTTGTTTTGTATTGTTATTATAAATAATATTCAATTTTATGTTGCACAGATAATCGGCTGACAATGTAACACACTTCCGTCATTTTGTTTAACAGGAATTACGAACTCAAAGCATGTAATACTTGGCTGGCTAACAGTTTTAAGCAATTCGTGTTATTCAATTAACGTCAAAAAAACATATCCGTTGCAGCCCATTATCGAATGAAGAAATTTTGAAATAAATAAGGTCAAATTCGGTTATTAAGAATATGTCCATCTCTAAATTGAAAAGAATAAAAAATGAGTTTGCACTGTGTTGGTCCTGCGTTTCAGCGTATCTCGTCCCATCGACTCTGTACTAGCGGCAGACCTAATACGCCATAATAGTATATTACATACCGAAAGTTGTAAGAAACATATTACGCACGAGTCAAAAAAGTTACGCACGACGCGTGTAATTTGACAAGGGTGCAATTTTACAACTACAGTTGCGTACCGTATTTTTTCTTCCACTACATTAATTCCCATAAATTAAAAAAAAAAATGAATTGTACATATAAAGTAAACACACAAGTAAGTATTTTATTAATCTATTAAAAATTTTATTTAGTTTTTGATCGGGGTCTCAAAATATTAAACTGTCACTGTTGCTACCAACACAATGTTGAAAAAAGTCCCTAACTGTGCGATTTTGCTTTATAACACACGGCGTGCGTAAGGATACGCTTACTTATTGTATTGTATTGTATCATTTTTATATTTTTATATTTATTACGGCGATTTTGGGTGTGTCAATGGTTGCAATTTTGATTGTGCGTGCGTAGAGGTGTGCGTGCGTAATAAAAATCAGCAAAATGATTAGTTATACCAGAAACAAACGTGTAAACATTTGTATACAACGTTTTTTTTTTATTGTTTCTCACGACGACGACTTAATAATAAAGAGCTCCGTTCAAAATTGTTGCATTTATCTATGCCTTTTTTTAACTTACGTAACATGACGTAACATCACTAATTACATAATACGTCAACCGTGCAAGTACGTATTTCTTGCTCCGATGCGTGATAGATATGTTCTCTGGTTTAATGTTATGAAATGGATACCTACTCTTTTTTTTAGATTTTTACTCGCCGTTTTGTAGATAAGCGAAATGATTTTACACGGTTCCGAACATGCGTTTATTTAAATTAGCTCGGCTATCAACGCATTCTTGCATAATTCGTTTATGGTCATTAAGAAATTTTTATTATTGAATTGGTTTATCTGCACCGTTTTAACAACCTCGTTTGTACAGTTACCTGCAAATTTATTGAAAACGTAATTAAAAACTTGCGAAGATTATCATTTTCATGCCGCAATGACACGCAAGTATAAGAGTGTGCAAAAGTCCATTTAAAAACAATTATTAAAAATTAGCTTCAAGTTTTAATAAAATTCGACACAGAAAGTTTTATGATCTAACAAGATGGTATGCAAACATTTTTTAAAAAAGATTGTTATAAAATCAGGAACCGAAATTTTACCCGGCGTACATAATTTCATTGTGGAATAATATGCAGTTTGATTTAAATTAAGTGTTCACCATTGGCAAATATGCAATTCAGCTGTATACTGTGTCTTCAATAAAAAACTCAATTAGGGTAGGCGGCGATTTTAATTTTAAGTTGGCAATGTTCACTGAAAATTTCAAAAATTTATGATAATTGACATTAAAATGTTGCCAACTTAAAATTAAAATCACAGCCTACCCTAATTGAACTGTTTTGAAGGCCCGGTATTATAATTAGTGTTTTAATTTATTTGAATATTTCTAATGTGTTCAAATTAGCCATCTAAACAGTAAACGTGTTCTTAATAACAAATAATAAAGAAAAATTAAATAATGACCAATAACCAATTTTATAACTGTAAGAAAAATTTATTTCTAATTGAAGGGTATTAAACGATACTGAAACCATCATTTATTATTATTATTATTTATTGCTATTTCCATTATGTAACTGAAAGCTCGAATTATATTAATTAATATAGAATCATTTTAATTAAATTGTTATCATCAGTTTTAAACATAATATTATTTTCTGCATTTTCTAACAATTTGTTCTACCAATTTAGAATTTACTAGGGGAATTGTGTCCAAGATGGCCCGTTAGGGTAATATGATACAGTGTTTTTTTTTTCTAAATATTTTAATATATATAATTTGTAACTGTTTTATTGCCTACTAGATTTTTTAGTTACCTAATAATTTTTTTTTTGCACATATCTCAAAAATGTCAACTGTTTTTTTTTGCTTTGACTATGGTAATCAGAGTGAACACTTAATAAAAATCAACGCGCGTTATTTAAACAGTAAAGCTCACTGAAGTTTCAAAGTTAGAAAATAAAACAGTTTGTTGAATTAAAAAACCTCAAATAAAAAGGGAATTAAGTTTCTCGCTATCACTCTGTGTAAAAAATGCCGTATCCTTGTTACAACTGTACATGTTAGTATTCAGTAGATCAAATCGATTTCAAGGTTTATCTTTTTATTGGGGTATTATTATATCGAATGATTTTAAAAATCGAGTTTGCA
This sequence comes from Dascillus cervinus, assembly GCA_949768715.1. Lineage (NCBI taxonomy): Eukaryota > Metazoa > Arthropoda > Insecta > Coleoptera > Dascillidae > Dascillus > Dascillus cervinus. Next base: position 2,453,421 of record OX458318.1, on the reverse strand, counting down.
AAAACTTGTTTACCTACACTTCAAGCAGGCGAAATTAAGCTGACGCGCAAAAAGTTTATTAACAAAATACAGAGCGATCAGGAAATAACTGAGACAAAATAATAAAAAAAAATTGATTACCACAGATTTTTGGCGTTATTACTCGACTGTTTGGCACAATTTAAGCGCTTTAAACCGTCCCACGTGTACTCCAGATTTGAATTACATGCAACAAATACAACTGCCCCAAAAAACTGGTCGTTTAAAAATTTGCATTAAGTACTACGTTGCAGAATTTACATAATTTGAATTAAATTCAAATTAACACATTAATAAATTTTGAGAGTATGTAATTTGCTTGATACTTTAAAATTTATTTCAACTGCAACATTGGAATAATAATCTTTTTTTCGATTAATAGGAAACCTGGATATTATTCAGAAATACGAATGTCACTGCTTATCATTATGGATATTTGCAGAAAGTAATGCTACTGTCAGGCAGAAAAAATATTCTTGAACTAGAACTGAATTCCGGGAAATCGTTCTGAATGGAATTCGTTGAGACCGATTTTCACTTACATGTGAACTGGCAAAGCGATGCAGCACTTTTCAGTCATTTCCAGATTAGGTTGACCTAAAATTGCGAACTTAAAAAAACATTGTTTGTTACCATCAATTTCTTTGTAGGTTTAAGTTACACATCAAATGCATTTAGATCAGTTTATTACAAATTCTTAAAACCAACTTCATTAATTGCACCTCAGCGACGAATGGTGACTGGACCAAGTACCGACCCCGAATTGTTCGAGAAAAAAAATCCGACCTTCTAAAATTCGAACTCGGAACTTCCGAATTATCAACTAAATACATAATTATTACTCATCAGAGCTTCGATCGGTGCACGAACCAAAATCGATTTTCCACCGTCGATTTTCTGAAACACTCTGTAGGTTAATTGCACCGATTCGTGTCTGTGGTCCAATCGAGAAACGTGGAAGTGGTAAATTTATTCGAAATTAATTCTCTTCTGGGAACTCGTTTTGTTTTACACCCGAACCGATTAGCCACAACAAAATCTCACACAAATTGTTGGGAACGTTGGTAATAAATCACCGGCAATGATATAAAAACAAGTGAGACGAGAGATAATACTTTGCTCGAATTTATGGTCCGAAATTACACCATAATTTCATATCGCGAAAATTACGGGAAAAAACGGCGCAAGGTTGTTTTTTAATCAATTTGTTGAAATTAGTTACTTCCATTTGTGTTCCGTTTCCCCTACACAATCTCTAAATTTAACTTTATGATTGTAAATGAAGGTAGATCTTCATTTATGGCGGCAATATAAACGTTTGCTCCTGTGGGGGATTACGGTTGCCACATTTTTTATTATTTTTTCAGACAAACTTGGTAGATATAGGTTGATTCACGAACGATGAGACTTGAGAGTATTTCCAATATAAAATTGGGATTGGGTGAAGCAAGGAAATTTGAATGATTGTTCGAAACAAAAATTTGAATTCTTTATTTCGAAACATAATAATTCATAAAACAATTTTTCCATTTTCTTGTTTTCAAATCATTACAACAAGGGTTGAATCTTAAAAGTCGGTTTTCCTAGGTAAAACCATGCAAATTGCAGTGCACATTTTCATAAATTGTGCTCAGGTCAATTTTTTTTTCGACTTATGTTAGAATCCAAATTTTCATAAAACAATTTTTCCATTTTCGTGTTTTCAAATGATTACAACAAGGGTTGAATCTTAAGAGTCGGTTTTCCTAGGTAAAACCATGCAAATTGCAGTGCACATTTTCATAAAGTGTGCTCAAGTCAATTTTTTTTCGACTTATGTTAGAATCCACGTTTTCTATTAATTCACAAGTGTATTTTAATTAATCAAACACGAACACACATATTATAAAAATGATAAATCTTTTTCGATTAGCGGAATAACATTTTTTCTTAAAAAAATTCAACATTTCAGATTTAATTTCATTTTATGTGCAATGCAGTTCGACCAAACCCAACTTCAAGTGTCATCATTCGTGAAGCAGCCTACGACAACGCGAGAATGATATTTTCTCCCCCGACACTTTGATTTATTGTACGTTTATCTAGCGGTGTGTCACCGCGTCGTAGAAAACTGTTATAAACTATCCAGTTCGTCTTCTCTTTTTTTCTTCGTATTTTCGAGCGCGCTTAAGCCGTTTATGGGATTCATTGTTGATACGAGAGTCTCAACAGGCAAGATGCCACCGGAGAAATGTGTGCCCGGATTACGTGCGCGTACCATAAATGTAGAAAAATTCATTCGCATAAGACAATTAACTGCTTTCACATTAATTTGACTAATAACGATTCTTTAAATGTCAAGAACTGTTGTGGCGTCGTTCAGTTAATTTCTAAATAATTTCACAATGCGTTGTGGTTGTGACGTGCCTTCGATAAAAAATCTGTCACTTGTGTCGCGCACGACGACATTATTACGACATAAATATAGCGCAATAAGTGTCCGACATTAAGTGTCGAGAAAATTGACGAAAGTATTCACGTTTGACACGAAAATGTTTATAAATGGTCATTTCGGATTGAAGGGACTTCAAAACATACATTTCCATTAAAAAACAATTTCTGTATGAAACAAATAAAAGCATTTCTTATTCCTACAGTGTGTTTTTGAATTCCAGAAACTGTTGGAAGACCGAAAAAAATATTTTCTTTACTTTATGTTGCTAGTAATGGTATTTTACATCTATCAGTTTAAGGTTAAATTAGTAAAATTAGAAAATATAGCACAAAAAGGTTCTGTCGAACTATTTTCAAAGAAAGTTCCAATGAGTGGAAGTTTATCTTCAATATTTTGTAACATTTAAATGATTCTGTCAAAATTGAATAGGTTGTGGTATTAAGTACTCATTACTACCAACATAAAATTAATTCTGACACTTGTGTCGCGCACGATGACATTATTACGACATAATTCTAGCGGAATAAATGTCCGACAGTAAGTGTCGAGTAAATTGACGAAACTGTCCACAATTTGACACGAAAATGCTTCAAATATGTTTATAAATTGCCATTTCACATTAAAGGGACTTCAAAACATACATTTCCATTAAACAACAATTTCTGTATGAAACAAAGAAAAGCATTTCTTATTCTTACAATGTGTTTTTGAATTCCAGAAACGATTAGAAGGCTGAAAAAATATTTTCTTTACTTTATGTTGCTAGTAATGGCATTTTACCTCCATCAGTTTAAGGTTAAATTAGTAAAATTAGAAAATATAGCACAAAATGGTTCTGTCGAACTATTTTCAAAGAAACTTCCAATAAGTAAAACTTTATCTTCAATATTCTGTAACATTTAAGTGATTCTGTCAAAATTGTGTAGGTTATAGCAGTAAGTACTGATTACTACCAACATAAAATTAACTCTGACACTTGTGTCGCGCACGATTACATTATTGCGACATAAATCTAGCGGAATAAGTGTCAGACAGTAAGTGTCGAGTAAATTGGCGAAACTGCCCACAATTTGACATTAAAATTCTTCAGATATGTTAAAAATTGCCATTTCACATTAAAGGGACTTCAAAACATACATTTCCATTAAACAACAATTTCTGTACGAAACAAATAAAAGCATTTCTTATTCCTACAATGTGTTTTTGAATTCCAGAAACGATTAGAAGGCTGAAAAAATATTTTCTTTACTTTATGTTGCTAGTAATGGCATTTTACCTCCATCAGTTTAAGGTTAAATTAGTAAAATTAGAAAATATAGCACAAAAAGGTTCTGTCGAACTATTTTCAAAGAAACTAACAATGAGTAAAACTTCAATATTTAAGTGTTCTGTCAAAATTGTATAAAATTTTTAAAAAATATTTCACAGCCTTACAGCCGTTTCTAGAATTAAAAAACGCACCACAAAGCATGGAAACAAAAATAATCCTAATCAAAATTTCGGTTTCTTTTCACAAGCTTGGCCCTTTATGAAAATTATATTTGACGCCACGTTACAATAACTCGGCCTAGATTCGCTCGTAAAAGTTGGACACAATTCCGAAAATTGAAAGCTCCAAAATCTGTTGAATTTTTCATTCCATTTTTTTGCCGTGGCTAACAACTGTGCGTGTTCACTGAACTTGATTATCTTGATTGTATGAAATCTCTAGTTAGACCAATTATTAAAATTAACTAGAGCATGTTTGGAAACAACACAGCATTCAGTTGCAATTTTGCATGCTCGAAAAAAAGGAGCCTGGCCCATCTAATTAAAATCGCCGACTGACGCTTATCAATTAAAATCAAAACTTTTGAATTCAGCCAAGAACAGTTACGAGCTGCAATCAAGCACACAAGTAACGTGCAGCGATACAGATCTAACCTATGGCGGATATTAAAGGGTTTATCGACGAGAAATAAATATTCTCATGTCGCAGCAGTCAAGCGAATCAGTTAACCGAACGCAGCTGTCATCAAAAGGTTTTGCTTCACCGCTTTGATTTCCTTCCAACCTTGTTATCTGAGATATTTTCTCAAAAGTTGAAACAATTCTTCGAAGGTTAATTACTGCTTTCTAAACGCGAAATTCTTTCAATCGCCGATATATTTTAATTATTTGATGAAGCTCGTTAAAAAAATTAATTATTTTAATTACGAATTTTTCAGTCAAACGGACAAGTGTTCGTTATCGCCAAGATTGACTGTAATTTGAATTTTTTTTTTTACAATCTAGTCAACTGGCGCAACTTTTCTATTGCCAATTGAATGTAATTGACTTAAAAAATTTATTGCACAAGTCGACGGGCAAGAAACCCACCTTGTTGAGATCATTTCGATTTTGGAGCAAATTTTATGCGTCCCAAAGGCAGTCGTTATGTAACTTTGTTATTTTTTTTTAAATTGAAACGTTCGATTTGAATGTTGCAGTAAATCAAGAGTTTGTGGCTGCGCTAGGAATATTTTATTTTACCATTTCCTGACAATTAAGATCTCCACTTTTTCGTTATTAGACGTAATGGGTGTGAATGACCGATGTCGCAGTTGCAGAGTGTGTAATTGTTTATTTAATGTAGTTGCAGTTCCTTAAAGTCAATTTTCGCAATTAATTTCACTGATGTGGGAGTCGCCACTTTCGCTCCATTAGTTAATTCCCACAATTAAGAATTTTTAAGGCAATTTAAGTTCGATAAAAACCCGTTAGATTATTATTAAATATAAATATTATACCGAATTTCACTTATAATCTTAGATGTTGTCCTTTTTGGAAATTTAAAAATGAGTGTCTTGAATTGGATAATATTGTTATTTCTTCTTTGGAAAAAATTTTGAATATTAAATTTACAATAAGATCTTGGACTCGAAGCCAAATTACCAATCCGTTTTGGTGGATTAGGTATAAGGTCTATAATTGATATTTCCTCGCCTGCCTTTTTGTCTTCTATATATTGCTACGGGTTTCCCGGCCGCGTAGAAATGTTTGCTTGGCTAAGCTCAAGTCGGCGAGGGGGTAGGTTGAAATTTAATCCTCGAGGTTATGTGGGAAGCGTTCTCTCATTCTTCTCCGGAGGTTGATAGGGCGCCACTGCTTTGGGATGGTCGAAATATCTCGAGAGTAGACAAAGCAGAATTCTCTCTCGACAATGGGGTTACAGAAATAATCACGAACAAGATAACAAGTGTATTGACTAGTTAAGTGATTAAACAATTTACAATTACTGATAAAGTTAAATTAAAAAGTTAGGGTACCCAAAAGGCTGAAAGCCATCAATTTGCAACAATGCAACACAAATGCTCGAATAACATTAAATACAAGAAATGTTTGAATTACACGAAGCATCAAATTGGACAAGTATCAATACGGTCAACTTAACTACAACATCGACACGGCTCCATGCGCTGGCGGCTTTTCCTCAATCATCCCGCCCTGGAGAAGTCATCCGTGTAGATCGCCTGGACTGCTGGTATCCCGGTGGACCGGCAGATATTTACGGCACCGTATTTTTCACTACTTGCACTGCGAATTCCCTTTAGGAATACCTCAACTTGTCGACGCTGAATCCACGCGTGACCATCATTCAACACACCCAGTCAGGTTCTGTCGCTCACTTTCAATTTTTGACGAACTCCGCGCACTGACCTCAACGACCTTAAGATTCCCTGCTTGTCGAGAGAGAGAAATTGACTTCCGCGCGAATTTGAAATTAATTAATGAATCAGTACCGTAACAAATTCCCCCTTTTCTCCCTACGAGGAATTCTGATGAAGTCAGGATTCCTCGACAATCCTACCATCGCTAGACCTAAACTATCCATATCCTAAATCTACTATACAGTGATAACCCTATTATCGCTAGTCCTAAACTACCCATAACCTAGACCTAACTACTATCATTAACAACCCTATTTACAACCAACCCCAAAAAAAACAAGCCTTCCCCGGTCATCATGACCAAGGATGACTCCCAACCCCTGTTAGTTTATAGACACCACGGGGCTACGGGTTTCCCGGCCGCGTAGAAATGTTTGCTTGGCTAAGCTCAAGTCGGCGAGGGGGTAGGTTGAAATTTAATCCTCGAGGTTATGTGGGAAGCGTTCTCTCATTCTTCTCCGGAGGTTGATAGGGCGCCACTGCTTTGGGATGGTCGAAATATCTCGAGAGTAGACAAAGCAGAATTCTCTCTCGACAATGGGGTTACAGAAATAATCACGAACAAGATAACAAGTGTATTGACTAGTTAAGTGATTAAACAATTTACAATTACTGATAAAGTTAAATTAAAAAGTTAGGGTACCCAAAAGGCTGAAAGCCATCAATTTGCAACAATGCAACACAAATGCTCGAATAACATTAAATACAAGAAATGTTTGAATTACACGAAGCATCAAATTGGACAAGTATCAATACGGTCAACTTAACTACAACATCGACACGGCTCCATGCGCTGGCGGCTTTTCCTCAATCATCCCGCCCTGGAGAAGTCATCCGTGTAGATCGCCTGGACTGCTGGTATCCCGGTGGACCGGCAGATATTTACGGCACCGTATTTTTCACTACTTGCACTGCGAATTCCCTTTAGGAATACCTCAACTTGTCGACGCTGAATCCACGCGTGACCATCATTCAACACACCCAGTCAGGTTCTGTCGCTCACTTTCAATTTTTGACGAACTCCGCGCACTGACCTCAACGACCTTAAGATTCCCTGCTTGTCGAGAGAGAGAAATTGACTTCCGCGCGAATTTGAAATTAATTAATGAATCAGTACCGTAACAATTTTCTAATTCCGAACTTATTATGTCCATTCTACCTTCTAGTTTTTCTAATTTTGAAATTACTTCCCTTAACGGGGCTGTTGATTATTGGAAGGAAATTTCTAATTCGTCTTTACTTCCAAAGAGCTTTCTATTCAAAGAAATTGGGACTTGACCGTGAGAAAATATTTCAAATATCACACAAAAAGCTATCTTATTAGCTGGATCTGAACTTGAATCTGGAGCTTGGCTTGAAGCTCTTCCATCTTGTAAATTAGGTACTCTTTTAGAAAAAAACCTTTACAAATTGCAATTTCACTTAGATTGGGCAATTTCTGTCATCCTCATATCTGCTTGTGCGGTTCTTCTGCAGACTCGTTGGGTCATCATGGTTTATCGTGCATTAAAAGTGCTGGTAGACTCTCTCGTCACAGCTGTATTAATGACATTATTAAACGTGCTTTCTCTTCTGCCAACATTCCTTGTATCCTTGAACCTAATGGTATTCTGAGGGATGATGGCAAACGTCCAGATGGTATTACAGTTATTCCATGGAAAGTAGGTAAATCTTTAGTTTGGAATATTACTTGTACGGACACACTTGCCCCTTCTCATTTGACTGATTCTTCATTTTCTGCAAGATCTGCTGCACATTTGGCAGAAAATCTTAAGAAAAAAATATATAAGGCAATTTCTGATGATTATTTTTTCGTCGCCTTCGCTGTGGAAACTTTGGGTCCTTGAAGTGCTGATGCCCTTTCTCTCCTTGAAGATTTGGAGAGGCGTATTGTTCAAACAACGGGAATTCCTCAAGCCAAAACATATTTGAAGCAACGAATAAGTTTGGCTATACAGAGAGGCAACGTTGCTAGTGTTCTTGGTACAGCCCCGCTTTCTTCTTCTCTTAATGAGTTATTTTATTTATTCTAGTTATTACTTATGTTATGTTATTTTATGTTATCATTAAGCAAATGTACTTATACTGTCTAGCATTCGATTATAATATTATATTAATATATTATATTAAATAATTTAAGTTGGCATACAGTGGCTTCAATAAAAATCTGTTAAAATTGGCCCTGTTAATGTCAAGTTGGCAACGGGCAAATTTTTAACACATTTAATGCGCGTCGCCAACTCAAAATTAATTCTTATTGAACACGCATTTAACAAAAATTTAAAGGAGAGGCAGAGGTTCAATTAAAAATAGTTGAAACTTATTCATTTATCTTCTCTCATCTTACAAAAACAATCCAAACATTAATTGCAACCAGTTTCATTATTGTAAAAATTTGATAAAATTTCACAAAATTTCTAAAGTCGCTTGATGGCCTGTCTCCACCAACAGCATCTTAACTTTAAGTGAGACGCCCCTTGTGACATGAATTTGGTGTGACCAACATGCAGCATAGAACATGACATTATTTTTGTTGTCACAGTGCGCTATATTTTCTAACACATTTCGTTTCATCTAAAATGAACCTTTAATTCAATTAAAACGATGAAAGAAAACTTACATTCAATTCCGATAGGTAGGCAACTGCAACATCCTCAATTAAATTCGCTAATTGGGTGGGGGTCAACGTCAAAAACAAGGGGCCGGATTGTTTATGCAATTTTTCCAACGCCTTCATTTGGGTCACAAACAATTTTAAAGAATCGCACACAGACGACATAACTTCCACAATTTTGTACAGTTCTAATGTTAAACGTTCCAGAGGCGCGGGATAACCTTTCAGATCATCAGCTTTCAAACCTGCGACTTCTTTAACAATTTTGGCCCCTTTTAAGTAATTGTCGTTCCATAATTGAATGTTATTGTAAACATCAGCCGCGATATCTCTTGCAACCCTCGGTAATCCAGTCAAATTTCGACCTGATAAAGTTGCTGTTGGGCTTTCAATCACTAAAAAAAACCATCGTGAGAAAAATGCAATAAAATTTAGACTTTAATACGTTTAACGGGGGAGAAACTGCACTGTTTAATCGGAGTATTATTTTCCATTTTAACCCTACATTTTCAAAATTAGGACGATTTGAACTACTGAGATGAGGTAAATGGAACTACAGTTGCTCGCGCAAAAAGTAACCTAAAAAAATTCATAGGTTAATAACACAAACGAATTCTTTTTAAATCTTTAATAAGCAATTAAAAGATGTGAGCAGAATTTAATTAGTTAAATAATAATAGAAAAAAAATGTCGCCAATGTTTTCAGCCTGCAATGTGTTTGGGTTCAAAACAATTTTAGTTAAAAATTTAAGAAAGGGCCCCAATCGTTTCAAATTATGTGTAAATGTTATGAACAGGTTGTTTTCGCATCAGGCATTACCTAAAAGTGAGAAACGCACGTGCGATTTAATAATATCACTTAACCTCAAATATTTTAGATTGTACTTTTTTACCTTTTAAAGAAGTGATAAAATGCAGACGGGCAGAGACCAGTCGAAGCATATTAGTCCAAGTTCAGTCGCCCCAATCGCACAAAGAATTGTATGCCTACTGCAGTGTGATGGGCAATGTTAAAAATATGCTTCATTACACGGCCGGAACCGAAGCTTTAGTAAGAATTAAATCATCCAATTTCTGTATTTATATTGTTTTTTTGTAGAATTTTATTATTGTGGAATTCGAAAAGGAATCTGACGTCACCAACATTCTAAGTTCGGTGTCCTTCGTCGACGATTCCCAGATCGTTCCTGTGCAGTCTCCGTTTATGTGGTTTAGAGCCCCGCGACACAAATCCCCCAAACTGAAACAAGCTAAAAACGTTAAGTTGCACGCAACGAATGGCACCATCGTACAAGCGGAGCAGGAGATTAAAGAAGCGCTGCAGCAATGTTCAAATGTGAGGTTAAGATTGATTTTCTTGATCGAAATGTTTTCCTCTTTTAGATTTCAGAGCAGATGACAACATTGCACGATATTACAAAATTGAATGATTTAGGTACAAGATTGCGTTTCCTGACGTCCCGGCAAATTGAAAGGGCGGTGTCTGGGATGTTTCCGAACGCGGTGGCGTTTCCTTTCGGGTCTTCTGTGAACGGATTCGGGAAAATGGGCTGCGATTTGGATCTAGTTTTGCGTTTAGGCAACGAAATTCAAGTTGGAACCTTTTTCATTTTGGCTTGGGATTGATTGAACTTATTTTTAGGTCTCTGAAGAAAATAGGTTGGTGTTTCATTGCAAGGCGGCCACATCTTCAGAAAGATCCACTGCCCAGAGGCAAATGGAATCCGTTGGGGACTTGCTGCAATTGTTTCTTCCTGGATGCTCGCAAGTCAGAAGAATATTGCAAGCCAGGGTCCCAATTATTAAATACTACCAGCAGTTGACCGATGTGGAATGTGATCTGTCGATGAGTAATATGTAAGTGACTTTATTTTTTCTGCGAGCTTTTAAGTTGTGTTTTTTTAGGTCCGGGGTGTACATGTCGGATTTGTTGCATATTTATGGTTCCATCGACGGCAGGGTGCGACCGTTGGTTTTTACGATTAAAAAATGGGCAAGCGAGGTGGCCCTAACTAGCAATTTTCCAGGAAGATGGGTAACCAATTTTTCTTTGACACTTCTTGTGTTGGCCTTTCTGCAGAAACCCATCACGTCGCCCCCTGTGCTACCATCGGTTAACACCTTGATAAAAAATGCTGGTGAGAGTTCATAAATCAGAAGGAATTAGGAAATTTTTGTTTTTTAAATTAATGTTGGCAGTAATTACATTTTACATCTGACAAGTTAATTTTATATTGATAATTTCACAAAATTGGCCATTTTCCATCATTGCACCATTTCACAAGGAACTTTCTATGAGGAAAACAAATTGAAAAATTGTTTACCAGTTCAGAAAATTGTTTTTTGGGAATTAAACATTCTGTCACAACTGCAGATTATGTTACTAAGTCCTTTATTACTACTGCCAACATATTAAAAAAAAACTTCCAGCTAGGAAATTATTGTTTTTTAAGTTTATGTTGGCAGTAATTACATTTTACATCTGACAGTTTAAGGTTCTACTAGTAATTTCGCAAATTGACCATTTTCTATCTTTATACCATTTCACAAGTAACTTTTTATAAGAAAAACAAATTGAAAAATTTTTACCAACTCAGAAAATTGTTTGTTGGGAATTAAACGTTCTGTCAAAATTGTGTAGGTTACGATACTAAGTCCTTTACCATTACTGCTAACAATTTTAAAAAAAAATCTCAGCTAGGAAATTAGTTTTTTAAATTTATGTTGGCAGTAATTACATTTTACATCTGACAGTTTAAAGTAATTTCGCAAAAATGACCATTTTCTATTTTTGTACCATTTCACAAGTAATTTTCTATAAGAAAAACAAATTGAAATTTTTTTTACCAACTCAGAAAATTATTGCAGTGCACATTTTCATAGTGTGCTCAGGTCAATTTTTTTTTCCGACTTATGTTAGAATCCAAATTTTCATAAAACAATTTTTCCAAAACAAATTGAAATTTTTTTACCAACTCAGAAAATTATTTTTTGAGAATTAAGCATTATGTCAAAACTGTGCAGGTTATGTTACTGAGCCCTTTACCATTACTGCCAAAAAATTTAAGAAAAAATTCACAGCTAGAAAATTGTTTTTTAAATTTATGTTGGCAGTAATCACATTTTACATCTAAGAGTTTAAGGTTATATTAGTAATTTCGCAAAAATTACCATTTCCTATTATTGTACCATTCCACAAGTAACTTTCAATAAGAAAACAAATTGAATAAATTTTTACCAACTTAGAAAATTGTTTTTGGGCATTAAACATTCTTTCAAAACTGTACAGGTTATGTTACTAAATCCTTTACCGTTACTGTCAACATAAATTTAACAAAATAATAATTCTCAGCTTGCAACGCTCCTCCTGGTTTCAAAACTGATTCATTACAAATTTTTTGATTTCGTTTAGGACCGGACGACAAATACTTCACAGAAGATGGCACAAACTGCACGTTTTTGCGCGACATAAGAAAATTAAATTACCAAACAACCAACACCGAAAATTTGGAGAGTTTGTTGCAACAATTTTTCGAATACTATTCGCAGTTCGATTTCGCATCGATGGCGGTTTGTTTAAACGAAGGGCAGCCCATCCCGAAACCGGAACATAGCGCTCTGTACATCGTCAACCCTTTAGAAAGAGGCTTAAATGTCAGCAAAAACGTAAGTTTGGAGGAATTGGAACGATTGAGGGTTGAAGTGCGCAACGCCGCTTGGATATTAGAATCACAAGAAAATAAAACGCCGTCTTGGGGAATCTTGTCGGTGTTTGAAAGTAAAAAGAGGCACTCGACTGTAAGTTTCATGTCACCATCTCAGCAAGGCAGATTAATGGAAATCAGTGCTCTGTTTGAGGGGGACTCCCCGGAAAATGTCCAAACTGTAGATTATAAAAACATTAATGTGAAGCAGCAGATAGGGGCTATAAGGAAGGACACCAAGCAGAGAATTAAATTGTTAGAAAATGATAAAAATTTGAAAAACAAACGAAAACTGCCGACGTAATGGCTAAATTAATTTTGTACTATCAAAAAATTAATAAAAATAAGTTCCAAGCGATTAAAGGTATATATTGTACAAACAGTTCCTTTATTTTAGTCAACATACAATTATTTATATTTCATCAGGAAACTTCAACATTTAACGACTTTCAGCTCTTTTTCTGACCACTCTTGAAATCTCTCATAAAAAAACAGTTTCAAGCAATTAAAGGTATATTTCACTATTGTTACAATTCATTGAAAGGTTGCAATTCATATCTCAACAATATTTCCTAATATAAATATAAAAATATTCATTTACGGCAATCATACAGAGTGGCCGTAAATTAATGTGGTTCAAATGAGCTATTAAATTTTAAAGAAGTATTGTTTTGGAAGCACTGCAGCCAATTAAAACGGTAACAACTACAAGAACTCACTTAACCAGCATTCATTTACGCTCACTTTGTACAAAAGATGACTAATAAATTAATTTGCCTATTGTTTGTTAAAATGACCAAAATTGGACCTTTTTTCATTAACATTTTATTCAGTTTGTACAAACGGTTTCTTTATTTTAGTCAACATGAAATTATTTATATTTCATCAGGAAACTTCAACATTTATCGACTTTCAGCTCTTTTTCTGACCACTCTTGAAATCTCTCATAAAAAAAACAGTTTCAAGCAATTAAAGGTATATTTCACTATTGTTACAATTCATTGAAAGGTTGCAATTCATATCTCAACAATATTTCCTAATATAAATATAAAAATATTAATTTACGGCGATCATACAGAGTGGCCATAAATTAATGTGGTTCAAGTGAGCTATTAAATTTTAAAAAAGTATTGTCTTGGAGGTATTACAGCCAACCAAAACAATTATAACTACAAGAACTCACATTCATTTACGCTCACTTTGTACAAAAGATCACTAATAAATAAAGTTGCCTATTGTTTGTTAAAATGACCGAAATTAGACCTTTTTCCATTAACATTTTATTCAGTTTGTACAAACAGTTCCTTTATTTTAGTCGACAAGCAATTATTTATATTTCATCAGGAAACTCAACATTTAATGGCTCTCCCCCTTTTTTCCGGCCACTCTCTTGAAGTCTCCCATGTTGGTCGTGTTAATCGGAGACCCAATTATCGCAAAGTGGTCGATTTGAGTGACATCGTCTCCCGATTGGTTGTCTTTGAAGAAGAACTGAACATTTTGCACGTTTTGAAATTTGACGTAACGCAAATTAACAGCATTTCCATCCAAATCATCCGGGCTGAAGCTGTTGAAACCAAAAAAAGGGGTTTAAAAAATCACGCAGGGGAATATGTGCTTACCATAACTCTTGAACGGCGGTGTAGCTCTCGGCCATATCGAAGTCTAATGTTCGAGGTTGATTGATGAAGATTTTAATGTTTTTTGGGCCTTTATCGGCCGGCGCTTTAATTCTCAAACTGTGGATTTTTACGGATTGATTGAAAGTAAGTGAAAGAATTAGCTGAAAGATTGATTGTTAATTTAAAGTCGTAAGTGGTTTCGGTGAGTACCTGTTCGTCACAATCCGATTGTAAGGAGCCGCCACCGGCTGCAAGACACTCCACAAAGGGGTGGTCGTCGCTCTCATTCAAGCATTCACAGCTGGCCTTTAGGATGAAGGGCGCCAAGTCCATCTAAACAAATAATATTAAATGTAACAAAATTGTTTCAATTGATAATTTTTAATGTGTTGTAGCAAATTTCGTTAAACAGATTAATTTTTTTTTACTCTTCATTTTTGCAATAATTTTTTAAACCATATAATTTTGGAATAGAGCATGAAAAGATATTTCAAATGAGCCCCCCATCCCATTTAAAATTGGGGGGGGGGAACTGTCACTCGAAGGGAGTTGAGGTTAGATGAAATTTTCACTTTACAGTATATCATGTGATAAGCTAAAAATAACGTGTTTCTGAATTTTTTCTCAATATGTGCCTTGGACAGTTAAAAGGGGCCTATCGTCCGAAAAAAAAAAAAATTGGCAGTTGGTTTCATTAAAAAGAGTGTACTTTTTTCTATCAGAATAGTCAAAAAAGTAAAAATCGATTTTTTCGAACGATAGGTCCTTTTTAACTGTCCAAGGCACATATGCACAATAATTGACTCGGAAACCGTTGAACCGATTTTGATGAAATTTTCAGGAAAACTAACATAATTTGGAGAGCGTTCCTGTGAAGTTTGGTGCCGATCGGGGGGAGGGGGGAACAAGATTTTTCGCATAGAAAGAAGTGTCTTAAAGCCACCAAATTTTGCACACAACTGCACCTTAGTGGGGGGGTTAATTTAATGCCGATTGGGGGGGTCGCCCAAAAAAATTCTCACAGAAAAGTGTTCTACAGTCACCAAATTTTGTACACAAGTGCATTTTAGTGGGGGGAGTATCACTGAAACATATTTTCGCATAGAAAGAAGTGTCCTACAGCTACCAAATTTTGTATACAAGTGCATCTTAGTAGGGGGGGGGAGCTTATCGCCCAAACATATTTTCACATAGAAAGAAGTATCCTACAGTCACCAAATTTTGTACACAAGTGCATTTTAGTGGAGGGGGTATCACTGAAACATATTTTTGCATAGAAAGAAGTGTCCTACAGCTACCAAATTTTATATACAAGTGCATCTTAGTGGGGGGGAGAGCTAATCGCCCAAACATATTTTCACATAGAAAGAAGTGTCCTACAGTCACCAACCTTTGCACACCGAGTGAAGCCGGGTACTTCAGCTAGTAAATTCTAAAACCAAATGAAATGAAGTAAAAACTATTTAATAAATGAAATAAATAAATAACAGCTTTAAAATTTAAAAAACGAGTTTTCAGCACGTAAATTTGGGGCCACATCTCCACAAACAAGCAACCGAACAATTTAATTCATTTCCGGATCACTGATGGCAACTTTAACATAATCTGCCACAACAACCTCCTGCAAACAGTTTTATACAAATCGCACGAAATGCAAAACTTCCCCAAACAAATTTCTGGATCTATCAAACAAAGACTTACATGTCCAGCGACCGACTCGGCTTCATCCCCTTCGTCGCTGCCGTAATAATGCTGAATTTTCGTCTCGAGCGCTGTCGCATCGGCCCCTTGCAAACGATCAACTTTTGTCTGCAAACAAATTTATGAATCCGTGGATTAACCAAGATTGGCGCACTCACCCTATTGCGGTAGAAAATGAATGTTGGCATCGCAGACACTCCTTGAGCGGCCGCGGTTTCTTGACACTTGTCGACATCGATTTTTAAGAATAGCGCTTTCGCGTATTTGGTTGATAACTGTTGGAATACCGGCGCCATTCGCTGGCAGGGGCCGCACCTGGTGGTGAATCGTTTTGTAAGGGTTGTGGGGGCGCGATTTGGTACTCACCAACTCGCAGTGAAATCTGCGACGACCAGCCTCGCCGCCGCTCCATTCAATTCAGACTGAAAATGAGCTTCGTCGTTTATTGCTCTAACGGATCCCATTTTTCTAGATTTAACAAAAACTGGCAGATAACCACAATGACTGGCAAACCAAACTTTTGACAGCTGCCTCGTCACAGGCGGCTTTGAAATTTTTGGAATCTACTGTGCGTTTGAACTACTTTATGAAATTTAAATAAAATTAATTTCAAACTTTAATTGTAAGTATACTTTATTATTACATTCAAAACATTACTTTATAATCTAATAATGCATGAAACTTATTGTAGAAGATTGAAAATTTTTTTAGATAACACAAATTGTTTGCCTATATACAGGTGATCCCTAAAAAACGTCCCACGCTCTAACTCGGTTATTTATTGCCCGATTTTAGAAACAAAAATATATAATGATTAGTCAAGTAAGTACTACAAGAATGTATTAATTTGGATTTTTTCCCACATTAACTTCAATGTGAAGCGACAGTCAACTTTTTTTTTCAAATGACAATGTATATGTCGCAGACGGATTGTAGAATCCACCACAATACAAACCGGCTAGCCGCATTATAAAATGGCTCGGTTTTGTAAATCGGGTGGTTAACGTTTAGGCGGGTTGTAATACGGCTAAACGTTAGTCAGCCTTACTGTAAAGACGTTTCGCGTTCTCCAATGCAACAAAATGACGGGTCGCCGTTTTATAAAACGAAAAGGGACTTTATATAAAGAAAACCTTTCCTTGTAGCTATGACAAATATAAAGTCATAACTATAAGAAAAAGGTTTAACTCAATATAAAAGGTTTTTTTTTAATAAAATGTCTAACAATTCTTCCTTTTTCAAACGGACTGAGTTATTCAGCAATTCATAAAACACCTAAAATTTTCAGTCAAATTGTAAAAATTCTCTGTTCATTCTATATTTTACAATCTCCCCAATCATTTAGAAAACGACTGAATTTACAATTCGCCGTCGACATCTACAATAAGGCTGATTGTCGCCCTACATTACTACACATGCTCAACATTCTGGCTAAACAATCTGCCTAAACGTTAATCAGCCGTTTTACAAAACAGAGCTGCTTTGTAAAGCGGCTAGCTGCTTCATATTGCGGCGGATTCTACAATATGGCTGCGGCATGTACACCAAAGTTTAAGTTAAAGTTAAAATTAGCTTGTTCAATGGTCCACAAGAGAACCAGAAAAATAAAAAGTTTTCAGTATTTATTTTGTACAATATCTAGTAAAATTATTAAAATTTTGTGTTGTAGGTAGTATTCATTCAAGTTTTTTGAAAGTTTTTCTGCTCAAAACTTTTTTTTTTAATGTTTATGGCATAACAACTTATAATACACTTGGAAAGGCTATAATTTATTACCAATTTTAACTTAAAATTTAAAAAACGCGTAGAATTTTCTTTTGCGGAGTCGGACTCCGCTGCGACCACTAATGTCTCAAAAAATGTGCGACAATTGGAAGGTTAATAAACGAAATTAATAAATAAACAAACTTCCGTTCTTGGTGGGG
The DNA here is from genome assembly GCA_949768715.1 of Dascillus cervinus. Lineage (NCBI taxonomy): Eukaryota > Metazoa > Arthropoda > Insecta > Coleoptera > Dascillidae > Dascillus > Dascillus cervinus. Next base: position 2,435,714 of record OX458318.1, on the reverse strand, counting down.
GATGCCCGGAATTATCTCGACCGCTTACATGACTAACTGTAATACAAACAATTTTGCGACGTAGTTATCTAAACATTCCGCTGAGTTTGCATCGACAAATTTATATCTCGGTTTATAAATTCAATGGTACAGCGTTGTCGCACACACAAATAATCGAAAATAGGTAAGTTTTGTAGTTTTCAGCGTAAAATTTAGTTTTATTTGCGCCTATTCACTATCGCAATACTCGGCTGTAGTCAATATCGCTGATATTACGGTTTACAGATAAAAGCTGGGACTTCCTGCCGATTTTGCATTTAATTATTTATATTATACATCCGAAACAGTGATAACAAAAATTCAAAACGACGCGAAATACATTTTATTCGCGGCTAGCGCCCTGTTTGATAGGCACTGGTTTATAGCGCGTTATCAGCTAAACTTAATAAGTTTGAAAATATATCAACTAAACTCACTTATTGTATGCAAGCAAGGTGTAAATTTTACAGATCGATAATTCACCAGTGTTAATTTGTAGTTTTTGCAGATTTTCAACCATTTTTAAACCACATTTTAGCCCTTGCTCCACCTCGTTCGTCAAAGTTCACACTCGCTGATATCATCCACTTTCGACTCTTGTTATGAAACATACTATTCCACAATTGTAGTGGTGCAAGATAGTTTCCAACATGCCCTCGTTAATTATATGTAATTTAAAAAAAGAAATGCCAATCGTAAACGTTGTAAATTGGCCTTTGTATCGAATTCGTCCTATTTGAAAATCGCTTAACCCTCCGTTACTAACGTGCAGACATAGGACCTCGTTACCAACTTCGGTCTCGGAGACCAATATTTTGAAAGAAGAAAATTCTGATTTCAGCGTATTATTTTCTGAACTTTTTCACTAGGTTTCAATAAAATACTTCCTGTTCTGACAAAATAACAAATTTAATTCTTTCTTTTTGCATAAGATTAAAAAACGACAACAAAATAACTAAAATTCTAGATTTTTCAACAACAAAATATTTAAATAATTCTAAACGATTGAAAAAGTTAATTAGTTGTCAAAATCTTAAAAATTGTAATTAATAAAATAATAACGTTTAGGAACGTCGTTGACCGGAACTGTACTCACTGTTGACGTAAAATAACTAGACAAGAAGCTACCTGAATGTACGACTTAGTTCAATTGTAATCGTAAAATTACAAATTGGCCGGTCTCTGAGACCGCACGTTAGTGACGGAAGGTTAAGAAGCTACGTAAAGCGAGACTACGTATAACGAGGGATGGGTGTACTTCCTCGACGTTGAATGAAGTAAATTCAGTAAATTTCAAATATGTTTTTTAATTGTACATTATACTTTATTATTACATTAAAAATGCTACCCTAAAATAAATAAAGAAACTTCCATTTTTAGTGGGGGATCCCCGGAATTATCTCGATCGCATTGGGTGACTAATCTGTAATACAAACAGTGTTGAGACGTAGTTATTAGATCATTTCGCTGAATGTGCATCGACAAGTTTATCGGACAGTCTCAATTTGAAATTGGTGCAGCGTTGTCGTACACACACAAATAATCGAAAATAGGTAAGTTGGTGTTTTGTACTTTTCAGCGTAAAATTTATTTTTATTTGCGTCTATTCATCAAATTTTTCCTTGTATTTGTTTTTAATTTGTAGTTTTTTTTACGGAATTTTAAGGACCATGTCCCTTTTAAACGACATTTTGGCCCTTGCTCCACCTGAATGGGAAGAGGCTTCCTATGCAGACAAACGATTTGTGTTAAAAGATGTTGATGAAACGACACCTGAATTTGGAAATGTGAAAAGCAAGTTAAGTTCGCTGTGGGAAATTGAGAAGATTCAAAGAATACAACATCCTTACGCTTATGGAAGATTTTTAATTAGGAAGAAGCAGTTAGAGTCGAGGTCTCAATGTCCATCAGAAGTAAGCACTTCTTTTAAATTGCAAATTAAATGTTTTAATAATTTTAGGCCCACAACCTCGAGTTTGTAACTGACGAAAATCAGTTGGAAACTATCTTGAATTACAATTGTGACTATAGAAGAGGCGGTGTTTGCACAATTTCAGGAAGCTCTGCTTTGGTTATTATGGTACATTTTATGCAATCCAGTTCATCTGATTCTAATTCGTATCCTGAATATCTGATTACGCGTAAACCTAAAACTGTGCCAACTGAAACTGAAAGAATCTGTGCTCAGCTGGCTATGCTTCAGTTGCCTCGTCTTTATTGAGTTTTAAAATCTGTTACAATAAATGCAAGTCTTCTAAGTTGCATGTATTACTATATTATAAGGTAGAGTTTTTAATGTAGTAATAAAGTATTATGTACAATTAAAAAAGTGTTTGAAATTTACTGAATTTACTTCATTCAATGTCGAGGAAGTACATCCATTCTTCGTTATACGTAGTCTCGCTTTACGTAGCTTCTTAACCCTCCGCTACTAACGTGCGGTCTTACAGACCGACCATTTTGTAAATTACGATTAAAATTAAACTAATTAGAAATTTAACTTGCACATTCAGATAGCTTCCTCTCTAGTGATTTTAGGTCAACAGTGCGTACAGTTCCGGTCAACGACGTGGCGTTATTTATTTATCAGCAGATAGGTCTGTGAAACCGAGGTTTGTATTCGTGTAATAAAGACCGCCGCATGGATAAGAGACCTTTTTGTTTTTTTTACCTATCGTTAGCCGATGGTTTTATTTTATTGTGCAATGAATGTAGCAGACATCAATTCATATGTCATTTATAAAGCTAATAAAATAATACTGACAAATTTAGTTGATAAGTTTTCTCGGAAAGGCTTGGATTAGATTCCCAGAACACTTCATTTTAGGTTGTTACAAATATGTGATACCGCGTGGAGATAATGTTGGACGATGTATCTGTCGCAGACGGATTGTAGAATCCGCCGCAATACAAACCGGCTAGCCGCATTATAAGACGGCTGATTAACGTTTAGACGGATTGTAATATGACTAAACGTTGATCAGCTTAGTTGTAACGACATTTCGCGTTCTCCAATGCGAGTAAATGAAACGTCGCGTTTTGTAAAACAGCGAAAGATTGAAAGATTGTTAGGCATTTTATAAAAAAGAAATCTTATAGTTATAACAAATATGAAAGTCATAACTATAAGGAAAAGGTTTAACTCAGTATAAAAGGTTTTTTTTATAAAATGTCGAACAATTCTTCAGTGCTTTACCAAACGGCGATTCGTGAAACATTAAAAATTTTCAGTGACATTGTAAAAATTCTTCGTTCATTCTATATTTTACAATCTGCCCAGTCATTTAGAAAACACGACTAGGCGTTTTATAAAACGACTGAATTTATAATTTGCCACAGACATTTACAATAAGGCTGATTCTCGCTCTACATTACATATTGTTAACATTCCGGCTAAAAGTGGGTCGCCGTATTATTGAACGTGTTGTTATAACAATCTGGCTAAATGTTAATCAGCCGTTTTACAAAACAGAGCTACTTTGTAAAGCGGCTAGTCGTTTTGTATTGCGGCGGATTCTACAATATGGCTGCGACATATCTATTGTTCAAGCAAGAAAAACAGGAAAACTAGATACAGTTGTTACAAATGCTCTAATCATGTGTTTAGAGCTGTACTGTTGTTGAAAGTGCTTTTTTTTTTCTATTATATTTTTTTCATAAACATTATTATTTTATTAATTACAATTTTTAAGATTTTGCCAAAGAATTAACTTTTTCAGTTGTTTAGGATTATTTAAATATTTTGTAGTTTAAAAATCTAGAATTTTAGTTATTTAGTGGTCGTTTTTTAATCTTATGCAAAAAATGAATTAAATTTGTTATTTTGTCAGAAAAGGAAGTATTTTATTGAAACCCAGTGAAAAAGTTTAGAAAATAATACTTGTAAATAATGTTCTTCTTTTAAAATATTGGTCTCTAAAACCGAAGTTAGTAACAAAGTCTGCACGTTAGTAGCGGAGGGTTAAGCGATTTTCATCCCTAGGGTACCTTTTCGTTTAAAAGTAATGTTTAAATATTAATATTTCGCACTGAAGTTCAGGCAACCAGTAAAACACCAAGTGCCACTGGTTGTCTAAAATTAGGCGTGGAACTACTTGAAACCAGTACCCAATGAATAATGAATTACATAAATTTAATAATTTGTACGTTTATTCAGTTTGGTACACATTTTATAATCTAATGAGTTATACTGACATTTTTAAAATCGCAATCCACTCATGTAGGCAGATAAATCGTCCTCCTCATATTGCACAGTGCTCAGATCTTGGAACGTTCTACATTTGATCAGGTATTCCGGATACAAATCAGCTTCGGAAGATTCGGATGGCAGAGTGCGCACTACTATCACATCGAAAAAAGGCTTCCCCACGAAAGTCTTGGAAACGCCACCTCTTCTTGCATCACAATTGTGGTTCAAGATGTCATCCAACTTATCCTTGTCAGTTACGTAAAAATAGTCTCGTCCCTTTCAAAAAAAAACAACATTAGTTTGTTATTTGAACCAAATGCAACTGTTTACCTCTCCTTTGCGTTGTCGCCTCTTTTTTAGGTGCTGTTTTCTGATTTTGAATCGGCCATAAGCAAATGGATGTTGGATTCTTCGCAGTTTGAGGATTTGGTAGTTGTAGTCCACTGAATTCAAGTAACTGTCTACGTCGTAAAATTCAGCTGATCTTTTGTCGACGTTTTTTAAAACGTATCTGTTGTGCTGATAACAGGCTTCGTCCCATTCGGGTGGGACGCGGTCTAAGATTTCGTACAACAAATTCATGTTAGGTTAAAAGCTGCAAGTTGCGCCGAAGTGACTTATTGCCGTACAACCTCCTCGTATAGGCCTCCAAAGGTCAGCTTTATAACTTTCACTTATTTAAACCTTCCCGCCAAACCCTTCACTGCAAACGAGCGATTAACTTTTACTCACTTGGTTTATTTTGTATTAATAAATAATAAAAAATAAAAACACGATTTTAATGGATTATGCAAATGCGCAACTGCATATAAACAACATGAATCACTTTCCAGATGGTTTCTTATCTAACTTTGTGGCTGCACACTATCGCCGAACAAACATTTATAAAACTGTTGACCAAGCGATTGAGGCGCGACCGAGATAAATACCACAGATGATATAACATAAATGGATAAATACCGGCTGTAATGAACGCTGAATTGCAAATAGCAATTCGGGGATTCCCCGACTATTTCCGGTGCGTTTCAAAGTAGCTAATTTATCTAAAAATTGTATTTATGGACAAAATTGTTGCATATTTATATAATTTTTAACATATTTATAAAATTATGAAGTAAAACTATAAATACATGTTAAAAAATATATCTATAAACGTAAATTTTAGCTAAGAATAAAAGACCACTGAAGTATATACGGTTGTATGTGTAGCAGGCGGAATAAATCGACCAGTGGTAAGTGGGTGGCCGAATAATCAGGCGGTAAGATATATAAAATTTTTCAGTTTTTTAATGAATTAACTGTTATACAGGGTGTTATAAGTTTTGCCCCCAAAATAGTTTGTCGATTCCCATAAATTGCAGGAATGATTTTTTATTAGTGAGGAACAAGAAAAAGAAAATTAAAAAATCAGGCTTTCTCCCAATTACTAGTTATTTAATTTATTAGTTTTTTTGACGTACAAAGATTAGGGTATTTTTACACCATTTAGTGTATTTGAATTAATTTTATCAAGTTACGTTTATACATAAAGACATAAAGGCATACAGGTGACCAAATTATCCAACAATAGGATCAGTTATACTTGACTTATTATTTACGGCAGTTGTTGTAAACTAAAAAAGTTGAAGAACACAAAATACACTTTACAGGGCCATCAATTTTTTTTTCACAAATTTGGCATGCATGGAGCTAGAAGGGCAACATTTTGAGCATATTTTGCAAAATAATAAACTTAATATTAAACATTTCTCTATTTTTATTATTTCGAAGGTAATTTAAGAAGACGGTTCTGGTGAAAACCGAAATGCTGTCCCGCTCCAGTTTGACGGGTTGGCCATAAACTATTGTGATGCTGGTTAACCTTACTTTCAAGTCCTAAATAATAGAAATTTTCGCATTTTCACCTAACTAACTCAAAAACTTGCCAATCAAGTTGCAAATATCAATGCTATAAACGATTTGTCACATTCTGAAATAAAAAACTACACGAATTTATTCTCAAAACTCTTTTTTTTGTGGATTCAAATAAAAATATTTTATAAGTTTTCTTGCACTGATGGGAAGTGTACATTTCAATTGATGTAACATGTCAATTGTATATCTTCTTCTCAATTTTTAACAAATAAACACCCTGTATAACTTTCAACTACTTAAGGGATCGTTTAAGGATCGCCTCACTAGTAAAAATTGAAAATGTAGATTTGGTATAATTTTGAAAATGTAGTATGTAATCTATGTGTTAAGTATCACTTAGAATATTTTTAAAAAATACAATTTTTCTAGTATTTTTCTTCAATGTTGGCAATACCAGTGGTATTAGAAATATACTCAAAACATTGTCACAAAATGCAATGTCCCGACCGTCACTTTGGTATGCCTCCAAAGCGAGTTTATTGAAGACTGATAAAAATTTAAGTATATTAATAACAACAGTGACGTTAAATTTGTGTTATGTTAAAAGTCAAAATTATTATACATGAAAACCCTCATGAATTGGTGGAAACCGCATTACATTCTCTCATAATTAAAACCTGGAACTGAGAGGTTAATTAATAATAACATATTTTGATTGATTCAACCCATTAAATAACAAGTATCAATATAAGTAAGTTAAATTAGGAAGAATTGAGAAATCCGTAAGTTTGGTTGCCTATATTGTGCGATTCAACGTTTCTTGAAGACTTAATATAATCAATATATTCAAATTTTGGCGGGAAATTGAAACAAGGCTCAAAGTTTCAATAACTTTTATTAGGTATCTACACATAATTAAAATAGACATTCTGCAATACAACAAATGATCATCGATTGAAAATTGCCTAACATTGTTTATACATTTTACAGTTAACACCGAAGTTCCCCTAAAATAGTTATTGTCTTACACAACAGTATTTCAACGCAAACTCAAACATAACTTGTAACGCAAACGTTTTCTATTCTAAAGTTACAAGTGCACGTCTGCAAACCACCCGGGGGATGTTTCCCGGTCGATCTGCACCCGCTCCAGGCGTGCACATAGTAGAAAATGAAATATTGACTTCAAGTAGGAAATAGACTTACAATTACACACTGAACGACACCTCAGGGGCGCACGTCCTCGCGAGCACGACGGGCGTACTCGCGCAGGTGTCGCGCACAAGATTACACCACATTCAATGCTAAAAGCGGTTGAAATGCTACTTGTAACGAGCAATACAATCTATCTACTTTTATGTACAATAATGGAAGACTCGCGATTTTGCCCTTTTGTGGCTACATTTTGGGGCCTTAGCTACACAATACAAAATAGACTAATTTAGAATCAAGCAGGTACATTGATTTTATCGATTCAAAAGTTTGCATAATGAGACAATAAGAATTAAACAATAAATAAATTTAAACAAAGGACCTGTCGGTCCACCGAACAGATAGTGCTGACTAAAAAAAACAATTAAGCGGAGTTGTCGTCCGCCACCATGGGAAGGATATCACAATTACAAGCAATGCCACCTTCACCTATAGCGCACTGTTGCCTGCACCATTCCTCCCAGTCTATGTCGTTTCTAGTCGAGTCCTGCTTGTACTCGCCGACGTCGGCGAGCTTGGTATTTTTATAAACCTGGCACGTTTGGCAGCCATGGATCTTGACGTTATAATTGAGGCAGAAGTAGCTGCATATCTGGTCGTAGTCGACTCTGAACGTGGGGTCGATCCTCTGGGAGGAATAGTCGCACTGGCAGAGCGGGTATCCCAATTGATTTTTGCAGAGGATCGGACAGGCGTCGCGACGCGTCGTCGTACTTATAACACGAGATCTGTTGGGGAACTGAAGAGGCAAGCCTCGGGGTAAGATGTCCAGGCAACTTTCACTGCAGGGTTCGCCGCCCAAACCAGACATGCACAAGGCGGCGCAGATGCGTCGCGCTTCTGACGGCGTCGTTATTGGTTGCAACGTGGTCCGGTTGCCGTGGCTACTGATGTGTTTGGAAAAGGCGACGCCTACCACCAGCAGCAGAGGAAGTATCGACATTCTGCAAAGTTATGACGGGATTAAATTAATTTTGTTTGGAGGGGGGGAAGGGGGGTCGCCTCGCAATTGTGCTGGAAAATTTTCGTGCGACTGTAATGAAATTCGCATTGAAATGGGAAATAATTCCGATAGGTACCACCACCCACTAAAACTAAAATATGAATTACCATTAATTACATTTAATGAAATTATTTTGGAAATTTCACCCAAATTTAAGTATTTAGGAATAATATTCGACTCCAAATTACGATTCCATGAACATTTTTTATACTTAAAATGAAGAAGGAACCCTTTTACACAAAAATTATTACAATTTGCGAAAAATAAATATGGCATTAATTCTAGATCTCTGGTATTAATATATAATGGAGCAATAGTTCCCATTCTCACATACGGATGTATAGTATGGAACCATGCTATAAATAGTAAATATAATTTAAACGTTTTTGAAACCATTTAAAGGAATTTTTGTAAAAGGATTACCAAATCATATAGAACAGTATCAAGTGATGCATTGAACGTTATTGCTGGTATTAAGTCAATACAGATTAGGATAAAGAAATTAGCAACCATGCAGTCTATAAAAAAAAATACGAACAAATTATTTATACCACCTTACTTGGATATAATGAAATTAAACCTAAATCAAATAGAAAAAGATATAAATTATTACGAAGTAAAAGATTTTAGAAACACAATAATAACTTCTTTAGAAATTACAACGGATTACATTTTTTATATATCGTTTACTAAGACAGTTCATTCATCAGGGTCATTATTCGTACTACAATAACACAATAAAAAATAAAAAACAATATAAAATACATTACTTATGCACAAACACTCAAATTGAATTATACATACTAAATGAAATTTTTACATACGTAATACTTCACATTAAACAATACAATAATCATTCATTTACAATTATATTAAATTACTTTGGAACGATTAAAAAACTAAAAAACATATACTCAACAAACCAACAAATTCAAAACATCCCTTCATATTATAAAAAATTCTTCATCAATCACTTTAAAATTTCATGTTCAAAAAATAAATGATAAAATTAAAATAAATTTGTTAAATTTGTCATTTTTAATAATCAATTCTCATCGTATCATTTCATTTGATAAATGTACACTATATACAATAAAACAAAATTTGAAAAAAATAATCAATGAAGAGTGGATCACAATTTGGATAAATACAAACAAAGCTATCACAAAATTATTTTTTCCTACAGTTAATCACAGAACACAAAATATTACATTTCAAGCAGATTTTTATATAACACAATTCATAACGGGTCATGGGAAATTAAATGCATATCTCTTTCGATTTAAAATAAAATCAACTCCTCTTTGTGAAATTTGTAGTGTAACTGATGACATTCATCATAGGATTAACAATTGTGTTAAATATAGAGAACCTCAAAATAAGTTAAAATTTGATGGGGTTTATTATAAATTAATGAATAGCGATAATTTTGAAGCCTTCCAAATCTTTTGTCACGATATTATCAAATAAAATTAAAATTATAATTTATTATCAAATGTTCTTATAGTTATGTTGTTTATAGTTTTAAGTTAAATGTTAATTCAAATTAAATTTTAAGTTATGTTAATTTGGTATTTATTAAGTTTATTTATTGTTTCTTATATAATTTAAAAAATGTAGCATCCTTAATAAGGATGGAAAGCATTCAATAAAATACCACCCACTTGTGTCGAATTTTGCTTGTTTTCTAAAATCTGGTAATGGGAAAATCGAATTTTGTCTGAGTAGATAGGCAGTGGCGGTTCTGGGTCATAGGCTTTTTTTTTCCTGTGGAATTTTTCGACGCCATGAGAATTTGTGATGATTAGTAATGTCTTCTTAGCAATAATAGACTAGTCCATTAATATTCAATTAGTTGGTCCATTTGAGTGAAACTCTTATATTGACACTTAAATGGCATTTATCACGTGAGGATCTTATTGTTTTCCAAGGCATGCTAATTTTTTTTACTGGAAGCTCGACTTATTTTTATAAAATAATTATTTTTTCTCCTTAATATTACTGCAAGGTCAAATTATTAGATATCATTGGATTTAGAAAAAATCTAACACAATAAATAAAAAGATGTATACATTGCAATTTGAAAAATATAGTTGACTGTCGCTTCATATTGAAGTTAACGTGGGAAAAATCCAAATTAATATATTCTTGTCTCGACTAATCATTTATATATATTTTTTCCGAAATCGGGCAATAAATAACTGAGTTAGAGCGGGGGACGTTTTTTTAGGAATCGCCCTGTATAAATACGTACAGGTTGTCGCAAAGAATTTGGAAACGTTAGCATATTCCACAGATATTTTACATAATATTTAGAAAACTTGAAATTATAAGGTCCTTAAGAAGACATTACTAGTTATCACAAATTTTCAGTAAGCTAATTTCCCACTAAACCTAATTACATATTAAACTAATCACCTCATGACGTTAGGAAATTCAACAAATATTTTACATATTATGTAAAAAATTTGAAAGCGCATAGTTAATTAGCAGTTGTGCGCCTTGACTCTCATTATTTAACCGTTTCATTAAGATACAACGATTAGAACGTTTATTAACACACCCCGTGACCTTGAAATTATATGGTCATTAAGAAGATAATACTGGTCATTACAAGTTCTCAGTAAGCTAATTACCCACTAAACCTAATTACACATTAAACTTATTACCTCATGACGTCGGAAAATTCCACAGGAAAAAAAATGGCTGACTGACCCAGAACCGCCACTGCCTATCTACTCCTCTGAGATGGCATTTTAATTGACGAGATGTTAAGTATAATAAGCACGTGATATTGTATCATCTTACCCTAACGTTTCAGCGCAGACGCAATTCCCCTAGTAAACTCTAAATAAAGGAAAAAAATTACAGCTGGACTTACATTCTTATGATGTAATTAGTCATCGTAAGAAATGGATTGTCAGGATGGATCTGTTGAAAAATGCAGAAATTAATATTTTAATTGTTTTAAATTAAAATGATTATTAATAAAAATAATAAAATGATTAAAACTAATGATATTAATTTGATAAAAATGATCTTAAACATATTTTCCACATTAATTAATGGAAATAACAATAAATAGTAATAATAATAAATGATAAAATTTTTTCTTTATTATTTGTTAGTATAAGAACACGTTTATTACTTAGAATTAAATTAGCAATTAAATTAGTAATTCCTTCAAAAAAAGTTTAATTAGGGTAAATTCTGGTTAAAATTTTAAGTTGGCAATATTGTAACGACACCACTTTCAGCCACTACACTATTTTTAACCACTTTACTTAAACATCTGTTTATATTTTTCATTTAAAGTAACAATATTGACTCTTAGTGATTTAGTTAAGAAACAAGATGGGTCTGATCGCGCCAAAAGGAAGATCTATGATTGGCTGCTTGAAAGCCGTTTTTACGCTGATGGAAGTATGGAAAACAGGCAGTCGCCATATTGTCAGAACTTCGTGCTACCAGTTGTGTGTCTTTATTCGTTGTGTATCGTTTATATTAGTAAAAGAGAAACGGCTACGCCTTGAATTAAGGTAACACCACCTTATGAAAAAAAAAAACTAATATTAATTTAAATATAATACAATAAATGTAAATTATTTATATATAATTTTCCTGTTTTTTTTAACAACATGTGTGTTTTATTTGAAATACAAATATCGTTTCAACATTATCTACAATGTAATATAATTTTGTGAATTAAAAATTTGGCAGAAATGTTCCAGTGTAATTTGTTCTTTTTATTGTAATTCTCGAATTAAAAAATGAATTATAAATAATCAAAAATGGGCAAGATTTGCAGCATTTCAGCTTAAAAACTGCAACATACTAAAAAATATGAAGACTCAGTTCAACAAATAAATAGAGCAATGTGCTGCTGTCTTTACTCTATTCATCTTTTTCTTTGTTTCATTGCCTACTTGATTTTTTTGGTTAACTGCAATAAAAACTTGAAAATTGAATACGTAAGTTAATGTAGACACCTTTCTAATCAACAATTAAATCTAGGATAAGCAAAAATATTATTATTATCGCAAAATCGTGAATTGGTTAAAAACGCGATAATCAATCAAGGTCAAGTTTCAAGACAATGCAAATTTGGAGTGTCAAAAAAATTAAAAAATCGAAACTTGCCTAATAATAATAAAAATAGCATATTGTTTTATTAGAATTAAAAATGCCACTTTTTAACGAGTAAATTTTGTGTTTGCGAGGCGGAGCGCCGGCGGAGCCGAGCGAATACAAAATTGCGAGCAAAAAAAAGTTACTTTTCATCAGAATGAAACGTGCCATACAAATTTCAAAGTACTGATAAGCTGATATCCAAGTAGCCTCGATTTTATTTCAGACCAAAATTGGAAGACAATTAATTTAAAAAAAATTAAGCCTAGTATTGTGTATCAATTCATTTATTTTGTTGTACACACATCTGATACAGACTAATCTATAAATCTGTTGGTTACTCTACAAAGATTGCAATTCAGATTATCCCAGTTATCTAACAAGTAGTTACTATATCAAATCATCTCAACTTAACGTTTTTTTTTTTTTTTGTTTCAGACTGTTGAAGAGCGATTAATGAGATTTGTACTTAAAAATTCGCTCGATAACCGGCGATGAAAAAAACTGAATATCCAAATCCACCCTTAAAGTCGAGCTTGGTTAAATGTGTAACCAAGCAGAAAATGGCCGCCGGTCTGGTGTTGACATCCGACGTTGAATTGTTTGCAGGAACGAGGAGTGCATCGCGCTGCTCTGGCTCTGACTCGGATTTATGACATTTGGGGGAGCATGATATATTTGTTGGAAATGATGACACTTATTAAATAGTTTGCTTTACTAATACTTTAAGCTGAACATCACTGCTGCCAGATTCGCTACAAGTATAAGTGCGAAATTATTTTCAGCTTCGGAATTATTCTCAAACTAATTATCTAATTTAGTTCATGAAATTGGAGAAGTTCTGAATTAAAGTATTAACTGTTGGGCGAATTTCAAAACAGTAACATTATTTTATTTATTTAAATTTATTCCGTTTAAACAAATTCTTAACAGTATTATTGTGGTGTAAGTGTATTAGAATGCCGTTTGTTCAGTGACGAGGAAACAATTTTTTATTACTAACCTAAGGTCAATAATGAACAAATTTACATTTTTTGATGATCCTATTAGAATAATAGAGCGAAAATACTTATACTTATGGGCAGATACTATTTACTGACCTGTTATACATTCAAATCGTTGTTTAATTAAATTAATTTATTTTGAAAACTGGCCTATTTTATTATTATTATTTTAGCAGTTCTTCATTAAACGTTTCCTTAAATGCCAAAAGTATGAAAGGTAGAATTTTATATGTCTAATCGTACGATACACCATCTGCAAGTATTTCACCTTTGCGGCAAATCTTATTTTAGTTAACATCACTTAACTTTTAGGTAAATGGTCTACAATTTTTCGAATTTCTGGTGGTGTAATTACTATTTACTATTACTATTACCATTTAATGACCTGTTATACATTCAAATCGTTGTTTAACTAAATTAATTTATTTTAAAAATTGGCCTATTTTATTATTATTATTTTAGCAGTTTTCGTTAAACGTTTTTTTGAATGCCAAAAGTATGAAAGGTAGGATTTTATATGTTTAATCGTACGATACACCATCTGCAAGTATTTCACCTTCGCGGCAAATCTTATTTTAGTTAACATCACTTAACTTTTAGGTAAATGGTCTACAATTTTTCGAATTTCTGGTGGTGTAATTACTATTTACTATTACTATTACCATTTAATGACCTGTTATACATTCAAATCGTTGTTTAACTAAATTAATTTATTTTAAAAATTGGCCTATTTTATTATTATTATTTTAGCAGTTTTCGTTAAACGTTTTTTTGAATGCCAAAAGTATGAAAGGTAGGATTTTATATGTTTAATCGTACGATACACCATCTGCAAGTATTTCACCTTCGCGGCAAATCTTATTTTAGTTAACATCACTTAACTTTTAGGTAAATGATCTACAATTTTTCGAATTTCTGGTGGTGTAATTACAGTTTATACGTTCATTCATCATTTTTGTACAAAACTTGTACAAAGGAACAAGAAACTAGATTTAACTTTTATGTCAAGAAATGACGTATTTACAAATAACTGCCGTGCCATGTAATTTGTAATTTGTAATAAAAAATATTCTGAATTCAAATATCACCAGTGGCAGAAAAAAATGTATATACAGCCTTCAGGTAATAAAAAAGAACTTTTCCACCTATATACTATTTTGTGATTTGCAAGATTAAACGAAACATTGTAGGTAATTTTACAAAAATTATACTTTTTGTTTTTTACGATAAAAAAATTAATACCACCAGTTTGTGAAATAAACAAAATTTGAGAATAATAATTTAATATTTGCGACCAATTTTAGGGATCACCGTTTTTGCGTTGGAGGACCCTGTATATTGAATAAACGCCAACGCATGTGATTACAATGTTATGATTAAGTGTCTACTAAAAGTAACGAGTCCTTTTACTGAAGGAAAGCGATAAAATTTAAACCAAGAAATTATACGACAGCTTTTGCAAAGTATGAAAGAATAATCAATTTAATTAAAGTTAATTAACATTTTCAGTTTCAACAGAACTTAATTTTTATTTTATTTTCCTATCAATTGAGAATGAAAGCCAACGATCATTAATTTAGAAAAAAAACAGCTTCTTGGAGTCGGTTGAGTTAAGATCGAATCAGTTGGCATCATTGTACCTATTCGCTTAGAATTGCGGTTTTATCTCCGACGAAATCTCAAACTCCAGCTCGAACTAGAAACTAAATCGAGTGTAATTTACTACAGCGAAGATTTTGTTTCCAGTTTCGGTACAACTTGTTAACACAAAAAACCAAAAGAAAGTTTCAGCACTTACTCGTAAAATTATGAAGACTGCAATTAGTCCCAAAAAGAAAACTGTTGCAATTATTTGCACAACGGTATTTATTGGCCAAGTGATTTTGCACAAACTGTGCTAAATAATAGAACACAGATTTTATATACCAATTGCAGCTTCTGATAAAATTCAGATGATAAAGTGGTCATGGAAACCTGTTAATTTAGATAAAGGTTTATTTACACCACAAACCCATTCTTTCTGATAAAACCGATAATCAAATTAATTGTGCAACATTCTGAATAAATTAAGTAATGCAATCTATTATTATCGATTAGTTCAGACATTGTTAGTTTCGCTCAAGATTGCAGAACTATGCACTCAAAAAAATGTCGCCTAAGAATTTATGTAGGTATTTAGGATTAAATCAAGCAAATTACCGTTTTGGTTCAAGAACGGGGATTCTTATTTTGTGGAAACCTCACTGGGAGTATTGTTTGAAACAAGCGTTAGGTCCAACTGCGCGCTTACAGTTCTACGGAAAGTTGTAAATTGCTTTATGACCTTCTGCAAAGGACTGTTTACTGACAATAGATAAATTACTTTAGAATTTCTTACAAATTTAGTTGAAAAACGTTACACCAAACTCGGCTTGCAGTAAGAAAATATATATTACGGTGTGCATTTTCTGTATTTTTATTGTAAAGTGAATTTTTAGTAACTTACATAAATAGTGAGTGTTTAATTGTAAAGAAATGGGAAATATTACAAGTGGTTTAATGTGTCGAGATGAATATGTTAATTCACAATATTAATAAATGTCGATCAACAAAATAATCAGCTTCAAAGACCATTTCTAAAAATGGTACTGAAATTATGGGGATTTTCTGATTCTGTGTGTGATAAATTCGCATGTAAGTAAATTTGTTGTAATTATAATTTTTCCGACACTTTTACCTTACCGAATGAATTTTGTAAAAGTTTTACAAGTTTTTTCAATGTAGCAGCTATTAAACAAATTGTTTTTTAGTTTATTTCCGTCGGAACGAAAAGTATGAAGAGATAAAACGAATGGAACAAGCAAACCAGTTGCTTCTATAACAGAATTAATAGTAACGACGAAAGTAAAAAATAATTTTGATTTTCTTTTATACATTTAGTGTTATTTATCTATAACAAATTTTACTTTTTAGGGGATGTAGAGTTCTTTGTAAGAATTTAACAAAACACAAGTGTGACTGAAGTACGCGGATTTGCGGAAAGAAAATCTGCATAAAGTGGAATGTTCATGATTGAAGCATTCAAACTGGTCTATATTGGTAAATTTTTATAATAATATATCCATGGTACAATTTAAGCATTTTGTTTCTTTGTTTTTAGATTGATGTAGATTTTGGCCAATTATTTCTTGAGAGAAAAACAATTTATTTGTGTGACGTCCAAAATTCATTGAGAAGGCCAATGAATTCGACGAACTTCCATTTCATATACGTACATCTGTTACCAAATTATAATGTGGTTCTTAAACCGAAAATGTATTTTTAAACAGGATGTGATGTGATGTTAAATTTTCACCTACTAATAAAAATATGTATGAGAAATAACTTTATATTCTAAAATTCCTTCAATTCAAGCATTCCACTCTACAATTCATAAAAATTAGAAAAAAATTATTAATAAGAAGGCCATCTTCAATTCTTAAATAAGAAAACACATTAATTAAGAACATTCTTAAGTAATTAAATAAAAGTTCTTGAAATCAACATGACCTATTCTTAAATGTAAAACTTGTAAAAAAATTTAAAATTAGAGTGACCCATTCTTGAATTTGCCACGAAGAATCAACGTTCTGGAAATTAAGAATAATCCACTTTCAAATTTGATAACAAGAATGAACATTCTTAAAATTCAAGAATGACTGATTCTTGGGCCAAAATTAAGAACGCGCAATTTTACTTTAAGCCCGAATTTTCTTCTCCATAAGAATTTTTTTTCTGAGTGCAGTTTTCGTCGTTTTCATAAACCTGAAATTTTCGACGATTTAAAATGAAAAAATCTGAAATTGATGATGAAAGTTAAGTCGGTTGTTACAGCCGAAATAGGAGGAAGTACGAGACGTCGCGGCGAAGGCGTGGAATCGTTGTTTGTTTCCCGGGAGCTGAAAGCTCGAACGATCGCGTGACGTCAGCAAAATTGGGAGCGGGTAAAACATAAGTACCGGTGTAAACCGTCCCATCGGCGTTAAAGCCTTTTCCGGTCGCAAAACTCGACCGCGATTTAAATTCGTCCTTTATTACGCCATTACTCATTGCACCGCTTTCAGTTCTCTGCACGAAAACCGAGTCGGTTTCTTTTGAAAAACAAATGCGAAAATTTAATGGCGAAACTGATAACAGCAACTTCCAACTATTGGGACTTGGATCAATAAGGAACCCAAAAGTTCTGAAATGACACAAAATCAAATTGAGTGGTTATTTATGTATAACATACCCAACTGTACTAATTATCTAACACTGAGAGTGAAAAACTGCTATTTACTAAAGAAAACTGTAATTAAAACTTGTAGCTCTTGGAAGAGAGATGGCGCGAGCGTTTGCAAGTTTGAAACAACTCTTAAATTAAAATGGCAAACAAATTGGCGTTATTTTTCGAGATAATAAAGTTGCTTATCTTGTCAAATCTTAATTTTTTATTTTTGTGCTATTTATTTAATGTTTGTCGAGCTTGCTTGAAGGTCTAAAGTTTTAATCATCTTGTAACAACGGCTTGGCAGGCGGTGTGCACGTGAACCGTGAGTGATTACTCCGCCGATTGATTAACTGAAGTTTAGTGAAGTTTAGTTCATCCGATTGAAAGTTTGGCGTCACTGGTTTGCGTTAATAAACAAATTTACATTTTTTGATGATCCTTTTACAATAATAGAGCGAAAATACTTATACTTATGGGCAGATACTATTTAATGACCTAGCGTTGTTTAACTAAATTAATTTATTTTAAAAACTGGCCTATTTTATTATTATTATTTTGGCAGTTCTTCGTTAAACGTTTTCTTGAATGCCAAAAGTATGAAAGGTAGGATTTTACATGTTTAATCGTACGATACACCATCTGCAAGTATTTCACCTTCGCGGCAAATCTTATTTTAGTTAACATCACCTTACTTTTAGGTAAATGAACTACAATTTTTCGAATTTCTGGTGGTGTAATTACAATTTATACGTTCATTCATAATTTTTGGAAAGCAGCAAAAACTTGTACCAAGGAACAAAAAACTAGATTTAATTTTTATGTCAAAAATGACATATTTACAAATAACTGCCGTGCCATGTAATTTGTAATTTGTAATTAAAAATATTTTGAATTCAAATATTACCAGTAGCAGAAAAAAATGTATATACACAACGGTAGAGAAACACTAAAGAAAACTGTAACTAAAACTTGTAGCTCTTGGAAGAGAGATGGCGCGAGCGTTTGCAAGTTTAAAGCAACTCTTAAATGAAAATCTCAAACAAATTGGCGTTATTTTTCGAGATAATAAAGTTGCTTATCTTGTCAAACCTTAATTTTTTATTTTTGTGCTATTTATTTAATGTTTGTCGAGCTTGCTTGAAGGTCTACAGTTTTAACCATCTTGTAACGACGGCTTTGCAGACAGTGTGCACGTGAACCGTGCGTGATTACTCCGCTGATTGATTAACTGAAGTTTAGTGAAGTTCAGTTCATCCGATTGAAAGTTTGGCGTCACTGGTTTGCGTTAATTACATCAGATGAAATTTCGAAGTTTCGTTTGAACAAATTATCTCAAATTTAAATTAATTTTCCGAGTGATTTTTAATTCACGAGATGGGAGCTCTTGAAGTGATAAAATTGAAGTTTATTGGCGATTTGGGACGAATTTTTTTTTCCAAATTCCAGACCGGTTATTTGAATATTGATCAATGTTTCGGGGGTGCGATTGGCGATGGACGGCAGGTCACGGCGCCTGCGCGCTGATGTTGTGTAGGCATTGGCACATTAAATTGTATTTTCCGAAAGAGACTGTGTGCCTCATTTATCATCGGCGGCCATTTACCAGCCGTGTTTCGGACGTCCAAAATGTGATTTAGGTCCGAAATTAAAAAAGGCTAAAATTAGTTTTATTGGAGTATTTTATGGGGCGGTCGAGACTAATTACATTTAACGTTTAAAATAACTAATTTTTAATTTGCCACTCAAATGTCCCAAATTTTAATGTGGCATTTTTAATTAAAAACACAATTGATAACTTTGTACTGTTTCGATGATAAGCTAATCTTGCTGGAGATTATCTTAGCTTATCAGTCTTAATTAGTGTGCCACACATTGCAACGTTACTAATTTTTAATTATATTTTTTCTGAAAACTGCATTCGGAATTAGAAAATTATCGGGCTATTTATTAGTGTTATATACAGAGTTAATTGTGACAGCACAGGTAGAATATTTAACCTAACCCTAATTAAGAAATGCTAAGAAGTCATTATGGGCGAGAAGCGTTTATTTTCAGCCCGGACCTGACAACCCCAGGTTACAGTGGGGTCTGATTTACAATCCCTCATTTATATCGTTCGGTAATAATTTGCTATTTAAAATTGTAAATCTTTCTTGGAAATTTGGTGATTTTATTATTTATCGATTTTAAGGTTAAAAGGTTTTAAAAAATTTAAACAAAAATTTTTTTGTGACTTGCACGATTAAATTAAACGCTCTAGGCCAATTCCACAAAAAATGGTTACCGTAATTTTTTTTAAATTATACTTTTTGGTTTTTTAGGCCAAAAAGGCTTTTAAGAAACTTGAACAAAAACATTCTTGTGACTTGCAAGATGAAATTAAACGTTCTAGGCAAATTCAACAAAAAATTGTTACCTTAATTTTACAAAAAATATACTTTTGGTTTTTTAGGCCACAAAGGCTTTTAAACAATTTAAACAAAATCATTTTTGTGACTTGCAAGATGAAATGAAACGTTCTAGGAAAATGCCTCAAAAAATTGTTACCTTATTTTTATAAAAATTATATTTTTTTGTTTTTTAGGCCACAAAGGCTTTTAAAAAATTTAAACAAAATCATTTTTGTAACTTACAAGATGAAATTAAACGTTCTAGGTAAATTCCACAAAAAATTGTTACTTTCATTTTACAAAAATTGGACTTTCTTGGTTTGTAAGCCAAAAAGGCTTTTAAGAAATATAAACAAAAACATTTTTGTGATTTGCAAGATGAAATGAAACGTTCTAGGAAAATGCCACAAAAAATTGTTACCTTATTTTTATAAAAATTATATTTTTTTGTTTTTTAGGCCACAAAGGCTTTTAAAAAAATTAAACAAAATCATTTTTGTAACTTACAAGATGAAATTAAACGTTCTAGGTAAATTCCACAAAAAATTGTTACTTTCATTTTACAAAAATTGGACTTTCTTGGTTTGTAAGCCAAAAAGGCTTTTAAGAAATATAAACAAAAACATTTTTGTGATTTGCAAGATGAAATGAAACGTTCTAGGAAAATGCCACAAAAAATTGTTACCTTATTTTTATAAAAATTATATTTTTTTGTTTTTTAGGCCACAAAGGCTTTTAAAAAAATTAAACAAAATCATTTTTGTAACTTACAAGATGAAATTAAACGTTCTAGGTAAATTCCACAAAAAATTGTTACTTTCATTTTACAAAAATTGGACTTTCTTGGTTTGTAAGCCAAAAAGGCTTTTAAGAAATATAAACAAAAACATTTTTGTGACTTGCAAGATGAAATGAAACGTTCTAGGAAAATGCCACAAAAAATTGTTACCTTATTTTTATAAAAATTATATTTTTTTGTTTTTTAGGCCACAAAGGCTTTTAAAAAATTTAAACAAAATCATTTTTGTAACTTACAAGATGAAATTAAACGTTCTAGGTAAATTCCACAAAAAATTGTTACTTTCATTTTACAAAAATTGGACTTTCTTGGTTTGTGAGCCAAAAAGGCTTTTAAGAAATATAAACAAAAACATTTTTGTGACTTGCAAGATGAAATGAAACGTTCTAGGAAAATGCCACAAAAAATTGTTACCTTATTTTTATAAAAATTATATTTTTTTGTTTTTTAGGCCACAAAGGCTTTTAAAAAATTTAAACAAAATCATTTTTGTAACTTACAAGATGAAATTAAACGTTCTAGGTAAATTCCACAAAAAATTGTTACTTTCATTTTACAAAAATTGGACTTTCTTGGTTGTGAGCCAAAAAGGCTTTTAAGAAATATAAACAAAAACATTTTTGTGACTTGCAAGATGAAATGAAACGTTCTAGGAAAATGCCACAAAAAATTGTTACCTTATTTTTATAAAAATTATATTTTTTTGTTTTTTAGGCCACAAAGGCTTTTAAAAAATTTAAACGAAATCATTTTTGTAACTTACAAGATGAAATTAAACGTTCTAGGTAAATTCCACAAAAAATTGTTACTTTCATTTTACAAAAATTGGACTTTCTTGGTTTGTGAGCCAAAAAGGCTTTTAAGAAATATAAACAAAAACATTTTTGTGACTTGCAAGATGAAATGAAACGTTCTAGGAAAATGCCACAAAAAATTGTTACCTTATTTTTATAAAAATTATATTTTTTTGTTTTTTAGGCCACAAAGGCTTTTAAAAAATTTAAACAAAATCATTTTTGTAACTTACAAGATGAAATTAAACGTTCTAGGTAAATTCCACAAAAAATTGTTACTTTCATTTTACAAAAATTGGACTTTCTTGGTTTGTGAGCCAAAAAGGCTTTTAAGAAATATAAACAAAAACATTTTTGTGACTTGCAAGATGAAATGAAACGTTCTAGGAAAATGCCACAAAAAATTGTTACCTTATTTTTATAAAAATTATATTTTTTTGTTTTTTAGGCCACAAAGGCTTTTAAAAAATTTAAACGAAATCATTTTTGTAACTTACAAGATGAAATTAAACGTTCTAGGTAAATTCCACAAAAAATTGTTACTTTCATTTTACAAAAATTGGACTTTCTTGGTTTGTGAGCCAAAAAGGCTTTTAAGAAATATAAACAAAAACATTTTTGTGACTTGCAAGATGAAATGAAACGTTCTAGGAAAATGCCACAAAAAATTGTTACCTTATTTTTATAAAAATTGTATTTTTTTGTTTTTTAGGCCACAAAGGCTTTTAAAAAATTTAAACAAAATCATTTTTGTAACTTACAAGATGAAATTAAACGTTCTAGGTAAATTCCACAAAAAATTGTTACTTTCATTTTACAAAAATTGGACTTTCTTGGTTTGTAAGCCAAAAAGGCTTTTAAGAAATATAAACAAAAACATTTTTGTGACTTGCAAGATGAAATGAAACGTTCTAGGAAAATGCCACAAAAAATTGTTACCTTATTTTTATAAAAATTATATTTTTTTGTTTTTTAGGCCACAAAGGCTTTTAAAAAATTTAAACGAAATCATTTTTGTAACTTACAAGATGAAATTAAACGTTCTAGGTAAATTCCACAAAAAATTGTTACTTTCATTTTACAAAAATTGGACTTTCTTGGTTTGTAAGCCAAAAAGGCTTTTAAGAAATATAAACAAAAACATTTTTGTGACTTGCAAGATGAAATGAAACGTTCTAGGAAAATGCCACAAAAAATTGTTACCTTATTTTTATAAAAATTATATTTTTTTGTTTTTTAGGCCACAAAGGCTTTTAAAAAATTTAAACAAAATCATTTTTGTAACTTACAAGATGAAATTAAACGTTCTAGGTAAATTCCACAAAAAATTGTTACTTTCATTTTACAAAAATTGGACTTTCTTGGTTTGTGAGCCAAAAAGGCTTTTAAGAAATATAAACAAAAACATTTTTGTGACTTGCAAGATGAAATGAAACGTTCTAGGAAAATGCCACAAAAAATTGTTACCTTATTTTTATAAAAATTATATTTTTTTGTTTTTTAGGCCACAAAGGCTTTTAAAAAATTTAAACAAAATCATTTTTGTAACTTACAAGATGAAATTAAACGTTCTAGGTAAATTCCACAAAAAATTGTTACTTTCATTTTACAAAAATTGGACTTTCTTGGTTGTGAGCCAAAAAGGCTTTTAAGAAATATAAACAAAAACATTTTTGTGACTTGCAAGATGAAATGAAACGTTCTAGGAAAATGCCACAAAAAATTGTTACCTTATTTTTATAAAAATTATATTTTTTTGTTTTTTAGGCCACAAAGGCTTTTAAAAAATTTAAACGAAATCATTTTTGTAACTTACAAGATGAAATTAAACGTTCTAGGTAAATTCCACAAAAAATTGTTACTTTCATTTTACAAAAATTGGACTTTCTTGGTTTGTGAGCCAAAAAGGCTTTTAAGAAATATAAACAAAAACATTTTTGTGACTTGCAAGATGAAATGAAACGTTCTAGGAAAATGCCACAAAAAATTGTTACCTTATTTTTATAAAAATTATATTTTTTTGTTTTTTAGGCCACAAAGGCTTTTAAAAAATTTAAACAAAATCATTTTTGTAACTTACAAGATGAAATTAAACGTTCTAGGTAAATTCCACAAAAAATTGTTACTTTCATTTTACAAAAATTGGACTTTCTTGGTTTGTGAGCCAAAAAGGCTTTTAAGAAATATAAACAAAAACATTTTTGTGACTTGCAAGATGAAATGAAACGTTCTAGGAAAATGCCACAAAAAATTGTTACCTTATTTTTATAAAAATTATATTTTTTTGTTTTTTAGGCCACAAAGGCTTTTAAAAAATTTAAACAAAATCATTTTTGTAACTTACAAGATGAAATTAAACGTTCTAGGTAAATTCCACAAAAAATTGTTACTTTCATTTTACAAAAATTGGACTTTCTTGGTTTGTGAGCCAAAAAGGCTTTTAAGAAATATAAACAAAAACATTTTTGTGACTTGCAAGATGAAATGAAACGTTCTAGGAAAATGCCACAAAAAATTGTTACCTTATTTTTATAAAAATTATATTTTTTTGTTTTTTAGGCCACAAAGGCTTTTAAAAAATTTAAACAAAATCATTTTTGTAACTTACAAGATGAAATTAAACGTTCTAGGTAAATTCCACAAAAAATTGTTACTTTCATTTTACAAAAATTGGACTTTCTTGGTTTGTGAGCCAAAAAGGCTTTTAAGAAATATAAACAAAAACATTTTTGTGACTTGCAAGATGAAATGAAACGTTCTAGGAAAATGCCACAAAAAATTGTTACCTTATTTTTATAAAAATTATATTTTTTTGTTTTTTAGGCCACAAAGGCTTTTAAAAAATTTAAACAAAATCATTTTTGTAACTTACAAGATGAAATTAAACGTTCTAGGTAAATTCCACAAAAAATTGTTACTTTCATTTTACAAAAATTGGACTTTCTTGGTTTGTGAGCCAAAAAGGCTTTTAAGAAATATAAACAAAAACATTTTTGTGACTTGCAAGATGAAATGAAACGTTCTAGGAAAATGCCACAAAAAATTGTTACCTTATTTTTATAAAAATTATATTTTTTTGTTTTTTAGGCCACAAAGGCTTTTAAAAAATTTAAACAAAATCATTTTTGTAACTTACAAGATGAAATTAAACGTTCTAGGTAAATTCCACAAAAAATTGTTACTTTCATTTTACAAAAATTGGACTTTCTTGGTTTGTGAGCCAAAAAGGCTTTTAAGAAATATAAACAAAAACATTTTTGTGACTTGCAAGATGAAATGAAACGTTCTAGGAAAATGCCACAAAAAATTGTTACCTTATTTTTATAAAAATTATATTTTTTTGTTTTTTAGGCCACAAAGGCTTTTAAAAAATTTAAACAAAATCATTTTTGTAACTTACAAGATGAAATTAAACGTTCTAGGTAAATTCCACAAAAAATTGTTACTTTCATTTTACAAAAATTGGACTTTCTTGGTTTGTGAGCCAAAAAGGCTTTTAAGAAATATAAACAAAAACATTTTTGTGACTTGCAAGATGAAATGAAACGTTCTAGGAAAATGCCACAAAAAATTGTTACCTTATTTTTATAAAAATTGTATTTTTTTGTTTTTTAGGCCACAAAGGCTTTTAAAAAATTTAAACAAAATCATTTTTGTAACTTACAAGATGAAATTAAACGTTCTAGGTAAATTCCACAAAAAATTGTTACTTTCATTTTACAAAAATTGGACTTTCTTGGTTTGTGAGCCAAAAAGGCTTTTAAGAAATATAAACAAAAACATTTTTGTGACTTGCAAGATGAAATGAAACGTTCTAGGAAAATGCCACAAAAAATTGTTACCTTATTTTTATAAAAATTATATTTTTTTGTTTTTTAGGCCACAAAGGCTTTTAAAAAATTTAAACGAAATCATTTTTGTAACTTACAAGATGAAATTAAACGTTCTAGGTAAATTCCACAAAAAATTGTTACTTTCATTTTACAAAAATTGGACTTTCTTGGTTTGTGAGCCAAAAAGGCTTTTAAGAAATATAAACAAAAACATTTTTGTGACTTGCAAGATGAAATGAAACGTTCTAGGAAAATGCCACAAAAAATTGTTACCTTATTTTTATAAAAATTGTATTTTTTTGTTTTTTAGGCCACAAAGGCTTTTAAAAAATTTAAACAAAATCATTTTTGTAACTTACAAGATGAAATTAAACGTTCTAGGTAAATTCCACAAAAAATTGTTACTTTCATTTTACAAAAATTGGACTTTCTTGGTTTGTAAGCCAAAAAGGCTTTTAAGAAATATAAACAAAAACATTTTTGTGACTTGCAAGATGAAATGAAACGTTCTAGGAAAATGCCACAAAAAATTGTTACCTTATTTTTATAAAAATTATATTTTTTTGTTTTTTAGGCCACAAAGGCTTTTAAAAAATTTAAACAAAATCATTTTTGTAACTTACAAGATGAAATTAAACGTTCTAGGTAAATTCCACAAAAAATTGTTACTTTCATTTTACAAAAATTGGACTTTCTTGGTTTGTGAGCCAAAAAGGCTTTTAAGAAATATAAACAAAAACATTTTTGTGACTTGCAAGATGAAATGAAACGTTCTAGGAAAATGCCACAAAAAATTGTTACCTTATTTTTATAAAAATTATATTTTTTTGTTTTTTAGGCCACAAAGGCTTTTAAAAAATTTAAACAAAATCATTTTTGTAACTTACAAGATGAAATTAAACGTTCTAGGTAAATTCCACAAAAAATTGTTACTTTCATTTTACAAAAATTGGACTTTCTTGGTTTGTGAGCCAAAAAGGCTTTTAAGAAATATAAACAAAAACATTTTTGTGACTTGCAAGATGAAATGAAACGTTCTAGGAAAATGCCACAAAAAATTGTTACCTTATTTTTATAAAAATTATATTTTTTTGTTTTTTAGGCCACAAAGGCTTTTTAAAAATTTAAACAAAATCATTTTTGTAACTTACAAGATGAAATTAAACGTTCTAGGTAAATTCCACAAAAAATTGTTACTTTCATTTTACAAAAATTGGACTTTCTTGGTTTGTAAGCCAAAAAGGCTTTTAAGAAATATAAACAAAAACATTTTTGTGACTTGCAAGATGAAATGAAACGTTCTAGGAAAATGCCACAAAAAATTGTTACCTTATTTTTATAAAAATTATATTTTTTGGTTTTTTAGGCCACAAAGGCTTTTAAAAAATTTAAACAAAATCATTTTTGTAACTTGCAAGATGAAATTAAACGTTCTAGGTAAATTCCACAAAAAATTCCAACATTGATTTTACAAAAATTATACTTTTTGGCTTTTTTACGATCATAAAGAAAAAACCAATACCACCAGTTAGTAATAAGCAAAATTTGAAGATAGTAATTTAATATTTGAGACCAATTTTGGAGTTGACCATTAATGTTAGAGCACCCGGTATAGTGAGCGGCAAAAGTAACGCAACAATTTGATTAGTCTCAAACCATTGAGTTTGAAAACAAAATTCAAATTTTTAAATTCAAATTAATTTTTTTTAGAATAACAAATGTATATACCGGGTGTTTCTTGCCTAAGTAATGACGCTATGGTCGCTTTTGGTAAGTAGCAACCAATATATTTTCGTCATGATTTTTATAGAGCTTTTAACCACACGAATTGTCACATTTGTTTGTCATTGTTTTCAAGTTATAAACCTGTTTTTTGAAAGAAAATTGGTATTATTCTTTAGCCGTTGTAGATTAAAAATTTATTTCAAAAAGTGTGTAATTTTGCATAACCTTCACATAGTTTCTGGGCTCAATCCGCTCAACTAGTTGGATTTCAAACCGATTTTTTTTTTAATTAAAGGTGGGAGAAGACAATTTACAACTTTTTCCAATTTTGGCCGAAATTCACGTCCGTTTCGAATTTATTGCGCAATAAAAATATTCTTGTTTCTGCTTCGCAGGTAGCGAATTAGTTCCTCCCACAAGTACGAGCTTTCGCCCAATACCGGCGACAAGAAGCAGCTTTCGTCGATAAACTTTCTCAGATAAAAAAACACAATTAAAAATCGCGAGATAATTAAATCACAAAAGCCGCAGACGTGCACGTTTCATAAGAAAATCTTTATTAAAACCATTTATCCTTAGGAAGTCAAGCCTTTATTCCGCGCCGACAGCTTTGAAAGCTCCTCCTACAGAGTGTGCCTCCTACACGTTGACGTCATTTTGCGCGCGCAAATCTTGAACTGGGTCACCTAGTGTGACCTCTACGACGAGCGATCGGACCAGCTTTTAGACTGTGCACAGCTTCCACAAGCTCCAGCTTCCACCATGCCCAATCCCTCCGACTACAAGCTGAGTGCTGCCACCGGCGGCCTCAAATACACAGGTAAGGCTCAATCTTCTACTTACCACTCGCATTCGTGTTATAACTGGTTTTCGCAAATTGAAAATGCGGTTTCAAACCGCCGATCGATACAAGAAGATGAAAGTGGTTGGGCGTTTTAATTTAAATTAATAAGAATCGGATTAAATTTTGCACCAATTTGGTTTAAATTTCAAAAAAGTTTAATAAAAATCGGTTATAATTAAGTGCAGAACTTGTCAAACCAGAATTATTCCAAAAATCAATTCGATTAAAGAAATGAAATCTTTAATTTTTGTGTTTTTGATAAAATCATTTTGATGTTTTCCTTTCTATTTTGAGTTGCGTATGACATGATAACAGCAAAAATTAAACAACAGTCAGGTTCGTGTAACTTCGTTAAAATTACATACAGGGTGATTCATATACACCATATTTGAACGACTCTGTATATGAATTTGTAGATGCAGATTGAAAAAATCGGTAACATTGTAACTAGCAAAACGTAATTTTTTAGGAGAGCGTTTTAAAGATTCTACATCCTTTCTTTTCCTTTTTCTTGAGGAGATAATTCTTTTTTGGGTTTGAAATTGATGGATACTCATTTATTTTAACTCATATAACATCACTGTATAAGTTATTTTGAGAAAATTATTGATTTAATGGATTTACCAGCGTTTACCATTGTTCATAGAAGTAATGTTTGCAACCATTGTAACTTCGCTTACAATTATTTTGCACCCAGAATTTTTATCGAATAAGATTATAAAGTGTTTTACAACTTTACTTTTTCAAATTTGTTGTAATAATATTGTAAGCTCCAATGCATTGCAACTTTTTAGACTGCTTATAACAATTATTACAATAAAATACGATATAATATTGTAGTAGTACTGATAACGAGGAATCATTTTTATTAATATTCGAATCTTCGGAAATATCTGCAGAACAACAAACTCTTATTAGTTGCACCACCTTGAGATTTTCAGAAAATCAATGTTTCCCTTTCGGCCAGATTTATTGTTTATATTTTGCAGGATATTTTAAGCGCTTAACCATTTGAAAGTTCAAATTATTTTCGGAGTTCTAGCAATTTGAAGTGAGCACAGCAAAGTACGGCCGCATCTCGGGTACTTTGTTCAAACTGGTGTTCAAGATATCTGGAAATTTACTCAACCGATTTTGATGAAATTTATACCACGTATTCTTTATATTATCTAAAATGTAGCATAGGACTTTTATGATTTTAATAGCTGCGTCAAAAAAAAAAAAAAAAATTGTACTCATTTTTCCGAGCGCTAAAGGTGGTGCCTTAGGCGGTTGTCTGAGTTAAAATAAAGAGGTTAGGTTGAACCAATGCAATAATTAACAAGTCTTACTTACCGTGTTGATTTTGTAGCAACTCCAAAATTACGTTTCTTCATAAATAATTGATAAAAATCTATAAACTCAGTTAACAAAAATAAATTGGGAATATCAAAAGATGGAAATATTCAGCGCTTCATTCAACGTTCAAATTAGAAGAAATTTCTTTGTGTGTCTGTAACAATAAGAACAATTTTCTAACAGAATTTAATTTCTATTGAAAATTTTTGGGCGATTGTTGGCTGATTGGCTCTTTGTTCTCAAACTGTTCTTAATGTTTGTCAATTGGCAATTTCAAAACCGTGAATTAATTGAAGATAAAAAGATAAATACAGGGTGATTCATATACACCATATTTGAACGACTCTGTATATGAATTTGTAAGTACAGATTGAAAAAATTATGTTTCTTCATAAATAATTGATAAAAATCTATAAACTCAGTTGACGAAAATAAATTGGGAATATCAAAAGATGAAAATCTTCAGCGCTTCATTCAACGTTCAAATTAGAAGAAATTCCTTTGTGTGTCTATAACAATAAGAACAATTTTCTAACAGAATTTAATTTCTATTGAAAATTTTTGGGCGATTGTTGGCTGATTGGTTCTTTGTTCTCAAACTGTTCTTAATGTTTGTCAATTGGCAATTTAAAAACCGTGAATTAATTGAAGATAAATGAAATATCAAAATGAAATTTTGTTGAGACAATGTTATCAAATTATGACTATACCGGGTGGAGGCTATAAGGCTGCGAGCCTGATGTAGTCGAAATGCAACCCATCATACATTGCAACAATCAAACAAAGTCGATTGACGTGAGAGTACGATTGGTTGCATACATACTGATTGACTTTTTTTTTTAAATTGAATATTTATGTCTGCTTTTATTAAAAATTGTTATAATATTTAATTAATCCTGAAAGTAATTTTGTGTGGCTTAAAATAACACATTAAACTTTTTAAATTTGTAACAAGCTTTGCTGATTGTTTTAACTCTACAAGCAGCAGGTTGTCAGTAACGAGGGTAGTTTTAATTAACCGCCGAAGCTTTTTGCAATTTAAATCAGTTCGGTATCATAAACTAAACGCGAGGACGTGACAGCAACGAAACATCTCACTGAGGAAAAAATTTAGAAACTTAAAAAGTTCGAACTTGCCAACAACTTTTATATGCAAATGGAAGTTTTGCTCGCAGTTGCGAACTTTATTTCCGGAGCAGAAAAATGAAACAAGTTTTCAATCTAATTTCCTCGGCAAGCGAAGTTTTCTCGACAATTGTTTGCAAACTTCAGCTTATTCAATAAATAAAATGATACATTTTTGTAATTAGATAACTTACATTTTAATAACCAGCTTCAGAACAGAATTTCAAACAAAATCACCGGTTACTGGCTGATGGAACAATACTAAATGCCGTGCATGTTACAACGTCGTACCATTCAAGCCAATTAAATAAATAAAAAAATTTAAGATTAGTACCACCTGTTACTAAACCTGCAATTGAACTGTGAACGATTTACTTTTACTTTCTTTTTAAAAACCGATAAATTAATAAATTTGAAGCAACTGCGCAAAGTTTTTCTAGGTTGCCTGACAGTTATTTGTCTCCACTTTATAATAACAATGACTTTTCCTCGACCACTACTGAAAATGATCAATATTGTACAAACAACAAACTAACTAGGCGTATTCTTACGCACAGCGTGTCTTATAGAGTAAAATCTCACACCTTTATCGACATTGTGACAATTCGGTTTAATTCTGAGATTCCGGTCACAAAGTAAACAATATTAGTTGTAAAACAATTACAGTAGGCGTCGTGCGTATTTTTTTTTTCTCGTGCGTTATGTTTCTAGAAACTCTTGGTATGTAATATACTAATAATGAATATTTCGACGTTTTCAATCTTCAACTGTGGCCAATGAGACTGATCGAACAATATTATCGATTAAGGGTTGTTCGAATTACAGAGGCATCAATTTTTTAAGCCGCTGTTCACATTAACGAGTGGTTCTGAATACTGACACATTATATAATCCGATTTAAATGAAGTAAAAATTGTAATTGTAAACCGAATCAACAAAATTAACGAGAAAAACTGTTCAAATTATAGAGGCATCAATTTTTCAAACCACTGTTTGCATTAACGAGCGATTCCGATTACCGAAAACTTATACAATGTGATTTAAACGAAAAGAAATCTTCAACTGTGGCCAATGAGACTGATTCAATATTATTAGCGATTAAGGCCTGTTCGAATTACAGAGGTATCAATTTTTTAAGCCGCTGTTCACATTAACGAGTGGTTCTGAATGCTGACACATTATATAATCCGATTTAAACGAAGTAAAAATTGTAATTGTAAACCGACTCAATAAAATTAACGAGAAAAACTGTTCAAATTATAGAGGCATCAATTTTTCAAACCACTGTTTGCATTAACGAGCGATTCCGATTACCGAAAACTTATACAATGTGATTTAAACGAAAAGAAATCTTCAACTGTGGCCAATGAGACTGATTCAATATTATTAGCGATTAAGGCCTGTTCGAATTACAGAGGTATCAATTTTCTAAGCAGCTGTTCACATTAACGAGTGGTTCTGAATACTGACACATTATATAATCCGATTTAAACAAAGTAAAAATTGTAATTGTAAACCGATTCAACAAAATTAACGATAAAAACTGTTCAAATTATAGAGGCATCAATTTTTCAAACCACTGTTTGCATTAACGAGCGATTCCGATTACCGAAAACTTATACAATGTGATTTAAACGAAAAGAAATCTTCAACTGTGGCCAATGAGACTGATTCGATATTATTAGCGATTAAAGGTTCTTCGAATTACAGATGCATCCATTTTTTAAGCCGCTGTTCACATTAACGAGTGGTTCTCAATACTGACACATTATATAATCCGATTTAAACAAAGTAAAAATTGTAATTGTAAACCGATTCAACAAAATTAACGATAAAAACTGTTCAAATTATAGAGGCATCAATTTTTCAAACCACTGTTTGCATTAACGAGCGATTCCGATTACCGAAAACTTATACAATGTGATTTAAACGAAACGAAATCTTCAACTGTGGCCAATGAGACTGATTCGATATTATTAGCGATTAAAGGTTCTTCGAATTACAGATGCATCCATTTTTTAAGCCGCTGTTCACATTAACGAGTGGTTCTCAATACTGACACATTATATAATCCGATTTAAACAAAGTAAAAATTGTAATTGTAAACCGATTCAACAAAATTAACGATAAAAACTGTTCAAATTATAGAGGCATCAATTTTTCAAACCACTGTTTGCATTAACGAGCGATTCCGATTACCGAAAACTTATACAATGTGATTTAAACGAAAAGAAATCTTCAACTGTGGCCAATGAGACTGATTCGATATTATTAGCGATTAAGGCCTGTTCGAATTACAGAGGTATCAATTTTCTAAGCAGCTGTTCACATTAACGAGTGGTTCTGAATACTGACACATTATATAATCCGATTTAAACAAAGTAAAAATTGTAATTGTAAACCGATTCAACAAAATTAACGATAAAAACTGTTCAAATTATAGAGGCATCAATTTTTCAAACGACTGTTTACATTAACGAGCGATTCCGATTACCGAAAACTTATACAATGTGATTTAAACGAAAAGAAATCTTCAACTGTGGCCAATGAGACTGATTCAATATTATTAGCGATTAAGGCCTGTTCGAATTACAGAGGTATCAATTTTCTAAGCAGCTGTTCACATTAACGAGTGGTTCTGAATACTGACACATTATATAATCCGATTTAAACAAAGTAAAAATTGTAATTGTAAACCGATTCAACAAAATTAACGATAAAAACTGTTCAAATTATAGAGGCATCAATTTTTCAAACCACTGTTTGCATTAACGAGCGATTCCGATTACCGAAAACTTATACAATGTGATTTAAACGAAAAGAAATCTTCAACTGTGGCCAATGAGACTGATTCGATATTATTAGCGATTAAAGGTTCTTCGAATTACAGATGCATCCATTTTTTAAGCCGCTGTTCACATTAACGAGTGGTTCTCAATACTGACACATTATATAATCCGATTTAAACAAAGTAAAAATTGTAATTGTAAACCGATTCAACAAAATTAACGATAAAAACTGTTCAAATTATAGAGGCATCAATTTTTCAAACCACTGTTTGCATTAACGAGCGATTCCGATTACCGAAAACTTATACAATGTGATTTAAACGAAACGAAATCTTCAACTGTGGCCAATGAGACTGATTCGATATTATTAGCGATTAAAGGTTCTTCGAATTACAGATGCATCCATTTTTTAAGCCGCTGTTCACATTAACGAGTGGTTCTCAATACTGACACATTATATAATCCGATTTAAACAAAGTAAAAATTGTAATTGTAAACCGATTCAACAAAATTAACGATAAAAACTGTTCAAATTATAGAGGCATCAATTTTTCAAACCACTGTTTGCATTAACGAGCGATTCCGATTACCGAAAACTTATACAATGTGATTTAAACGAAAAGAAATCTTCAACTGTGGCCAATGAGACTGATTCGATATTATTAGCGATTAAGGCCTGTTCGAATTACAGAGGTATCAATTTTCTAAGCAGCTGTTCACATTAACGAGTGGTTCTGAATACTGACACATTATATAATCCGATTTAAACAAAGTAAAAATTGTAATTGTAAACCGATTCAACAAAATTAACGATAAAAACTGTTCAAATTATAGAGGCATCAATTTTTCAAACGACTGTTTACATTAACGAGCGATTCCGATTACCGAAAACTTATACAATGTGATTTAAACGAAAAGAAATCTTCAACTGTGACCAATGAGACTGATTCAATATTATTAGCGATTAAGGCCTGTTCGAATTACAGAGGTATCAATTTTCTAAGCAGCTGTTCACATTAACGAGTGGTTCTGAATACTGACACATTATATAATCCGATTTAAACAAAGTAAAAATTGTAATTGTAAACCGATTCAACAAAATTAACGATAAAAACTGTTCAAATTATAGAGGCATCAATTTTTCAAACCACTGTTTACATTAACGAGCGATTCCGATTACAGAAAACTTATACAATGTGATTTAAACGAAAAGAAATCTTCAACTGTGGCCAATGAGACTGATTCAATATTATTAGCGATTAAGGTCTGTTCGAATTACAGAGGCATCCATTTTTTAAGCCGCTGTTCACATTAACGAATGGTTCTGAATACTGACACATTATATAATCCGATTTAAACAAAGTAAAAATTGTAATTGTAAACCGATTCAACAAAATTAACGATAAAAACTGTTCAAATTATAGAGGCATCAATTTTTCAAACCACTGTTTGCATTAACGAGCGATTCCGATTACCGAAAACTTATACAATGTGATTTAAACGAAAAGAAATCTTCAACTGTGGCCAATGAGACTGATTCAATATTATTAGCGATTAAGGTCTGTTCGAATTACAGAGGCATCCATTTTTTAAGCCGCTGTTCACATTAACGAATGGTTCTCAATACTGACACATTATATAATCCGATTTAAACAAAGCAAAAATTGTAATTGTAAACCGATTCAACAAAATTAACGATAAAAACTGTTCAAACTATAGAGGCATCAATTTTTCAAACCACTGTTTGCATTAACGAGCGATTCCGATTACCGAAAACTTATACAATGTGATTTAAACGAAAAGAAATCTTCAACTGTGGCCAATGAAACTGATTCAATATTATTAGCGATTAAGGTCTGTTCGAATTACAGAGGTATCAATTTTCTAAGCCGCTGTTCACATTAACGAGTGGCTTCGATTACTGAAAAATTATATAATCCGATTCAAACGAAGAAGAATGCGTTAATAATTATATTTTTCAACTGTTTCATTGCCTACTTGATTTTGATAATTAACTTCAATAGGAACTTAAATTGCTTGTAACTTTTAGAGATTCAATTTAATAGCATTACTGTGTTAAGACTTTTTAATTCCGAATTTAATATTCCTTCGAAATATACGACATCCCTTAGCAGGAATTACAACCTTCTTCAAATACAACAAAATCTTCAAATTAAATTAATTTAAATAACAAATTTCTCATATTAGCACAGCTGAATGGCTGTAAAAAAGCTTCTCCAAACATGAAAATTTAATATATAAATTCCTGCCACTTAAATGCACACTGTTGCACATGCTTTAACTGTAAATGGCCGAAAAGGGCCCAAGAGACTTTTAATTAAACCCACCCTCGGCGGTTAGAATTCTGTTACTGCAAGAGGGATCACCGAGAGCCATCAGTCACTCTCCTCCAGTTTCTAATCGCACCAACCAAATCTCAAATTCCCCGTTTTTACAAAGTTTTTCCAGAATTTAAAAATCGCACGTCACTGATCAAAATTCCAATTTTTCCAATATAAGTCTCTTCACATTCGCGCAAGCTGTGCCCCTACACACACAACAGATGTTCCCCGATTCCACCCTCAGTCTGGATAGTTTCTGATGCGGGATGTTTGGAATTGAAAATTGTACCCTCACTCCGTAATTAAAATACCGCTGTACTGTTTGCCCAACCTGATGAACGAGGGTTTGAGAAATGTTAATCAGCACAACAAGAATTTCCATTGTTCCAAAAATTATTGGAATACGTTAACAAAACAGTAAACGACCCCTTTTCGGGCGGAAATGGGAAAACGATTTGGAGATGTACTCATTTTCAATTTTTCTTTTTTCTAAATCCGCCCGGACTCGCCCAAACGAATTTTTGATGAATCGACTCGTGGGGTGCGTCCGGGGTTCGCGTGGGCCGCTGTGCACAAGCTAAAGTAATTTTTCAAACGTAATCCGCGCTCCCGAGTTTATTTAGTGCGGTATTTTCGGTGTTATCCTCGACGGCGTCAATGACAAAGAAATTGGCTCGCAGGAACTGGCTAAAAAAATTCAGCAACAACTTCAATCAATACCTTAATGATAGCTAGTAAGACACGAGTATGAGAATTACGACACTCGCCTACGGCTCGTGTCGTAATGAATATGAGTGTCTTAACCCTTTAAGGATCACTGGTAGGATATCCTACCAGTATGCAATACGGTTCATAATGCAGTCAAATCAGGCGGGATTGTCCACCGTATTGACGACGTTTACTCCAGTAAGGTGCCCTAAATGATCACTGGTAGGGTGAACCGTCCAGTGAATGAACACTGCTCAAATAAACTGAATTATTAAGAACAATTGAGCATTTTCGAACTATCTTGAGCACAAAATAGTTCCATTAGGTCTCTACAGATATGATCCAATTATCGTTTTTTTCTTATCAGTCTATTCCAAAAAAAGACATTGCTGAAATCAACAGTTGGTTGCGAGTTGTAGTCAAATGTAAAGGCAGGTCCTATTTTATGGTATCTTTGAACATAATTTTGGAGTACTTTTATTAACTTAATTTTGCTTTTTTTATATTTTTATGGTAGTAAAGTGTTCCTGGAGTAGAAAATAATAAAATACGTTAAGATAACATTTTGAATTTCTGTTATTTCGAAGTGTTCATATACTGGATGCCAAAATTGATAATTCCAGTGAATGAACAGATGTTCATTTACTGGTTCTTACCTTACCAGTTCTTAACCAGTGAATGAACTACTTTTGTTGAATATACATTATTCGATTGTCGAACTATGGTTTGAAGATAAGAGCTGGGAGTTTCTGCTGATTTTGAATTTATTTATTTATATTATAAATCCGAAATAGTAGTAGTAAACATTCCTAACATTACATTTAATTATTAGAGTTACATTTGTCGATGTTAATAGATAAATTTGAACGTACAGATGTTTGAGTTTGGCTTCAAACCTTTTCGATAAAAATTCAGACCATTTCTTAAAAATAGGTGACTATTGAAGGAAGTACAAAATTATTTGATGCTTACTGATTTCCAGCGAGTTAACAGCTTCTTATCTCAATAACATTCAAAATATGTCAACTAAAATCGCTGATTGTCCATATTAACCATAGAGTACTAACGATCGTCAATTTGACGATTTGCTTATATACACTAAGCGACTTTAGTTTTTATGTTTTAAATCGTATTGAATTACAGATAAGAAGCTATTGACTAGCTGTAAACCAGTGCCCATCAAACAATTTTTTACTTGCTTCAATAGAGTCATCTATCTTCAGTAAATGGTCTGAATTTTTTCGAAAAGTTTTGAAGCCATATTTATTTCAACAAAATTAAACATCTGCACGTTCAAATTTAGGTATCAGCATCGACGAACTTAACTAACAATATTAAATGCGATGTTTGAAATAAATAAATAATAAAATAATAAATAAAAGCAAAATGAGCAGGAACTCATAGGTCTTATCTGTAAATCGTAATATCAGCAATATCGGCCATGGTCAAATTTTGCTTGACAGTAAACTATTAATTCCAGTAACGTTAGTATTCTACGGTTAAAAATAGAATTTGAAGTTTTGAGTGTGAGTAGTCAGGGAAGTAGGAAAAGACAACGGGATGGAGGTGTGTGTGTGAATATAGAAGACTTAATATTTTTTTGTAATCAACAACTATTTTGGCTTATTTCCTACATTTTTCAATGATTTTCAACAAAGTTTAATTTTGTAATCTATAGTCGCTCCACAATTTACCTATACCAACACTTTTTCTTGGTTCAATTTCTATTCAAATGAAGTTTTATCCTGGTTTTTAGTTCAAAAAGATTTTTATCCAATTCTATTTTGCAAGAAGTCCGCCATTGGTAATTTCCAATTTCTGTTAAAATCACTATTATCTCCTGAAATTCAATGGAGTAGTTCCTTGCATGTATTTGTTTTTTATGATTTTCAGTATTGCTGCTATTGAAAAATCTTTGCTTTCTCCAATAAGTTAAAAATGGATATTATTCTTTTTGAATTTAAGCTCCTCATATATTTGCGCCAGTTGTTGCTAGGTAGACGGTTCAGCTTTTATTACTTTATCTAAAGTTTGTTTTATATAATATACACAATATATGTATATCTCTAAATATAATTCCCGATGGTGGTCTATTTCGCAAATTTTTTTGAACGGATCAGAGTAGGCGACGAAGCTGAGTGTCAAAAATTGACTAATTATATCTTTTATATCGTCAACTTACGGAGCTTAAAGGTAAGTAAAGCAAAATACATTATATTGCAATGCAAATGTATATAAATAAAATGGTAGATAAATAATAAATAAAATAGATAAATAAAATGCATAAATACACAATAAATACTGCCAGACCGTTCTAGGGTTGAGGTTTTCTACTAGTTATTTTATAATAAGGAAAAATATTTTTTACTATAAATACGTTTAAAGTTAATTGATTGTCATCCACATTGGGTACGTTAATTTATTAGCTAAATAAGGGAGTTATGGACTCGTGTTTCTTTTTGGAGACGGTCTGTATAATATTCCCAATATTTATATATTATTTTATAACAAAGAAACAAATTTTAATTTACTACAAATACGTTTGAAGTTAATTTATTGTCATCCACATTGGGTGTTCATTTACTGGACGTCGCTGTTCATTCACTTGGTTTTGGTGTTCATTCACTGGGTATTTAGTACGTCTTGTATTTTAATGTCTTTTAATAAATTGATTTGTAGCGAGTCTTCCAAATGATGCAATAATCTTGTGCTCTAACAAAATATCTATCGATACAACAAGTTATTAGCAACAAAAGTGATATTGGGGACGGAGAAAATAATTCTGTGAACGCAAATGTGACAACCGAAATGCAAAGTGTTCATTCACTGGCAAGGTCACCCTAGGATACAATACCAAATATTGGTTTCAATCGAAGTTATGATCGAAAAAAAACGAGAGTAGTAGGTTCATCTTCCGCTGCACCTTTATAGTCATAACAATTTTTCCGTTTGTTTATTCACGTGCGTTAATTCTTTTCTCAGTGTTCAGAGAAAATTTTGTGAATTTGAAAGATAAGACTTATTCTAATAAAATAGTATCACTAATTTATGTGTAAATTTATTTGGTGCTTTTATAATTTTTAATGCAAAAGATATTTGATTAGTCGATGTCAGAAATTACAATTATTTGCGCACATTTTGAAAACTCTGTAAAAGTGACGAGGATTGTTTTTAGGCTACAGTCAAACCTGTATAAGACGGAATCGCTTGGAACCGAAAAAAAGTTCCGGCTTAGCCAGGTTTCCGGCTTATCCAGTAACCTGCCTAAGACGGAAAATGAAACTGTCTAAGCCGGAAAACGTATGTAATTAAAAAACACAAAGTACAGGAATTCAAGATATATTTCCCCACAAACTCTGCAGCGTTTTTTGCTTTTTATTAGTACAAGTTGCTTTAACATTCCCTTCAAGTGCAGTGAGACATTCTAATAGTTTTTTTTTTCATTTCACCACAATTTATACGGTCTGAATAATGTTCCAATGCTGTCAGCTTTTTCAATGCTTCTGCAGAGGTAACTATTTTTTCACATTCTTCAACTTCCATAGCTGAAATAATGGAATATAACAACATTAAATAAATAAATGGTTGTAATATTTGTAAATATAAAATAATTATTATAATTTTGCGTCCAGACAATCCATACCTAAACCTGTTCCTTCAGTTTCATCTTCTCTCTGATCGTCCTGCACAGCTTCCATAAGATCTTCTAAACTCTGATATCCTCCTTCAGTTGTAACTTGCTCATCAATCTCTATGTAATCTTCTGGTCTGACTGAGTTTTCGCCGAGTTCTTCCATTAACTCTTGTATCCTTTCCATATCCTGTGCGCAGTTTTCATTCATTTCTTCCTCAATATCGCCCTTAAAATTAAATCCTGCATGCCTGAAGCATTTTATTACACAGTCCTTTTTAATAGATCTGGTACCAGCTGAAATCCAACGAATAGCATCCAAGACAGATATTTTTTTGGAAAGTTCGGTCACAGAAGTGCAGGCTGTCATGTTTACACATAGCGATTGTAGTACAAATTTTCTGTAATGCATTTTCATATTCTGAATCACACCCTGATCCATGGGTTGGGTCAGGCTAGTCGTATTGGGTGGTAAAAAACATAACTTAATATTAGAAAATTGTAAATGAGGGTGGCAGGCTGCGTTATCTAAAAAAAGCAAAATGTTTCTTTTTTGTGCTTGCATTTTTTTATTTAAAGCTTGAAGCCATTCTTCCATTAAGGAACAAGTCATCCAGGCCTTTCGATTGGCCCGCCACGTAACTGGAAGTTCATGAACATTTAAATTTTTGAAGCAACGCGGCTTTAAACTTTTGCCAATAACTAAAGGTTTTTCAACCTCTCCGTCCGCAAAGGTACATAAAAGTACAGTTAACCTTTCCTAAGCTTGCTTTCCACCTACACATTTATCATTCTTGAGAGCTAAAGTCTTACCGGGAATAGCTTTAAAGAATAAGCCTGTTTCGTCGCAATTTCCAATATTTTTCGGATCGTAGTCTTTAATAATTTCATTCAACTTTTGTTTCCAATTATTTACGGTGTCTAAATCTACATCTTTTGCTTCACCACAGATCTGTTTGAAAGAAATGTCGTGGCGAGATCTAAAGCTTTCAAGCCACCCGTTTGATGCTTTAAATTCATTTCGTCCTAGTCGTTGGGCAATAATTTTTGCTTGTTCTTGTAGGATAGGTCCGGATATAGGTAAATTACGCGTTCTGGCGTCCAAAAACCATTCATACAAAATTTTATTTATGGTTTCGTTCCCGGTCTTTTTAACTTTTCTTTTGGTTTCACCGGGAAGATTTCCACTTAACCACTCTAATTTTATTTTCTGTTTGTTCTTTAAAATCTCGTACACTTGTGTCTTCCCGCACTTATATTTTGCAACAAGCTCCTTGACACTCGCATTTTGCTCTTCATAGCACTGTAATAACTCTATTTTTTTTTGTAAACCTAAAGTGTTCAGCTTTCTATAAGACATTTTGATCACACTTCAATACGATCACAACGTTCACAGAGACGACCGTAATCAACTGAATTCAGCTGATCAGCAAATCACTATCGCAGACGGTTAAACTAATACTATACATTTTATTGTTTTGTCTCGCAACAGCAAAACATTTAAGTTTTACTTTGACATCGTTTCCGGCTTAGCCAGTGCAGTACCGTGCAGAGGACTTAAAAATACTTTCCGTTTCCGCGTTGGCCAGTTTCCGGCTTAAGCAGGTAGCTTTACATGGACTTTACATATATGTAATTCGGGACTGAAAAAAAATTCCGTCATAAACAGGATTCCGGCTTATCCAGTTTCCGGCTTATCCAGGTTTGACTGTATATAATTATAGATGTAGGTAGATTGAATATTCTATTTTCCAAATTAATTAATTAATTAATTAATTAATTTTTTGGTTTGTAGTCGTGCGCTCGGCAAATATTGTAATTGTGGTGTCTCCGAGTACGTTTTGCGCGGTTCACGAAGTTACCTACATAATATTGAGTACCTAATTCTAATGCAGATTTAGTTTTGATCTAATTTAGATGACATGAAGAAAACTAATAAATTTCAATACTCATACGTTAGAATCGACTAAAAATAAATAACTTTGTAAATTTCGTAAAAATTATTGCAATTTTTGCATATTTTCATTAGTTTCTAAAATATTGATTATTCTACAATATCATAATAAAATTATGAAATGAAATTTTTGGACAAAACGCAAGAGATTAATTATTAGAAGTAAAATGAACTAAAGCAATAAAGCAAAATGATAGATGGACAGTTACGGGAAAAAAGCGTTATCAGATGAAGAACTGGTCAACCTCCTGTAAATTCTTCTTATGACAAACTTTATAAAGTTAGACCACTCATTACTTCATTGAATATAGCTTTTGGTACCTCATTTATCCCCAGCAGAAATATTGCGATTGACGAAAGCATGATTGCATTCAAAGGAAGAACATCACTGAAACAGTACATGCCAATGAAACCTATAAATAGGGGCTTTAAGGTTTGGGCAATGACATGCGCTGAAACAGGGTATCTGTTGGCATTCGACATTTATGAAGGGAAAAGTGGTGACTCGGAATATACTTTAGGACAACGAGTTATTCTTAAATTGTCTGAAAATCTACAAAATAGGGGATTTTGTCTGTATTTTGACAATTTTTTTACAACAATTCCCCTCATGAGAATGTTGTCTAAAAGACAATTATTTGGATGTGGCACAATCAGACAAAATCGAAAATTTTTCCCCAAACATCAATTATTAGAGGATAAAAAATTGCCATGGGGCAGTTTCACATCGCAGTTTGTGGCGAAATTTCGGTGTCAAAATGGAAAGATCGCGGCAAGAAATCTGTGACAGTGCGCAGTAACATGCACGCCGCTGGACAAGCTGGCACGGTTCTCCGGACAAACAAAGAAGGCAAAAGGGAGGAGGTAGTTTGCCCAACATCTATTGTCGACTACAATAAATTTATGGGAGGTGTTGATAGGTTTGACCAACGTATGGCAGCTTACAGCATTGCCTGGAAAAGCAGGAGATGGTGGCTCAAACTGTTTTATTATCTAATTGACGTGTCAATTGTAAATAGTTATATTGTATATAGGCAGGTGTTACGGGAAAACTATTCAAGCACAAAACCAATGAGTCATCTAGAATTTAGATCTAGGCTGGCCAATGGATTGATTGAAGATTACTCTGCGAGAAAAAAAAGAGGTGCACCTTTAGTAACGCCAAAAGGTTTCCAGAATGTAAAGCACTTACCACAGAAATCTACTTCAAGACGTTATGCCCAATGCAGCAAGAGCGGAAAACAGAGCCGTTCCGTTATAGAATGCTCAGACTGTAAAGTGGCTTTGTGCTTGATTTGTTTTATTCCATATCATCGTACATAATTTATTTTTTAGTGTTTCTATATTTTTAATTTATCTTTAAGTTTTTCTTACATGTGTATTTTTTACCACGTTTTTTACTTTTTATTATGTCTATTTCTATCTAAGAAACCAATATTATATCCATGATAGTAGGTCTAAGTAAGTTTTACTGCTATTACAGTTATACCAGAGAAACTGGTAAAAGGTTTACCAAAGAATATTAAAAAAATAGTGACACATACAGTGCAACCTCGATAATCCGGATCTTCGTTACACCGGATTCGTCAATAATCCGCCCAAGGATTTCAATTGAATTGTATATTTTATAATCCGTATTTGATAGTACTCCGTAATCCGGACCTGCGATTTTAGACGTTTTTGTCATTTAAAAAATCTCAATTTTACTGAACGAGCCCTGTTAATCGTTAGTATGTACTATTTCCTAGTTGATTTGTGTTAAATATTTCTCTTTTCAATAAAAAACTATCTTATTATTTACTAATCCGTGTCACCGCGGTTTTAATTAGTCCGGCTTGTTGAGGTCGCACTGTATCAATAAGATTATAGCTGTAGATTAATATAATAGCATATTAGAATTGATTTGTAAAAAAAACGAGTCGTGTTTTTCGTTAAAATAATTTGCGCCTTAAAGGGTTAATAGCCATTAAATGTGAGTTGCATACACTATTTTTTCTACGACCAGTCATAATTTAAAAAAACAAGCGCTTTATTTTTAATAGTTATTTAACCAACAGG
The DNA here is from genome assembly GCA_949768715.1 of Dascillus cervinus. Lineage (NCBI taxonomy): Eukaryota > Metazoa > Arthropoda > Insecta > Coleoptera > Dascillidae > Dascillus > Dascillus cervinus. The sequence goes on along the minus strand of OX458318.1, from coordinate 2,391,748 downwards.
TGCGTTAATATTGTTGAGATTATTAATCGCCGATTAACGCAAAAGTTGGTTACAATATTTTTCCGTTGATCGAATCTAACGAAATTGAAGAAAATGTAATTTCTTTTCCTGACTAAAATTTCAATAGATATTCGAATCAAGCATGTCAAAGATTTTAAATCAATGTACAGGGTGAGTTAAGTTTTACCGCCCGTGGCAAAATAGGCCTTTAAAATAATTTATCAATTCTCATAAATTGCATGAGGAATTTTATTTGGCTTTCTTTCAATTATTAATTGCTCAATTTATTAGTTTTTTTATGTACGAACAGTAAAATCGTTTCACACAATTTAGTGTAATTGAAATAATTTTACTAATTTGGGTTCATGAAATAAATCCATTTCCGTATTAGAGGGTATTTTTTTAAATGATTTACGACATAAGCCGACCAATTCACCTAACAATGGTATTGGTTTTGGGTACTTGACTGATTATTTATGACAGTCATAAAGTTAAGTTAAAAAGTGCAACGTTACATTTTACAGGACCGGAATAAGGGTCTTCGCTTTTCTTTAAAAGTTCACAACATCGTAACTAACAGCTACACGGTAATTATAATCATAATAAAAAATAATTTTTGCAATATTAGATTTTAAACTTGATAAGAAAATCGTTTACCAGCTTCTAATTTTCGTTAGTATATCTGTCTACAATTTTGTGTTTTAATTTTGCCGTCTGCAAAGTCAATATACCTATCGGTTATTGAACCTTCCCATAAAATAAATTGCTTAATTCACCCAAAGTTTAAAAACCCTGCTCACAACCCTAGGTCACTTTGTGAATAAAGAAACATTCACATTCGCAACAAATCTTCCAACACTTAAACATCGTTGGTAAAAAGTGAAAATTAAAACTTTGTTTTGTGGAATAGTGAACATTTGTGTTTAGTTCAGGTATAATCATGCCATTTCAATACTCATTCGAGGAGAAGCTTGAAATGCTTTTAATTTATGGGTAATGGGGCATCACTTTGAGCATCTTTTATAAAATAAACTTAATATTTATCTATTAAAAACTTATTTTATTTTTCTCACAAATTCCAGAATACGGGTCTGGCAACAACTAAAACGCCGTTCCCTTCAGTTTTATGGGTCGATCATCAGGTATTGTTACGTGGTAGACCGTATTATCCATTGTTGGAAAGTCATAAATAAAAGTATTTTTCGTGCTTTATGTTAAATTTGATTTAACTCAAAAAGTAATAATGTTTTAACGAATCAAATTGCAATTAACAATGCTACGAATAATTTGAAAAATTTTGAAATAAAAAACCAAACATGGAAATTTTACCCGAAACTCTTTGTGTTACTTTTTTGGCTTCAAATAAAAATGATTTGGAAAACTTGTAGCACTAATCGAAAGTGTAAACTTCAACTGATGTAACATGTAAATTGCATACTTTTCCCTCAATCTTTAATATGTATTATGGCCGGGGCGGTAAAACTTAACTCACCCTGTATAGCTAGGACGTAAAATAGCCATCCAGTAGATATTTTTGAAAGATTTCCTGTGGATTTCCAAAGCAGACATCAGGTAATTTTCAAATAAGTCAAGAAGAGCTCAAACAATTTTTTTTCCGGAAGGTTTTTAATGTCAATCTGCCGTGAAAGCTTCACAATAACACAAAAAAAATTGAACCAAAAGCGCATCAGCTGATAGTTTCCGCTTGAGGCAATCCCTTGTGCTGGAATTAAAAAACACCTTTTCCTGTAATGAAAAAGTTGACCTAAGAGCCTTTCAATTTCAGACTGCAGGGATTGGCGCTCGCGCCCCAAATATCGACTGCATTTTTCTGGCGAGATTTTGAATTTCAAATTTTAAATATTGGCCACAATCTACCCCACGTCAGTGTCGTTTTTATCAAGCGCTTATCAACGCCCCACGCCAACAACAGATAGCCGCAAAAAAGGGGATGAAATATTATGTGAAATCACTTATCATACGTTAACGTTCCCGAGATTTCCGGTCAAACCGCACTTTAGGGCAGTAAAACGAGCCACAAGAGGTGCATATTAATTTCGTCTTGTTTGCCGAAGTTAAAATTGAACCTTAAATAAACGAATTAATATTAACTTTAAACTTATCTCGCGTCCCCAGTGTATATATTCCGCGTTACCACCCTTATTTGCGAATATACACCTACCCTTAAACTATGGGTTACTCTGACTTTATTACTTCGCCCCAAAAATATTCTTATGCCCCGCGGCATTAAAACTCTTTTCGCTTGCGATCGGAAGAGGGTGCATCCGTGATTAATTTGACTGTTTAAACCTCAATTAGTGGATGAAGCGGTCCGGCTGCACCTGCGTGCACTTTGGATTAGATTATATTTTTTTCTACGAACATGACTTAATACTTCGTTTCGCATACCCAACAGGCGTTTTAAAGTTTTAAGCACGAAAAATACTTTTATTTATGACTTTCCAGCAATGGATAATACGGTCTACCACGTAACAATACCTGATGATCGACCCATAAAACTGAAGGGAACGGCGTTTTAGTTGTTGCCAGACACGTATTCGGGAATTTGTGAGAATAATAAAATAAGTTTTTAATAGGTAAATATTAAGTTTATTTTATAAAAGATGATCAAAGTGATGTCTCATTAATCATAAATTAAAAGCATTTCAAGCTTCTCCTCGACTAAGTATTGAAATGGCATGATTATACCTGAACTAAACACAAATGTTCACTATTCCACAAAACAAGGTTTTAATTTTCACTTTTTACCAACGATGTTTAAGTATTGGAAGATTTGTTGCGAATGTGAATGTTTCTTTATTCACAAAGTGACCTAGGGTTGTGATCAGGGTTTTTAAACTTTGGGTAAATTAAGCAATTTATTTCATGGGAAGGTTCAATAACCGATAGGTATATTGACTTTGCAGACGGAAAAATTAAAACACAAAATTGTAGACAGATATACTAACGAAAATTAGAAGCTGGTAAGCGATTTTCTTATCAAGTTTAAAATCTAATATTGCAAAAATTATTTTTTATTATGATTATAATTACCGTGCAGCTGTTAGTTACGATGTTGTGAACTTTTAAAGAAATAGCGCAAACCCTTATTCCGGTCCTGTAAAATGTAACGTTGCACTTTTTAACTTAACTTTATGACTGTCATAAATAATCAGCCAAGTACCCAAAACCAATACCATTGTTAGGTGAATTGGTCAGCTTATGTCGTAAATCATTTAAAAAAATACCCTCTAATACGGAAATGGCTTTATTTAATGAACCCAAATTAGTAAAATTATTTCAATTACACTAAATTGTGTGAAAATATTTTACTGTTCGTACATAAAAAAAACTAATAAATTGAGCAATTAGTAATTGAAAGAAAGCGAAAATTTTACCTGATTAAAAAAAAAGATTTTTTCTTGGTTTTTATGTACCTTAATAATATAAAATTCCTCATGCACTTTATGAGAATTGACAAATTATTTTAAAGGGCTATTTCGCCACAGGCGGTGAAACTTAACTCACCCTGTACATACTTAACCTAGCCATGAATTAGACATCCAGTAGATATTGAGTGTTGTATGGGCCAAAATATAAAAATTTTATGAACAGTTTATTTGTACCAAATAATATATTAAAATTTAATTTCGTAATTAACGAAAGCTGAGCTATTTAAAATTATAACTTTGATTTCAAAGACAACTGTTCGATTGTATTAATTTGACGTATTTAATTTTTTGTGACGTTAACAAAGATTACAAAATAAAATGTTATAAACGAAAACAAGCATTGATTTCGAAAAATGTATCATAATCTGTTACTAATTTTAAATTCTGCCTGGTTTAATTTTGGCAACAGTTCGTGAACTTCTGATAAGGAAAACATATAAAGAGCAAATACAAATCACAGAATTCATTATTATTGTCAAAATGATGTGGTATAAATTCGAGATGGTTTTAGTACTTTTGTGTTTAACCCCTTCACTAACAAACCTGGTAGCGAACGGGTTAACAACCAAAAGTTCATCGCAGTGCGCAGAATCTATCATTGAAAATAATACCATTGAGTGCAGTTCGGTTGAAGAAATCGGTAATTTCAAATTTCCAGCAAATTCCCAAGTGTTCTTCGAAGGAAAGCAACCATCGCAAGTTGTGAACGCCACCATATTTCAACACACCAACATAAAAAAACTGTATTTCAATAATTGTTTACGAAAACTTAATCCTGGTGATTTTCAACATTTGAACAGTGAAGTTTTGACTGGAATTAAATTCATTGACAATGTGCTTAACGAACTAATGCCTGGAGTTTTTAACCATCTGCCAATTAAATGGTTATCGTTGAATAATAACCAAATTAAATTTCTTTATCCAGGAGTTTTTTCTAATATGTCTAATTTGCTTGATTTAGAACTAACGGGCAATGAAATAGGTGCTATAATGGTTGGTGTATTTAATAATTTACCAATTCATAGGTTGGAATTAAGTGATAACCAAATCCACTATATTGGACAAGGAGCGTTTCAGAACTTGACGAGATTACAAGGATTGATTCTAACCAACAATCGTCTTTCGGTTTTCAATCGACAAGAATTATTCGATTTCAAGACATTAATTAATACATTGTTTCTTAACCGCAATTTACTGTCAAAAATTACAATAGAAATGTTTAGGGGATTTAAACACCTGCATGTTCTATATATTCAAGATAATTTAATTTCGACGATCGATCCTAGTTCATTTAATGAAACTCGGCATTTAGTTATTTTGGATTTAGGTTCCAATAGATTGAAAGAAATCAGTGCTGATATATTTCCTGCAGGAGGTTTACAATACTTACGCAATGTAGAACTCCAAAACAACGAGCTGTCTTTTTTGTCTATAAACTTTTTGAGTGGGTTGACAAAACTGGACCGACTGCTGTTAGGCGGCAATCCATGGCAGTGCGGCTGTTTGAAGATAATATTACGATGGATGGAACAAAATGGAAAACGGATAGATTATTGCGAGCGGGGTTATTTCGAAGGAATGAGGCCGGTCTGCATGGTAATTCAGCGACATTCGGACGACTGTGTTTACAAAATTTTTGAAGAAAATATCAAAAATTATGTTGCTGCTCGGAACTTATTTAAATCACATCGATGCTATCCTTAAAAACCATTGAATGTTCTTTATTTATTATTTACCTATTATGTATGTACCTACCTACCAGGCTTATCAAGTTTCATTTTATATTATTGGTAAATTTGAATTGTTTTTTAAGGGAAAAACGAATATTTTTAAAGAATTTTTAAATGGTGTAATATAACTGCTAATTATTTATTAACTAAATTTAAAATTTACTCAAATTTTCTCAACAAATTACGCTTTGTAAACTCTTATATGAAATAAGCAGAATTTATTACTTTACAAATTAATTAAAATTCTTGAATGTTAATTTATTTATATTTCAACCGATATTACCCAAAGAAACGTATTTATTCGAATCAACAATCACAGCAAAACTAATAAATTCATTATTATACTAATACCACAACCAACATTATTACTTATGTAATATTTAAATTACTCAACTTTTACCACAATGTTTTATTTTAAATTTGATATTAACGACACGTTAAAATCTGCAAACATCGAACTGTACAAACACATTTAATAAATATTTGGTTGTATTTAGTGTAAATATGACCAAACTGTTTTTAATTTGTGCTTAAAATGGAACAATTTAAATATTACATAATATTACAATATGAAAATTTAATTAATTTAATTTAATACTATAAAATGTTTTTAATACACTACAAATATCGTATATTTTAAAAATTTCATTGAAATGTTATTCATTTGGAACATATTTCAAAATATATTTCCTGAATATAAAAATATGTATCTAGACAATATCCAACTGTTGTCTGTTTCGGAAATCCATAGGAAATCTTTCAAAAATATCTAGTGGATGACTATTTTACGTCCTATATATACAAAGCCTAGCCATGAATTAGACATCCAGTAGATATTGAGTGTTACATGGGTTAACATATAAAAATTTTATGAACAGTTTATTTGTACCAAATAATATTTTAAAATTTAAATTCTTAATTGACGAAAGTTGAGCTTTTTAAAATTATAACTTTGTATTAATATGACGTATTTAATTTTATGTGACGTTAGCAAAGGTTACAAAATACAATCTAATAAACAAAAACAAGCATTTATTTAGAAAAATGTACCGCAATCGGTTCACTTTTGCCAACACTTCTTGAACTTCTGATAACAAAAAGATATAAAGAGCAAATACCGCGTAATAACAGAATTTATTATTATTATCAAAACGATGTCGTCCAAGTTCGGGACAATTTTAATACTTTTGTGTTTAACCCCTTCACTAACAAAACGGGCAGCGAGGGGGTTAAGAACCAAAATTGCATCGCAGTGCAGAGAATATACCTTTCAAAATAATAGCATTGTGTGCAGTTCGGTTGAAGAAATCGGTAATTTGAAATTTTCATCATATTTCTACGCCAAGTTTCAAGGAAAACAACCATCACAAGTTGTAAACCCCACCATATTTCAACACATCAACATAAGTTACCTGAGTTTTAAAAATTGTTTACGAAAACTTAATCCTGGTGATTTTCAACATTTGAACAGTGAAGGTTTGCATTATATGGAATTCATTGACAATGTGCTTAACGAACTAATGCCTGGAATTGTTAACCATCTGGCAATTGCAACGTTATTTTTGAATAATAATCAAATTAAATCTCTTTATCCGGGAGTTTTTTCTAATATGTTTAATTTAAGTACATTAGAACTAGCGGGCAATTAAATAGGTACTATAATGGTTGGTGTATTTAATAATTTACCAATTAAATTTTTGGAATTAAATGATAACCAAATCAATTATATTGGACCAGGAGCATTTCATAACTTAACGGAATTATTCGAATTGAATCTAGAGAACAATCGTCTTTCGGTTTTTAATGGACAAGTATTATTCAATTACCAGGCATCCATTGAAGAATTGAATCTTAACCGCAATTTACTGCCAAAAATTGCAGCAGAAATGTTTAGGGGATTTGAAAACCTGAAATTTCTATATCTTGAAAATAATTTAATTTCGACGATCGATCCCGGTTCATTTAATGAAACTCTGAATTTATTTCATTTGCAATTAGGTTCCAATAAATTGAAAGAAATCAGTGCTGATATATTTCCTGCAGGAGGTTTGCAAGGCTTATTCCATGTAGATCTTCAAAACAACGAACTGTCCTTTTTGTCACTGAACTTTTTGTATGCGTTGACAAAACTGAAGCGACTGCTATTAGGCGGCAATCCATGGCAGTGTGGCTGTTTGAAGATAATATTACGATGGATGGAAGAAAATGGAAAACGGATACGTAATTGTGAGCGGGATTATTTCGAAGGAATCAGGCCGGTCTGCATGGTCCTTCAGCGACATTCGGACGCCTGTGTTTACAAAATTTTTGAAGAAAATATCAAAAATTATGTTGATGTACGCAACTTATTTGAACCATACCAATGCATTATATTTTAATCAATATTCTTTATTTATTATTTACCTATTATTTATGTACCTACCTACCAGGCTTTTAAATTTTATATTATTGGTAAATTTGAGGTTTTTTTTTAAGGAAAAACGAATACTTTTAAAAAATTTTAAAGAATGCCGTAATATAACTGCTTGCCTATTATTTATTGGCTAAATTTAAAATCTATTTAAATTTTCTCAAGAAATTACGCTTAACAAACTTTATGGAGTAAGTACAATTTATTACTTTACAAATTAATTAGTAAAAATTATGTAATGTTAATTTATTTATATTTCAAATATATTACCCAAAGGAACATATTTATTCGAATCAACAATCACAGGAAAACCAATAAATGCATTATTATACTAATACCATAACCAACATTATTACTTACGTAATATTTAATTGCTCAACGTTTATCACAATATTTTTTTTTAAAATTTGATATCAACGACACGTGTTAAGATCTGCAAACATCGAACTGGACAAACACATTTGGTCATATTTAGTGTAAATATAACCAAACTTTTTTTAATTTGTTCTTAAAATGGAACAATTTAAATATTATATTGTTGGAGTTTTATCGAATTTTTCGAAAAAAATAATAAAGGAGTCGAATACAAAAAGGGTGTGGCATACAATAGTCACTAATTTCACACTTTACAACACTAAATTTATTAATCACATAATTTAACTTCACAGAAAAATAAAATTACGTTAATTCAACAATAAACAGGTTTTTTTATAACTGATTGATCAAAACTCAAGCAAAAAGCGGGTGGTTCTCCAGGCCGTCTATAGTGAAGTTCGGGTTACACCCTCGCTTCCATAGTCGAACAGGAACCGCCTTGCGCAGAGCACTTAAGTGCGACGAAGCTACTTAGGGACGAAGGACGAACTCCACCGCGGCGCTAACAGCGGCGCTAACACTAGAAGTGTCTTTAGTCACAATGTTTTTATTCTTTTTCTCTAGAAATGTAGTCATAATTTGTTATAATAAAAACCTTAATCTCGCACATATCATAGGTACCTGCACTCCTGACTTTTGACGTTATGTTTGTATGTCTGGAAATCTTTTGTAAACAATTAAATCAAGCATAATCATATAATTTTCCTTTTACTATTTCTATATGATTAATTTAGTGTTGGCAGTAATATTAGGTTGTCACAGACACAAGTGGCCAAAATTAAAAAAATTAATTATACTGTTTTTAGCGTTTTTTTTACCGCACGCTTTTTGTCTAGTACGATACGCAAAGACGTGTCGTAATAATCTCAGTACGAACGCAAAGTAGAAAAAATATTTTTATTCACAATCAGTTAGTAATTACAACTTTTCTAACCTCTTAAAAGTGGGAAAGTGAGCGATTTCATGAATACACTTCAGCCGGTCGAAAATAGTAAAAAAGGAGTCAGTAATAAGGCGTAATCGGTCAGAAATGAAATCATTTCCAACCTGTGAGGGTGTTACTATCGATTTAAACTATAAATGTCAAATTACAGTATCTAGAGTATGCAATCAACTTTTCCCAAGTGCATGGACGGCGAACGAAATTAATTATTTATTAATTTTTTTAAAATTGTATTGTTGCTTGTTTTATTAAATGATTGATTGCGAATAAAATAGTATACAAACCTCGGCAAAAGTACCATTCCTGTGTCTTGAGAACTAGTTCTCTCGACAGGAATGGAATACTTTCCGCCTCGGTATGTAATATACTATTATTCACAATTAGTTAGTAACATATAACTTTTCTAACCCCTTAAAAGTTAGAAAGTGAGCAATTTCATGAATACACTTCAGCCGGTCAGTAATGAGACGTAATCGGTCAGAAATGAAACCATTTCAACCTGTGAGGGCGTTACAATCGATTTAAACTGTAAATGTCAAATTACAGTATCTAGGGGATGCAACCAACTTTTCCCAAGTGCATGGACGGCGAACGAAATTAATTATTTATTAATTTTTTTAAAATTATATTGTTGCTTGTTTTATTAAATGATTGATTGCGAATAAAATAGTATACAAACCTCGGCAAAAGTACCATTCCTGTGTCTCGAGAACTAGTTCACCTCAAGGCTACGCCTTTCGGTAAACTATAGTTCTCCCAACAGGAATGGAATACTTTCCGCATCGGTATGTAATATACTATTATTCACAATTAGTTAGTAACATATAACTTTTCTAACCCCTTAAAAGTTAGAAAGTGAGCAATTTTATGAATACACTTCAGTCGTTCAGAAATAGTAAAACAGGAGTTAGTAATAAGACGTAATCGGTCAGAAATGAAACCAGTTCCAACCTGTGAGGGCGTTACTATCGATTTAAACTATAAATGTCAAATTACAGTATTTAGGGTATGCAACCAACTTTTCTCACGTGCATGGACGGCGAACGAAATCAATTATTTATTAATTTTTTAAAATTATATTGTTGCTTGTTTTATTAAATGATTGATTACGAATAAAATAGTATACAAACCTCGGCAAAAGTACCATTCCTGTGTCTCGAGAACTAGTTCTCTCGACAGGAATGGAATACTTTCCGCCTCGGTATGTAATATACTATTAATGCACTCAAAATATAAATATCGTATATTTTAAAGATTTAATTCAAATGTTGTAGTTACATAATTTTTAACTTTTCATTTATATAAATATATTAATTTGGAACATATTTCAAAGTATATTTTCTGGATAGATAAATATGTATCTAGAGAATATCCACATGATGTCTGATTCGGAAATCCATTTTTTATTTTTATATAAATAACTCACAGTCGTATCAAAACTTTTCATATGCACGACAGTAACTAGACATAATTTTGCTAATCCGTTAATTTTTTACTGGTTAGCTGCCAAAATTAACAGGTAAGCAACTGCTTAAGGTCACTTTTCACTGTTAATAAACGATTTAAATAAATGACATGAGTAACAATTAAAGCATTGATTATCATAAACTGTTCTGTGAGGAGGAAATTAAAAACAATTTATCAAACCCGGTAGAAAGATTAAATGGCTTGAAGTGTTTGACTGATGGGATATTAGGGACTGTAAAAGACTAAACCCACCATCAGGATGTCTTCCGGGATACGAAAAAGAACCCCAGGGAGCTTATCCGTCCGAGCCCTCTCTCAACTATTATCTGTAATCTCTAATACTTTTATATTACAATGCGGATACATTGTCTGCAAGTTGTGACGGTGGCTGAACAAACTTACCGCTTTAGTGGAATTGAATTAAATGTTCGGCAGGTGATCTAAATTAAGGCGACTCGCTCCAGATATAATGAGCACTGTTTTTGAACGTGATTGAACTGCGATTGAATGCTTTCACCTCTTCTGGTAGCCGTGATCGTCTAGTGGTTAGGACCCTACGTTGTGGCCGTAGTAACCCAGGTTCGACTCCTGGTCACGGCAATGTGCGAACATTGTCACGGCAGAGGAGGTTTTTTTGCTCAAGTTATTTGATCTAATTTTGTGCAGTGCCTGTATGACATTCCTATATGTACAGGGTGAGGTAAGTTTTACCGCCCGGCCATAATACCTATTAAAGATTGAGGGGAAAGTATTCAATTTACATGTTACATCAGTTGAAATTTACACTTTCGATTAGTGCTACAAGTTTTTCAAATCATTTTTACTTGAAGCTAAAAAAGTAAAACAAAGAGTTTCGGGCAAAATTTCCATGTTTGGTTTTTTATTTCAAAATTTGTCAAATTATTCGTAGCATTGTTAATTGCAATTTGATTCGTTAAAAAATTATTACTTTTTGAGTTAAATCAAATTTAACATAAAGCACGAAAAATACTTTTATTTATGACTTTCCAGCAATGGATAATACGGTCTACCACGTAACAATACCTGATGATCGACCCATAAAACTGAAGGGAACGGCGTTTTAGTTGTTGCCAGACACGTATTCGGGAATTTGTGAGAATAATAAAATAAGTTTTTAATAGGTAAATATTAAGTTTATTTTATAAAAGATGATCAAAGTGATGTCTCATTAATCATAAATTAAAAGCATTTCAAGCTTCTCCTCGACTAAGTATTGAAATGGCATGATTATACCTGAACTAAACACAAATGTTCACCATTCCACAAAACAAAGTTTTAATTTTCACTTTTTACCAACGATGTTTAAGTGTTGGAAGATTTGTTGCGAATGTGAATGTTTCTTTATTCACAAAGTGACCTAGGGTTGTGATCAGGGTTTTTAAACTTTCGGTAAATTAAGCAATTTATTTCATGGGAAGGTTCAATAACCGATAGGTATATTGACTTTGCAGACGGAAAAATTAAAACACAAAATTGTAGACAGATATACTAACGAAAATTAGAAGCTGGTAAACGATTTTCTTATCAAGTTTAAAATCTAATATTGCAAAAATTATTTTTTATTATGATTATAATTACCGTGTAGCTGTTAGTTACGATGTTGTGAACTTTTAAAGAAATAGCGAAAACCCTTATTTCGGTCCTGTAAAATATAACGTTGCACTTTTTAACTTAACTTTATGACTGTCATAAATAATCAGTCAAGTACCCGAAACCAATACCATTGTTAGGTGAATTGGTCAGCTTATGTCGTAAATCATTTAAAAAAATACCCTCTAATACGGAAATGGCTTTATTTAATGAACCCAAATTAGTAAAATTATTTCAATTACACTAAATTGTGTGAAAATAGTTTACCGTTCGTACATAAAAAAATAAAATAAATTGAGCAATTAGTAATTGAAAGAAATCCAAAATTTTACCTGATTAAAAAAAATTTTTTTCTTGGTTTCTATGTACCTTAATAATATAAAATTACTCATGCAATTTATGAGAATTGACAAATTATTTTAAAGGTTTATTTTGCGACGGGCGGTAAAACTGAACTCACCCTGTATACAGTGCCCGCACCATATGGGAACAACTTTCATCTTCGATTTCTTTAAAAATCTAAATCTGCCAAAAGTTTGTGCATGTTTAAAAACCCAAAACGGACTGCTCGGATTCTGCAAACGATTTTTGGTTACAGAGAAAATGGAATTTATGGAAACTTCAAACACTGAAAATAAATCATAATTTTAAAATGAAAATTATTTTTGATGAAATTTGGGTAACATTAGTTAGATATTCAGTAGATGCGATGTCAATTATGAAATCAGATGAGTTTCTTCAACAGATGTTTAAAAAAAAATTGTTATTTTTCAAATTTCAACTTGCTGTTACAATTTCCACGTGTAATCTTGAATTTCAATTATTTCAAATCTAAGTATAGTTAGTTTATTTATTTTTGTCTTAATTTTTTTTATTAAATTAGTACTATCTAAATTACACATGAAAATTTTAATTTCAATAGAAATTCTGTCATGTTATTTTACATTTTTGGTGCAAAGTTTTTTTATCACAAAAAAATCACATTTTAAGTTTCAGCTTGTTTCTTAATTTACTCAAAATACATGTAACTTAATAAATTATGTGAATAAATACAAGAAGTGTATTTTTCCGTTAAACGCACTAGAAAATTATAATAATATCATCAGTTGGACAAATTTATTAAAAATTTAAAAGTACGGGAACCATTGCAAATAAATTTAAACGTCCACATGGTCATTGGCTCAAGGACGAAGAACACCAGCTGCAAATTTTGCTAACAGTTTCTCCCAATGGAGTTGTAAACTCGCAGATTGGTCGTTGATGGACAGATAAAAATTCAGATTTTCAAATAGAAGCACGGAATCAATACGAATATGTGATGTGGAATTTTTAATAACCAAATATTTGGACCACACTTAGCAATAATTTAAATACAAAACAATCGTTGTTGTAACTACAACAATTGTGACAATCGATTAATAATGGTTAATGGTTATAATCCCAAAATTATTTATAAGATAATAAACAAATTTAAATTTAACAGGAGTAGATATAAAATAGACAATCAACAAAGTAACCAAGATTCAATTAATAACAGCATAAAATATAATGCTAACTGGGTAAAATTCAATTACTACGGACCAGAAACTAACAAATTGACTAAAATTTTTAAAAATCAAAAGTTAAAAGTAGGTCTGAAAGCAAATAACAAATTGGATAAAGTATTTAATCCAAGAATTGAAAATGAGGACAAATATAAGCTAAATGGTATTTATTCAATTAAATGTAATACGTGTGACAAAAAATACGTGGGGCAAACAGGTAGAAGTTTTTACGTAAGATATAAAGAACACATAAATAAAAATAATACTACTTCTAATTATGCGAAACATTTGCATAATGAAAAACACCAATTTGGACCCATAGAAGATACTATGAAAGTAGAAAGGATCATAAACAAAGGGTTCAGAATGAATATAGCCGAGAACATACAAATTTATAAGAATAAAGCAGAAAATAACATCATAAATGAACAGGTATTTTTTAATAATGATGGCTTAATAAAAATGATAAATAAATTAAATAAATAAATAAATTAAAGAGAATAAAGTAAATTTATAAAAACGGAATATATAAAAAACGGAATCGATATATCTGTGAACGTGGAAAGAAATACTTAGCAAACTCCAGTGTTAAAATGTCTACTGAAGATGCGGGACACCGCGAAAAACTAACGTTTACACAACGTGTTCATAGTTTTTAGACGCTTGTTGACGAAAAATAATTGTGTTTGATATAATAGTTTTTAATGTGTAATTATGTAATTGATATGTGACGTGATTTTAATATATAAAAATCCTAGTGAATAATATAAAAGAAGTTGTGGGGAAAAAAGGAAAAAAACCTAGATCAACGAATAATTGTGAGTTGATTTTTAATTAATTAATTGTGACAATGAAATTAATCTAGGATTAACTGAAACTGTCAAGTATCCACGAATTTGTATAAAATATGACGATCTTATTATTATAATTTTCTGGTGCGTTTTACGGAAAAAATACACTTTCTTTATATGTATTCACATAAATTGTTAATTTAATTTCATTTGTAATTTAGATTGTACCAGTTTAGTTCATTTTTTAAGACAAAAATAAACAAATTAACTATACTTAGATTTGAAATAATTAAAATTCAAGATTACACGTGGAAATTGTAAGAGACAGTTGAAATTTGAAAAGTAACAATTTTTTGGACATCGGTTGAAGAAACTCATCTGATTTCATAATTGGTATCGCATCTACTGAATATCTAATTAATGTTACCCAAAATTCATCAAAAATAATTTTTATTTTAAAATTGTGATTTTTTTCAGTTTTTGAAGTTTCGATAAATTTCATTTTCTCTGAAACCAAAAATCGTTTGCAGAATCCGAGCAGTCCGTTTTGGGTTTTTGAACATTCACAAACTTTTGGCAGCTTTAGATTTTTAAAGAAATCAAAGATGAAAGTTTTTCCCATCATCAATTTTTTTAAATGGCATCCCATATTTTTGATGGCGAATTTGGATGCAGCACATTTTTCTGAATACGAATATGTCAAATTCGTATGATCTTGAAAAGGAAAGTTTTCGAAATAATCAGTCCTAAAATTTCGAAAATGTATGGTAAATGTATTAGAGTAGACCTATCATAATGTCATCAAGGAAGCGCTGGAAACAAAAGACGGTTTTGACATCAACAAAATTTATTGGGAAAACGCTCGAATCCGTCAAATTTTATTTTTAATAGCGTATTTTTTGAAATAGGATTGGTACAAACTGAATGATTACAAAAAAAAATAAAGAAAACGGTTTAGCTATCTCAAAATACTAAATTTAAGTAATGAGTAAATTAAAAAAACAACTAAATTAAAATATTGCGCACTGTTGATTTCTTGACAGCAGCCAATGCGATCAATAAATTCTTTTTGAACATTGCCGATAACTTCAGGAGGGATTTGTCGTATCTCATGACGAATTGTTGCTTTAAATCTTCTAAATTCTCTAACCTACTAACGTACACTTCACTTTTTAAGCATCCCCACAAAAAGTAATCAAAGGTTGTCAAATCTGGTGATCTCTCTTTTGTTTCCAACGCTTCCTTGATGACATTATGATGAGTGGAGCTTTAAATGCGCGAAAATACAAAGGACGACACAGCGAATGTTTTATCCGTTTATTTGAAATATACAAAACACGTCCGCACAGTAATACGGTTGACTTAGAAGTTAAGGTTAAAAAAAAAGATGGCCGGTCAGGGATGACCGGATTGTGCATCCTTGAGGGTTTCTCTACTTGTGGGTAGAGGGCGAGTTGAGTGGCGCCAGATTTGAAACTCTAACACCCTCCCTCAAATTGGCGACTCCGAGTCCCTCGGCACACTTGTTGTGCTTCGGCGCAGGCAAAGCCTTCGTCAACACATCGGCAATCATCTGGTCCGTCGGTAGATATTCCAAACGCAACATCGAGTCCTGCAGCACCTGCCGGATGAAATGGTGTCGGATGTCTATGTGTTTGGTCCTTGAATGAAATACAGGATTGGAGGCTAACTTCGCGGCGCCCTGATTATCGTTGAACAATATGACATCAGTGAGAGCTTCGAAACCAAGTTCCCGTAAAAATCCAATGAGGTAGATGGCTTCTTTTGCACCTTCGGTAAGGCCCATATACTCGGCCTCCGTTGAAGACAGTGCAACGGTCCGCTGCTTGCGGGATTCCCAGGAGATCGGGGCTCCGGCGAGCTTGAATGCGACGCCCGTGTAGGAGCGTCTGTCCAATGCGCAATTTCCCCAGTCCGCATCTACGAATCCGGTGAGATTTTCGCCTGTTTTTCTGAATTTTAAACCGTGATTAATTGTTCCGGCGAGGTACCTTAGAACACGTTTTCCGGCTGTCCAGTGGGTCCTTGTGTGGGAGTTGCAAAATTGACTGAGGACGCTCACGGCGTGCGCAATGTCGGGTCGCGTGGCGACCGCCAGGTACATCAAGGCTCCGATGAGCTCTCGATACGGGAATGCGGCATCCGTGTCTCCGTTGTCTGGAGTATCGTCGTCAAATTTCGATCCTACGACGAGCGGAGTACTTACGGCCTTGCATTCGGGCATTCCGAATCTTTTGAGTACGTCGCGCACGTATCCGCTCTGCGAGAGACTGTAACCCTCCCTGGTTCGGGCGATTTCGATCCCGAGGCAGAATTTAGCCTCCCCTAGGTCCTTGATGGAGAATTCTCGACCAAGTTTATTGATTATCCGCGAGATCCTCTGTGGGTCATTGGAAGCGACCAGGAGGTCGTCCACGTAAACCATTACGAGGGTTTGCTTGTCCTTGTCAGCGTAAACGCATGGATCTGCTGCGGTAGGCGAAATCCCGATGCCTCGAAGGACTTCGTCGAGTCTTAGGTGCCATTGCCGTCCAGATTGGCGTAAACCGTATAGGGCCTTCTTGAGCTGGCACACTTTGTTGTCTCCTCGCAGGTGGCGTTGCATCGTCCGCGCCTTTGCAATCAACGTGTCGTCTCCTCCCTCGCGAATGATTCGCTCTAGCATTTCTTCAAGAAGCTCGGGAACTTCCATGTACACGTCGACGTCGATGTGTCCGTTTAGGTAGGCGGTGGTGACGTCCAACTGGTGGATTCGCATGTCAGATTCCGCCGCGAGTGCGGCAAGCAATCTGAGCGAACTCAGCCTGGCCACCGGTGCGAAGGTATCGTGGTAGTCGATTCCGGGGCGTTGCGCAAATCCTTTTGCAACAACACGCGCCTTTCTTCGCTCCAAGTTTCCGTCGGCCTCGTATTTGTTGCGGAGCACCGTTCTGCAACCGATGACTTTTCCACCTGGTGGTCGGTCGACGATTCTCCAGGTATCGTTTGAAACGAGCGATTTTGTTTCCTCGAGAATCGCACATTTCCATTCGTCACCGTCGGGTCCGGAAATGGCCTGGGAGAACGGGATTTCCGATGCAAGCATTGCAAATTCGGCTTCGTCGTCATAGTTCGGATTTTGTCCTTCGCCTTCCGGGTCATCGCATTCGACGATGTCTACGGCTACAGGCGGAATTACCTCGTTGTCCTTGCGATTTCCTCCGGCACGTATCATATGAAATTGCCTTGCGGGCCGGCCTCGGTTGCCGGTCCTTAGCAGTGATGGTCTGCCGGGGCCGCGTCTCATCGGGACTTCGATACGGTCTGCTCGTTCTGGGGCGTCCTGCACGTGTGCGCGGTCGTTGGGTTCGATCTCTTCATTCGTTTGATTCTGACAGATATCGGTTTCAGCTACTTCCGACTCTATTGCGTCGTCGATGACGGGGTACCTTCCATTCAGCGTTTCTCTGCTGATGAAGTCTTCGTGCTGACCGGTCTCGAATTCGTCGAAGAATCTGACGTCACAGGCGACTTGGATTCTTCTCTTGCCTGGGATCCAGACGCGATATGCCTTTGAGGCTTCGGAGTATCCTACGAAGGTGCCGTTGAGCGCTTTCGCTTCGAATTTTCCCTTACCTGGGGCTTTGTCGAGTACGTATGCCTTGCAACCAAAGGTTCGGAAATACCCGACGTCCGGTTTGTCTCCGGTCCATTTTTCGAAAGGGGTTCCCTTGTCAAGGCTCTTCGTGATGCATCTGTTCCTTATGTGATTAGCGGTGGCGATCGCCTCGGCCCAAAAGGTTGGCGGGAGGCCTGATTGGAGCATCATGCAGCGAGCGGATTCCAGAAGTGTTCGATTTTTACGCTCAGCCACGCCGTTTTGTTGAGGCGTATGAGCTGCGGATAACCTCCGGCGAATTCCTGCATTCTTGAGGATGGCGTCCATCGTTCGATTACAGAATTCCTTTCCGTTGTCCGATTGCAGTGCTTTGATCTTTCGGCCCGTCTGATTTTCGACGTAGTTTTTGTATTCGGCGAACTTGGATGTCGCCTCGTCCTTGCTGCGAAGAAAGTATACATTGCACCAGCGGCTGTGGTCGTCAGTCAGGGTCATGAAATATCGAGCTCCTCCCATTGACTGCGTGCGCATCGGGCCGCATAAGTCGGTATGTATGATGTCGAGTGGTTGTAGCGATCGGCGCATGCTCGTTGTGAACGGCAATCTTACTAACTTTCCAGCTGTGCAGATCTTGCAGTTTCGAATGTTATCTGCGGAGCCCTCGAGTTCGGGTCCTGATACATTCCTCGGCATCAGCGCCAGGTCCTTGGAGTTCAAGTGGCCCAAGCGTTCGTGCCAAACTTCTGCGCTGGACTTGCACGCGTCGGCGGTTGCAGCGTTAGCTTGTTGCTCTCCCGCGCGAAGGTAGAATAAGTCGCCTTTTCGGTCCGCAATCATTTTGACGCTTCCACTTCGGTCTTTCACTACCGCATGCTTTTGAGTGAATAGCACTTCGAATTTCCTGTCGACGATTTTGGCGACGGACAGTAAATTTGTTCTCAAGTCTGGAACAAGCAGTGTGTTTTCAAGTTTTACTGACCTGTAGTCGCTGCCATCGGTTACGGAGATTCTGACGTTTCCTCGCGCCTTCACCTGTGCGGTGGCGTTGCTCGCTAATTTTAGTCCGCTGTGCGCCTCTTCTGCTTCTGTGAACAGGTTTTCATCGTTGCACAAATGCGACGTGCATCCGCTGTCCAAACACCACCCGTCGGGGAGCGTGGGGTTCGCGGTTTGAAGTTTGGGGCTGGCGGAGTATACTTCTTCCGCGTAGCCCGCTTTTTCTGCTTCTTTCTTCTTCCGCGAGAAGCAGTCGGCATATTTATGGCCGGGTTTCTTGCAGAAACCGCATTTGTATCTCGGCTTACCCGACTTTTCTTGCTTCGACGTCCCCTCCTTCGGCCTGCTGTGGACCCGGTGAGGATTCACGAACATCGCTCCGTCCGTGTCGTCGCCACTTTTCTGATTCCTTGCATCGTTTTCCTCGATAATCTTTACTTTTAACGCTTCTGCGGTCGGTAAAGTGTCACGGGATTCGATGGCGCACCGGAAATTATCAAAAGTGTTAGGAAGGCTGTACAGTAGCATGATCGTTAAAAGGTCGCCATTTATTGTAACCTGCATCGATTCCAGCTTGTCCACAGCGTCGAAAAACCTGGATAGGTGGTCCCGGACGTCCGCTCCTTCGGCCATTTTGTTTTGTGTCAGCTGCTTTAACAGCGTGGCCTTGCGAGCTGGCCCTTTCGACGCGTAAATAGATTCAAGCTTGTCCCATACCTCCTTCGATGAGTTGCATCCTCTGATTTGTTTCAATTCCGAGGGTGCGATGGCCAAGATCAGGTCGGATTTCGCTTTGCGATCCTGGATCGTCCACGTGTCGAGCGCTCTCTGGTTCGATGCGAGAAGTTCACCTTCTCCGCTAGCGGCTGGTCGCGGGTTCTCGCCGCTAACGTAGCCCCATGCGTCGTTTTTTACCAGTAAAGCTTCGATCTGGATTCTCCAAGTATCGTAGTTTGCCTTCGAAAGCAATTCGATTCTTGCGTTTTGAGACATGGTAATTTTTACACTGCACTAGTACTTTTCTTTGTTGATTTTCGCGTGTCACGTGGATGTACGTTCGATTTACGATTATCTAATCGAGTCCTTTTTAAGCGCACTAACTTTGAACTAGGTCCATAACCTGATGAGTGGAGCTTTAAATGCGCGAAAATACAAAGGACGACACAGCGAATGTTTTATCCGTTTATTTGAAATATACAAAACACGTCCGCACAGTAATACGGTTGACTTAGAAGTTAAGGTTAAAAAAAAAGATGGCCGGTCAGGGATGACCGGATTGTGCATCCTTGAGGGTTTCTCTACTTGTGGGTAGAGGGCGAGTTGAGTGGCGCCAGATTTGAAACTCTAA
The DNA here is from genome assembly GCA_949768715.1 of Dascillus cervinus. Taxonomy (NCBI): domain Eukaryota; kingdom Metazoa; phylum Arthropoda; class Insecta; order Coleoptera; family Dascillidae; genus Dascillus; species Dascillus cervinus. The sequence goes on along the minus strand of OX458318.1, from coordinate 2,371,462 downwards.
CACATTATGATAGGTCTACTCTAATAAATTTACCATACATTTTCGAAACTTTAGGACTGATTATTTCGAAAACTTTCCTCTTCAAGGTCATACGAATTTGACATATTCCTACTCAGAAAAATGTGCTGCATCCAAATTCGCGATCAAAATTATGGGGTGATATTTAAAAAAATTGCTGATGACGTCATAGTGCGAAATTATAAATATTAAAAAAGATGCAGTTTTAAAAACTAAAGTTGACCGGTTCGAGGATTTTTTGTGAAAATTCTTCTAAAATGTTTTATCGAATTTATTCCATACTTTACGAAAGCACTGCATATTATTTTTAAATTTTAGGATTTTTGCACGACTGTTGTGGATTGCCTGAATGTAGGCCATTAAGTTGCTGCCGGCTTTATTCTGCGGTTTGTAACGAATGTGTTTAATTATAAAATAAATGTTACTATCTCTTCTGATAGCCGTGATCGTCTAGTGGTTAGGACCCTACGTTGTGGCCGTAGTAACCCAGGTTCGACTCCTGGTCACGGCAATGTGAGAACATTGTCACGGCAGAAGAGATTTTTTTACTGAAACTTTTTATCATATTAAAGCCCAAATTTATTGTAAAGAGATTGAATTGTTAGCCGATTGGAGTTGAAGTTTGCATCGCCCCACATTCCTGCAACTTTCACTCGAGTAGTCGCAGTGACCAACAAGTTGCGAGTGTTAAAACGCTGTTTTTGTTCTTGCAGACATCCTTCCTTACAAAGAGCATGGATACGGACCGACGAAAGAATTTTTGGAGAAAGTGATCGAGGTGCTGTTGAGTTTCGTGCGAGAGACCAACAACCGCAACGAAAAGGTGCTGGATTTTTACCATCCGGAAGAGATGCAGAAATTGTTGGATCTGAAAATTCCGGACGAGGGATTGCCACTGCAGCAACTGATCTACGACTGCGCTGTGACTCTCAAATACCAAGTCAAAACAGGTAATTTTTTAAAATTGTATCTGAGATGGCAAATTTCAGTGTTTTTAATTTTTATTAAATTGTAATTTAATTGGCCCATTTTTCACTGCGTCATCTCAATGTTAACTAATTTTGGTTTTATAATAAAATAAATAATGTGAAAAACTTAGAATGCCTTGCATTTACAGTAACTGTTTCATTGCCTACGTGATTTTTGAAGTTCATTGAAATAAAAACTTCAATTGCTTGTAACTTCTTGGTAGTTAATTTAATAGTACTAATGCATTAGGACTTTCTTACTCAAAATTACACATTCCTTCGAAATAGGTAAAAAAGTATAGGGCATTCCATTTAAAAAAACGTTATTTTTGTGAATATCTCGAGCTGTTGACGTTCGATTATTTTTTTGCTTTTATAATAGTAATTAGCGAAGAAAACACAAATTCTTTGCTAATTTAACCGACTTTGTAACTCCAATAATAACAAAGTTACCAATGGTGGACATTTAATTTAATACAACCTGTATATCGAGGTAACTACAAAAAGTACAAGACCATCTATATTTTTTATTTTCAAGTGAAAATGGCAACACTGTGCTGAGTTATGACTGCTTATGTAGCACGTTGTTACCTGTTTTGGAAGGTTTTGCGATTTTGTGAAGTGTATGTTCTGCCTCTTATTACTTTTTAGCATATTTTTGTTCTCATTTATTTACTCAAAGATGAGATATCATTTTACTGATATTATTTTTACTCTTATTTTTTTATACAGGGTGATGAAATAAAGGTGCCCTTGAGTAGCTACATGTTATAGACGATTTCTAACGAAACACGAATTTGAAAGCCAAAATAACATTTGTTGTCTCATCACCAAGATATAAGCTTTCCTATTCAGACAATAAAAATCTATACGATCAACAATTTTGTAACAATTTTATTGTTAGGGTTTAAATTTGATGCAGTTGATGGTGCTTTTTAAAAAAAAAGTGTAAAGAATCTATTGAAACCTACTTTATTACCGATGACAAAAGTACGGTTTCTTGGCTCCGAGGAAAATTTATCAATGTCGCAACATCGCAAATCTCCTAGGAAACGTTGGGAACAATAATTCACTTTTCAATGTCAGTTCTCTTGTCAAATTTGAACGATACAAGTCAAATGTCCTAAAAAGTCTTAAAATGGAATACAATTTCAGTGAATATCTAGTCATGTTGCTCCGCTTGCGTGAGACAGATAATAATGCATCGGGAGCTGCTAGAGAATACGCTAGAGTGTATCCACATCGACGTCATCCAGATGCTAACGTAATTAGAAAAGTGGAGCAAAAATTAAGAGAAAATGGCCAAATAGTGCCGATTTCAGGATCAGGACAAAGCATACAAGGATTAGCGCGACAGTCACTCTAAGTCACTTTTTCCTATTACGAGATATTTGAGATTTTGTTTCAATTTGATCTGGAAATTACATTATTTCGTTTTTGACTGATCTGTTTTTACTAAGTAACATGGTTAGGGGCCTTTTAAACGAGAATCAGTAAGTGCGACCGAAAGTTCATCCATTCTTATCAGAAATAGCGCAAATAGTAGAAAATCTCTACTTCACTTAGGGACTTTTTGCATACAGCCCTTCAATTACCTGTTTGTTGTGTATTCTTGTTTAATTACATTAAATCCTTTTGAAATAAAAAAAGTTATGTCAACGTGACAGTTGTTTGTCTTACGCAAGTGACAGTATCTGTCAGTGATGGTTGCTTAGATATAAGAAGTAGGCCTACCTGAAAGTAATTCTTTAGAAAAAGAAATATGTGCAGTATTGCCCCGTTGTGTTCTTAGTCAAACTGTTTTAATTTTAAACAGAATCTATTTGGACCACTTTTGCTGCGATTTCCACAATGCTTCAATCATGGGCACCTTTTTTTCATCACCCTGTATTTATTATTTATATTTTTATATTTTTATTGGCAAAATATAATATTTTTTAAATTTTTCTTCAAAAACACGTTTTTAAACAGTACATCATTTCTTAGAAACTACAACTCATCAAGTAACAAAAAAAAATGTTCCAGTGTATGATTGTGGAACTTGTAAATTTTTTCGAACAGTCAATTATAATTGCAGAAAATTTTAAAAAAATCGTAAAAAAAGTGACGCCAAAAAGCGACTGATTTTTAAATTTTATTTAAAAAATTTGCATTATTTGTTATTTGCGCGGTATTTTTTGCATTTAGGAATCTTTTTTATCCACTATACTTCCACCTTAAAGTGGCTAAAATTGGTGTCTCCACCCTATTTTAATTTTTTCAACTTTTCGAACATTATATTTTAAAATCAGTGTCGTTCATCATAATATTATTCCGTGCGTTAACGTGGCGACAATATGTGCAAATTCAGTTGGTGGCAGATAATTGAATCCGCTATCTGCTTCGTCAACGAGCTTTCGAGGGAACCCGCAAAATGTTACGACGGAGCGTCACTTCCGAGGTAGATAAAACCGACATTAGTAATCCGCACGAACCGCGCATTAATCGACTTCCAACTCGATATCAAACGCCCCTGTGAAATCTCAAAATCAATTTATTCGGATACAATCAGCCGGCTTGTTCATTTATTGATAAAAAATTGATTTCCGTCTTCGTATCCGGCGGGCAACGTTTCATTGAAAATCATGAGAATCCCCCGCAGACTCGCTAATTCTATACAATCAGGGTACTTTTAAGGCGCGAGGGTGATAATAAATACACAATAAACCTATGGTTTAGACACGTGCCGTTTGGGTCACTTGATACCATTGTGGTTGTGCTTTACTTGCGCAGATGATTGCTTACATTGTTTGATTTATTCAATCAGTTTATCTCTGCTGATTCAAGAGTTGTGACTTCCCCAATCATATCACACTGCGTTACTGATGCGACGACTTCCAACTTTGTTCAAATTCAAAATGTACAGGGTGTACGATCACTCGTGGCCACCCCAAAATTGGATGTTGAATTATTTTTTTTAATTCGAAGACGACTTATTACATTTTTCAGATGTTGAGACTGAAAAATCAATTTCTATCTCTGTCAATCTTAGAGCAAATCGATTTTTAATTGCAAAATCGTATTCCTCGCAAAAAAATACATAAGTTTTCATATTTATATGACCCTCTAAGCAAGAAAGAAAGAAAAAAAAATTTTCCTTGGGTTGGCTTTTTTTCTCACTTTTTTATTTTTTTTAATTTATTTTTTTCTTTTCGCCTTATTTTTTCCTTACTAGGATAACTTTTCCTGCCGGAAACGATGGAACAAGAATCAGTTGAATTGCTGCAGTATTAACGGAGCTACGGCCATTTTCTCGATTTGTTTACACCCACTGTACTCCGATTAGGTTAAAGACTTCTATCTCCGTCAATCTTAGAGCAAATCGATTTTTAATTGCAAAATCGTATTCCTCGCAAAAAAATACATAAGTTTTTATGTTTATATGACCCTCTAAGCAAGAAAGAAAAAAAAAGGTTTCCGTGGGTTGGCTTTTTCTCACTTTTTTTAATTTTTTTAAATTTATTTTTTTCTTTTCGCCTTATTTTTTCCTTACTAGGATAACTTTTCCTGCCGGAAACGATGGAATAAGAATCAGTTGAATTGCTGCAGTATTAACGGAGCTACGGTCATTTTCTCGATTTGTTCCACCCACTGTACTCCGATAGGTTAGGTTAGGTTAGGTTGAAGGCTTCTATCTCCGTCAATCTTAGAGCAAATCGATTTTTAATTGCAAAATCGTGTTCCTCGCAAAAAAATACATAAGTTTTCATGTTTATATGACGCTCTAAGCAAGAAAGAAAAAAAAGTGTTTTCCTTGGTTTGGCTTTTTTCTCCTTTTTTTCTCCTTTTTTTCCTTTTTAACAGTGCAATTGTTTATTTAGAACAGGTAAATAATCACAACATAACCTCAACAGTGTAAAAATTCTAAAATATCCCCGAAAGAGAAACACGAAAAGATAAACCCAGTTTGGTTAGGTTAGGTTAGGTTTAAGATTTCTATCTTTGTCAATCTTAGAGCAAATCGATTTTTAATTGCACTATCGTGTTCCTCACAAAAAATACATAAGTTTTCATTTTTATATAACTCACTGACAAAAAAAAACATGCAAATTGCAGTGGACATTTTCATAAAGTATGCTCAGGTATTTTTTTAAATTTATTTATTTTTATTTTCTCCGACTTATGTCAGGATCCACATTTTCATAAAGTATGGTGAAACAGAAAAATCGATTCTCCGCCAGAAAAATCACATTCTGAGTCAGAAAAAAGAGATTCTGAAATAGAGAAATCGATTGTGGCTCCGAAAAATCACATTCTGACTCGGAAAAAGGAGATTCTGAGTCAGAAAAATCGATTTTCGGAGAGAAAAATCACATTCTGACTCAGAAAAAGCAGATTCTGAGACAGAAAAATCGATTCTGGGTCAGAAAAGTCACATTCTAAGTCAGAAAAAAAAATGCTGAGACGGAAAAATCGATTCTCGGTCAGAAAAGTCACAACTGAGTCAGAAAAAGCAGATTCTGAGTCAGAAAATCGATTCTCGGCCAGAAAAATCACATTCTGACTCAGAAATGGCAGATTCTGAGCTTGTGGTTTTTCAAAAAATCAGTTTTTATTTTTTGTTTTCTTGAAAACTAACTAACTAACTAATGGAAACCGGAAATTGATGGTCTTATATCAGAGTCACACTTTCAATTGGAGATCAATTTTGAACGTTATGACTATTAATGAGACGCCCTGTATATTATTTAAAACTAATCTACTGAAAAACGAAGTTAAATTTGTCCAAGAAATTAAATGAAAACAATCTACTCTTAATATATGCCCTTCTCAATCTTTTCTCCAGCGTTTCAGTCATTCTCCTGGCATAAGTATTTTGATTTAATTAAAATAAAATAAAAATACGTAATTGTGGTTAGTTTTTCAACTGTAAACCGAACTGAATTTTTTTTTACTTTAATCATTCTACTTAACAGTAAAAATCCAAAATTCAATTATTTTTGAACCGAACTTGTGGTTTTTCAAAAAATCAGTTATTATTTTCTTGAAAACTAACGTTGGTAATAATAACCAATTGAAACCGGAAATTGAAATTGAACCGCACTGAATGTTTTTTTACTTCAAACATTCCACTTAACAGTAAAAATCCAAAATTCAATTAATTTTGAGTCGAGCTTGTAGTTTTTCAAAAAATCAGTTTTTATTTGTTTATTAACATTTAAAACTGGAAATTTCTAGCCATATGCCAGAATCATGCGTGCATCAACTCCCAAGTAAATAACTTTCAATTAAAGCTCAAAGTGAAGGGACAACCTGTACAGTGAGCGGCAAAACTAAAGCAACAATTCGATAAATCTCAAACTGTTTCGAAAAAAATCCAAAAATAAGTCAATTTGACACAATATCTTTTATACATGGTGTTTATTGTATATTGTTGCTTTAGTTTTTTCGCTCACTGTATAATTAAGTTATACAAAACGCAAAACTCTCGAATGCACCATTTAAGACATAATTCCCCATTATATTGTAATTTCTGGGCTTCGTTGTTCGTCCTGAAAATGGAGATTGATTCAGTGAGCAGAACAGCGAATTTCAATCTCCATATTCCGGCCATCAACGTCACACAGCATCCGAAGAGCCATGAATTAGTCTCAGGTTCATATCTCGGGGCAGGATTTCTCGGTAATCCATGTAAGCCTCGCATTTTGTAGACCCTCGCCCCGAGGCTCCTCGTTCATTCTTGCTTGTGAATGATCCTATCTTTTAATACTCACTGTCACAATTGTGTATCACAATGCAAACAGATGCTCCTGACATTTCCAGCATTCTTGCCCCCACATCTTCAGTGGAGTTATTAAATTTTTCCAATCGCAATCGCTCTTTCCCCTGATGAGAGGATGGTAAATATTTTTATCTGTTTCATTAACCAAATTGGTCGCACTTTGCGACATATGTCCGCATTTGCGATAGCGCAAATTTTATCTGGAGGTACTTTGCGATTTTTTGCGGCTAAATGCCCATTTAAGGAATTCCAATACAGCGGGGTCGTTTTTAATCCGGCGTGGGACAGTGACTCGAACAGGGATAAAGCAGAGGGTGCTTTGAGTGCCCTTAATTACAGCACTCTGGCGGGGCGCAAACTTCGGTGTTTATATTGAAGGGTGCAACGCATCCGAGCCACTCTAGGACGTACTTTCGGTGCGACAAAAAATCGTTAATTTAATTGAAATTACTTAAATTTAATTTTTAATATAGAGTCCTTTTAGTCCTTTACACCTGGTACATTTACTGGTAAATTTGTATATTTTGTGTGCGGTTATTTAATCGATTGTTGTCTTTAAAGCTGTTTGAAGATTTTTTTGTTCGCCTTTTGGGAAGGGACGTAAGATTGATGGCAGTTCGTACAACACATGTCTGTGCCGTGTTATTTTCCGAGCCGCTGGACATGATTCCTGCTGCATTCAGACACAGATTAGTGCAGCAGCAGTGCGATTCCTGCCACTCAACTTCCCCTTTCGAAAGCCCGCTTTTTCCAAATCTTTGTAACAATATTTTTATTTTCAGATTTTAGTGCAATCTTGTTTTTCAAACATACTGTATAATCAAACACTGCAATCCTCTAAAATGACTTGAAATAATTGATGTTGGCAACAAGTATTTTACAGCTGACAGTTTAAGGTTATTTTAGTAATATAAATTCATAAAATGTAGTGTGAAGTTCAATTATCCATTTTTCAACTTTCTACCATTTTAAAAGCAAAGGAAATCCATCTGTTCAGCTTTAAATATTATGTGAAGGTTAAGTGCTTCTGTCACAATTATTACTCATAATTGCCAACTTAATTTCAAAACAAAATTTCATTGCCTTTTGTTCAACTTTTCGATCATTCAACACAACCAACTTGACAACTTAAAATAAAACTTTTCAAATAATATAACTCTCAAATACCAAGTCAAAACAGGTAATTTTTTGGAATTGCGCCTGGGATGGCAAATTTCACTTGAAATAATTCATGTTGGCAACAAGTATTTTACAGCTGACAGTTTAAGGTTATTTTAGTAATATAAATTCATAAAATGTAGTGTAAAGTTCAATTATCCATTTTTCGACTTTATACCATTTTGAAAGCAACTTCTGATAAGGAAATCCGTCTGTTGAGCATTAAATATTATGTGAAAGTTAAGTGCTCCTGTCAAAATTGTTACTCATAATTGCCAACTTAATTTAAAAACAAAATTTCATTGCCTTTTGTTCAACTTTTCGATCATTCAACACAACCAACTTGACAACTTAAAATAAAACTTTTCAAATAATATAACTCTCAAATACCAAGTCAAAACAGGTAATTTTTTGGAATTGCGCCTGGGATGGCCAATTTCGCTTTAAATAATTTATGTTGACAACAAGTATTTTACAGCTGAGAGTTTAAGGTCATTTTAGTAATGTCACTGTATATTCATAAAATGTAGTGTGAAATTTAATTGCCCATTTTCCAACTTTATACCATTTTGAAAGTGACTTCTGATAAGGAAATCCATTTGTTGAGCATTAAATATTATGTGAAGTTAAGTGCTCCTGTCAAAATTATTACTCATAATTGCCATCTTAAATTAAAAACAAAATTTCAAAGCTCTTTGTTCAACTTTTCGATCATTCAGCACAACCAACTTGACAACTGAAAAAAAAACTTTACAAATAATGTGACTCTCAAATATCAAGTCAAAACAGGTATTTTTTTCGAATTGCGTCTGAGATGGCAAATTTCACTTAAAATAATTCATGTTGGCAACAAGTATTTTACAGCTGACAGTTTAAGGTTATTTTAGTAATGTAAATTCATAAAATGTAGTGTGAAGTTCAATTATCCATTTTCCAACTTTATACCATTTTTAAAGCTACTTCTGATAAGGAAATCCATCTGTTGAGCATTAAATATTATGTGAAAGTTAAGTGCTCCTGTCAAAATTAGTACTCATAACTACCAACTTAATTTAAAAACAAAATTTCACAGCCTTTTGTTCGACTTTTCGATCATTCAACACAACCAACTTGACAACTGAAAATAAAAATTTTCAAATAATGTGACTCTCAAATACCAAGTCAAAGCAGGTAATTTTTTCGAATTGCGTCTGAGATGGCAAATTTCACTTGTAATAATTCATGTTGGCAACAAGTATTTTACAGCTGATAGTTTAAGGTTATTTTAGTAATGCAAATTCATAAAATGTAGTGTGAAGTACAATTATCCATTTTCCAACTTTATATAATTTTGAGAACAACTTCTGATAAGGAAATCCATCTGTTGAGCATTACATATTATGTGAAGGTTAAGTGCTCCTGTCAAAATTAGTACTCATAACTGCCAACTTAATTTAAAAACAAAATTTCACAGCCTTTTGTTCGACTTTTCGATCATTCAACACAACCAACTTGACAACTGAAAATAAAAATTTTCAAATAATGTGACTCTCAAATACCAAGTCAAAGCAGGTAATTTTTTCGAATTGCGTCTGAGATGGCAAATTTCACTTGTAATAGTTCATGTTGGCAACAAGTATTTTACAGCTGACAATTTAAGGTTATTTTAGTAATGTAAATTCATAAAATGTAGTGTGAAATTCAATTATCCATTTTTCAACTTTATACTATTTTGAAAGCAACTTCTGATAAAGAAATCCATATGTTGAGCTTTAAATATTATTTGAAAGTTAAGTGCTCTTGTCAAAATTATTACTCAGAATTACCAACTTAATTTAAAAACAAAATTTCATTGCCTTTTGTTCAACTTTTCGATCATTCAACTCAACCAACTTGACAACTGAAAATAAAACTTTTTAAATAATTTGACTCTCAAATATCAAGTCAAAATGGGTAATTTTTTCGAATTGCGTCTGAGATGGCAAATTTCACTTGTAATAATTCATGTTGGCAACAAGTATTTTACAGCTGACAATTTAAGGTTATTTTAGTCATGTAAATTCATAAAATGTAGTGTGAAATTCAATTATCCATTTTTCAACTTTATACTATTTTGAAAGTGGCTTCTGATAAAGAAATCTATCTGTTGCGCATTAAATATTATGTGAAAGTTAAGTGCTCCTGTCAAAATTATTACTCATAATTGCCAACTTAATTTAAAAACAAAATTTCATAGCCTTTTGTTCGAATTTTCGATCATTCAACACAACCAACTTGACAACTGAAAAAAAAACTTTTCAAATAATGTCACTCTTAAATACCAAGTCAAAACAAATAATTTTTTCGAATTGCGTCTGAGATGGCAAATTTCACTTGAAATGATTCATGTTGGCAACAAGTATTTACAGCTGACAATTTAAGGTTATTTTAGTAATATAAATCCATAAAATGTAGTATGAAATTGAATTATTTTTCAACTTTATACCATTTTGAAATCAACTTCTGATAAGGAAATCCATCTGTTAAGCTTTAAATATTATGTAAAGGTTAAGTGATACTGTCAAAATTATTACTCATAATTGCCAACTTAATTTCAAAACAAAATTCCCTAGCCTTTTGCTCAACTTTTCGACCATTCAGCACAACCAACTTGACAACTGAAAAAAAACTATTTCCAGAAATGAATATCAGTGACGTTCCAAAACTTTTTTGAAGACAAATTGTGATATGATTGTGTAACGAAACGAAACGCTGACCGCAAGGTTATCCATCGGTTCGCGATAATCCCATAACTTTTGCAATCTTCTTTGAACTTTTCAAATAATAGCGTCGTGTGCAATATCCGAGCTATCAGTGCGCCATTATCGCAGGCTATTGCCCGGAATAATTGAATGCCAGTGGACTTGAAACAAAGACATTATTTGCGGGCTGTGCCCACCCTTCCCCGTCGACACGTGACCTATTGAATTACAACTGCCAACGTCACAAAAAAAAAGCGAAAATTGATAGATTAGGCAATCGGAATTTTTGTTTCAGGTCATCCTCGCTTTTTCAATCAGCTGTCGTGCGGCTTGGATTTGATATCGATGGCCGGCGAATGGCTGACGGCTACTGCCAACACGAACATGTTCACTTACGAAATTGCGCCAGTTTTTATTCTGATGGAGAACGTCGTTATGACTCACATGAGAGAGACCATCGGAGAGGATTGGAAACGTGGAGACTCCATTCTTGCGCCAGGTACGCCTAATTTATATGCGCTTTACAAATCTTGCATGAATGAATTACTTCACTGCCCATTTCGGGTACCCTAATGACGATTTCGCACATTTAAAAAAAATAAAATTTTTTACCAATTATAATTTTCAGCTGTTTCGTTGCCTACTTGATTTTTGTTGTTGACTGCAATTAGAAATTAAAAAATTTTAAGTCTGAATTCGAAATATGTAAAAATATTTCTTAAAAAAAGTTACTTTTCGAAGAAGAAACAAAAATTGTTTGCTAATTTAGACAACTTTGTAGCTTTAATAGCAATAAAGTTACCAATCGTGAACAAATCTTGCATGAGTGAATTACTTCACTGCTCATTTCGGGTATTCTAATGACACGATTTCGCACATTTTTTTTCAGCTGTTTTTTATATTTTACCCATTATAATTTTCAGCTGTTTCGTTGCCTACTCGATTTTTGTTGTTGGTTGCAATTAGAAATTAAAAAATTTTAAGTCTGAATTCGAAATATGTAAAAATATTTTTTTAAAAAAAGTTACTTTTGGAAGAAGAAACAGAAATTGTTTGCTAATTTAGACAACTTTGTAGCTTTAATAGCAATAAAGTTACCAATCGTGAACAAATCTTGCATGAGTAAATTACTTCACTGCCCATTTCGGGTATTATAATGACACGATTTCGCACATTTTTTTTCAGCTGTTTTTTATATTTTACCAATTAGAATTTTCAGCTGTTTCGTTGCCTACTTGATTTTTGTTGTTGGCTTCAATTAGAAATGAAAAAATTTTAAGTCTGAATTCGAAATATGTAAAAATATTTTTTTTTTAAATTGTTACTTTTGGAAGAAGAAACAAAAATTGTTTGCTAATTTAGCCAACTTTGTAGCTTTACCACCAATAAAGTTACCAATCGTGAACATTTGATATACAGTGAGTGGCAATAATAACGAGAAAATTCGATAAGTCTGAAACTGTTGAATTTTTTGCGTTACTTTTGCCGCTCACTGTATAAATGAGCCAGTTACTTCACAACAAAAATTTAGCTCAATCCGAATCATTTTCGATGCAGCAATTCCTCCATTCATTTCTAAAAAATTGATTCGTTCTCTTTACTTTCTTCAAATTTATGTAAAATTAATCCTCATATTAGTTTATTTTTACTCCGCCATTGTTTTTGGATACCTAATTTCAATTATAATCTTAGATGTTGTTCTTTTTGGAAATTTAAAAATGAGTGTCTTGAATTGTTATTTCTTCTTTGGAAAAAATTTTGAATATTAAATTTACAATAAGATCTTGGACTCGAAGCCAAATTACCAATCCGTTTTGGTGGATTAGGTATAAATAATTGATATTTCCTCGCCTGTCTTTTTGTCTTCTATATTTTCTAATTCTGAACTTATTATGTCCATTCCACCTTCCAGTTTTTCTAATTTTGAAATTACATCCCTTAACGAGACTGTTGATTATTGGAAGGAAATTTCTAATTCGTCTTTACTTCCAAAAGAGCTTTCTATTCAAAGAAATTGGGACTTACCTATCTGTGAGAAAATATTTCAAAATTTATTATCTTCCTCAAATATCACACAAAATGCTATCTTATTAGCAGGATCTGAACTTGAATCTGGAGCTTGGCTTGAAGTTGTTCCATCTTGTAAATTAGGTACTCTTTTAGAAAAAACTTTTTACAAATTGCAATTTCACTTAGATTGGGCATCAATTTCTGTCATCCTCATATCTGCTCGTGTGGTTCTTCTGTAGACTCGTTGGGTTATCATGGTTTATCGTGCAATAAAAATGCTGGTAGACTCTCTCGTCACAGCTGTGTTAATGACATTATTAAACGTGCTTTCTCTTCTGCCAACATCCCTTGTATCCTTGAACCTAATATTCTGAGGGATGATGGCAATCGTCCAGATGGTATTACAGTTATTCCATGGAAAGTAGGTAAATCTTTAGTTTGGGATTTTACTTGACCGGTTACACTTGCCCCTTCTCATTTGACTGATTCTTAATTTTCTGCAAGATCTGCTGCACACTTGGCAGAAAATCTTAAGAAAAAAAAATATAAGTCAATTTCTGATGATTATTTTTTCGTCGCCTTTGCTGTGGAAACTTTGAGTTCTTGGAGTGCTGTCCTTTCTCTCCTTGAAGATTTGGGAAGACGTATTGTTCAAACAACGGGAATTCCTCAAGCCAAAACATATTTGAGGCAACGAATAAGTTTGGCTATACAGCGAGGCAACGTTGCTAGTGTTCTTGGTACAGCCCCGCTTTCTTCTTCTCTTAATGAGTTATTTTATTTATTCTAGTTATTACTTATGTTATTTTATGTTATCGTTAAGGTGGGTTTCGCAGGTCTAGAAGTGAGGTTAGAATTATTGAATTTTCAATCCAAGTTAATTTAAATATTGTAACTTTAAGAAACATTTACTCAGTGTTACACTGTAGCCTACTTAATACCGAATGAGGAGACATACTTGAGAAATTTTGGTAATGAGCAAAATCGCTTGAAAATATTTTAATATAACATAATAAATTATGAAAAGTATATGTCATCATACCTTCATGCCAGTGGTTTGCGATTTCTACCTTTTGAAGCTGATCTGCACTGTACATTTTAAATTAACTTGGATTGAAAATTCAATAATTCTAACCTCACTTCTAGACCTGCGAAACCCACCTTAAGCAAATGTACTTATACTTATACTTATACTATAATTTTCTAGGTGGATCGATATCGAATCTGTACGCCTTCTTAGCCGCCCGGCACAAAATGTTTCCTTCTTATAAAGAAAAGGGCATCGCCGACATCAAGGGCCAACTGGTCATGTTCACCTCAGATCAGGTAAAACCGCAGCTTGTGGGAACTCGCCTAAATGACAAAAATTGCTCCAGAGCCACTATTCGATCAAATCGTGCGCTTCCATCTGCGGATTGGGGACTGATCACTGCGTAATAGTCCCCTCGGACGCCAGCGGGCGCATGATTCCCGCCGAACTCAAGAAACTGATTTTGGAAAGGAAGGCCAAAGGGCACATACCGTTCTTCGTCAACGCCACCTCCGGCACGACCGTGCTCGGCGCTTTCGACCCCATCAATGAGATTGCAGACATTTGCGAGCAGTACAATCTGTGGCTCCACGTCGATGTGAGTAATTTTATTAATTGGAATCAATCTCATAACATTTTCGGCTGTTATTAATCATTTCATTGTAAGGCTGCTTGGGGAGGTGGACTGCTTTTGTCTAAAAAGTATCGCCATCCTCGTTTAACTGGTATCGAACGGTAAGTGCGTTGTTTCTTTAGTTTTATAAAATAAAAGAGGTAAATAAATTGCCAGACAAAACATCTCGTCCTTCCGGATTTAGGATGGCGTGAGAGTATAGAAATGTACCATTTCCCCAAAGGTTACCCCATAAAAGCATAGAAATTTAGGATTGCGTGAGTTTATAGAAATTTAGGATTGCTCCAAAGGCTACCGCATAAAAACATAGAAATTTAGGATTTTGTGAGAGTATAGAAATTTAGGATTGCGTGAGTTTATAGAAATTTAGGATTGCCCCAAAGGGAACCGCATAAAAACATAGAAATTTAGGATTGCGTAAAAAGTATAGAAATTTAGGATTGGGTGAGGGTATAGAAATGTGGGATTGCCCCAAAGGTTACCGCATAAAAGCATATAAATTTAGGATTGCGTGATAGTATAGAAATTTTGGATTGCTCCAAAGGCTACCGCATAAAAGCATAGAAATTTAGGATTTGGTGAGGGTATAAAAATTTAGGATTGCGGGAGAGTATAGAAATTTAGGATTTCGTGAGAGTATAGAAATTCAGGATTGCCCCAAAGGTTACCGCATAAAGGCATAGAAATTTAGGATTGCATGAGAGTATAGAAATGTAGGATTGTTCTAAAGGCTACCGAATGAAAGCATAGAAATTTAGGATTGCTGGAGAGTATAGAAATTTAGGGTTGTCCCAAAGGCTACTGCATAAAAGCATAGAAATTTAGAATAACTCGCAAGGCTACCGCATAAAGCATAGGAATTTAGGATTGGGTGAGAGTATAGAAATTGCTCCAAATTGCTCCAAAGGCTACCGCATAAAAGCATATAAATTTAGGATTGCATGAAAGTATATAAATTTAGGATTTCGTGAGAGAATAGAAATTTAGGATTGCCCCAAAGGTTACCGCATAAAAGTATAGAAATTTAGGATTGCATGAGACTATAGAAATGTAGGATTGTTCCAAAGACTACCGAATGAAAGTATAGAAATTTAGGATTGCTGGAGAGTATAGAAATTTAGAGTTGCATTAGTGTATAGAAATTTAGGATTGCATGGGAGTATAGAAATTTAGGATTGCGTGAAAGTATAGAAATTTAGAATTGCGTGAGAATGTAGAAATTCAGGATTGCGTGAGAGTCTAGAAATTTAGGAAATAAAATAAATGTAGGATTGCTCCAAAGGCGGCCGCATAAAAGCATAGAAATTTAGGATTGCGGGAGACTTTAGAAATTTAGGATTTCGTGAGAGTATTGAAATGTAGAATTCCCTCAAAGGTTACCGCATAAAAGCATAGAAATTTAGGATCGCATGAGAGTATAGAAATGTAGGATTGTTCGAAAAGCTACCCAATGAAAGCATAGAAATTTAGGATTGCATGAGAGTATAGAAATTTGGGATTTCGTGAGAGTATAAAAATTTAGGATTAGGTGAGAGTATAGAAATTTAGGATTGCTCCAAAGGCTACCGCATAAAAGCATATAAATTTAGGATTGCATGAGAGTATACAAATGTAGGTTTTCGTGAGAGTATAGAAATTTAGGATTGCTTGAGAGTATAGAAATTTTGGATTGCTCCAAAGGCTACCGAATAAAAGCATAGAAATTTAGGATTTCATGAGAGTATAGAAATTTAGGATTGCGTGAGAGTCTAGAAATTTAGGAAATAATTTTTCCTAAATTTTATTATTAAATTATTATGAAAAATTATTTTTACAATAAAGTTTTAATAAAGCGGACTCGCTGTTTTATGGGGGCAATTTACTTGAACAAAATTTTTGTTAAAAACAGTAAATTTATTCGGATAACGAAAGCTCTCGTGAAAATTTTTGCTTGGAACATTTTTAATGGATGCTTAACATAATGCCGGGAAACTCCGGGTGGGGTCGGTCGGAAGTGGCCCTTTTCAGCCTTAATAGTAATCCTTAATTTAAAGCTGGCTTGTACAAAAGCCAGGAGAGGTGATTAATGAAAACGTAATTTATAATGCTCGTGTCAGCGGAGTAATTGCGAGGAATTAATGAGCAACTTTTTAGTGCGCCACATTATATGCGAACCGAGAGCCGTTTAAAATCGAATTTATAGTCCGCCATTGTAACCTAAAGGGAAAAACCTTGTCTGAACTTTGAACGCGGGAGCAAATCCTGATTACATGCGAATGGAGCAGATGTTCCCATTGTAAGCCTTCCAACGCGACCGGAAGGAAAGTTTCGTGTTGTCTCAACTGCCTCGCGGAGAAAAAAAAACAGAACCACTTCAATCCGATTTTTAAAATCTACTTTCAGTCACATTACTGTTAGTCATTTTAATTCTGACTTCTGATAAAATATAACGACCCAAATGACAATTTTATGTTTTATAAAAGTCGAGAAAACGTTCACACAGCAAATCTTATAAAACAATATTTCTTATAAAGCAGTTATAAAGCCAAAATGGGCTCAATCCTATAAAACAATGCAGTACTTTAACACTGTTATAAAGCTCGACAGTTATGTAAACGTTCTTAAAAAATAATTTTATAAGCTTTTTTGTAAGCTTTATTTTTGTGCAACTATAAAATTGTTTTGCTGCATGGCGTTACATCTATAGAACTAAACAATTCTATAAATGTATCCTTAAGAAACAAATTAATCTCATCGCTTTCTTAAACGACAAATAATCATTCGCATACTTGACAAAGATAGAGCTGAGTTTTTTAATGTTTTTAACCGATTGACTCTTATGAGATCAATTTATATTGCAAAGAAAAGTTTGTTTGAATTTTGAAACAAAAATGGATTGCATAAGTTTTAGTTTTTTTTTTTTTTTTTTGATCTGCTAATTTAGAGTAGTCGTATAAAAATGTAGAAGCGACGTCGTTTATGTCTACAAATTAACGTATAATTGTCGATATTTAAAGTTTTATAATTTTGTGATTTTTCGCCAAAATGGCGACAGTTACCCTAATAAAACATTTTTGTACCGCAAGCTACCGTTATATGACAATCGAGCTGTATAAGTGGTTTCAATATTATATAACAGACACGTCATATTGTGGAACTACTACGCGGGTAGTTTACCACCCGAATTTTATATTTTCATGGTGGCAGTAGAGAGTGCCACAGAAATTGTAACTCAAATTGTGTCATCATTAGTTACTTTGTACTGTTGTAATTATGGATAAAAAGTGTGAAAGAGAAAGAAATCATACCGAACAAAATAAAGAAAGTTTATTAGAAATTATAAAAAGATTTCAAAATATATATATCTGTACAAGTTTATACAAATTTAGATATAATTTAGTCTGTTAAGCTTTAGTTTTATCTGAAAAGCACATTGTTTTGATTTTGACTGATCTTTTTTTTCTAAAAATTACTTACTTTACAACGCTAGTGTTCATTAATAGTTTGGTATTGTAGATTTCCTTGTTGTTTTAGTTCAATGATGATACAGAAGACATGATAACAAATTTTAAAATGAGCAACACTACAATTCAAAACTTTCTTAACTTCACTTTTCACTTCTAACTGTCAATTCGCTCGCCGAGTAAAATTTACTTGGTAGAAAAATCTCGAATAATTTACTTTGGAGATTTACTAGCCAAGTAAAGTTATTTTGCGTTTATAATACTCAAATCTATAATTGTTTTATAAATTAGCAATTACATTTACAAAACAATTTCATAAGCAATTTATAAAGAGTTTTTAAATTCTGTGAAACGCAACTAAACAGACGTTATAAAACAATTCAGTTCTGGAAGCTGAAATGCTGTATTAAGATGGTCATATATCATTCACATAACAATTGATAATTGCTTTATAAGTTGTTTTATAATTTTGCTGCAAAAACGTTCTCATCGACGACGTAAACAATAAATTAGTTTCAGGCCACAAAATGGTGTTATCCGCAACTTTTACACAACCAATTGGTACCTGCGGAGCAACAATACAGCAGCAATAAAACATAACAGTTCTATTACCTAAAAATTATACAGCTACATTGTTACTTGGGGGGTTACCTAAAACTACCAAACGCAGATCGTTTTCTATCATTGGACGACGGGTTGCATACGCGTGGCGACATAAAGTGTGTACCTTTTTATTAAATTTTTTGAAGGAGCTTATAGTCACCACAATCCAGATTAATCGATTTAATTGATAGGTGTGTGGAAACTTAAATCAATCGACGGTTTCGCCCCTGAGTGCTTTCGACACTTTGATAGAAGTGTTTTTAAACCTTTAAGTAGTTCTCATGCAAATTGAGATACACTCGAGGGCTTATCAGAGGTTTTATGAACTCATAGGGGACGTATTGATTTTATAGAGCGCGCTACACATTTTAATATCAATAGAATTTTTGATTAATTCCGATTTTAAGGCTGGGGAACCCAACCTCAAAAAATGCAGAGTTTTAAGAAACTCTGTTCCGCTTAGAGAGTACTTATCAATATATAATTTGCGAAGCAACAGTTGTAAACATTATGTTGCCGCATCTAATGATATATTTGTTTGGTGAAGAAGTGCCTAGTTTTCAAAAATTAACCTCCGAAAGTGCAATTCTCGCAAAAATGTAGTAGTGAGGGTTTTTTACTGAAATCTTTAGAGTTACGAAATATTTTGCAATGCACTTTACAGCACTTGTAAGAAAATATTATTTTTATTGCGAGAAAGTTGATAACTTAAAAAGAAAAAAATTGGCAACAATATTTTTTTGAAAATTTAGAGTGCCAGTAAACTCAGTTCAGCTCAAGAAGTAAGTTATATTGTAGAAATTCCTTCAGGGTACTTATACTAAACATATAGTAGTTTAATATGACATGTTTTTTTTATGATAACATGGTGAATATCTTTGAAAAAAAATCTAAAAGTTGTGGTACGAAATACAGTATTATTTGATCGCGTTTTTTATTGCTTTCCGAACACAACATCGTCAACAAATTACATAAAAATGTTCCTTTAGCACCTAAGAAATAGTTTCCGTAAACCAAATTGGATAAATGTCTAAATTTTACATTTTCGTGGAAAAGTTGTTTTCCCATAAGATTTTAGTCAAATAGTTCGTCCTTTTACTCACAGGTGTCCTGTCAAATCTGTACCTTTTTGATTGACGGCATGGATAGAATAATTTGTATTAAAATGCACACTTGATATAGTGTAAATTGTTAGGATATAACCATATTCGCACACGTAAGGATATAAAACTCTAAAAATTTATAAAAATACACATTTGATAATGCAAAATATCCATGTTTGCACGCGTAAGGATATGAAACATTTTCGAGTCTACTAAATTGTACAATATATATTAGTTTCGAATAGCATCGTAGGAAAAATTGTTTGGAGCATCTATTCACAAAAAATTACAAAAAAAAAAACAGTAAATAATGCAGCAATCGCATTGACTGATTTTACCGCCGTTATCGCCGCAGACAATAATATAAATAATATTTATCTAATTATGAGCGTATAAAAATGGGTATAAAGATTACTCTTTGCATAATTGAAAATGTGTTTGCAGCCTGTTACGGGATTAATTATAGCAGGTACATCTATGAAAACACAAAATTGGCAAAGAATTAGCAAAAAATTATAGACTAATTTTTTTTCCGACTGAGTTTACCGTCGTTATCGCCGCAGACCATAATATAAATAATATTTATCAAGTTACGAACGTATGAAAAAAGCGCAACATTTTTTTGTTCTTTCTCTGTTCAATACTTAAGTTTCAAACGTTATTAGTTAGGATACCTCTTTGGTTGGGTAAACATTTTTTATTCTAAGGGGCAAAATTGGTGCCCCCCGAGCGGAAGAATTGTGCATTACTTAGCAATTCCCGGACCTTAAACAGCGACACTATTTTCATCTTTTGAATTTTTTTGTAATTAAATGATGTTTCAGTGCCAAATCCATCACTTGGAACCCGCACAAATTGATGGGGGCGCTGCTGCAATGTTCGACCATTCATTTCAAAGAAAACGTGCGTGGCAAATCGCGAAATTGATTGGCGATTAATTTTTAAATTGTTTTCAGGGTCTCTTGCTGAACTGTAACCAAATGTGCGCCGATTATCTGTTCATGCAAGATAAGTTGTACGACGTCGAGTTCGACACCGGCGACAAAGTGATTCAGTGCGGTCGGCACAACGATATTTTTAAATTGTGGCTGCAGTGGAGAGCTAAGGTAATTGCGTCATCGCGCACGTCACCTGTCCAAAATAATTTCTGGTGCAAAACAGGATTCCCCAGGTGAGGCTCGAACTCACAACCCCGGCATCGCTCACAACTACTGTCTTATAAGTACCGTGCGCTAACCAATTGCGCCACTGGGGAATGTAACGCACGGATTTTATAAGCACTTCTTAAATAACCTCTCCTTCTTTCAAAACATTTCCAACATTTTTCGAATAAAAAAATTAATTGGCGGTTTTTGTGCAGGGCGATGACGGATTTGAGAGAGATATCGACAGATTGATGAAACTCTCCGAGTATATGGTCGCACGAATTCAAGAACAGTCTGACAAGTTTTACTTGATTTTGATGCCTGAGTTGGTCAATGTTAGCTTTTGGTACATTCCGGCACGTTTGCGAGGCGTTAAGCACACATCTGAGAAGGAAAAGGACCTTGGAGAGGTAGGAAACTTGCAATAAGTTAGAACGTGACACAAAATTCTTGAATTGACAGGACAAGTTGCAAAGTCAGTCAAAATGTTTGATAATGTTATTGACAATGTAATTTCAAATCTTAATTATGCTGACAAGTTAAAGTGTGACCCAAAATTTATGTTTAGTTAATGATTTCTATTTACAATTCAATTTAAAATCTGAAATTGACAGGACAAGTAACAAAGTGGCCTAAAATGTCTAATAATTACATTGATTATTTTTTAATGATTTCATTCACCAATCGTTTAGCAGTATTTGGGCACACGTGTTTAATTCTGTCCAATCACAACATTATTATAGTGAGAATTTTCTACTGTAGAAAATTCCCGCGAGCATAATTTCTAGTATTTTGTTTACATATGTAACTTGACAGCACATTTTCTAGTTTTGACATCTGTCGCCAGTTTGATTTTAGTTTATAATGAATTAAACTGTATTTTTATGCTGTATTTTTTATTTAAACGTTAAAAAATAATCTTCCGAATACCACTCGAGAGTGCGAATTAATTAGAAAATAATTCTCCAGTTATTTTTTCAAACTTGTTGCCATTTGGGAATAGCCACTCGAGCCCTACGGGCTCTCGTGTCTATTCCCTGGCAACAAGTTTTCGAAAATCTGTCGAATTATTTTCAATTTATTCTCACTCTCTTGTGATATTACTTATGACAATTTAATTTAAAATCTTGAAATGACAGGGCAATTTATAAAGTAAGTCAAAATGTTTGAAAATATTATTGACAATGTAATTTGAAATCTTAATTATATTGACAAGGTAAAATGCAACCCAAAATGTATGTTGACAAGTTAAAGTGCGACCTAAAATTTATGTTTAGTTATTGATTTCTATTTACAATTCAATTTAAAATCTGAAATTGACAGGACAAATAACAAAGTGGCCTAAAGTGTCAAACGATAATATTGACAACTTAATTTAAAATCTTAATTATGTTGACAAGTTAAATGCGACTCAAAATGTATGTTGACAAGTTAAAGTGCTACCCAAAATTTATGTTTGGTTAATGATTTTTATTTACAATTCAATTTAAAATCTGAAATTGACAGGACAAATAACAAAGTGGCCTAAAGTGTCTAATGATAATATTGGCAACTTAATTTAAAATCTTAAAATTGCAGGACAAGTTGCAAAGTCAGCCAAAATATTTGATAATGTAATTTAAGATCTTAATTATGTTGACAAGTTAAATGCGACTCAAAATGTATGTTTACAAGTTAAAGTGCGACCCAAAATTTGTTTGGTTAATAATTTCTATTTACAATTCAATTTAAAATCTGAAATTGACAGGACAAATAACAAAGTGGCCTAAAGTGTCTAATGATAATATTGGCAACTTAATTTAAAATCTTAAAATTGCAGGACAAGTTGCAAAGTCAGCCAAAATATTTGATAATGTAATTTAAGATCTTAATTATGTTGACAAGTTAAATGCGACTCAAAATGTATGTTGACAAGTTAAAGTGCGACCCAAAATTTATTTTTAGTTAATGATTTCTATTGGCAATTCAATTTAAAATCTGAAATTGACAGGACAAGTAACAAAGTGGCCTAAAATGTCTAATAATTACATTGACAATTTAATTTAAAATCTTAAAATGACAGGGCAATTTATAAAGTGAGTCAAAATGTTTGAAAATATTATTGACAATGTAATTTGAAAACTTAATTATATTGACAAGGTAAAATGCAACCCAAAATGTATGTTGACAAGTTAAAGTGCGACCCAAAATTTGTGTTTAGTTAATGATTTCTATTGACAATTCAATTTAAAATCTGAAATTGACAGGGCAAGTAACAAAGTGGCCTAACGTGTCTATATAATCATTATAATGATTATATGTATGGACAACTTGGATTAAAATCTTAAAATTACAGGACAAGTTGCAAAGTGAGTCAAGATGCTTGAGAATGTTATTGACAATGTAATTTGAAACCTGAATTATGTTGGCAAGTTAAAGCGCGACCCAAAATTTATGTTTAACAAATCATTTATATTGACAATTTAATTTAAAATCTTGAAGTGACAAGACAGTTACCCAATGACTCAAAACATGTAGTAACTTTCTTGACAATTTAATTTGAAATGTCGAAGTGAGAGAACAAATTACAGGGTGGCCCAAATTCATTATTTAATAAAAAATTTGTTCAAATATTTAATTTTTGTTCAATTAGGTGACCGCAGAGCTGAAGAGAAGAATGATGAAAGCAGGAACTTTGATGATTAGCTACCAACCGGACGACAGAAGGCCAAACTTCTTCCGCAACATAATCTCTTCGGCAGCAGTCAACGAAAAAGACATTGACTTTCTCCTGGCCGAATTGGATCGCCTCGGTCACGATTTGTAAACAAATTAATTTCACGTCTCAACTCCATTAACTAGAAAAATTTGATTTTTCTTTCATTTCTTTAGTTGAGTGTTGCTTGACCTGAAGCGAATGGGTGTTCACGAAAACGTTGCTTGCAGCTAACTTAAGACGACGCAGAGCCACAACATAATTCAGATTTTTTTAATTGGCACAAGATTGAGATTTTCCATGTTCTACATAAATTTTATCGTTCTGAGACTGAATTTGCCATTGCCATGTGTTGAAGTGGGTTGTGATTCCTTGCCATTCGTGGCGAGATTAAGGATGTGATTCAATGCCAATTCCATCAAATAGTTATTGCTAATGTACATATCATATTCATCTACGAAGAAACTGATTATCAATGAAATTGAGATTACAATTTGAGCCATCAACCATTGATATCAGACAGAAAAACATATCATAGTTGTAGAATTAATTAATGAGAGAAAAATTGAATTTGAATTATGTTTTCGCCTTAACAAAAAAAAACACAAATTTAGAAAAAGACTGTATCGAACACAATAGTCATTGAATTGGTATAATTTCTTTGAGCAGTGTTCTATATCATACGTAACTTGTTGTTTAAAATATTAGACCTATAATCGTTTCGTTGAGCAATTGATGTACCTACTATTTCTATTAACTAAAATTAACGTCGCCACAATTGTAAAGCTGCATTTTCAACCACTTCAATTACAGCAGAATTCGATTGTAAAGTGCGCCGAAATTTTTTAAATGAAATTTTATTCCAAGTTCAAAACACATTGCGCATGTGCAATTCAAAATTTGAAATCTGCAAACAAATCTACTTCACAATCGGATGTCGAATTGTGCTGCAGTCGAATTGGTTGTAAATGTACCTTTTATATTATCGTTGAAATGTCCAGTGTAATTTGAAAAGCATTTAAAAAAAATCTAAAAAAACAGTAAATGTACTTAGCGTATATTTCTAATGTAGTTAATTAATGGACGAATGTGTAGCTAACGCAATAACGTTGTATAGAATTGTATTTTGTTGAG
Source organism: Dascillus cervinus (assembly GCA_949768715.1). Taxonomy (NCBI): domain Eukaryota; kingdom Metazoa; phylum Arthropoda; class Insecta; order Coleoptera; family Dascillidae; genus Dascillus; species Dascillus cervinus. The sequence goes on along the minus strand of OX458318.1, from coordinate 2,347,040 downwards.
CATATTTTTTGTGTATAGATATTTTACTACTTGCGACACCTCGAGGTCGATTGACGCTTAAACTTATAGAGTTGATTTATTTTTGATGTAAAATTACTCTAATTGATCGTTGAACTTGATTCAGATTTTATGTGTGATTATGGTTGTTTCGCTAAAACTAGTCTAAATTAGGACCAGTAAAGGTAACGAAAATTGAAACTGCCCTAAGATTAAAACGTTGTTTTCACTGTGAATTAAATCGTAGGTGCATATTTAGTAAATGTAACGATGAAAAAGATCTTCAAACAGATTCTAAGGAAAGTTAAGGGCCTGTCCTACCGTAAAGTACACTCTAACGAACTTATACCGTATTTTTTAATTTGAGAAGATTCAAACATTCGCGCCAAAAGATAGATATATGATTGGCTGCTAGCCAGCTGCGGCCAATCATAGATCTACCTTTTGGCGCGATCTGTTTGAATCTTCTCAAATTAAAAAATACGGTATAGAAATTTAAATGTTTTCAGATTAAAGTACACGAAATTCTGTGATAAGTAAGATATTTTCATGACATTATGTCGTTTCTTCCCCGCGGAATTAATTTATGCAACAACTTATTTGCATGAAAATATCTCATTTATTACAGAATTTTATGCACTTTTTCACCTAAAATAGATTTTTTTTTTAGAGCGAATTTTATGGTAGGACACTGCCTTAATAAACGAAATTTTGCCCCGTGGGAGTGAATGGAAAGTTAGAGACTATTTTAAGATTTAAACTCATATTCTGGATGTGCCTGTGCATTTAATAACCCAACTGGCGAATTTTGTTTGATCGGTGCTGCTTTATTCGTTACTCATAAAAGTGGTGATAAGTTAAATTGTAGAAACCTGTGCCATGTGTCAGACAGATCAAATTGTTGAAGTCAGTTTTTTGGTTTGATCTATTTGATACGAGAAAAGAACCCATCCTATATTTAATGTAAATGTACTGTATATGTGTAAAAACGTTTAACAGACTGGCATCAAGAAAGCAACAAAACACGATGTCTTCCATGTTGTATTGCTACCTAACGTTTTATTGTTATAAAAAAAATTAATTGGTAGTAAAGAACATAGTTAATCTATATATGTGCTTGTTGTAACTTTTAGACATGTTTATGGTTTGTTTTTAAATTGCTGATTGAGTATACCTAAAAGGTGCCAGCAAACTATTCGCTGTATATTTCCAAAGAGTAAAAATAAATTAATAATGAATAAGATTGTTTTTGTCCTAAGACGACCCTGAGAATGAAATTCAGCATAGCTCCCATTGCGACGGAATGTACACAAACTCGCGAGAAGACATGCGCATAACTTTCCGTTTCCCTCAAGTGGCTGAAATGTGCACATTACTTATGGTAGCCAGTCCAATTGGGGCAATGGTGCCCCAAGTGATTGAGAGTTGTCTCACAATAAATCAAAGTCTCAAAATTTTAGCAAAAAACAAGTGTTATCTCAGACACGATTCCCCTATAAAGAATCCTAAAAACACGTTAATCAAAATGACTTGGTTATTTTCGTACGCTAATAAATTTATTATGCACATAATTACTAAACCAGATAATTAAGAATAAACTGTCCTTGATGTTCAAACAACAACCGGCAACGATTCCAGTAACACCGCATTCCACAACATGAAATCTTTCATCGCTTATCCCAAGTATTGTGATTTTCCCATTGAAAATTTACCTTATGGCGTATTTTCAACCGGCGATGATGTGAGTACAATATTTATTAATTATCAGCAAAATAAACAATGATGTTTTGTTAAAACGCCATCAAAATATTGATAATAAAACAGCCAATGTCGCACCATCTGTTAGTTTCACGTTTAATTCCAACCACCAGTAATATAGATTTCCATGCAATAAAACCGCCTAATTTGAATTTCTTAGGCAACCCATCGCATCGGCGTGGCGATTGGAGACAAAATTTTGAGCCTGAGAGAAATCGCGCATTTGTTCGACGGCCCCGAACTGAAAAATCACCAGGATGTCTTCAAAGAGGTGAGTCAGTGCGGCCAATGGGCAAAAAAAAAAATTAAGCAATGTTGCAGCCAACACTGAACAATTTCATGGGACTAACATCAAAAGCTTGGAAGGAAGCGCGTCACGGGCTTCAAACCTTGCTGTCCATTGGCGATGGTTCGTTGCAGAACGATGCAGAACTCTGCAAAAAGTTGGTTTGATGTTAGAAAAAATTCCGGGAACCTTTAAGGTCCGGGAACTGCTAAGTAATGCACAATTCTTCCGCTCAGGGGGCACCAATTTTGCCCCTTAAAATAAAAAATGTTCAGGCAACCAAAGAGGTGTCCTAACTAATAAGGTTTGAAACTTAAGTATTGAACAGAGAAAGAACAAAAAAAAATATTTTAAATATTATTTATATTATGGTATGCGGCGATAACGACGGTAAACTCAGTCGGAAAAAAAATTAGTCTATAATTTTTTGCTAATTCTTTGCCTATTTTGTGTTTTCATAGATGTACCTGCTATAATTAATCCCGTAACAGGCTGCAAACACATTTTCAATTATGCAAAGAGTAATCTTTATACCCATTTTTATACGCTCATAATTAGATAAATATTATTTATATTATTGTCTGCGGCGATAACGGCGGTAAAATCAGTCAATGCGATTGCTGCATTATTTACTGTTTTGTTTTTTGTAATTTTTTGTGAATAGATGCTCCAAACAATTTTTCCTACGATGCTATTCGAAACTAATATATATTGTACAATTTAGTAGACTCGAAAATGTTTCATATCCTTACGCGTGCGAACATGGATATTTTGCATTATCAAATGTGTGTTTTTATAAATTTTTAGAGTTTTATATCCTTACGTGTGCGAATATGGTTATATCCTAACAATTTGCACTATATCAAGTGTGCATTTTAATACAAATTATTCTATCCATGCCGTCAATCAAAAAGGTACAGATTTGACAGGACATCTGTGAGTAAAAGGACAAACTATTTGACTAAAATCTTATGGGAAAACAACTTTTCCCCGAAAATGTAAAATTTAGACATTTATTCAATTTGGTTTACGAAAACTATTTCTTAGGTGCTAAAGGAACATTTTTATGTATTTTGTTGACGATGTTGTGTTCGGAGAGCAATAAAAAACGCGATCAAATAACACTGTATTTCGTACCACAACTTTTAGATTTTTTTTCAAAGATATTCACCATGTTATCATAAAAAAAACATGTCATATTAAACTACTATATGTTTAGTATAAGTACCCCGAAGGAATTTCTACAATATAACTTACTTGTTGAGCTGAACTGAGTTTACTGGCACACTAAATTTTCAAAAAAATATTGTTGCCAATTTTTTTCTTCATAAGTTATCAACTTTCTCGCAACAAAAAAAATTTTCTTACAAGGCAATATATTCTCTATAAGTTCTGTAAAGTGCATTGCAAAATATTTCGTAACTCTAAAGATTTCAGTAAAAAACCCTCACTACTACATTTTTGCGAGAATTGCACTTTCGGAGGTTAATGTTTGAAAACTAGGCACTTCTTCATCAAAGCAAATATATCATTAGATGCGGTAACATTATGTTTACAACTGTTGCTTCGCAAATTATATATTGATAAGTACTTTCTAAGCGATAGTGAGTTTCTTAAAACTCTGCATTTTTTGAGGTTGGGTTCCCCAGCCTTAAACACTTGAATTTATTACAGGGCCGTAATTTCTCGATCTGACGCCACTTTGCACTTACCAGCGCAAATTGGAGATTACACCGATTTTTATTCTTCGATCCACCACGCCACCAATGTCGGAATTATGTTCAGAAGCAAGGAAAATGCGTTGATGCCCAATTGGAAGTACTTGCCTGTAGGCTACCATGGTAGGGCCAGTTCCGTCGTGGTCTCCCAAACGCCGATTCGCAGACCCAATGGCCAAACGTTAGCAATCGATGGTCAGTTGTAATTTAAGTTTTGATCGAAATTAATCAGTTGGTTTAGGAGCCCCTCCGGTTTTTGGCGCTTGCAAGTTAATGGATTTCGAGCTGGAAATGGCCTTTTTCGTTGGTGGCCCTGCGACGAAATTGGGCGAACCCATCGACATAAGCCAAGCCCAAGAGCACATTTTCGGCTTCGTTCTGATGAACGACTGGAGCGGTAAGGTTTTTTTCCAATAATACCCCATTGCCATAAAAAGGATTTTAGCTAGGGATATCCAGAAATGGGAGTACGTTCCATTGGGGCCTTTCACCGCGAAGAACATGGGCACGACAATATCGCCCTGGGTTGTCACTCAATTGGCGTTGGAGCCGTTTCTAGTGGACAACTATCCCCAGCATCCAGCACCATTTCCCTATCTCCACCATGTGGACAAGTTTAATTTTGATATCAAGCTCGAAGTGGACATAACGCGTATGGTGTGACTGAAATTTGTTGGAACTGTGACTATGGTTTTTGAAATTTCAGCCAAGAACTCGCACGTGTCGACCACCGTTTGTCGATCCAACTATCGCCATTTGTATTGGACGGCCAAGCAACAACTAGCGCACCACACTGTCACAGGGTGCAATATGAATCCAGGCGATCTTCTTGCTAGTGGAACCATTAGTGGCGAGGCAAGTAATTTGGCCATCTTTAGACGAATTTTTTTAACAAAACCATTTTAGACCTCCGATTCGTTTGGTTCCATGTTGGAGTTGTGCTGGAAGGGCACAAAACCAATTTCCTTGTTGGATGGAACCCAAAGGAAATTTTTGCAAGATGGGGATACGGTGACTATGAAGGCAACCTGCGAAGGAGACGATTACAACGTCGGTTTTGGCACTTGCGTTGGAACGATTTTGCCAGCACATGAATTGAAATGAAAAATTTCGTTGGTTTTGTTAATTTAATATTTTTAAATAAAATATGTTTGGATAACGCAACTGTATATTATTTTCTTCAGAAGTATGTCATTGCCACTGAATATTGATCATAACGTGGTTTCAGAGTTTCACACCGGCGATCTATAAACCCTTTAAATAAAGAACACTGAGTCAAATGCGGGAATATTAATTCAGCTTTATTGATGTGCGTGCGGGTAACGTTGCGGTAGATAAAAAAAATGGCTTTAAGTGCAAATTTGCCACAGGCGAATTCTCAAGAACGATCAGACGTTGTGGCATACTGGAACGTGCCGTTGTGCGATGGAGTGCACACAGTGGAATTTGAACATGGCACAACCAGTGGCAAGAGAGTTTTAAGAATTGACGGACAAGTAAGTAAAGATAAAAATAGGGTAGAGAGACCACTTTGTAATTAAGAGATGAGTGGGAATAGCCATAATAGTATTTTTCTACTTTGGTATCATAAGCGAGTCTTTGTGAAACTAAAAGTAGTGTCACAAAGGAACTTTTTGTGAAATTGTCTTTGGAGATTTTTTGATACATATTGCTGGTATTGCTGTAATAGCACGTAAATCAAGTTTCCCTTCTTAAGTAATAATTGTTTTAGTTACTTAGATTTTTTTTTGTTTTTTCGACTTATGTTTAGAATCCACAATTTCATAAAGTGTGCTCAGGTGTGCTCCAGTATTAATGGAGCTACGGCCATTTTCTTGATTTATAGTTTTCTATCTCTGTCAATCTTAGAGCAAATCGATTTTTAATTGCACCATCGTGTTTCTCGCAAAACAAATACATAAATTTTTTTTGGAACTTATGTTAGAATCCAAATTTTCATAAAAAACAATTTCCATTTTCTTGTTTTCAAATGATTACAACAAGGGTTGAATCTTAAGAATCGGTTTTTCTAGGTAAAACCATGCAAATTGCAGTGCACATTTTCATAAAGTGTGCTCAGGTCTTCTTTTTTGACTTGTTAGAATCCAAATTTTCATAAAAAATTTGCAATTTCATGTTTTTGCTTAAAAATTGCAACAAAGTAAAAAAGATAGTGTATAATATCTCATTTATAAGGCATTTTGTCGCACTTACTCTTTTTTTTAAAACCCGTGCGTACGACAAAATGCTTCTTATTAAACTCATATCATAAAATACAGACAGTTGTACGAAACATATTACGCACGACTCAAAAAAGTTACGCACGGAGTGCGTAATTGTTAATGTTTTTTAAATTTTTTTCAGGAAATAATTCGACGAGATTGGATGTTCAAATTAGTGGGCGAGGAACACTTTAGATTGGGCAAGCAGAAAACCAAATGCGAATTGAGGGTTGATCCCTTGCCCCATTTCACGTTTTGTTACAGCCTGATTGTGGACAAGAAGCCTTTTGAAAAATTCACCGAGAATCAGAGTCGTGCGCTAAGGACCTGGGCCGTTCAGCTGCAAGGAACGCAGTATAGAATAGTTTTAGGTGAAATTTCAAACATTCAACTCTGTGTATGATGGGTTGCCTGAAATTGTCAACATAAAATTAATTTTCAACTTTTTAGAAAGACAAGTATTGGATGTTTGGGTAAACGGGGAACGAGTAGAAACTGAGAGCTGTTTTACCCAAGGGGGCACAGAAATGAAATTTTTGATCAATGAAACCGAAGCAGTCATCAAAGCATCGTCGACTAATAAAAGGGAAGGAGTTCTCCACGAGCTTTATGTGGAAGGAAATTTAATAGAATGTGATGGCATCAATCAATAATAATAATTTACTTATAATTTAATAGCAATAAATGATTTCTTACAATCAGCGCATGTGGGTTTGGGACTGCATAACCTCACTTTTTGAAACAATTGTCATTTTTTAATTAAAAAAATATCAATACCTGGGAGTAATTATTTTATTGGTTTCTTTATAAAATAAGTTCAACAATTACAGACTTTATGCGATACTGCTGGCGTTTGATGCAATCCTTGGCCACAAATCCGCACATTCTTTCGCAACAGGTCCCGTAATCGCTGATCCTTTCATCTCACCTTTGTTATTTACTATTACTCCGGCATTGTCTTCAAAATAAATAAAAACGCCATTCTTCCTGCGGAATGGCTTGCGTTGCCTGATCACAACTGCAGGCATAACTTTCTTCCGTAGCTCTGGTTTGCCCTTTTTAACGGTCGCCACTATCATATCACCAGAACCGGCAGCTGGTAAGCGGTTCAAGCGTCCACCGATACCCTGAACAGCAATTACATATAAATTCTTGGCTCCTGAAAAAAACACAGATTTGTACCTCATGGAACCTGTCACTGTCGATCACTTGTACCAAATTTTTTGGGCCAACTTACCAGTGTTATCGGCGCAATTTATGACCGCCCCAACTGGCAAACCAAGTGAAATTCGGAATTTCGCTCCCGCGGAACCACCACGTCCTAAAAACAGAAATTAATTCAACACCTAACCTCAAAAACCAAAACAATCGGATTTGGGACAAATTTACGGCCACCCGTCAATTTATAAAATTGTATAAAAACAAATTATTGATAAATACAAGCTAATATCGCAGTTAAACACAATTTTAACGATGGATGGCGAAAATATTTGCAAGTTTTTAAGATGAACGAAAAACATACCTCGCTTCGACATTGCTACTACGATAAAGAGGAAGCGCTTTCCGTTGTTTTCCGGTGACGTCTCAAGGCTCAAATTTTGGCGCGAGTGTCAAACAATTTTTTTAATTAAACGTTTTTAAATTATAGTAAATGAACAAATTGATTTAAAATGTTGAGCGACATAGAAAGTATATCCTCACACGATGCAGAATTGGGATTTAGCTCAGATTCGAACGAAATTCAAGAGGAACGTAGTGTTTCAGAAACTGATAAATTTGAAGATGCCAGACTAGGTTTGTAATTAAGTCAAAATAAAATTCGTTTATTAAATTAAAATTGCAGGCGACGTTCCACCGGAAGGTACACATCAAGAAGATAATACAGTGGATGCTCCGCCAGAAGATGTAAATCCGGAGAATGAAAACAGTCTTGAGTTTGTAACCAATAAAACCAACACTGAAATTGATTCGGATAAAACTTTAACGCAAAAAAAACTTGCAAAGGAACAGCCTGTAAAATTTCAAATTTATAAAATTCGCCGCTTCAAGGTTTATTTGTAGGTTAGTCCAGGGAAGCTGGCCAATTGCGTTTGCACCTCGGGCGACGACTACTTGCAAGCTTTTGGTAATTTCGCTTTTTAAACAATTTCCGCCAATTTTTGAAATCTGTCACTTCGTCACCGCCAATCAGATCGTGTTTCGGCCATTTTGGAAACTAATTTTCGTAAATAAACTAGTGTGCGCTTACGTCACTGTAATGAGGTTGTCATTATGAATCAAAGTTTCAAAAATATTCCCTTAATCGATAGAATTCAGCTCGAATTAGGAGGTTGTAACTTCTTTTTGGTTAATTACGGATTGTAATTGGTGATTTTGCAGCTCAAGAACCTTGGCCGAAAGATGTCAAGCTCTATCAGCCCTACGAAGTGGAGCAGATTCTCCTTCCTGACAATGCAAACTGTTTGGCGGTGCAAGCATTCTTGAAGATGTGCGACCTGGACTTTAAAATCGAATCTCGGGCCAACGCCGAAGCCATGTCGCCGTCAGGGAAAGTGCCGTTTATCAAATGCGGAGCATTCGTTATCTCCGAGTTGGAAGGAATCGTCCAGTTCGTCAATAACAAGGGGATTTCGTTGACGACTAGCCTGGAAGCGGAACAGAAAGCAGACATGCGAGCTTACATGTCGCTGGTTCACAATGTTTTGGAAAATGCAGAGGTATTTCACAATTACTTTTATTCGGGGTTCTGAACGACCTGAAAATGTCAGGGAATTTAGAAATAGTCAAAATAGCAGGGAAAAATTAGGGAAATTATGTATTTTATCAAAAAATCATTATCATTATCCAACTACATAGAAATAGAAAGATCTCTGAGCAGGTTTTATTGGTAATTCTTACAATATACAGTGTGTCCAAGGATGATGTTGCACACTTGTAAACTTTCTTATTTGCCATTTGGCAACAAAAAGCCATTCTTGGCAAAAATTCTACTTATCTTTTGAAATTACAAACAGTTGTCGAATTTATAATAATAATTAGGAATTTGCCATCTGTTTATGATTTCCCGAGATGAGCAGAACTATTTATCGAGAATGAATGAGAATGATGAGAAAGTTTAGAAGCGTGCATCACTAGAACAATTAAAACTATCTTGTAGAACTTGAACTGAAAATTTTGACTGGTTTAGTTAAAGGCATAAATTACTAGAAACAAATCTGGGAATTTCAAGATACACTGAACTCTGTCAATGTTCCAATGGTGACTATTTTTTGCAGCTGTATATATGTTGGTGTGATAAAGAGACTTACAATGAGGTTACAAAACCTCGAAACGGATCTGTGTATCCCTGGCCTTTGAATCACATCCAAACTTGGGGGAAGCGATCCTCGGTGATTAGGCACTTAAAAGTGATGGGTTGGTATCAAAAATCGCTCGAGGAGGTCTACCACGAAGTCGAGAATTGCTGCCAGGCGCTTACCGACCGTTTGGAGGAGAAAGAATATTTTTTCGGGAATAAGTAAGTCTCTGAGAGATTAATTCATCCTTCCAATATCCCTTTCTCCAGTATGTGCCAAATTGACGCCTTGATTTATGGCCACTTTGTAGCCCTCCTAACCACCAATGTTCCTGCCGGTAATAATTCCTTAGCGTTCAGGCTGGAACGATTCGAAATCCTTGTTGAGTATTGCAAAAAAATTGATAAAGAAATCATGGGCCGGGATACGGATTTTACTGTAAAAACCTATCATCCCCAATCCCCTGTCGAACATTTCGATAATCGCATAGAAATTGATAAGGTATTTCTCTGAAATTCAATTTCATGTTACTAAATTTAAGTTCAGTTTAAAGAAATGGTAAACGATATTACCGCGGCGGATCTGAGCACCAGCGAGCCTGCAGACATGGACACAATAGCGTCCGATATTGAGAGCCTAACTTCGGACATCATCACGGAAGATTTAATTTCGAACGATAGTGGCGACGATCCTCCAGCCGAAATTGCAATCGAAAATTCTTTCTAATTTTGCCATTTTAATGCATTGAATCAGAAATAAAAAATTGTTGATTAAGACTTGAACTTTTGTGCGACTTTTAGGCCGACTGAATTGGATGCGTTGGTGTTTGGGCATCTTTTCAGCATCCTCACGACGCCGCTTCCCAACAGCCACGTTGCCAACACCGTTAGGAATTTCCCCGCGCTAATCAATGTGATCCAGCGAGTGGAGAAGACGTATTTCAAACGCGAAACCAAGCATTAAATTGAATTTCGCTTGCTTGTTAAAACGCCTTAGCAAAATAAATATTTATGTAAGGAAATGCAGCAGCTTTGTTTGGCCCTCCCCCCACTTCTGATGCGTTTGTTGATCGTTTTTTTTAGGTAAGTGTAATCTCCCTGATTTAAACCACAAATTTAGTTAAACGAAAGCCAATAAATTGTTGATGAGATATGAAACTTTTATAAAATTATTTTTCATTAAATTATGATACTAGCAGTTTCATGTTAGGGAATCCCCGGATCAATTGCAACAACAAATTAAATTTGAGTTTGCATCTGTGAAGTTTTGCCCTGTGAGAGCACTAGTCATGTTAAATTGTTCACTTATTTAATAATCATTAAGAACACTTGAGTCGTTCCATATCAAAACTCGCCTTCTCCAACTTAATAAACCATTTCTGACTAATCGAGAAAAATTTTCCCAGAGTTTATTTTTATCGATAAAGTGTAAATGTTTAATTTTTTATTTTTGTAATAATTGCTAAGATTTATTTGTCATTTTTAATTAAACGTAAACTCAATGCCCTTTGTTATTTTTGAATTTAAGGTTGGATAAGGCGACTTTTGGATAAGACGAGTTTTGATATGGAACGACTCACTTAGTCTCAAGTCGCAATAATTATTAAAAACAAGACATGAGGCTAATACAAGGATCGTCATAATATGTAATAATATGCATAATTATAGACAATTAATTTTTAAATGTGCAACAAATAATATTTTAAAATTTATACTCATAATTAGCAAAAGTTCAGCTCTTTAAAGTCAGTCAGTTTTAATAAAATATATGTATGTTTATGGAAATAAATGTTTATGTACAGAAAGGCAATGTATGAAAAGTATCTTATGTTGATCATTTTAGTAGTCGAATGGACAGTTTCAGTCGGAAAGTGTATAATGTGTTGCATAATTATGTTATTTATAGTTTTGCGTCGGGAAATCCCCGAATTAATAAAACGGGGCATAGGCACTAATAATAGCTCTCTAATCTGTGCTGTTGGCACGTTAAAATTGCAATTGTGATCTGTGAGTTGTGGTGTATAGTCTTGTGTGAGAAAAATCGACAAATAATTTTTATTTGTTTTAAAACTGCACTGCAGATAAAAATGTCATTCTTAGATGAGATTCTAAAGTTTGCTCCATCTTATTGGGAGCCAGCTTCTTATAAGAATTTAAAATATGTTGGGAAGGATGCTAATTGTTCTGCAGAAGGGTTGGAAACATTTTGTTATAATCATTTTAGAAGCTTTCACACCAATTTCAAAATAACTAAAATAACAACAATTCAACATCCTTTTGCCTTTGGAAATTTTTTATTGTATAAACAGCAGTTAGAAACAAGAAATAAGTGCAGATATGAAGTGAGTATAGTTTTTATTAAAATCTATTTTTTAAATTTGTTTTTATTGTAGGAAGAGCTTCGATATTTATATGTGAAAGATGAAAATATGTTATCGACAATTCTGAATTATAATTGTGATTTGAGGAGAGGTGGTTTTATACTTTTACAGAATGACTTTTCAAATTTTGAAGTTTCTTCGCAGTGGTTTTGTATTCTTGTTCGAACCAGGAGAATCAAAACTGAGAATTTTTTGCAAGGAAATGCAAGCGGTTGGTACCCTGAATTTGTAATTAAACTTCAGATTAGAGGGTTATCAGTACCAAAGGTTATACCACCTCCAGCTGCATCAAAGTTACAACCATACCAACTAAAAGTAGTAGCAGTAAAGCCACAGGTACCTTCAACTGCATTCAAGTCATCAAGTGTTTCACAACCAAAAATTGGGTCTCCAGTGCCAAAGTCTGCACCAAATTTTGCTGCATCGACATCATCGAGCACTTCACAACCAGAATATGATTCACAGTCATATTATTCATCACCAGTAAATTATTATAGCCGGCCAAATTATTCACCTGAACCTGAACCTCAACCAGCAGAAGGTTCATTTTGGGTTAAAGCCGCAGGTATAGGTGCAGCGATTGCTTTTGCATATTTCTTTAAACGGTAGTAGAGAGGTATTGTGTTTTCAATAAAATTTGTTTTGGATTTTGTAATTAAAATAGTAAACTCTTAATGAATCGTTAAGTAATAGTAAATAGTAAACTCTTAATGAATCGTTAAGTATTTATTTTACTTCGATTTCCTGAAAATAAACCAACTGGCTCAAACTATAAAATTTATATAAATTGATTAAATTTCTAAACTTTTTTGGGGTGTATGTGTGGGTATTTTTAATTACACACCGGTTTGACTGGAATTTTATTTAAACTGACTATATTTACAAAATAATTTGGTACAAAGTTCGAAGGCGAGGGCGGATTCCCTGATTTATCTGAATATAAAATTGTATGAATAATTTTTTTTAAAATTTTACACAATTCAAATGTATACTTGTTTATAGTAAAATAAATCAATACATATTTTAAACATAACATAAAGTCCAAATTTAATCTCATTTATTAATTACCACTTTTAGGTAAATCACCATCAGATAATTTTTAACGACAGATTAAACTACAAAAAATTGTTGATAAGATATAAGTACCTTTTAAAAAGAATCTCTTTTAGTAAACCATAATATGGAATGAAACTTTTCAGTCGGAATATGTATAATGTTGCATAATTATGTTATTTGTAGTTTTGCGTTGGGAAATCCCCGAATTAATAAAACGGAGCATTGGCACTGATAATCAATATTATCTGTGCTGATAATAGCTATCTAATCTGTACTGTTTGCACGTCAAAATTACATTGGTTTGCGAGTTATGGTGTGTAGTTTTGTGTGAGAAAAATCGACAAATAATTTTTATTTGTTTTAAAACTATGCATTGTAGATAAAAATGTCATTCTTAGATGAGATTCTAAAGTTTGCTCCATCTTATTGGGAGCCTGCTTCTTATACGAATTTAAAATATGTTGGAAAGGATGCTAATTGTTCTGCACAAGGGTTGGAAACATTTTGTTATACACATTTTAGAAGCTTTCACACCATTTTCAAAATAACTAAAATGACAACAATTCAACATCCCTTTGCGTTTGGAAATTTTTTATTGTATAAACAGCAGTTAGAAACAAGAAATAAGTGCAGATATGAAGTGAGTATAGTTTTTATTAAAATCTATTTTTTAAATTTGTTTTTATTGTAGGAAGAGCCTCGATATTTATATGTGAAAGATGAAAATATGTTATCAACAATTCTTAATTATAATTGTGATTTGAGAAGAGGTGGTTTTATACTTTTACACGATGACTTTTCAAATTTTGAAGTTTCTTCACAGTGGTGTTGTATTCTTGTTTGAACCAAGAGAATCAAAACTGAGAATTTTTTGAAAGGGAATGCAAGCGGTTGGTATCCTGAATTTGTAATTAAACTTCAGATTAGAAGGTCATCAGTACCAAAGCTTATACCACCGCCACCTGCATCAAAGTTACAACCAAAACAATTGCAAGTAGCAACAGTAAAGCCACAGGTACCTTCAACTGCATTCAAGTCATCAAGTGTTTCACAACCAGAATATGATTCACAGTCATATTATTCATCACCAGGAAACTCACCTGAACCTCAACCAGCAGAAGGTTCATTTTGGGTTAAAGTCGCAGGTATAGGTGCAGCGATTGCTTTTGCATATTTCTTTAAGGCACTTTGGTTTAATCGGTTTAGCGTACCCTTAAATACAGGCAAGACCTCAGACATTTTTATAATCCTGACATCACCATAATTACCGTAAAGTTTAGTGAATAATAGGTTTATGTGTAACAATGAAAACGGCTTTCGAGGGGTTGCATTCCAATATACCTGTTCAACAGATGCGAAAATTTTTGTATCTTCAATAAATTGAGAACGATATAATTTAAAGTAAAATAATAATATGCAAAAAGAATTTGTTCAATTTAACAATTTTATTTACTTATTGTTAGTACAGAAGTTTTGTTATTGCTGCCTGTTACTCTGCAATGGCTTAATTTATGCCAAAACGGGTTAGTATGTTGTTCCCGGGTATTTTTTTCAATGTAATTTATATTTATATCATAAATCGGTTTTAAAAATTGACATTTACATAAATGTCGTCGTATATACCAGCCGCTCAGTCGCCCAATTTATCTAAATATAAAATTATATGATTAATTAATTTTTTATTTTTACACACAATTGAAATGTATACTTGTTTATAGTGAAATAAATCGATACGTATTTTAAACATAACAAAGTCCAAATTTAATCTCGTTTATTAATAATCAATTTTAGGTAAATCACTATCAGATAATTTTTTAATGACAGATTAAACTACAAAAAATTGTTGGTAAGATATACCAAATACATTAGAGTTACCAATACGCGCAACTCCACAAGTTTATCACGTATTTGTAAGGATCAGAGGTTATCTACGCCATCTACCGCCTTGGGTTTTAATAATGGCGTTCTCATATAAGATGCTATGGAAAAGAACGTTTAAGGAATTTAAAAATGCCGCATTAATTGCGAGAAAAATCTTTCAATTTTTTTATTTTTGCCTTTTAGCATTCATTTTTCATTACATTCATTCACTTTTTGTACATAGGCTCTTATAAAAACACTAAAAAGCGTATGTACAAAACGTGAATGAAAGCAGTGAAAAATTAATGTTAAAAAGCAAATACAAAAAAATTTAAAAATTTTTTCACAATTAAAACGGCATTTTGAATTTTCCCAAACATCTTTCCCATTTTATTTTATTAATTTTCCTAAATATTCCTTTCCATAGCATTAAAATTTTTTGTTTTCTATCTTTTCCCAAATAAAAATGCCCCTTCCGCGTAATTTTGTACCCTTAAGGACTTCGATGAACCTAATTAATTTAATTTAAAACATGCAATTCGCTAATGGCAAACTTAATTTATTTTTATTTTTTTTTTAGTGTTTTTATAAGAGCCTATGTACAAAAAGTGAATGAAGGTAATGAAAAATTAATGCTAAAAGGCAAAAATTAAAAAAATTAAAGGTTTTTCTCGCAATTGATGCGGCATTTTTAAATTTCTTAAACATTCTTTTCCATAGCATCTTATATGAGAACGCCATTATTAAAACCCAAGGCGGTAGAGGCGCTACTTACACGGGATCCCGTCGAGAGTGGAAGTTGCACGTATTATTAATATAATGTATTTGGATACACCTTTTAAAAAGAATTTCTTCTATTAAACCATATCGAATGAAACGTTTCAGTCGGAATATGTATAATGTGTTGCATAATTATGTTATTTGTAGTTTTGAGTCGGGGAATCCCCGGATTAATAAAACGGGGCGTTGGCCTGACATAGCTCTATGGTATGTGCTGTTGACACGTTAAAATAGCAATTGTGGTCTGTGAGTTGTGTTGTGTAGTTTCGTGTGAGAAAAGCAAGTATCCACAAATAATTATTATTTGTTTTAAAACTATGCATTGCAGGGGAAAATGTCATCCTTAAGTGAGATTCTAAAGTCTGCTCCACCTGATTGGGAGCCAGCTTCTTATGATAATGTAAAATACGTTGAAAAAGCTGTTGACCATAATTCAAATGAATTTGAAAAAGTTAATGCACAATTTAAAAAAATCTGTTGGGATTGTGAAATAACTGGCTTGAGAAGAATTCAACATCCTTCTTCATTTGGAAATTTTTTAATATATAAAAAACAATTACAGTTAACAACAAGAAATAACCGTAAATATATAGTGAGTTTTTTTTTTTTTCATTAAAATTCAATGTTTCAATATTATTTTTTGCAGCCACAATGGAAATACTTATATGTGGTAAACGTAGATATGTTACCAACAATTCTGGATTATAATTGTGATTTGAAAAGAGGTGGTTTTATACTTTTACCGGACGATTTTTCAAACTTCGAGTTTTGCGCACCTTGCACTTGGTGCATTATTGTTGTTCGAACCATGAGAATACAACCTAAGAATTTTTTGAAAGAAAATGCAATTGGTTGGTACCCTGCGTATGTAATTAAATTTCAGATTATGAAGCCATTAGTACCAAAGGCGTCAAATGTACAACCTAAACCAATAAAAGTAGCGAAAGTTAAACCACAGGTACCAAAGCATGTATCACCTCCAACTGCATCAAAGTCATCCAACGTTTCACAACCAAAACAAATAAAAGTACCAAAAGTACCACCTCCAAAACTATCGAAGTCATCAAGCGTTTCACAGCCAAAAATTGAGCCACCAGTTTCAGAGAATGTACCACCAACAAATGCATCAAAGTTAGTGAGTGCTTTACAGCCAAAAAAAATAGAAGCAATCAGAGTAAAGCCACTTGTGACAAAGAATATACCACTTCCAACTACATCGAAGTCATCCAATGTTTCACAACCAAAACAAATAAAAGTACCAAAAGTACCACCACCAAAACTATCTAAGTCATCAAGCGTTTCACAGCCAAAAATTGAGCCACCAGTTTCAGAGAATGTACCACCAACAAATGCATCAAAGTTAGTGAGTGCTTTACAGCCAAAAAAAATACAAACAATCAGAGTAAAGCCACTGGTGACAAAGAATATACCACTTCCAACTACATCAAAGTCATCCAACGTCGTTTCACAAGCAAAAATAAAGTCGTCAGTTTCAGAGAATGTACCATCTCAACAAAATTATTACAACTTGTTTTAAAAGTATGCATTTCAGGTAAAAATGTCATTCTTAGATGAGATTTTAAAGTTTGCTCCATCTTATTGGGAGCCGGTTTTTTATTCTGGATTTAAATATGTTTGGAAGAATATTGATTGTTGCACATCAGAATTTAAAGAAGTCAGTTGTTCACGTTTTAGGAGCTTTCCCCGTGATTTCAAAATAATTGAAATGATAAGAATTCAACATCCCTTTGCGTTTGGAAATTTTTTATTGTATAAGCAGCAATTAGAAACGAGAAATAAGTGCCGATATGAAGTGAGTATAGTTTTTATTATACAATTTTTTTAATTTATTTTTGTTGCAGGAAGAGCATAAATATTTATATGTGAAAGATAAAAATATGTTACCAACAATTCTGGATTATAATTGTGATTTGAGAAGAGGTGGTTTTATACTTTTACACGATGACTTTTCAAACTTTCAGTTTTATTCTCATTACAAATGGTCTTGTATTGTTGTTCGAACGATGAGGATGAAAACTGAGAATTTTTTGGAAGGGAATTCAAGCGGTTGGTACCCTGAATATGCAATAAAATTTCAGAGTAGAAGGTCATCAGTACCAAAGCTTATACCACCTCTAGCTGCATCAAAGTTACAACCAAAACAATTGCAAGTAGCAACAGTAAAGCCACAGGTACCATCAACAGTATTCAAGTCATCAAGTGTTTCACAACCAAAAATTGGGTCTCCAGTGCCAAAGTCTGCACCACCTTTTGCTGCAACGAAACCATCGAGCACTTCACTACCAGAATATCGACGTTCGTCACCACCGTCAGTAAACTATTATAGCCGGCCAAATTATTCACCTGAACCTGAACCTCAACCAGCAGAAGGTTCATTTTGGGTTAAAGCCGCAGGTATAGGTGCAGCGATTGCTTTTGCATATTTCTTTAAAAGGTAGTAGAGAGGTATTGTGTTTTCAATAAAATTTGTTTTGGATTTTGTAATTAAAATAGTAAACTCTTAATGAATCGATTTCATGAAAATATAAAATTTATATAAATTGATTAAATTTCTAAACTTTTTTGTGGTGCATGTGTGGGTATTTTCAATTACACGCCGGTTTGACTGGAATTTTATTTAAACTGACTATATTTACAAATAATTTGGTACAAAGTTCGAAGGCGAGGGCGGATTCCCTGAGGATGATTGAAAATATGTCTTTATACTATCGTCAGAGAGGTCGCTCTTTCGCCTGAAGGTCAGTTTCCGGTGGCCCGGTGTCGGCGGACATTTACATAAATGTCATCGTTCATATTAGAAGTGTCAGCTTTTGCTGGGTGCACTTTGGCGCTGTAATACTATATGGATCGTTGGTGGTTTGTCCCAGTCGGTCAGTCGCCCAATTTATCTAAATATAAAATTATATGATTAATTAATTTTTTATTTTTACACGCTATTCAAATGTATACTTGTTTATAGTGAAATAAATCGATACGTATAATATATAATTAAATTTCAGATTAGAAGGTCATCAGTACCAAAGCTTATACCCCCTCCAGCTGCATCAAAGTTACAACCAAAACAATTGCAAGTAGCAACAGTAAAGCCACAGGTACCAAACCATGCACCACCTTCAACTGCATTCAAGTCATCAAGCGTTTCGGTGCCAACATTTGCACTATATCCAACGACATCAAAGTCACCAAACGTTTCACAACCAGAAAGGTCTTCGACACCAAAATTTGTTCCACCTGCAGATTCATTTTGGGATATAGCAACAGCTGCTATTGCAAATTTGTTTGGTCTAACATAGAAAGGGGTTATTTTGTTGTGAATAAACTTTGTGATTATAAAATAATTAAATTTTAGTGAATCAAGATGTAAAAATTTTATTTGTTTCTGCCAAATAACATTTTAAAATTTAACTTCCTAATTGACGAAAGTTCAGCTTTTTAAAATTATAACTTTGATTTCAAAACGAAAACAAGCATTTATTTAGAAAAATGTATCATAATCTGTTACTAATTTTAGATTCTGCCTGGTTTACTTTTACAGTTCCTGAACTTCTGATAACGAAAAGATATAAAGAGCAAATACTGCGTAATCACAGAATTCGTTGTTATTGTCAAAATGATGTCGTATCAATTCGGGACGATTGTAATACTTTTGTGTTTAACCCCTTCACTAAGAAACCTGGTAGCGAAGGGGTTACCAACCACCATTGCATCGCAGTGCGCAGAATCTACCACTGATAATGATACCATTGTGTGCAGTTCAGTTGAAGAAATCGGTAATTTCAAATTTCCTACAAATTCCCAACTGTTCTTCCAAGGAAAGCAACCATCTCAAGTTGTGAACGCGACCATATTTCAACACACCAGGTTACGTTTCCTGAAGTTCAATAATTGTTTACGAAAACTTCATCCTGATGATTTTCAACATTTGAACAGTGAAATTTTGACTGGCATTACATTCCAAGACAATGTGCTTAACGAACTAATGCCTGGAGTTTTTAACCATCTGCTAATTAACACGTTAATATTGAATAATAACCAAATTAAATCTCTTCATCCGGGAGTTTTTTCTAATATGTCTAATTTGGTTTATTTAGAAATAATGGGCAATGAAATAGCTACTATAATGGTTGGTGTATTTAATAATTTATCAATTATTACGGTGGTATTAAATCATAACCAAATTCATTATATTGGACAAGGAACGTTTCATAACTTGACAAAATTATGGCAATTGGATCTAAGAAACAATAGTCTTTCAGTTTTCAATGGACAAGAATTATTCAATTATCAGCAATCCACTACAAATTTGGATCTTAACCGCAATTTACTGACAAAAATTACAAGAGAAATGTTTAGGGGATTGGAAAACCTGAAATTTTTATATCTTGAAGATAATTTAATTTCGACGATCGATGCTAGTTCATTTAATGAAACTCGGAGTTTAGTTCTTTTGGATTTAGGTTTCAATAGATTGAAAGAAATCAGTGCTGATGTATTTCCTGCAGGAGGTTTACAAGACTTACGCTACGTATATCTCCAAAATAACGAGCTGTCTTTTTTACGCATAAACTTTTTGAGTGCGTTGACAAAACTGGACCGACTGGTGTTAGGCGGCAATCCATGGCAGTGCGGCTGTTTGAAGATAATATTACAATGGATGGAAGAAAATAGAAAACGAATAGATCATTGCGATCGGGTTTATTTCAGAGGAATCAGGCCGGCCTGCACGGTAATTCAGCGACATTCGGACGCTTGTGTTTACAAAATTTTTGCAGAAAATATCAAAAATTATGTTGATGCTTGGAACTTATTGCAACCATACCGATGCTGAGATTAAAAATCATTGAATATTCTTTATTTATTATTTACCTATTATGTATGTACGATGGCTGTCAAGTTTTATATAAGTGATATTGTTAAATTTAAATTATTTTTTTCATAGGAAAAATGAATATAAACCTTTGTGACACACAATAGTCGTTTATTTTACACTTAACACTACTAAATTTATTAATCAAACAATCCAAATTCACAGAAAACTAAAATTATGTGAACTATTATCAAACAATGTTGCTTTTAATAACTGATTGATCAATAAAAAAAGTTGCACAAATCCAGCAGCTGGATTTCCAGGCGGTCTATAATCAAATGAGTTTCACCTCTTTCATAATCGGACAGGAACCGCCATGCGTATCCACATCATGATTGGAAAAGTTGGAAGATTATTTTCTTGTTCTACTAATAAAGAAAAACAATCTTCACTAAGAGGACTTTCTTCAACATTCCCTACAGGGCCATCTGGTATACTATCTTCTTCTGTGTGTCGATTCGCTGAAAGGCTACCTTCATTTCGGCCTAAAATGTAATTTATTAACCTACACCTAAATTCTAAAGAATCAGGAAGATTATGAAGTCGTTCTTTAGAACCCATAGTTGAAAAAAAATCGGGAATATCTTGGTTTAGCTTGTATGTTAAAATATATTCGATTTGAAATTGTTTTCCAAACATTTCACAGTCTCCAATCACACCGTTTTAAAAGATATAGTTGCTAATTTTAACAAAAATTGCTGATAAGTGATAACCTCTTAACAAATAATTTTATTCCTATAAACCATATCGAATGAAAACGATAGCCCATCTTAATCTTTTAGTTAGAATTGCGTTTGCTTTAAAAACTGTATTCAAGTCAACAAGTGTTTCACAACTAAAAATTGGGTCTCCACTGCCAAAGTCTGCACCAAATTTTGTTGCATTGAAACCATCGAGCAGTTAACAACCAGAATATGTGTTACAGTCATATTATTCATCACCAGGAAACTATTATAGGCGGCCAAATTATTCACATGAACTTAAACCTCAATCAGCAGAAGGTTCATTTTGGGCTGAAGGTAGTAGTTTAAAAGGTAGTAGAGAGGTATTGTGTTTTCAATAGAATTTGGTGTGGATTTTGTAATTAAATTAGTAAAGTATTCTTCTTCTTCTTCTTTTTCTTCTTCTTGATCTTCTTCTTCTTCTTCATCTTCTTCGATTTTATGAAAATAAACCAGCTATAAAGTTTATATAAATGGTTTAAATTTCTAAACTTTTTTGTGGTGTATGTGTGGGTATTTTCAATTACACACCGGTTTGACCGGAATTTTATTTAAACTGACTATATTTACACAATAATTTGGTACAAAGTTCGAAGGCGAGGGCGGATTCCCTGAGGATGATTGAAAATTTGTCTTTATACTATCGGACATTTACATAAATGTCGTCGTATATATTAGAAGTGTCAGCTTTTGCCGGGTGCACTTTAGTGCCGTAATTTAATATGGATCGTTCGTAGTCTATACCAGTCGGGCAGCCGCCCAATTTATCTAAATATAAAATTGTATGAATAATTAATTTTTTAATTTTACACACAATTCAAATGTATACTTGTTTATAGTGAAATAAATCGATACATTTTTGAAAGCTTTGTTCTAACATACAGTCCAAATTTCTTCTCATTTAGTAATTACCAATCTTAGGTAAAACGTCGTCAGATAATTGCTTAATAACAGATTAGTTAAAACTTCAAAAAATTGTTGATAAGTTATACCTTTTAAAAAGAATTTCTTTGGATATAATTAAATTTTAGTGAATCAAGATATAAAATTTTTATTTGTTTCTATCAAATAACATTTTACAATTTAACATCGTAATTGATGAAAGTTCAGTTTTTTAAAATTATAACTTTGATTTCAAAGACAACTGCTCGATTGTATTAATTTTTTTGTGACGTTAAGAAAGGTTACAAAATAAAATCTTATAAACGAAAAAAAGCATTGATTTAGAAAAATGTATCATAATATGTTACTAATTTTAGATTCTGCCTGGTTTACTTTTGGCAACAGTTCTTGAACTTCTGATAACGAAAAGATATAAAGAGCAAATACCGCGCAATCACAGAATTCATTATTATTCTAAAAATGATGTCGTATAAGTTCGGGACGATTTTAATATATTTGTGTTTAACCCTTTCAGTAACAAAACGGGAGGCGAAGGGGTTAACAACCGAAATTGCATCGCAGTGCACAGAATATGTCGGTTATTATTCCGCTAATAAAGTTGAGTGCAGTTCAGTTGAAAAAATCGGTAATTTCAAATTTCCAACAAATTCCCTCGTCGACTTCGAAGCAGAGCAACCATCGCAAGTTGTAAACGCCACTATATTTCAACACGCCATCATAGATTACCTGCAATTCATGAATTGTTTACGAAAACTTAATCCTGGTGATTTTCAACATTTGAACAGTGAACCTTTGTATGGCATTACATTCGAAGACAATGTACTTAATGAATTAGTGCCTGGAGTTTTTAACCATCTGCTAATTGAAGAGTTATTTTTGAATAATAACCAAATTAAATCTCTTTATCCGGGAGTTTTTTATAATATGTCTAATTTGCATAAATTAGAACTAACGGGCAATGAAATAGGTAGTATAATGGTTGGTGTATTTAATAATTTACCAATTACTACGTTGGTATTAAATAATAACCAAATCCATTATATTGGACAAGGAGCGTTTCATAACTTAACGAAATTATCAAGATTGTATCTAATCAACAATCGTCTTTCAGTTTTCAATGGACAAGAATTATTCAATTTCCAGACATCAATTAGAAAATTGTATCTTAACCGAAATTTACTGACAAAAATTACGGCAGAAATGTTTAGGGGATTTGAAAACCTGAAATTTCTATTTATTGAAGATAATTTAATTTCGACGATCGATCCTAGTTCATTTAATGAAACTCGGCGTTTATATACTTTGCAATTAGGTTCCAATAAATTGAAAGAAATCAATGCTGATATATTTCCTGCAAGAGGTTTACGAGACTTAAGGTATGTAGGTTTCCAAAACAACGAGCTGTCCTTTTTGGCGATGAACGTTTTGTTTGCGTTGAGAAGACTGGACGAACTACTGTTAGGCGGCAATCCATGGCAGTGCGGCTGTTTGAAGATAATATTACGATGGATGGAAGAAAATGGACAACAGATACATGATTGCGAGCGGGATTATTTCAAAGGAATGATGCCGGTCTGCATGGTCCTTCAGCGACATTCGGACGCCTGTGTTTACAACATTTTTGAAGAAAATATAAAAAATTATGTTGATGCTCGGAACTTATTTGAACAATTCCGCCGATGCTGAGATTAAAAATCATTGAATATTCTTTATTTATTATGTATGTAGGGGAGACCGGGGCTAGTTGTCACAGCGGCAAGTTGTCACAGTCGCCATAACAGCCAAGATAAACACTTTGACTGTGCGTCGGGCCAGTCTAGATAACCATTATAGGTATCTTAATTACCCTACAAAGTTTGACTATGGTCACTTAGATAGCGCCTAAATTATTCTTGATTTTGTGTTTGACAGAAGTGTAAGTAAATTTTATCGCTGTCTTTTAGAGTCGTCTGGACCGTAGAAACGTGATCCAAAGTAAGTATCAATTTTATTTTATGAAAGCCTCATCTTTTAGCTGCAAATTAATGTAAAAATTATAATGTGAGTTTGTAAGGTTAAAATAAATAATTTGGTTTTCATCTCAAAAGTTGGCTTGGGGCTAGTTGTCACACTGTTTTGGGGTCAAGTGGCAACTTGCCCCGGTGTGTAATAAACAATATCAAAGATATTTCTGTACCATTTCAGATGGTTAGAACGTACAAAAAAAAAACAAATCGGTCTACTCCACCTATGGATATTTTAATCAGGACTGCACGAGGAGTTAGGATCAGAAATCCGCCTCTTTCATTTGTTTGTGTCAGTTTATTTGTTTTGTTTAGTTTTTAATACATTTCTGTTTCCATAATTGAATAGAATATAAATTCTACTCGCTACCATTTTTTTTTTTGGCCTGTGAGAACTTACCCCATATATTGCGACAACATGCCCCGCCTCGGGGCATGTCACACTTTACATGCAGACAAAAAATATTTTGTTGCACATACGTCACTAGATATAACAAAATCAACTGTTCATAATCTAAATCACGACACATGTAAGTATATATCTAAAAAAAAGATATCCCAAAATGTTAATGTTAAACGAGAAATAAAGCAAGCGTAAATATTGTGACAACTAGCCCCGGTCTCCCCTACTTGTAGTCTTTGAATAGGCACAAATTATTATCATTATTATTGTTATCTATGATGAGGTGAAACAATTATTTTTCCACATTTTTCTGTAAATATACACGGTTCTTTACAATAAAAATCAACCGTTTTTACAAATTGTAAATTAGTTGTTTTTTGAACCACATAGCCACAAATATGAGTGTCGAAATGGAAATTATTCAATTTTTCATAGAACAATTCATTTTCATCTACTAGTATTAGTATAATCTTCAATAATTCCAAATTTAATATTTCGTTCATCATCGTTACTTTCAAGCGCTATCACAGTTGTTTAAATTTACCATTATTTATTTCCACCCAATTAACTTATTTTACATTTTATGTTTATGGCAAAATTAAAAGTTGAAAGTTTGAGCTATGCAAATAAACTGAAAAACTACTAATGTTCTGTAAAAAGGGACTCGGTCAGGTACTCTCCCCTGACCCGGATATGTCGGTCCAGATGTGCGCGTCCAATATTATTAAATTTTTTGTAGAAAAGATCACTATTCGATTAACGTGTGTAATCGCGTTCTTTACTGCATGTTCGTTTGCTAATAGGGCTATTGTCTAATTTTGCAAAGAACATTGCTACGGGTTTCCCGGCCGCGTAGAAATGTTTGCTTGGCTAAGCTCAAGTCGGCGAGGGGGTAGGTTGAAATTTAATCCTCGAGGTTATGTGGGAAGCGTTCTCTCATTCTTCTCCGGAGGTTGATAGGGCGCCACTGCTTTGGGGTGGTCGAAATATCTCGAGAGTAGACAAAGCAGAATTCTCTCTCGACAATGGGGTTACAGAAACAATCACGAACAAGATAACAAGTGTATTGACTAGTTAAGTGATTAAACAATTTACAATTACTGATAAAGTTAAATTAAAAAGTTAGGGTACCCAAAAGGCTGAAAGCCATCAATTTGCAACAATGCAACACAAATGCTCGAATAACATTAAATACAAGAAATGTTTGAATTACACGAAGCATCAAATTCGACAAGTATCAATACGGTCAACTTAACTACAACATCGACACGGCTCCATGCGCTGGCGGCTTTTCCTCAATCATCCCGCCCTGGAGAAGTCATCCGTGTAGATCGCCTGGACTGCTGGTATCCCGGTGGACCGGCAGATATTTACGGCACCGTATTTTTCACTACTTGCACTGCGAATTCCCTTTAGGAATACCTCAACTTGTCGACGCTGAATCCACGCGTGACCATCATTCAACACACCCAGTCAGGTTCTGTCGCTCACTTTCAATTTTTGTCGAACTTCGCGCACTGACCTCAACGACCTTAAGATTCCCTGCTTGTCGAGAGAGAGAGAAATTGACTTCCGCGCGAATTTGAAATTAATTAATGAATCAGTACCGTAACAACATGTAGTGGTTATCAGACGAAAATGAATGCATTCGTTTATTTCTGTTCTTTGCTTTTGACCGAATTTTTATTCATTTATGGCTAGAGTATGTTACAGTAGGTAACTATAGCGTATTCAAACATGTTAATGGTATAGATACATATATGGAGAGTTGACATAAAATTCTCGAGTTCGTATTTAATATAATGGATAGCGGTTCTTAATACTCAAAATATACTCTGTTTGTAATACAGTCAAACCTGGATAAGCCGGAAACTGGATAAGCCGGAATCCTGTTTATGACGGAATTTTTTTTCAGTCCCGAATTACGTATATGTAAAGTCCATGTAAAGCTACCTGCTTAAGCCGGAAACTGGCCAACGCGGAAACGGAAAGTGTTTTTAAGTCCCCTGCACGGTACTGCACTGGCTAAGCCGGAAACGATGTCAAAGTAAAACTTAAATGTTTTGCTGTTGCGAGACAAAACAATAAAATGTATAGTATTAGTTTAACCGTCTGCGATAGTGATTTGCTGATCAGCTGAATTCAGTTGATTACGGTCGCCTCTGTGAACGTTGTGATCGTATTGAAGTGTGATCAAAATGTCTTATAGAAAGCTGAACACTTTAAGTTTATAAAAAAAAATAGAGTTATTACAGTGCTATGAAGAGCAAAATGCGAGTGTCAAGGAGCTTGTGGCAAAATATAAGTGCGGGAAGACACAAGTGTACGAGATTTTAAAGAACAAACAGAAAATAAAATTAGAGTGGTTAAGTGGAAATCTTCCCGGAGAAACCAAAAGAAAAGTTAAAAAGACCGGGAACGAAACCATAAATAAAATTTTGTATGAATGGTTTTTGGACGCCAGAACGCGTAATTTACCTATATCCGGACCTATCCTACAAGAACAAGCAAAAATTATTGCCCAACGACTAGGACGAAATGAATTTAAAGCATCAAACGGGTGGCTTGAAAGCTTTAGATCTCGCCACGACATTTCTTTCAAACAGATCTGTGGTGAAGCAAAAGATGTAGATTTAGACACCGTAAATAATTGGAAACAAAAGTTGAATGAAATTATTAAAGACTACGATCCGAAAAATATTGGAAATTTCGACGAAACAGGCTTATTCTTTAAAGCTATTCCCGGTAAGACTTTAGCTCTCAAGAATGATAAATGTGTAGGTGGAAAGCAAGCTAAGGAATGGTTAACTGTACTTTTATGTGCCTTTGCGGACGGAGAGGTTGAAAAACCTTTAGTTATTGGCAAAAGTTTAAAGCCGCGTTGCTTCAAAAATTTAAATGTTCATGAACTTCCAGTTACGTGGCGGGCCAATCGAAAGGCCTGGATGACTTGTTCCTTAATGGAAGAATGGCTTCAAGCTTTAAATAAAAAAATGCAAGCACAAAAAAGAAACATTTTGCTTTTTTTAGATAACGCAGCCTGCCACCCTCATTTACAATTTTCTAATAGTAAGTTATGTTTTTTTACCACCCAATACGATTAGCCTAACCCAACCCATGGATCAGGGTGTGATTCAGAATATGAAAATGCATTACAGAAAATTTGTACTACAATCGTTATGTGCAAACATGACAGCCTGCACTTCTGTGACCGAACTTTCCAAAAAAATATCTGTCTTGGATGCTATTCGTTGGATTCAGCTGGTACCAGATCTATTAAAAAGGACTGTGTAATAAAATGCTTCAGGCATGCAGGATTTAATTTTAAGGGCGATATTGAGGAAGAAATGAATGAAAACTGCGCACAGGATATGGAAAGGATACAAGAGTTAATGGAAGAACTCGGCGAAAACTCAGTCAGACCAGAAGATTACATAGAGATTGATGAGCAAGTTACAACTGAAGGAGGATATCAGAGTTTAGAAGATCTTATGGAAGCTGTGCAGGACGATCAGAGAGAAGATGAAACTGAAGGAACAGGTTTAGGTATGGATTGTCTGGACGCAAAATTATAATAATTATTTTATATTTACAAATATTACAACCATTTATTTATTTAATGTTGTTATATTCCATTATTTCAGCTATGGAAGTTGAAGAATGTGAAAAAATAGTTACCTCTGCAGAAGCATTGAAAAAGCTGACAGCATTGGAACATTATTCAGACCGTATAAATTGTGGTGAAATGAAAAAAAAAAAACTATTAGAATGTCGCACTGCACTTGAAGGGAATGTTAAATCAACTTGTACTAATCAAAAGCAAAAAACGCTGCAGAGTTTGTGGGGAAATATATCTTGAATTCCTGTAATTTGTGTTTTTTAATTACATACGTTTTCCGGCTTAGACAGTTTCATTTTCCGTCTTAGGCAGGTTACTGGATAAGCCGGAAACCTGGCTAAGCCGGAACTTTTTTTCGGTCCCAAGCGATTCCGTCTTATACAGGTTTGACTGTATTAAGTTAATTTTATATTGCATTATAAGTAAAGTCGTATTAGCAAGTGCTGTAGTTATATTCAATATCAAATATAAGTATGATATTGTAGTTGTATTTTATATCAGTCAATGTTTTATTAAATACTGCTTTATCTACTAATCAATAGTCGATGCTATTATATATAATAGTAAAATGTACATAATACGTCGTTTTGTATTAAGATTTTTAAGAATTTTTCTGTGTACAACTATTTCACAAGATGGTAGTTGTTAATTTAAGCAAAAATTGTTGATAAGATGTAATAATAATTAGATGTTCTGAACTTTTCCTTTACTTATAAATATTTTAAATTTCCAAACTTTATGTAAATATTAAATTGTATGTGTCACTTTTTGTAACTTTCATTTCTTAATTACTCAATGAGAGAGTATCAATAAATGCATAATAGTTATAGTAAACAAAATTGTTGATAATTTATTTGATTAATTATATTAACCAAATAATGTATTTCCAACAAAAATATTTCAAGCTGTATACTGTGTTGCATACTCTTGGCGCTGATAACTGAATTTCGGAACATTCCCCCAATTAAATAACAGTGCAAATGATTAGATGGAAACGATTAGATACGATGGCTTTTTCCCATTTCTGTGTTAATAATTGAAGTAAGTAGTCATAAATATTGTGGTCAAATCGACATTCTGCAGCCAAAAATAATGTCGCTCTTAAATGAGATTTTAAAATTAGCTCCATCGCATTGGGAGCCAGCCACTTACCACAGTGTAAAATACGTTCAAAAACAAGTCAACCACAATTCAGACGAATTTCAAAAAATTAGCAGACATTCCAAAAATATTCGCAAGGATTTCAAAATAACCAATTTGGCAAGAATTCAGCATCCTTTTGCATTTGGAAATTTCACTCTGCGCAAGCAGCAGTTAGAAACAAGAAGTGGCCGCAGATATGAAGTGAGTTCTTATCATAAAAATCAATTTTTTAATCTGGTTTGTTGCAGGAAGCATGGAAATATTTATTCGTGGAAAATCCAGTCATGTTATCAACAATTCTGAATTATAATTGCGATTGGAGAAGAAGCGGTTTTCAACCTTTACCAAATAATCTTTCTCTGACTTGCATTAGGGGGAGCGTTATTCTTGTTCGAGCTATAAGCTTTGAATCAAAGGATTTTTTTAAGGGATTTGCTAGCAATTGGTACCCCGAATATGTAATTACATATGAAATTGAGAAATTTCCAGTGCAAAGGTTTTTATCACCAGCAACTGCATCAGTGTCACCAAGAGTTAATTACCAATCAAACTATCGAGTGTCACCAGAAGATAATTACCAGTCAGACTATCAAGGTAGGGAGAGGAGGGATATCAATATATTTGGTGAAGTTATACTACCGATATTTCTAATTGTATTCATAATTTTTGTAATTGTTTATGTATTCAATATTTATTATTTGTTATTCTTGTTCCTCTTCTACCTTTATGGAGGCAAACTGGTTTATCTCCTTTTTCGCTTTTTTATTATCATTGTTAAGGTTCTTTATTTTTTATGTCCATTTGTAATAATTGCAATTATTTCTGTTCTCAATATTCGTTACTCATTGTTTTTGCTCCTCTTCTACCTTTTTGGAGGCAAACTGTCTCTTCTTCTTCGCATTTTTATTATCTCTGTTAATGTTATTTATTTTTTTGTTCATTTCCAACAAATTTTGAAAAACGTCCTTCAATTTGTTAAATAGAAATTATTCAAAAATTCTCACAATTTCAATTTCTGAAGCCAACATTTCCAAAGTTAGCAAAATTCCGGTCACCAGCAAAAATGTTGCAGTTACACCACAATTTGTTTACTTACAAATTTTTGAGAATGTGTTTTTAAAAATGTAATATGTGTAATTGACGATGTTTTAAAGGATGTGGTTTTTAAAATGTTTGTGATTGTAATAAGTGAAAATTTTTTAAAAAAATGTTATGAACAAGGAAAGAAATTTGTAAATAAATAATTTTACATAACAAGGGAAACTTGATTTAAATAAATTACACCACAATGGCAACTGTGTTGGGCCATTTTCAGCTTAATTTGTGAAGTGCAGAAAAGGAAGACAAAAAATTTATAATTTTTATTAATTTAGTCATGTTACACGTTTACATTCGTATTTTTTAACGTTTATTTGAAGCACCAGTTTGATTTGATCAATTTCAGTGCAACAATGATCCGCACACAACAATTTGATCATTTGGCATTTTACAATACTGGATTTCGTTCGCGCCTGATAAACTTGACACACTAATTTAGCAGACCAATGTTGCACCATCACAACGATTCAAGGAACCGATCTTATCGGGTTCCTCCAACCGTTAATTTTTGGACGAGGACCAGACGAGCATTCCCATTTTGGCAGTCACACTTTAACATATTTACAAAAACATCCGAATGCTCCTGTGATCCAGAACCAAAACGTATACGACTTAATCTAATTCGTTTCATTAATAAAGTCGGTTGTTTTAACGTCAGTTAAGTACCCATCAATTTTTTCTCTAGTTGAGAATCGATGGACAGTTTTAAAACAACGAACGATTTACACTAATCCCGCCACCAGTCCCGCATTAAAATTAAATACAACGACGATTCTTCTTAATTTTGCAACTTGTAATTATTGAGGCTTAAAGAAAATAAGCTTCAGTTATTCAATCTGAGGAGTAATCATGCGCGGTTCACGTGGCGCATCTGCAAAGCCGTTGTTACAAGATGCTACTGTATAAGCGCCTTTCAAGAAGATTGGGGGTAATAAGGGCCAGCTCCCTAGATTCAGTAACTGAAGTATAGTTGAATTGAAGTGCAAGTTTGAAAATTAGATGGCACCGAATTTAAATAATTTCCGTAACTCGAACTAAACAATAATTTAGATAAATACTTTTAAAAGGCCATTTTGATCGATTGTTAAATCTAACTACTGTGACTGTAGGCGGTGTTTGTGTATGGGCCGCTGTAGATCGAGCTTCCGGTGTTGGAGGATGCCTTTTTGGACCTTCTTCTCGCCAGGAGACACAGAAGAGCCGCCACGACTGCCAACATTAAAATTAGGCCGGCAATGCAGATTCCAATCGCGAAGCTTCTTTGAGAAATGCATATGCTATCTTCTGGAGTCTGGAAAATTTACATTTTCTATAATTATCAATTTTTGGTTACTAAAAATAGTTGGAGCCTAAAATACAGGGTGAGTTAAGTTTTACCGCCCCGGTCATAATACCTATTAAATATTAAGGGGAAAGTATGCAATTTACATGTTACATCAGTTGAAGTTTGCACTTTCGATTAGTGCTACAAGTTTTACAAATTTTTATTTGAAGCCAAAAAAGTAAAACAAAGGTTTCGGGTAAAATTTCCATGTTTGGTTCTCTATTTCAAAATTTGTCAAATTATTCGTTGCATTGTTAATTGCAATTTGATTCGTTAAAAAATTATTACCTTTTGAGTTAAATCAAATTTAACATAAAGGACGAAAAATAATTTTATTTATGACTTTCCAACAATGGATAATAAGGTCTACCAAGTAACAATACCTGATGATCGACCCATAAAACTGAAGGGAACGGCGTTTTAGTTGTTGCCAGTCCCGTATTCTGGAATTTGTGAGAAAAATAAAATAAGTTTTTAATAGGTAAATATTAAGTTTATTTTATAAAAGATGCTCAAAGTGATGCCCCATTACCCATAAATTCAAAGCATTTCAAGCTTCTCCTCGACTGAGTATTGAAATGGTATGATTATACCTGAACTAAACACAAATGTTCACTATTCCACAAAACAAAGTTTTAATTTTCACTTTTTACCAACGATGTTTAAGTGTTGGAAGATTTGTTGCGAATGTGAATGTTTCTTTATTCACAAAGTGACCTAGGGTTGTGACCAGGGTTTTTAAACTTTGGGTGAATTAAGCAATTTATTTTATGGGAAGGTTCAATAACCGATAGGTATATTGACTTTGCAGACGGCAAAATTAAAGCACAAAATTGTAGACAAATATACTAACGAAAATTAGAAGCTGGTAAACGATTTTCTTATCAAGTTTAAAATCTAACATTGCAAAAATTATTTTTTATTATGGTTATAATTACCGTGTAGCTGTTAGTTACGATGTTGTGAACTTTTAAAGAAATAGCGAAGACCTTTATTCCGATCCTGTAAAATGTAACGTTGTACTTTTTAACTTAAGTTTATTACTGTCATAAATAATCAGTAGAGTACCCAAAACCAATACCATTGTTAGGTGAATTGGTCAGTTTATGTCGTAAATCGTTTAAAAAAATACCCTCTAATGCGGAAATGGCTTTATTTAATGAACGCAAATTAGTAAAATTATTTCAAATACACTAAATTGTGTGAAAATATTTTACTGTTCGTACATAAAAGAACTAATAAATTGAGCAATTAGCAATTGAAAGAAAGCCAAAATTTGATCTGATTAAAAAAAAAAGATTTTTTCTTGGTTTCTATGTACCTTAATAATATAAAATGACTCATGCAATTTATGAGAATTGACAAATTATTTTAAAGGCCTATTTTGCCACGGGCGGTAAAACTTAACTCAACCTGTACAATGAATCAAAACAGTGATTCATGCGAAAGGACGGATGTGCTTTTTATTAATTCATCACATCCATTGCATATCCTTTGTAAAATACTACGACAAAGCGGATACGTGCATTGTACGCAGTAATTGAACGTGACTGCTCGTAAAACGGTGCCAAACCATACAAGAACCATTTAAACTAATGGTAACAAATAAATTATGATTTAATTATTTATTTCGGTGTTTTCGCAAGTTTTTAAATTTTTGATTCGGATATGAATGAATTTCAGGCTAATTACAGCTGTTCATTGCAGTGACGAAATTCTGAAATACTATTTTTTCAAAAAATCAGTTTTTATTTTTTTTTCTTGTTGGCAATAATCAATTGAAATTTCAAATAAATAACTTTCAATTGGAGTTCAATTTTTGACGTTATGACTATTGATGGGACGCTCTGTATATTGGTTAAAACTAATCTACTGAAAAACAAAGTTAAATTTGTGCAAGAAATTAAATCAAAACAATCTATTATTCATATATGCCCTTCTCAATATTTTCTCCAGCGTTTCAGTCATTCTCCTGGCATAAGTATTTTGATTCAATTAAAATAAAATAAAAATACTGAATTGTGGTCAGTTTTCCAACTGTGAACCGCACTGAATTTTTTTTTTACTCCAAACATTCCATTCAACAGTAAAAATCCAAAATGCAATTACTTTGAACCGAGCTTGTGGTTTCGGTCCAATTAACTGCAAGTTGTGTAGTGCAACAAATTTTGTAATGCCGCGGCCGTTTAAATTAATCGTCTGGGAACGAAGAAGCGGCCGCATCTGATAACAACCTTACCTTTTCACTAAAAACTGAGGCTTCATCCACGCCAGCTTTGGCGAGGTCGTTGGCCTCATTGACATAAAGGCCGCTGTAGACCTCTATGGTCGCAGGAGTTCCTTCGTTCGTATCGGCGTTCGCCTGCCTACGCAGTCGGTTCGATCCGCAATTGGTGGGCTGAAATAAAAATTCACTGAAACTTCCAAACCTAATAAACCGAGCAACAAATAAAAGTCATCATTTAACATAAATACTACCTACAAACCGAACGTGCGATTTTGTCAAAGATGAATTCTGCATAATTTCCAACTCGAAAATCATAATTTTTAATTTGTTATAAACAATTTTCAACAAAAAATCGCTTTTTTTAAGTTTTCAATTCTGTTTTTAAAATTTAAATCGGACAATTACAGGAGCGAAAATATTGTAAAATAATAATTAAATGGAGATTGTGCAAAAACAATTAATCCGTCAGAGTCGAGATTTGCACACATAAAGTGCATATAAATAGCTACCTTTTTGCAAAGTTTCAGTATTTTAAATTAAAAAATGGCGGAATTATGAATTTTTTAAGAAAACACTGAATTTTCCGGGATTTCCGGCTTTTAAAAATGTGCACTGCATGGTTTCACCTAGGAAAACCGATTCTTAAGATTCAACCCTTGTTGTAATCATTTGAAAACAAGAAAATGAAAATTTTTTTTACCTAAGCACACTTTATGAAAATGTGGATTCTAACATCAGTTAAAAAAAAAAAAATTGACCTGAGCACACTTTATGAAAATGTGCACTGCAATTTGCATGGTTTTACCTAGGAAAACCGACTTTTAAGATTCAACCCTTGTTGTAAGTAATCATTTCAAAACAAGAAAATGGAAAAAAAATTAACTTTATGAAAATGTGGATGCTAACATAAGTCAAAAAATAAAATTGACCTGAAAATGTGCACTGCAATTTGCATGGTTTTACTTAGGAAAACCGACTTTTAAGATTCAACCCTTGTTGTAAGTAATCATTTCAAAACAAGAAAATGGAAAAAAAATTAACTTTATGAAAATGTGGATGCTAACATAAGTCAAAAAATAAAATTGACCTGAAAATGTGCACTGCAATTTGCATGGTTTTACTTAGGAAAACCGACTTTTAAGATTCAACCCTTGTTGTAAGTAATCATTTCAAAACAAGAAAATGGAAAAAAAATTAACTTTATGAAAATGTGGATGCTAACATAAGTCAAAAAATAAAATTGACCTGAAAATGTGCACTGCAATTTGCATGGTTTTACTTAGGAAAACCGACTTTTAAGATTCAACCCTTGTTGTAAGTAATCATTTCAAAACAAGAAAATGGAAAAAAAATTAACTTTATGAAAATGTGGATGCTAACATAAGTCAAAAAATAAAATTGACCTGAAAATGTGCACTGCAATTTGCATGGTTTTACCTAGGAAAACCGACTTTTAAGATTCAACCCTTGTTGTAAGTAATCATTTCAAAACAAGAAAATGGAAAAAAAATTAACTTTATGAAAATGTGGATGCTAACATAAGTCAAAAAATAAAATTGACCTGAAAATGTGCACTGCAATTTGCATGGTTTTACCTAGGAAAACCGACTTTTAAGATTCAACCCTTGTTGTAAGTAATCATTTCAAAACAAGAAAATGGAAAAAAAATTAACTTTATGAAAATGTGGATGCTAACATAAGTCAAAAAATAAAATTGACCTGAAAATGTGCACTGCAATTTGCATGGTTTTACTTAGGAAAACCGACTTTTAAGATTCCACCCTTGTTGTACGTAATCATTTCAAAACAAGAAAATGGAAAAAAAATTAACTTTATGAAAATGTGGATGCTAACATAAGTCAAAAAATAAAATTGACCTGAAAATGTGCACTGCAATTTGCATGGTTTTACCTAGGAAAACCGACTTTTAAGATTCCACCCTTGTTGTAAGTAATCATTTCAAAACAAGAAAATGGAAAAAAAATTAACTTTATGAAAATGTGGATCCTAACATAAGTCAAAAAATAAAATTGACCTGAAAATGTGCACTGCAATTTGCATGGTTTTACCTAGGAAAACCGACTTTTAAGATTCCACCCTTGTTGTAAGTAATCATTTCAAAACAAGAAAATGGAAAAAAAATTAACTTTATGAAAATGTGGATCCTAACATAAGTCAAAAAATAAAATTGACCTGAAAATGTGCACTGCAATTTGCATGGTTTTACCTAGGAAAACCGACTTTTAAGATTCCACCCTTGTTGTAAGTAATCATTTCAAAACAAGAAAATGGAAAAAAAATTAACTTTATGAAAATGTGGATGCTAACATAAGTCAAAAAATAAAATTGACCTGAAAATGTGCACTGCAATTTGCATGGTTTTACCTAGGAAAACCGACTTTTAAGATTCCACCCTTGTTGTAAGTAATCATTTCAAAACAAGAAAATGGAAAAAAAATTAACTTTATGAAAATGTGGATCCTAACATAAGTCAAAAAATAAAATTGACCTGAAAATGTGCACTGCAATTTGCATGGTTTTACCTAGGAAAACCGACTTTTAAGATTCCACCCTTGTTGTAAGTAATCATTTCAAAACAAGAAAATGGAAAAAAAATTAACTTTATGAAAATGTGGATCCTAACATAAGTCAAAAAATAAAATTGACCTGAAAATGTGCACTGCAATTTGCATGGTTTTACCTAGGAAAACCGACTTTTAAGATTCCACCCTTGTTGTAAGTAATCATTTCAAAACAAGAAAATGGAAAAAAAATTAACTTTATGAAAATGTGGATCCTAACATAAGTCAAAAAATAAAATTGACCTGAAAATGTGCACTGCAATTTGCATGGTTTTACCTAGGAAAACCGACTTTTAAGATTCCACCCTTGTTGTACGTAATCATTTCAAAACAAGAAAATGGAAAAAAAATTAACTTTATGAAAATGTGGATGCTAACATAAGTCAAAAAATAAAATTGACCTGAAAATGTGCACTGCAATTTGCATGGTTTTACCTAGGAAAACCGACTTTTAAGATTCCACCCTTGTTGTAAGTAATCATTTCAAAACAAGAAAATGGAAAAAAAATTAACTTTATGAAAATGTGGATCCTAACATAAGTCAAAAAATAAAATTGACCTGAAAATGTGCACTGCAATTTGCATGGTTTTACCTAGGAAAGCCGAATCTTTAGATTCAACAATTGTTGTAATCATTTGAAAACAAGAAAATGGAAAAAAGTTTACCTTAGCAAACTTTATGAAAATGTGGATTCTAACATCAGTCGAAAAAAAAAAATTCGAAATTATTCGATCGGCCCATTCGACCCCTCATTCTCTTCGTAATTTAATTCGTCAATTGACATCATTTGCAAGCAAGAAACTAAAAAAAACGGGATTTTGTGTTGAAAATTGTTTATAACAAATTAAAAATTATGATTCTCGAGTTGGAAATTATGCAGAATTCATCTACTAACTGTCTTTGACAAAATCGCACAATCGGTTTCCAGGTAGTATTTATGTTATAACTGCTAATTTTACAATTCGTTGCAAACAAGAAATGCCGCTTACCGAAGCTTCTTCGCAACCCTGGTCGGCCTTCAGGCACAATTTAACATTGCACTGGTAGTAAACAGAGGCGGTGTAAGGAAATTTGTGGGCCTGGAAGTGCACCGTGGCTCTGGTCTTGTCGGATGAGTACTCGAACAGCCCCATGATTTCCTTGTCCACTGGGCATCCTTCCGGGTTGATCAATTTCTGCTCGCCCCAGCCCAGTCCGTCGCGCACCAAGCAGTCGCCGACCCTCAATCCGTATATGTCCTGCTGGTCGATGTTGATCACCAGCGTCAGAGGGTCGCCGATTTTCACGTTTTCGGCCACCAGTCGTTGGGTCGGATCGCCGGAGAATATTTTCATGGAGCAGCCGGGCATAGTCTCCAAAGTTGTCACCGGACTTTCGGGCAAACTAAACCGGAAGAAAAATTACGAGCTGTTTCGGAGGGAGATTGGATTGGAGGCGGGTAATTGCGGAAATGATTTCATTACCTGTTTGGTAATTCTTCGTTTGTGGCGTTGTTGTTTCTTGTGTTGTATTTGCATCTGATGTGGAAGCCTCTGCCTTGGTTGGTCACTAGTTTCAGATGAGGCTGTACGACGATGGTGTTGAAATATTCTATTTCGCCGTCGTCCTGAAATAAAAGAAAATTTTTACTAAGCTATTGAGTAGTAAAACATTATTTTAATTTCAGAAATCATCAACTTCCCAGGCAATTACTTTTGTGTTTTTGTTCAATATAAGTACAGGGTGAGTTAAGTTTTACCGCCCGTGGCAAAATAGGCCTTTAAAATAATTTGTCAATTCTCATAAATTGCATGAGAAATTTTATATTATTAAGATACATAGAAACCAAGAAAAAATCTTTTTTTTTTAATCAAGTAAAATTTTGGCTTTCTTTCAATTACGAATTGTTCAATTTATTAGTTTTTTTTATGTACGAACAGTAAAATATTTTCACACAATTTAGTGTAATTGAAATAATTTTACTAATTTGGGTTCATTAAATAAAGCCATTTCCATATTAGAGGGTATTTTTTTAAATGATTTACGACATAAGCTGACCAATTCACCTAACAATGGTATTGGTTTTGGGTACTTGACTGATTATTTATGACTGCCATAAACTTAAGTTAAAAAGTACAACGTTACATTTTACAGGATCGGAATAATGGTCTTCGCTTTTTCTTTAAAAGTTCACAACATCGTAACTAACAGCTACACGGTAATTATAATCATAATAAAAAATAATTTTTGCAATATCAGATTTTAAACTTGATAAGAAAATCGTTTACCAGCTTCTAATTTTCGTTAGTATATCTGTCTACAATTTTGTGTTTTAATTTTGCCGTCTGCAAAGTCGATATATCTATCGCTTATTGAATCTTCCCATAAAATAAATTGCTTAATTAACCCAGAGTTTAAAAACCCCGGTCACAACCCTAGGTCACTTTTTGAATAAAGAAACATTCACATTCGCAACAAATCTTCCAACACTTAAACATCGTTGGTAAAAAGTGAAAATTAAAACTTTGTTTTGTGGAATAGTGAACATTTGTGTTTAGTTCAGGTATAATCATGCCATTTCAATACTCAGTCGAGGAGAAGCTTGAAATGCTTTTAATTTATGGGTAATGGGGCATCACTTTGAGCATCTTTTATAAAATAACTTAATATTTACCTATTAAAAACTTATTTTATTTGTCTCACAAATTCCAGAATACGGGTCTGGTAACAACTAAAACGCCGTTCCCTTCAGTTTTATGGGTCGATCATCAGGTATTGTTACCTCGTAGACCGCATTATTATTATTGGAAAGTCATAAATAAAAGTATTTTTCGTGCTTTATGTTAAATTTGATTTAACTCAAAAAGTAATAATTTTTTAACGAATCAAATTGCAATTAACAATGCAACGAATAATTTGACAAATTTTGAAATAAAAAACCAAACATGGAAATTTTACCCGAAACCTTTGTTTTACTTTTTTGGTTTCAAATAAAAATGATTTGGAAAACTTGTAGCACTAATCGAAAGTGTAAACTTCAACTGATGTAACATGTAATTTGCATACTTTCCCCTCAATCTTTAATAGGTATTATGGCCGGGGCGGTAAAACTTAACTCACCCTGTATAAGACACATTAAATCAGGCATTGTTAGTTAAGATTCAGAAATCTTGGATGAAAAAAAAATTAAAATTAATGAGTTGCAAGAAACAAATGTCAAACTGTTCGAAATCGAGATCTTTTAATATTGTTGCAGATAATTCAAACGTTGCTTCAAGTTTACAAGTCGGTTTTATAGCATGGGGTAAATTGCCTTCAAATACATAAAGATGTTCATTGGAAATGTTCAGATCCCCATCCTCACTGCAGTACACGCACGTTTGTTTGCAACTTGCATATTTTGGTTAGTCATCCATTGTTCCAATTGGAATGCAAATAGCTTTAAACTTGCTTGAACTTTGAAAGACATGACCAAAATAAACGGCATTGTTTTAACGACCAGGTAAAATTTCCAGTAGTAATTACAATTAGTAAATGCACGTTTCGAGCCAAGCAACATGTCTATAATCATTTTAAAAGTCCTTTTGATAATTATTACTATCCTCAACATAAAAATCACGAAAATTCAATTTCATACCGAAACTGTTATTACCATAAATTATCATCAGTTGCATATCTCAAGTAAATGGAAAAACAACCTTGCTTACACAGGCGGTGAATATTCATAGAAAAAATACAACCGGTAATTTCAAGAGTCTGTAATTACCTGCATCGACGGGTAATGCAAATTATAACCAACTACTTTATCTTGAAATGGATTTCGCTATTTCAACTTCAAAAAATGTATTTATCACAACGTTCGATGTGTGTGGACACTTACTTTCCCCTTCGCTTGTAATTAAAAAAATTGCTCTACATTACACATAACTTTCAGTGCTGTAATTACCGTAACCGAACGCAATTTAATTATTTAAACAAATGGGGAAAGATCAATCAATTTTTATAATAAAGCTGGCAACGCTCTATTTGGTAAATTGACATAAATTGAGAGAACAGTAAATAAATATTTTTCTACTTTGGTAT
Organism: Dascillus cervinus; assembly: GCA_949768715.1. Lineage (NCBI taxonomy): Eukaryota > Metazoa > Arthropoda > Insecta > Coleoptera > Dascillidae > Dascillus > Dascillus cervinus. The sequence continues at coordinate 2,306,712 of OX458318.1, read as the reverse complement.
CATAAGGTTTGTAAAACTAAAAGTAGTCACAAAGGAACTTTTTGTGAAATTGTTTTGTTTTTTTTTTATACGTATTATTACGTTGGTATTGCTGTAATAGCTCGCTGACCGGCCTCCTGAATCTCTAGCGAGCTCCTGTCAAGTTCAAGCCAAGTTTACAACTTAATTCTTCCATGACTGTTTCACAAAAATATCAAACTTGAGATTTTAAATTTGATTTTAGTTGACATATGAAATTTTAGTTGACATATGACACATGACAAATACCAACACAATCAGTACCTAATCCTAAAAATCCCTAGAATATTTAGAAAACAGAATTTTCAACTTTCATAAAAATAAGAGCACTAAAGTAGAAAAAATAGTATATTACTCGTAAAATTGAAGCACTCGCTTCGCTCGTCGTACCCCAAACTTACTCGTACGACAATAGATCGTCTTATAAAACTTGTATAATAATATACTATTACAGTTGCATTCAGCTTACACAAGTCATAAAATTTAGCCGAGCTCATACCGGACCATACCATAACGGGTAAGGCATTACATGTTAGCAACGCATGTTGCTAAGATATTATTATGCAAGAGTGGTTGGCGATTTCGAGGAATTGGCCAACACTTAAACTTTGGGATAAAAGTGTTCTTCTAACAGTGCGAGATTTTACAGCGAAAGGCGTGTCAACGGTGGATGTTATGTAGTTGCCGTGACCAGGTATGGTACAGTGTGGGAGACCTCGCGTTTCAGTCGTCTGACTCATTATATTTCTGGCTACGTCATGAGAGGTCCGGCTGGCAACCAACAGAACAGCGATACTTGCGCTTCTCAATTTGGAACTTAACTGTAACTGCAAAATAAAATCAAAAACGCAACTTCCATTGTGCTGAGCTCTTTTTAAGAACCCAAGCAAATCGAAAAGTTACAATATTTCTAATTAATAATCGCAAATAAAAATATGGCCTTTCCAAATCCCACGGTTTGGAATACGACCTTCACGTTTACAGTTTGTGGAATTGAAAGTAACACCTCAACGTGGGTTCCCTGCGATTCAGTCGTCCCTAATGTGGATTTTATCTGGTATTTTTTTAACCAAAAATTACAGTTTACCTGCAAACGTAGGTTGCAGGTTTTGGTCTCAGTGTGGGATTAAAAAAATCGGTTTTTGGTTTTTTTCAAGTCGTTGGGCCTACCTTGACATTCAAGCCTCGAGAAACTCATTAACTGTTTGGAGAATTTTTTTAATATTTCATTTTTTGTTTTGTTTTAATAAATACACAACAGCGGTAATGATCATTGGCGGTTACTTATATGGACTCTTGCGGTGCTAACCAGAGAAAGTTACTTATTTGCCGACGACGTCATTAGGAAATTTATCTTTGATGATCTCAACGTCCGGCAAAAGCATCGTTTGATAAGTTGTATTTGTGAACATAACCGGTCCGGTCGTAAATGTATTATTTTTACAGACAGCAATTTTTTGTTGCAGTAGTTGAGGTATGTACAGGGTGAGTTAAGTTTTACCGCCCCGGCCATAATACCTATTAAAGATTGAGGGGAAAGTATGCAATTTACATGTTACATCAGTTGAAGTTTACACTTTCGATTAGTGCTACAAGTTTTCCAAATCATTTTTATTTCAAGCCAAAAAAGTAAAACAGGGTTTCGGGTAAAATTTCCATGTTTGGTTTTTTATTTCAAAATTTGTCAAATTATTCGTAGCATTGTTAATTGCAATTTGATTCGTTAAAACATTATTACCTTTTGAGTTAAATCAAATTTAACATAAAGCACGAAAAATACTTTTATTTATGACTTTCCAACAATGGATAATACGGTCTACCACGTAACAATACCTGATGATCGACCCATAAAACTGAAGGGAACGGCGTTTTAGTTGTTGCCAGACCCGTATTCTGGAATTTGTGAGAAAAATAAAATAAGTTTTTAATAGGTAAATATTAAGTTTATTTTATAAAAGATGCTTAAAGTGATGCCCCATTACTCATAAATTAAAAGCATTTCAAGCTTCTCCTCGACTGAGTATTGAAATGGCATGATTATACCTGAACTAAACACAAATGTTCACTATTCCACAAAACAAAGTTTTAATTTTCACTTTTTACCAACGATGTTTAAGTGTTGGAAGATTTGTTGCGAATGTGAATGTTTCTTTATTCACAAAGTGACCTAGGGTTGTGACCAGGGTTTTTAAACTTTGGGTAAATTAAGCAATTTATTTTATGGGAAGCTTCAATAACCGATAGGTATATTGACTTTGCAGACTGCAAAATTAAAACACAAAATTGTAGACAGATATACTAACGAAAATTACAAGCTGGTAAGCGATTTTCTTATCAAGTTTAAAATCTGATATTGCAAAAATTATTTTTTATTATGATTATAATTACCGTGCAGCTGTTAGTTACGATGTTGTAAACTTTTAAAGAAATAGCGAAGACCCTTATTCCGGTCCTGTAAAATGTAACGTTGCACTTTTTAACTTAACTTTATGACTGTCATAAATAATCAGCCAAGTACCCAAAACCAATACCATTGTTAGGTGAATTGGTCAGTTTATGTCGTAAATCGTTTAAAAAAATACCCTCTAATACGGAAATGGCTTTATTTAATGAACCCAAATTAGTAAAATTATTTCAATTACACTAAATTGTGTGAAAATATTTTACTGCTCGTACATAAAAAAAACTAATAAATTGAGCAATTAGCAATTGAAAGAAAGCCAAAATTTTACCTGATTAAAAAAAAAGATTTTTTCTTGGTTTCTATGTACCTTAATAATATAAAATTACTCATGCAATTTATGAGAATTGACAAATTATTTTAAAGACTTACTTTGCCACGGGCGGTAAAACTTAACTCAACCTGTACATTTTATGGAACGTGCTCCCTTTTTTATCCTTAGGAACACATAGGGTATAGACACATCCCAAGTAACAATTTGATTTTTTATAAAAGTAGAGGGAACGTTTACACAGCAAATCTTATAGAGATCGGCTGTCTAGGCCCCATTTTGTGGTCTCTCCGATTTCCGGATTTAAATCTTCTAGCTTTTTTGCATAAAGGAGGTCTATGCGAAACAATTAAATATCGCAGGAAGCGCAAGACTGGTCAATAGGTCTTTTCTGAAAAGATGCCAGACTTGCATTCGACTTGGTGGCAGGCAATTTGAACACATTCTTTAATTGTTATTTGTGTTTTGTTTAGTTCTCAATTTCTAATTATTGAATTAATTCCACAATAAATTCCTTTTGCAGTAAAATAGCAAAATCGTTTTTTCGAGGCAAAAAGGTTATGGAAAAGCAGGATAAACGTAAGTCATTTTAATAATGGGTTTCCTTGAAAATGCTAGATTTATTTTATTATAACTCGTATTGGTCGTTGTAAGTATAACAAAATATACGAACGCTAATGAAAGTCGCTTGGTTTAAGAAACAACTGTGAATACTGCTCTTAAATACAATAAAATTAAAAGAGCAGTTGTTATAAGTTATTATTAATTAAAACTATTAAATTTCGTTACACAACCGACTTGTAAACTTGAAACAAGGTCTGAATTATCTGCAACAATATTAAAAGATCTCGATTCCGAACAGTTTGACATTTGTTTCTTGCAACTCACTAATTTTAATTTTTTTTTTCCAAGTTACAAAAGATTTCTGAATAGAAACAATGTGTCTTATAAAGTGCGATATTTTCTCTTTTATGTTCCTCGTGAAGTTTGGTTCCAAATTGAACGAAGTTCATTTGAATTTGTAAATGTTCCTTTACGTTTACATTATGTGCATCAAATTAAAAGTAACCTTGCGATTCGATCGTATCTTCGTATATTTTTTAAACGCCAGACCGGTTTTCCCACTGGACTGCCTTTTTTATGTTGTTACAACGTAGCGACCAACTCGCCACAAACTGGCATTATTTACATCAATGCAAATGAATTCACTAAATTCGGAAGATTACAAATCTCTTCAATTTTTATTATCTAATTAGCAGGTAATTTTAAATTCCTTCATGGTACATACATATTTTATGGATCTGTTCAGTGCGCCAAGGTTTCGTCCTCGTTTCTAATTCTATATTTGTGCATGCGTGATGATACGTCAAAAATTGTTGATAATAAATATCCTGATGTGACTGTTAATTACCCGTTTTTAGCGGATGATAATGATCGCTTGTATCACCGCAAATAAAAGCGAAAGGACAAGATAACAACAAGCAGTAAATTGGTGAACTTACGTAAGCGCGGTATCCTGTGTTTAATAATGATAAGCAGAAAGTGCAGCTTTCACGGTTTTATGCAAATTTCAGTAATTGAATTTTGAAGATTAATTTGGACAAAAATTCTCTTTTCCATTTAAAAAAAATGGTCTAAATACCCAAACGTCGCAGCAATGTTGCAGCAACGTTCTCGACCATTTGAGAGACGTTGAGAATACGTTGCAACATCGCTGCAACATCGCTGCAACGTTTGGGTGCTTATGGTGTGTGTTTTACCCCCAGAAACGATTAGAAACCTGCGAAAAAATACTTCTTTTACTTTATATTGGCAGTAATCAGTGCTTAATACCATAACCTACACAATTTCGACAAAATCGCTTAAATGTTACTGAAAATTGAAGATAAAATTCTCCTCATCGGAAGTTTCTTTGAAAATACACAGAACCGTTTTGTGCTATATTTTCTAATTTTAAAGCTACATTACTAGCTGACAGGTGTAAAATGTCATTACTACCAACATAAAGTTAAAAAAATGTTTTTTTCTGGAATTAAAAAACACTACAGTGTAACTTTGAAATTAATGGTTTCTTTTAATAAACTTTCCATTTCACACATCGTTCGGAACCAGTTTTTTTTTTGGGAACTCACCAAATCTGTGCTCATCGTGTTGCAGCTGCGCAAAGGCAGCGAATATCGCACCGGAGCAGCTTGATGGATCCACTCCCCCATGCAAGAACTGTTTTTCGATAGTCCCCTGGGATAAATCATTCCGTTAAACCTTCCAGATTCGGTGTCGATGCTGATAACGATTTCGTTGCTGTTGCACTCAACCCGCACATCGGTAACAACTTCCGGGATACCTGCAAGCAATTAATAATTAGTAATCTGCAGTTGGAAGTGTAATTAATATTCTTAAGGTCTAATGGATAACGTAACGTGTTACTGCACATTAATAAGTGCTGAAAGTGACCCGATTTGTTATTAATATTTTTAATAATTGAATGATCTTTTTATCTCTGAATTGGAACCAATTATGTAACTGTTGAGAAATGGACTTAATTCTTACTATAAAGTGATGTCGTTGAAGCAGAACATTGGTGAATTACGCCGATCCAGATCTGTAGTGTAGTGACATTTAAAAGAACTTTGATAATAAAGAAGTGAAAGCCCCCAATTTTTATATGTCACATTATAGTTAAAATAAACATCTGTTGGCCTCATTTGTTAACTGTCAATAGTTTATTTATGTGCTGATTATATTGTTTTTTTGAAGACATTTTTTTGAAACAATTAATTCGCAAGGTAACTAACTCCATAACGCACCAAAGCGTATCAAGGGCGACCTTTTTAAGGCGATTCTCACAGAGAGAAATGAATGTTGTAAAAATATGGTGAAAATAAATTTTGCTAAAAAAAAATACATTATGATGAAATGTGACTGGTAAAGACTTGTTATTTTATTGTATAGATGTCAAAAAGGTTGATTTATGAAAACAATTCGTACAATAATCATTTTTTTAACAAGATGAAAGAAAAATTAAGAACCTTCTATTTTTCCTACTATCAGAAATTTTAAAATTAGAATAAGTGCCAATGATGGTTCGTTTTTATGTTTATTTTTTATTTTTTGTTTAGTAGCGGCAAAAGTAACGCAACAATTCGATATATCTGAAGCTGTTGAGTTTTGACCAAAATCCAAAAATAAGTTTTTTTTTATAATAATGTTAATATAAATTTAACTCCACATCTTCCAAAATAATGACATATTTTTTTTGAAATGGCAACTTATATTTTTTTGCCATGACTTTGAGAGGTTTTTTAATTGTCCAAATGATAGTATAAAATTTTTAACCCCTTACTTGCAATAATAACTAAACAATCATTTTCTCTTGAAATTATTCACAACAATATTTCACATATTTATTTACTTTAGCTTTGCTCTCTGCACGAAAATTTTTAATTATTTCTAATCTTTTGATGGATAAATAGACAATTTTTAGAAATTAAGAATTGTCAAAATAATTGTTTTTATTTAAGTTTTTGATGAATGAATTAATATATGTTTCGATTGAATAAATTAATAACTGTATCAACTCTTCGTGTTCATTTATATTATTTTAGTTGCCAATAAGTAAAAATAAACCATAAAACTTCAGCCTTTGACGGTTTACAGTTGGCCACTACAAATGTAGTAGTACCCTTTGAAGCAAAATCAATGTGAGTAACAAATAGGATAGTTATTCAACTTTATGTTGTATAAAAGTTATAGTCTGAGTAAAATATAGACAAATTATAATTAGATGTCCAAAACTCGTGATAACTCGAAAATGTATGAATCGCCTTATTTGCATTACATACCCCAAGTATAATTCCTATAATAAATGACTTTTTGATATTATTTTCTTTACTGGAAGGCCTAATTTCGCCAACATACCAGGTCTTTTTTATGCGGTGTGTTCTTATGCGATTTTCATTTATTTCTTAATTCGTTGCTTTGGTTTTAAGCGGTTTTAGGAAAGTATGTAACCTATCTCTATTTTTACCAATGTCTTTTTTTATGCAAATTATTAACCGCATAAAAAAAGACCCGAGTAAAATCGAATATAAAAAATAAACAAAATATAAGTTATGGCTTTCCTCTATCCCACATAATAACACAACTCACACAACTACCAAGGCCTCTGACGTTTAGAAAACACATTCAGAGGCTCTAAATTTAAATAGGTGAAATGGTCTTAACATATACAGGCTAGAGGCACCACTTTTAGCCACTTTAAACAAATTTGTAATGAAAAAATCAACAAAAATTACGAACGAGTCAAAAAAGTTACGCACTCCATATTTATTATGTAACAATATTTGAATTAAATTTGTAGTTGAAAATTAATGAAGTGATACTTACTGGAGGAAGGCGTCGGAACATTTGCAGCAAATACTGAGTTGACCTGAAATACACAAATATAAAAAAATTGTTGCTGTAACGAAGATAATTAAAATGCAAATTTGAATTGTTTACATAAATTGTATTATTACCGTTGCAACAGTAAAGACTGATAAATTTATTGAGAACTTTAACAATTAATTGTTGAATGCATAATGAATTTTGTTTTTGAGGAAACCGAAGAAGAATTAGCAAGTTACATCATCGCTAATTATTTGTCGACCTTCGTCGGATTTTATCGCTTGAAAATCATCGACTCGAGTCATCATATCCTCACAATCAGGATTTTTTCTTGTTCTTAGGTTAAGGTAATTCAAACAGCTCGACCACAAGCGAGACATCCTTGAAAATTACTCAAGATCGTACAGAATGACGTAAGCGGTTTTACTTCGAACCGTTTGTGGTTGCATTACATGGGAGAATTACAAGAAAACGAGAAAATGAATTACAATTAAATCGCCACTTCCAAGCTTTGAAGCAGCGAATGATAAAATGAGTCAATATAAACCCGAGATTTTTATTTTAAACGTCCCAAAAGATTGCGTGATGGCACGTAAAACTGAAAGTTGTGGAGGAATTACAAACAAGCCAGTTTACCCACAAGAAATTACATCAGCTTTCCTCTCGGCTTGGAGAAGATGAAAATGAAATTTCCAAACTTCCACCGTTTTATTTGATTGGCCTTTCACTGTTGAATCAGAGGCATTTCGATTGCAATCAATTTATGTAAAAAAGTAAAAGTTTGCTGATAAGAAGTGTTTGCTGTGCTGTACTGTTTCAAGATGATATAGTTGGTAGAAAGCAACGCAACTTACCAATAAGATGGCGAATAAAAGATTGGCGATCGGGTGATACGAACTCATTGTGTTCCTAAAAGAAAGAGAAAGTGTTGTTATTACAAGTGGGTCACTCTTCAGCTATGAGACCACGACCTTACAGCTACGCATGTTATCATTCTTACACTCAACCATATGCTAAGATTTCTTGTGCATTTTGCATGCAAATTCGCGTTCACTTTTCAATCGCCCGTTTCCTAAATAAATCTAAAATTTTTTTGAATGTTGATTTAATTGATGTGTGGCAAGTTTTTAGGAACATTTTTTTTAATCAAGGAAATGGAGCTATTTTTCGGAATTTGAAAGTCTGTTCAGTATGTACAATCGCTTGAGGTAACATATGCACGTGAAAAAATGTTGCAAATTAGATTTTGGAATTTTAGAAACCGAAACTTAATCCAACAAATTTTGAAATATAATTACAATGCAATTTTGAAAACTTTAAAATATCAAAATTAAAGATTTAATTTGTATCTAATTGTTTGAGTGGCTGTTAAATAACTTGACGTTACGGTTGTTGCCCACTTAAACACAACAAAACTCTCCTAAATCTTTAAGTTTCCATGATACAGGGTAGCCCAAAATATATGTGATATGTGTACAACGATAAATCCAACAACGAATCTCAACATTTATGATAAGTAGTTGGTTCATCTTTTTCGATTTCAAGTATAATGCTTGTGTGATGATGATATAGGGTGAGTTAAGTTTTACCGGCCGTGGCAAAATAGGCCTTTAAAATAATTTGTCAATTCTCATAAATTGCATGAGTCATTTTATATTATTAAGGTACATAGAAACCAAGAAAAAAATTTTTTTTTAATCAGGTAAAATTTTGGCTTTCTTTCAATTACTAATTGCTCAATTTATTAGTTTTTTTTATGTACGAACAGAAAAATATTTTCACACAATTTAGTGTAATTGAAATAATTTTACTAATTTGCGTTCAATAAATAAAGCCATTTCCGTATTAGAGGGTATTTTTTTAAATGATTTACGACATAAGCTGACCAATTCACCTAACAATGGTATTGGTTTTGGGTACTTGGCTGATTATTTATGACAGTCATAAAGTTAAGTTAAAAAGTGCAACGTTACATTTTACAGGACCGGAATAAGGGTCTTCGCTATTTCTTTAAAAATTCACAACATCGTAACTAACAGCTACACGATAATTATAATCATAATAAAAAATAATTCTTGCAATATTAGATTTTAAACTTGATAAGAAAATCGCTTACCAGCTTCTAATTTTCGTTAGTATATCTGTCTACAATTTTGTTTTAATTTTGCCGTCTGCAAAGTCAATATACCTATCGGTTATTGAACCTTCCAATAAAATAAATTGCTTAATTCTCCCAAAGTTTAAAAACCCTGGTCACAACCCTAGGTCACTTTGTGAATAAAGAAACATTCACATTCGCAACAAATCTTAAACATCGTTGGTAAAAAGTGAAAATTAAAACTTTGTTCTGTGGAATAGTGAACATTTGTGTTTAGTTCCGGTATAATCATGCCATTTCAATACTCAGTCGAGGAGAAGCTTGAAATGCTTTTAATTTATGGGTAATGGGGCATCACTTTGAGCATCTTTTATAAAATAAACTTAATATTTACCTATTAAAAACTTATTTTATTTTTCTCACAAATTCCAGAATACGGGTCTGGTAACAACTAAAACGCCGTTCCCTTCAGTTTTATGGGTCGATCATCAGGTATTGTTGCGTGGTAGACCGTATTATCCATTGTTGGAAAGTCATAAATAAAAGTATTTTTCGTGCTTTATGTTAAACTTGATTTAACTCAAAGATTAATAATTTTTTAACGAATCAAATTGCAATTAACAATGCTACGAATAATTTGACAAATTTTGAAATAAAAAACCAAACATGGAAATTTTACCCGAAACTGTTTGTTTTACTTTTTTGGCTTGAAATAAAAATGATTTGTAAAACTTGTAGCACTAATCGAAAGTGTAAACTTCAACTGATGTAACAAGTAAATTGCATACTTTCCCCTCAATCTTTAATAGGTATTATGGCCGGGCCGGTAAAACTGAACTCACCCTGTACAAAAGTAAAATTGATACTTTGTGATAATTACATTTTCGTCACTACCACTGAGACAAAAAACATGTGAAAGAAGTGTTTAAAACATCCATAAAGAAAGTATAATGCTATGAAAGATATTTAGGGACACCCGGTATAATGAATTCGGTCGTATTTTATTGACTTTCATCTAAAATAGCTAAAAACTTGATGGTGTTACTCAACTTCCATAAATCTATTTTTAATTGCTAATTAACTTCCAATCAAGAAAATCAGTTGATCACAAAAACTCAACGGGCGTACAGGAAAACTGTATTAGAATAATGAAAGGTTTTATAAAAAAGTTCGTGGGCCGAATTTTGATTCGGTTCAAAAAACTGGCTTATTGTGGTGCAACATCTCCCGAAGGCCTAACGGTTGTGATAATTCAAAATTAAGTGGCGAAGGATGAGAAAGCATTTTTCTGTGTATTACAACCGGAAAACCATTATTTGCCAAGTGGAAGATAACATGCAAATTTTTAATGGCCGATTGAAAAAATGCAACGTTACTTTCAATAAATTCAAAAGTATGTGAAAACTTCCTTTGTGCGATTAATTTTCTAACATTTACAGAAAAACATTTGGCACATCTCGTCGACAATCGTGAACATTCAGAGTGGTATCGCAAGTAGGGGAGAGTACCGTGAGATGGGACACTTTTAGTGTGATATTTTTTTAAAGGGACAAATTAAGCCTTGAAGAAAAACATTTCAAAAATTTTCATAGTGTTTACAAGAATCCAATTTACTAAATCAAAATTTTTAAATCTTGGTCTGAATTTAAGCTAAGCGGCCATTGTCGCTGTATCTCGACAGTTTCATTCGGTAACACAGTAAAAAAAATTTATTAGCTGTTAGTGTTGTGAGTTGGAGGAAACTCGATTTTCCTTTCTCTACTTTTTGTGCAGAAACTAAAAGTTGTAATGCGACAGCGAGACCTTAAATTAATGGATGTGAAAGTGAGATCTTGTAAAACAGAGTTATTTTATTCCAATGCAAGATTTTAATAATTTAAATAAAAGAAGAATTTAACATTTAGCAACGTTCACAATTAATTGGGTTATTACATTTTGTGTGAATTTAGCGACCGATTCCATTAACCAGCAGATCAAATGAGCGCCATCTATCGTCAAAATTTAAAAAATTTAAAAATTTAAAAATTTAAAAAATTAAGAAATTAAAAAATTAAAAAATTAAAAACTTAAATATTTTATAAAATAAAAAATTTCAAACTAAAAAAGTGTTTACAGTAGGTTTGACTTATTGACTATCTTCTTGGAAGTGATGAGGAAATAATTACATTGCAGATGGTAAATGTAATTAACAACAAAGACTGTCAATGCCAAGTTAACAAATTGTTTTGTTCTTAACTTAACTTGGTCCATCAACGCCCACGAAATTTGATAATTCCTGATTATTTTTGGCAATACTATTAAAATTCAGATTTCATCACAAGAAAACGTTTTCATTGAGTGAGAATCAAGGTAATGTCCCAATTGAATTATAATTTTTTTCAATACAAATTGAAAGTCAATGAGAAACTAAATGAAAGTAAAAAACTTAGACACACATTTTTTTATACTGCAATTACTACAAGAATTTCGGGAATGTTCAATACCGCCAATAAATACAGTTAAACGACGATACGGTTAGGTCAGAATTTAAAATAAAATGCACAAGCGATCGTTTATATTAAGTGCATGCACCAAGTGCTGAGGTCAAATGCCTTCGTCCGCACGAAAGGTCAAAAGTGCTTCTCCAAAATTGGTGAAACTTCTTCGCATCTACGCGAGATGCAAAATTGATTTCGCCACGGAATAAAATTCTCTCTGTAACTCTTTGTAAGAGCCGCGTTCCGCGGCAGCATCAAAAGCGCCTAGGCACGCATTAGGCACGCAACGAAAAAATTACTTAATGATAAGCCGACGCATTCGCAGATTGCAGTCAATTAATTGCAATTACACGTTCCCTGCACACGAATCGTTTTTTCCACAAGAAAAATGCTTACCTAAATTTTTGATAATCGGGTAAAATCCAAATTGATGTGTGACTTTTGAGTCGAGAACCTGTTGCGAATGGTTTCGGAGAACTATGCACATTTCAGCCGCGGCCGCGGAATTTACCTTAAATTTTCACCGACACAACAGTCCCAACCAACATCTCGATGATTAACTGTTAAAATTACCTTTGCGGGCAACCACAATAGAAAGCAAAAGCGGTTTCTTGGATCGCAAACAGGTAGGATACCTGCTCGGATCTAATCGGCTGAAAACGAATCGAAAGTGCATATTATGATATGAATATCAAGATTTTTATTTCCTGAAACTTGGTTTGGTTTTGTGGTTGAAATTGTTTGTTCATTCTTGGATTTAAAAATTGCCATTTTAATTACTTTTTACCGATCAATTTTTATCAAGATTGTAATCAAATTCAACTTAAAATAAACAAAACATTCAAACAGATTTTGTTGTAAACTTTAATTTATATGTTTACGCCTAAATAATAGGCAACTGTATGTACGCGGGGTAATATCAGATTGACAAGTAGGGGAATTGTGTGTGAGTTGCGGAATTGTATAGGTTGAGTCAAGTTTTAATTTATCAATTCTCATAAATTGCATGAGTAATTTTATATTATTAATGATCACAGAAACAAGAAAAAAAATTTTTTTCGATCAGGTAAAATTTTTGCTTCATCTCAATTACTAGTTGTTGGATTTATTAGTTTTTTTTGATGTTTGAACAGTAAAATATTTTCACACAATTTAGTGTTATTGAAATAATTTTACTAATTTGCGTTTATTGAATAAAGCCATTTCCGTATTAGAAGGTATTTTTTTAAATGATTTACGACACAAGTAGCCAATTTACCGGACAATGGTATTGATGTAGGGTACTTGACTTTTTATTTATGACGGTCACTGTATTGGGTATAAATTAAAAATACTCTTGAAAAATTGCTTTTTTATACATATCCAAAGGTTTCATCGACTTTAATATTCAGCACTTATATGGATTGCCGATATTCCGCCGAGTTTGTTATCGCTGTGGTTGACTGTAAACACCAACGCGTTCTTTTCGACAGTTACCATTTTTTTAATCATAGCTAACCCATCGAATCGTGAGAAAAACTTTCTTTATCTTTTGTGGAAACGAGTCGAAGCGCAGCGCAGACGAATGAGCAATAATATTGAAAATCTGGGTAATTCGTGGCAACAATTTAATGAGTTCTGCCCATAGATGGAGCTATATTTGTTAAGAAAGATGTTGATCCGAAAAAAAGTTTTTTTCTTGGTTTGGCTTCTTTCTCTTTTTTTTTCTATTTTAACAGTGCAATTGTTTATTTAGAACAACATACCTCAACAGTGTAAAAATTCTAAAATATCTCCGAAAGAGAAACACGAAAAGATAAACCCGGTTTGGTTAGGTTAGGTTAGGTTTAAGATTTCTATCTCTGTCAATTTTAGAGCAAATCGATTTTTAATTGCACCATCGTGTTTCTCGCAAAAAAATACATAAGTTTTCATGTCTATATGACGCTCTAAGCAAGAAAGAAAAAAGTGTTTTTCTTGCTTTGGCTTTTTTCTCTTTCTTTCTTCCTTTTTTTTTTCTTTTTTTCTTTTTTTTTCCCACTAGGATAACTTTTCCTGCCGAAAGCGATGGAACAAGAATTAATTGAGTTGCTCCAGTATTAACGGAGCTACGGCTATTTTCTCGATTTATAGTTTTCTATCTCTGTCAATCTTAGAGCAAATCGATTTTTAATTGCACCATCGTGTTCCTCGCAAAAAAATACATAAGTTTTCATTTTTATATGACGCTCTACTCAAAAAGAAAAGGGCTGGAAGGCAAAACGCATTATCCATTATCAGATAGTCATAAATAAAAGCATTTTTTATGCTTTACCTTAAATTTGATTTAACTCAAAAAGTAATATATTTTTTTAATATTAATGCTACGAATAATTTGACAAATTTTGAAATAAAATAATAAATATATTTTGGAAAATTTATTATAGTACTACTCGAAAGCGTGAACTTCAACTGATGTAACATGTAAATTGCATATTTTTCCCTCAAGTTTGAATTAATTTTTAACACTACCGTCCATTGGCTGACAACAAGAATGTGTGTGATTAATGTTTTTAAATTACCAAAATATTTTTCCGGTCCAAGATAGGAGTAATTTATTAAGATTTAATTAATAAAATTCTTAATTAGTCCTGCCTTGTTTTTTAATCAAATCACTAAGCACAGCATCACTTCTAAGCGTCATATAAAATAATTGTTACTTTAAAAGAGAAATAGAGACAGACCAATACAATTTTTTATTACAGTTTGGTGTCGTAATAATACAAATACTGTGCATTACTTACCTTGATTGTAATTGATGTATTTAACAAGCGTTTATACTAACCATAATAAACAGATTGATACTAATAACCTCTCAATTTATTATACCATCTTACGCTGAGACGTCATCTGAGCCACGATTCCCCTAAACATCTGAATATTTTTATTAAACAAATTGTTTTTCTTGCAATTAATTTGCTGATTTATGTGTCTTAATTAGGCACTTTCCAATTCCTTCCGACCTCTGTTACTTCTTATTTAAGAACAAATTAATTTTGGGTGCTTGTGATGTGACACATTTCAGTGTCTGCACAGTTCTGTCCTGGAAAATACAAATCGGACTGAAACGCAATATTTTATTTCGATAAAAAATTAGTTTTCAAAACTTAATTTGAGATCAAAGGAATAATTATTTTCCGGAAAATTATGGGTTTCAGTTTGGAAACTAATCCAGAATTCAGTTTGTGAATTTAGAAAAAAATTAATCGATGATACTGGCTGCGATTAAAGTCAGTTCTTTCGTCGACTTGAGTGGAGTAAGACATGGCCAAGCAGTTCGCAAGGGGCGCAGGTAACGATTCGATAAAACTGTTTTCTTTTAGATTGCGAGCTTGTGAATTTACAGAATTTTCCCGAGCGATCAAAGAAGATTTAGCCAAATGGAACTTGGCGATCATAAAAGTGCTGTTGCAGTGGACGGGGATCTGGCCTGAAGAACAGCGCACAGTCGTTTCAATTATCGGTTACATATTTATTATGAACAGTTTGGTGATACCAATATTTTCAATTTGGTATTTGATCGAAAATATAAACGATTTGCTGTTAACATTCGTGTCTGCACCGATTGCGGTGGGGGCGGTGCAGGTAAGTCACAAATTGGCAATTCTTGGATAAAGCTCTTGATTGCAGCTGTTTGCGAGACTGTTCACGCTGGTTGTTTACAAAAAAAGATTCCAGAAGATAATATCAAACATTTGGTTCGAGTTTTTAACAATTAAAGCCGCCACGAAGGCAGTGCAGAAGCAAATTTATTTTACAGCCTTGTTCAATCGAAGATACATTTACGCTCTCATTATCTTTCTATTCGTTGCGACCAGCCAATTTTTGGGCTGGGCTTTGCTCACCGGGAATTTAAAATTTCCTTTATTTTTTCCCTTTTCAGTGGAAAGCCCTGTATACGAATTACTTTACATGTGGCAGTGGAGCGTTTACGCTGTGATGGCCTGTGCCATTTGTGGCTTGGACTGCCTTTACGTTACATTAATAATGATTTGTATCATCCAATTCCAAATAATCAATTCAAATCTTGAACTCGTGGGAACCTCAAATGTCAAAGAAAAAATTAATTTCATTTCAATGTGCAACGGCACGCAGGAACTCCCATCTCGAAAATGTTTGGACAGACTGATATTAGAAAAATACATCAAGCAGAATATACTGTTAATAGAGTAAGCTTATTAGGGGAAAGATGTGTAAACTGGCACAGTCGGTAAAATGGCACACCTAGTATTTCTTGAATAATTGGCGATCGTGTATTTTGGAAGGAAAAAGGATAATAAATTAATGCCATTTTACACAACCTTTCCATACAAGTTCGTGAAAGCCAATAAACACAAAAATGTTGCAGAACATGCGGCAATGTCGCGCTCGTTTTCGAGTATATGTTATTATTCCAATTATTGACCATAGGGGGCACGATCTGTTTGTACAATTTTATGATGGTAAACGATTTTCAATTCAAAACCTGTAAAATCAAAATTTTACAATTTTTTAGATAAAATATCCGAAAGAAACGATGAAATTGCTGGCGGTGCCTCTATTTTTAACCATCGAACTGGCGTGTAACTGCTGGTTTGGACATGAATTAACGTCACAGGTGAGTTTGCATTAAAATGTTTTGTTTTTTTTGAATTTGTGGTATTTCAGGCTGAAAAAGGTTCTTTGTCGGCTTACAATGCTAAATGGTACGAAATCGGTGATTTGGAGCTGCAAAAAGCGTTCATTTCTATTATACAAACGTCGAATCGCGAGATGGCGATAACGGCAGGAGGTTTTGCGAAAATGAATCGAAATTTATTAATACAGGTTAGTCATAAAAATCGGTGGGGTGTAAATAAATTTGAATCTTTGTTCCAGGTCTTTAAATTTGCAATGTCCGTATATACTTTATTGGGAAAAATTGCTGATTAACAAATTTCAAAAAAAAACCTCTTTCGTACGTAGTTTTAGTTGCAGAATGAATAAACAAGAAAAGTACACGGAAACGTCAAAATTTGCAGTTAAGAAACGTGTATGCTTTGAATGCTAAATTTTGATAAACAACACATGCCTGGGTTTTGGTGTACATTATTGATAACAGTGCGACTTTAGTGGAGTGGTGAATCTTCTTTCATTAATAATCACGCTGTAGTTATATGCTTAATTGTTAATACGATTTTTGAATAAACAATTCTGTTGTAATAATGCACATAAATGAAGTAACTAGTTGGGAAAAAGAAGTAAGCTTGCAACCACTCAAACAATTATTAAAATGTTAAGATAAAACTAAATCCGAGTCAAGGAAAATGTTGTCGACTTAGATAATTTTTTATAATTATTTGAGCTATTTATTTTTCGCGCATGAAGTTCTTAGGTGCAGTCGTGTACATTTTCATGTACTGAAGTTACTGTTTTCAAACATATTTTTAAATTGGTAAGCTTTCAATATTTTTATTACAAGAATAATGCTTCTCTAAATTATTTAACATTTTTGTCAAAATCAACACTAAAATTGTAGACCACGTTTTTTAATTCCAGGCGAACTTAGAAGGCTGCAAAAAAATATTTTTTTACTTTCTGTTGATAGTAATGGCATTTTACACCTGCCAGTTTAAAGTTATAATTTAACTTTGAAATTAGAAAAAAATTCGTTAGAGTGGATAACTATTTTTCAAGAAATTTGCGACGAAGAAAACTATATCTTCAATATTCTGTAACATTTCTGTCAAAATTGTATATTTTGTGGTATTAAGGATTGTTTACTACCAACATAAAATCAAAGAAATATATTTTTACAGTTTTCTAACTTCCTCTGGAATTAAAAGACGTTTGTAAAAAGAGACCTTGCTTTCAAGAGTATTATCTTGTTTTATTGTGGTAATGCATCTTATCTGGCATCCGCTAGATTATCCCGGTCAATCGGAATGTAATTTAATGCTAAGATAAATGCAGATAAAAGTCTATGTTTGTAATTCCTTACTTTAAGTTGTCAATCAAGATGCTGAAGATTGTGGGTTGTCTTGTTCTATTGGTTCTTGCTGGATCTCAAGGAGAAAACCATCCTGAAACTCCAGAACTTAATACAACTATTTCAGAACCTTTTGCACCACCACGTGACACCTTTATAAACATGAACATCTATACACTTGAAAATCCATATTGGCTACTGTTAAGTGGTGTGGACAAAGGAAATCGACAGGATCGCCAACCCCTGGGTATTATCTTAATGGTGGGTGATTACCTCCAAATAAGATGCACAAGTGGAAATTCATTAACTGTTAGATTTTACAACGATGATTCTTACCAGGAAGTATCGTTTGAAATTGCTTCTGCTTTGCTAGGTGTAGATGCTACTAAAATCTCGGTTCCGTTCATCGATACTCCGCACATAGCAGACAACATCACCATTGAATTTTCATATCCACCAACTGCGAAGATGTTGCCTATTTATAAAAAATACGGTGACCAGAACGACTTTTTCAGTAAATGGGACGCTGTTGGTGCTGAATTTGCACTGATCACCAGTTCTTCTTTCGATCTGTTAGTTCCAGCTGTTGACAAAGAAGCACTTAGGGGTTCCAACATCGACGCAATAATAGATCACCAGGAAAACATATTTCGCTTTTATAACCAGTTGAGCGGACTTTCTTTCGAACCGTCAAACCTGACGGACAAGAACGTGGCATACAGATTTTTCTTCAAGGCTGACAGACATTGCTCGAATTTGTACGACCATTATTACGCCACTAGTTGTACCAATTCCTTGGCAAATATATTTTTAACTATTGATGACACTAACCAGGTCCAGCAGCAGATCATTGCCGAGGGTTATGTACACTCTGCCGCACTTTAAATGCGACACGATGTTCGGCGCTTGCAGGCCTTTTTACAAGGATGTTTGGATGGTTGTATACAAATTATCAGGTCCGTATGCAAGATTTGATATTCAGGATCAGTGTTATGAAGTCAAAAATCCAAATAAGTAAGTGAAACGACAGATACAACGAATAAAATACGTTCGTGTAACAGTCGAACAGTTTCAAGAAAACAAGCTCAAATTTGTTACTAAACAGTATTTATTATTAATAAAAGTAACAAATCATTAATTTGTTGTTATTAAATGGATAAGAAATATACACGCATTTAATAAAATGTTATTGTAACGCATCAAAAACCTTAATTGGCATTCTTAGTGCTTCGTTTACGAGAATATGGAAGATTTTGCCAATTTTTTTTTTAACGGCGTTAATCGATACTTAAATGTTTAATCTGATACGAAACAAATGCAATTAATAATTTACTGGAATAATTAGTAGATATTTTGAAATTGAGATTTTATGCGTTTTAGATTCTTTTTCAAGGTTTACATCGGTTTTCGTGTCTAGATTTAAACAAAACAAAATATAGACATATCCATTGTGATAGATTTAAAATTCATTTTAATTCAAAAATGAATATTTACGAAAAACATTTATTGTTCTATTATTATTATTATTATTATTATTATTATTATTATTATTATTATTATTATTATTATTACAAACAAGACATCCAAAATGTTTTATTTTTCTTAGCGTTTTCTTTTTTTTTCCTGTGTAAAAGGGTTGATTCTTGATTTTAAGTAAAAAAATGTTCATGGAATCGTAATTTAGAGTCGAATATTATTCCTAAATACTTAAATTTGGGTGAAATTTCCAAAATAATTTCATTAAATTTAATTAACGGTAATTCATATTTTAGTTTTCTAGTAAATAGTGTGGTTTCTGTTTTACTGGTATTGAATGTTAATTTATAGTGGTCCCTTTTGTAAATAGATTTAATATTTTGAATTCTTCTTTCCGTGTCCGGTCAAACAATGTTCTTCCAATCACCAATGGCCTTGAAAAGAATTTTCGCGGACCGAATTCGAAGACTCGTCATAAAATTGCCAGTGCGGACCACCTGCTGAGACGGTCCCTTGCTAGGTCACAATACAGTAGTTCTGGCTTTATTACTTGCCTAATTGTCATTCTCAACCTGCATTTCTGTTTTCTTGTTATGCCAAAAATTGCAGTGTTTTGTGACAGAATTTTATTTTAGTGTGTCAACGAGTTCAAGTTTTGAAAAAGCACTCGTATCATTGCTCCGTATGATTTGCTACTATGTTTTAGACAAATTTAAAAATGGAAGGTAATGAAAATAAAACAAATTAAAAAATATAAATTTATATTTGTATAATCTGAATTTTAACTTACAAGCAGAAGTATTTTGTAATTAATATAATAAAAACAAAAATTAGTCATGTTGAGGGGCAGAAACATTTCATCTACCTATCTTTGCGTAGTGGCATGTTTCTAGTGTGTCGCGGATCAACTAATTCGGGAAGTACACAATTAAAATAAAATCGTTGTAATTTCGGCAGCATTTTTTCGCTCCAAAATTTATTGTCTCTCAATATCCACTGTGTTTTCGGTGGACAATGATCCCCTAACCAAACACACAGTAAACATGATTCTTTGTCAGCTATTTGCAACTGTCCTTGAATTTGATAGTACCAATCATGATTATGGTTTATTGTCTTAATACCTGTCCGTTTTTCATATTTCCAAAAAGTGGCTTTTTTGGAATCAACAGCTTCTTCAATTGATCCTAAAAGAAAACAAAAAATCAAAACCAACTTTTTAAATTTAAAATATTGAAGTACTTATGTAGGTAGTACGGTACAGTGGTGATACATACCGATATCATTATGGGAAGTTGTCACGGTATCAGAAAAATCAACATTTAAATCGGTTTCTATTGGATTTATCGAAACTGCATCTTCAGGTAATTCACTACTAGTTGATATCGACTGTGATCCCGCTGATTGATTTTTCAATAAATTCTAAAAATTAGTATAATGTCAACCAAGTAGCACTATTTTTGGATTCAAATAAAGATTAAATGCATACCTTTTGCTATTTAAATAAACAAAAGGTTGAATAATGTGTACTAACCTGTCGATACTTGCGAAGAAAAACAGCTTTTCCCTTATTTTTCTTTTTCGTTGATAAAGTTCTACCATCTGCGTTTCTTTTTGCCATTTCACTTTTAAAATTGTCAAAACGTAAATTGCACAGCACAATCTTCACACGAACACGACGAAGTGTCTTATAACTGATGTTTTTTAGAAATTTTTCCCAACGTGTTTTGTTCGAAGAAGGTTAAAAAAGGCCTGTTCGTACCCATGCCATAAATAGTTTGCGGTTTCACTTTTATGATCTGTTGTAAATCACCAGCGAAATATTTCTGGAAGTCTATCGCAATTTTAATAATCGTATAGTCAAAATATCTTTATTATTATCAAGTCTATAAAAAAAGTAAACATATCTACTTCTTCATTAACAGCAGTTTATTGACTGCACTCATAATTAATAATAATGCACTGGCCACTTACTAATTAGAGTATTATTGAGATTCTAAATAACTGTCACTTTACGAAATAATAATAAATAAAAGTAATTTTATTAAGTGATTTATTTTACATTTTTTCTATTCCATCCCCTAATAAATATAGACTAGGAAATGGCATAAGCGACTCGCCACACAGCCCGGCACCGGCACGGTTGTGACATTTTTATTATGATTTGTGTGAGTATTCGGGGGGTGGTTTTCTTAAAGACCGTTCGAGAGGACAATCGATCAGTGAAATAGTCTCGATGGGACTATTAGCAAAATTTCGAGTTCGGAATTCTATGAATTATTTGCAATCATGTAAATTTCAACAGGTTGACTTAATTGTTTATATTATTTAAACGATTATAATTGATTTTAATTTCCAATCATAAGATAAGTGTTTGCCGTTTGTTGACAATCTTTATTTTGACAACGAATTAGTAATCAGCGACCTCTAAAATCCCTAGAATTATTAAATTTGTGTATTTCGTTACAATTTTGGTTGAAATAAATTGTCATCCTTGTTATTTCATAATTTGATCAGAATTGATATGTTAGTGGCAAAGTGCACACTTCGCTGCTGAATAATTATTAGATTTTTTATAAAAATTTATATTCAGTTAAACCTTTTCCTACAAAACTCATAACTAGAAGGAAAACTTTTCACTCAATACAGTAGGTATTTTTTTAATAAAATATCTAACAATTCTTAAGTTTACATAAAATATCTAGGCATTCACAGAATACATTTATTATGCACTTTGTCGCTTACAGGTACAAAATTTAAGTAACTTTGAAATGTTGAAATTGAGATAGTCTGTGACGGACGATTGTGGCACTTAAAAAATAAAAATGTCAGTATCGGCTCGAAGTTGATTTATCAATTTGTGTAGTTTTTTTCGGTAATTACAGGCCGATGCATTTATTTTCGGTAAAATCCGATGTAGGACGAATATCTCCTTTATATATTAAATTTGTTTTTGGCTGCAAACAGTTCACAAAAATTTGTGATCGACGTGAAATATATTTAAAAATGGACGACATTGAATTAATTGCGATAAGTTTTCTACTGTCCCAAAAAAAAAAACGACTCGTCGATACTGGGTACATCCTTTGAATAAAACGAGAATTAAGGAAAGCCAGTTTTATTTATTACGAAATAAATTACGAGCTTATCCCGATAAATTTTTCGACTATTATCGGATGTCGATAAATTCATTTGATGAGCTCCTTCATTTAGTTCAGAGTAGTATAAAAAAACAAGATACACAATGGAGGGCTGCAATAACTGCAGAAGAAAGACTGGCCGTCACTTTAAGGTAAGAAATTTTTTTATTTACAATTTTAAAGTAAATCTAAATATTATAATAATTATTATATTATTAATAATTGTTAAAATATTTTAAAATTAATTTTGTTGAGATGTTGAGGAAGTGTGCACTTTGCCACTAACATATCAATTCTGATCAAATTATGAAATAACAAGGATGACAATTTATTTCAACCAAAATTGTAACGAAATACGCAAATTTAATAATTCTAGGGATTTTAGAGGTCGCTGATTACTAATTCGCTGTCAAAATAACGATTGTCAACAAACGGCAAACACTTATCTTATGATTGGAAATTAAAATCAATTATAATCGTTTAAATAATATAAACAATTAAGTCAACCTGTTGAAATTTACATGATTGCAAATAATTCATAGAATTCCGAACTCGAAATTTTGCTAATAGTCCCATCGAGACTATTTCACTGATCGATTGTCCTCTCGAACGGTCTTTAAGAAAACTACCCCCCGAATACTCACACAAATCATAATAAAAATGTCACAACCGTGCCGGTGCCGGGCTGTGTGGCGGGACGCTAATACTCGTTTTTACAATTAGAAACATTTAACGAATGAGGGGTGTCATAAATGTCGGTACTTCTGAAACCAGTTTGAAGAAGGCAACTCCAAGAATTCTTTTAAAATGGTGATCCCTGTTGTAAAGAGATTTGGTTATGTAAACTGCTGTTAATGCCCTTAAATGGAGCTTATTTTTATTGTTTTTGAATGTTAAATTAACGTAATTTTATGTTTCTGTGAAGTTGAATTATTTGATTAATAAATTTAGTGGCCTAAAGTGTGAAATTAGTGACCATTGTGTGTCACACCCTTTTTTTTCGAGAAATTCGATAAAATTCTAACATTATGATAACCCTTTTACACAGGAAAAAAATAATAAAACACGCTAAAAAAATAAACCATTTTGGATGTCTTGTTTGTAATAATAATAATAATAATAATAATAATAATAATAATAATAATAATAATAATAATAATAATAGAACAATAAATGTTTTTCGTAAATATTCATTTTTGAATTAAAATGAATTTTAAATCTATCACAATGGATATGTCTATATTTTGTTTTGTTTAAATCTAGACACGAAAACCGATGTAAACCTTGAAAAAGAATCTAAAACGCATAAAATCTCAATTTCAAAATATCTACTAATTATTCCAGTAAATTAATTAATTGCATTTGTTTCGTATCAGATTAAACATTTAAGTATCGATTAACGCCGTTAAAAAAAAATTGGCAAAATCTTCCATATTCTCGTAAACGAAGCACCAAGAATGCCAATTAAGGTTTTTGATGCGTTACAATAACATTTTATTAAATGCGTGTATATTTCTTATCCATTTAATAACAACAAATTAATGATTTGTTACTTTTATTAATAATAAATACTGTTTAGTAACAAATTTGAGCTTGTTTTCTTGAAACTGTTCGACTGTTACACGAACGTATTTTATTCGTTGTATCTGTCGTTTCACTTACTTATTTGGATTTTTGACTTCATAACACTGATCCTGAATATCAAATCTTGCATACGGACCTGATAATTTGTATACAACCATCCAAACATCCTTGTAAAAAGGCCTGCAAGCGCCGAACATCGTGTCGCATTTAAAGTGCGGCAGAGTGTACATCGATTCGATCGAGATAGATCTTCCCATGCCTATAGCGTTTGGACCTACATGCAGGTCGCTTCTTACCAAGATGCGTACCTGGGCCAAGAAGCATTCACCAGCGGTTGGCTTTACGGAAATTCCACCCAACTTTTCGCAACGGTTCAAACCAACTTCGACAATAAGACTACGTTTGAGTTGTGGGACGATGTTTCCACGGTTTTCTTCTTCATGCTGATGTACGACTCAGCGCCTGAGAACACTCTTGCCAGTTACCATCAACATTACCGCCAGATATCTTTGCCCGCTGAAGGTTACAGCAAACAATATGAAGTTTTCGACTTAATTTCGGAAAATCTTATCGACCAAGCCAAAATTGACGTGACAGCCTACCTGAAACTAACAGATGGGGCGTTTTCGGATCGCCAGGCCGAAAGAAATTCCTACTTCCGGGTTCCTATCCTCTATCCAGTAGCTCTAATTGTACAACCGGCTCAACTAAATTCAATCCAAACTACATTGAAATTGAAAACGCCGTTTTCCTTGGTCCATCCTCTTCAGTTGGAGCAAACTAAACTTAAGGGAAACGTAAAAATCGATTTGATCATCGACAAATTGAGTTGATTTTCGCAGAAAAATTAACTTTAATGGACGGTGAACGAATTGTCTACGAGTACAAAATTGTAACTCCCAATTTCGAGTTGTATAACCTACCGATTGGTGTTTACCGCTTGGTACTTCCTACCGGAAAATTTTATAAGTACGACATTGATCAGAAGTACCTCATTGTCAAGCAAAACTATACTGAACTAACTATTCGTTACACAAGGAAACAAAAAAATGCCTTACTCTCTCAATACTTTAATTTTATAGGTTTGGACTCTATTAAGTGTGCTAGTCTCGACATCGATTTTGCTAACCGAAATTTAACCATCAGAATAATAGAAAAGGATCCTGGGATGTTCTACCCACAAGAGGAGTGTGCTCATATTTACGTTCAGACGAATGATGGAGTCATGTATCATAACACCACCATAACTACAACGGATAATACATTGGCTACCTATCAGGTACCGTTTAATTTTGGTGACCAAATAGAAATGTACCATCGCGAACTACCATTGGTAATGCATGGCGTTGTTGAAAACTACACTTTGATGAGCTCCACGAATACGTTCCTTCTGACTGAACTTGGGTTACATGGTTTGTCAGTTCCGCTGGACTCTTCAGCAAATTTTAAATTGGTGATGCAGCAAACAGCTGATGACATTCGAGCTCATCCTGACTGGATGTATCGGAAGTACATGCCTCTTAAGGACGACATTTACTTGGGGTTAAATAACTATGTGGGAGGTGAACATGATCAGTTGGAGGCCCTTTATGCCGATGTTTTGCCTACTGCTAATGATTACCCTGATAATTTAAAAGGAAACAGGTTTACACACGTTTTGAATGGATACTCCAGTCGGACATTTTTTACCGTCATTATGGATCTCGTCAATCAACAAATCACCTTCGAACTGTTTGTCGGCCAACCTCATCCTGGTTTCGTTAACTTGACGTATGGGTACATTGGTTACCAAGACGCATTTGGTGTTGAACAGTTTTCAGAAAATATTATTCGGGATTCCGATTATTTAGAACTTACCAGGACTTTTCCTATAAGTATGGATGGAGGGGAAGAGTTGTTTATCTACCACAGGGAAGCCAGTTTTCGATATATATTAAGCAACGACATGATATACCAGGAAATAGTGAACAATTTTAGATACACCACATATAAATTTGTTAGTAATGGCCTTGAAGTAATGACCTCTACTGACAGTGGTATTTATGGATAATTTTTATTGTTTAATTATTTTTTTTTTTAAATGGTATTGGGTTTAAATTAAAAATACTCTTGAAAAATTGCTTTTTTATACATATTCAAAGGTTTCATCGATTTCAATATTCAGCACTTATATCGATTGTCGATATTCCGCCGTGTTTGTTATCGCTGTGGTTGACTGTAAACACCAACGTTACCATTTTTTTAAAATCATAATTAACCCATCGAAGCGTGAGAAAAACTTTCCTTATCTTTTGTGGAAACTAAGCGAAGCGCAGACAAATGAGCAATAATATTGAAAATCTTGGTAATTCGTGGCAACAATTTATTGAGTTCTTCCCATAGATGGAGCTGTACCTGTTAAGGCGTTGATCTGGTTGCTTGATTTCCAGCTGGATTCACAATTTGGCATAGAATCTTTTTTTATTATTATATTATAGAAAATAAGAGCACAACACTTTTATTTTCAAAAATGGCATAATCTGGAAGTTCCAATTTACAAAAATGTACACCTAACAATGTTGATGTGCACACAAAGATGTTATATTTCAAAAAATAAATTAAAAATTTCACATCAAGTATAAATACAATTCATTTTTCGCAAGATGATAATGGGCAGTATCAATGAGATTAAGATGATGTTCTAGAAAGTTTTAAATCCAACAAAAGAAAACAAGTAAAAGATGCAGACGATGTTCGAATTCTCAACTCAGTCAACGGCGCTATTCAATGAGTTTCTTGGCTTTAAAATATCTTCTAAGGTAGAGGACTTGCCATGTCGCCAGGCCCAGCAGGCAACACATCGAGAATATAGAAAAATATAAAACCCTGCTATTTGTAGATTCTAAAAAAAACCACAAATCAGTAACTCAATTTTGGGGCAAATTTCACCCACCATTCGTGTCTCTCATTTCTTCTTCTCTTTTCCTCATATAAGAGAAATCTTGCACTATCGCTTCCGATAAATCTTCCAATTTTTTCAACTCCACTTCAATTGGCTTGAGTTTGGCGGCCTCTCCAATCTACGTCAACGAATTAAGATCGTTTTTAATCACAATAAAGGTTCTTACCCCTTCGTAACTCTTCGCTTCAACCCCGTGTTTGGTTACTAGCGAAATTTCCTGAGAAAGTCCTCTCTGATCTAAAAATAACCTCAAAAATTCAGCCGTTCGCCAGAATTAACAAACTTACGTTGAGGAACGTGTGAGATGAAGCATATTTCAAAATTGTCGTAATTCTCTGTAACGAACGAAAACTTTCCTTTGGAAATGTCTTCTTTCTGCGCTAAAACGTGACCTTTCGAGTCTCTAACCTAAAAAATGAAAACTGAAATCCGAACTGGGAGAAAAACATACATACCACGTAATCGATTTTTTGATTCGGTTGTTCTGAGACCTCGAATTCTCCCGTAACCAGCACATTTTGCTGCAATTCTTCCCTTAAACACTTCTGTGTGTTGGGGTTTAAATGCCACATGATGCAATTGGTTGAAACTAGCAACGTCACAAAAACCGACGACCAAAGCCACGCGTACATTTTGGGTTAAATTAACACTAACTTTCCGGGCACATTAAATAACGCAGCGAACATATGCACCGAATTTACTAATAAACAGTTTCTCTAAAGTCAAAACGATGAGCTGGCCCAAGGTTACAACCTGACAAGTTGACAGACCGGCGAAACTAATTTCCCCAAATTCAAAACTTACCGCCAACTTTAAAATTGGTAAATAATAACAATATTGCAATTCAAAAAACGTACATTGTAGTTCAGAAAAACGATTGAACTTTATAAACCCTCAACTGAATGTTAGGAAATATAATTGTAATTCAGAAAACATCGATTGTAGTTTAGAAAATGTGAATTGTAATTCAGAAGGTCAATTGAATTTTATAAAACCACACCTAAATTCCAGAAAATGTAATTATAGTTCAGAAAGCATAAATTGTAGTTCAGAAAGTGTCAATTGTAATTCAGAAAACATTAATTGTAGTTCAGAAGGTCAGTTGATTTTTATAAAACCTCAACTAAATTTCAGGAAATGTACTTGTAGTTCAGAAAGCTGCAATTGTGGTTCAGAAAGTATCAATTGTAATTCAGAAAACGTTAACTGTAGTTCAGAAATTCAATTGTATTTTATAAAAGCTGAACTGAATTTAAGAAAATGTAATTGTAGTTCAGAAAAATCAATTGTAGTTCAGAAAGTCAATTAAATTTTATAAAAAATCGACTGAATTTCAGAAAATGTAATTGTAGTTCAGAAAGCTTCAATTGCAGTTCAGAAAGTGTCATTTGTAATTCAGAAAACGTTAATTCTAGTTCAAAAAGTCAATTGATTTTTATAAAACCTCAACTGAATTTCAGAAAATGTAATTGTAGTTCAGAAAGCTTCAATCGTAGTTTAGAAAGTGTCAATTGTAATTCAGAAAACGTTAACTGTAGTTCAGAAATTCAATAGTATTTTATAAAACCACAACTGAATTCTAGAAAATGTAAATATAGTTCAGAAAGCATCAATTGTAGTTCAGAAAGTGTCATTTGTAATTCAGAAAACGTTAATTGTAGTTCAGAAAGTCAATTGATTTTTATAAAACCTCAACTGAATTTCAGAAAATGTAATTGTAGTTCAGAAAGCTTCAATTGTAGTTTAGGAAGTTTCAATTGTAATTCAGAAAACGTTAACTGTAGTTCAGAAATTCAATTGTATTTTATAAAACCACAACTGAATTCCAGAAAATGTAAATATAGTTAAAAAAGCATCAATTGTAGTTCAGAAAGTGCCAATTGTAACTCAGAAAACGTTAATTGTAGTTCAGAACGTTATTTGAATTTTATAAAAGCTGAATTGAATTTTAGGAAATGTCATTGTAGTTCAGAAAGTCAATTGAATTTTATAAAACCTTAACTGAATTTCAGAAAATGTAATTGTAGTTCAGAAAGTGTCAATTGTAGTTCAAAAAATGTCAACATTTGTTTAATAAATATTTAATTGAGTATAAAATACAAAATTGCTGATTGTGGATTCCTAATTTATTTAGCTGTCGAAGTTCTTACGGTTTGTCTTTGATTACGCCTGAAAATTAGAAATTAACACATTTGATGATATTCAGAACTACCTTTACCTATGAAACTAAGTAATACTGGTAAAAATACGAGACCATGCAGTGCACCCATTATCACAATTCCTAAGTACATCCTAAAGTAAAACATCTGAAATATCTGAGATTTTGCAAACGCCAATACCACAATTCCAAAAAATTTAGTTAAAGTAATGCCAGATAGCACCTGAAAAACGCTTGTAAGTAACAAATTATTTTTATGGAGATTCTTACTGAGCTCCCCATCACCGCCAGAGCATCAGAGGCTTTATTAACTGCGCCAATTTTCGATGAATGGACAAAATGATGTACGATATGTCCACAAAATTCAACAGCTATTCCAACACACTAAAAAATCAATTAATTCAATAATTCAATAAATTAAATAGA
Organism: Dascillus cervinus; assembly: GCA_949768715.1. Classification (NCBI taxonomy): domain Eukaryota; kingdom Metazoa; phylum Arthropoda; class Insecta; order Coleoptera; family Dascillidae; genus Dascillus; species Dascillus cervinus. Next base: position 2,277,314 of record OX458318.1, on the reverse strand, counting down.
GAATATTTACCAAAACTAAATTGACTAGTGAAACAGCATTGAGAGTGATTCCCCACGCATACATAAACCCTCCCATGTTTACCACTATCATAAGAACAATTAGTACAATAACTGCGGCTGTAAACAGATCCAATCCACTGAAAATGAAAGTCACCAAAAAAACCGCCAGCAATGAGTATCCGATTGATTGCAGTCCATCCGACCAAACGGTTAAATATTGCTCGTAGAAAACATAGAATATGCTAAAATAAATTTTTCAAATTAATCTCATTAATTAATTGAACCAACCTGTATGGAAAGATTTCAACTCCTGGCATGTCCAAGGTCGCCGTTAAATTATCAGCAACGATGCGAGCAAACCTCAAAGCTTCATAATAATCTTTGGAAGTTTGCAAGACGGTATGGTAAGACATGATGTGAGAGGTAGTGACGGTCGTCGTGCCATTTTCATCGATATAATAGTTGATTCCCTGCAAATTCAAACGTCGGTCATGAAAATGGTAAGAAAGAAAACTGCAGGCGAATTACCGGCGCGTACGCAGGGTGGCCGCCTTTGGCACAAAACGAATCGGGATTGTCTTGCAAGAAGAACGGCAAATATTTTTCAAAGTAGGCATCTCGCTCCAAATTCATTAAATTAAAACTGCACGATTTGCAGCCTTTATTGTTGTGAGGGCAGAAGGAGCCGTTATTTTCGAAATATTTGCAGCAACCCGTATTGTCGCTCCAATCCTTGAAATCGTCCATCCACGAGGACGCCTGCCTCGCCAAATATGTGCTGCAAATAAATTAAAATTGATTATTTCCTTCATGTACAGGGTGAGTTAAGTTTTACCGCCCTTGGCAAAATAGGCCTTTAAAATAATTTGTCAATTATCATAAATTGCATGAGTAATTATATATTATTAAGGTACATAGAAACCAAGAAAAAATCTTTTTTCTTAATCAGGTAAAATTTTGGCTTTCTTTCAATTACTAATTGCTCAATTTATTAGCTTTTTTTATGTACGAACAGTAAACTATTTTCACACAATTTAGTGTAATTGAAATAATTTTACTAATTTGGGTTCATTAAATAAAGCCATTTCCGTATTAGAGGGTATTTTTTTAAATGATTTACGACATAAGCTGACCAATTCACCTAACAATGGTATTGGTTTTGGGTACTTGACTGATTATTTATGACAGTCATAAAATTAAGTTAAAAAGTGCAACGTTACATTTTACAGGACCGGAATAAGGGTCTTGGCTATTTCTTTAAAAGTTCACAACATCGTAACTAACAGCTACACGGTAATTATAATCATAATAAAAAAGAATTTTTGCAATATTAGATTTTAAACTTGATAAGAAAATCGTTTACCAGCTTCTAATTTTCGTTAGTATATCTGTCTACAATTTTCTGTTTTAATTTTGCCATCTGAAAAGTCAATATACCTATCGGTTATTGAACCTTCCCATAAAATAAATTGCTTAATTCACCCAAAGTTTAAAAACCGTGGTCACAACCCTAGGTCACTTTGTGAATAAAGAAACATTCACATTCGCAACAAATCTTCCAGCACTTAAACATCGTTGGTAAAAAGTGAAAATTAAAACTTTGTTTTGTGGAATAGTGAACATTTGTGTTTAGTTCAGGTATAATCATGTCACTTCAATACTCAGTCGAGGAGAAGCTTGAAATGCTTTTAATTTATGGGTAATGGGGCATCACTTTGAGCATCTTTTATAAAATAAACTTAATATTTACTTATTAAAAACTTATTTTATTTTTCTCACAAATTCCAGACTGGCAACAACTAAAACGTCGTTCCCTTCAGTTTTATGGGTCGATCATCAGGTATTGTTACGTGGTAGACCGTATTATCCATTGTTGGAAAGTCATAAATAAAAGTATTTTTCGTGCTTTATGTTAAATTTGATTTAACTCAAAAAGGTAATAATTTTTTAATGAATCAAATTGCAATTAACAATGCTACGACTAATTTGACAAATTTTGAAATAAAAAACCAAACATGGAAATTTTACCCGAAACTCTTTGTTTTACTTTTTTGTCTTAAAATAAAAATGATTTGGAAAACTTGTGGCACTAATCTAAAGTGTAAACTTCAACTGATGTGACATGTAAATTGCATACTTTCCCCTCAATCTTTAATAGGTATTATGGCCGGGGCGGTAAACCTTAACTCACCCTGTACATAAAAAGTCGCAGTCACCATGGTTTTCCTCAGTTTTATAACGATTAAATTTTCACGTGTCAAAATTTACCCGGTTAAATTTTGACGATCCAAATGTGTCAAAATTTACCCGATTAAATTTTGACGTTAAATCGCTTCTAATTTTTTTTTGCAATCATTATCGAAGATTCTTCGACAAGCAAATAAATAATTCGTTCTAAAATCTATTTATTCAGATTCCTCGTGCTTCGCACTCGAGATTTTGTTACGTGGCAAATTTGCTCGACATATTTCCAGGCAAAACATTTTGACAAAAATGTCAAAATTTAATCGGCTATTTTGATGCACTTGGGATATTACTGTTGAATATTGATCCCAATTGTGGCAATTGTGCCGTTGGGCTCCAAATCTTACATTTCAGACTGTTGCGATGCGGTATACAGTTGCATTGCCAGTGAATACGGGCTGCATCCTACGCCTCCACAATATTTATTTTGGACATTTGGGTCGGTGTAATTCAGCGACCCCTTGGTGACCCAATACACAGGCGACCCAATCCCTAGCAGGAATTTTAGTGCCTAAATAAAATCAATTTGATCAATAAATAATTTCAATTGATCTGAATTACTTTGAAGTATTTTAAAACGTGACTGTCCAAAGGCATTGAGAGTTCCTGGTCCAAACCGAGCTCTATAGTTGGTAGGACTGCTACACTCAGAGAAAACATTACCACAAATACTACGATTACAACACAGCGCACTGGAAATCTACAATGATGAAATTGAATTGAGGCTGGATTTACAATTTAGAATTTACTTCATAACAAATGGCGTGTAGAATTCGGTCCAAATCTTTTGGATCAATCCTGGACTGTCCACTATCTGCTCCTTTTCGATTTTAACGCAGCAAAACAAGTCCAACCTATTGTCCTAATTAAAATTTTACTTTAGAAAACTAATCGTAAAACAACACCTGTGGTTTGATTGAGGTATTTTAGATAAACACCCGGCTCAGGTGTTTAAAATATTTATGAATGACTTACGTGTCAATTTTGTTCGTTTGTATTCCATATCTTCTTCTTTTTTATTGTCTGTTTTTGGAATGTTCTTTATCCCTCGTCACATTTTTTATTTTCAATTATAAACTACATTTACATTTACAACATTTAATTTACATTTTAACACAAACATTTTAAAAACATTTCAAAACATTTCAAAACATTTTAAAAACTGATTGAGTTATTGTCAATTGTATTATGTGTGCATTTCTTTTTTATTTCCTAGAACTTCTAAATTTTATTTAAAAAATATTAAGCAAGTTTTCGCTACCATCAACAGTAAGCATTTTTTTGTTAAACCAGATTTTTGCATTTATGAGGTGAATTTGATATTTTAATGTATATATATGTATACAGGTAGCCCTCGATTTACGCCGGCTCAATTTACGCCGATTCGCAATAACGCCGCTGTGGAATTCACTGTTTCGCCGTGTACATAATTGGGTAATTCACCGATTCTTCCTATGTTAGACTGATTTTCGTTTCAGTGTTGAGCCGCGACGTTGTGAATTCTTTTTTCCAAAAAATGTAAGAGACCGAAACTTTAAAATTTCATTTGTTTTTGTTAATATTTTTTAATGAAAACATTTCACTTCATTTTATCTTAAAATACATTTTAAAAATTAAATTTATAATACACCTACCCCCGATTTACACGATACTTTTTTACACGATTTCGCTTTTACACTGTTTTTAAAATAACAAATTCAAAATAAAATGGTAAAAATGAATATTTCAGATGAGTACATATTTCTACAATCATTTTTAAACTCCGTTCACTTGGTTATACATATTGGTGATTCCCCGTTTTGTATGCACAATAAAACTTCCTACGTATTCACGTAAATTACTGCAGTAAATTTGTGCCAGTAGAAAAGTGTACATCATTGTGTTTTTACTAATCAGAATTTTTTAAACTTCATATTTACTGGTTAGCGACAAACAATTATTTTTTGTGGCATTTTTACAATTTTTTCGCAATAAAATTTTAAACCATAGCAGTTTTTAATAGAGCATAAAGAGACCTTTCAAATGAGGTATCACAAGCCCCTACTTCCTATTCAAAATTTTGGGGGTTGAAACTGTCACTCGAAGGGAGTTGAGATTAGGGATGAAATTTTTACTTTGCAGGATATCATGTCATAAACGGAATTTTTTATAAATATGCACAATAATTCAGATACTGAATTTATTCCATTTGACTGGTTCGCACTGTATATTTGTTATTTTATGAATGAACTGTTGTTTTAATTTTTCAAAATATCTTATTAAAAAAAATTACGTTAAATAAATGACGTTGTTTTCGATTTACACGGTTTTGCCTATAAAAAAACAATCTTCCGTGTAAATCTGGGGATAGGTGTATATGTATTTGCATTATATTGTATTAATAAATAAAATGATTTGCTTCTTCTTCACTTACGTAGAACCTAACCCTATACATCACTGTAAATATGGGTTCTTTTTACGCCGATTCGATTTGCGCCGACTTTTGCAAGAACGCAACTGCGGCGTAAACCGAGGGCTACCTGTATATACATTAAAATATCAAATACACCTCATAAATGCAAAAATCTGGTTTAACAAAAAATGCTTACTGATGATGGTAGCGAAAACTTGCTTAATATTTTTTAAATAAAATTTCTAGGAAATAAAAAAGAAGTGCACACATAATATAATTGACAATAACTCAATCAGTTTTTAAAATGTTTTGAATGTTTTTAAATGTTTTTAAAATGTTTGTGTTAAAATGTAAATTAAATGTTGTAAATGTAAATGTAGTTTATAATTGAAAATAAAAAATGTGACGAGGGATAAAGAACATTCCAAAAACAGAAAAGAAAAAGATATGGAATACAAAGGAACAAAATTGCCACGTAAGTCATTCATAAATAATTAATTCCATATCGGGAAAAATATCATTAAATTTAAATTTAAATTTAGTATTATTAGTTCACAATATTATTTACCTCAAATCTTTTTTCGTCCAAGGCCAAAAGCGCTACGAACGCAGTGACTTGAAACAGGAAATCAAAAAACAGAGCCGCGGTGGCGTAAACTGCGAACGTTTTCACAGCAGGCATATCAGCTAGAGAACCTGAAAAAATACTATTAACAATGCAAAGGTGCTAGCGGTGGTACTACCAATGGCAAAACAGCTTATTTCAGAAAAGCTTGTTAGCAACATGCTAGGACCAACTTTAGCCAGAGTTTCGCCGACTTGTTCAGGAATTGATAAGTCGTTTTTAGGCCGCCGTTGATGCGTTTCCACAATGATGAAGATATTATCCACACCAACGGCCAAAACCAAAAATGGAATCACTTCAACTGTTAGTAAAGTCGTCGATACGCCAATGTATCCATTTATTCCGAGAGAGCACAACACAGAGCACAGAACTATCACTATTCCTCCAACTCCTAATATAATTTTGCTATCAAGCTGAAACCAATTAATCAATAAAGTGGAAAAACGATCATGGTCTCTCTACCAATATTGTTGTAAAAGACCTAATGTGGCCCAAAGCGATTGCAATGTAAATGAACATAACTGTGTAGCTTATTATAACTGTGGACAGTTCTGCTTGCGACACTCTCTCAATTTCATCTTGAATGGAACGTTCACTGTTATAGGCAATGTCTATGAAGCCAGGTCTTTCATTCTTATCCCAATTTTTTATTAAGGCAATAAATCTGAAATGTACAAGGATTCATTTTAAACCCTCACAGGTTACTGAAAAGTGGTCTTGGTAATACGGTATGTGCTGCAAAGTTGATTTACCAATGTTACCAATGTTACCAATGCCCAACACTTCGGTAGCCAAAATTAACATCATTGCAACTGACAATTTGTCGATTTTCACTTTTTTCCACATTTGATATTTTGGATGTGATTTACATGATTTAGTAAACTCAAATTATTATTTTTTTGTTTTATTATAAAAAAATCAATTTTTATCTTATTGTATCTGCAATAACGTACTTACCAACAGATAAAACAAGGTAAAGAATTTTACTGAAATTTAATGCGTGACCTAAAAATTGTAACATACTTTACCTTTCCAAGAACTAACAAATTTACTTAATAAAATTGTACCAAAGCTTACAATGTTGTTTTCCGCTTAAAATTCGGTAACATCGAAACACGGTGGTTTGATTTTATTAGTATTTTGTGAATACGAGTGAATTATATTGTTAGTAAATCAATATTGTAATGTCTTCACGTGGAAGGAAAATTTTGGAGTTGCTACGAAATCTACACGGTAAGTAAGACTTGTTAATTGTTGCATTGGTTCAACCTAACCTCGTTATTTTAACTCAGACAACCTTCTAAGGCACCACTTTGGCGCTCGGAAAAATGAGTATATATATAATTTTTTTTTGGCGCAGCTATTAAAATCATAAAAGTCTTATGCTACATTTTAGATAATATAAAGAATACGTGGTATAAGTGTTATCAAAATCGGTTGAGTAAATTTCCAGATATCTTGAACACAGTTTGAACAAAGTACCCGAGATGCGGCCGTACTTTGCTGCGCTCACTTCAAATTGCTAGAACTCCGAAAATAATTTGAACTTTCAAATGGTTAAACGCCTAAAATATCCTGCAAAGTATATACAATAAATCTAGCCGAAAAGGAAAAATTGATTTTCTGAAAATCTCAAGGTGGTGTAACTAATAAGATTTTGTTGTTCTTCAGATATTTCCGAAGATTCGAACGTTAATAAAAATGATTCCTCGTTATCAGTAATACTGCTACAATATTATATCGTATTTTATTATAATTATTGTTATAAGCAGTCTAAAAAGTTGCAATGTATTGGAACTTACAATATTATTACAACAAATTTCAAAAAGTAAAGTTGTAAAACACTTTATAATCTTATTCGATAAAAATTCTGGGTGCAAAATAATTGTAAGCGAAGTTACAATGGTTGCAAACTTATTTCTATGAACAATGGTAAACGCTGGTAAATCCGTTAAATCAATAATTTTCTCAAAATAAGTTAAACAGTGATGTTATATGAGTTAAAATAAATGAGTATTAATCAATTTCAAACCCAAAAAGAATTATCTCCTCAAGAAAAAGGAAAAGGATGTAGAATCTTTAAAACGCTCTCCTGAAAAATTACGTTTTGCTAGTTACAATGTTGTTCATTGCGGCTACCGACTTATAAGATAAAATGTGGGAAGGAACTCACTTTTGTTCCCATTTTAGGGCTGGTTGTAATGCAGTATCATTGAGACTATTATCCACCAAAAATGTTATGGTTACTCCAATGGCATCTGTGTAGTCTTGTCGACTTGCGCCACCCCAAGCTAGCCCTGGTTCAATTGGACCTCCATAAGGTGCCAAACATTTTACATTGTAAGGAGTCCTACAAACAAAATTCATGACTCAATACCACAATTATTTAATCAAGTAAAGTAGAGCAAGTTTAGAATCTCATGAAATGGTTCGCGGTTCGCGAGATTCTGAAACTACCATAAGCAAGTGAACTCAGTCAAAACCACTTACTTTGAACACTTGATCAATTTGTCCACATAATCTGTCTTAGTATTATTAAATTTGTCTATGTCATTGTCAAACCAGCCGAGGATTGATTGGATGGTGCAAGTTTTTGGTATCGTTGGAGCGGTGAACTCATTGGACATTGGAGAAAAACAGATCTTTTCCAACCCCGCCTTGTCCTCTTGTCCTATCTACATCAAAAGTCACAACACCAACTTCGATTTGTCGAAACTTACCTGCTCGATTTGTTTCTGCAACTTGAAAACTTCCAACAAAAAGTTTTTATTAAACGCCGGCCCCAAAGTGATCGAATCCCCGGCCGATGTGTTGTAGTCAATCTGAAGAAATCAAATCCAGAAACTGAATTTTCTTTTAGCCCAAGTAACACCGTATATGCATAATACATTTCTCTAATATACAGAAAATATTCCAATGTATATATGTATATATGTAACATATTTCACTAATATTTATTACTGCATGTTTAACATTTTATGCACTTGTTCAAGATAGTTACATACTCCTTACATAGTCTAACAAGGCCTATGTTCCTTTAGTGATTAGTACTTTTTGCATTATAAACTTTAAATTTTGAGATATATTTGTTTATATGATATAAATATTTAGAATCACATATACAAATTCTAAACATGTAAGAGATATTTACTAAATATTTAAAACAAGCATTGTAGTGTTGTAGTGGAAGGAAGCGGTAGAAGTGGGGTGAATGCACCTGTGTAAGAATTTTTTGCAAATATGATCACTATTTACAAACACGTGCTGAGAAACAATTGCGATTATATTGTAACTTATCAGTTTGTTAAGAACAATTGCAAAACCAGGTAGGTACCTAAAATTAGTTGCTTTAACATCCTTTTAATATGTTTTTTTAAAATATTTATGAGTTGATGTACATTTCTTGTGAAAATCATTGTTGTGTCCTTGTACAATTCGTTAAATTATAGTGTAATTTCTTTTAGCAAACTTTGGTAAAATAGGGCAATTGCTTTAGCGGTGTCCTACAAAGGGTGGCGTTCCTTGTAAAAATGCCGCCTAACGTTATTTATGACTATATTTTGTTTTCCGTTTCTCTAACGAACTTTAGCACACATGTTTAAAAAATCATTCCATCTGAACCTTTTTCGAGACAAGACCTTTTTTGCTCACGCGTAAACAATCATTCTTTATAGTTGTGGCGGTTCTCCAACGTGGATTAGATACTAGCAGAATTAAGTGTTAACATCTCATTTTACGATCGGTTATCATTAATAATATAGTTTACGTTCGTTCCTGTGATGATCTAAAATATATTTCATCAGGTGCCATTGATAGAGGATCATTTAAAATGCCAAATAATAAAAATGCCCATTCCTGCAGCAAATATCGATTTATACAAAATCAACTAAACCCGCATGAAAATGAAAATAATATTCAAAGTGAAGCGGATTCGGACATAGCAGGCTGTGATTTTAAATACCAAACTCTGGTAAAAGGTATACTTCAGTTATTTTTTTGTAACTGCTTTTTATACTAATATATTTTGCAGGAATCCTCAGATCACCGAGCATCCGGACGAAATTAATAAATAGGTATACTATATAACTACATAATATGTAGCAATTGTATTTCCAAAGATGAAATAAATATTTAAAATGCAATCTAAATCAAATATTTAAAAAACATTCCCAAATAATTTTAGATTAACATTCCCAAGTAATATAACCTAAATATGCCCAAGTAATATTATCTAAACATTCGAAAGCAATATTACCTAAACATTCCCAAATCATATAACCTAAATATTCCCATGGAATATTATCTAAACATTTCCAAGAAACATGTACGAAATATTTAAAATTCTGCCGGTTCTTATATAAACTAAATATATAATTTCTCATATTTGCAAAATATTACTGTGCTGTTTGGGAGGTCACTCACCTTGTCAAGACCGACAGCTCTAAAAAAAATTTGTTCTGTCCTATAAAAAGGACGAAAGTGCTGGTCGTAGTAGTCTTTCTCCATGCGGCTTCTGCTCACAGGGGAAGCCCACAGTTCCACCGGATTCGTGGTGACTTTCATGTAGAGGGCGCCGTACCCCAATCCTGCCACGACCCAAGAAAACAGGAACAGGACGATGACGCTGTGCTTGGCCATTACGATGCCCAACTGGCGAAAACCCTCCTCCATGAAAGTGTTGATCGAATTTCCCAGAACGTTAAACAGACAAGTGGTATTCGAATCGATTAGTCTTCTTTCTGTAACGTAACTTATAGTTACATAATGCAAACACTGAAAGAGAAATTTAAAGTCAAAGAGTGGTTTAGATACGTAGATGACACATTAGTTATTACAGACCATGATAATCCAACAGAAACATTAAATTATTTAAACTCAATACATCAAAAAATAAAATTCACATTAGAAATTGGAGAAAATAACTGTATCAACTTCTTGGACTTAATCATCAAAAAAGAAAATAATTATTTGCATTATAACATTTATCGGAAAAATACCCAGACATATCATGTAATTCGTAACAATTGAAACCACCCACATCAACAAAAAATGACAGCATTCCAACACCTCATATATAGGCTTAATAACTGAATAAACATTACTTCGATAAAGAACTAGAAACTATTAAACAAATTGCCGTCAACAATGGATATAATATCAAAACTATATATAAATTAATCAATAAATTCAAAGTTAACAGAAGTAAATATAAAAACATAAACAAAAACATGGACCAAAGTTTACAAAATGACAATAAGTATAAAGAAGGAAATTGGGTAAAATTCAATTATTACGGACATGAAACAAATAACAAAAATATTCAAAGATCAAAATTTAAAAGTAGCATTAAAAACAAATAATCAATTGCAAAAAATTCTAAAAACCACAACTGAAACAGAAGATATATACAAAAACAACGGGATATACTCATTAAAATGTAATACGTGCAATAAAAAGTATATTGGCCAAACAGGCAGAAGTTTCCACACATGATATAAAGAACACATTAATAAAAACAATACAACGTCTAATTACACGAAACACCTACAACAAGAAAAGCACCAATATGGGCCTATTACAAACACTTTAAAAGTTGAAAAAATCATAAAAAAGGAATAAGAATGAATATTGCAGAAAACTTACAAACATAAACAGCAACAACCGATAATAAATGAACAAACAAGTGTTATTAAAGACGTAATGTTTAAACTGATAAATAAAATAAAATAAAATAACATAAATAGCTAATAAGATAAATAAATAAATTCCAACATATCTGAAAATAGAACCAAATCATAGTCGTCTCAATTTCCTACTGATGGTAGCGAAAACTTGCTTAATATTTTTTAAATAAAATTTAGAAGTTCTTGGAAATAAAAAGAAATGCACACATAATATAATTGACAATAACTCAATCAGTTTTTAAAATGTTTTGAAATGTTTTTAAAATGTTCGTGTTAAAATGTAAATTAAATGTTGTAAATGTAAATGTAGTTTTATAATTGAAAAGTAAAAAATGTGACGAGGGATGAAGAACATTCCAAAAACAGAAAAGAAAAAGAAGAAATGGAATACAAAGGAACAAAATTGACACGTAAGTCATTCATAAGTAACTTATAGTCGTTTCAAGATCTTGCGAACTGAGCCGCGAGATTTTGAATTGGCCGTACCTTCAAGACTGACTTCAGGAAATTTTCTTCTAAATAGCACAATCATCGTCGTGCTGGCCATTCCACAGAGTGTTAATATTATTCCTGCTATAAAAGCGTAACCATTTAAGAATATAATTTGAAAATCTTCTTCCGGGTCGGGGTATTTGTCGACTATGCAGGTCAAAGAGCAATCGATGCAGCTGCAAGCGCTTGAGGAATTCTACAAAATGATGGTGAAACGATTTTCAAAATTGAATTCAGCTTACGTCGTAAGGTTTGCTGCATGGAATCGATGGAGCCTTCAAGATATTCGGCGTGCTGTCATCGAAAAAAATGTAATCTATCAAAAATGGCAGGTACGGATTGAGGCGTCCCAAGAATTCAAACCACCTAAATCATCAGAAATAAAAATAAAATATATATGGTGTACCCTGTGATGTCGATAATGAAAATAAAATTAAAACAAGAACCTTATAATCACAAAAAATTTATATAAAGTAAAAATTTTTGTGATTATGAGGTTCTTGTTTTAATTTTATTTTCAGAAATAACAAAAACAATTTCCTTTGGGTAAATTACCGTTCCGGGGTGCAAAACGTCGAGCCCCAATTGCCGCAAGCCGCGTCCATTACGACCCCCCCTGAGGAAGGCAGCGCCACCTGTTTGCACGAGTCGTAGGTTTCGTACGCGTATTTTTGACTGATGTCTATGGAAATTTCCAAAGTGTAGGCTGAAAACCACCGAATTAATTTTCTTGCCAGATTCAAGCGTCGACGTACGTTCTGGACGGATGTTTCCGACTGGTCCGGAGGTCACATTTTTGAGGAAATCCGTTTGGCGCGGCGAACAGGAAAACTCGCAGATACTTCCGATCAAATTTTTCATGCAGGTTGGACACCGCGCGAAAACCGCCGCCATTTCGTTGCTGTTGGCCATTGTCAAAGCTTGCAAGACGTCGCAGCACACTTCAGGGTCATCTGAAATTGATTACGGTGAGTTTGGCGAAATCGCGTTGTTGAAAGGTACCGGTGTCAGTGAAATAATATGGACAATAGTGTCTCAGTTTTTCTAGTGCTTCTTGCTTTTGTGGATCGCTGTCGTTGAAACGCATCGCTGGTATGTCGGTTATGCAGTTTTGATATCTGCCCATGGCATCTAGATTGCACACCCCGTACATTCGACAGTTCGCTTCAACCTTGTATGAACACATGGCACAAATTAATGTTAATATTAGACATTTTCGCAGAACTGAAATTTAATTTGGATTAATTTTAAGTAATTGGTGAATTATTAAATTCACCTTCCATGATGATTGGTTTCAGTCGAGGTTTAAAGAGGCACTGAAATCTGTCTGATACAATTTTTCCAGTCGGCGATAATGTATCAGTAATTGTATTGTCTGATCTTTAATCTAAAAACAGGTGGATTCAGTTTCTCAATTCGATAATAATTTATAAATTATTTATTAACTTCCTGGCTTCCCTTGTGAAAGTATTTAATATTTACCGAACAATTCATTAATTTAATAACAAGATAATAATTAATAGTAATAAATAAATAATTAAAAAATCAATGCATAATCTAAACTGATTATTTTTTGCCTGTTCTAGAAATTAATTCACGATATAATCGAATGAGTCATTTTGAATATTGTAAGTGTTATTTTGTTGCTTCTCTTTTAAAAACAACACCTGTCGCATGATAGTGCACCTGTGTTAACTTGGAGATAAGTGACAATTTCGTCGAGTGTTTGAAGATTAAAATTTTTAATGCTCAATTTTTTCAATATAAAGTAGAATGATTTTACACAAAAACTACTAATCCCAAATTTTATTAAGTTTGTTAAAAGTTAAAAAAACTATTTGGAAATTTTGCTTGTGCCATTATGAAGACCTCAGCTGCGCTTGCTGACTGTGGTAGGGTAGCGACACCATTTTCAGCCACTTTAAAATAATAGTCAATACGCCAACCAAAACGTGGAAGTATGAAAACATTGACCTTGGTGGCGTTAAATTTTTCTCTTTCCAATTTACATATTTTTATTTGGGAGAGAAAGCCGTTGTTACACATTTAATTCATAAAACAAATTTGAAAATTGTGAAGTCTATTTACAATAAAACACAGCTGAAAGACTTTTAGCTCTGGTTTTGCTCTGTAGATGGCACTTCCCAGTCACCATCAGAATTCAGAATAAAAATCTTTTAATCAGCTTTTTAAAAAGTCAACAATTTTTGTTTGCTGCACCTACATTTTCTCTTATAATTTAATTTATCACAATATGGTATAAATTGAATTGCGCAAAAAACCGTTAATTGGCAATTTTTCCCAATAAAGTATAGACAGACATTGCAAATTTAAAGACCTGGAACAAAGATTCAAATTTATTTAGACCCCACCGCTTTTTATGACCAACCTGTACTAATAAGTTTCGATTCATTTTCGCAAAACCTCCTGCCGTTATCGCCATCTCGCGATTCGACGTTTGTATAATGGAAATGAACGCTTTTTGCAGCTTCAAATCGCCGATTTCGTACCATTTAGCATTGTAAGCCGACAAAGAACCTTTTTCAGCCTGAAATACCGCAAATTAATTAAAAAAAACAGCTTTTTAATTCAAACTCACCTGTGAAGTTAATTCATGTCCAAACCAGCAGTTACACGCCAGTTGGATAGTTAAAAATAGGGGCACCACGATTAATTTCATTGTTTCTTTTGGATATTTTATCTAAAAAAATGCAAAATCTTGATTTTACAAGTTTCGAATTGAAAATCGGTTACCATCATAAAATTGTATAAACAGATCGTGCCCCCTATGGTCAATAATTAGAACAATAGCACATACTCGAAAACGATCGCGACATTGCTGCATGTTCTGCAACATTTTTGTGTTTATTGGCTTTCACGAACTTGTATGGAAAGGTTGTGTAAAATGACATTAATTTTTTATCCTTTTTCCTTCCAAAATACAGGATCGCCAATTACTCAAGAAATACTAGGTGTGCCATTTTACCGACTGTGCTATTTTACACATCTTTCCCCTAATAATCTTACTCTATTAACAGTACATTCTGCTTGATGTATTTTTCTAATATCAGCCTGTCCAAACATTTTCGAGATAGGAGTTCCTGCGTGCCGTTGGACATTGAAATAAAATTAATTTTTTCTTTGACATTTGAGGTTCCCACGAGTTCAAGATTTGAATTGATTATTTGGAATTGGATGATACAAATCATTATTAATGTAACGTAAAGGCAGTCCAAGCCACAAATGGCACAGGCCATCACAGCGTAAACGCTCCACTGCCACATGTAAAGTAATTCGTATATAGGGCTTTCCACTGAAAACGGAAAAAATAAAGGAAGTTTTAAATTTCCGGCAATCAAAGGCAGATCCAAATATTGGGTGGCCGTAACTACCGCACAGATAACAAGAACGTAAATGTACCCTCGATTGAACAAGGCTCTAAAATAAATTTGCTTCTGCACTGCTTTCGTGGCGGTTTTAATTGTTAAAAACTCGAACCAAATGTTTGATATTATCTTCTGGAATCTTTTTTTGTAAACAACCATCGTGAGCACTCTTGCAAACCCCTGCAATCAAGAGCTTTATCCAAAAATTACCAATTGGTGACTTACATGCACCGCCCCCACTGCAATCGGTGCAGACACGAATGTTAACAGCAAATCGTTTATATTTTCGATCAAATACCAAATTGAAAATATTGGTATCACCAAACTGTTCATAATAAGTATGTAACCGATAATTGAAATGACCGTGCGCTGTTCTTCAGGCCAGATCCCCGTCCATTGCAACAGCACTTTTATGATCGCCAAGTTCCATTTGGCTAAATCGTCTTTGATCGCTCGAGAAAATGCTGGAATTTTTCAAACTCGTAATCTAAAAGAAAACTGTTTTATGTAATCGTTACCTGCGCCCTTTACGAACTTCTTGGTCATGTCTTACTCCAATCAAGTCGGTGAAAGAACTGACTTTAATCGCCGCCAGTACCATCGATTAATTTTTTTCTAAATTCACAAACTGAATTCTCGATTAGTTTTCAAACTGAAACCCATAATTTTCCGGAAAATAATTATTCCTTTTATCTCAAATTAAGTTCTGAAAACTAATTTTTTATTGAAATAAAATATTGCGTTTCAGTCGAATTTGTATTTTCCAGGACAGAACTGTGCAGACACTGAAATGTGTCACATTACAAGCACTCAAAATTAATTTGTTCTTAAATAAGAAGTAAGAGAGGTCGGAAGGAATTGGAGAGTGTCTAATTAAGACACATAAATCAGCAAATGAATTGGAAGACAAACAATTTGTTTAATAAAAATATTTAGATGTTTAGGGGAATCCTAGCTGAGATGACATCTTAGCGTTAGATGATACAGTATACTGAGAGGTTACTACAAACGCTTGTTAAATACATCAACTACTGTCAAGGTAAGTAATGCACAGTATTTGTATTATTATGAGACCAAACGATTATACTGTAATAAAAAATTGTATTGGTAATGATTTTACACAAAAACTATTAATCGTAAAATATTGTGTTTCAGTCCGATTTGTATTTTCCAGGGCAGAACTGTGCAGACACTGAAATCTGTCACATCACAAGCACTCAAAATTAATTTCTTCTTGAATAAGAAGTAACAGAGGTTGGAAGGAATTGGAAAGTGTCCAATTAAGACACATAAATCAGCAAATTAATTGCAAGAGAAATAATTTGTTTAATACAAATATTCAGTTGCTTAGGGGAATCCTAGCTGAGATGACATCTTAGCGTTTGATGATACAGTAGACTGAGAGGTTACTATAAACGCTTGTTAAATACATCAACTACTGTAAAGGTAAGTAATGCACAGTATTTGTATTATTATGACACCAAACTGTAGCAAAAAATTGTATTGGTCTGTCTCTATTTCTCTTTTAAAGTAACAATTATTTTATATGACGCTTAGAAGTGATGCTATGGTTAGTTAAATTGAAAAAAAAATTGTTTGGTGTTTTCTTTATTTTATATAAAACAAAAACAAACTTCAGTAACATTGAAAATATTTATATATGTATATATAAAACAAATCGAAACTTATTACAAGCATAACCAGGCAAGTATGGGAACAAACCCGCACTCAAACGACCGTTTCGACATGAACAAATCAAAATACTTACATGTACACTTGGAAAAGGCACTGGCACAGAAAAATTCTTACATAAAAAAACAATACTTCCAACGAACAACAAAAAAGAGCTTCATATTTGAAACAAACATTGTGTATTAATAATTCAAAGAACTAAAAGATAAATTCTTATTGTTTATCTAAAAAACACTGAGGTATCTCCAAGGCTTTAAAATTACTCGATTTTGTTCCCATTATAATCTGCAAGAAAACAACGTCAGAAAGATATAAAACCTGGTCGTTCCCATACCTTATTATCTGTGATCTCCATGGACAACATCATCCCTCCGGGGCCAGTAATCGTTCCCAAGTGACTGTTATTTTTAATATTGTAAATATAAATATTTCCGTTGTAACATCCGGCGAACAGAAGATTGCCGACAATCTGCATACAAACAACCCCCCTCGATTTTGTAGCTTCGTGTTTGAAAATCAACTGTCCGTCCTGCGGGCGAAACTTTTGTATTTTTAACCACCAAAAACCTCAAAAGAAAGTTACCTCGAAAGTGTAAACTAAAATGTCGTGTTGACTGGTTCCGCAGAAAACGAAATTCTTGTGAAAAAGTAACGTGTAGACAGTGGGACTGAACGGGGCCTCCATTATTCTTAAAAGTAATCCCGTGAAAGCGTCCCTTACGCTGACTGGGGCGTTCCTCGTCGCCACAAGCAGCACTCGTCGCGAGCCCTCTTGCGTGGCCTTAAGTACCAGCACATTAAATTCGGAAATTTTCACCTGGTCCTGGAACTTATTTTTCTGCAAAAATTGCCCAATGTTAACCGCACAGCACAACTTGTGACACGATTGGGCGCGTGGGGTACATTTGTAACCTACTTTCAGAATTTATTTGTTTCTTCAACGAAGTTTTTTTAATGCGTTTAAATTTAAGGCTGCGTTATAGTAACAAAAATGGGTACTAACAACTGTTTACAGTCATAAATCATTACTTTTACTCTAAAGTTTTCAATATAAGGAAATTTTAGACTAATTACAGCTTATGGATTTTTTTTACTTTGAATATCTTTATCTCAATCATACTGATTCTGAAAAGGGAAATTTGACGAAATTGGGAGATATTATTTTTATAAAAAATTTTTTTTTTTTTTTTTCTCGAAAACTAAAGCCGACAATTAACATTTAAAACTGTAAATTTCTAGCCTTATACCAGAGTTACATTTGCACCAAATTTCAAATATATAACTTTCAATTAAAGCTCAATTTTAGGGTGGCCACAAGTGATGGGACACCCTGTATTGCACTGAGTTACATTTTCTGTATTACCTAAGTATATTTGTCCAGAGTGATTTTTGAAATTCCCAAAATCGCAATTTTTGTAAGGCTTAAAGAGGGCGAAGTTCATAGAAAATTCCACTAACTTACAGGTACGCTAAAATGGGTGAACGTCTTATAATTTCGAACAGCGGTAATTTCAGCACTATGCTTCATAGTTTTTTTTTTTAGTTGAACAAAAAGGTTCGAAAAAAATATCTAATTCCAGCAAGATATTTGCATACTACCGATAAGCTGTAATTTTTACTTATTCCGAGAACACAACATCGCAAAGGCGGTGTCGGCTGTCATAATATTCTCTCTGAATGGAGAATTAGACTTTTGCGAATACTCGGAATTCAAACAAATATTGTTATTATTTGCTAAATTGTGAGTATAAGCTCAAGAATTATGGCGAACGGAAATAGAAATAAACTAAAAAAGCCAACTTTAAATTTTCGACAGTGACATTGACAGAAATTTCGGCCACCAATTAATATACTTTGAGCGGATTAATTCCGACGCGGTTTTTAAACAATAAATTCAAAGATGGCGGCAAATAAAAACTTGTAAATTGCAAGGGGGCCATGTTGCAGCTATACAGGGTGCAAACATTAATTAATGAGCAGATGAAATAAAGAGTTTGAGCGCGTGGGATACATAAGTAACCCACGCGCCTACTAGACGGTGAATTGTACCTTCAGACTGTGCCTAATGAGAGAACCACGGTCGGAACCGATAAATGCGTAATCCCACGCGAATTCCATGCACTGAATGGGTTCGACCGTTTCAATCGACTGAATGAGTTCTTTCGTTTCAAAGTTGTACAGCCTCAAGAATCCATCCAATGAGCCAGTATTAATAACGATAATTCCGTCTTTATTCGTGATAAACATGGAGGTTATTGCCACCGTGGTAACGTTGAACGTGTGCAAAAGGTCTCCATTGAGCAGATCGAAACAGAAAATGTTGCCACTATCAGAAGCCGCCACCACTGTCGAATTGATGACCTGAGGTTTCAAAATGAAAATTACACGAAAAGAGACTCGAGAAAAACGGTTACCTTAATCACTAAAATTGCTCCTACATGTCCTCTAAAAGCTACTTCGCCGAACTTGTTCCTAGTCCAACTGTTCACTTCGTGAGATTTAATACTATTGGTAAACGTTTTAAAATTAAATAAACTATTTTCATCACTGTCATCGGTCTTAACCTCAAGTTTGTCAATGTTGTCGTTGATATCACCGTCTGCTGCACTAGCACTAAGAGATTCCTCTTGAGATAATTCCTCCACCGGCGGATAATTTTTGAGATTCTCTCTCAAGCGATCCAACTGCTCCAAGTTGTACTTGATCAACGAAACTGAACAATCCGGAATTTTTTTCATCACTGGAAAATTCCGCACAACCGGATCAGGGGTCTCCAATTTCGGTTTCTTCACCACTGAGCAATCCTGCGCTGGAGAAGTCTCCGCGGGAGTTTCCACGACAGGTTTGCTCATTGAGGCAAGTGGAGAAAACTCGCGTTTCCTCTTGTTAAAAAATTCGGCTGCGTTTTCCTCCAACGAGACGCATTCGCTCAAAAAACTGCTCACAATCGGCACAATCGGCACAATCGGCGACGGCGCCTTAGACGGCACCAATCCTCTCCTCCTCTTCCTCTCTCTTCTACTGAGTTTTTGCACTATCGGCGTCGCCTCCAAATTACCAACAGGCGAGACAGACAAATCAGTCACACCCAAATTGGGAGTGTTGGCTAGAAGTTTGTCATCTCCCTGAATCGCGCTGCTCAAACTCGCCGACCTGCTCCTGAGACTGCGCAAGCTCAGGAAATCATCGTTGCTCGCATCGTTGGAAGTCGTGGAGTTCCTCGAGGTGCTCCTGGTCGACGAAGGCTGACCGGGTTTCGAAACGGCGACCATCGTCCGACATCTTCGGTTTCGTTTGTCTTTCCTGGTCGCCATTTCAGTTTCGCCTAAAAAATGAATCGAGACGCTTTCCTCCTCCGTTTTAACGTTGGCGTCGTTGAATTCGCTGTTTTTGGCTTCGGTTTGCTGGGTCGGTGGTTGAGATTCGGGCAGATGTGGCGAATTCGCCGAATTGGACAAGTCTGTTTCTTCTATTGTGTCTAAGGTTCTGGCTTTTTTGGGCGATTTTCGGGCCTTCTTGAGCGGCGAAAAAATTGGCTCCGTTTCCGAGTCGCTCTCGTCGACCAACTGCTGCTGACAATCGAGCAGCACTTGAATTTGCTTCTGAAGCTCTTGGATTTTGTGGAGTGTGTCGTTTCTTTGCAGCACCTTCCGAGCCTTGCGTTTTCTGTATTCTCTTCTGGCCGCATTATCGTAATCGGTTTGCACTTCGCACGACTTCGATTCGAAATTTGTTTGCGTTTCGATGGTTTTTAAGTCGACTGGTTCGGTCTGCATGTAAGATGAGATGACGCTTAAAGACGGTTCGGTCGATGAATGCCCCATATTTCGTTTGCTTTTCGATTTATGACTTGTTGGTTGTTTGCTGGTTGCTGTTTCTGTTGTCGGCTCAACCAAGAAACTTTGTCTAACTTTCGTTTTTTGGCTTGCTGACACTTTTTCTGCTGCTGGTTCAGTCGACAAATGCCCAATATCCTGTTTTCCCTTTGTTTTGTGACTTGATGATTTTTCTGTTGCTGGTTCAGTTGGCAAATGCCCAACATCTTGTTTGCCTTTTGTTTTATGACTTGATGACTGTTTCTCTGTTCCTAATTCAACCGGCAAATGCCCGTAATCTTGTTGGACTTTTGTTTTATGACTTGGTACTACCTTTTCCGTCGTTGGTTCAACTGGCAAATGCCCAAAATCTTGTTGGGCTTTTGTTTTATGACTTGTTACTATTTTTTCCGTCATTGGTTCAGCTGGCAACTGGCCGATATCTTGTTTAACTTTTGTTTTATGACTTGATGACTGTTTTTCTGTTCCTAATTCAGCTGGCAAATGCCCAAAATCTTGTTGGGCTTTTGTTTTATGACTTGGTAATACTTTTTCCGTTGTTGGTTCAACTGGCAAGTGCCCAATATCTTGTTTGCTCTTTGTTTTATGGCTTGATTGTTTTTCTGAAGTTAATTCAGCTGACAAATGTCCAAAATCTTGTTGGGCTTTTGTTTTATGACTTGGTAATACTTTTTCCGTTGTTGGTTCAACTGGCAAGTGCCCAATATCTTGTTTGCCTTTTGGTTTATGGCTTGATGATTGTTTTTCTGTAGCTAATTCATCTGGCAAATGTCCAAAATCTTGTTGGGCTTTTGTTTTATGACTTGGCAATACTTTTTCCGTCGTTGGTTCAGCTGGCAAATGCCCAACATCTTGTTTACCTTTTGTTTTATGACTTGATTTTTCTGTTGATAGTTCAGTTGGCAAATGCCCGATATCTTGTTTGCCTTTTGTTTTATGACTTGATAGTTTTTTTGTTGGTAGTTCAGCTGACAAATGTCCAAAATCTTGTTTGACTTTTGTTTTCTGACTTGCAGGCCCTTTTTCTTTCACTGGTTCAACTGACAAATGCCCAAAATCTGATTTGACTTTTGTTTTAATTACTTTTTCTGGCGCTGGTTCAGTTGGTGAATGACCAATATCTTGTATAACTTTTGTTTTATGGCTTGGTGGTACTTTTTCTGCTGTTGATTCGGTTGATAAAGGTCCAACGTCATGTTTGACTTTAGTTTTTTGGCTTGATGATTGCTTGGTGCTTACTTTTTCTGCTAGTTCAGTAACTTTTTCTGCCGCTGGTTCAGTCAAATGCCCACTATCTTCTTTCCCTTTTGTTTTATGACTTGGCGATTGCTTGGTAATTACTTTTTCTGTCGTTGGTTCAGTTGGTGAATGCCCAATATCTTGTATAACTTTTGTTTTATGACTTGGTGATACTTTATCAGTTGTTGGTTCGGTTGATAAAGGCCCAACATCATGTTTGACTTTCGTTTTGTGGCTTGATGATTGCTTGGTGCTTACTTTTTCTGTCAGTTCAGTCGGCGGTGATTGTTTTCTGGCAATTTTTTCTGTTGCTGGTTCAGTCAACAAATGCCCAATATCTTCTTTTCTTGTTTTATGACTTGGTGATTGCTTGCTGATTACTTTATCTGTTGTAGATTCAGTCGATGAAGACACACTATCTTCCTTGACTTTTGTTTTGTGACTTGGTGATTGCTTGGGAGTTACTTTTTCCATTAGCAAGGAAGATGCTGATTCACTCGAACACTCACCATCTTCCCTGATTTTTGTTTTATGACTCGGTGATGGCTTGCCGGCTACCTCTTCAGCCTTTTTTTGACTCACACTTAGTTTGCCACTATCAGTTTTATTTCTTTTTGCTGGACTATGTTTCGATTTGGAGATGCTTTCCTTTGGCTTCGCCACTTGAGATTTAACTACCTGTTTCTGATTCGACGGTTCGACCCTTTTAGGCAAAATAATTTCGGGATCAAAAAGAGGCCTTTGAAAAAACTCCGGCTTGTCTTTATATTTTTTCACCGGTTCTTTCAATTTCTTTCTATCTGATTCTTTCGATTTAGGCTGATCTTTCGTGCCACCTTTGGTTTTGAGATTGTTTGGTTGATTTTCCACTTTCGGGGGAGATTTCTTTGCTGGCTCTTTTGATGGCATGAACTCTTTGATTTCGTCAAAAACTTTGCCCAATTTATTTGAATTCACACTGATTTTAAAATTGCTTTCTTTTGATTGAGATTCAGGTGAGATTACAGCATCCGAATCAATTTCATCAAAGTCCAGAACTTCCTCCTCCACTTCATAAACAGAACTGTTACGGATTACTTCTGCCACAAAATCTGATTTGTCACTTTTTGATTGAAAATGAGATTCATTTAGTTCTTTTTCTTGGGTATTTGAGCCTTTATGAGCTGGCTTTGATTTGGGGGCTTGTTCCGGACATTGACTTCGTGCTCTTCTTCTTCGGGAAGTTTCATGTTTCCATTCAGGCTCCACACTTTTGCTCCTTTGATATCTGACCCTATCATCTACATCAAATTTTGGTCGGCTAGTTAATGAAGTAGATTCACCCTCCAAGGGTTTGCCCAACATTTCTAGAAGGGACTTCTCAGTTACTGTCTTTTTATTCACTTCTTTATTTTCCTCAATTCGTGCCTTTTTACTCGCTGGATAATCATTACCAATTTTATGGCTTACATAGTCACAAATTGGAACCGGTTTTATTTGAGGCAACTCTTTCATATTGCCCTCAAAACCCTGGCAAAGTTCTGCATAGGTTGTATCAACTTTGGTCGGTGTTGATGTGCTGAAATTATTTCCTAGCAGTTCAAGAGCTTGATTGGTTTGAGGCTTCTTAATCGGTGACCAGACCAAAATCGGTTTTTTTGACTTACCACCTTTGTTGAGCTGTTTTCGCTTCCTCTTCTCTCTGAAGCGTACAGTGTGCTCGTTTGCACCATCTTGCTGAGACTGGTTATTCCTCAAGACGGCCATATCTTTGGCGAAATTGTCGCACTGAAATTTTATGTAATCCGAATTGCAAAAATTGTACACATTCGATTGAGAGCCCGCCCCGGATTCTTCGAGATATTGGGGGGAAAACAAATTTTCTGTGCTGTTTAATGGAACAGTTTCAGGCTTATTAAGTTCCGTGTTCGAAGTGAGAAGAGAGGCTTTTTCTTCAATGTTACCAGCACCGGAAGTTAATTCTGGGGGAACCCTAAACACATTGGAAACTGTTTGTTTGGGAATTGGAATCGCGTCCGGTGCAGTAGCACCTAAATTAAATAAGTGGGAGTTATTTGCATCCGTTTCGCTACTGTTACCAAGTAAAGCTTTCAGTTCCGGACTTATGTAATCACAAGGTTCAAAATCCATCTCAAGGATGCTCTGCAGTCTCTCGATCACTTCTTTTGGAAGATCGTTGATATTGATTCCAATGTCTGGAATTATGGAATTAATTACGTCGTTGGTCTCGGCCGGCTCGTTGCTGGAGCACATGTCCCTCAAAGCGCGCGAGAGCTCCATCCTCTTCTGCCTCTGAATCTGGTGGATGGCAACGTCGTACGAGGGCCCGGCTGTGTTGATTAAATTAACCTTCTTGCTGTGGCTCAGCTTGGAAATGTGTTGAATAATTTTTTCGTGGATTTCCTTGACATCGTAGTGTTGGGAAGAACTGCGAGATCTCCTGCGCCGATGACAGGCGCTTCCTTTGGCTGAGGAACTGCTCGAAATTTTATTGGTAACACAAGGAATATTGTCGTTTAATTCGACACTGTTCACATCAAAGTTTTCCGCCCTAATCTCCCCGATGTCACTATCGTTATTTAACTGTCTTTTAATGGTGGCACTCTGTTCTTGAATCTTCCTGTTTGTGTGCTCTTCCGACCCCGGCAAGGGCGATGGGGACCGATGGTACGTCTGAGGTGATGCCGGATAGGAGTCCAACAGCGGCGGTAATTTTCTAGCATTGGGCAACTGATGGAAGGGTAACTGATATGGTGGACACATATTAAACCAATTTGGAGGCGGTCCTTGGTAGTAACCATCACTCTGATTGTTGTAACCATCGTTCTGATTGTTGTACCATCGATAATTTTGCTGGTAGGGTTGTGGCCTGGAAACTTAGAATGTACTGCAGGCTCGACATTAAAACCACTTACGCAAAGTACTGATTTTGAGGTCGTGGCTGATTATTGTGTTCTCTTCTCGGTGGTCGGCCCCTGTATCGCACTCTGGATCGTCCACGCGAATTGTAATTCATGTTATCGATTTCACACAAAAAATTCCTATAAGAATGGACAAATTTTCAGGTTATAAAATTATAAATCTCGTCAAAGGTATCAAATGTTAACAAAAAGGTCACTTACCGCAATCTCTTTATTTAGTTAAAATTATCAACGGTAATAAACTTGCAGAATGATAAATTCAGTGGTTTTCTGCCTCAGCACAATTATTATTATTGTGATGCCACAAAGTTGGTGCGCCTGAACGATTTAAATTTCTTATCTTTTAAACTGTTACGAACGATTCGAAGAAATTGGAAAACTTTTAATTATTAATTACTAATTGAAATTAAAAGTAAATTCCGAATTATTATTTGCGAATTTTAACTTGATTAGAATTTTTACGATTGGCTAACCTGGCCGCAAGTCAAATTTGAACCAATTGTTAGAATTCGGTTCCAAAATGTCCTCATTTTTTCCTAATCAAACTTTGAATGCCAATTTCCTTGGCTCCGAAAGCCAAACAAATCGCACGGTCGCCGAGGATGGGATTCAACAGGTAAAATATTAATTACGTATTAATTTTGTGTGTTGAGTCTGTTTTATCAAAACCAGGACGATGGAGACCCTCAAATTGAATATGAAGAGCCCCTCCAAGCTCTCCTGAACAGAATTCTAGAAATGAAGGAATCCCAGGTGAAATTTTCACAATTCCTCGACTCCCTACTTTGAAATTTGTTCTAGAAACGAGCCAACGATAACCTATTGCGTAAAGAGGGGGTACTTGCAAGCGCCAAGAATGAATGCCTGAAAGTGGAGGAAGAAAAAGAGGCTTTGGTGGCCGAGAATACAGATCTGTTGGCTAAACTGAACTACAATAAAGAACAGAACGGAAAGAATGAGAAGAAAATTTTGGAATTGCGGCGACAGGTTCAAGTTGTTGTGAATTACTGTGAGAAAATTGAGAGCAGCATGGAGCTGAGTGATGGTAAATTTCGGCACCTGAAAAGTGTTCTGGAAACTGTCGGTGATGTTACGAAAGCGCCGAGTTGTGTTGAACTTTCTCGCACGGTGAATTTAAAGAGTGAAGAATTGAACATTTTGTGCGCTCGATTTGAACATGAGACGAAGGTTCAAGACGAAGAAATTCTACAGTTAAGAGGGCAACATTCGGAAAGGCAGCTGGAACTTAAAAGAGTCCAAGAAGAGATGGAAAATTTAGACAAAAAGGAACGAGAATTGGAAGGGAGGTTTAATTTGGTAGGTACAAAAATAGAAGAGATGTTTAATCTGAAGGAATCGTTAGCAACTCGACTCGGTGAAAAGAGGCAGGAAATTGCTGAAGTTAAAGCCAACATGGACAAAAATAAAGCCACTTGTGCTGAAATCGATAGAATTAAGGCCGAAATGCTGGATGGAGATAACAGGTGAGTTTTCACTTCTTACTTAATTAATTAATGCTTTACTGGTCACAAAGCACAAAGCAGGTGATAAGAGATGTATGTGAAACTACAGACCGATATCTCTAATATCTAACATTGCAAAAATATTTTAAAGGATAATTTTCAGTAGGCTGGAAAATAATATTATATCTGATAGACAATTTAGTTTTGTAAGGAAAAAAGGTACAACAGACTGATTAAACTACAGTAAAACTCCCGTAGAGCAACCACTCGTGGTTCCCTTAAAAAATGCACAATAATTGAGATAATGAATTTATTCCACTCACTTAATTTGACTTATAATTTTCAGTTTAGATTTTAAGTGTTTTGCGCCATTTTAAGTGTACAGGTAATTGCATTTGCCTTTAAGGGATGCCGTTTTGAGGCATCATAAATGGTTTAAATAAATAAATAAATAAATTTCAGAAACCAGCAGATTGAAGAATCGATTGTGGAGTTTGAAATCAAATCAAAATCTGTAAATGAAAATTGTGCAACTTTATCCAGTGACATTGAAAAATATGAATTAAGTATTAAAGAAAATCGAGATCAACTGGCGCAGTTAGCTGCCCAAGAATCACTTCTCCAAGAAACGTTAAATAAAATGCAAAATGATTCAAATTTGGAACAGAAACAATTTGAAGAAAAGAAACATCTCTACTCAAAACAGTCCGAACTTAACGAGCAGTTTCAGGAGGTATTAACTAAAGTCGGAAGGTTGAAACAATTCTTATTAATTTATTTTGCAGAAATTCAACCAGGCCACCCAAGAATATGACACAACTGTGGCGGCTTGCAACGAAAAGCAGAAGATATTGGATTATTACACAGAAAAGGAGAAAAACCTGCTGCAAGATTTGATGAAAGTTGAACAAATGATCGAAACTGATCGAAATGAAATTTTAAAGAGACAGCAGCAGATCTCAAACGCACAAGAAACAATTATAACAAATGAGCAACAATTAGGCGACAGTGACCCTGAACATCAAGCAGCAATCGATCAAATCAATCGAGAAATCAAGACAATCGAAATCGAATTGATTGAGAAACAAACCTCGATGACCGAGGAAGAAAAAATTCGCATAACAAAAATTAAATCGGATTTTGAGCTAGTTGCCAAGAGCGACGAAGCAGAGATTCAGAATTTGAAAGATCAAATACTGGAGCTAATGACCGAACATACTGAAAAACAAAATAGTTTGAAGGAACTCACCAATACTTTGAAAAAGATCAAGGAAGACTGTAAAAACTTGGCTGCGCTTTCCGAAGGGGAAAAAATTCCCGTTTCGAAAGTGTCGCTACCGGGATGGAGTTCTCAGCCCCCTATTTGGGAGCAAGCGGCGGAGACGTCTCAACCCCGATTGATTCCAATTCCGAGGAAGCGGCGCGCTTTCGATGAATTCAGCGACAGCAGCTATGAAGGGACTGTGTTGACCCATGCGGATCTTTTGAGGATGGTGAAGGTTTGTTTTTGTTGGATTTTAAATTTATTTCTAGGAATTTATTTTCAGGCGCGGAAAGAACGACAAGCGAGAAAGATAACAAAGAAATAACTTTTTGTTTATTATAAAGGGTGATTCCTAAAACGCCGCCAGTTGTAACTTTGTTATTTATTGTCCGATTTTAACAAACAAAAAATTAAAATTAGTCATTCTGATTTTTTTTTTAACATTAACATTGTTTTTCTTAAAAAAATTTTTTAATTTATTCTGTTAGAGGATTATTTTCTATATTCAATGACATCTTACAAGTTAATACTGATTCAATAATCCAAATTAATAATTTTTTTCTGAAGTCATACAATAAATAACAGAGTTACAGTTTGCGGCGTTTTTATGAATTATTAATTAATTGTAGAAATTTGCTGTTTCATTGTGTTAGAGAAGTTCATGTTGTTAAGTTATATTTTCGTTAGAGAAGTTTGTGAAAATGAATTTAAATCTTTATTTACCTTAAATTCACAAAGCTCTATTTTGTTACTTACAAAAGCTGATTGCAAATTGCATATTGAAATACAAATTCTATACAAAATATATACATAAATATACTTAATAACAAAACTATTTTATTTTAATACTTTAATAGGATATAAAAATCTCTAAGTAAACATTAATGTGTGAAATACTCAAGGGCAAATAGGTACAGTAATTACTTTCAAAATATATTTCAGCCTCTAAAGATTCTCTGCTTGTAACTATTTAGGCACTTTAAAGGCACTCTATTGTCTATTCATTAATAATATTGTAACTATGCGTAAGTACTGTGATTTACTTCCTATACCTTTTACATTAAACAGAACAATTGTACAGATTTGCAATTTCCTTTTTATTTACACCTATTTACAAGATATTTATCGATAAAGTCAACTATAGTGCGTTTTTTAATTCCAGAAACGATTACAAAACAGAAAAAATATTTTTTTTACTTTATGTTGATAGTAATGGCATTTCACATCTAGCACAAAACTTTATCTTCAATATTCAGTAACAATTAAGTGATTCTGTTAAAATTCCATAGGTATTAAGTACTGATTACTATCAACATAAAGTAAAAAAAATATTTTTTCAGCTTTCGAACAGTTTCTGGAATTAAAAAACAGCGTAGCATCATCCAAACGAAATAATTTTTTTTTCAAAACTCTGAAAGATTGTGAACTGTACTTAAATGACGCCTTACATTTAAAAAGAACAGAATGTTAAAGTCAGGAACAATAAATACAAAATGGTACAAAACAAAAATTATTTACACAATATGAAGACGAGCACTAATTACGAAAAAATTTAAATAAAAATTAAAAATTTAAATAAAATCTCTAACAATCTTCAAGCTATATTAATTTAAAAAACAAACAGATCATTTATTAAATAATAATATCACACTATTGGGCCTGACTCACGTCGTTAAGTTTCCATCATAAATATCTCGGTTAAGTCAAAAAAATGAAACTTAATGGCGCGACCAGGCCGTTCAGAAAAGTCACATTAGTTCTCTTCACTAGGGTGTTCCTACAATCACGAGATCATAGTCATTTTTCTTATCACTTTAAAATTTAGTCTCTTAAAATACAGCGAGGGGCCCTCATTCAACAAATGGTGCGAAACAAAAGGCAGGCAAACACATCAAATGGGTCATTTTATTAATTTCAATAAATTACATCTGCAATTAGGAACCAAGAATAGGAACAGACAATGAAAACTGAGGCAGAGCTTCCAAGTTGGCCCGTTTGTATGAGGCGCCGTTTCAGCCACAACGTGGAATTTGCTTTTATGCGTGGAAACTCTTTTAATACAACGGTTTCGGTCCCAATGAAAGAGTGCCCAGAAAGAAAACAGTTGCTGTTCAACATAAAAGAGTACAAAAAATTTTGTTTGTCCCGAAATAAAAGAATCCGCAGAAATTAAAGAGTACAAAGCACAATTTGTGTCCAAAATAAAAGAGTCTGCAGAAAAAAAGAGTACAAAAAACTTTCTTTCTGCCCGAATTTGAAGAATCCGCAGAAATTAAAGAGTACAAAACAAAGTTTCTGTTCAAAATAAAAGAGTCCGCAGAAAAAAGAGAACAAAAAACTTTCTTTCTGTCCGAAATAAAAGGGTAGAAAACAAAGTTTCTGTCCAAAATAAAAGAGTCCGCAGAAAAAAGAGTGCAGAGTTCCTTTGATAATAAGAAACTAACGTCTGTTGTATACGGCCTGTCACTTTGTGGTAGTTCAGTAGGCATATTTCCATATTAATAGAGGCAGCACTTAACGAAGTGACTTAACGCGTGTTAGTCGGTTATGCTGCGTTGATCAACAAAATTTCAAAATTTCTCAAAATTGCTTATAAAGGTTTTAATATTTTTAGATTAAAAAAATTGAAAAAAGAAGATCTAAGAAACGAAAAGCTCAGAAAATCAATGAAAAATGGCATAAATGAGCATCAGCAATACACAGCCAAATTGAGAATTTTTTGGCGGGCGACCATTAACGTTGGAGGACCTTGTACATATTTACATTGTAACTGCTGAAATAATCGTGAAATAAAGTTTACTAGTTCTTCAATTAATCCAATAGCCAGTTTGTTGTAATACAACGTAGCAAAAAAAAATTACAATTCACTGATTATTACTTATCAGTGCAAACTTTTCCAATTTGATTGAAAAATATAAATTTGTAGGTAATTTTCATACTATTCTGTTACCAATAAAAGTCAAAATGATTAATAAAGTAAACTAAATATTGATATAAAAAATAAAATTATTTATTTATTTTTTATCAACATCTACGTTAAAATAATTTCCAGGCGAGTAAATAAAATGCCTACAAATGGAGAGTTGACTGTTCCATTACTCGCAGTTTCAATTAAATTCATAAATTTTCAATATACAAAATCAAAATCCGGTAAAATAATCTATGGTCCCATTTTACAAAAAACAAATTTTTTGCAATTTTGCAGTTATTAAAGAAACTGTATTGTAATATTTTATTTGTGCCGACTCTTTTCTTCACGGGACTCTTTCATTTTGGACAGAAACTTTGTTTTGTACTCTTTTATTTTGGACAGAAACTTTGTTTCCTATTCTTTTATTTTGGACTTACACTTTGTTTTGTACTCATTTATTTTGAACAGAAACTTTGTTTTGCACTATTATATTCGCGTCGACTCTTTAATTTTGAACAGAACTTCTTTTACAAACGGCGCCTGATACGTTTGTGTTGGTTTAGCGTCATAAATAAATTTAAAAAATTTAATAAATACATCACAAACTCGCCGAAAGGAAAACCCCCAAGTAAAATTAAAATGGAGAATCTGTATATTACACTGGCCCCGTTCAAACGAGAACTGTCAACACGTCTGCGCCACTCGTATTCTGCTGCGAAGTCCGTTGCTTGTTCACATTAATAACACTTTTACTAAAGTCTTTGTGCCCCATGGAGTCGTCGAAGGCCGCCGTGTTCTTTCGAACGTCGGGGTTTTGGGCTTTATACAACATAATTTGACTATTTCGATGAGTAGGCTTCAAGCCTTCGTTCAACTTCAAACTCTCCTGCAGTTTGAGAGTGTTATCGGAGCTGGTGCCGGGCAGAACGTGCATGGTTTTCCTGGTGCCCGGGCAGTCCGCCTCCGAAATCATTTCGAGCATCTCGCTCGAATTCTCGTGCGGAAGGAGAGTCGATAGTGGCCTGACGACGCTGACTTTCGGTATGTCGAGCCCGCAAGCGTTGGCGCTGTTTATGCTCCCCACGCTGCCGATGTCGTCTTTGAGGGGATTCGCGTACCTTCTGAGGTTCTCCTCGTTTTGCAAATTGTTGGATTTTTCGTCTTCGTGGTTGCGGTGGCAGGTGTCGGTCGACGGTGACAGATTCATTCCACTTAGGCCGAGGTTGCGGCGACGCTGCCGCAAATATAGAAGCCCGACCACGATTGCTGCACACAGACCGATAACAACGAAACAGATCAGTGCTATCAGGTATTTGTTGCTGGGTTGCTCTTCGGAAACCAGTGCTGTCTCAACTTTCACTTCCACAATTGAAGTCAGGGCCAGCAAGGAAGTTTGCTTTCTGGATATTGCCTCCCCTAGTATCCGAATTCCCTCCAGAACGCCTTCAGTTCCGGACTAAAATATACAAGATAATTGTCAATACAGCATTATTATTGTGTTTCAACTTGATTGCATAATATTTCACCAAAAACAAGCAAGATGGGACACCTGTATAGTTTGTTATGATGCTATAATTTCAGAAACGGTTAGACTGTAAAAGAATTTTTTTCTTTACTTTATGTTGATAGTAATGGCATTTTACGTTGTCAGTTTAAAGTTATATCAGTAATGAAGCTTAGAAAATATAGCACAAAACGGTTCTGTCAAAAGAAGCAATATTTTACAAAGAAATTTCAATAACAACAGCCTGTATAGAATATGGTATTAACCAACTACCAATATAACGTAAAAAAAAATTTCACAGCTTTCCAACCGTTTCTGGAATTAAACTACACACTATATCAATTTATGAATCAAAGAAAAATAATAATGAAAGATAACCCTAGTAGCACACAATATTTACTTAATATTTATAAAATTTTAAAAAATATTGGAATGTTTTCGGATATTTTTAATATTTTTAAAATATTTTTGAAATATACTTAAAAAATATTTATTTCTGTGCATTCAAGAAATAGTAGATTTATATCAAGAAAAAAATATTTATTTTTCTATATTCAAAAAATATTAGATTTACATAAAGAAAAAAAATTATTTTTGTGCATTCAAGAAATATTAGATTAATTTTATTTAAATTAGGTTTCCCTTGTTATGTAAAATTGTTTACTTACAAATTCGTTTCTTTTTTTTTATTATAATTATTGTGTTGACTTTTTAAAAAATGTGATTTTTAAAATGTAATTGTGTATTTGACGTTGTTTTAAAGAGTGTGTTTTTTAAAATGTTGTGATTTGTAAAAAAAAGTGAAAAAATAATTTTAAAATATTGTTATGGAAAAAAAAAGGAAACGAATTTGTAAGTAAATATTAGATTTATGTCAAGGCAAAATATTTGTTTCTGCATATTCATAAAATATTAGGTTCACATATAAGAAAAAAATCTTTTTGTTCAACGAATATTACATTTTGTATAGAAAAGAAAAAAATCAAAAAATAAAAATCTGAAATAATATTTCTTTAATCTTTTTAATAAATATTTTTAAATGTTTTTTGGAAATATTTCTAAAATATTAACAAACGTCATAAAAATATTTTTTAAACATGCAAGGAAAACATTTAACAAATATTTCTTTGCTACTAGCGACTAACTTAGAGAACTCAAAAGAAGAAGAATGCAGTTGGACAAAATTCTCACCAGAGTCACTTCAACAGTGTCATTGTACTCCGTCTTCAAATCGCAGAGAAGCACCAGCTCATTTTGCAAATTGTTCGCTGCTTCATGGTTCGCCAGCAGCCTTCTCAGATTTCCGCACAACCCTTCGACCGTCACTCCATGGGGCAGTTTGGCCCTGTCGAGCAACAACGTCAGTCTTGCGCACTTGTTGCTCAACACCGCTTGGTTTGGCCAACATGTGCTTGGACTGGGTACCGAAGGCGGTTTGACCCGCCTTCCGCTTTCCAAGTCTCGGCATTCACCATAAGGAAGACATGGTGGCGTCAGGCAGGACTCGGTGGACGATGGAACACACACTTGATTGGTGGTGCAGATGGTGTTTGGGACGTTCGGGTTCCTGCAATTGCCAAGGCCGCACCAAATTTTGGTGCATTTAACCATTCCGTTTGTGCAAATGCAGGTGTTGCATTCCTGGGGCCAAGTGGCGTTGTTGTCTAAATTGTGGCCTTGCCAGACGCAGCTGCCTGGTAGAGGAAGGTATGAAATGTCATCCACTGTTGATAGAAAAAAATTGATTGGAAGAAGAAGATTTAGGTTCGTTGTGACTTACATTCGCACTGTTTTCCACGACGTCCAGGGGGGCAAATGCATTGGTATTCGCCGATGCCGTCGATGCAAGTGCCTCCGTACACGCAAGGACTGGATGCGCATTCGTTGACGTTTATTCTGCAGTCAGGACCTGTGAACCCATTGGCGCACTCGCAGAGGAACCAGTTGATCCCATCGACGCACTTTCCTCCGTTGTAACAGGGTTGGGGAATGCAGTCATCGACGTCTTCTTGGCAATGGTTGCCTTGGAACCCATCGCGGCAGATGCATTGGTAGTAGTCGCCGGTGTTCACGCAGGTTCCGCCATTTTGGCAAGGGTTCGATCGGCATGCAGAATGCTTCGGAATGTGGCAAGTGGTTCCCTCCCAGTCTGGAGGACATCTGCAGATGAAGGTGTTGCCCAAATCTTGGCAGGTGCCGCCATTTTTGCAGGTGGACCGGTCGCAGTGGCTGTCCCTCAGGGTGCAGGTTTTTCCCTTCCAGCCGTCCCTGCACTTGCACTCGAAGTCGGCGACCTTGTCGGCGCAGCTGCCGTTGTTGTGGCAAGGATCTGGGTTGCATTCGTCCGTGTCTGAATCAAAATGGTTCACTTTGACATAAAGATTTTTTTTCTTCGAATAATCGACTTACTCATGTTGCAGAGGGCTCCTTCCCATCCTTCCTTGCAGATGCACTGGAAGGCGTTCACCTTGTCGACGCAGGTGCCGCCGTTTTCGCAAGGGTTCACCTTGCAGTCGTTGATGTCTGCAACGAAAATGAATAGAAATAAATTTTATGGGTTCGCAAATGAACGTACTTTCATGGCAGTATTTCCCGGTGTATCCCGGCTGGCAAGAACAGTGGTAGCCGCCCCCGGGCTGGCCCAAGCAATGCCCGTGCTCGCCGCACATGCTGGGAGATGAAGCTCGGTTATTCCCGATCGACCCCAAAATGCAGTTATCTATTCCTATAAAAAATCGGTTTTGTTTCTAATGCGCCAAAAATAACTGAATGCACCACGTATATCAAGAGCAGGGCAAAACTACTATTCGATAAAGGAAACTGTAATTTCTTCGAAAAAATTAGTTGCAAAGTGAATCTCATGAAAGTTGTGGATCTTATCAAACCCTAAAAATTTTATTGGGATGTTTTTTGTACAGGGTGTTCCATCACTTGTGGCCACCCCAATTTATTTTTTTAAATTTTGTGGTATAAGACTAGAAACTTCCAGTTGTAAATGTAATTGTCGGTGTTAGTTTTCGAGAAAAAAAATAAAAACTGATTTTTCTATAAAAATAATGTCTCCCAATTTAAATTCATTTAACTCAAGTTTCCCTTGTTATGTATAATTGTTTTAGTTACTTACAATAGTTTCCTTATTCCATAACAACATTTTAAAAATTTTCCACTTATTACAAATGTTGTTATGGAATAAGGAAACTATTGTAAGTAACTAAAACTAAAAATGTCATTTTGAAAACCTAGAACAATGAAAAAGCTTTTGAAATAAGTTACTTTATGCTGAAATATAAAAACTACTCAACCATGATAATAAATTAGCATCCGTTAAAAGAAAAAAAAAAACATCGTGGTGTTTGACTCTCTTTTTAAAATGTGTTTTTTAAAATGTTTAATGTGTGTAATTGACAATGTTTTTAAAAAATGTGTTTTAAAATGTTTGTGTGTGATAAATTTGTAATAAGTGGAAAATTTTAAAAATGTTGTTATGGAATAAGGAAACTATTGTAAGTAACTAAATCTCCCAATTTCGTCAAATTTCACTTTTCAGGATAAATATGATTGAGACAAAGATATCCAAAGTAACAAAAAATTCCAATAGCTGTAATTAGTCTAAAATTCCTTTATATTATAATCTTAAGAATAAAATCGCATTTTAACTTTGCGGGTAGTACTAACGACTGTTTCCAGCCATAAATCATTGCTTTTACACTTAAGATTCCAATATAAGGGAATTTTAGACTAATTACAGCTTTAGAATTATTTTTTTATTTTGGATGTCTTTGTCTCAATTATAATGATCTTGAAAAGTGAAATTTGACGAAATTGGGAGATGCTATTTTTATAAAAAAATCACTTTTAATTGTTTTTTCGGAAACTAATAGCGGAAATTAACATTTAAAACTGGAAATTTCTAGCCTTATACAACAGGCATTCAATTAAACTTCAATTTTGGAGTTGGCCACAAGTTATAGGACACCCTGTATATATTAAGGTCTGTTTCA
This sequence comes from Dascillus cervinus, assembly GCA_949768715.1. NCBI lineage: Eukaryota > Metazoa > Arthropoda > Insecta > Coleoptera > Dascillidae > Dascillus > Dascillus cervinus. The sequence continues at coordinate 2,241,660 of OX458318.1, read as the reverse complement.
GTTACGATTTATTTCACGTTTCTTCTGCGGTTTTGTTTATCGACCGATTGAGGTAAAACTAATCAAAAATCATAATCAATACGCCAACCAAAACGTGGAAGTGCAAAAACATTTTTTTCTCCAAACGTCATAAAAGTGGCATTTAAATGACAGAATGTTGCTAGTAGAAGTTTCATTTATATGCTTAAGCAGATAAAGTACTTTATATGCTTAAGCATATAAAGTCCATGTTACTTGATTGAATAAACGAATACATTTTTTTCCAAACACCATGTAATGAATTTCTTGAACGCTGCTTCATAAACACCGCTTGACTTTGTAGGAAGAAGATTTTCAATCTCGGCTCTTGCTATTTCGGCTATTTCAGGTGGAGTTAATTGAATTTCGTCTGAATTAGACATTGCCACAAAATTGACTGACTTTTCTCAAACAATAATTTGTTGTTTGGCGGTTGCTACGGTAATATCTAGAAAGTGTCTATCAGGCAATGCTATTTTTGTACAAGTGTAATGTTTCCCGAAATAACCTTGTTAATTAGATGCTTATTTTTGTATTATAATTTTACGTTTGGAGAAAAAATAACATATATTATTCGGAGTATAAGCGCTTTATGTGCTTCGGCTGATTTGGCTGCCTCACTACGATCGGCAGTCAACCTATCAGCCACAGCACATAAAGCTTTGCTTATACTCCTAATAATATAAATAACTATTCTCTTTTTAGGAGCGCGTTGTTGCTACCGATTCATCATCATCATCATTTCTCTCTGCCACTAGATGGCACTAAATCTTTTGTCTTTCCAATTTACATATTTTCATTTGTGAGGCAAAACCGTCGTTGCAGCGTGTAATTTTTCTAGTAACAAAACTATTATGAAACAAATTGTGAAATCTATTCGACCACCGTTACAGTTTTCTAAAATAAAACACAGCTGAAAGATTTTTAGCTCGCGTTTCGCTTTGTAGATGGCACTTCCCAGTTACCGAAAACTCTACGAAGGGCCACCGTTCACCTGACACCATCAGAATTCAAATTGAAAATTTAATTCGTTTTTTAAAAAAGTCAACAAACTGTTAGGCTGTACTTGTTGTTCAAACGTTGTTTTCAGACTGGTTCCTTAATGTTTAGTCAGTTTTTGACCAAATTCATGCATGATTTATCAACTTTCGGCTTTTGGTCGATTTAATTTTTTTATTTAAAAACCGGCAGTTCAAATGTTAGAAAAAAAAACTGCCAATTCAATTGCAATTAAAATAATTCTAGAAAATTTTAAAAAATCGGTTGAATATAAAAAATAAAATGATGCAAAAAACAGTTTAACAATGTTGAATGTAACAAAAATGAATTGTTCTTCTGATTTTTTGCTGCGAGTGCAAAAGCATGAATAAATTTATAAAAAAGGGCCTGTGTAACAGTGAACATTCAACTGACCAGTCCGGCTCCATTTCCAACCCAGCGGGGTCCCCGAGACCCCCTGGAGACATCCCCACCACGCTCTTCGTACTATGAAATTACCTGTCAACCAGTACGTCACCCAAAGATTCATGCACAATATTAATAGCGTTCAGCTTCACTAAACTTCGGAAAGAAGCGGCGATGCACTAAATCAACTTTCGTTATTTATAGATCATTTTCAATTTCGGAAAAATTTGATATTTATATGCGACTGTCGGTGGTCGGTATGCGAGAAAAATCAATTCGAGCGGAAAATTAATTTGAAACCCAATTAACTTAATTCTTTGTTTTTGCATTGCACAATTTCCCAGACAATCGATTTTTGGGTTTGTGTGAATTTGCTCGTTTTAATTGCGGCGCTTTCTAATTGCGGCTTTAATTGGCAAAAAAAGTTTGTGAAAGGATGAAATTCATACCGGAGATAACAAACACCTCGGCCCATCGGTGCGCCAAAGTAATAAGTAATAAATGTAAATCAGATAAAACGATAAACTGTGTTGATATCTTTCATCAGCGGTATTGTATTGAGCTAAATACATGGGTCGTGCTAGATCCCAACAGTGACTTGCGATCTCTGGTTGGAAGACACGAAAAAACCAAAACGACTTGTCATCCGCCCGGTGACGCAACATTAAAACAGCGCTGTGTGTTTGCCGCAACAAGAATAATATTTAAGTTATTAAGTCATTTTAAAAATATTATTACTGTTTGCGCAACGTTGCTTAAGCGCATCGCGCGCGAGGTTAATGGTGCATCTCTTACCGGTGTCTTCACATGGAGGATTGTCGCAGGTGAGTCGCGGCACGGTGCAGTTCTTCCCTTGCCACCTCTCCGGACAGTGGCAGTAATAGTCGCTTTGGGTGTTGAAACAAGGGGCGTTGTTCTCGCAAGGGTCAGGGCTGCAGTGGTCATAATCATTCTGCAAAGAAACAACATTAAATTATCTCTAACTCGCATGCGGGTCAAGTTGTGCATTTAAGGATCGATAGTGACCACCAATCTTGTAACTTCGTGTTATGAAGGAGCTCAAACAAAGCTTCAACCTTTTTAAGCTATATTGTGTTTTTTAATTCCAGAAAAAAAAGCTACCTAAGAATTTCTTGTATTTAGCACGATTCTGCTTGTTATTAGAACGAACAATGTTAAATCTTGGGATTATCAATTTGTGGTAACCTCACTGAAGGTTTTGTTCGAGATGAACGTTAGGTCCAAGGGTTCTATAATACAATTGTTTAGAAGCCTTGCGCTGGGTCCAACTGGGCGGAAACAATTGTACGGAATGTTGTAAATTGCTTTATGACCTTCTGCAAAGGATTGTTTGCTGACAATAAATAAATGACTTTAGAATTTCTTACAAATTTAGTTGAAAAATGTTACATCAAACTTGACTTGCAGTAAGAAAATACATATTACGGTGTGCATTTTCTCTATTTTTATTGTAAAGTGAATTTTTAGTAACTTACATAATTAGTGAATGTTTAATTGTGAAGAAATGGGAAATATTACAAGTGGTTTAATGTGCCGAAATGAAGATGTTAATTCACAATATTAATAAATGTCGATCAACAAAATAATCAGCTTCAAAAATAATTTCTAAAAATGGTACTGAAATTATGGGGATTTTCTGATTCTGTGTGTGAGAAATTCGCATTAAGTAAATTGGTTGCAATTATAATTTTTCCTGCACTTTTAGCTTACCGAATGAATTTTGTAAAAGTTCTACACGTTTTTTCAATGTAACAGCTATTAAACAAATTGTTTTTTAGTTTATTTCCGTCGGAACGAAAAGTAAGAAGCGATAAAAAGAAAGGGACATGCAAACCAGTTGCTTCTATAACAGAATTAATAGTAACGACGAAGGTAAAGAAATAATTTTGATTTTCTTCTATACATTTAGTGTTATTTATCCATCTTATTACAAATTTTACTTTTTAGCGGATGTAGAACTCTTTGTAAGAATTTAATAAAACGTAAGCGTGACTGAAGTACGCGGATTTGCGGAAAGAAAATCTGCATAAAGTGGAATGGTCATTATTGAAGCATTCAAACTGGTCTATATTGATAAATTTTTATAATAATATATCCATGGTACAATGTAAGCATTTTGTTTCTTTGTTTTTAGATTGATGTAGATTTTGGCCAATTATTTCTCGAGAGAAAAACAATTTATTTGTGTGGCGGCCAAAATTCATTGAGAAAGCTAATGACTTCGACGAACTTCCATTTCATATACGTACATCTGTTACCAAATGATAATGTGGTTCTTAAACTGAAAATGTATTTTTAAACAGGATGTGATGTGATGTTAAATTTTCACCTACTAATAAAAATATGTATGAGAAATAACTTTATATTCTAAAATCCCTTCAATTCAAGCATTCCACTCTACAATTCATAAAAATTAGAAAAAAATTATTGTATTTCCAAGTGCTTATTTAATATAATAAGAAGCCCATCTTCAATTCTTAAATAAGAAAACACATTCTTAAGAACATTCTTAAGTACTTAAATCAAAGTTCTTGAAATCAACATGACCTATTATGTAAATGTAAAACTTATAAAAGTTCTTAAAGTTAGAGCGACCCTTTCTTAAATTTGACAACAAGAACGAACATTCTTAAAACTCAAGACTGACCAATTCTTAGGCCAAAATTTTTTTTACTATTTTCAAAGAAACTTCCGATGAGGAAAACTTTGTTTATGGTATTAAGTACCGATTGCTACCAACATAAAAAACCGTTTCTGGAATTAAAAAACACGCCGTAACTAACACATGTGTGCATTTTGATCCACTTTTCTTCTTTTAAGCCATGCATTATTCATGTCTCCGCCTACAAGTTGTCTGGACGTTTCGAAGCTACTTGATCATTCATCCGCCCTTACATATGCTAAATCGTCCACTTTAAAGAGGTCTTCAAGTAGAATAATATAAACATTAGAGTCCGTAACGGTTTAATAAGAAGTGTCTTTAAGTAACGCCCTCGACGCACTCGACAGCTGTCATCTCAACGGCTTCATCGTGTTATTAAAATGCGCTGCGATTATCCGGCTAAATGTCCCGCCATGGGCAGACATTTCTCTGATTACGCTGCGATTACGCCGCCGCGTTGAGAGTGTGTTAAACGATTCCCTAGCCGCGAGAAACGAGCGAAATGTCCGTCATTATCTGTAATTCTCCGGCAGTTAGCTTTACGCTGTTGGTTTATTGCGCGGTTTATTTATTTGGAAGTTTGTGAAGTTTGTGGAGTTTACCTCGCATTCGTGTCCCGTGAAGCCCACCGGGCAGATGCATCTGTACCCGTTGGCTTGGTCCACGCATTCGCCGCCGTTTCTGCAGGGGTTCGGGACGCAGTCGTCGATGTCGGTGTGGCAATCTCGCCCTGGAAAACAGAAATATTTGATTACATTGTTTTGGTAATAAATGGAGTTGTTCAACAGTGATAAGGCCCAAAAGGCAACCACCAAAACATATTTCACAACTTTTGGATCAATGTTTTCTCAAAGTTCCCAATAAATCTTTATTCAGGAGTGATAAGGCCCAAAATGAAACAACCAATACACATTTTGTAGCTTTTAGATCAATGTTTTCTCAACATTTTCAATAAATCTTTATTTAGGAGTGATAAAGCCTAAAATGAAACCACAACACACATTTTATAGCTTTTGGATCAATGTTTTCTCAATGTTTCCAATAAATATTTAGTCAAGAGTGATAAGACCCAAAATGAAACAACCTACACACATTGCACAAAATGTTTTCTTAAAGTTTCCAATAAATCTTTATTCAGGAGTGTAAGGCCTAAAATGAAACCACCAACACACATTTTATAGCTTTTGGATCAATGTTTTCGCAACGTTCCCAAAAAAGTTTTAGTGATAAGACCCAAAATGAAACAACCAACACACATTTCACAACTTTTGGATCAATGTTTTCTCAACATTTTCAATAAATCTTTATTTAGGAGTGATAAAGCCCAAAATGAAACCACAACACACATTTTATAGCTTTTGGATCAATGTTTCCTCAACGTTTTCAATAAATATTTAGTCAGGAGTGATAAGGCCCAAAATGAAACAACCAATATACATTTCGCAGCTTTGGTATCAATGTTTTCTCAACATTTTCAATAAATCTTTATTTAGGAGTGATAAAGCCCAAAATGAAACCACAACACACATTTTATAGCTTTTGGATCAATGTTTCCTCAACGTTTTCAATAAATATTTAGTCAGGAGTGATAAGGCCCAAAATGAAACAACCAATATACATTTCGCAGCTTTGGTATCAATGTTTTCTCAACATTTTCAATAAATCTTTATTTAGGAGTGATAAAGCCCAAAATGAAACAACCAACACACAATTTACAGCTTTTGGATCAATGTTTTCTCAACGTTTCCAATAAATATTTAGTCAGGAGTAATAAGGCCCAAAATGAAACAACCAATATACATTTCGCAGCTTTTAAATCAATGTTTTCTCAACATTTTCAATAAATCTTTATTTAGGAGTGATAAAGCCCAAAATGAAACCACAACACACATTTTATAGCTTTTGGATCAATGTTTCCTCAACGTTTCCAATAAATATTTAGTCAGGAGTAATAAGTCCCAAAATGAAACAACCAATATACATTTCGCAGCTTTGGTATCAATGTTTTCTCAACATTTTCAATAAATCTTTAGTCAGGAGTAATAAGGCCCAAAATGAAACAACCAATATACATTTCGCAGCTTTCGAATCAATGTTTTCTCAACATTTCCAATAAATCTAGCAAATTTTGGCAATTATTGAAGGAAAGCCATCATCATCATGAAACACAATTTAGTTTTAGAACAGCAATGTGTACTGTTGGTTGCGTTGAGAACGTGATGGTCTTATGAACAACCCTGTGTTATAAATCACGACGAAGGTTATAACCATCAGATTAACCAAGAAACTGAATGAATACCAGCCACATGAAGAGGCAGGCTTCATAAAGAGATCAGATCATCTGCTAACTATTAGAATAGAATGAATACCAGCCTGAATTGCAGACTCTCTAGTAGAAACAGAAACCTAATAAAAGAATCCATGAATGAGAAAGAACAGCAGTTAAATTGGAAGGAAGAGTTAAACAAGGAGTGTGTATCATCAAAGCTTTTGGGCTTGGTATTAAAAGATATATTTAGAAAAAATAAATTGGAGCAACAAAGGACTAAATATAAATGGACAAAGCCTTAGCAAATGATCAACTGGAATTGCAATTAATGCTCAAAGAATTACAATTAGAGACTAAGAAAGACAAAGGTAATATACGAAGAAGAAACCATAACAACAATAGAAAACAAATAACCAAGATGGCAGACGTAGTATTTAAAGACCTAAACCAAAGGACAATGTTAACATGCAGACCATACAAATTCCAGAGGCCCAATGAGTAGAACAAACGACCAAAAGTAAGTGCAGACCAAAACAATAAGTTGGAAAAGGACTCGAAAGAACCCAACGTCCAAAAATGGAAAGAAGAAGTTAAAATAAAGAATTTTTAGCCCGTTTTAGTTTACGAGCACGTGAAACGCAACTAGGAGCAAGTCGGAACGAGCGTCAATAATTGTGTGATTCTAAGTTTATGGGAAATCGTGAACTACTTGGTTATTAGCGGAGTTATGTGATTCTTCACACGAAGTTGTGCACCAGATGCACCTTGAGTCCGTTCGGAGCCCGCCGATCCCGCGAGAAGAATAAAGACAAAACGAAAACTGAACCGAACAAAACCATTAAACTCGGCTATTTTATGTTAACATTCGCACGTCAAAGCGACTTTTAATGACACATTCTTATTCCACGTTTCGCATGGCGGATTCTGGAACGATTTTAAGATACACACGAATCACTGTATACTGCATTCGCCGCCGCAATCTGATCTGATCTCGATCTGATGGAACGGGAGTGGATCTTGAAAAAGTGGCTTTGTGTTGGTTATCGGAAATTTAAATGGCCCAAATTGGAATAAATAAGCGATTTTTCAGATCTGCACTGAGAGAAATAGATTGCTACAAATAGATATTTGTGATTATTATTGCAATCACTTATATATTTACATTTACCTTTGTTAGCATTAATATATTATTTTATTTATTTTCTAAAATTTGGAGATCGGTTAAAATTTGTGAACAAGTTCAACGCCTATAAAGCAGCTCAGGTAGGTTGTACATTTTTATTATTACTTTTGATTAAAATTTAAAAAGTCTCACATAAGTTTGAGTTCTTATACGCGCACCAGAAGTAGGTATTGATAATCATAAAAAATTTAAAATAAAAACTTTTTTAGAGAAATCATTGACACATTAATTTTTGTTTTTAAAAGAATAGGGAGCCTTGATAATTGAAGTATCAACCATATCAGAACCCAGCGCTTCAATTTTAAATTACTTAATTAGATACACGTTTTAAGGTGTCTTCATCTCCAATTGACGGGTTTCTCAATTGTTAAATTTATTTTGAAATTTTATTTATACTTCAAAAACAACTCTTCTATGTATATATAGCAATTTGTTTTGTAAATAATTATATTGCTGCTATAATCTATTACTTATTATAATCTAATTCTGATTTTTTGTCACAAACGCAGAGAGTAGTTTCACATCAACAGCTACTGTGACAAACGAAGACAGTGAAGTAGATGAATTTTAAATGATGTATTTTTGAAACCACCTCTCAAAAAATTTTGTTTTATAATTTTTTATGTAATGTTATAATAGTATAAAGTTCAAACTTTTAAAACTTACGGTTTCGTTTTAGTTTGTGTTTTATAAACGTTATTTTCGTTTAATGTTCTTGTTATTTTTAAAATTTGTGTTTTTATATTTAAGGAAATCTATATGACATAAATTCTATTATGTAACTATAATTTGTTACTAATCTTTACAAAATAAAGATATTTAAAAATTACATCCCAAATATATTTTGAACAACCTGTAGTATTTGGTTCAGCAATGTTAGATAACAAAAATTAAAATATGTTCTGTTACAGCCAGCTATAATCTCTTGTTAAGTCGATCTTGCAAGATATTTAAATTAATAATCTATGCTGTATGGTTTAGCAGTCCTGCATAATAATGCTTAAAATGTGTTATATAACGCCCAGTAAAAATTTCATTATTCAGTTAACATTGTTGGGAGTGCTAAATTAAATATATGATTATTACAATACCAATACAGGTAGCCCTCGATTTACGCCGGCTCAATTTACGCCGATTCACAATAACGCCGTTGTGGAATTCACTGTTTCGCCGTGTACATAATTGGGTAATTCACCGATTCTTCCTATGTTAGACTGATTTTCGTTTCAGTGTTGAGCCGCGACGTTGTGAATTCTTTTTTCCAAAAAATGTAAGAGATCCGAAACTTTGAAATTTCATTTGTTTTTGTTAATATTTTTAATAAAAGCATTTCACTTCATTTTATCTTAAAATACATTTTAAAAATTAAATTTATAATACACCTGTCCCCCGATTTACACGATACTTTTTTACACGATTTCGCTTTTACACGGTTTTTAAAATAACGAATTCAAAATAAAATGGTAAAAATGAATATTTCAGATGAGTACATATTTCTACAATCATTTTTAAACTCCGTTCACTTGGTTATACATATTGGTGATTCCCCGTTTTGTATGCACAATAAAACTTTCTACGTATTCACGTAAATTACTGAAGTAAATTTGTGCCAGTAGAAAAGTGTACATCATTGTGTTTTTACTAATCAGAATTTTTTAAACTTCATATTTACTGGTTAGCGATAAACAATTATTTTTTGTAGCATTTTTACAATTTGTTTCGCCATAAAATTTTAAACCATAGCAGTTTTTAATGGAGCATGAAGAGACCTTTCAAATGAGGTATCACAAGCCAGTACTTCCTATTTAAAAATTTGGGGGTTGAAACTGTCACTCGAAGGGAGTTGAGGTTAGGGATGAAATTTTTACTTTGCAGGATATCATGTCATAAACGGGATTTTTAATAAATATGCACAATAATTCAAATACTGAATTTATTCCATTTGACTGGTTTGCACTGTATATTTGTTATTTTATGAATGAACCGTTATTTTAATTTTTCAAAATATCTTATTAAAAAAAAATTAAGTTAAATAAATGACGTTGTTTTCGATTTACACGGTTTTGCCTATAAAAAACCAATCTTCCGTGTAAATCGAGGGATAGGTATATATGTATTTTGCATTATATTGTATTAATAAATAAAATGATTTGCTTCTTTTTCACTTATGTAGAACAAAACCCTATACATCACTGTAAATATGGGTTCTTTTTACGCCGATTCGATTTGCGCCGGCTTTTGTAAGAACGGAACTGCGGCGTAAACCGAGGGCTACCTGTATTTCCTAATATATAAATATTGCAGCTTTAACATTCCAAATTGCTGTCCATATATGAAATATAAATTATATTTAATTAATCATAATTATATTATTTTTGACTATCTATTTCTCTCAGTGTGGTCGCATTCAATTGAGATAATTCCGAGAGGTGTAATTGCAACACTCCGGGACTCACCTGTGTATCCGGGCTGGCAAGCACAATGGTAATCGTTGACTAAATCAATGCAGGTAGCTCCGTGCTCGCACTGTCCCACGCAGTCGTTAATGTTTTGGTCGCAGTTCTTTCCCATCCAGCCGACCCTGCACTTGCAGTGGTAATCGCCGACCAAATTGGTGCAAGATATGGCGTTGATGCACGGATTCGTCAGGCACTCGTCAGCGTCTGTTTCGAACAAATCGTTATAACCGTCTCCTGACTGCTCGTGTTTTTTTTGGTCACTCACCGAACTGGCAAACGTTGCCTTCCCAGGCTGATGGGCATTCACATCTGAAGGCATCTTCAAGGTTTACGCAAGTGCCACCATTCTGACAGGGGGCCGAGGCGCATTCATCAATATCTTAAACGAACAAATTAGCATGAAATTTACATATGTAATGGTACATTAGAGATAACAGAAATTAATAACAATTTATTATCTCGCATCTAATCAGCGTCAATAAATCTACGGGCAGATACGTTCGGTATTTCGATTGTCATTGTCACGTCGCAAATAAAACTCCGGAGATCACTCATCTCGATCTAATTGTCTTTTCTTGCAGAAGAGCAATTAATAATGTTAACCGGTTGACATCTCACTCCGATCATTAGATGGCCACTTCAGATCCTTTACAAAGATAACAGTCATCGGAAAATATTTTTAAAATTAGTCCTTTCAGTATTCAAGACATGAAAAAAATTAAAGTAACTGATAACAGGTTGATTTGTATCAATGGAGATCGACTTTTTGAGGTATTCACGAAAACGACATTTTTTAAATGGAACATTTTTATACATTTCGAATTTCTGAATATAAAAGTCTTCATACAAATGATATTAATTACCTAAAATTGAAAACAATTTAAGTTTTTATTGCAATTTAACTAAAAAATCAAGTTGGCAATGAAACAGCTGAAAGGTTGAAATATTAAAACATCAAAAACAAAACGTCGAAATAGGCATTAAAATGCGAGAAACACAATGCAAGTATGGAAAACGTTCATTACAACACGAGTTTTGCAGTGGTCTCGTTTCCACTTCTGTCTTTTGCATTTGTAAATTATTTGACGATTCTAAGTTGACAGTCTGATAACAGATTAATTTGTATTAATGGAAAGTCAACTTTTTGGGGTATTCACGATAATGACAGTTTAAAATGGAACCTTTCTATATATTTCGAATTTCTTTCTTTTCATACACTAAACTATTAAAGTAATTATCTAAAAATTGCAAAAAATGTAAGTTTTTTCACAAAATATAACTAAAAAATCAAGTTGCAATGAAGCAGTTGAAAGGTTGAAATATTAAAACATCAAAAACAGTTGAATAAATCTGACAGTTAATATTCCCATCTGACATCAATGCGCAAAAACGTCGAAATCGACATTAAAATACGAGAAATACAATGCAAGTGTGGAAAACGCTCATTACAACACGAGTTTTGCAATGGTCTCGTTTCCACTTCTATCTTTTGCATTTGTAAATTATTTCACGATTCTAAGTTGACAGTCTGATAACAGATTAATTTGTATCAATGGAAAGTCAACTTTTTGGGGTATTCACGAAAATGACAGTTTTAAATGGAACTTTTTTACATATTTCGACTTTCTGAATTAAAAAAAGTTTTCATGCACTAAACCTTACATTACCTTACCTAAAATTTGCAAGCAATTTAAGTTTCTTTTACAATTTAACTAAAAAATCAAGTTGCAATGAAACAGTTGAAAGGTTGAAATATTAAAACATCAAAAACAGTTGAATAAATCTGACAGTTAATATTCCCATCTGACATCAATGCGCAAAAACGTCCAAATCGACATTAAAATACGAGAAATACAATGCAAGTGTGGGAAACGCTCATTACAACACGAGTTTTGCAATGGTCTCGTTTCCACTTCTATCTTTTGCATTTGTAAATTATTTCACGATTCTAAGTTGACAGTCTGATAACAGATTAATTTGTATCAATGGAAAGTCAACTTTTTGGGGTATTCACGAAAATGACAGTTTTAAATGGAACTTTTTTACATATTTCGACTTTCTGAATTAAAAAAAGTTTTCATGCACTAAACCTTACATTACCTTACCTAAAATTTGCAAGCAATTTAAGTTTCTTTTACAATTTAACTAAAAAATCAAGTTGCAATGAAACAGTTGAAAGGTTGAAATATTAAAACATCAAAAACAGTTGAATAAATCTGACAGTTAATATTCCCATCTGACATCAATGCGCAAAAACGTCCAAATCGACATTAAAATACGAGAAATACAATGCAAGTGTGGGAAACGCTCATTACAACACGAGTTTTGCAATGGTCTCGTTTCCACTTCTATCTTTTGCATTTGTAAATTATTTCACGATTCTAAGTTGACAGTCTGATAACAGATTAATTTGTATCAATGGAAAGTCAACTTTTTGGGATATTCACGAAAATGACAGTTTTAAATGGAACTTTTTTACATATTTCGACTTTCTGAATTAAAAAAAGTTTTCATGCACTAAACCTTACATTACCTTACCTAAAATTTGCAAGCAATTTAAGTTTCTTTTACAATTTAACTAAAAAATCAAGTTGCAATGAAACAGTTGAAAGGTTGAAATATTAAAACATCAAAAACAGTTGAATAAATCTCACAGTTAATATTCCCATCTGACATCAATGCGCAAAAACGTCGAAATCGACATTAAAATACGAGAAATACAATGCAAGTGTGGAAAACGCTCATTACAACACGAGTTTTGCAATGGTCTCGTTTCCACTTCTATCTTTTGCATTTGTAAATTATTTCACGATTCTAAGTTGACAGTCTGATAACAGATTAATTTGTATCAATGGAAAGTCAACTTTTTGGGATATTCACGAAAATGACAGTTTTAAATGGAACCTTTGTACATATTTCGATTTTCTGAATTAAAAAGTCTTCATGCACTAAACTATTAAATAAATTACCTAAAATTTGCAAGCAATTTAAGTTTCTTTTACAATTTAACTAAAAAATCAAGTTGCAATGAAACAGTTGAAAGGTTGAAATATTAAAACATCAAAAACAGTTGAATAAATCTGACAGTTAATATTCCCATCTGACATCAATGCGCAAAAACGTCCAAATCGACATTAAAATACGAGAAATACAATGCAAGTGTGGGAAACGCTCATTACAACACGAGTTTTGCAATGGTCTCGTTTCCACTTCTATCTTTTGCATTTGTAAATTATTTCACGATTCTAAGTTGACAGTCTGATAACAGATTAATTTGTATCAATGGAAAGTCAACTTTTTGGGATATTCACGAAAATGACAGTTTTAAATGGAACTTTTTTACATATTTCGACTTTCTGAATTAAAAAAAGTTTTCATGCACTAAACCTTACATTACCTTACCTAAAATTTGCAAGCAATTTAAGTTTCTTTTACAATTTAACTAAAAAATCAAGTTGCAATGAAACAGTTGAAAGGTTGAAATATTAAAACATCAAAAACAGTTGAATAAATCTCACAGTTAATATTCCCATCTGACATCAATGCGCAAAAACGTCGAAATCGACATTAAAATACGAGAAATACAATGCAAGTGTGGAAAACGCTCATTACAACACGAGTTTTGCAATGGTCTCGTTTCCACTTCTATCTTTTGCATTTGTAAATTATTTCACGATTCTAAGTTGACAGTCTGATAACAGATTAATTTGTATCAATGGAAAGTCAACTTTTTGGGATATTCACGAAAATGACAGTTTTAAATGGAACCTTTGTACATATTTCGATTTTCTGAATTAAAAAGTCTTCATGCACTAAACTATTAAATAAATTACCTAAAATTTGCAAGCAATTTAAGTTTCTTTTACAATTTAACTAAAAAATCAAGTTGCAATGAAACAGTTGACAGGTTGAAATATTAAAACATCAAAAACAGTTGAATAAATCTGACAGTTAATATTCCCATCTGACATCAATGCGCAAAAACGTCCAAATCGACATTAAAATACGAGAAATACAATGCAAGTGTGGGAAACGCTCATTACAACACGAGTTTTGCAATGGTCTCGTTTCCACTTGTGTTACAATACTATCTTTTGCATTTGTAAATTATTTGATTATTCTAAGTTGACAGTTCTAATAAAAGATTGATTTGTTTCAATGGAAAGTCAAAATTTTGGAGTATTCACGAAAATGTCTATATTTCGAATGTCCGAATTAAAAAGTCATCATACTATAAAATTAATTACCTACAAATTGCAAAAAAATTAAGTTTTTATTACAATTTAACTTAAAAAATCAAGTTGGTAATGAAGCAGTTGAAAGGTTAAAATATTAAAACATCTAAAACAGTTGAATAAATCTGACAGTTAATATACCTATCTGACATCAATGCGCAAAAACGTCGAAATTGATATTAAAATTCGAGAAATACAATACAAGTGTGGGAAGCACTCATTACAACACGAGTTTTGCAATGTTCCCGTTTCCACTTACATTACAATCCGATCTTTTGGATTTGTAAATTATTTGACGATTCTAAAATGAATGTTTTGTTTACTTTCCACACTAGTGACGAAAGCGATTAAATTGTCACGAAAAATTTTTTATTTGATTTATTTTGTTAACGCATTTAACATTTACAACATTTCAGTTCAATATTAGTGAATTAAGACTGCAATTCAGAATTATGTAAATTAAATATCTAAAAGTTACAAGCGATTTAAGTTTTTATTTCAGTTAACAACAAAAATCAAGTAGGCAATGAAACAATTGAAAAATATAATCGAAATCGTCCTTAAAATGCGAAAAATGCGCAGTGAAGTGATTCATTCAACTAAAAGTTTGTAAAGTAGGCGACAAATAAGTGAAAACTGTACAGTTGGTACAAATTTCTGAATTTAAAACAAACTTCTAGATATTTAATTTAGAAGAAAGTGTATTAAGATAGTTTTTAATCCAGAATGAAGTGTTTGTTGTTTAATTTCGTGGACTTATCCTGTCGCAAGATATTTGTCGAGATTTGTGAATGCATGGAAGCGAACGGAGCACTTGAAATTTGGTAAACAGGTAGGCTTGAGGAAACTGGGGGAAGAGAAAGTGTAAGTTATGAGCATGTGAGTTTTAAGTTAGGAGTAAACTTTTAAAACGTTGTTTGCGTCCCCGCCCCTCGGTTAGCTGCCGTCAAAACTGTAGACCTGTTATTTTCTGAGAACCTTAAATTAATTGAGTTTTTTCCTTGTACCAGCTAAGCGTTTCTAGTGGCAACCATGATGAATACCAGTGTCTGACTCCTTTAGTAAATAGTAGTTATCTACCGTTGACCACCATTTATTAAATTTTTTCTATCCAGTTTCCATTTCGAAAAACTTATTTATTACCGCCGTTTTATTTATGGTTTTTCAGGATTTTAATTAAAAACTTTCGCGACCGGCCATAAATAGAGACATTATAGAAAATGCAAGTGAATATGTCTCTGCGCTTAACCTGGTTCCATTAGCATAAACTGGCGATTAAACAACCCGAGAATACATCATGTCGTGAAGCAGAGATAAATTGATCTGAATGCGCTCTACATTCTGCAATACCGTGTCCAACAACAGTAACAACTGTGGCTCGGGGATTATATATTGCGTACAAAGTGAAATGGATGGGAATTATCGAAATGATAGCCTCAAATTACCGACTTCTCCTGTTGCGGTCGGTGATGTATCGCTTCTGCAGTTACGAATAACGGAAATACACTCCGCATTATGAACATTATTACATGTCGTGCAATTTTTTCCTTTATTCCAATCCCATTGCCATTTTTATTATTATCTTTACTATTTATTTAACAAGTCGTTGTGTGTAAAATGGCATACCGGGTACTGGCCTCAATGATTTTTATAATTTGTTGGGGCTTGTTATTCTTGCTTTTAAGAAACGTATTACGAACGAGTCAAAAAAATTACGCACGACGCCCTAAATGTGCGATTTTACTTTATAATGTTGTACAGGATGTTTCATCATTTTAATTGAAAGTTATTAATTTAAAATTTGGTACAAGGCTAGAAATTTCCAGTTTTAAATGTTAATTGTCGGCGTTAGTTTTCCAGAAAAAAAAATAAAAACTGATTTTTTATAAAAATAATACAGTCGAACTCCTCTATAGTGACCTCCTCTATAATGATTTTTTCTCTATAGTGATGTTTTTGTTAGGAACGTGCATTTTTGAACGTTTTCCATATAAAAATACCTCTATATTATGATGTTAAGCCTCTATATAGTGATTATTCTTTACGAAAGGTTTACCAAAATTCTCGAGGAACGGAATTTTCGGTAATAGAAAACCTGAAAGATCCTTAAAAGAATTTCTTGCAAAATCCCTACTTATGCAATCAACTTTGGGCAGATTTTTTCGTCAATAAGTACATGTTATGTAAGTATTCAGATGAAAATTTGTATTGTTTATTAATAACTGTGTGTATTTCTATATACTTAAACAAATATTTTTTCAAATATAATAAATTTTAATTTTTTGTTTTGAATATCAATTGGTTTTTAAAGTGACTGCCAAAATTGTAAAATTATACTTGAATTCTATATAGTGAAGTTTCTCTATAGTGATGTTTTTCATGGTTTTTCGAACATCACTATAAAGGAGGTCGACTGTATATCCCAATTTAATCAAATTTCACTTTTCAGGGTCAGTATGATTGAGACAAAGATATCCAAAGTAAGAAAAAAATTCCAAAAACTGTAATTAGTCTAAAATTTCTTTATATTGGAATCTTAGGAGTAAAAGTAATGATTTATGACTGTAAACAGTCGTTAGCAACTATCTGCAAAGTTAAGTACGATTTAAATTTATGGCATTGTAAAAATTTCTTCGAAACTGGAAGTAGGTAACTGGTACCTCGACTGGTCTATCCCTTTTCCATAACCGCACCGAAAATATTTCAAAGGAAAAATGTAAAAAGTTGAGTTAAAAAAAATAATTCAACACTTTAAAGTATCTTCGTACTCATAATCGTAATTTTAGAAATCTACAAGAATGTAAAAAGGCTCGACTTAGGTACGCTCCTGTTGTTCACATCGACCGGCTTCCACTCGACAGACAGATTTTTACATCGCCTAAATTTAAATCGTACTTACCTTTGCGGATACATACTAACGACTGTTTACAGTCATAAATCATTACTTTTGCTTCCAAGATTCCAATATAAGGGAATTTTAGACTAATTACAGCTTTTGATTTATTTTTTTTACTTTGCATATCTTTGTCTCAATCGTACTGATTCTGAAAATGAAATTTGACGAAATTGGGAGATATTATTTTTATAAAAAGTCAGTTTATACTTTTTTTTTCAAAACTGGAAATTTCTAGCCTTATACCAGAGTTACATTTGCACCAAATTTCAAATAAATAGAAGTTTCTCAATTTTTTAAGCTTAGGACAAAACTGATTGAATAACAAAGCCAATTCAATTAAGGCACAAAAATGGTCTAATTTCATCAGCCTGAAAAAATTTCCTTTTCAGCTACGAAAGGAGTGTAATTTGTAGGATTGAAATCCGGTTCGAAAATAATTATAAATATCACAGATTATTTCACAACCGGACGAGATCTAATCCGAGCTAATAATCGAAACGGCCCTTTCATTTGTACCGAGAAAAGAGTCCAAGAGCCGGCTAAATACGGAAAGAATTTGGGCGTAAGCAACTTCTACAAAATTAATAGAGTGTAGTCATATAAAAATAGAAGCCCGACTGGGCAGTATAAATCAGCGTGTACCCAGCAATTACCGCGCTCCCCCGCCCCGTTATTATATCTATTACTTGCAAGGAGCGTTACGATCGCGGGGAGACTTAATTATGGCCGGGCTCCGGTGCTGTGCTTCACCTTTGACCTCACATTCCTATCCTGCCACCTATTCAACACGAACACTGATCTATCTATGTGTATTCGTACACAATTTGTATTGTGATTTTGTAAACTTTCGCCACAATCAAGATACCAAAAACAGTTACTCGGCCATCTTTTTCCAATCCAAAACTGTACTCATCCAACCACCGAACAAGCGGAGTCATCTCGAAGCCTTGCCTTGAAACTTTATTTCCATTATCCCAAGGGACTGAATAAATTTAATTCCTTATCAGAGGGATAAAATGAATTTAATTCCTCTAAATCAATAAGCTACCTTAGTTACATTAGTTTCTTGTTCAATTTAATTGAATTTGCTCAAAAGCAGTGATTATTGCCCTTGGGATTAAATAACTAACTGTGGTCATTTTTGTGGTTCCTGCACTGAGAGAAATAGATTGCTACAAATAGATATTAGTGATTATTATTGCAATTGCTTATATACTTACATTTACCTTAATTAATAGTGCTTTGTTAGCATTAATATATTATTTTATTTAGATAGTTATTGTGAATTTAAACATGGAAGTTGTCTTAAAATTGATTGGTTTTAAAATAACACGTATTTGCTATTATGGATATTTGTTACGACAGCATGGCTGTTTAAAATATCTGTTATATTACTATTTGCATTTTCGCCTGTCAACAAAAACTATATACATGAAACGTAACAATTCAAGATTGTTCTTGGAAATATCCAAGATGTATGTTTTTTGCAACTAAACAATATTTTATCAACTTATTGGTGAGTTGGTGACTCATATTAGCCCAAGCTTTGTACCATTTCTGCACGTTTGGTTTTGTGTGTAGTGTCGAAATCAGGGAAAAATCAGCGATTCTGTTAAGGGTGTTTAAAGTGAAATGGTGGTGGTAAAGGACTTGCTAGAAGAATGGGAGTTTGCACATTACGTGCAAGTATTTGAAGGTAAGAAAATTTTTACTTAGAGAAATAGATTGGTAACTCTGCCGCAAACTAAATGTCACACGACGTTCGGGCGTTTGCAGGTCATGTTGCAAGGATGTTTGCATGGTCATCTTATTTCAACCGTTCGTTATTCATTTCCCTCCACCGTCCACGTATATTTTTTAGTTATATTTACAAATTTCAGATAATGGAATAGACAACGAAGCCTTTTCACTGTTGGACAACGACGCTCAAAAAGAGCTAATTCCTAAAACTGGAGATCGGTTAAAATTTGTGAACAAGTTCAACGCCTATAAAGCAGCTCAGGTAGGTTGTACATTTTTATTATCACTTTTGATTATAATTTAAAAAATCTCCCATAAGTTTGAGTTCTTATACGCGCACCAGAAGTAGGTATTGATAATCATAAAAAAATTAAAAATAAAAACTTTTTGAGAAAAATCATTGACACATTAATTTTTGTTTTTAAAAGAATAGGGAGCCTTGATAATTGAAGTATCAACCATATCAGAACCCAGCGCTTCAATTTTAAATTACTTAATTAGATACACGTTTTAAGGTGTCTTGATCTCCAATTGACGGGTTTCTGAATTGTTAAATTTATTTTGAAATTTTATTTATACTTAAAAAAAAACTTTTCTATGTATATGTAGCTATTTGTTTTGTACTAAAATAATTATATTGCTGTTATAATTTATTACCTATAATTATCTAATTATGATTTTTTGTCACAAAGGCAGTGTAAGACTCCATCAGAGAGTAGTTTCACATCAACAGCTTCTAAGGTGACATACAAAGAAAGTGAAGTAGATGAAGTTTTAAATGATGTATTTTTGAGACCACCTCCCAAAAAATTTTGTTTTATATTTTTTAAAACTTACGGTTTCGTTTTAGTTCGTGTTTTATAAATGTTATTTTAGTTTAATGTTCTTGTTATTTTTAAAATTTGTGTTTTTATATTTAAGGAAATTGATACGACATAAATTATATTATGCAACTATAATTTGTTACTAATCTTTACAAAATAAAGATATTTAAAAATTACATCCCAAATATATTTTGAACAACCTGTAGTATTTGGTTCAGCAATGTTAGATAACAAAAATTAAAATATGTTCTGTTACAGTCAGCTATAATTTCTTGTTAAGTCGATCTTGTAAGATATATAAATTACTAATCTATGTTATATGGTTTAGCAGTCCTGCATAATAATGCTTATAATGTGATATATTTTGCTCAGTAAAAATTTTATTATTCAGTTAACATTCTTAGGAGTGCTAAATTAAATATATGATTATTACAATACCAATATACAGTCGAACTCCTCTATAATGACTTCCTCTATAATGATTTTTTCTCTATAGTGATGTTTTTGTCAGGAACGTGCATTTTTGAACGTTTTCCATATAAAAATACCTCTATATTATGATGTTAAGCCTCTATATGGTGATTATTCTTTACGAAAGGTTCACCAAAATTCTCGAGGAACGGAATTTTCGGTAATAGAAACCTGAAAAATCCTTAAAAGAATTTCTTGCAAAATCCTTACTTATGCAATCAACTTTGGGCAGATTTTTTCATCAATAAGTACATGTTATGTAAGTATTCAGATGAAAATTTGTATTGCTTATTAATAACTGTGTGTATTTCTATATACTTAAACAAATATTTTTTTAAATCTAATAAATTTTAATTTTTTGTTTTGAATATCAATTGGTTTTTAAAGTGACTGCCAAAATTGTAAAATTACACTTGAATTCTATATAGTGAATTTTCTCTATAGTGATGTTTTTTCATGGCTTCTCGAACATCACTATAGAGGAGTTCGACTGTATTTAAAACAACAATATATTTCCTAATATATAAATATTGCACCTTTAACACATGGACATCCATATATGAAATATAAATTATATTTAAGTTAATCATAATTATTTTTGACTATCTATTTCTCTCAGTGTAGTTATCGGCTCCAATTAATTGAATTTTCTCAAAAGCAGTGATTATCGCCCTCGGGATTAAATAACCAATTGTGGTCATTTTCGTGGTTCCTGTGATTTGGTTCGCTTGTGTTAAATCTGTCGTCGAAATGTAATTTTAAACTTCTGAAGTGGCCCAAACGGCCCACAAGTGC
Source organism: Dascillus cervinus (assembly GCA_949768715.1). Classification (NCBI taxonomy): domain Eukaryota; kingdom Metazoa; phylum Arthropoda; class Insecta; order Coleoptera; family Dascillidae; genus Dascillus; species Dascillus cervinus. The sequence goes on along the minus strand of OX458318.1, from coordinate 2,220,683 downwards.
CGTAAAACCGAACCGTCTATTAATTTTATCTAAAGCGGCGGTAAGCTACTAAATAATGTTAAGTTGCGCCACTTAAGATACGAGGCGAGAGATTTACGGAAATTTCAGACATTTATGACCCGACTTGAATGATGGCGGCGTTCACGAAAATAATCGTCGAACAGGTGATTTTTTGGGACTCACCGACGTTGCATGTTGATCCGGTCCATCCAGGGGCGCACTCGCAACTGAACGACCCGCCGGCCTCCATGCAGGTTCCCCCGTGCTGGCAGGGGGCTGGCGCGCAGGGGTTGTCCACCACCTCGCAGTTCGTGCCGGAGAACCCCTCGGGACAGGTGCAGAGGTACGCGTCGGGAGCGGTGTTCTCGCAGGTCCCGCCGTTCAGGCACGGCTCGTGTGTCCCACAATAATTCAGATCTGTAATCGAAAATTAATTTAAATTGGATTAATCTGGTTATTAGATAAAAGTGGTCCACGCCGCAGGTCTGGGAATCAATTAAGAGAAGATTATCTGATAAGCTGCCGCTGTAATGTTAACATAAGGGCGCTGTTATTGGTGCTTTGTTCGAGAATTGAGAGCCGTCGTAAACTTTCAATATTTTTAAGCGACCATAAAACATTTCGTGATGATTTACTTACAAATTCGTTTCCTTTTTTCCATAACAATATTTTAAAATTATTTTTTCACTTTTTTATTTTTTCACTTTTTTACAAATCACAACATTTTAAAAAACACATTTTTTAAAAAAGCCAACACAATGATTATATGATTTATATGATTTATAATGATTATATTAATCATTTTGTTGACTTTTAAAAAAAATGTGTTTTTTAAAATGTCGTGATTTGTAAAAAAGTGAAAAAATAATTTTAAAATATTGTTATGGAAAAAAAGGAAACGAATTTGTAAGTAAACAATTTTACATAACAAGGGAAACCTGATTTAAATAAAATAAAAAAATAAAAATTTCGTGATGATTGTTTTATGTGTGACTTTGTGGCGCATAAAAGAGCCGACCTTTTGCTCGTCCATCAGCTTCGGAGAGTAATATGACAGCGGCTTTATCCTCCGCATTCAATTCAACGTTTTCTATAAAAAGATGAATAGAGCGGGGTTCAGAAGTTACCCCGTAACAACGCAACAAAAGTTCTTTTCTCCAGCGAATGGTGAATCGAAAAGAATTAAAACCCTTGAACTCAATTCATAATTTAATTCCATCAAGTGACTTATAGTTTCTACAGATTAAGTGTCACTTAAATCCAGCTTCACAACGTTGCATTTGAAGTTAATTTTGTACAAGTTCAGTTTAACTAAGCGGGATTTTAAACCCCACATTAAAATAAAGTAGTTTCACAACATTAAAATCTACCCAAACCTCACTTTTAATTTTGCGAGTTTTAAAGTTACCTTTAAGTAAATCGCTTTAATTTAACTTTAAAAGTTAACTAACTAGTACAATCGGTAGTTTGTGAATACACAGATATTTAAGGGTAACCTGAAATGTCAAATCAACCCTTAAGTCTAAGTGTTGGAAAATCTCTACTTAAAGTGACCCTTAAATGTTACAAGTTTTAAAAGTTACTTGTAATTTGTATTTCGTGATCTGGGCGACTTTGTGAAAGTGATTGTGAAAATGGGGTTGGAAATTAATATCGTTGAAGACTAATCTTAATTTAAAAAAAAAGTCGAAATTTTTATAATGGAAAACCGACAATCTCAAAGGTTTTGGTTGCAGAAATATGTAAAAAATGTAAAATTGTTATTAATTAAGACAAAACAAAAAAATATTCAGGTAACTATGAACAATTATAATTTTCAATTTTAAGCTCCAGCTTCAAATTTTTCCTGAAATATTTAATTTCAGTGCTGCAACTTTCAAAACTGACGGCCAAACATCAAAATTTGTATTGTTACCAACCTCACTAAGCAATAGTTCCTGGTGCTTTTAAGTTTCACTTAACTAAAGAACGAATCGGGGCTTAAGTTGAGCAATGGAAAGTCTCTACTTAAAGTGACCCTTAAATGTTACAAGATTTAAAAGTTACTTGTAATTTGTTTTTCGTAATCTGGGCGACTTTGTGAAAGTGATTATGAAAATGGGGTTGGAAATTGATATCGTTGAAGACTAATTATAATTAAAAAAAGAAAGTCCAATTTTTATAATGGAAAATCGACAATCTCGAAGGTTTTGGTTGCAGAAATATGTAAAATATGTCATATTGTTATTAATTAAGACAAAACAAGAAAATATTCAGGTAACTATGAACAATTAGTTTTCAATTTTAAGCTCCAGCTTCAAATTTTTCCTGAAATATTTAATTTCAGTGCTGCAACTTTCAAAACTGACCGCCAAACATCAAAATTTGTATTGTTACCAACCTCACTAAGCAATAGTTCCTCGTGCTTTTAAGTTTCACTTAACTAAAGAACGAATCGGGGCTTAAGTTGAGTAATGGAAAGTCTCTACTTAAAGTGACCCTTAAATGTTACAAGATTTAAAAGTTACTTGTAATTTGTTTTTCGTAATCTGGGCGACTTTGTGAAAGTGATTATGAAAATGGGGTTGGAAATTGATATCGTTGAAGACTAATTATAATTAAAAAAAGAAAGTCCAATTTTTATAATGGAAAACCGACAATCTCGAAGGTTTTGGTTGCAGAAATATATAAAATATGTCATATTGTTATTAATTAAGACAAAACAAGAAAATATTCAGGTAACTATGAACAATTAGTTTTCAATTTTAAGCTCCAGCTTCAAATTTTTCCTGAAATATTTAATTTCAGTGCTGCAACTTTCAAAACTGACGGCCAAACATCAAAATTTGTATTGTTACCAACCTCACTAAGCAATAGTTCCTCGTGCTTTTAAGTTTCACTTAACTAAAGAACGAATCGGGGCTTAAGTTGAACAATGGAAAGTCTCTACTTAAAGTAACCCTTAAATGTTACAAGATTTAAAAGTTACTTGTAATTTGTTTTTCGTAATCTGGGCGACTTTGTGAAAGTGATTATGAAAATGGGGTTGGAAATTGATATCGTTGAAGACTAATTATAATTAAAAAATGAAAGTCCAATTTTTATAATGGAAAATCGACAATCTCGAAGGTTTTGGTTGCAGAAATATGTAAAATATGTCATATTGTTATTAATTAAGACAAAACAAGAAAATAGTCAGGTAACTATGAACAATTAGTTTTCAATTTTAAGCTCCAGCTTCAAATTTTTCCTGAAATATTTAATTTCAGTGCTGCAACTTTCAAAACTGACCGCCAAACATCAAAATTTGTATTGTTACCAACCTCACTAAGCAATAGTTCCTCGTGCTTTTAAGTTTCACTTAACTAAAGAACGAATCGGGGCTTAAGTTGAGTAATGGAAAGTCTCTACTTAAAGTGACCCTTAAATGTTACAAGATTTAAAAGTTACTTGTAATTTGTTTTTCGTAATCTGGGCGACTTTGTGAAAGTGATTATGAAAATGGGGTTGGAAATTGATATCGTTGAAGACTAATTATAATTAAAAAAAGAAAGTCCAATTTTTATAATGGAAAACCGACAATCTCGAAGGTTTTGGTTGCAGAAATATATAAAATATGTCATATTGTTATTAATTAAGACAAAACAAGAAAATATTCAGGTAACTATGAACAATTAGTTTTCAATTTTAAGCTCCAGCTTCAAATTTTTCCTGAAATATTTAATTTCAGTGCTGCAACTTTCAAAACTGACGGCCAAACATCAAAATTTGTATTGTTACCAACCTCACTAAGCAATAGTTCCTCGTGCTTTTAAGTTTCACTTAACTAAAGAACGAATCGGGGCTTAAGTTGAACAATGGAAAGTCTCTACTTAAAGTAACCCTTAAATGTTACAAGATTTAAAAGTTACTTGTAATTTGTTTTTCGTAATCTGGGCGACTTTGTGAAAGTGATTATGAAAATGGGGTTGGAAATTGATATCGTTGAAGACTAATTATAATTAAAAAATGAAAGTCCAATTTTTATAATGGAAAATCGACAATCTCGAAGGTTTTGGTTGCAGAAATATGTAAAATATGTCATATTGTTATTAATTAAGACAAAACAAGAAAATAGTCAGGTAACTATGAACAATTAGTTTTCAATTTTAAGCTCCAGCTTCAAATTTTTCCTGAAATATTTAATTTCAGTGCTGCAACTTTCAAAACTGACGGCCAAACATCAAAATTTGTATTGTTACCAACCTCACTAAGCAATAGTTCCTCGTGCTTTTAAGTTTCACTTAACTAAAGAACGAATCGGGGCTTAAGTTGAGCAATGGAAAGTCTCTCCTTAAAGTGACCCTTAAATGTTACAAGATTTAAAAGTTACTTGTAATTTGTTTTTCGTAATCTGGGCGACTTTGTGAAAGTGATTATGAAAATGGGGTTGGAAATTGATATCGTTGAAGACTAATTATAATTAAAAAATGAAAGTCCAATTTTTATAATGGAAAACCGACAATCTCGAAGGTTTTGGTTGCAGAAATATATAAAATATGTCATATTGTTATTAATTAAGACAAAACAAGAAAATATTCAGGTAACTATGAACAATTAGTTTTCAATTTTAAGCTCCAGCTTCAAATTTTTCCTGAAATATTTAATTTCAGTGCTGCAACTTTCAAAACTGACGGCCAAACATCAAAATTTGTATTGTTACCAACCTCACTAAGCAATAGTTCCTCGTGCTTTTAAGTTTCACTTAACTAAAGAACGAATCGGGGCTTAAGTTGAGTAATGGAAAGTCTCTACTTAAAGTGACCCTTAAATGTTAATAATTTCAGAAGTTAATATTGGGAAAATGATTGTGAAAATGGGGTTGGAAAATGATATCGTGAAAAACAATTTAAAATATTTTAATCAAAGAAAGAGAAAGTCAAAATCTTTATCTCAACGGCTCTTAAAAATAAAATTTCTAAATTAATTGTTATTAATTGTAATAAAAACAAGAAAATCTTCAGTTAATTATAAATAATTCGGTTGTCTTTGCAATAATTTCTTAATTTCTTTTTTAATTTCAAACCAATTTCAATTTTTTTCTTTCCAAACCTGACAGGCAACCTCACTTAAGGAACAGTTCGTCGTCCCTTTAAGTTTCACTTAGTTAAAGAATGCAATTGCTTAGAAAATTATTATTTTTACTGTTTGCGTTGTAATCAAGTTAATTTAATTTAATTTTTCCCAATCGTCTAGACTGACAGGCAAATAAAACGATTGCAATTACATTGTATTAATTTTTATGCGCCCAAATAATGAGCAATTATACGGACGTAAAGGTGAATTTGTTGAAATGTATCCCTGAATGCATCCGCTCTGCGGATTATTCAGTTTGAAAGCAGCCGCTGTTGAAACCGAAGCACCTGTGCTAGAATCTCACGGTATTTTATATTTTATTTTTTTTCTGAACCTCATCCTTCTCAGGCGATTAAGTCATGAAAGGGTATCGGGGACATCTGTCAAAATACGCTCCCCCACGAAACGTCTTCCCAATTGGTAATTTATTAACTAAATCTTTATTAACGGTGGTCGCGCGCAACAATAAACCCTCGATGCATAATCGTTTTTTATTAATAAAAAAAAGAAAATGGGAGCTCAACAGATGCGCAACAAAAACACCGTGTCCGATAATAAATACATGCACTCATACAACCGTTACAAAAAAACTTCCAGAAAAAAAACTCTCGAGTGTCGTAAAGGGACGGCCTCCCTCGTGAGTTCTATTCATTAAAACTTAAAAAAAAAATAATAGAGCAAGGGGATTACGTATGTATATGAGGACGTTCTGGGCTGTGAACACCGATAATGATGCACTTGATCGAGTGGTTCGCATCCCCCTGCTGATTGCTATCATAATAGTGTTTAATAAACTTCCGACGATTTTCGCATTGACGCGATTATCCAACCCTTTTTATTGCGACAATAAAAAATTTGTATAAAAATCATTATATGCATTCAAGTGCGGCATTAAACACACAAAGAAATCGCAATTTAGCGGCAAACTGTTACAAAATTAACTGTAACTTAAAACGGTTGGGGATATTAGAAAAAAGCTCAGGATAAATATTTAAAACATTTTAATATCAACAACTTTTCTAAAAAAAACATTTTTCTGTAACTTGAACAATAATGGCTTTGTACTCTCTCAAAAGAAAATCCCTTTTTACCATCTACGGTTTTGTAATAAAGGCGAATCTTAATTGAGGGCAGTTAAGTGCCACTTAAATCCACTGATAGTTGGTGTGTAAATTTACAATGTATAAAGTGACCCTTGAATATTAAATACATTTTTAGAGATTATTTGTAATTTGTTTGTGAGTTTGTGGAAATTGAACAGGAAAATGATATGAAATGAAACGAAAACTAATTTTAGCCCGAATACTTTAAGTTAATTATGACATAAATTTTAACCATAAAAAAAGAAAATATTCAGTTAACAATGAACTATCTAATTTTGATTGCAATTTCCAACTTGAATTTACAATTCTCCCACTAATATTTAATTCCAATGTTACAACTGTCAAAATCATTAAAATTTGTAGTTATTGACCTTAGTTAAGTGACAGTTCGTACTTTCTCAAAAAAAAAATTCTGTCTAATAATGGTAAAGTATAATTGAATGCAATTAAGTGTCACTTAAATTCACCGACAATTAAGTCTTGGAAATGCACTAATTTAAGTGACCCTTAAATATGAGACGCGTTTTTGGAGGTAATTTGTAATTTGTTTGTGGAAATTGAACTGGAAAATGATATTGCAGAAGATAATATTGAAATATGCCAACTTATTTTAGTCAGAATTCTTAAGATCTTTAAGTTATTTATGATATAACTTTTATTAACCATAAAAAAAAGAAAATGGTCAGTTAACAATGCAATATCTAATTTTCATTTCAATAATTCCCAATTACATTTGTAATTTCCAACTTCAATTTACAATATTCCCACAAATCATTAAAGTTTGTATTGTTACTGACCTTAGTTAAGTGACAGTTCGTACTCTCTCAAAAGAACAAATTTTTTTTTTTTATCATCGACGATTATCCAATAAGGATAAATTATAATTGAGTGCAGTTAAGTGTCACTTAAATCCACTGGTAGTTGGTGTGTAAATTTACAATGTATAAAGTGACCATTGAATATTAAATGCATTTTTAGAGATTATTTGTAATTTGTTTGCGAGTTTGTGGAAATTGAACAGGAAAATGATATGAAATAAAATGAAAACTAATTTCAGCCCGAATACTTTAAGTTATTTATGACATAACTTTTAACCATAAAAAAGAAAATATTCAGTTAACAATGAAATATCTAATTTTAATTTCAATTTCCAACTTGAATTTACAATTCTCCCACTAATATTTAAGTTCAATGTTACAACTGCCAAAATCATTAAAATTTGTAGTTACTGACATTAGTTAAGTTTGTACTTTCTCAAAACAAATTTTTCTTACCATCTGTGGCTGTCTAATAATGATAAAGTATGCAATTAAGTGTCACTTAAACTCATCGACAATTAAGTCTTGGAAATGCACTAATTAAAGTGACTCTTAAATATGAGATGCATTTTTGGAGGTAATTTGTAATTTGTTTGTGGAAATTGAACTGGAAAATGATATTGTAGAAGCTAATATTGAAATATGCCAACTTATTTTAGTCAGAATTCTTAAGATCTTTAAGTTATTTATGATATAACTTTTATTAACCATAAAAAAGTAATTAGTCAGTTAACAATAAAATATCTAATTTTCCTTGCAATAATTCCTAATTACATTTGTAATCTCCAACTTCAATTTACAATTTTCTCACAAATCATTAAAGTTTGTATTGTTACTGACCTTATTTAAGTGACAGTTCGTATTCTCTCAAAAGAAAAAAATATTTTTTTAAAATCGAAGGTTATCCAATAGAGATACATTATAATTGAGTGCAGTTAAGTGTCACTTAAATCCGCCAACAGTTAAGTCTTGGAAATGCCCTACTTAAAGTGACCCTTAAATATTAGATTGTGTGTTTGTGAAAGTGATTTAAATTGAACTTATTTAAGGGACAGTTCGTCACGCCTTAAGGTTCACTTAGTGGTAAGTGTTAGTAAATGATTAGTAAAATGAGTTTACCTTGATCGCAGAGAATTCCTCCCCAATTGGTGTCGCAGATGCACTGCCAGGAAGACCCGTTGCAGTATCCATGCTTGCAGCCAGGGTAGGGCTCGCACTGGTCGCAAAAATCGCCCCGCCATCCAGGTCGACAACTGCAACACACACAATTTTTCAGTCAAGCCATCTCGTTACCGAAGCGTCGAATTAAAAATCCCTGGGATTACACGCCGCAGATACTGTCTCGTAATAAACATTTTCTTCAGGACTGTACACAGAACAAATCGAGATATTATCTAGAAAACCGTGAGGAGCCTTAACGAGACTAGGTTTAATTAAAAAAAAAGAAAGTGGTAGGTGTAGTCGCTAATATAACGGAAGTTTTGAGTGGGTATCGTCGGTGGGATCAAAACGCCGAACAATGGCTTAAATTAGACCGATTAGTTTCGTATTTCGAATTTCAGACAATATCTAGACCGACACGAGACAGCAATCGTTGCGAAAGATGTAGATGTCTGTTAGATGTAGGCTCTCCCTGGGTGGTAGTTCGGCGATCGTGACTTCGTACGCTGATGTTCAGTAACCACCATGAGCGCTTTTTTCTGGCTGTAGCAAATTAGTTACGTGCAGTTAGACATAACGTAAAAGTGGAATTGTGGTTCTCCGAAAGTTTCGACTCGAAAAAATGCACTTACCGAAATTGGGTTTTCCGGCTCTATTTTTAGCCCGAAACCGTATCAAATCGAACATTTCTATTGTTACATCATTTCAAATATCATCGCCAAAGAGCAGGATATGCGACAAAACGGAAACGTACCCAACACAAAAACCGTGACATTATTTATTAATTTCTATTAAATGGAATGCTTAAATATTTCAAGAGAATTTTTAATTTTCAATACAAAATAAAGTAGGCAATAAAACATTTGAAAGTTGTAATTATTAAAACACCGGAAACAGTTGAATTAATCTAAACTGACATTAACTCTCAAAAACGTCGAAATCGCCATTAAAATATGAAAAATACAACACAAGTGAGGAAAGGACTTATTACAACACGAGTTTTGTAATGATTTCGTTCCCGCTTATGTTACAATACTATCTTTAGCATTTGTAAATGGCAGTTCCGACGTCAATAATGACGTGACGGTTTATTTACTTTCTGCACTAGTGACGAAAAGTGATTTAATTAACACATATAAGACGTTTCATTTTAAAAAAATGTTATTTTGTGAATATCTGAAAAGTTGACGTTATTACAACACTTGTGTTACAACACTATCTTCAGCATTTGTAAATTATTTGATGATTCTAAAATTACAGTTCTGACGTCCATAATGATGTGACGGTTTATTTACTTTGTGCACGAAAGTGATTTAATTAATATAAATAAGGAGTTTCATTTAAAAAAATGTTATTTTGTGAATATCTGAAAAGTTGACGTTATTACAACACTTGTGTTACAATACTATCTTTTGCATTTATAAATTATTTGATAATTCTAAAATGACAGTGATGTGCCAGTTTATTTACTTTGTGAACTAGTGTCGAAAGTGATTTAATTAATGCATATAAGGCATTTCATTTTAAAAAATGTTACTTTGTGAATATTTGAAATAGTTGATCTTATTACAACACTTGTGTTGAAATACTATCTTTTGCATTTGTAAATTATTTGATGATTCTAAAATGACAGTTCTGACGTCCATAATGATGTGACGGTTTATTTACTTTGTGCACGAAAGTGATTTAATTAATATAAATAAGGAGTTTCATTTAAAAAAATGTTATTTTGTGAATATCTGAAAAGTTGACGTTATTACAACACTTGTGTTACAATACTATCTTTTGCATTTATAAATTATTTGATAATTCTAAAATGACAGTGATGTGCCAGTTTATTTACTTTGTGAACTAGTGTCGAAAGTGATTTAATTAATGCATATAAGGCATTTCATTTTAAAAAATGTTACTTTGTGAATATTTGAAAAAGTTGACGTTATTACAACACTTGTGTTACAATACTATCTTTAGCATTTATAAATTATTTGATAATTCTAAAATGACAGTTCTGACGGCCATAATGATGTGATGGTTTATTTACTTTCTGCACTAGTAACGAAAGTGATTCAATTGATACATGTAAGGCGTTTCATATAACTGAAAAAGTTGACGTTGGATTCAATTGATCACTGAACCAATTAAGTGGCGTAAGTGGTTCGCTTTACGCAACGAAAGGCCAAGTGAACGAAAGTACCAAAAAAGCAGCGAAATTCGCGGATAAATGCAGACGTACCGCGGAGGAACGGAAAGAAGCAAGATGTACGAGATAAGAAATGGCCTGGAGGCAAACAAGTCGCCGGCAACTTCGCCAATTATTGCACAATGATCGCTTTGTTTCGGTTCTAGTTCATTAGTAAGAAATTTGTGAGTCGCAATAAAAGGTGTAAATCGACTGCAATGAATTTTACGAGCCATAACGACGAATGATCGCATTAATTTGCGGGTACGGTCTTTTTACACGTCCGGGAATTACCGCGGAAATGTCTGAGAGTGAAATTAGGTTTGAAAAAGTTAATTCGGGTGAAATGCTGTGGTGCACGATGTTAATGGTGCGTTAAGCCGCAAACCGACGTAGGATGTGATTAAGGCTCGAAAAAAAATGGAAGGAAATAAACTCCTTTTCGATCACTAACTTTGGAAGTGCGTTCGAATTTACTAGAGAGTGGCACAACAGAAACCCCATTTGACGTTTTTTTTTTCTTCTTGGGACGCCAATTTATGTGACATAATTGGTCTTCCAATTTATGTGCCATAAGTGATCTTCCAATTTATGTGCCATAAGTGATCTTCCAATTTATGTGCCATAAGTGATCTTCCAATTTATGTGCCATAAGTGATCTTCCAATTTATGTGACATAATTGATCTTCCAATTTATGTGCCATAAGTGATCTTCTAATTTATGTAACATAATTGATCTTTCAATTTATGTGCCATAAGTGATCTTCCAAATATGTTTTCGTTTGAGGAATTCCCGTTGTTTGAACAATACGTTTCCCCAAATCTTCAAGGAGAGAAAGGACATCAGCACTCCAAGGACCCAAAGTTTCCACAGGGAAGGCGACGAAAAAATAATCATCAGAAATTGACTTATTTTTTTTTTTCTTAAGATTTTCTACCAAGTGTGCAGCAGATCTTGCAGAAAATGAAGAATCAGTCAAATGAGAAGGGGCAAGTGTATCCGTACAAGTAAAATCCCAAACTAAAGATTTACCTATTTTCCATGGAAAAACTGTAATACCATCTGGACGATTGTCATCATCCCTCAGAATACTAGGTTCAAGGATACAAGGGATGTTGGCAGAAGAGAAAGCACGTTTAATAATGTCATTAATACAGCTGTGACGAGAGAGTCTACCAGCACTTTTAATAAACGATAAACGATAAACGAGTCTACAGAAGAACCACTTGAGCGGATAAGAGGATGACAGAAATTGCCCAATCTAAGTGAAATTGTAATTTGTAAAAAGTTTTTTTCTAAAAGAGTACCTACTTTACAACATGGAAGAGCTTCAAGCCAAGTTCCGGATTCAAGTTCAGATCTAGCTAATAAGATAGCTTTTTGTGTGATATTTGAGGAAGGTAATAAATTTTGAAATATTTTCTCACAGTCAAGTACCAATTTCTTTGATAAGAAAGCTCTTTTGGAAGTAAAGACGAATTAAAAATTTCCTTCCAATAATCAACAGCCTCGTTAAGGGATGTAATTTCAAAATTAGAAAAACTAGAAGGTAGAATTGACATAATAAGTTCAGAATTAGAAAATATAGAAGACAAAAAGGCAGGCGAGGAAATATCAATTATTTATACCTAATCCACCAAAACGGATTGGTAATTTGGCTTCCAGTCCAAGATCTTATTGTAAATTTAATAATCAAAATTTTTTCCAAAGAAGAAATAACAATATTATTCAATTCAAGACACTCATTTTTAAATTTCCAAAAAGGATAACATCTAAGATTATAAGTGAAATTAGGTATCCAAAAACAATGGCGGAGTAAAAACAAACTAATATGAGGATTAATTTTACAAAGATTTGAAGAAAGAGAATGAATCAATTTTTAGAAACGAATGGAAGAATTGCTGCATCGAAAATAGGACAACCAAGAATAAAAAGGTCTTCAACATTACAAACGTGAATACAAGGAGCTAATAATTCGAATCTTTCCAAAATTGAAGACTTGTCTAATTCCGAAACAAAGTTGGCATTTATTAAAATTAAGAACCAAACCAATTTTCTTAAATTCGGAAATTATCGATTCTAGGTCTTGTAAGACAACAATTTGTGTATAAATTAATAAAGTAATTACTTACTTGCATTCTCCTGGCTTATCACATTTTCCATGAACCGGATGACAACCGGATTTGCAGGCAGCTGAAAGATTGCACAATTTCAGTATTCACACATTAGAAGGGGAACAAAAACAGATTGTGATAATTGAATTAGCTTGGCTGAGTGGCCGGCGGACACGCAACAATAGGGTTGATTTACACCTGTTTTATCGGTTTGACTGCCAATAGGCAGTCAATCGGTGTCACGCCGAGTGATCGAAGCCCCTATTAAACTAGCAGTAAACATGACTGGTGCCAAAGCACCCAAGCTAAGTGAACTCTAATAAGGCTGCATTCCGTGTTCTTTCCCAACCGCTCGCTTTGCTCGCGGAGAAGTTAATGACAATTAAGTATCTCCCGTGAAATGTTTCAGCGGTTACAAGTGCACGCCAGGGGTCAGCGTTCACGTCTCGCTGCAGTTTCGTCACGTTTTTAAAAGTTTCGTGTTTACCTATTTCGCAATTCGTTCCTTTCCAGCCTTCGATGCAACCCTTGTCGCCGTTCACGTCGCACCGGTAGTGGCCGAATTTGTCGTCGCGCGGCCTGCAAAATTTCGTGCAGGTCGCGTTGTAGTAGTGGCTGTCGCACTGCACTCGCACTCGGTACGTGAGGCGAGCCCTCGGCCCTCGGTGGTTCAGCGTGTGCCACTCGGCGCTGGGGTCGATGATTCCGGAATACGTGGCCTCTTCTATGATGTCGTTTGTCACTAAAACAAGAATCGAGTCAGTGAATACTTTCCAAAAAATTGTTCCACATATGGCACACAGATTTATTTTGCAAATTGTGGCGTTTATGGAAGGAAACTGAAAATTTTGAGAAGGAATTGTAGAATCCAGTAAGTTCATAATTTTCAAAAATTTAAAAATGATGTTCCATATATAGCACACGAATTTATTTTGGCAATTAGGGGAATTTATGGAATGAAATTGACATTTTTCGGAAAGAATTGTAGCATCAGATAAGTTAATAATTCTCAAAAATTGAAAAATGATGTTCCATATTTGCCACACTGCTTTATTTCGACAATTATGAGTGTTTATAGAACAAGAACTGAACATTTTCAAGATTAATTGTGGAATCAAATAAGTTAATAATACATAACTGGCAAACAAATTGAAAAATTATGTTCCATATTTGCCACACTGCTTTATTTAGACAATTATGAGCGTTTATGTAACAAAAACTGAAAATTTTCAAGACTAACTGTAGAATCAAATAAGTTAATAATACTTAACTGACAAAGAAATTGAAAAATCATGTTCCATATTTGCCCCCAATGCTTTATTTTGATAATTATGAGCGTTTATGAGTTGAAACTGAAAATTTTCGATGGGAATTGTAGAATCAAATGAGTTAATAATTCCCAAAAAATTGAAAGATGACGTTCCATATTTGTCGCAGTTTTATTTTGACAATACATGAACGTTTATGGAATGAAACAGAAAATTTTAAGAAGAAATGGTAGAATCAAATAAGTTGATAATTCGAAAAAATTGAAAAATAATGTTCCACATGAATTTATTTTGCCAATTAGGGTCATTTATGGAATGAAATTGAAATTTTTCGGAAAGAATTGTAGCATCAGATAAGTTAATAATTCTCAAAAAATTGAAAAATGATGTTTCATATTTGCCACATTGCTTTATTTGGACAATTATGAGCGTTTATCGAACAAAAACTGAAAATTTTCAAGGGGAACTGTAGAATCAAATAAATTAATAATACATAACTGGCAAAGAAATCGAAAAATGACAATTACGAGGGTTTATGAACTGAAACTGAAAATTTTTGAGAAGAATTGTAGAATCAAATAAGGTCATAATTCTCAAAAAATGGAAAAATGATGTTCTATATTTGCCCCATTGCTTTATTTTGCTAATTATGAGCGTTTATGAGTTGAAACTGAAAATTTTCGATGGGAATTGTAGAATCAAATGAGTTCATAATTCTGAAAGAATTGAAAAATGATGTTCCGTATTTGCCAAACTGCTTTATTTTGACAATTATGAGCGTTTATGAAATAAAATTGAACATTTTCAGAACAAATTGCTGAATCGAATAAGTTACTAATACATAATTGACAAAGAAATTGAAAAAATGTGTCCATATTTGGCACATTGCTTTATTTGGACAATTATGAGCGTTTAAGGAATGAAACTGAAAATGTTTGAGAAGAATTGTAGAATCAAATGAGTTCATAATTCTGAAAGAATTGAAAAATGATGTTCCATGTTTAGCACACTGCTTTATTTTGACAATTAGGGGCGTTTATGGAATAAAAACTGAAAATTTTTCGAAGGAATTTTAGAATGAAATAAGTTAATAATACATAATTGGCAAAGAAATTGAAAAATGATGTTCCTTATTTGCCACACTGCCTTATTTCGACAATTAATGGCATTTATGGATTGAAACTAAAAATTCTTGGTGGGAGTTGTAGAATCAAATGAGTTAATAATTCTCAAACAATTGAGAAATGACGTTCCATATTTGTCACACTACTTTTTTTCGACTATTATGAACGTTTATGGGTTGAAACTGAAAATTTTGTCGATTATAACAATTTTCTGGAGGATTGTTGTTCAGTAGGTTCGACGAACGATTCGTCCTTGCCCTCAGCAACAAATTGCAAGCAGAAGTTGAATCGAGAGTACAACCCCGGGACAATCGTGTCTCGTTATACCCATTCATACCCATTGCGGCCTACTGTGTGAATCACACCGCACCACACACGATTAATCGCAATCATTTTGTGGCGCTTAAAATTCATGTTAATTCCCCCGGGTGGGCGCGCGGAGAAAATCACAATCAGTTTTATTGTGCAAACCGCAGAATTATGTGCATTGTGCAAACTGTTTGAATGAATTCGCCTCTAATTCGCCGGGAATTTTTCTCGTGGGCTGAAATTAAGAAAGCGGCACGTAGGATTTAAAATTCCGCAAGAGAAGATCCCCCCATACGTGTGGTTTGCGCCTTTTATGGGAAAATAGGTGAAGAATGCGACGGTAATTTTGTCGAGATTGATCGCCTGCAGGTTCTGAAAGCGCGCCTTATGCAGAATTGAAAAAGAGCGCATCTTTCGCCCATTAAACGAGGTGACAATGCGCGCAAAAGGAAAGTGTGAAAGTGTAGGAAGTCAATTAAAAAGGTAAACACGCCGTAAAAACATGCAGCTTCTTTAAAAAAATTAACCAGAAGTGTTGTTACTACTAATCAAAGAAACACCTACTTGTCAACCCACATGCTCAATTTTCAACGGCGTTTCATGAATTCATAATGAATGTGCGGTTACATTTTTAATTGTTCTTGCAGGCCATTGTGGATGGAAATTTGCATGCAAATGGGTTTTTTAAATGGGACGCCCCAAGATTTATGTTCGTTGCAAAAAAATTCAACTTAAATTTTAAGCTTCCCTTAAGATGTAAGTGTCACAAAAGGGAAACTTTAATTTTGTAAGAGCTAGTTAAATTAAACTGCACTACTTCTACGATTATTCGATTTTTTAAGTAAGTAGCACTAACCTAACCTAAATCATTTGGAGGTAATAGTCGACATTCACATAAAAATAATGTGACATGTGAAGCAAGTCTGAAAACTGAGACCTTACTTTTAATTTTAAGTTTCCCCTAAAATCGTAAACGTCACCAACTTTGTTATACAAAACGTTGTAAGTGTTAGTTTGTACCACTTCTACTTAAGTTTCCCCTAAAATCATAAGTGTCACATTTCATTGCACTAACTTCTTAAGAGCAATTTTAACATTGTAAGTGTTACTTAAGTTAAATCGCACTATTTTTGGGGTTATTTGGTTTTTTAAGAAAGTAAATGAAAGTGATTTAGTCAGAATTCCATGAAAATATTTCTGATAGCCAATTCCTCAAAACAGACAACTTTCAGAACTAACAGCCGAAAATTAAAATTTATAGTTGCCAACATTACTTAGGTAACAGTTCGTTACGTCTTTAAAATTTAGTGTTATTCATTGAATATTACTTAAGTATCAGTTTGTTACACCTTTAAGGCTCGCTTAAAAATTGGTGCTACTCATTAAATATTATTTAAATGACAACTCATTGTGCCTTTAAGGTTCACTTAAAAGTTAGTGGTACTCATTGAATATTATAAGGTGACCAACTATTTTTTATACAACAGGAGTACAAAATTTTCATTGGATATGGTGAATCGGTTTGAATAAAAACACTGAGCCTTCTCCATTCAACTATATGTTTTTTAAATAATTTCAAAATTCATTAGTTCAAAAAATTATGTGTATAAACACGTTAAAACAAACACACTGCAAGTTGCATGATTTCACCTTGGCAAACCGACTCTTAAGAGTCAATCCTTGTTGTAATCATAATCATAAAAGTCGGTTTTCCTAGGTAAAACCATGCAAATTGCAGTGCACATTTTCATAAAGTGTGCTCAGGTCAATTTTTCTTTTTGACTTATGTTAGGATCGACATTTTCATAAAGTTTGCTAAGGTAAAATTTTTCCATTTTCTTGTTTTCAAATGATTACCACAAGGATCTTAAAAGTTGCATGATTTCACCTAGGCAAACCGACTTAACCTTAAACCTTAAAAGGTTCATTTAAAAATTAGTGGAACTTATTAAATATTAAATCACAGTTCATTACGCCTTTAAGGTCCACCTAAAAGTTAGTGGTACTCATTGAATATTACTTAAGCAACACTTTGTTACAAGTTTAAGGTTCATTTAAAAATTAGTGATACTCATTAAATATTATTTAAATGACAGCTCATTAATTCTTTAAGGTCCACTTAAAAGTTAGTGCTACTCATTGAATATTACTTAAACAACACTTTGTTATATCTTTAAGGTTCATTTAAAAATTAGTGGTACTCATTAAATATTATTTAAATCACAGGTCCACTTAAAAATTAGTAGTATTCATTGAATATTACTTAAGCAACAATTCTTTACATGTTTAAGGTCCACTTAAACGTTAGTGGTACTAATTGTATATTACTTAAGCGACAATTCGTTATTCTTTAAGGTTCACTTATAGTTAAGTGGTGCTTATTGAATTTTTATGCGATTTCGATAGAAATTTTAGAAAAATGAAGTTCCAGTTATAAAAACCATAAATACAAGTGTTTTTGTGATTCAAGTTACTCACCCGGCATTGAAAAGTTGTTGTGATCGACAGCCTGCAGAATTAGCGTGAAGGACCTCTGAAACAAAAAATTCCAAATCAAAATGGGCTTTTAGAGGCGATTCCAGCGTCGATTGACCTGGCAGAAAAATTCGCTGGATGTGTTTTTTATTAAATCAGTTCGTGGCTTACAAGCGTACATTAAGCTTCTATCGCAAGATCTTTTAACTACTAGGTATCTTAATTTCCATCATGTAAACCAACCAATCTAAGTATCGTGACGAGGCTGTTTATGTTCGACATGTTAAATGCAGTGTAGCGAACAGCACTGTTAGTTCTGACATAGTCCGCCCTGATCCAACTTTTTACATAACATGCCCTTGTACACGTATCATCATGTATACTGCTATTATACCGTTAGATGTTCCCAAAGATAACGCTGTCATTACAACTTTCGCGCCGACCGACAAAATTGAAAGTTTAAAGAGCTGCGACGCGAATTCCTGCGATAAAGAAAAGTTGTTGGCCGCGGCGGCGATTTGTCTGCGTCGTGGGGGTTTAATTTAGCAATTTTTCAGCGTCGTGCCACTTGAGCCACAACGCCTATTATCGTACATTGTACTTTAACAATTAACCGGTAATCTTCGGGAACGGTTTTTAACTAATTTCCTTAATAACACTATCGCGGTTGCGGAGGCACGAACCTATAAAAACTTTAATAGCACCAACATTCTACGCACTTCGGTTTCAATCTTTGTTTTTAACCGTCAAAACGTCATGAGTTTAAATGACGGGAACTCGGCTTTATGAATATTTATGCCCGTTGTGTGAGTAGCCTAAAGTAGTTTCAAAGTTCGGTCGTTTTTTTGGCTTGCTGTACGTTTGTGAAAAGATCCTGCCAACTTTTACTGTTCGGTTTTTTGAAAAGATCCACAGCTGATTTTGTGAACATTTTTCAAGTAAAAGCTGTAATTCACAAATTTGTAAAATGTTTTCTTTTGGAGAAATTTTTTTTTTGGGAGTTTATTTATTAAACCAATGATAATAAACAGTAAAAATTTCAAAACTTTTTGTTTTAAAGTGCACCTAAACACCGCAAAATTAAAATCGATGATAATTGTGTAAATTTGAGGTTTTTGGTACTTTTTACCAAAAATCTATTTGAGATATATTTCTCAAGCTTGTCTTTGTGATTTTTCACAGCTTTATTTTAACCTTATGAATTAGTTTATTGAAAGAGCTTATTATTTTTTTGCAGCGAATTTTTAAAAATCAAGGAACATTTCAACTGAAAATTTTTATTAAAAAATTTATAGAAACTTTTCTGTATCATTTGAAGAAATTTCTTTTGGGGATTTTATTTATTAAACCAAGTGCAAAATTAAAATCGATGATAATTGGGTAAATTTGAGGTTTTTGGTGCTCTTTACCAAACATCTATTTGAGATATATTTCTCAAATTTGTCTTTGTGATTTTTCAGTTTTCTTTTTAATTTTATGAATTGGTTTATTGAAAGAGGTTATTTTCTTACAGCGAATTTTTAAAAATTAAGGAACATTTCAAGTGAAAATTTGTATTAAAAAATTTATAGAAACTTTTCTGTATTATTTGTAGAAATTTCTTTTGGGGATTTGATTTATTAAACCTAAGTTAAATAAACAGCAAAAATTTCAGAACTTTAGCAACAACCGTGTTGTTTTAAAGTGCACCTAAACACCACAAAATTAAAATCGATGATAATTGGGTAAATTTGAGGTTTTTGGTGCTCTTTATCAAACATCTATTTGAGTTATATTTCTCAAATTTGTCTTTGTGATTTTTCAGTTTTATTTTTAATTTTATGAATTGGTTTATTGAAAGAGGTTATTTTTTTACAGCGAATTTTTAAAAATTAAGGAACATTTCAAGTGAAAATGTCTATTAAAAAATTTATAGAAACTTTTTTGTATCATTTGGAGAAATTTCTTTTGGGGATTTTATTTATTAAACCCAAATTAAATAAACAGCAAAAATTTCAAAACTTTAGCAGCAACAGTGTTGTTTTAAAGTGCACCTAAACACCACAAAATTAAAATCAATGATAATTGGTTAAATTTGAGGTTTTTGGTACTCTTTACCAAAAATCTATTTGAGACATATTTCTCAAGTTTATTTTTGTGATTTTGCACAACTTTATTTTTAATTTTATGAATTAGTTTATTGAAAGAGGTTATTGTTTTCTTATACAGTAAATTTTGAAAAATTAAGAAACATTTCAAGTGAAAATGTCTATTAAAAAATTTATAGAAATTTTTCTGTATCATTTGAAGAAATTTCTTTTGGGGATTTTATTTATTAAACCCATGTTAGTAAACAGTCAAAATTTAAAAACTTGAGCACCAACAGTATTGTTTTAAAGTGCACCTAAACACGACAAAATTAAAATCAATGATAATTGGGTAAATTTGAGGTTTTTGGTGCTCTTTACCAAACATCTATTTGAGTTATATTTCTCAAATTTGTCTTTGTGATTTTTCAGTTTTATTTTTAATTTTATGAATTGGTTTATTGAAAGAGTTTATTTTTTTACAGCGAATTTTTAAAAATTAAGGAACATTTCAAGTGAAAATGTTTATTAAAAAATTTATAGAAACTTTTTTGCATCATTTGGAGAAATTTCTTTTGGGGATTTTATTTATTAAACCCAAATTAAATAAACAGCAAAAATTTCAAAACTTTAGCAGCAACAGTGTTGTTTTAAAGTGCACCTAAACACGACAAAATTAAAATCAATGATAATTGGGTAAATTTGAGGTTTTTGGTGCTCTTTACCAAACATCTATTTGAGTTATATTTCTCAAATTTGTCTTTGTGATTTTTCAGTTTTATTTTTAATTTTATGAATTGGTTTATTGAAAGAGTTTATTTTTTTACAGCGAATTTTTAAAAATTAAGGAACATTTCAAGTGAAAATGTTTATTAAAAAATTTATAGAAACTTTTTTGCATCATTTGGAGAAATTTCTTTTGGGGATTTTATTTATTAAACCCAAATTAAATAAACAGCAAAAATTTCAAAACTTTAGCAGCAACAGTGTTGTTTTAAAGTGCACCTAAACACCACAAAATTAAAATCAATGATAATTGGTTAAATTTGAGGTTTTTGGTACTCTTTACCAAAAATCTATTTGAGACATATTTCTCAAGTTTATTTTTGTGATTTTTCACAGCTTTATTTTTAATTTTATGAATTAGTTTATTGAAAGAAGTTATTGTTTTCTTATACAGTAAATTTTGAAAAATTAAGGAACATTTCAAGTGAAAATGTCTATTAAAAAATTTATAGAAATTTTTCTGTATCATTTGAAGAAATTTCTTTTGGGGATTTTATTTATTAAACCCATGTTAGTAAACAGTCAAAATTTAAAAACTTGAGCACCAACAGTATTGTTTTAAAGTGCACCTAAACACCACAAAATTAAAATCAATGATAATTGGGTAAATTTGAGGTTTTTGGTGCTCTTTACCGAACATATATTTGAGATATATTTCTCAAGTTTATTTTTGTGATTTTTCACAATTTTATTTTTAATTTTATGAATTAGTTTATTGAAAGAGGTTATTGTTTCCTTGTACAGTAAATTTTGAAAAATTAAGGAACATTTCAACTGAAAATTTTCATTAAAAAATTTATAGAAACTTTTCTGAATCATTTGAAGAAATTTCTTTTTGGGATTTTATTTATTAAACCTATGTAAGCAAACAGTAAAAATTTCAAAACTTTAGCACCAACAGTGTTGTTTTAAAGTGCACCTAAACACGACAAAATTAAAATCAATGATAATTGGGTAAATATGAGGTTTTTGGTGCTCTTTAACAATCATCTAAAAAAAAAAAATTCAGAAACTTTTTAAATTTAGAAATTTATAAAATAACTGTGCGCCACTTAAAGTTAAATTCACTGCACATTATTATTCCTGTCCTGTTAATAAAAAGAAAAAATTTCATGACTGAAAATAAATTGATTCGAGGTAATAAAAAAATTCGAAAATTTGGTAGAGATTTATTCGTTGTCCAGTCTCGTTACCTCTAAATTATTGCGTTAAATGCGCACTTTGATCATTGTGTTTTGGCTTGTCTAAACTTTTATAATCTATTTGTTTTCCATTGAAAGAAAAAGCTCCATTAATACTACCAAAACGATGCCGCGGTTTGGAACCTCTCCAGACCGTCTGGTCGGTCGCACAAGCAATGCAAATAGACAAGCGGGGGGAGGCATTTCACACTCTTCCAGCACAGTATAAATAAAACGATGAAAATCCGAGATAAAACCAGATTTGCATAATATATTACAACGTACAAGCACACAGTTTATCCCATTTGTGCGACAATTTTTGCATTCATGAAATATGAGTGTATTTCCCTAGAACAATAGCTAATATTGTGTAATCGTGCCTAGTTTGTTCACAAAGAGTTATTTATTCAAACAGTTGTCAATATGGGATCGATTCTCACGACATTTTACAAGTCGTTTAACAAGAAATGGCTTTTGCCGATTACAAAGTTGAATTCCAGACATTTTTCATTACTGAAATAATTAAACTCGACCAATCGATTAACCGCAATTATAAATAATGAAAATTCATATTTACATAAAGTGGACATTTAAAGCGTCAACCAACGCGGAAAATCGCATTCCCGGAATATGATACAATCTCACGGCCTCAGGTTGCATGCGCTCTTAAGAAATAATTAAGAAGACATTCCTTAAATCTAAAACGGGAATAAAAGTTGGGACGACACGACCTTTACTGATTATTTTATTATTCTGATTATTTATTATTATTGTGATAAAATTTCGACGTTGCCAGTTTCCACCAACAAAAAAATTTCAAACAATTTTATTTGTGTCAAATTTTATACATTCATAAAATAATCTAATCAAATACCATTCAAGTTTTGAATTTCTTCGATTAATTAATTCAAAATTCCTGCGTAGCAATTTTTAATTTGTGTAAATTTGATGATAAAAACGCTCGAACTTCGCTGTCGCATTTTTAATACTCATCCAATTTGTACTGTTTTAAGTTGCTACCCAACAAGTTATCGTAAATTAATCAGTAAATTCAAAGCTCTTACGGTATTACAAGCGATAAAAAATCGTTGATTTATGCAACGTGGTTGAGTGGAAAAATAGCCCTTCGGTTTGTGGCAATGTAAATTATTATAAATATAAATTTAAAGAGCGTCTGACGTGTGTAAATCATAGATTTGATTACATCACAGCGTGGACTAACATTATCATCCACACCTATTAATATTCGATTTATTCTTCATACTAAACTAACCTCAATCCATCTGCTGCGAAGGTACGTTGGATAATTTATTACGGTGCTAAGTAAAAACTAATTGAGCGACTGATTATACAAGACAGCGTTTATTTAATTACGGAAATTTTTTGTTAAATCCGAGTGTACTGCTTGTCAATTTTAATATAAATTTTCACCGCAATGGAATTAATCGCTGTTTAAATGACGCTCAAATAGTTGTAATTAATCACTCGGGTGTGTGAGAAACGGAGCTTGCTGATTATTAAAAAAATCCAGCTTGGGCTTGAAACCCACTTAAAACCTTTCAGTGATATTTTACTTGTTCCATTTTATTGAGTTTAAAATTAAACTCAATTCTCGTTTGGGAGATGGAAAGATCCGTCCGATCAATTTATTAATCGTTATCTGTGCACTTTTCAGATTCATCCAGCTCATTTATCATTCGGCCATCGAGCTGTGTAATTAACTATTTTATTTGTGTATTTTTTTGGTGCATGGTAAAAAGTGCCATCGAAATGAGGTTCTGCAAGCAATTATAAATTAATTGGAAGCCTCATCGACAAAGGTCAATAGCCATTGTCGCAAGAAAAGTGCAGAATTTCTTTCGAAATTATCGCAAACAAAATTAGACAGTCAAAAAAACTAGGGGAATTGCGTCTAAGATGAAACCTAGTGTGAAATGGCTTTTGAAAGCTGTAGAAGAATTTTTAGTACTTCACTTTGTTTTCTCACCTCCTCAGTTCAAGATATAAATGGTGTAATACAGTTTACAGGTATTCTTAGTCATTTGTTTTTTTTTTCAATTACAAATTTTCTTAAAGTGGCTAAAATTGGGGTATCTGCGTTATTATTCAGAATTAAAATACATAAATACTTCATTTTGTTTTCTCGGAGGTTTCATTAGAAAGCATAACTAAAATTACCAAGACTCAGTTCAAGATATAAATGGTGTAATACAGTTTACAGGTATTCTTAGTCATTTGTTTTTTTTTTCAATTACAAATTTTCTTAAAGTGGCTAAAATTGGGATATCTGCGTTATTATTCAGAATTAAAATACATAAATACTTCATTTTGTTTTCTCGGAGGTTTCATTAGAAAGCATAACTAAAATTACCACGACTCAGTTCAAGAGATAAATGGTGTAATACAGTTTACAGGTATTCTTAGTCATTTGTTATTTTTTTCAATTACAAATTTTCTTAAAGTGGCTAAAATTGGGGTATCTGCGTTATTATTCAGAATTAAAATACATAAATACTTCATTTTGTTTTCTCGGAGGTTTCATTAGAAAGCATAACTAAAATTACCAAGACTCAGTTCAAGATATAAATGGTGTAATACAGTTTACAGGTATTCTTAGTCATTTGTTTTTTTTTTCAATTACAAATTTTCTTAAAGTGGCTAAAATTGGGATATCTGCGTTATTATTCAGAATTAAAATACATAAATACTTCATTTTGTTTTCTCGGAGGTTTCATTAGAAAGCATAACTAAAATTACCACGACTCAGTTCAAGAGATAAATGGTGTAATACAGTTTACAGGTATTCTTAGTCATTTGTTATTTTTTTCAATTACAAATTTTCTTAAAGTGGCTAAAATTGGGGTATCTGCGTTATTATTCAGAATTAAAATACATAAATACTTCATTTTGTTTTCTCGGAGGTTTCATTAGAAAGCATAACTAAAATTACCAAGACTCAGTTCAAGATATAAATGGTGTAATACAATTTACAGGTATTCTTAGTTATTTGTTATTTTTTCAATTACAAATTTTCTTAAAGTGGCTAAAATTAGGGTATCTGCGTTATTATTCAGAATTAAAATACATAAATACTTCACTTTGTTTTCTCGGAGGTTTCATTAGAAAGCATAACTAAAATTACCAAGACTCAGTTCAAGATATAAATGGTGTAATACAGTTTACAGGTATTCTTAGTCATTTGTTTTTTTTTTCAATTACAAATTTTCTTAAAGTGGCTAAAATTGGGGTATCTGCGTTATTATTCAGAATTAAAATACATAAATACTTCATTTTGTTTTCTCGGAGGTTTCATTAGAAAGCATAACTAAAATTACCAAGACTCAGTTCAAGAGATAAATGGTGTAATACAATTTACAGGTATTCTTAGTTATTTGTTATTTTTTCAATTACAAATTTTCTTAAAGTGGCTAAAATTGGGATATCTGCGTTATTATTCAGAATTAAAATCCATAAATACTTCATTTTGTTTTCTCGGAGGTTTCATTAGAAAGCATAACTAAAATTACCAAGACTCAGTTCAAGATATAAATGGTGTAATACAGTTTACAGGTATTCTTAGTCATTTGTTTTTTTTTTCAATTACAAATTTTCTTAAAGTGGCTAAAATTGGGGTATCTGCGTTATTATTCAGAATTAAAATACATAAATACTTCATTTTGTTTTCTCGGAGGTTTCATTAGAAAGCATAACTAAAATTACCAAGACTCAGTTCAAGAGATAAATGGTGTAATACAATTTACAGGTATTCTTAGTTATTTGTTATTTTTTCAATTACAAATTTTCTTAAAGTGGCTAAAATTGGGATATCTGCGTTATTATTCAGAATTAAAATCCATAAATACTTCATTTTGTTTTCTCGGAGGTTTCATTAGAAAGCATAACTAAAATTACCAAGACTCAGTTCAAGATATAAATGGTGTAATACAATTTACAGGTATTCTTAGTTATTTGTTATTTTTTCAATTACAAATTTTCTTAAAGTGGCTAAAATTAGGGTATCTGCGTTATTATTCAGAATTAAAATACATAAATACTTCACTTTGTTTTCTCGGAGGTTTCATTAGAAAGCATAACTAAAATTACCAAGACTCAGTTCAAGATATAAATGGTGTAATACAATTTACAGGTATTCTTAGTTATTTGTTATTTTTTCAATTACAAATTTTCTTAAAGTGGCTAAAATTAGGGTATCTGCGTTATTATTCAGAATTAAAATACATAAATACTTCATTTTGTTTTCTCGGAGGTTTCATTAGAAAGCATAACTAAAATTACCAAGACTCAGTTCAAGAGATAAATGGTGTAATACAATTTACAGGTATTCTTAGTTATTTGTTATTTTTTCAATTACAAATTTTCTTAAAGTGGCTAAAATTGGGATATCTGCGTTATTATTCAGAATTAAAATCCATAAATACTTCATTTTGTTTTCTCGGAGGTTTCATTAGAAAGCATAACTAAAATTACCAAGACTCAGTTCAAGATATAAATGGTGTAATACAGTTTACAGGTATTCTTAGTCATTTGTTATTTTTTTCAATTACAAATTTTCTTAAAGTGGCTAAAATTGGGGTATCTGCGTTATTATTCAGAATTAAAATACATAAATACTTCATTTTGTTTTCTCGGAGGTTTCATTAGAAAGCATAACTAAAATTACCAAGACTCAATTCAAGAGATAAATGGTGTAATACAGTTTACAGGTATTCTTAGTTATTTGTTATTTTTTCAATTACAAATTTTCTTAAAGTGGCTAAAATTGGGATATCTGCGTTATTATTCAGAATTAAAATACATAAATACTTCATTTTGTTTTCTCGGAGGTTTCATTAGAAAGCATAACTAAAATTACCAAGACTCAGTTCAAGAGATAAATGGTGTAATACAATTTACAGGTATTCTTAGTTATTTGTTATTTTTTCAATTACAAATTTTCTTAAAGTGGCTAAAATTGGGATATCTGCGTTATTATTCAGAATTAAAATCCATAAATACTTCATTTTGTTTTCTCGGAGGTTTCATTAGAAAGCATAACTAAAATTACCAAGACTCAGTTCAAGATATAAATGGTGTAATACAATTTACAGGTATTCTTAGTTATTTGTTATTTTTTCAATTACAAATTTTCTTAAAGTGGCTAAAATTAGGGTATCTGCGTTATTATTCAGAATTAAAATACATAAATACTTCACTTTGTTTTCTCGGAGGTTTCATTAGAAAGCATAACTAAAATTACCAAGACTCAGTTCAAGATATAAATGGTGTAATACAGTTTACAGGTATTCTTAGTCATTTGTTTTTTTTTTCAATTACAAATTTTCTTAAAGTGGCTAAAATTGGGGTATCTGCGTTATTATTCAGAATTAAAATACATAAATACTTCATTTTGTTTTCTCGGAGGTTTCATTAGAAAGCATAACTAAAATTACCAAGACTCAGTTCAAGAGATAAATGGTGTAATACAATTTACAGGTATTCTTAGTTATTTGTTATTTTTTCAATTACAAATTTTCTTAAAGTGGCTAAAATTGGGATATCTGCGTTATTATTCAGAATTAAAATCCATAAATACTTCATTTTGTTTTCTCGGAGGTTTCATTAGAAAGCATAACTAAAATTACCAAGACTCAGTTCAAGATATAAATGGTGTAATACAGTTTACAGGTATTCTTAGTCATTTGTTTTTTTTTTCAATTACAAATTTTCTTAAAGTGGCTAAAATTGGGGTATCTGCGTTATTATTCAGAATTAAAATACATAAATACTTCATTTTGTTTTCTCGGAGGTTTCATTAGAAAGCATAACTAAAATTACCAAGACTCAGTTCAAGAGATAAATGGTGTAATACAATTTACAGGTATTCTTAGTTATTTGTTATTTTTTCAATTACAAATTTTCTTAAAGTGGCTAAAATTGGGATATCTGCGTTATTATTCAGAATTAAAATCCATAAATACTTCATTTTGTTTTCTCGGAGGTTTCATTAGAAAGCATAACTAAAATTACCAAGACTCAGTTCAAGATATAAATGGTGTAATACAATTTACAGGTATTCTTAGTTATTTGTTATTTTTTCAATTACAAATTTTCTTAAAGTGGCTAAAATTAGGGTATCTGCGTTATTATTCAGAATTAAAATACATAAATACTTCACTTTGTTTTCTCGGAGGTTTCATTAGAAAGCATAACTAAAATTACCAAGACTCAGTTCAAGATATAAATGGTGTAATACAATTTACAGGTATTCTTAGTTATTTGTTATTTTTTCAATTACAAATTTTCTTAAAGTGGCTAAAATTAGGGTATCTGCGTTATTATTCAGAATTAAAATACATAAATACTTCATTTTGTTTTCTCGGAGGTTTCATTAGAAAGCATAACTAAAATTACCAAGACTCAGTTCAAGAGATAAATGGTGTAATACAATTTACAGGTATTCTTAGTTATTTGTTATTTTTTCAATTACAAATTTTCTTAAAGTGGCTAAAATTGGGATATCTGCGTTATTATTCAGAATTAAAATCCATAAATACTTCATTTTGTTTTCTCGGAGGTTTCATTAGAAAGCATAACTAAAATTACCAAGACTCAGTTCAAGATATAAATGGTGTAATACAGTTTACAGGTATTCTTAGTCATTTGTTATTTTTTTCAATTACAAATTTTCTTAAAGTGGCTAAAATTGGGGTATCTGCGTTATTATTCAGAATTAAAATACATAAATACTTCATTTTGTTTTCTCGGAGGTTTCATTAGAAAGCATAACTAAAATTACCAAGACTCAATTCAAGAGATAAATGGTGTAATACAGTTTACAGGTATTCTTAGTTATTTGTTATTTTTTCAATTACAAATTTTCTTAAAGTGGCTAAAATTGGGATATCTGCGTTATTATTCAGAATTAAAATACATAAATACTTCATTTTGTTTTCTCGGAGGTTTCATTAGAAAGCATAACTAAAATTACCAAGACTCAGTTCAAGAGATAAATGGTGTAATACAGTTTACAGGTATTCTTAGTTATTTGTTATTTTTTCAATTACAAATTTTCTTAAAGTGGCTAAAATTAGGGTATCTGCGTTATTATTCAGAATTAAAATACATAAATACTTCACTTTGTTTTCTCGGAGGTTTCATTAGAAAGCATAACTAAAATTACCAAGACTCAGTTCAAGATATAAATGGTGTAATACAATTTACAGGTATTCTTAGTTATTTGTTATTTTTTCAATTACAAATTTTCTTAAAGTGGCTAAAATTGGGATATCTGCGTTATTATTCAGAATTAAAATCCATAAATACTTCATTTTGTTTTCTCGGAGGTTTCATTAGAAAGCATAACTAAAATTACCAAGACTCAGTTCAAGATATAAATGGTGTAATACAATTTACAGGTATTCTTAGTTATTTGTTATTTTTTCAATTACAAATTTTCTTAAAGTGGCTAAAATTAGGGTATCTGCGTTATTATTCAGAATTAAAATACATAAATACTTCACTTTGTTTTCTCGGAGGTTTCATTAGAAAGCATAACTAAAATTACCAAGACTCAGTTCAAGATATAAATGGTGTAATACAATTTACAGGTATTCTTAGTTATTTGTTATTTTTTCAATTACAAATTTTCTTAAAGTGGCTAAAATTAGGGTATCTGCGTTATTATTCAGAATTAAAATACATAAATACTTCATTTTGTTTTCTCGGAGGTTTCATTAGAAAGCATAACTAAAATTACCAAGACTCAGTTCAAGATATAAATGGTGTAATACAGTTTACAGGTATTCTTAGTCATTTGTTATTTTTTTCAATTACAAATTTTCTTAAAGTGGCTAAAATTGGGGTATCTGCGTTATTATTCAGAATTAAAATACATAAATACTTCATTTTGTTTTCTCGGAGGTTTCATTAGAAAGCATAACTAAAATTACCAAGAGTCAGTTCAAGATATAAATGGTGTAATACAGTTTACAGGTATTCTTAGTCATTTGTTTTTTTTTTCAATTACAAATTTTCTTAAAGTGGCTAAAATTGGGATATCTGCGTTATTATTCAGAATTAAAATACATAAATACTTCATTTTGTTTTCTCGGAGGTTTCATTAGAAAGCATAACTAAAATTACCACGACTCAGTTCAAGAGATAAATGGTGTAATACAGTTTACAGGTATTCTTAGTCATTTGTTATTTTTTTCAATTACAAATTTTCTTAAAGTGGCTAAAATTGGGGTATCTGCGTTATTATTCAGAATTAAAATACATAAATACTTCATTTTGTTTTCTCGGAGGTTTCATTAGAAAGCATAACTAAAATTACCAAGACTCAGTTCAAGATATAAATGGTGTAATACAGTTTACAGGTATTCTTAGTCATTTGTTTTTTTTTTTCAATTACAAATTTTCTTAAAGTGGCTAAAATTGGGGTATCTGCGTTATTATTCAGAATTAAAATACATAAATACTTCATTTTGTTTTCTCGGAGGTTTCATTAGAAAGCATAACTAAAATTACCAAGACTCAGTTCAAGAGATAAATGGTGTAATACAGTTTACAGGTATTCTTAGTTATTTGTTATTTTTTCAATTACAAATTTTCTTAAAGTGGCTAAAATTGGGATATCTGCGTTATTATTCAGAATTAAAATACATAAAACTGTAAAGTTTTGATAATTAACATAAATGCTACTTGATTTTAGTTAGTATTATCGACAACAGCGGAGTGACGAACCCTAATTCAATCTGAATCACCCGATATGTGTAACTTTAATAGTTTTCATACATATAACTTACAAATAAATTGTTAATTCGCCGAAAAAAAATATTTAAACTCCAAGAAGAGAAGATTACATGTCACTAGACACCAATTAACAAGAATTCCAACTCAATTACACGCCCTAATTATCCAGGGGCGATTTGAGGCACATAAACTACATTTAATATAAAAATACAAAAACAACAAAAATTGAGACGGTAAAGTTGCAATGTAACGTTTATGGTAGCGCCGTATCCCTGGCCAAAACTTGTCAACACTCGCTATCTTTACAGGAAGCAGACGCGGTTACTGTTTCGTGTTAGAAATGAGACGAGACAATCCGTGCATTTCTGCGGTAAACGGCATTTTTCCTACGGGAAAGATGGCAATCTGGCGGCTTTTTTTGCGGAGACGAGTATGAGAAGCGGATGAGCGCATGAGAATCCCGTGTGCGTCAATTAGAGGGGTACGTTGTAAAGATCAGAAACAAGAGCTCAGGTATGAGACAGTCAAAACACTGATCCGAGATAGGGAAATGCTGGACCAGCGCACCGATATCGGGTTCGGTGCGGAATCAGCAGTCTGCATCAGTACTTAAACTGCCCCGCCGCCCTCTCACGAAGACCGATGTGACAGTGATCGACGGCACACGTCAATAGATAGCAATAAAAATGTCCATCGGGTTACACCCGTTCTCACGATACATATATCTCTTCTCGAGCATCTTCGTCAATATTTTCCTCGTTCTTTGTTTCACAAGAACACAAAACTGCCACCACAAGTTTTTAAGGTGCATTTACAACCATTTCGATTGCGGTACGATGGCGAAATCGCAATTCAAATTTATGTTGTAAAGCTACCAAATTTCGGCACACTTCGCAATCGGATTTCGAATTCGTTGTAAATGTACAGTTATCGAATTTAAATTTGGGACGATTTTTTTAACAGTAGGCCATATATTTTCAAATTTTAGTTGTTAGAATTATCTTTTTTCGATACATTCATAACCTTGAAAAGGTAGTGACGTTTTTCTAGGCATTCTAAGCAACGTTTACACCAATAAATTGAGTCGTCCCAAATTTAAATTCGTCAATAGTACACTGAAAAAAGCTACCTACAAATTTTTTAAAAACCCAGTTCTTACAATAAGAACTGATAAAAGTATTTAGTATAATTCTGCTTGGTATTAGCACGAACAATATTAATTAAATCAAGTAAACCACCATTTTGGATTAAGCACGGGGATTCACAATTTGTGGTGACCTCACTGAAGGTTTTGTTCGAGATGAACGTTAGGTCCAAGGGTTCTATAATACAATTGTTTAGAAGCCTTGCGCTGGGTCCAGTTGAGAGAAAACAATTGTACGGAATGTTGTAAATTGCTTTATGACCTTCTGCAAAGGACTGTTTACTGACAATAGATAAATTACTTTAGAATTTCTTACAAATTTAGTTGAAAAACGTTACACCAAACTCAACTTGCAGTAAGAAAATACATATTACCTTGTGCATTTTCTGTATTTTTATTGTAAAGTGAATTTTTAGTAACTTACATAATTAGTGAGTGTTTAATTGTGAAGATGTTAATTCACAATATTAATAAATGTCGATCAACAAAATGATCAGCTTCAAAGACCATTTCTAAAAATGGTAATGAAATTATGGGGATTTTTTGATTCTGTGTGTGATCAATTCGTACGTAAGTAAATTATATATCGAAATATTAAAAACTGTATAGGCCATTTCGTTTAAAAATATGCTGATTTCGTGAATATTTTAAAAAGTTTATGCTCGATTGTTTTTTTGCTTTCACTATGGTAATCAGCTCAAAAATCTACAATTCCTTGATGAGTAAACCGACTTTCTAGCTCCAGTATTAACGAAGTTACAACAAATAAATCAAATTTTGGTCCTTCAAGCCGGATGGAATTGGTTTGAAACTGTTTTTTAATAGTAACACAATTAATTCCGGCTATATGTGTTTAAATCAGTCAAAATAATTTTCAATCGAAGAATATTGATTCTAATTTTCAGAATTTCTCCTACCGGAAATAGGTTTTATCTCAAAAATACTATACGATGTTTTTTTGCTTTCACTATGGTAATCAGCTCAAAAATCTACAATTCTTTGATGAATAAACCGACTTTCTAGCTCCAGTATTAACGAAGTTACAACAAATAAATCAAATTTTGGTCCTTCAAGCCGGATGGAATTGGTTTGAAACTGTTTTTTTAATAGTAACACAATTAATTCCGGCTATATGTGTTTAAATCAGTCAAAATAATTTTCAATCGAAGAATATTGATTCTAATTTTCAGAATATCTCCTACCGGAAATAGGTTTTATCTCAAAAATACTATACGATGTTTTTTTGCTTTCACTATGGTAATCAGCTCAAAAATCTACAATTCTTTGATGAATAAACCGACTTTCTAGCTCCAGTATTAACGAAGTTACAACAAATAAATCAAATTTCGGTCCTTCAAGTCGGATGGAATTGGTTTTTAACTGGTTTTTCAATCATAACACAATTAATTCCGGCTATATGTGTTTAAATCAATCAAAATAATTTTCAATCGAAAAATATTGATTCTAATTTTCAGAACTTCTCCTACCGGAAATAGGTTTTATCTCAAAAATACTATACGATGTTTTTTTGCTTTCACTATGGTAATCACCTCAAAAATCTACAATTTTTTGATGAGTAAACCGACTTTCTAGCTCCAGTATTAACGAAGTTACAACAAATAAATCAAATTTTGGTCCTTCAAGCCGGATGGAATTGGTTTGAAACTGTTTTTTTAATAGTAACACAATTAATTCCGGCTATATGTGTTTAAATCAGTCAAAATAATTTTCAATCGAAGAATATTGATTCTAATTTTCAGAATATCTCCTACCGGAAATAGGTTTTATCTCAAAAATACTATACGATGTTTTTTTGCTTTCACTATGGTAATCAGCTCAAAAATCTACAATTCTTTGATGAATAAACCGACTTTCTAGCTCCAGTATTAACGAAGTTACAACAAATAAATCAAATTTTGGTCCTTCAAGCCGGATGGAATTGGTTTTTAACTGCTTTTTCAATAATAACACAATTAATTCCGGCTATATGTGTTTAAATCAATCAAAATAATTTTCAATCGAAAAATATTGATTCTAATTTTCAGAACTTCTCCTACCGGAAATAGGTTTTATCTCAAAAATACTATACGATGTTTTTTTGCTTTCACTATGGTAATCACCTCAAAAATCTACAATTTTTTGATGAGTAAACCGACTTTCTAGCTCCAGTATTAACGAAGTTACAACAAATAAATCAAATTTTGGTCCTTCAAGCCGGATGGAATTGGTTTGAAACTGTTTTTTTAATAGTAACACAATTAATTCCGGCTATATGTGTTTAAATCAGTCAAAATAATTTTCAATCGAAGAATATTGATTCTAATTTTCAGAATTTCTCCTACCGGAAATAGGTTTTATCTCAAAAATACTATACGATGTTTTTTTGCTTTCACTATGGTAATCAGCTCAAAAATCTACAAATCTTTGATGAATAAACCGACTTTCTAGCTCCAGTATTAACGAAGTTACAACAAATAAATCAAATTTCGGTCCTTCAAGTCGGATGGAATTGGTTTTTAACTGGTTTTTCAATCATAACACAATTAATTCCGGCTATATGTGTTTAAATCAATCAAAATAATTTTCAATCGAAAAATATTGATTCTAATTTTCAGAACTTCTCCTACCGGAAATAGGTTTTATCTCAAAAATACTATACGATGTTTTTTTGCTTTCACTATGGTAATCACCTCAAAAATCTACAATTTTTTGATGAGTAAACCGACTTTCTAGCTCCAGTATTAACGAAGTTACAACAAATAAATCAAATTTTGGTCCTTCAAGCCGGATGGAATTGGTTTGAAACTGTTTTTTTAATAGTAACACAATTAATTCCGGCTATATGTGTTTAAATCAGTCAAAATAATTTTCAATCGAAGAATATTGATTCTAATTTTCAGAATATCTCCTACC
This sequence comes from Dascillus cervinus, assembly GCA_949768715.1. Lineage (NCBI taxonomy): Eukaryota > Metazoa > Arthropoda > Insecta > Coleoptera > Dascillidae > Dascillus > Dascillus cervinus. The sequence continues at coordinate 2,186,193 of OX458318.1, read as the reverse complement.
GGAAATAGGTTTTATCTCAAAAATACTATACGATGTTTTTTTGCTTTCACTATGGTAATCAGCTCAAAAATCTACAATTCTTTGATGAATAAACCGACTTTCTAGCTCCAGTATTAACGAAGTTACAACAAATAAATCAAATTTTGGTCCTTCAAGCCGGATGGAATTGGTTTTTAACTGCTTTTTCAATAATAACACAATTAATTCCGGCTATATGTGTTTAAATCAATCAAAATAATTTTCAATCGAAAAATATTGATTCTAATTTTCAGAACTTCTCCTACCGGAAATAGGTTTTATCTCAAAAATACTATACGATGTTTTTTTGCTTTCACTATGGTAATCACCTCAAAAATCTACAATTTTTTGATGAGTAAACCGACTTTCTAGCTCCAGTATTAACGAAGTTACAACAAATAAATCAAATTTTGGTCCTTCAAGCCGGATGGAATTGGTTTGAAACTGTTTTTTTAATAGTAACACAATTAATTCCGGCTATATGTGTTTAAATCAGTCAAAATAATTTTCAATCGAAGAATATTGATTCTAATTTTCAGAATATCTCCTACCGGAAATAGGTTTTATCTCAAAAATACTATACGATGTTTTTTTGCTTTCACTATGGTAATCAGCTCAAAAATCTACAATTCTTTGATGAATAAACCGACTTTCTAGCTCCAGTATTAACGAAGTTACAACAAATAAATCAAATTTTGGTCCTTCAAGCCGGATGGAATTGGTTTTTAACTGCTTTTTCAATAATAACACAATTAATTCCGGCTATATGTGCTTAAATCAATCAAAATAATTTTCAATCGAAAAATATTGATTCTAATTTTCAGAACTTCTCCTACCGGAAATAGGTTTTATCTCAAAAATACTATACGATGTTTTTTTGCTTTCACTATGGTAATCACCTCAAAAATCTACAATTTTTTGATGAGTAAACCGACTTTCTAGCTCCAGTATTAACGAAGTTACAACAAATAAATCAAATTTTGGTCCTTCAAGCCGGATGGAATTGGTTTGAAACTGTTTTTTTAATAGTAACACAATTAATTCCGGCTATATGTGTTTAAATCAGTCAAAATAATTTTCAATCGAAGAATATTGATTCTAATTTTCAGAATTTCTCCTACCGGAAATAGGTTTTATCTCAAAAATACTATACGATGTTTTTTTGCTTTCACTATGGTAATCAGCTCAAAAATCTACAAATCTTTGATGAATAAACCGACTTTCTAGCTCCAGTATTAACGAAGTTACAACAAATAAATCAAATTTCGGTCCTTCAAGTCGGATGGAATTGGTTTTTAACTGGTTTTTCAATCATAACACAATTAATTCCGGCTATATGTGTTTAAATCAATCAAAATAATTTTCAATCGAAAAATATTGATTCTAATTTTCAGAACTTCTCCTACCGGAAATAGGTTTTATCTCAAAAATACTATACGATGTTTTTTTGCTTTCACTATGGTAATCACCTCAAAAATCTACAATTTTTTGATGAGTAAACCGACTTTCTAGCTCCAGTATTAACGAAGTTACAACAAATAAATCAAATTTTGGTCCTTCAAGCCGGATGGAATTGGTTTGAAACTGTTTTTTTAATAGTAACACAATTAATTCCGGCTATATGTGTTTAAATCAGTCAAAATAATTTTCAATCGAAGAATATTGATTCTAATTTTCAGAATATCTCCTACCGGAAATAGGTTTTATCTCAAAAATACTATACGATGTTTTTTTGCTTTCACTATGGTAATCAGCTCAAAAATCTACAATTCTTTGATGAATAAACCGACTTTCTAGCTCCAGTATTAACGAAGTTACAACAAATAAATCAAATTTTGGTCCTTCAAGCCGGATGGAATTGGTTTTTAACTGCATTTTCAATAATAACACAATTAATTCCGGCTATATGTGTTTAAATCAATCAAAATAATTTTCAATCGAAAAATATTGATTCTAATTTTCAGAACTTCTCCTACCGGAAATAGGTTTTATCTCAAAAATACTATACGATGTTTTTTTGCTTTCACTATGGTAATCACCTCAAAAATCTACAATTTTTTGATGAGTAAACCGACTTTCTAGCTCCAGTATTAACGAAGTTACAACAAATAAATCAAATTTTGGTCCTTCAAGCCGGATGGAATTGGTTTGAAACTGTTTTTTTAATAGTAACACAATTAATTCCGGCTATATGTGTTTAAATCAGTCAAAATAATTTTCAATCGAAGAACATTGATTCTAATTTTCAGAATTTCTCCTACCGGAAATAGGTTTTATCTCAAAAATACTATACGATGTTTTTTTGCTTTCACTATGGTAATCAGCTCAAAAATCTACAAATCTTTGATGAATAAACCGACTTTCTAGCTCCAGTATTAACGAAGTTACAACAAATAAATCAAATTTTGGTCCTTCAAGCCGGATGGAATTGGTTTGAAACTGTTTTTTTAATAGTAACACAATTAATTCCGGCTATATGTGTTTAAATCAGTCAAAATAATTTTCAATCCAAGAATATTGATTCTAATTTTCAGAATATCTCCTACCGGAAATATGTTTTATCTCAAAAATACTATACGATGGGGTACCCTGTATGCAATCTGTCGATTGTGAATCAGGCGAAATACGAGTCGATGCTAATTTGGGGTGTCCTTGATAGTACAGGCGAATGTTTTGCAACAAGAAAACTAAACAGACCAGTTTTTTCCGAGTCTGCCAAATTTGCAATTTCATGTTAATACGTGCTTGCCATTAAAACAAATTAAGTGAGATTTGCGGTTAATTCTCGTCTTTAGTTTTTGCTCAGATTTATCTGTTTTAATTAGATTTGGCTGAAAACGTTCGCGTTTCGACGCAATCGGATTTCGATCGACGCAAACGGCCCAAGATGCAGCAATCAAAAGTGTGTGATTGAAACCGTGATGGAATTTATTCAATTTATCGGTAATATCCGTGTCTGAGAACGACAGACAGTTTTCTTTTGTGATTTCTGCACGTAGGTTTGGCGCCCAATTATAATCGGTAGCGCTTTGATACCGCTACATCAATTATCTTCTGCAATTTTTTGTTCCTTTATTAATTCCACGCTGCTTCAATTTACATTGAAGTTGTGACCGTTAACCAATCGGCTGAATTCGGTTCAAACGTCGATGCAGAAATTCTGATCAGGTTTCCTCCTCGGCGAAAAGCGTCTCCGGAAGCGCCGGTATCATCCCCTTCTGACCCACATTTAGAAACCAATCGACATTTTAAATCTTCCATCCATTCCAGGGGTTAATTTCACCACGGCTTCAACGATCTTCTAGGTCTTCCTCCTTTCCTTCGCCCAACCGGGCTTTTTCGCGAAAATGCTATAGAATGGACCACCCTTTACACAACACGGCGCTTAAAACTTCAACAAAAATGTTTCTTTTGTCAATTCAATTCAAGGGTGTTCATCTAACGCCTACATATATTTGCAGAATCCTATTTATTATGGAGATTACAGTTTGATGTTCCGTATGAGTCATAAAAGAAAGTGGATGGCCACAATTGTGCCGATGGCATAAGGCAACTAACTACATGCAAATAAACGTTAGATGCAAACCAGGGTGTGTGGGAGCTCATAGAAATCTTCATAAGCCTACCCAGATGACGACGGAAGCATGCAAGTTCTACCGAGAATTGAAGACGATTTGAATATGAATGGTGAAATAATTTGAAAGGTCGACCCGATGAAAAAAGGGGTCACATTTCCGGAGGAATGTTTGTAAGATGAGTAATTCGAATTGAATTTTGAAATTCTATTTACAGGCAAACTTGTTCAAATGAAACTTGCGTAAAACGGAACGGTTTTCGACCAGTTCGGTTGTTATTTACTCAACTTGGATAGTTCTTTTCAAACTGTTCAATTAATTTTTTGTCCCTTTATTTTATGACCTGAAAAAGAATAACAATTCTTGAAAGGACAATTTTTTTCTTCATCTTAATAAGATTTTGCGTTATGAAACTAAATCGGAACGTTTTTGAACAGTTTGGTTGTTATTTACTCAACTACTTGGATAGTTCTTTTCAAACTGTTCAGTTAATTTTTTGTCCCTTTATTTTATGACCTGAAAAAGAATAGCAATTCTTGAAAGGAAAATTTTTTTTCTTCATCTTAATAAGATTTTGCGTTATGAGACTAAATCGGAACGTTTTCGAACAGTTCGGTTATTATTTACTGAACTGTTTGGATAGTTCTTTTCAAATTGTTCAGTTAATTTTTTGTCACTTTCTTTTATGGCCTGAAAAAGAATAGCAATTCTTGAAAGCACAAACGACCAAATTTTTTTTCTTCATCTTAATAAGATTTTGCGTTATGAGACTAAATCGGAACGTTTTCGAACAGTTTGGTTGTTATTTACTCAACTATTTGGATAGTTCTTTTCAAACTGTTGAGTTAATTTTTTGTCCCTTTATTTTATGACCTGAAAAAGAATAGCAATTCTTGAAAGGAAAATTTTTATTCTTCATCTTAATAAGATTTTGCGTTATGAGACTAAATCGGAACGTTTTCGAACAGTTCGGTTGTTATTTACTGAACTGTTTGGATAGTTCTTTTCAAATTGTTCAGTTAATTTTTTGTCACTTTCTTTTATGGCCTGAAAAAGAATAGCAATTCTTGAAAGCACAAACGACCAAATTTTTTTTCTTCATCTTAATAAGATTTTGCGTTATGAGACTAAATCGGAACGTTTTTGAACAGTTTGGTTGTTATTTACTCAACTACTTGGATAGTTCTTTTCAAACTGTTCAGTTAATTTTTTGTCCCTTTATTTTATGACCTGAAAAAGAATAGCAATTCTTGAAAGGAAAATTTTTTTTCTTCATCTTAATAAGATTTTGCGTTATGAGACTAAATCGGAACGTTTTCGAACAGTTCGGTTGTTATTTACTGAACTGTTTGGATAGTTCTTTTCAAATTGTTCAGTTAATTTTTTGTCACTTTCTTTTATGGCCTGAAAAAGAATAGCAATTCTTGAAAGCACAAACGACCAAATTTTTTTTCTTCATCTTAATAAGATTTTGCGTTATGAGACTAAATCGGAACGTTTTTGAACAGTTTGGTTGTTATTTACTCAACTACTTGGATAGTTCTTTTCAAACTGTTCAGTTAATTTTTTGTCCCTTTATTTTATGACCTGAAAAAGAATAGCAATTCTTGAAAGGAAAATTTTTTTTCTTCATCTTAATAAGATTTTGCGTTATGAGACTAAATCGGAACGTTTTCGAACAGTTCGGTTATTATTTACTGAACTGTTTGGATAGTTCTTTTCAAATTGTTCAGTTAATTTTTTGTCACTTTCTTTTATGGCCTGAAAAAGAATAGCAATTCTTGAAAGCACAAACGACCAAATTTTTTTTTCTTCATCTTAATAAGATTTTGCGTTATGAGACTAAATCGGAACGTTTTCGAACAGTTTGGTTGTTATTTACTCAACTATTTGGATAGTTCTTTTCAAACTGTTGAGTTAATTTTTTGTCCCTTTATTTTATGACCTGAAAAAGAATAGCAATTCTTGAAAGAAAAATTTTTTTTCTTCACTTAATAAGATTTTGCGTTATGAGACTAAATCGGAACGTTTTCCAACAGTTCGGTTGTTATTTACTGAACTGTTTGGATAGTTCTTTTCAAATTGTGCAGTTAATTTTTTGTCACTTTCTTTTATGGCCTGAAAAAGAATAGCAATTCTTGAAAGGAAAATTTTTATTCTTCATCTTAATAAGATTTTGCGTTATGAGACTAAATCGGAACGTTTTCGAACAGTTTGGTTGTTATTTACTCAACTATTTGGATAGTTCTTTTCAAACTGTTGAGTTAATTTTTTGTCCCTTTATTTTATGACCTGAAAAAGAATAGCAATTCTTGAAAGAAAAATTTTTTTTCTTCACTTAATAAGATTTTGCGTTATGAGACTAAATCGGAACGTTTTCCAACAGTTCGGTTGTTATTTACTGAACTGTTTGGATAGTTCTTTTCAAATTGTGCAGTTAATTTTTTGTCACTTTCTTTTATGGCCTGAAAAAGAATAGCAATTCTTGAAAGGAAAATTTTTATTCTTCATCTTAATAAGATTTTGCGTTATGAGACTAAATCGGAACGTTTTCGAACAGTTTGGTTGTTATTTACTCAACTATTTGGATAGTTCTTTTCAAACTGTTGAGTTAATTTTTTGTCCCTTTATTTTATGACCTGAAAAAGAATAGCAATTCTTGAAAGCACAATTTTTTTCGTCATCTTAATAAGATTTTGCGTTATGAGACTAAATCGGAACGGTTTTCGAACAGTTCGGTTGTTATTTACTCAACCGTTTGGATAGTTCTTTTCAAATCGTTCAGTTAATTTTTTGTCCCTTTATTTTATGACCCGAAAAAGAATAGCAATTCTTGAAAGCACAAAATGTTTTTTTCTTCATCTTAATTAGATTTTGCGTTATGAGCCAAGTCAAATATTTGATTGCGAGATCGAATCGATTTAACGGCTTATAGGCATAAAATTAATCGAATTTTTTGTGCCGCTTGCAAACGGTAAATTATAAAAATAACTAGTAAACAGAATTTTTAATTTCAGTCGAAATCAATCATTAAAAACGCTCATGTGAACCTTTTCTATATGCAAATTGCCATAATCAATAATTCGGTAAAATTAGTGCCGTTAGGCGATTGTCGGCTCAAAAACGGAAAACCCCGTAACTCTCAATAAATTCAATAAACTCCCCGAATGCGAAAACCAGCCGTGCGAACCTACAAGTTGCATCTTTGGTGCGTAACCAGCGGACCAGGAAACATACAAGTCAGTTATTATTAATTTGTGGGCAGACAAGTTTTATCTAACTGTGAATGGAGTCAGTTTACTGCTGGTTACTTCTGTTTAAGGGGCGAAAGATAAAGCTACCTTAAAGAGCATATCAATGGATGTTTCCAGATTTTATAGGAAAATAACAGCCGCAACATTACAGATACATCAGCTGCAATAGCTAACAGCCAATTATCACGTAAGCGTTTAGTTCTGGTTCGTTTCCTTTCCATCCGATTTATTCACAAGGCGAAATTTAATTAAAATTCCTGGGATCGATGATAAATTATTGGAAATAAATAAAATGATAAATTTGTGGGATCCGGTAGGTATTGAATGCGAGCAATGCAGTGAAATAGAAACTGGAAAGACGAGTTGCGTATGATAATCGCTGGTCAACGTCCTACTGCATGAACAGGTGCGAACACTCTAGGTCAGAAGATGGGAGACATTGTCACGTTCAAGTTTAGAGAGACTCCATTCAAAATTGTCGCCGATCCGTCCGGTACCTGTTATGCTAAATTCTTATCCGCGTTATTTATCCGCGAGGGTCTCATGCTGCAAGATTAGAAGCGGTATTTAAATTAACACGTGCCCATAACCATGTCACATTTTAATATATTAACTCCTAAAAAGCTTCGGTATCAACTGTTTTCATTAACTTCTTCAGTCCAATTTAATTTTAAAAACTAATAGAAAATTCAGCAAAATTAGATAACTACAACAATTTCAAGAAATAAAAATTTTTAGTTACCCTTAACAAAAATTTGTTGTTGTTGTACACCAATTTTGGTTACGAATTATCAAACTAACAAAGACCAAATGATCAAATCATTTTAATACTTTATGTGACTCTTGATCTAGCTAGACACCCAGACAGATAAAAAAAAATATGTGTACAGGGTCTTCCACCGTTATTGGTCATTCCAAAAAAAAACTCAATTTGGAATATAGTTATAAAACCAAAATGGACTCAATCTTATAAAACAATTCAATTCTTTAACACTGTTATAAAGCTCGACAGTTATGTAAACGTTCTTAAAAAATAATTTTATATAAGCTGTATAATAATTTTGTAAGCTTTATTTTTGTGTAGCTATAAAATTGTTTTGCTGCATGGCGTTACATCTATAAAACTAAACGATTCTATAAATGTATCCTTAAGAAATAAATTAATCTCATCGCTTTCTTAAACGACAAATAATCATTCGCATACTTGACAAAGATAGAGCTGAGTTTTTTAATGTTTTTAGCCGATTGACTCTTATGAGATCAATTTATATTGCAAAGAAAAGTTTGTTTGAATTTTGAAACAAAAATGGATTGCATAAGTTTTAGTTTTTTTACGATGATCTGCTAATTTAGAGTAGTCGTATAAAAATGTAGAAGCGACGTCGTTTATGTCTGCAAATTAATGTATAATTGTCGATATTTAAAGTTTTATAATTTTGTGATTTTTCTCGAAAATGGCGACAGTTACCCTATTAAAACATTTTTGTACCGCAAGCTACCGTTATATGACAATTGAGCTGTATAAGTGGTTTCAATATTATATAACAGACACGTCATATTGTGGAACTACTACGCGGGTAGTTTACCACCCGAATTATATATTTTCATGGTGGCAGTAAGTAGAGAGCGCCACATAAATTGTAACTCAAATTTTCAAATTGTGTCACCATTAGTTACTTTGTACTGTTGTAATTATGGATAAAAAGCGTGAAAGAGAGAAAAATCATACCGAACAAAATAAAGAAAGTTTATTAGAAATTATAAAAAGATTTCAAAATATAAATATCTGTACAAGTTTATACAAATTTAGATATAATTTAGGCCGACACGAAGTCCTTAAGTTACTTTTCATATTCTATGATATTTGAGATTTGATGCTTCAGTTTTATCTGGAAATGTTTTGATTTTGACTGATCTTTTTTTACTAAAATTACTTACTTTACAACGATAGTGTTCATTAATAGTTTGGTATTGTAGATTTCCTTGTTGTTTTAGTTCAATGATGATACAGAAGACATGATAACAAATTTTAAAATGAGCAACGCCACAATTCAAAACTTTCTTAACCTCACTTCTAACTGTCAATTCGCTCCCCGAGTAAAATTTACTTGGTAGAAAAATCTCGAATAATTTACTTTGGAGATTTAGTAGCAAGTAAAGTTATTTTGCGTTTATAATACGCAAATCTATAACTGTTTTATAAATTGGCAATGACATTTACTAAACAATTTTATAAAGTATTTATAAAGAGTTTTTAAATGCTGTGAAACGCAACTAAACAGCCGTTATAAAACAATTCGGTTGTGGAAGCTGAAATGCTGTATAACGATGGTCAAATAAACGTTTACATAACAATTGTATAATTGCTTTATAATTTTGTTGTAAGAACGTTCTCATCGACGACTTAAACAACAAATTAGTTTCAGGCAATAAAATGGTGTTATCTGGAACTTTTACTCAACCAATTGAGGCGCTTCTTACAAAAACGACCATAGTCCAAAAATGCGAATTTCGCGGTTGGTGTTGATTTACAGAGTTTCTTGGACGCCCAATTGAATGGTGTGATCGGTTTCTGCAAGAAGATACATAGTCCAACGTTATAGTTAGGTAAATATTTGCTTGTTCTACAAAAACAGCCATTGCCCATTCGATATTCATAAGTAATATCACAAAAAGCAAATTAGGACTATGGTTGTTTTTGTAAGAAACGCCTCAATTGGTACCTACGGAGCAACAATACAGCAGCAATAAAACATAACAGTTCTATTACCTAAAAACTATACAGCTACTTAACAGCTATTTCAACGTTGTGTCCCACAACAGTATGACATAATAAAGAGATCGGCTTCTACCTATCCTATCATTATGTAATACATTAACGAGTACTCCAACTCTACTTAATTTTTTTCGTTGTGAAACGCTCATTTCTGGTGTCGCTAATGCCCAGCAAAAAAAAACTGTTTAGAAGTAAAAGTCTGCAAATCGTTGCTTTTAAACGAAACTTAAGTGACCACTTTTATTCCGAACCAATTTCACAAAAAAAATCCCAATTATTAATTTCGCTATTAACATAACCGTATGTATGAGTGATTTTTTATTAGTGAATCTACTGACCCAAAAAGGTCCAAAAGTCTGCCTTTCACGCCTCGATTTGCGTCCATTAACGACTCAATTTTAATTCAAGCTTGTGTAATTACTACTCGAAACAGTTGTGCGGCTGAATTGCGCTAAGAAGCCACGGATCCGGCCATTAGCGTACGGAGACGTAGCCAGAAGGTCTCCTCATGATGAATAATAGCGGTAATAACGTGCTCAACCTATTCAGTGCTTCCAGGCCCCGAGGGACGCGTGTCAGAAGCGGCGTAATCGATTATGGACGGCTATTGTTTTTTCACGTCGCCCGAAAAATCTGGAGATACCATCGAAACATTTGTGGGCTGAAAGTGAAACAGTACCCAGAGAGCTCAGGGGCAGTTTCGGTCGGATACACGTTCGGCTACTCGAGTTGACCGCGGCTACCTCACCGCCGCTGCGAGATAACTAACGGTTGCTCACAGGCACAATAAATTTTATTACTTCCAGACGATTACCTGTTAATATTCTATTAGGCGCGTTGAATTCATTGATCGAGTCGCGCGGATGGCTCTTCGGAATGTGACGAAAACGCTTGCTGAGAAAAAGCGGAACTGAAGGAAATTCCAATCACTGTTATCTCGCGGATAGAGCGCATCAACTGGTGATAACACATTTCCGGATGTAATAGCTTCGATAGCGTATCAGCCATCAACAAAAAATTCATTCATTTTTAGACATGTGATTATTTCAGCCCCGTTGCATTGAAATTAAATCAAATCTGGGTGTTTCACGTAACTTTCCCAATATTCTAAAATCACAACATGCTTGGTGCAAAAAACACATATTTAAGTGTCGTGTTTTTGGAAACCCCCGGCAAAAATAACTGTCAAAGTGACAATTTAAATATGATCATAATCTACGACGAGCGTCACAAAAATGCAGTTGTTTCAGCCAGATTATACAGGCATCGTTATCCTGAGCAACCGACAAAACATTTAAACAGCTTGAAAATGAATCAAGGGAGAATTGGCCAAAACCAAAAAGGCATAGGCGTCCAACAGGTCGAGCGTGTTTAGAAATTGATGAATGTCAATTTGAACACTTGCTTCGTTCAATTAATTTCACTTTTGTATTTATTTTTAATTAATTAAAACAGTGTTTCAATGTTTTGTCGCTCAGGGTAATGATGTCTGTAAAATCTGGCTGAAACAATTGCAGTTTTGTGTAAATATATGTTTTTTGTATCTAGCATGTTGTGATTTTTGAATATTAGAAGGTTAGGTGAAACATTGTGTATATGTAACCCTGACAAGTTTTACCACAAACTTTGCGAGCGTGACATTTAAGGCTTCTGTGATAATTTATGTGTATATTGTAATTTTAATGAAACGGCCAGTTATGCAATACTTTCAAATAGGTTAAGGTAAACTTTTAGTCAAAAATTGTAGTCAAAAATCGTAGTCAATATGCTAACCAAAACGTGAAAAAGGCACAGATTTTCTCTCTTTATGAGTGCGTCATTGCTACTGATTTATCATCAATCATTGTCATTTCTCTCTGCCAGTAGATGACACTAAATCTTTTCTCTTTCCAAATTTTATTCATTTTTTATTTTTTCATTTTTTTATCCACTGTTCTTTTCTTTTCTGACTCATAATCTGCTTTTTCTGCCTTAGAATGTGACTTTTCTGACCCAGAATGTGATTTCTCTGGCCGAGAATCGATTTTTCTGACTCAGAATCTCCTTTTTCTGACTCAGAATGTGATTTTTCTGGCCGAGAATAGATTTTTCTGACTTAGAATCTGATTTGTATGACTCAGAATGTGACTTTTCGGAGCCAGAATCGATTTTTCTGTTTTAGAATCTGCTTTTTCTGAGTCAGAATATGATTTTCTGGTCGAGAATCAATTTTTCTGACTCATAATCTGCTTTTTCTGACTTTGAATGTGACTTTTCTGACCCAGAATCGATTTTTCTGACTCAGAACGTGATTTTTCTGGCCGAGAATCGATTTTTCTGACTCAGAATCTGATTTGTATGACTCAGAATGTGATTTTTCGGAGCCAGAATCAATTTTTCTGTTTCAGAATCTGCTTTTTCTGTGTCAGAATGTGATCTGGCCGAGAATCGATTTTTCTGACTCATAATCTACTTTTTCTGACTTAGATGTGACTTTTCTGACCCAGAATCGATTTTTCTGACTCAGAATCTGCTTTTTCTGACTCAGAACGTGATTTTTCTCTCTTACTCAGAATGTGATACATACATCATACAGGTACCGTTACCCTGTGCGTAATATATGTTTTTTGTATTCAGCATGTTCTAATTTTTGAATATTGGGTTGCGTATACTGCGTATAACTCAACCATCCTGTATATTTTCGCTATTTGTCTCACTGTTGTTCTCTAATTCACTTACAAAATAGGAAACTGTTTCAGATGTATGAATTTTCAAAATTGTTAGCTACGTAGGTAGCCAGGGTATTGTCCGTTCAGATAATAAAATTGTCTTTGCTTCTGGGAACGAAGGGTTAATAGGAAATATAATATTTATAAGGAAAAATGATGATGAACACTTAATATAAATCAACCAGGTAACGACGGTACTTTTATCAGATTTTGCTTTAGCCTCGTTTGTATAAGTGCGCCGGTTGTTGCAAATTGTTTATTGCTTATCAAAATAAACTGCGGCTCATCTAATCCTGTCCGTGGTCGGCGTGTGTTATTAAGGCCCCATTATCTCCAATGGCATATAAACAATAGTCGAACCGCTGCACTGTAATTTCGAGGGCATTTTACTCGGTTAAAGTAAATTGCCGGTTAAACAATGGACTGCGATCCCACCAGCGATGCGACTACAAAAATATAACTGCAATTCGTACGATGGGCCACAAGTAAAAAATCGTCGGGGTAAATAATCTATAATTACAGCGACGGCCCATTGATGAAAGCGAAAAGCACAAATTTCGGCCAAAAACGCCAATTTTAATTCGTGCGTATTTAAATTGCAGTTCGTGTTTGGCCCTGAATAGAAGTGTTTATTGTAAACGGTTTCGCTTAAATTTCAGATCGTTTACCTCGTCCCAAATTACACCAGGCCTTTTTTTAAATTGTAATGGCCAGACGTTAGAACAAAAGAAAAGAAAAATTAAAAGAAAAATTTCAATAAAATTTCGAATCACCTCCTGCACGGCATTTCTTAAATAAATGGGATTTAATTTATTAGTATTCAGACAGATAGCAGCGATCTGTGTGGATCGACGGAAAATAAATCTCTGACTTGTCTGAAGCTGTTGATATTTTTATACCAATTCACAATAATAATTTTTTCTTCATTTGCATACATTTTAATAACTAAATTCCAAACTCCAACAATCAAATTTTTTATTTCTAAATTGATATAAATATCAAAAAACTACTGATTTACATTTACATTGTATGTTCAATGTGTAAAAAAGAGGCAATATGATTTGGTTAATTTTAACCGGGCGTGTAATTAAATTGTGAAAGTCAAACAATACGATTCACAATGTTAGTGTCAACTTCCATTGAAGTGGTTAACGGTGGCCAGACGTTACAACAGGAGGTTTTATTTAAAAGAAATATTTCAATAAAATTTCGAATCACCTCCTGCACAGCATTTCTTAAATAAATGGGATTTAATTTATTAGTATCCAGACAGATAGCAGCGATCTGTGTGGATCGATGGAAAATAAATCTCTAACTTGTCTGAAGCTGTTGATATTTTTATACCAATTCACAATAATAATTTTTTCTTCTTTTGCATACATTTTAATAACTAAATTCCAAACTCCAACAATCAAATTTTTTATTTCTAAATTTCTAAATCAAAAAAGGATTGCTGAGAATAAACTACTGATTTACATTTACATTGAATGGTTCAATGTGTAAAAAAGAGGCAATATGATTTGGTTAATTTCTAACCGGGCGTGTAATTAAATTGTGAAACTCAAACAATGCGATTAAAAATGTTAATGTCAACTTCTATTGAAGTGGTTAACGGTGGCCAGACGTTACAACAGGAGGTTTTATTTAAAAGAAATATTTCAATAAAATTTCGAATCACCTCCTGCACAGCATTTCTTAAATAAATGGGATTTAATTTATTAGTATTCAGACAGATAGCAGCGATCTGTGTGGATCGATGGAAAATAAATCTCTAACTTGTCTGAAGCTATTGATATTTTTATACCAATTCACAATAATAATTTTTTCTTCTTTTGCATACATTTTAATAACTAAATTCCAAACTCCAACAATCAAATTTTTTATTTCTAAATTTCTAAATCAAAAAAGGATTGCTGGGAATAAACTACTGATTTACATTTACATTGTATGGTTCAATGTGTAAAAAAGAGGCAATATGATTTGGTTAATTTCTAACCGGGCGTGTAATTAAATTGTGAAACTCAAACAATGCGATTAAAAATGTTAATGTCAACTTCTATTGAAGTGGTTAACGGTGGCCAGACGTTACAACAGGAGGTTTTATTTAAAAGAAATATTTCAATAAAATTTCGAATCACCTCCTGCACAGCATTTCTTAAATAAATGGGATTTAATTTATTAGTATTCAGACAGATAGCAGCGATCTGTGTGGATCGATGGAAAATAAATCTCTAACTTGTCTGAAGGTATTGATATTTTTATACCAATTCACAATAATAATTTTTTCTTCTTTTGCATACATTTTAATAACTAAATTCCAAACTCCAACAATCAAATTTTTTATTTCTAAATTTCTAAATCAAAAAAGGATTGCTGGGAATAAACTACTGATTTACATTTACATTGTATGGTTCAATGTGTAAAAAAGAGGCAATATGATTTGGTTAATTTCTAACCGGGCGTGTAATTAAATTGTGAAACTCAAACAATGCGATTAAAAATGTTAATGTCAACTTCTATTGAAGTGGTTAACGGTGGCCAGACGTTACAACAGGAGGTTTTATTTAAAAGAAATATTTCAATAAAATTTCGAATCACCTCCTGCACAGCATTTCTTAAATAAATGGGATTTAATTTATTAGTATTCAGACAGATAGCAGCGATCTGTGTGGATCGATGGAAAATAAATCTCTAACTTGTCTGAAGGTATTGATATTTTTATACCAATTCACAATAATAATTTTTTCTTCTTTTGCATACATTTTAATAACTAAATTCCAAACTCCAACAATCAAATTTTTTATTTCTAAATTTCTAAATCAAAAAAGGATTGCTGGGAATAAACTACTGATTTACATTTACATTGTATGGTTCAATGTGTAAAAAAGAGGCAATATGATTTGGTTAATTTCTAACCGGGCGTGTAATTAAATTGTGAAACTCAAACAATGCGATTAAAAATGTTAATGTCAACTTCTATTGAAGTGGTTAACGGTGGCCAGACGTTACAACAGGAGGTTTTATTTAAAAGAAATATTTCAATAAAATTTCGAATCACCTCCTGCACAGCATTTCTTAAATAAATGGGATTTAATTTATTAGTATTCAGACAGATAGCAGCGATCTGTGTGGATCGATGGAAAATAAATCTCTAACTTGTCTGAAGCTATTGATATTTTTATACCAATTCACAATAATAATTTTTTCTTCTTTTGCATACATTTTAATAACTAAATTCCAAACTCCAACAATCAAATTTTTTATTTCTAAATTTCTAAATCAAAAAAGGATTGCTGAGAATAAACTACTGATTTACATTTACATTGAATGGTTCAATGTGTAAAAAAGAGGCGATATGATTTGGTTAATTTCTAACCGGGCGTGTAATTAAATTGTGAAACTCAAACAATGCGATTAAAAATGTTAATGTCAACTTCTATTGAAGTGGTTAACGGTGGCCAGACGTTACAACAGGAGGTTTTATTTAAAAGAAATATTTCAATAAAATTTCGAATCTCCTCCTGCACAGCATTTCTTAAATAAATGGGATTTAATTTATTAGTATTCAGACAGATAGCAGCGATCTGTGTGGATCGATGGAAAATAAATCTCTAACTTGTCTGAAGCTATTGATATTTTTATACCAATTCACAATAATAATTTTTTCTTCTTTTGCATACATTTTAATAACTAAATTCCAAACTCCAACAATCAAATTTTTTATTTCTAAATTTCTAAATCAAAAAAGGATTGCTGGGAATAAACTACTGATTTACATTTACATTGAATGGTTCAATGTGTAAAAAAGAGGCAATATGATTTGGTTAATTTCTAACCGGGCGTGTAATTAAATTGTGAAACTCAAACAATGCGATTAAAAATGTTAGTGTCAACTTCCATTGAAGTGGTTAACGGTTATAAATTTATCGATAATGATTCGATGTTTTTGGCCATTATCTACTAATTTATCGATTCGGCTCGCTTACTCTCGTTCGCTTTTTGTGCCTCGATTCGTCACTCACCGCTTTTTGGTTGAAATTAAAAAGCGCACAATTTGAAATTAGCAATGCAAAAACGTAGGACGGATTTAGACAAGCTCATGTTCAAACAAGATAGCCCCCTGAGAGCTGGCGGTGTGGGAACCTGCCACAATACCGCGGGGACGCAGAAAGAGCCCTTTGTGCTGCGCGTCTGCAGGGACGCCATAAGGCGGTTGGTTGTTGCAGGGTGGCGTAGTCAATGTTCTGTGCAACATAACGCGCAAAGCCTAGTGACAGAGTGATAAATAGTGAAAACACTCATCACTCCCGAGTGCATTTACGTGGTCGGTTTGCGGCGAAGGCTGGGAAACGGCACAAAACGATTTATTTTAAAACGTGATAAGGGTTTTATCGATTTGGTGCACAATTGAATTTTTTACTGCGATAAAACGTTAATCTCGTTATTTCTCCGGTAAATTGGAAATTCATTTAAAATTGATTTCAACTCCCGTACAATTAATTTCCAATTAAAAATTAACGCCGAAACGAATTTAAATTTAATTTTGCGATTGAACATTTGTTTCGATTTGGGGCAGTTTGCTCCTTTTTAGGATCTCGTAAAATCGACGAATTGTGTTCGAAATCAAAAAGTGATAAATAAAATATTCTACGACATAACAAGAAAGCAATCGGTGTGTTTCCAAGTATCGCCGATGAATTTAACAGTTGAATTCAAGTAATGTCACGGTGAATTAAGCCTGCCATCAGGCGGTTGCAGTGTCGCTGTGGGGCTACCTGCTACCACAATACTCATCCAGTTACACGCGATAATCGTCGCTTCTTTATCCGCCCGTAACGAACACTAAATCGGAGAAGGATAAAAACTCCCAGAATGAATTAGAGGTGAAAACAAAATAAATATCATTTCAAAATTAAAGCACGAGTCTGAGAGTTATGTTCAAGGCCAGCAGTCCTGTTAAGAATTTTAGTGCCTGTTTATCATTCACATCAAACTTTTAAGAAATCGAATAATCTCATAAATTCACTATTAAGTTTCCATTAAGTGTCGCACTACTTCTGAAACCGAACTTAAATATCGTTCATTTGCACCACTTTAATTTAAACTTTCCCTTAAAATCGTAAGTGCCACGCCTACTTTTGAAACTAAACTTAAATATCGCTCATTTGCACTAATTCAATTTAAAGCTTCCCTTAAAATCGCAAGTGTCGTACCTATTTCTGAAACAAAACTTAAATATCGCTATTTTGCACTAGTCCAATTGAAACTTTCCCTTAAAATCGTAAGTGACACACCTACTTTTGAAACGAAAGTTAAATATCGCTCATTTACACTAATTCAATTTAAAGCTTCCCTTAGAATCATAAGTGTCACACCTACTTCTGAAATGAAACTTAAATATTGCTAGTTTCCACTAGTTCAATTTAAACTTTCCCTTAAAATCGTAAGTCACACACCTATTTCTAAAAAGAAACTTAAATATCGTTAGTTTGCACTTCTTCAATTTAAAGCTTCCCTTAAAATCGCAAGTCACACACCTACTTCTGATGCCAAACTTAAGTATCGCAAGTTTGCACTTCTTCAATTTAAAGTTTCCCTTAAAATCGTAAGTGGCACGCCTACTTCTAAAATAAAACTTAAATATCGATAGTTTGCGCCTCTTCAATTTAAAGTTTCCCTTAAAATCGTAAGTGACAAACCTACTTTTGAAACGAAACTTAAATATCGCTAGTTTGCACCTCTTCAATTTAAAGCTTCCCTTAAAATCGTAAGTGTCGTACCTACTTCTGAAACGAAACTTAAATATCGCTCATTTGCACTAATTCAATTTAAACTTTCCCTTAAAATCGTAAGTCACACACCTATTTCTAAAAGGAAACTTAAATATCGTTAGTTTGCACTTCTTCAATTTAAAGCTTCCCTTAAAATCGCAAGTCACACACCTACTTCTGATGCCAAACTTAAATATCGCAAGTTTGCACTTCTTCAATTTAAAGTTTCCCTTAAAATCGTAAGTGACAAACCTACTTTTGAAACGAAACTTAAATATCGCTAGTTTGCACCTCTTCAATTTAAAGCTTCCCTTAAAATCGTAAGTGTCGTACCTACTTCTGAAACGAAACTTAAATATCGCTCATTTGCACTAATTCAATTTAAACATTCCCTTAAAATCGTAAGTCATACACCTACTTCTGAAATGAAACTTAAATATCGCTCATTTACACTAATTCAATTTAAAGCTTCCCTTAAAATCATAAGTGTCACACCTACTTCTGAAACAAAACAAATATCGTTCATTTGTACCACTTTAAGTTAAAGTTTCTCCAAAAATCGTAAGTGTTTCATTTCGTTGCAGCAACTTTTTAAGGGAGACTATACCATTGTAAGTGCCAGTTAAGATAAACTGGATCATTTCTGAGTATATTCTCTTCCTTGAATCCACACTAACCCAACCTTAATTAAAATTCGTTGTTGGTACTTAAGTGACAGCTTGTGGCGACTTTAAGGTTCACTTAAAAGTTAGTGTTACCGATATCTTCAAATTTCAACTGCGCTTCACAGTTTGGCCGTTTACGATTTTCTAGGATAAGTTTCAAAATTGGTGAGATCAATCCGTCGATGAATTATTGAATATTGAACCAAAAAACGATTTTAAGAGTGCGATTACAATCGCCGCTGGACACCGGGTTCGGCACTTTTGGTGCGCAATGAACAAAACGTCTTCCAGGCCACAAGGCGTTCGCTTTGTTAGCAACGAAACAAATCCGATAATAAAAAATTGATTTATAAAGTCCGTATTGACACAAGCCGTTCTGCCAGAAGAAATAATCGAAACGGCTTCAATCAATTAAACTGTTAAATTGAAGAAGTACCAGTTTAACAAAACTGAGAATACGCTCAGGCATTTTAATTAAATGCGATGATATTTAATACGCGATCACAGACGTACGGATAACCGTGAAATTGATTCAAAAATCGACATTTCGATTTCAACGTGTGGGCCATTAATTTTTAGTCTGGCCGTTAATCTGGAAATAAATGTTAAAATCGCCGCACGTTGGGTGGCAATGTCGCAAACGCCCCACACGTTACTTTTTATTATTCGCACTGTTTTAACCTAAATTCTACAGAAAAAAAATAATTTCAATCGGATTTGCACTTTAACGGGAACATACGAAAATCGGTGCCCTTGGCTGTTGTACTTCTTGTAACAGGTTCAAGGCGCGTTCAACAGTCTCATTTGTCAAATACATTTCGCGTTGAGAAACCCATTTCCAAGCAAAATCGCCACTCTGCACCGCCTATATTTACACACAAATCTAAAAATAAACATAATGACCGAAAAAGTCTTCGGCGCGATTAACATAAGTAATACTTTACGACCACAAAAAGCTGCAGTTTTTTTCGGTAAATTGCATAACGACCGGCTTCCAAGCTCTGCAGGGTTTTAAGGACGAAAATTCCAACATCCATAAGTTTCCTTCCGCGGAACCCAAGTGATGAATGGTGTTTTTACGGCTCCACTGTGTATTTACGGGCGAAATGAGAAGTTGATACTTTTAAGTAGTGCACCCTTGTGTGTTATTAAGTCTCTTCCAAATCATACGGTCCCAACAGTGGAACAATAAAGCGCAGGTGATGTATGTGGCGTGAGACGTGAGGGCCCTCAGGGTCGCTACCGTAACTTCCTATCCCAGGTAAAGAACAACCCCGAACCGCCAAGGGCAAGGCCTCCAAATTGATAACCACGAAAACGTTTATTGCTCCTTTCGTTACCGCGCAGCAAGTGTTGCTGCATGCGATTCTTTGCGCCGTTTCCCACATAAAAATGCCCGGAGCGAAATTTCAACAGAGCCGGAAAAATAAATTACATTTGCTCTATTTGCAGGACCAATAAGCATTAAATTGCAGTTTACTCAGAGAGATTAGCACGCGAATGTCTATTTAACATTTCGAGAAACCTCGTTGGTTATAGTGTATTTCGGATGTCTGTAGGGTAATAAAAATTGATTGCAGAATTTTCACAAATGAGCAGACATCAATATTGGAAGAGAATTTTTTTTAGTAGGGTTCTAAACAGTGGCGGCTCGTGGTACAATAAAACAGGTGTTCTGCAATTTGCATCTCATCTAATCAGGGTCGTGTTTTTATCAACAAAATATCCACAAAATTTTATACAGTTTATAATTTTTGATAGAACGTATCTATTTTTTGTCACATTATCATTATGCTGCTGCATGTGTTTCCAATAAGCCGAATTTAACTAAGATTGGATATTGATTGTTCCTAATATTGCTAACTCCATTGAATTGTGAAGATGACTTTTGGAGTTTTCATGCTTTTTTATTTTTTCACTGAAGTCTACTAAATCAGTCACTCCTATCTGTGTCCATTCTTTATCTCCACCAAAAAGCAAACATGGAAAGCAAAAAAAAAGCATTTTTCTTGTTGCAGCCACAAATCCAGTTATTCCTTGCATAAATTTCTTTGTTGAACTGACGTTTATATGGTTTTCCACGACTAATATCGCTTGTTTCAATAACAATGGCCGGCAGCGGTCGACCTTTATTTTTAAAATCTATTTTTTCTTCTTAACTATACTTCACAAATCGCTTAAAGTTAATCAAATTGCCCACAACATCCATTGTCAAAGAAACACTAATACAATACACGAATACGAAAGTATAAAATCACGTCTGAAATCTGGAACAGAACTGCGTGAAATGCAGCACATAAAGAGCATTAAACCAGCGAAAGAGTTTGGGTAATTTGCATCTCATCTAATCAGGGTCGTGTTGTTATCAACAAAATATCCACAAAATTTTATACAGTTTATAATTTTTGATAGAACGTATCTATTTTTTGTCACATTATCATTATGCTGCTGTATTTGTTTCCAATATGCCGAATTTAACTGAGATTGGATGTTGATTGTTCCTAATATTGCCAACTCCACTGAATTGTGAAGATGACTTGGAATTTTCATGCTGTTTTATTTTTTCACTCAAGTGTACTAAATCAGTCACTCCTACCTGTGTCCATGCTTTATCTCCACCAAAAAGCAAACATGGAAAGCAAAAGAGAGCATTTTTCTTGTTGGGCTACAAATCCAGTTATTCCTTGCATAAATTTCTTTGTTGAATTGACGTTTATATGGTTTTCCACGACTAATACCGCTTGTTTCAATAATAATGTCCGGCAGCGGTCGACCTTTTTTTTCAAATCTATTTTTTCTTCGTAACTATACTTCACAAATCGCTTAAAGTTAATCAAATTGTCCACAACATCCATTGTCAAAAAAAACACTAATACAATACACGAACACGAAAGTATAAAATCACGTCCGAAATCTGGAACAGAACTGCGTGAAATGCAGCACATAAAAAGCATTAAACCAGCGAAAGAGTTTGGGTAATTTGCATCTCATCTAATCATGGTCACGTTTTTATCAACAAAATATACACAAAATTTTATACAGTTTACAATTTTTGATAAAACGTATCTATTTTTGTCACATTATCATTACGCTGCTGTATGTGTTTCCAATATGCCAAATTTAACTGAGATTGGATGTTGATTGTTCCTTATATTGCTAAATCCATTGAATTGTGAAGATGACTTTTGGAGTTTCCATGGTTTTTTATTTTTTCACTCAAGTCTACTAAATCAGTCACTCCTACTTCTGTCCATGCTTTATCTCCACCAAAAAGCAAACATGGAAAGCAAAAAAGAGCATTTTTCTTGTTGCAGTCACAAATCAAGTTATTCCTTGCATAAATTTCTTTGTTGAACTGACATTTATATGGTTTTCCTCGACTAAAACCGCTTGTTTCAATAATAATGTCCGGCAGCGGTCGACCTTTTTTTCAAATCTATTTTTTCTTCGTAACTATACTTCACAAATCGCTTAAAGTTAATCAAATTGTCCACAACATCCATTGTCAAAAAAACACTAATACGATACACGAACACGAAAGTATAAAATTAAAGTTTACAACGACAAAGCCGCCAAGCGAAAAACCGCACGTAACAACGTCCGAAATCTGAAACAGAACTGCGTGAAATGCAGCACATCAAGAGCATTAAACTAGCGAAAGAGTTTGGGTATAATAAATAAATAAATAATAAAAATAATTTTATTTTCAACTTTATGTCAAAAAGTTATTCTTTATAAAAAGTTTTGCTTGTCTTGGAAAGTCATAAACAATTGACATAATTTTATTGAAATGTACAAGGTGTTCGAAAAATTACAAAAGATGAAATTGACTGTAAGCAAAGTAGTCTTACTTTTTATTTTTGTAAAAAATATTATATCAGAGAGTTGTTTCAAAACTTAAGAAAAGCTCAAACACAAATTTTGGTGGAGATAGTAGCAAAATTTTGTATGTATGCGGCCGTAGAATAGTTAATATCTACGTTTATCTAGCAATCGTTGTGCAAAAAGTTGAAAAAGCAACAAACAAACAATTCGAACCTAAATAGCTATAGTAATACTAAGATTTGGCCAACACTAAGTATCGATTGTTGCATAAAATTTTAAATCTAAAATAAAATTATTTTGAGGATAATTCCTCTACATAACTCCCTCCGACCTCGACACATTTTTAAATTCTTTTTAGAAAGTCGTCATACACATTAATTTTTTTTTTAGAAGACGAGATTGGGCGGAAGATCCGTCTTGCTGCCAAATGATATTATTTTGTATGTTCGGTTCTAAGGCGCTTAAAAACAGTAGGACGAATGTTTCCAAAATATGGATATAAGTATGTTGATTCAAATTTCCTTCTATAAAATATGGGCCAATAATTTTATCATAGAATATTCCACACTACACGACCGCAACTGTACATACGAAATTTTGTTAATACCTCTACTAAACTTTGTATTTACGGTTAAACAACTTTCTGAAATGACATTTTTGCAACAATAAAAAATAAGACTACTTTGCTTAAAATCAATTTCATATTTTGCAATTTTTAGAACACCCTGTATATTTTAATAAAACTTTGGTAATTGTTTAGGACTATCCAAGACGAGCAAAACTTTTTATAAAGAATAACTTTTTGGCGTAAAGTTGAAAATAATTATTATACTATTAAATACCAATTATACTCTATAAAGTACAGTTATACTCTTAACGTAAACCTAAATAAATAATAAACAGACCATCTTTTAAAAGATTGCTCTACGTCCGAAAGAAATAGACTATAATAATTCTGCTGTCGAATGTTGATCGTTTTAATTAGCGCAGTTGTTGGTAAACACGGTGCGATCTGCGCTCGCTTTAATTGACAAAAGGCAAAAATGGTTATTTATTAATTTCATCGAAAAATAAAGGAACGCTAATTATAGCACATATGTACGTTCCCAGGGTTTGCGCTATAATTTAAAGATCAGTTTATAAAGTAGGGTATGCATCCGATGATTATTAATTTCGCGAAGAAGTTCTCTTAAACAGTGCTTTAGCGCGCTTGCCGCAGCGTTCGCCGGAGCAAGATGGACGCATTACGTAACCACAGGGATTTGCGAATTTAAATTATAATGACTCCACGCAGCAACATACGTGCATCGAGTTAAAGGCGCCGATTCACGCAAAATTTTTGCTTTATTTGGGATCTTCGCAACGTGTCTCAGGTAAAAGACCAACACTTTGCGGCAATTTCAGCGTTATGGTAAATCTTTGTTTTCGCTGCAAAAACAAGCGATTTTATTTGCGCCAATTAAATTTAAATCACAGCGAAACTTGGATGATTTGAACTCGTATTTTTGCAGGCAAGGTTCCCTTTTCATTCATCATAAAAATTGACACATAATTTCACGTTATTTTTTTTATACTGCAGTTTTAGAAATTGAATTATTGAGTTCCGTGTTAGTATACAAGTTTGACTGTATTTTTTTCAAAGAACCACTTAGGCCAGCAAACAACTGTGAATGGGTCCTGGGAGAGTTTACCCATTTCTTTAATAAAGTAATTACCAAGAAAGGTAAGTTTGCAAAGCTTTTAGAGGAAATTGTATGCACATTTTTGCACTCCGAGGAAAATTACCTACAATAAAATTTTATTGTAAAACGTGTTAGTACAATAACTGCTTGTCTTTACCGAACAAAAATTCCATCTGTTGACAATGCTTTTACAACAACAATAATCCCTGATGAGAATATGCAGGTATTATTTCAAAAACATGATGTTATTTCTAAAATTCACAGGTTAAAATAACGTTCAAACTCAAAAAGTCACTTTCCGTTTTAAAAGCACGAACGAAATTTACAAGAACCACATCTGGTCATTTATGGAGGTAAAATATTTGTTGCGGCCTCATCACAATAAACAGGTGTTGACAAGATTTCGACAAACCAATTGCAATTCTAATGGGTTCTTTAACTTTAACAGATTGAAGCAAAAATGGATAAATATTGCCCTTTTGGTTAATGGCAATAAATAAAAAAAATTGCGTTTATGGTTTTTATAATTAGAACCCCAATCTTCAAAATTTCTTCTTATTCAATAATTAGCACTAACTTTTAAGTGAACCTTAAAAGTGTATCCAACTGTCACTTAAGCAAGGTTGGCAAGTTGTAACACTGAAATTAAATTTTAGAAGGAAATTATTATTAAATTGGTCATCAGAAATATTTTCATAAAGGAATTTCATCTAAATCACTTCCATTTCCATTTCTATAATAATTCGCACTAATTTGAAGCAATGTAAACAAACGATTTAGGTTAGGTTAGTGTTGATACTTACTTAAAAAATTAAGTAAACCCATAAATAATGGAATTTTCCTTAACTAGCACTTACAATGTTAAAGTTGGTGCAACAAAATGTGACACTTACGAATTTATAGAAAACTTAAGTTGAAGTGCAACAGTTCGATTTAATTTAATTTAATTTAAGTTTCCCTTAAAAAGTTGGTGCAGCGCAATGTTTGACACTTGCGATTTTATGGGAAACTCAAGTTAAAATGGCACAAATGAGCGATAGTGCGGTTTAATTTAACCAACACTTACAACACTAACGTTTCTCTTAAGAAGTTGGTGCAACGCAATGTTTGACACTTGATTTTAGGAAAAACTTAAGTTAAAGTGGCGCAAACGAGGGATAGTGCGGTTTAATTTAACTAGCACTTACAACATTAAAGTTTCTCTTAAGAAGTTGGTGCAACGCAATGTTTGACACGTGATTTTAGGAAAAACTTAAGTTAAAGTGGCGCAAACGAGGAATAGTGCGGTTTAATTTAACTAGCACTTACAATATTAAAGTTTCCCTTAAGAAGTTGGCGCAACGCAATATTTGACACTTAAGATTTTAGGGAAAATGTAAATTAAAATGGCGAAAATGGACGTCAGTGCAATTTAATCTAACTAACACTTTTAACACTGAAGTTTCCCTTAAGAAGTTGGTGCAACGAAATCTTCGACACTTAAGATTTTGAGGAAAATTTAAGTTAAAATTGCGGAAATGGACGTCAGTGCGATTTAATTTAACTAACACTTATAACACTACAGTTTCCTTTAAGAAGTTGGTGCAATACAATATTTAACACTTAAGATTTTAGGGAAAATTTAAATTAAAATTGCGGAAATGGACATTAGTGCAACTTAATTTAACTAATACTTATAACACTAAAGTTTTCCTTAAGAAGTTGGTGCAAAAAAATATTTGACACTTAAAATTTTAGGGAAAATTTAAGTTAAAATGGCAAAAATGAACGTCAGTGCGATTTAATTTAACTAACACTTATAACACTAAAGTTTCCCTTAGGAAGTTGGTGCAACGCAATGTGCCACTTACGATTTTAGAGAAAACTTAAGTTGAAGTGGCGCAAATGGGCGGTTTAATTAAAGTGTCCCTTAAGAGTTGGTACAACGATTTTAGGGGAAACTTAAGTTGAAGCGACGAGAACTAGCGCTCACATTGAAGTCTGTTAAGAGGTTGGAAAACATCAGTAATTAATTTCTCCGAAACTTATTAATGGTTCCGGTTGCGTAACTTTTCCCGTTGCACGTATCGATAACACAACTTGAACTTTCCATCTAATAAGTAATAAATCAAACCCGTACATTAAAACCTACGCGGTGCGCGGCCAGGACGCGCTCAAAAGAAATGTAGAAACGAGCGGAAGAACAAAACCCTAGGGCTCCTACGTTCTGTCTGTATCGATTTGACTGACACGGAATCGACGATTGATGATCCCTCTGAATGACAAAGGCGGCTCACAATTGTTTAAACTTCATCATCGGTAGGCGTAACATTCTTCTTGTCTGATATGTTAACTCTCCCATAAAGGATTAACTCTAATCGGCGACGACTTATTTATCTTATTGTCATAATTGGCTCAACGGAGATTGTGGCGATTATGTGCGAAAACCGTGTCTCCGCACACACAATTAACTTTACCGTTGTTTCGAGAATGGACACCGTGTTGTAACAAGATTCGCCGTCGATTGGCATCTAATAAAGTCGTGTGATAAGTCTTGCGAGGCCTCAAGTAGCCGGAGCTGCCACCAGGCTTTATTCATGAGCCTTTATTAAATTAAAATAACAATAGGCGAATATAACAGCACATAAAGGAGTATGATATATTGCTTATTATATTACGTTTCCCCGTTTAGTATCTCGGATCTTCGCATGCTCTTCCAATGCATTGTTTTGCGGTATGACCGTCGTCTTAATAATTTTTTTTCGAAACCGGATGCGCAAGTATGAATGTGGTGCTGTACCGAATCAAACTCAATGCCACAGGAAAGAGCGGCCCCCACTTCCGCCGGGAGGGGCTGTAAGAACCCGAAAGAGCAATACATCTCGACCTTGTTTCCGTTTCCGATTCTCGAATAACTAGTGGTTGGGCAAACACCTGCGCAAGGAACCCACCATCATTTTTTCTTAATAATTCGACGGATTTAAATTTAAATTTTCTATCTCTTTAAAGGACTATTTTTGATAACGATTTTTTCCTATTTGAGGAATTAATACGATAGTGGCATTCATGCCATCACCCCTAGCCATTTTTATGCAGTTCTGGCGTTTATGGCCCCTTATGCGAATTTTATTAATTATTTAGGCGTTTGTGTCATATACTTATGAAAATTTGCGTTACAAAACTAAATAGGTATGGTGTAATAATAATATTTCCATAATAATTTTAAAAAAGAGCAACAAATTGAACACAAATTATAATTTTTCAAAAAAGTACAAAAAGCAAAATAACAAGTAGGTAAAATTAAAATAACCAAGATAATAATAAAAATAATAGATTGTAATCTTTGTTGGCCAATGTTGAGGGTCCAGCAATACATGAAAAAATTTCAGGTAGTGGTTCAGTCAAAATCATATCATTAGCTGATAATATCATAGTTGAATCTTGGTTTATAATATTATTACTTTCTAATAACACAGCCGTTTCTTCTAACATTTCATCATTTTCGTTATTTAAAAAAATTATATTATTTTGCAAAACTAAATCTAGGTCTTTTACAAAGAATTTAGAAGTTCGGAAATATTTGGAGTTTGAACGTCTACTAGAAAATTGAAGCTACTTGATTCAGTCTTATCGTTTGGTACAGTCGTTTGCTCACAATTATTTGCCGTTTGAATATCTACTGAGAGATTGGAACTACTTGTTTCAGTCTTATCATTTGGTACAGTCATTTCTAAGTCGCAGTTTTTGTTTTTTGACAGGTTGTGTTCCTGTAGCATAGTAAATATTTTTTTCGTTCTGAAATTCATCCTTCTGAAAAGATCAAGATGGTATAAGCGCCAGAACTAAAACCACGATTATCTGACAGATATATTATTTAACTTATTAAATTAAGCAATTTTAGTTCCAAATAAATTAAAGTATAATTTCTGCTTGTAAAAATTGTAAGTTAGATTATTATTTTGCAAAACTAAATCTAGGTCTTTTACAAAGAATTTAGAAGCTCGGAATTATTTGGAGTTTGAACGTCTATTAGAAAATTGAAGCTACTCGATTCAGTCTTATCGTTTGGTACAGTGGTTTACTCACAATTATTTCGCGTTTGAATATCTACAGAGAGATTGGAACTACTTGTTTCAGTCTTATCATTTGGTACAGTCATTTCTAAGTCGCAGTTTTTGTTTTTTGACAGGTTGTGTTCCTGTAGCATAGTAAATATTATTTCGTCCTAAAATTCATCCTTCTCAAAAGATCAAAATGGTATAAGCGCCAAAACTAAAACCACGATTATCTGACAGATATATTATCTAACTTATTAAATTAAGCAATTTTAGTTCCAAATAAATTAAAGTATAATTTCTGCTTGTAAAAATTGTAAGTTAGATTATTATTTTGCAAAACTAAATCTAGGTCTTTTACAAAGAATTTAGAAGCTCGGAATTATTTGGAGTTTGAACGTCTACTAGAAAATTGAAGCTACTTGATTCAGTCTTATCGTTTGGTACAGTCGTTTGCTCACAATTATTTGGCGTTCGAATATCTACTGAGAGATTGGAACTACTTGTTTCAGTCTTATCATTTGGTACAGTCATTTCTAAGTCGCAGTTTTTGTTTTTTGACAGGTTGTGTTCCTGTAGCATAGTAAATATTATTTCGTCCTGAAATTCATCCTTCTCAAAAGATCAAAATGGTATAAGCGCCAAAACTAAAACCACGATTATCTGACAGATATATTATCTAACTTATTAAATTAAGCAATTTTAGTTCCAAATAAATTAAAGTATAATTTCTGCTTGTAAAAATTGTAAGTTAGATTATTATTTTGCAAAACTAAATCTAGGTCTTTTACAAAGAATTTAGAAGCTCGGAATTATTTGGAGTTTGAACGTCTACTAGAAAATTGAAGCTACTTGATTCAGTCTTATCGTTTGGTACAGTCGTTTGCTCACAATTATTTGGCGTTCGAATATCTACTGAGAGATTGGAACTACTTGTTTCAGTCTTATCATTTGGTACAGTCATTTCTAAGTCGCAGTTTTTGTTTTTTGACAGGTTGTGTTCCTGTAGCATAGTAAATATTATTTCGTCCTGAAATTCATCCTTCTCAAAAGATCAAAATGGTATAAGCGCCAAAACTAAAACCACGATTATCTGACAGATATATTATCTAACTTATTAAATTAAGCAATTTTAGTTCCAAATAAATTAAAGTATAATTTCTGCTTGTAAAAATTGTAAGTTAGATTATTATTTTGCAAAACTAAATCTAGGTCTTTTACAAAGAATTTAGAAGCTCGGAATTATTTGGAGTTTGAACGTCTACTAGAAAATTGAAGCTACTTGATTCAGTCTTATCGTTTGGTACAGTCGTTTGCTCACAATTATTTGGCGTTCGAATATCTACTGAGAGATTGGAACTACTTGTTTCAGTCTTATCATTTGGTACAGTCATTTCTAAGTCGCAGTTTTTGTTTTTTGACAGGTTGTGTTCCTGTAGCATAGTAAATATTATTTCGTCCTGAAATTCATCCTTCTCAAAAGATCAAAATGGTATAAGCGCCAAAACTAAAACCACGATTATCTGACAGATATATTATCTAACTTATTAAATTAAGCAATTTTAGTTCCAAATAAATTAAAGTATAATTTCTGCTTGTAAAAATTGTAAGTTAGATTATTATTTTGCAAAACTAAATCTAGGTCTTTTACAAAGAATTTAGAAGCTCGGAATTATTTGGAGTTTGAACGTCTACTAGAAAATTGAAGCTACTTGATTCAGTCTTATCGTTTGGTACAGTCGTTTGCTCACAATTATTTGGCGTTCGAATATCTACTGAGAGATTGGAACTACTTGTTTCAGTCTTATCATTTGGTACAGTCATTTCTAAGTCGCAGTTTTTGTTTTTTGACAGGTTGTGTTCCTGTAGCATAGTAAATATTATTTCGTCCTGAAATTCATCCTTCTCAAAAGATCAAAATGGTATAAGCGCCAAAACTAAAACCACGATTATCTGACAGATATATTATCTAACTTATTAAATTAAGCAATTTTAGTTCCAAATAAATTAAAGTATAATTTCTGCTTGTAAAAATTGTAAGTTAGCTTCTAAATATTACAAATTGTTTGTTTAATTACACTAATGTATTTGCATAGGAAAATGTCGCTTATGCCAATCTAATATTTTTATAAAAAAATTGACATAAATGCCAAATATTTAATTAAGATTTTGAAGATGAAAACAAACGAAATATTTAAGAAGTTTACTGGTCTAGAAATGGGAAAATATAAAAATTATAGTATTTCTCTACTTACATTTATGAAATTACACTTAAAAGCTAATTTTACTGTATTTTTTGTCGCTTATACTATTTTAAAATTCTCTTTCAAGTGATACCAATATCTCAAATTCGAATTTTTGGCGTTTATGTCGTTTTGGTATAAATCCGTCGAATTGGTTTTTTTGACGACTACTACGTGCGTGATGTACAGCGATTTATCTCACGCCTTTATAATCGCAGATTAATTAAAATCAAAATCAAGCATTTTTAGATGTAACTCGACGAGAGGAGTCGCGACAGCAAAAAATGTATAAAAACAATTTTTCGTGAGGTTTTTAAAGAAATAATAAGAATCAATTAAGCGACTGTATCATCAAATCTCGGCGCAAGTGAAGATCACATCATAATAATTTGTCTACCGTAAAATGAGCCATGACTGCTGTACATTGGTTTTTATAAATTGCTACAGGCAAAGGTTTGGTTCCTCCTACTCACACCTGTGCAATCTCATACATAAATAGCTTATAAATCAACGATATTTGTCTTCCTCGCGAGTGGTTGTTTTTTTCTTCGCGAATGATGCAGAACTCGCCGATTTCAACTGCATATTTGCATTTTGATTTATTTCAGCGCATTAGTTACGGCTTTATGAACGTAAGGAAAATGATGTTATTAGCCGTTTTAAAGTTCCCCTGCACGTTCGAGAAATTTAATGTACTCGTGTCAAAATTGTACGTCTATTTGTTAATGTGACACATACACGAGGATATAAAAATGAAAGACCTTAAGACCACCCGCGATTCCTGGGAAAGACGTTACATAAGCGAAATGTTACTCTTGGCACGGACCGTATATTTAAAACCAGGGCGATTAATTGCCAGCTAAATTAATGCTCAACTGATAACCATCTCCAGTAAGAACGCTGCACCAAATGTCAACACTTTTATAATACAGTAGATGTCGCTTGAGTCAGCTGTTTTTAAAATCACCGGATAAAAAAATTCCTAAATGCAAAATTTGCAATAATTTTTTTTTTTTTAAATATATACATATACTTTCATATGCAAAATGAGCTGACCAATTTTTTGTAAAAATTTTTACACTTATTTTAATGGCAGTATTTTTATTTTGTAACTTTTGAATCAACAGTTGTTTATAAAAATATTAAAATTTGCTAAATTATGCATGAATTAGGTCAAAAACTAACTGAACGTTTTGGAACCAATCTGAAAACGTATGAACAACAAGTACAACGTAACAAAGCAAAACCAGAACTAAAAGTTTCACAAATGGCGCCTGAACATCTCATTTACGCCTTGATTAATCAATCCTTGCGGAACACAGGTGAAAAATGGGAACAATGGGAATTTGCTAGGATGTCAAGAGATTTAGAAACGGAACGAAGAGGTGGAGGAATGCGCCGCGCAGTCTAATTCACAAGCTTATTAAGCACACACATATACGAAGATCTTAAGTAAGCAGCATTGTTAATGAGTTAAATTAATCACTTGTTCTCGATCAACGGATGTTTTTTGTTAGTCTGGTAACAAAGGAACGAGCTTGTTGAGGCTGTATTATACTCTTCAATGCAATTGTATCCGCTTGACTTCGTGGTACTTGTTAGTTTCTTATAATAGAAGATGTCTACGCGTCCGAAGTTGTTTTTAGGGCCGGATTTAATTTTTATAATTTTAACTTTAATTTCTCCTGTAACAGATACATATTCGTTGGCAATGATTTTGTGTCGAGGAGCGAGCAATCTGATACGAGGCTCAAAACAAAACGTTAGGTAAATATTTGGGGAGCTTTCAGAAAGCTGTTTGTATATATGAAACTCTTTTAATAAAATAGCTATTTGTGTAACAAGGGAAAGCGAAATTTGATCTGATCTGAAATTTTTATTTAGCATTTATGAATTAGAATTGTAGATTTTTAATTAGTTTCGATTTTTTACTGAAGCATAACAGGAAAATATTATGAAAAAATCTGATGTAAGTGAATTGGTTGATAATGTAGAATAATAAATACTTATCAGCAGTTTGAAAATTGGTGTAACGAAAAGCGAGTGAAATTAAGCAATGAAGAAATTTTATTAGTACATTTCGAACCAAAAATCCAGAGTTTTGCATTGTGGAGCATTTATTCAATGCCGAAGACAACATTATCGATGAAGAAAAATATCGACATGTAAGTTTGGCAGCTTTTATTAGAGATATATTGAAGTTCCGTCGAATATAAGTTTTAAATAAGCAATTGAAGCTAATCATGCGACTCTAGCGTAAATAAATTCAACTAAGCGATCTCCCGTTCGTGACGTCACGTCGTGTCACGTGCGTGTGTTATTGTTCGAGTAATGATTTTATTAGTTTTCGATAATTGTAAAGAAGAAATGAACTAATTTGTTATTTGTTTATTTGATATCAAATTGAAGAAGGTTGAAAAGGTCGACATAAACGCTTCTACTTCTTCTAAGACCTTTTCTAAAGAGGTGATTTATATGAATAATATAATTCAGCGCAGTTTGTATCAAATTGGACCTCAAAACGTCTCCAAATTAAATTTGTGGCTTAGGAATGTGTCAACCTGAAAATAAATTCCTCCTCACAAACCTGTTCCTCTGCAATCGTTTCAAATTTCGATTTCAAATAACAGTAACAACCGTCGCGAATTGCAACAAAACCGGGAAAAAAACGCAGTGATTGACGGCAACCTTCCCAATAACCTGATTACATTAGTTATGAAACGTCCTGAATTCTAATTATAACCAAACCACCACTTAAGTAAATATCGACATTTAATTAAATCTCAAAAATGGAGCCATCCAAAAAAAAAGTTCAAATGTGAAAGCCCCATCGTTGTAACTGACCGTCGATACTAATATCCCTGCTTGAAATCATTAATAACGATTTGTGGTTGAGTTCCCGCGACGAGCTTCGTTTCTTCCTTTTTCAGAATTCGTCGGCTCTTCTTCTTCAGATCGTAATTTATCATCGCCTCGGATCAACTGCGACTCTTAATTGGGTAAATTGCACTTGCAAGGTGGCGATCGAAAAACCGCCGTTGACAAATAACGACGACTCAAGGTAATTGCAAGAGTTGGAACGCTGTGTAATTTCAGTCTTCCGTTGAAAAGGCTAGGATTACTGCAGTAACAAAATACTGGCGTTTTTTACGAGTAAAGGCCGCAACATCCGGTTCTTACTTTAATTCGAGGATTAAAAACGTGACCAACACCTTT
Organism: Dascillus cervinus; assembly: GCA_949768715.1. Taxonomy (NCBI): domain Eukaryota; kingdom Metazoa; phylum Arthropoda; class Insecta; order Coleoptera; family Dascillidae; genus Dascillus; species Dascillus cervinus. Next base: position 2,152,426 of record OX458318.1, on the reverse strand, counting down.
TCAAACCATTTGTACCAATTTGTTGGAGGATGAAAAAACGACGAGACCTTGGGGCACCGTTAGCTTTACATGAAGACGTCTCACGCAAGAATTTAATTAATACTCGTTAATAGCAGGCCAATGCGCCGAAAACGAGTGTTGTTTCGTCTGAGTTAATATGTGCGAGTCAAATACGACCATTTATCTTCGATTTTAGATAATTGTTGAGATCTTGGATAAAGCAGTAATAATGTGGTACAGTGTGATCAAAACGGAACAGAATCGGCGCTGAAATCTTCAAACGTAGGTCTTTGATATGACAGAACCCTGATACTATAACTACAAGATATGATCATCCGGAACATATAGGGAAACAAGTAAAATACAGACAAATTAAAAATTGTCGTGCAAATAAACGGTAATGGATATAAAAAAAAACATAATTTTGTTTTGTATTATTGAGAGAAATAGTTATATTATGCACTTAGCTAAAAATAAAATTGCATTAGCTAAAATAATTTAAAATGATATGCTGTCTACTAGAATTGTAGTGGAATAAGTTACCTAAGTTGTTGTTTTAATCAATTTTTGATTCCGCCCAGTATGTGGTTAATGTAAATATTTATTTAGAAATCTAATTCAAATTTAGGTAATATACAGTGTGTCCACGAATGGGGTTGACAAGAGGAAAAAAAATTATTTTCAACTTTACGCCAAAAAGTTATTCTTTATAAAAAGGTTTGTTTGTCTTGGATAGTCATAAACAATTGGCAAAGTTTTATTAAAATATACAGTGTTCTAAAAATTGCAAAATATGAAGTTGACTTTAAGCAAAGTAGTCTTATTTTTTATTGACTTTTTTATGGGGGGTTTTAAAACAAAAGTTTACAAAGATGACCTGCCGCATGACCGGAAAGTATAAAAAGTGAAAATACGGGCTGTTAATGAAATTAATGTGTATGACGAATGTCTAAAAAGAATTTAAAAATGTGTCCAGGTCGAATTTTCCTCAAAATAATTTTATTTTAGATTTAAAATTGTATGCAATAATCGATACTTAGTGTTGGCCAATTCTTAGTATTACTATAGCTATTTACGTTCGAATTGTTTGTTTGTTTGTTGCTTTTTCAACTTTTTGCAAAACGATTGCTGGATAAACGTAGATACATACAAAATTTTGCTACTATCTCCACCAAACTTTGTATTTGAGCTTTTCTCAAGTTTTGATACAACTTTTGATATAATAGTTTTTACAAAAATAAAAAGTAAGACTACTTTGCTTAGAGTCAATTTCATGTTTTGTAATTTTTAGAACAGTATGTACATTTTGATAAAATTATGGCAATTGTTTATGACTTTCCAAGACAAGCAAAACTTTTTATAAAAATAATTTTTTAACATAAAGTTGAAAGTATATTTGTTTCCCTCTTAATATATATATATAGTGGACCCTGTGATGTCGATAATGAAAATAAAAACAAGAACCTTTAATCACAAAAAAATTTTATATAAAATAATATAAAATTACTCAGATAGACGCGTTTCGGTGGCTATGCCACCATCTTCAGTACATCTACTTTTTGTGATTAAAGGTTCTTGTTTTTATTTTCCTTTGTTTCCCTCTTGTCAACTCTATCCGTGGACACACTGTATATTACCTGATGTCTAATGTATTTTATGTAAAAGATCACTTACGAAATTGCCAAGTAACAAACGCTTAACATTCAACAAATCTTCACAATTCAAAGAATACATGTAACTTTGGTTTGTCACCTTGTGACGTCGTATGACGTATGTAAACATGCGCATGATCACTGGTTATAGTCCTAGTAACATGTGACAGAACTGTATAAATCTAATCAATCAAATCAGGTGCCATCATTTGAAGATTTCAGTCTCTGCTGTGTTCTATTTTTCTGATCGCACAGTATATTCGGTTTCAACTTGATGCAGTCAAAATAACTTTGTCTACAAAGTTAATATGTAGCTTCACATCCCACATAAAATAACCTCGTCATGTAAATAGCGCTAAAAATAGAAATAAGTTTTTTCCAACGTAATAACACACATTCGGAATAAATTACCGCAGAAATTTTTCCAAAATAGCGAACAGACAAATAAATTAGAGAAACACAGGCACGAAGTAAAAGCAAAGACCATCCATAATTATAAAATATGAATTACAAACGCGCTCCAATACGAGCCAGTTTCGTCCACGTTGGCCTCCATCATCCTTGTCTTCTTAACGCGCGGACGCTGGAGTTGTCTGAGAAAATCCGTTCGGGTGTCATCGATAACATATGATGAAGACCTGCAGGTCATGCAGGCCATTGTAGCATCCATCAGGGTCAGAATTCCGAGCGTGCTCGTCGCGTTTCGGCCGGGATTTCTTACTCAATCAAATAAAAGAATGGCCGCGATGTCGATAAGGGCATGCGAATGGCATCCGACTCTATTTTCATGTTAATTCGCCTGTGAGCTTTGATGAGCGCAATTGATGAATACGTAACGCGGTTCGAAAAGAGCTTTCCGAAAACGCTTTTGCTGCGGCGAAGCGATTTCGAAACGTGAAGTTCGCTACGAGCTCTGATAGCCCAGCAGGGATCCGGATCTCAGTTATCTGTAATTATATCGGTCTCGGTACAGTCCATAACAAGTTATTTAATATTGTGGCTCGACTCGAAAGGAACAGCGATGGAACCAGTGGCGGCTCGTGGCACAATAAAACTGGTGTTCTGCAATTTGCATCTCATATAATCACAATTGCGTTTTTATCAACAAAATATGCACAAAATTTTATAGTTTATTATTTTTTTATTTTTTCACTCAAGTGTACTAAATCAGTCACTCTTACCTGTGTCCATGCTTTATCTCCACCAAAAAGCAAACATGGAAAGCAAAAAACAGCATTTTTCTTGTTGCATCCACAAATCCAGTTACTCCTTGCATAAATTTCTTTGTTGAACTGACGTTTATATGGTTTTCCACGACTAATGCCGCTTGTTTCAATAATAATGGCCGGCAGCGGTCGACCTTTATTTTTCAAATCTATTTTTTCTTCGTAACTATACTTCACAAATCGCTTAAAGTTAAACAAATTGTCCACAACATCCATTGTCAAAAAAACACTAACACAATACACGATCACGAAAGTATAAAATCACGTCCGAAATTTGGAACAGAACTGCGTAAAATGCAGCACATAAAGAGCATTAAACTAGCGAAAGAGTTTGGATAATTTGCATCTCATATCAGGATCGTGTTTTTATCAACAAAAATTTATACAGTTTATAATTTTTGATAGAACGTATCTATTTTTTGTCACATTATCATTATGCTGCTGTATGTGTTTCCAATATGCCGAATTTAACTGAGATTGGATTTGGATTGTTCATAATATTGCTAACTCCATTGAATTGTGAAGATGACTTTTGGAGTTGTCAAGCTTTTTCATTTTTTCACTCAAGTGTACCAAATCAGTCACTCCTACCTGTGTCCATTCTTTATCTCCACCAAAAAGCAAACATGGAAAGCAAAAAAGAGCATTTTTCTTGTTGCAGCCACAAATCCAGTTATTCCTTGCATACATTTCTTTGTTGAAATGACGTTTATATGGTTTTCCACGACTAATACCGCTTGTTTCAATAATAGTGGCCGGCAGCGGTCGACCTTTTTTTCAAATCTATTTTTTCTTCGTAACTATACTTCACAAATCGCTTAAAGTTAATCAAATTGTCCACAACATCCATTGTCAAAAAAAAACACTAATACAATACACGAACACGAAAGTATAAAATCACGTCCGAAATCTGGAACAGAACTGCGTGAAATGCAGCACATAAAAAGCATTAAACTAGCGAAAGAGTTTGGGTAATTTGCATCTTATCTAATCAGGGTCGTGTTTTTATCAACAAAATATCCACAAAATTTTATACAGTTTATAATTTTTGATAGAACATATCTATTTTTTGTCACATTATCATTATCCTGCAGTATGTGTTTCCAATATGACGAATTTAACTGAGATTGGATGTTGATTGTTCCTAATATTGCTAACTTGAATTGAATTGTGAAGATGACTTTTGGAGTTTTCATGCTTTGTTATTTTTTCACTCAAATGTACTAAATCAGTAACTCCTACCCTTGTCCATGCTTTATCTCCACCAAAAAGCAAACATGGAAAGCAAAAAAGAACATTTTCTTGTTGCAGCCACAAATTCAGTTATTCCTTGCATAAATTTCTTTGTTGAACTGACGTTTATATGGTTTTCCACGACTAATGCCGCTTGTTTCAATAATAATGTCCGGCAGCGGTCGACCTTTATTTTTCAAATCTATTTTTCTTCGTAACTATACTTCACAAATCGCTTAAAGTTAATCAAATTGACCACAACATCCATTGTCAAAAAAACACTAATACAATACACGAGCACGAAAGTATAAAATCAAAGTTTACAACAACAAAGTCACAAAGCGAAAAATCGCACGTAACAACGTCCGAAATCTGAAACAGAACTGCGTGAAATGCAGCACATCAAGAGCATTAAACTAGCGAAAGAGTTTGGGTATGTGCAGGACGCGAGGGGGGTAGTGGGGGTGTCTAAAGCAGTTCTGTGCACTGCTTCGAATGGTCCAGTATAAAAACAACGGTCCGCTCCGCTGAAACCACGACAAAACTTAACAGGTTTGTTGGAATGTTGGATCGTCGATTGCATGGAGACTTGCGATTAAGAAAATAAAATTCTGTGCCGAAATTCAATTTTTTCAATATTATGTTTTATAAATTAAATACAGCTCTGCCGCCACTGGATGGAACAATGAGTGAAAATTTTTCTCGGTTTATTGCATTAAAATTCTCGGGCTGTTTATTGAGTTTCGAGGAACTGAGTATTCTCATCATGATCTGTTATTTACACATAGCGACGTGTCGTGTCAGTTTTTTAACATGTCGCGCGACTCCGAGCTTTTTTCTGTGTAAGTTCAAGGATCTTGGCATATACTTAAATCTCCATCGGTTTGGAGTCTTCATTTGATTTTTTCCCGGTAAAAACAGGTCTAATAAAATGTTACACTTGTGATATCCGAGATGGATTGAATGGGAACTTATTGATATATGAAGAGGATAATCGTTTATTCTCGGTATTGCCTATCTGAGAATTGGAAGAATGTCATTACAACAACCGAACGTCTATTAAACCTGATTTAGCTGCAACATAAATTATATACGGACTATTTACACGGATTTATTATAAAACGAAGGTTGCATGCCAATCTTTTCATATGAAAAAATTAACATTTAACATTTTAGTATTAATAGAAACATTTAATTATTACCGACCGAAAGGTTAGTGTTGAGAAAACCAAACCAAAGAAACTCGTCATTAATAATCCAATCAAAGTTGTGAAAACTGTAATTAAACTCAGCCAAAATTGGCCGAAAATATCCAAGGATGCCAATAACCAAAGTTGTATCCAATCGAAAAGTAAAGTATTCTTCTTGCTACAAATGGCATTAACATTTTTTTTAAAGAACCAACAAACAATTTAATTAAATCGAGAGATAAAAGTTTCTAATTAAAGTAATAATTAAAGTTGTATCTAATCGAAGAAAGAAATATTTTTATTTAGAATAAAAATTAATGAATAGCAATATTAAGGTTGGCATTAATGGCCCGAAGTTGTATCTAATTGAAAAGTAAAGTATTCTTCTTGATACAAATTAATAAAAATGGCATTAACAAGTTTTTTAAAGAGATATAATCTAATTATACTAATAATTAAAGTTGTATCTAATCGAAAAAAGAAATATTTTTATTTGGAGCAAAAATTAATAAATAGAGGCTAAGGTTGGTATTAATGATTCAAAGTTGCATCTAATCGAAACGTAAAATATTTTTATTTGGAGCGAAAATGAATAAATAAAAGCTAAGGTTGGTATTAATGATGATTAATGATTATCTAATCGAAACGTAAAATATTTTTCTTGTAAAATTTATAAAAATTCTATTAACAAAATATCAGAAAGTTCTAATACTTTTTGAAAATTGTAATTCCTTTGAAAGAAGTAACCAACAAAAAATGTACTTAAAATGAACCTATTAACTTCCATCACAAGAGATATCTGTACTTAGTTAAGTTGTATCTAATCGAAGAAAGAAATATTCTTATTTAGAATAAAAATTAATGAATAGGAATTAAGGTTGGTATCAATGATCCGAAGTTGTATCTAAATGAAAAATAAAATATTTCTCTTGTTACAAATTAATAAAACTGGAATTCATAATTTATTAGTTGCAAAAATTCTTGAAAATTGTAATTCCCTTAGGAACCAACAAAAAATTCAATTAAAATGAGCTTTCCACAAGAGATAAAAGTATGTAATTATACTAATAATCAAAATTGTATCTAATCGAAGAAAGAAATATTCTGATTTAGAACAAAAATTAGTATTAGCTATCCAAAGTTGTATCTAATCGAAAAGTAAAATATTCTTGTAGACACAAATTAAAAAATCCACCAGAAAGTTATAAAAATTCCTGAAAATTGGAATTTGTTCAAAAGCCAATAAAAAATGCAATTCAAATCAACATAAATAACTCCCAACATAAGAGATAAATATTTAATGATACTAATGAACCAACCGAAAAAAAATCCGATTCCACTAATTTCCGATCGAAGAACGCGATTAACGCTAAAAACTAGAAGAAATCATCCCAGGTGCAGAAATTCCAAAACCGAATTCGCCAACATTCCTCAGAGTTCACAAACCATAACTGCAGAGCAAAAACCCAAACGCGGTCAAATGCGCGCGGAATGAAAAACGATCGCCGAATTCGCGCGACCGACGGCAAGCGCGGGATTAATAAAACCTTTTTCCTGCCCGGAAATTTTTTCCCAAGTGTTCTCAAGTAGTAAATTCGAAGAACTGGACGCAGGTACGGGGATAAAAAGGAGCGGGGCCGTAAATTGAAGCAAACTGCGAAATTATACGAAAAAGTTTGTCGTGTAAGCTCCGGTAATTAAAAATATTGGCAGATATGTCAGGACATGCGATTTAATAAAGACAAAGTCGAATAAAATGCAAAAAAGGCCTGTACGCAGCCTCCATTAAGTTTTAGATTTATGTTACGACGACAGCGTGAATAAAAGTAACAGAGTTAATTTTAAATCGTTGCACTCGTCTCATCAATAATTCATGAGACGTTTATCGGCGAACGTCGGTTAATACACACTCTCTCCTGCGATGGTCTCGGCTCATTTTGAGCACGTAATCATCTCCGTCCCAAGGATATTTCATCCCTAGGGAGCAAATAAATTTAGTCTGTGCTGTCGTTGCTGAATTTAATGACGTTATAATGAAAATCTGCGTCGAAATGAAATTCCTTTCACTTCATTTCTTTCAATCGCACAAGTGATCTGATTAAATTGGTCCTATTATGCAGCTACCGGGATTAAATTGTGATTTTACTCCCGATTTCATATTTAATTCTAAAGGAGCAAATAAATTTAATCTCTAATTACAGGGATATAATCAATCTAATCCCCGATTCTGGCGATAGAACAAATTTAATTCCTTACTAGAGGGATACAATGAATTTAATCCCTTTTAATGACATTTGTTGTGATCAGCAAGTAATTACATTGGCATGGTTACCAAATAAAATATGGTGCTGCCATTGCTGAATTTAGTTGAAGTGATTACAGTAATATAATTTATTTATTCTCTGATTGGAGTGATATAATAAATTTAATCCCTGCTGTCATTGCTGAATTTAATGACGTTATAATGAAAATCTGCGTCGAAATGAAATTCAATTCACTTCATTTCTTTCAATCGCACAAGTTATTTGATTAAATTGGTCCCATTATGCAGCTCCCGGGATTAAATTGAGATTTTACTTCCGATTTCATATTTCATCCCAAGGGAGCAAATAAATTTAGTCCCTGATTACAGTGATATAATCAATTCAATCCCCGATTATGGCGATAGAACAAATTTAATTTCTTATATGAGGGATACAATAAATTTAATCCCTTTTAATGGCATTGGTTGTGATCAGCTGTCAACAAGTAATTACATTGGCTTGGTTACCAAATAAAATATGCCATTGCTGAATTTAGTTGAAGTGATTACAGTAATATAATTTATTTATTTCCTGATTGGAGTGATATAATAAATTTAATCTCTGCTGTTATTGCTGAATTTAGTGACGTTATAATGAAAATCTGCGTCGAAATGAAATTCACTTCACTTCATTTCTTTCAATCGCACAAGTTATTTGATTAAATTCGTCCTATTATGCAGCTCTAGGGATTAAATTGTAATTTTACTCCCGATTTCATATTTCATCCCAAAGGAGCAAATAAATTTAGTATCTGATTACAGTGATATAATCAATTTATACCCGATTATGGCGATAGAACAGATTGAATTCATTATTAGAGGGATACAATGAATATAAGCCCTTTTAATGACATTGGTTGTGATTAGCTGTCAACAAGTAATTACATTGGTATGGTTACCAAATAAAATATGGTGTTGCCATTGCTGAATTTAGTTGAAGTGATTACAGTAATATAATTTATTTATTCCCTGATTGGAGTGATATAATAAATTTAATCCCTGCTGTCATTGCTGAATTTAATGACGTTATAATGAAAATCTGCGTCGAAGTGAAATTCATTTCACTTCATTTCTTTCAATCGCACAAATTATCTGATTAAATTGGTCCTTTTGTGCAACTCTCGGGATTAAATTGTGAATTTACTCCCGATTTCATATTTCATCCCAAAGGAGAAAATAAATTTAATCTATAATTACAGGGATATAATCAATTTAATCCGTGATTTTGGCGATAGAATAAATTTAATTCCTTATTAGAGGGATACAATGAATTTAATCCCTTTTAATGACATTTGTTGTGATCAGCAAGTAATTACATTGGCATGGTTACCAAATAAAATATGGTGCTGCCATTGCTGAATTTAGTTGAAGTGATTACAGTAATATAATTTATTTACTCCCTAATTGGAGTGATATAATAAATTTAATCTCTGCTGTCATTTCTGAATTTAGTGACATTATAATAAAAATTTTAATCTGTGTTGAAATGAAATTCATTACATATTTTTTTTTGAGTCAATGGCTGACAGGGTTAATTCAGACTTTTCAGTCTAAAACAATGCGTTAATTAAAACACGTGTTTTTTTATTAATTTGAGGCAACACAATGACCGTTGTTAGGTCCGAATTGCCGCGGCCATAATGGCCAATAAATCGGAGAAACCAATCGTTATCCAGTCTGACACTATTGTTAAATATAATTATTCGGAATATCTCTGAATGGGCTCTAATGTGAGGTTGACCACAACTGTGGTTTGTACACTTGCTCGGACAGTGTTAGGTAATTAAATGTTTCAAGCCGGAAAAAATCGCTGTTTATAATTCATGTACAGCTTAATGGAGTACACTCGAGGAGTAAAAAAAATACGCTCACCACTGTCGCCCCCTAGGGGGAGAATATAGGTAAATTTCGGCCACAATCGCAGGTATGCGGTCTTTGTTTGGGGCGGTGATAACTGTACATACCTGAAACAAACAAGAAATCGTTAGAAAAATATTGACTTTGTCGAGAAACGTCTCGAGGTTAACGTTCACCGTTGATTAACTTTATTCAAAAATGTTTTTTCGGAGTGTACGGACTTTACAATAAACACGGCTAACACATATGTCACCGGGGACAAAGGGAGTGTTTTCTGCTAACTCATTCCATAGTGTTCGCCACAAAAAAGTCATTATTTGGGAACACAATGAGAGCTGCAGCCCGTGGGGTACATAAGTAATCTATTTAGTATCTGAAGAAATTTTAGATTGATTGAAAAATTTACTAAAAATCCCTTGATAATGCCATCCTTTTGTACCGGTTATTAAATTAACCTCCGACAGGTAGTTTTAAAGAAACAGGTTTTTTATAATTAGTTGACTTTTTGGTCGAATTAAATCTGGTAATAATGCGGTAGATCCTTGATTGGAGAGATATATAAATTTAATCTCTTATTGGAGGGATATAATTAATTTAATCCCTTAGTTGAGGGATATAATAAATTTAATCCCTCTAAAAAAACAATTTTTTTTTTCTACTTTTCAGTCTGGCGACACGCTGTATAAGAACCTGTTATTGTAGATACTCGTCTGTTGTGTTTGTGCGATGACTAAAAACAGTGCAATTTTTAGCACACATTTTTATAGGTTAGTATAGACAGGTTTTAATGCGGTAGATCCTTGATTGGAGTGATATAATAAGTGTAATCTCCTATTAAAGGGATATAATAAATTTAATTCCTCTAAAAAAACCAATTCATTTTTTTTTCTCCTTTTCAATCTATCTGACGACACACTGTATAAGAACCTGTTATTGTAGCTAGCTGTTTATTGTGTTTGTGGGTTTAAGATGACTAAAAACAGTGCAAAATGTAATTTCTTATTAGAGGAGTATAATAAATGTAATCCCTCTAAAAAAAAAACAATTAATTTTTTTTTCTCTTTTTCAGTCTATCTGCCGACACATCGTATAAAAATCTGCTATTGTAGCTACCTGCTTGTTGTGTTTGTGAGTTTGAAATTACTAAAAACAGTGCAATTTTTAGTACATATTTTTATAGGTTAGTATAGATAGGTTTTAATGCGGTAGATCCTTGATTGGAGTGATATAATAAATGTAATGTCCTATTAAAAAACAATTCTTTTTTTTTCTCCTTTTCAATCTATCTGGCGACACACTGTATAAGAACCTGTTATTTATTGTGTTTGTGAGTTTAAGATGACTAAAAACAGTGCAAAATGTAATCTCTTATTAGAGGAGTATAATAAATGTAATCCCTCTTAAAAATACTATTAAATTTTTTTTCTCTTTTTCAGTCTATCTGACGACACATCGTATAAAAACCTGCTATTGTAGCTACCTGTTTGTTGTGTTTGTGGGTTTCAGATGACTAAAAACAGCGCAATTTTTAGCACACATTTTTAAAGGTTAGTATAGACAAGTTTTAATGCGTTACATCCTTGATTGGGGTGATGTAATAAATGTAATTTCTTATTAGAGGGATATAATTAATTTAATCCCTCTAAAAAAAACAGCTAATTTTTTTTTCTTTTCATTCTATCTGACAAAGCACTGTATAAGAACCTGTTATTGTAGTTCACGATCTGTTGTGTTTGTGGGTTTGAGATGACTAAAAACAGTGCACACATTTTTATAGGTCAGTACAGACAGGTTTTACTGTACGCAACAGCATTTCAGAATAATTCACAGGCCCGTTTGGGATTAAGTCCTTAATATTTATTTATTTTCGACTTACCGGTAGTTTACGACGTCGGTATTTTATTTTAACGTTGTGTTAATGCGGCAATAAAAAAGTGATAATCGGAAATACGAAAAAATGTTTCGGATTATAATACAGCAGACGGTGGGATCCTGTCAAAAACGGTAATTTATTCAGCGATTGTCCACAAATTCCCTGATCGAATATACAACGTGCACAAATGCGTTTCCAGCAGCATATCAATAAGGACACGTTTTGATACGTATCGCTCAGCCCGGCGGCGTTTTTCCTGCAATCTCCTTTCCCAAACTATTCATAAAATCGAGACGTGACGTCGCCGCAGGATTGAACTTGACATTTGCCTGCGTGATATTTCAGCTAGGGTTCAGCCAATGTGTCGATACGTTCGTTATAAGGTCGGCGTCATACTTAACACGGCACGGCACGGTTTTTGACGTTTTTATTATTATTATTATTATTATTAAATTTGTATATTTCGTTACAGATTTTTGTGAACTGTTTGTAGCCAAAAGCGAATTTAATATATGAGCCGTTTATTTAGAAAATGGGGCAAGATTTTTGAAAAAAATGAAGATAATGATAATTATATATAAAACTTATTATGCTCTTTTATCTGTAAACAATTTATAGTAAAAAAAAAATCAGATTCCGTAATATTTGGGAAATAGAAGTTTTAGCTATTAACGGGATTGCAAATTTGTTTATTTTGAAAGTGGTGCAAGGTTGAATTATTTTTAACCGAATGTATTACTACAAAATTTAGAATAATAATAAATGTATCATAATTTTAGTGTTTTGATAATAATATTATGTTTAGTTGCAACACTGGCAAATTTTAGTAATATTGGCAACACTGTCACAAGTCGAAATATTCGACTTCTATTATCAGCTTGCAGGAAAGTTTCTAATAAATACCTACTCGACAAAGTCGACATTGTGTTGTTTTAGGTGTGGTTTATTTTATAAATAGAAAAAATGGCTCAGAACTGTATCTGCAAGTGAATTTGGTAAGTAACAAAAATTAACTGAAAATACTTTTCTACTTTTTAACGCCAAAAATCCTCATTTGTAAATAATTTTATTATTTTTGTAGAAATGAAACCCACGAGAACCGGTAATAAAAGAAGAATCTTGGAATCAGAATCTGAATATGAAGACAATAATTCGCACCAAAATAATTTTTAAAAAAACAGAAACAGAAGAAGAATAGTTGAAGTATTGAGTTCGTCATCAGATGAGGAGGTTAAAAATGAATTATTTTTTAATATTTAATTTTTTTAATATTTAAAAACTATTTTCTTTGTTTTATTTCACTTTTTATCATATGAATAAGAATTGAATAGTTGTTTTTATTATTAAAAATACGCTGATACAACAGAAATATTATCCCTTCAATTAACAATAATTTATTAATTTTGAAAGTGAGGCAAGTCCATTTAGGTATAATAAAGCCTCTATTTTTTTTAACCACCACCATAAACACTATTGGATAATAAACTTACATTATCTAACACCACAAAACACCAAAAAAATGTCTATTAGTGCTTACCAATATTTTTAAATTTATTAAAATGCAAACCTTTAAATATCTCGCAATAACAAAAAATTGATTTACCCCACTTTCAAAATAAACGGCTCATATAATGGAAATGATTACCGAAAAATGAACTTCTATAAAAGTTGATAAATCAACTTCGAGCCGACACTGACATTTTTATTTTTTAAATGCGACAATCGTCCGTCACAAACTGTCTCAATCAATTTCAACATTTCAAAGTTGCTTAAATTTTGTATCTGTTAGCAGCAAAGTGCACAATTTAGTATTCTGTAAATGCCTAGATATTTTAAGAAAACTTGAGAATTGTCAGATATTTTATTAAAAAAATATTTTTTACATCGAGTTAAAAAAATTTCTTTTAGTTATGAGTTTTATAGGAAAAGGTTTAACTGAATATAAATTTTTATAAAAAATCTAATAATTTTTCAGCAGCGAATTGTGCACTTAGCCGCTCAATTTTGATCAAGTTATGAAATAGCAAGGATTGTTTTAATGAATTTAATGATCTTTTTCCCGATATGGAAAATTTGGAAGTTCTAGGAAATTAATAATAAAAGAAGTGCACAATAAAAATGACAATAAACTCATTCAGTTTTTAAAATATTTGTGTTTAGATTTAAATTAAATGTTGTAAGTGTAAGTGAAAGTTAAGAAATTATAATAAGTGACGAGGAATGAAGAACATCCCGAAAAAACAGAAAAAAGAAGATATGGAATAGAAAAAGGAACAATTGAAACGTAAGTCGTTAAACAAACAAGAATTGTAACGAAATCCACAAATTTAATAATTCTAGGGATTTTAGAGATTGCCAATTACTAATACTTTATCAAAATAAAAACTGTCAACAAACTGTCCACTCGAACGGTCTTTAAGAAAACGTCAAAAACCGTGCCGTGCCACGCCGTCCCGTCAAGTGTGACGCCGACCTAAGGACGACACGTAAATGGGACAATCGATAGTGGCTATTTTCGGACATTATCCGCACGACTGGCGCATTTTCTAGAAATGTCTTGATTCTAGAAAAATCCAATGCGACTGTTTACGCTCGAACGGCGTTGGTCATCCACCTCGACTCCCCGGGAAAAAATTGCACATTTGGCAAGTTGTTTGTTCGCATGGAACCCAAACAGCCGAGTACCGTTCCATTTTGCGGGCTAATTGAAGCAAGCCTAAAGCCTCGATTAAGTTTGACCACAATGCAATTGTATGTGACCATTGTAGCCGACCACAGACTCTCCGGTTCCCAGCCGCTATTATTCCTCATGTCTCTATCTTGTATTGTTTCACAATCAGCTGATCGGAAGCAGCTTTTATTAGGTCGTTATTATATTGGACCCCCTGGTAATCTGTGAGAGCGTACACGTCTTGATCATTTGTGATCATTTCATCATTTAATTATTCCTCCGTCATCATAATGGCTTGTAATACAGCCATTGTGACACTTCAGGAGTGCCCCGGTATGATTTTGCGTTTTCTTTGTATTGTTTTTTGCCCTTAATGCATAAACCGCACCTGCTCCGAAATTCCTGCGTTCGTGCGCTTCGATAATAATCCGATAATCGGTTTCGAGACAAACGTTCGATTTTCGTGTGGACAGGTAATCAAATTCAATTTTTCCAGGCTTTGTTAATAAATTTTTATGGTCATAAAATCGATGGCAATATCCGTACCATCTATTTGCTCGAAGGAATTTTTAATTGCGGAGATAAAACGTCGCTCGTAAACTGCTTTACTGGAGTAACGCAAACGCATAAACACGTTTTGTTATGTGATTTAAACTCAAGACCTGACGAGCTTTAATTCATAATAAATCCGTTTTGTTTATTGACTCTGCGAGATGAGTAATAATTTTATCTTATTAATTCAGATGATTGCTTTTAACCTCGGCATGAAATGACCGACTTGAATAGCTTATAACATAATGAGGGACAGAAGTTGATCATTTAATCCCATGGGACCTTCACTATTTTATTTCTTCCTAAATATTACATGTTCCCTTAAGAAGTGTCACTTTTAACTTTAAGGGAAACTTAAAATTCAACTCCAATCTCAATAAGGTGTTGTTTAAAGATGAAACTTGTTGCACCATCGACACTTGCTGCAAATTTAGTTAAATTTAACAAATTCACTAAATTTCAACACCGTACACAAATGATTTAAGTTAAGTTAGTGTTGATTCTTACTTAAAGAACAAAAAATCCTACAAATAGTGCAGTTTATCTTAAGTAGCACTTACAATATTACGGGTTCTCTTAAGGGAAACTTAAAATTTAACCGATTTTGTAGCTACAATCTCAATAAGGTGTTTAAAAATTAAACTTGTTGCGCCATCGACACTTACTGCAAATTTAATTAAATTTAACAAATATACTAAATTGCAACACCGTAAACAAACGATTTAAGTTAAGTTATCGTTGATACTTACTTAAGGAACCAAAAAAAAAGTTTATCTTAAGTAGCACTTACAATATTACGGGTTCTCTTAAAGGAAACTTAAAATTTAACCAATTTTGTAGATGATAACCGCTCTAACAGGTTCTACTGTATTTAGATTCCGTAAAAAAATCGTGAAAATGCTTTTTGTGCCTCAACAGTTATATAGCATTGAAACTTGGAAGAATGCTGTTATTTTAACGCTGTTCAAGCTAAATTTCACAGCATTAGCCGGTGGGTTGACAAGAACAAGACTTTTTTATTGCGTTTCCATTCATCGTGGACCGAATAAAACGTTTCGATGCTGAAATTACGGTTTTTAAGAAAACGTGCTGCAATTTGCTGCAAAAGTTCTCACCTAACCGAAAACACGACGATGGATTCCCATTGCAATCTGTCCAATAACAATCGTGCCAAAATGAACACATCACAAAGCGAACAGTTCGTTTCTCGCGTTTTGTATGCAAGTAATTGATTTCTGTAAAAAAGTGCGCTGCGAAAAATCGTTTAAGGTTCCAATAAAGAGGCTGAGAAATTTCACCGTTGAGCCTTTGTCCCATTCGTTCCAAAATTGCCCAGTGGTGATAATAATTTAATTTCGGTGTCTAGGCACTGTTGTTCATCTTTCGTTGTTTCATTGCTTAATTGAAGTGACAAAAATTTAAAAAAGGGATTTTTAAAATTATTTCCAAAAGAAGTTAGTCTCAACGCTATAATTAAATATTCATTATAACATAACATTCCAATGAGGTGCAAATTGGCCCAAGACCATTTCAATTAACGGTTTTAAAAGTGAAACTTAAATTTTTCGTTTCGTTTTTTGCAAAATTCGTGAGCCTTCGAGTCGTTAATCCCTGCTCATTGTACCTTTAATTCATTTCTGTCCATTAATTAAATCATGGAGTGATGCAACGGCCGAATTCATCCCATCGATGAATATCTAATCCTCGATTTAGAACAAGGCTGCATTACAGCAAAGTTCTGCTTCCCTTGAGAAAAAAGCCTCTACTTAACGCGTTTTTAAGCCTCGTGAAATTAAATCACGTTGTTCCTGACTTCATACTTCAGATCCATTGATACCTATGCGCCCCGAACCTGCTGTAGTAAAAATGAATGTGCCGACTTAATATCGTTTTATTGTGTAAATATATGTGATTGCTATGATAAATTTTCGACTGCTGAAAATCATCCCATCGTTTCCAATTCGTGCGAACGAGCGAGACGGCGGTAATTTGTGGGTGCGTTTTTTTCCAGATTCTTTGAAATCGAACCCATGAATAAGACATGCGCTTTAAAAATGCTTTCACATTGTTTACGATTTTTTGCGGTAACGGTTCTCTCAAATTTTTTGGTCGCACCGGTTTCTTTCCCAATTACATTAATTTATGCGATTCGAAAATTTGAATTTAATTAGGCTGCCACCAAACGGCGACGGGACGATGTAATTGATTTGTAATTTAATGTTGCTTTACAAGTTCATTTGACTAACAACCGCGTGTGGTTACATTAATTAAAAATGATTAATATTCATATAAATTACATCAAATGTATGACAACGTGTATTTAACTTGGGTAGCCGCTTTCGTTAACGTCCCTGTGTTTATCCGTTTATAATTCATTCCTTATAAGCGCTGTTTGTGTAATCTTTTCTAATTCTGATTTTAGCAGACATCAATTATAATCACGAGAGCGTGTCAGACCTATCAAAATAAGGCAGCGCAACCGAAAGCTTTCAGAAACATGACAAACAAACTTGCGGAAATGTGGCTTTCAAAAGTGGGACAATTCAGTTTGGCAACTTTTTGAACTTTTTATACAGGAAAATCCCGAAAGAAAATCTTCACTTGGAATTCTTTAGAAAATTGGGTGTTTTTTTGTACAAAATGACTGGGCTATCAGGGATACAATAAATTTAATCCCTCTAAATAAATACCAACTTTAAATTAACTGCACTACTTGTGAGATTTTTTGTTCCTTAAATAAAAACACTAACTTATTATTAGTATTTGTTAAATTTAACTAAATTTGCAGTAAGTGTCAATGGTGCAACAAGTTTATTTTTTAAACAACACCTTATTGAGATTGTAGCTACAAAATCGGTTAAATTTTAAGTTTCCTTTAAGAGAACCCGTAATATTGTAAGTGCTACTTAAAATAAACTGCACTACTTGTGAGATTTTTTGTTCCTTAAGTAAGTATCAACGCTAACTTAACTTAAATCATTTGTTTGCGGTGTTGCAATTTAGTGATTGGTTAAATTTAATTAAATTTGCAGTAAATGTCAATGGTGCAACAAGTTTATTTTTTAAACAACACCTTATTGAGATTGTAGCTACAAAATCGGTTAAATTTTAAGTTTCCTTTAAGAGAACCCGTAATATTGTAAGTGCTACTTAAAATAAACTGCACTACTTGTGAGATTTTTTGTTCCTTAAGTAAGTATCAACGCTAACTTAACTTAAATCATTTGTTTGCGGTGTTGCAATTTAGTGATTGGTTAAATTTAATTAAATTTGCAGTAAATGTCAATGGTGCAACAAGTTTATTTTTTAAACAACACCTTATTGAGATTGTAGCTACAAAATCGGTTAAATTTTAAGTTTCCTTTAAGAGAACCTGTAATATTGTAAGTGCTACTTAAGATAAACTGCACTATTTGTAGGATTTTTTGTTCTTTAAGTAAGAATCAACGCTAACTTAACTTAAATCATTTGTTTGCGGTGTTGCAATTTAGTGATTGGTTAAATTTAATTAAATTTGCAGTAAATGTCAATGGTGCAACAAGTTTATTTTTTAAACAACGCCTTATTGAGATTGTAGCTACAAAATCGGTTAAATTTTAAGTTTCCTTTAAGAGAACCCGTAATATTGTAAGTGCTACTTAAAATAAACTGCACTACTTGTGAGATTTTTTGTTCCTTAAGTAAGTATCAACGCTAACTTAACTTAAATCATTTGTTTGCGGTGTTGCAATTTAGTGATTGGTTAAATTTAATTAAATTTGCAGTAAATGTCAATGGTGCAACAAGTTTATTTTTTAAACAACACCTTATTGAGATTGTAGCTACAAAATCGGTTAAATTTTAAGTTTCCTTTAAGAGAACCCGTAATATTGTAAGTGCTACTTAAAATAAACTGCACTACTTGTGAGATTTTTTGTTCCTTAAGTAAGTATCAACGCTAACTTAACTTAAATCATTTGTTTGCGGTGTTGCAATTTAGTGATTGGTTAAATTTAATTAAATTTGCAGTAAATGTCAATGGTGCAACAAGTTTATTTTTTAAACAACACCTTATTGAGATTGTAGCTACAAAATCGGTTAACTTTTAAGTTTCCTTTAAGAGAACCCGTAATATTGTAAGTGCTACTTAAAATAAACTGCACTACTTGTGAGATTTTTTGTTCCTTAAGTAAGTATCAACGCTAACTTAACTTAAATCATTTGTTTGCGGTGTTGCAATTTAGTGATTGGTTAAATTTAATTAAATTTGCAGTAAATGTCAATGGTGCAACAAGTTTATTTTTTAAACAACACCTTATTGAGATTGTAGCTACAAAATCGGTTAAATTTTAAGTTTCCTTTAAGAGAACCCGTAATATTGTAAGTGCTACTTAAAATAAACTGCACTACTTGTGAGATTTTTTGTTCCTTAAGTAAGTATCAACGCTAACTTAACTTAAATCATTTGTTTGCGGTGTTGCAATTTAGTGATTGGTTAAATTTAATTAAATTTGCAGTAAATGTCAATGGTGCAACAAGTTTATTTTTTAAACAACACCTTATTGAGATTGTAGCTACAAAATCGGTTAAATTTTAAGTTTCCTTTAAGAGAACCCGTAATATTGTAAGTGCTACTTAAAATAAACTGCACTACTTGTGAGATTTTTTGTTCCTTAAGTAAGTATCAACGCTAACTTAACTTAAATCATTTGTTTGCGGTGTTGCAATTTAGTGATTGGTTAAATTTAATTAAATTTGCAGTAAATGTCAATGGTGCAACAAGTTTATTTTTTAAACAACACCTTATTGAGATTGTAGCTACAAAATCGGTTAACTTTTAAGTTTCCTTTAAGAGAACCCGTAATATTGTAAGTGCTACTTAAAATAAACTGCACTACTTGTGAGATTTTTTGTTCCTTAAGTAAGTATCAACGCTAACTTAACTTAAATCATTTGTTTGCGGTGTTGCAATTTAGTGATTGGTTAAATTTAATTAAATTTGCAGTAAATGTCAATGGTGCAACAAGTTTATTTTTTAAACAACACCTTATTGAGATTGTAGCTACAAAATCGGTTAAATTTTAAGTTTCCTTTAAGAGAACCCGTAATATTGTAAGTGCTACTTAAAATAAACTGCACTACTTGTGAGATTTTTTGTTCCTTAAGTAAGTATCAACGCTAACTTAACTTAAATCATTTGTTTGCGGTGTTGCAATTTAGTGATTGGTTAAATTTAATTAAATTTGCAGTAAATGTCAATGGTGCAACAAGTTTATTTTTTAAACAACACCTTATTGAGATTGTAGCTACAAAATCGGTTAAATTTTAAGTTTCCTTTAAGAGAACCCGTAATATTGTAAGTGCTACTTAAAATAAACTGCACTACTTGTGAGATTTTTTGTTCCTTAAGTAAGTATCAACGCTAACTTAACTTAAATCATTTGTTTGCGGTGTTGCAATTTAGTGATTGGTTAAATTTAATTAAATTTGCAGTAAATGTCAATGGTGCAACAAGTTTATTTTTTAAACAACACCTTATTGAGATTGTAGCTACAAAATCGGTTAAATTTTAAGTTTCCTTTAAGAGAACCTGTAATATTGTAAGTGCTACTTAAAAGAAACTGCACTTCTTGTGGGATTTTTTGTTCCTTAAGTATCAACACTAATCTAACTTAAATCATTTTTTTCGGTGTTGCAATTTAATGATTGGTTAAATTTAATTAAATTTGCAGTAAGTGTCAATGTGCACCAGGTCTTATTTTCGATTTATTCAACTAGTAAAAAATGTGCCATTTCATTATTTTAAGATTAAAATTGTGTTTGGTTAGGTTTCCTCGCTCCCAAATCTCTTAAGCGGTTAATCCATTTTTTAATAACATGATACCTCATGTTTACAGTTAGGAACCGTTATAATCTTTTAATGATTCCATTGTTAAGAAATTTGTCTCGAATTTTTTTAACTTAATCTCCTCAAACATCAGCGAGATTTGAGTCTTTTCATCCCAAATAAATAAAAATGTTGGGAAACGTCTGTGTGAATGAAAATGAGGTGTGGTCCTCGTTGTACAAATACGATACGCGTCATAAATAACAAAAAAATTTACATAATAAATTTTGTTAAAGAATGGAGTGAAACCATCGAAAGTTACTCAATATGGAATGCAAATTCGGACATGTAGCCATTCGAGATTCCAGACGTTACTTTCATTGAAAACACAAAGTTGAGATGTTATCTTTTCGAGCATATTTAGGTTGTTACCGAAATATAATAAATGAATCTCATGACGTGGTCGGACAGTCGCACAATGCTAAACTCTTTAATATCAAATTAATAGCCGCGGACGCATTGTTAACTCGAGAAACTTGTGAAAAAGCTAGCATTTCACTATTAATGAGCCATCAAATCATCTCACAAATAATTACTAGTTATTTACGATGAACATGCAAAAGAGACGTAAAAAACATAAGAGCGGCGTGCAAACATTCTGCACTCGAGTGGACGATAATTACACAAACATATTAATCTCGAAAACCTGTTCGTCGCGAATCCGGCGATTTTGTTTCATTATCATTAATCCGGTGCAGAGTGTTTAACCTAATTTCGTAACGACACAGTGCATTCTCACGCAGTTGTACAATGCATTCTTTTCAAATTCGAGATATAAATCTACTTGCGTTCTTAATTTATCAATACCCATCAACTTTCTTCTGAACGTTGTCACTCTGAACGACGCGACCTTCCTTGAATTACACCATTAGCTCATACAAATTCCTAACAAACTGCGCTCGTTCACATACTTGCATTCGACAAACAATTGCAGCTATTTGCGTGCATTCCGTTGCAATTCTTCCATCCTTTCAATCCCACAGAAACCCTCAAGACAATGTTTTGGTCGAAAACTATTATCTAACCTCTTTCTAATCAAGAGTAAACTCGTCATGCACCTTATAAAATAAAAAATAGTTCACTAAACAGCTACACAATTCATTTTGATCCGGCTCGAAGGACCAAAATTGCGATTTTGCTCCAAAAATTAACGATGCATTCCTAAGAACCATCAGAAACCTTGCAAATAATGTTATGGTCGAAAACTATTATCTAAAGACTTCCTACAATCATCTATACAGGCTGTTATTTATTTGATCCAGATCGAACAATATAGTACATACATTTTTCAACAATATTTTACATTGATTCAATGTATTGATTTTTGTATTTCAGTGAACTTATGTATTTGTAACTAAAATGCATTGATTTTATGTATTTACCTCATAAAAACTTCTTTCAACAACATTTTACATTGATTTCATGTACCTTCTTACATCAAAACTTTTTTCAACAACATTTTACATTGATTTCACGCACCTTCTTACATCAAAACTTTTTTCAACATTTTAGATTCATTTGATATACCTTCTTACATCAAAACTTTTTCAACAACATTTTACATTGATTTGATGTACCTTCTTACATCAGAACTTTTTCCACATGATTTTACATTGATTTCATGTATCTTCTTACTTTAAATAATTTCTCAACAATATTTTGTATTCCTAACATGAGAACTTTTTTGAACAATATTTTACATTGATTCAATGTATGGATTCGTTCATTTCATTGTACTTTATGTATACACAATTAAAATACATTGATTTTATGTAGCTCCTTCCATCAAATAATTTTCCATCAATATTTTACATTGATCAATGTATGAATTCGTGTATTTCAATGAACAGGAGAGTTGATGAATACATTGTAATAATTTTTCAGTGCAGCCCCTGAAAGTTATAGACACATTTTTAATTCGTCTCAGAAATTAACAGTGTTTATTGTGCTTGGTATCTCACAAGTACGTTAAAACATCATGCAATCTTTGCCAAAAGGAAACAAACGGTGGAACACAGTTTACGGTAAATGGCACTTAAAAATCCAAGTGCGGCCTGCAATTGCCGGAGCTTAGATTCGCGTCGGATAATTTTCGCACCTTTTCGCGCGATAGAGTTACTTGCAGGAAATTACAGTAAATTCGAGAGGCGCAGGAGAATGGTAATTTTCGAATGTGCAATATTTTATGTGTATATATTTATTCATCGTCTTCAGCCGTTAACGGTTATGCCGGAAGTGGGTTATGAAGTGAACTTTAACCTCGCGGCCTGGTGACCTGTCTCTTCTTTCTCCTCGCAACTTTTGCAGCGCAGCCAGGTGATGCACGTCCTCCCTCGCGCGAACGGTTTCGCCGAGCTGTAAGTGGCAACTCACATTTGTTGGCGATTTGTTTTATTGCGCACTTAAAATGGTTTATTTAATTTTAATGCGCGTGCGACTACAAACGTTCCTTTTTTGATGGCGGAACATGGGGAAATTATAAATCTCAAATCACAAAGCGGCTAAATTTAGCGCGGAAGGGAACTGGAGACTTTATGCGTCATAAACGCACAATCTCTTCAACGACGTCTTTCACGTTTGTTTCCTATCGAATTTGGCCTAGCTTTGTGGCTTGCAAACGCCGCCAACACTCAAAACAAACAGGTTACTATTTTTCTGCCGACTGAACAATTGGATGTTTCATAGCTTCAAGGATTGTTTTTCTCCAGATGATAAAAATAAACTAAAAAATTGATAGTTCTCTCAATAGCTTATTCATTGCAATCATGTCCACTCACAATACAGGTTTTTATTATCAGGATGAATTAAAATAACATTACATTAAAAATAATCATTCTCCTGGCTTTTGCTAAATATTTGCATAATACTTTACTGTACTGTGCTACAAAATTCCTGCAACAGTAAAGCATCAAAACATTTGTATAATTTTCAGAGGTTATACCATCTCACCCTAAGTTGTCAACTCAGACACTAATCCCCTAGTTTTAAACAAGAAATTAATTGATAATTTCGGCGTCCCATTTATTGGAGAATTTTCGACGTCAAGACTGGTCGCACAAACGTAGACAAAGACGGCCAACCAGTTTGGCGAACAACTGCAATGGACATTCTCACATTCCGCAAAGAATTTACATTACAAATTTAGCCTTTCTCAGATTTTGCGGCATTTGCATACGTAGGTTCGTTCTTGTTTAATGCATAACGTGAATTTAGATTGTTCCCCGTCCATATCGAGTGTTCCCGACCCGACAACGAATTGCCATCTAAGTACCAGGAATTACTATAATCAAATCAAATAAATTGAGTAATGATACAGAACATGTTTGATAAACACAGGTGTTGAGATAGCGGAAGTAGGTGAAGTATGTAATTTCATTTCTCGTCGTATACTTACAAATTACAACTTATTATTATTTATAAGAAATACCGAGAAAATTTTGGCTGTGCAACGCAAATAAAGATGAACGACCTCGTATAACAAAACCGAGTGTTTGATTTATTAACGAAATTACGATAATTTCGCGACTGACTCTGCAATTACCCCAAATTAGCTTTGTGTAATGAAGATCTTTTGCCACCTGCTTTTCCATATTGCGTCGATTCAATTAATTAATTGATCTGGCGCCGCATCCTCGGCATTTTCCTCGAAAATCCTGCAAGGTGCACTTCCATTATATGGAAGGTTGTTAAAAATATTCCTATTTCAAACCGATTGAAACACTCGCGAGGCGTTACATTTAAAGTACAACAGGTGTAGTGTCATCTGGCTTCCATATTAAGGCCTAATAAGTTCACCATGGTATCTTCATTGTTGCATTTGCACCGGATTATGGCCAACAACCCATAACTGGTTAACTGTAATTATTGTCTTTATACGCCCGGTGCGGCGGGAATATCAGGCGCCTCTTTTTTACATGAGGATTTAGCAGGATCAGTCGTTATTCCTTTCCCATCGATTTACAGAAGAAATACCACTTCAATCGCATAGCTGCATCGGTAACTCTCTCACTGCCTTGTGAGATTCAAAATCGCAATTTTGGTCCTTCGAGCCGGATCAAATAAATAAATGCTTGAATAGACGACTATAGAAAGTCTTTAGATAACAGTTCTCGACCATAACATTATTTGGAAAGTTTCTGGGGGTTTTTGGGAACGCAATGTTAATTTTTGAGATCCAAACATCGTAATATTGGTCCTTCGAGCCGGATCCAATAAATAAATGCCTGAATAGATGATTGTGCAAAGTCTTTAGATAATAGTTTTCGACCACAACATTATTTGGAAAGTTTCTGAGGGTTGTTGGGAATGGATTGTTAATTTTTGAGATCCAAAAATCGTAATATTGGTCC
The DNA here is from genome assembly GCA_949768715.1 of Dascillus cervinus. Taxonomy (NCBI): domain Eukaryota; kingdom Metazoa; phylum Arthropoda; class Insecta; order Coleoptera; family Dascillidae; genus Dascillus; species Dascillus cervinus. The sequence goes on along the minus strand of OX458318.1, from coordinate 2,127,655 downwards.
TTCGAGCCGGATCCAATAAATAAATGCCTGAATAGATGATTGTGGAAAGTCGTTAGATAATAGTTTTCGACCATAACATTATTTGGAAAGTTTCTGAGGGTTGTTGGGAATGGATTGTTAATTTTTGAGATCCAAAAATCGTAATATTGGTCCTTCGAGCCGGATCCAATAAATAAATGCCTGAATAGATGATTGTGGAAAGTCGTTAGATAATAGTTTTCGACCATAACATTATTTGGAAAGTTTCTGAGGGTTTTTGGGAATGCATTGTTAATTTTTGAGATCGAAAAATCGCAATTTTGGTTCTTCGAGCCGGATCAAATAAATAAATGCTTGAATAGATGACTATAGAAAGTCTTTAGATAATAGTTCTCGACCATAACATGATTTGGAAAGTTTCTGGGGGTTTTTGGGAATGTATTGTTAATTTTTGAGATCCAAAAATCGTAATATTGGTCCTTCGAGCCGGATCCAATAAATAAATGCCTGAATAGATGATTGTGGAAAGTCGTTAGATAATAGTTTTCGACCATAACATTATTTGGAAAGTTTCTGAGGGTTTTTGGGAATGCATTGTTAATTTTTGAGATCGAAAAATCGCAATTTTGGTTCTTCGAGCCGGATCAAATAAATAAATGCTTGAATAGATGACTATAGAAAGTCTTTAGATAATAGTTCTCGACCATAACATGATTTGGAAAGTTTCTGGGGGTTTTTGGGAATGTATTGTTAATTTTTGAGATCCAAAAATCGTAATGTTGGTCCTTCGAGCCGGATCCAATAAATAAATGCCTGAATAGATGATTGTGGAAAGTCGTTAGATAATAGTTTTCGACCATAACATTATTTGGAAAGTTTCTGAGGGTTTTTGGGAATGCATTGTTAATTTTTGAGATCGAAAAATCGCAATTTTGGTTCTTCGAGCCGGATCAAATAAATAAATGCTTGAATAGACGACTATAGAAAGTCTTTAGATAACAGTTCTCGACCATAACATGATTTGGAAAGTTTCTGGGGGGTTTTGGGAATGTATTGTTAATTTTTGAGATCCAAAAATCGTAATGTTGGTCGTTCGAGCCGGATACAATAAATAAATGCATGAACAGATGATTGTAGAAAGTCTTTAGATAATAGTTTTCGACCATAACATTATTTGGAAAGTTTCTGAGTGTTCTTGGAACAGCATCGTTAATTTTTGAGATTCAAAATCGTAATACTGGTCCTTCGAGCCGGATTCAATATAAATGCATGATTCTTTAGATAATAGTTCTCAACCATAAAAGACCATACCATAAACCATAACCGTAACCATAAAAATTATTTGGAGAGTTTCTGAGTGTTTTTGAAAATGCAATGTATTTTCAGCTATTTAAACTTTCTGTCACTTAATTTTGTTACCAAGTGCTAACCTCGACAAATATTTATTTAAATTAATTGCATTAACTAATTTTCAATATATTGTACTTTCCAGCCTCTGAAAATGGCTGAAGGTTCGAACCGAACTTCAGCCAAATTATAAAATTAAAAAAATTGTTTTTCGCAAAGTCCCCACTAATATTGTTTTGCAAATTAAACTGCAATTTAGAAATAAACTACAGGCTTTTTTATGGCACCGGCACTTAACGGGTTAACCTACTGGACGCCAATTTAGTTATGTGCATGAGAGTTTAGTACGTCAATTAATTTCGCGAGTAAAAACTCTCGAGTGGTGAATAGGCAACGGCAGGTTGAAGAAGAGCCTCGTCGGACAACTGCATCGAGAGTAACTGTTCGCGCGACCCGAGGTCACATCTCCGGCAAGAGCGCAATAAAATGGGACCTAAATCATCCGTTTAAAGAGAAAGACGCTCCTCTCTCGACCGAGAAAAGAAACGAGTTGCGAGTCGCCGATTTTTTCGCGGTTCCAAGTTATTTTAATTAAAGTTTTTGGGGCAAAATAAGAGAGCAACGAGCCGGCGAGGAGGAGATCACATACCGGGTATTTTGCACCACCCGTCGATCGGTCTAGACGGTTCTGACCGCGGTTCCCATCCAATTAAAACTACCTGATATTTCGTTTATTGTCGAAACCTGATTTTATCCACTTCACCTTGCACACTCTTTATGCCCTACCATTTATAAAAACCTAATCTACTCGACTTTCCTACACTGAAAAAAATAGTCAGCCTAATAGTAAAACAAACGCGTATTTGTAGCTGATTTATTCATGTTTAAGTATTTAAATTGTCAAAAAGTACACTTTATTAACTACTACCAATTCTTATAAATCAATTTATTTTTTAGAAATAAACTATTTATTACTTTCCACTTTGTTTGAGATCAACATATTATTTGAAAACAAATATGTTCTCAATTCATGCAAACAAAAATTTATTAAGTATAACTATGGGTATTTGTTTATAATAATTAAGGTTTTTTATGTGTAATGACTATTTGGTACTAATTCATTGTTAGTGAAAGGAAATACATTTGTACATTTTTATCAAAAATAAATACTCATTTGTTGAAAAGGTAAGTTGTCTAAGATAAAAAAATGCTTATTTTACAATTGAACCGGATATTTGCATTAACAGCCAAATCATTTCTTTGCATTATTCGATAGTGTTGAGAAGTGCATTAAAATAATAATATGGAAAACGCCATCATTTTTAAAAAAGGTATAATCATTCAAGTAAATCGGGACGTATATGGTGAACCAGTTTTTGGAAAGGTTGTTAATGTATTGTACACTGATGACAAACAAATGTATTTAATATATAAAACAATTGTTTGTTATGGTATTGATAAAGATTTTGAAGCATATGAAGTGACTGATGATGATTTTTCCACTTCTAAACAAATTATTGACATTAAAAATATTTGTTGCACTTTTCTCACACATATTCAATTAATCGGCGATGGAGGTAAATTTATTTTCTGCATGAACCAAGGTATCTATAACGACAGCAACTGTATTATTTAGACATTTGCAAACATTTCTAATACATTTCACATTGAATGATCCTCTAATATTTTTTTTATTATTTATAGGAATAAGTTTTGTTTCATGTTTATTTTATTTTATTGTATTTTAAATATTTTTATTCATTTTAAATTAAAAATTTCAGTTTAATATGAGATTATTATTAAAAATCCAATTTATAAAATATTTATTAATAAATAATGAAGGGTTTACAGTAAATATTTCCCGCATATTATTTGTTATTATTAATATGCTAATTTAATTGTTAACGGAAATTCATTAGTAAAAAACAACTTATATTAAAATGATATAAATAATTAATGAATCTTGGTTGTATTATTATTTACTATTATTAAACGTATATTTAATGTTAACAAATATTGATGAGAGAATATTTATTAATAACAAATATTTATTTGATTTTAATATACATTTATTTTTTATTAATAAACAACTATTCCTCCAAAATAAAGCAAATTAAGACTGAATAATACATTTATTTGGTGTAACTAAACGTGTGTTAACTATTACCAAATTCTTTTTTGTTTTTAATAATTGCTTACTTTATTATAAATAACAATGTGTTAGAAGTAAATTAAGCTAATCGAAATCGTAGTAATAAATTGTCAGTTAATCGTAAATAAACATTTGTTGGGCCAAATATCAATAAATATTTGTTAATAGGTAACGAAGTTGCCTTGTTATTAACAAATTTTTTACTTCTTTTCTCTCTGTGTATCTATAACGACAGCAACTGTATTATTTAGACATTTTACAAACATTTCTAATACATTTCACATTGAATGATCCTCTAATATTTTTTTTATTATTTATAGGTACAAGTTTTGTTTCATGTTTATTTTATTTTATTGTATTTTAAATATTTTTATTCATTTTAAATAAAAAATTTCAGTTTAATATGAGATTATTATTAAAAATCCAATTTATAAAATATTTATTAATAAATAATGAAAGGTTTATAGTAAATATTTCCCGCATATTATTTGTTATTATTAATATGCTAGTTTAATTGGTAACTCAAATTCACTAGTAAAAAACAACTTATATTAAAATGATATAAATAATTAATAAATGTTGGTTGTATTATTATTTACTATTATTAAACGTATATTTAATGTTAACAAATATTTATGAGAGAATATTAATTAATAACAAATATTTATTTGATTTTAATATACATTTATTTTTTATTAATAAACAACTATTCCTCCAAAATAAAGCAAATTAAGACTGAATAATACATTTATTTGGTGTAACTAAACGTGTGTTAACTATCACCAAATTCTTTTTTGTTTTTAATATTTGCTTACATTATTATAAATAACAATGTGTTAGAAGTAAATTAAGCTAATCGAAATCGTATTAATAAACTGCCAGTTAATCGTAAATAAACATTTGGTGAGCCAAATATCAATAAATATTTGTTAATAGTTAGCGAAATTCCCTTGTTATTAACAAATTTTAATTACAGCTCACGCGATGAACAAATCTGAAGGGGCGGAATTTTTGGTTCTCAGTCACCAAAATTAAAATTAATAAGATTATCGGAACTGTCAATGGGAACCCGACCTTCATCACTTTTTAACAATAATCCGTTTATTTGTAACTTAGCCAACCGATACCTAACACTTTATAATTAGGGTTCCGGCTTTATCTTCGGCCCGGTCTTCGATCTTGGGACCATTTTCGACTCATCCACTTGCGATAATTAACGTCAGTCCACTAACAATACGCTTAATTAATAGCTCACCGCACAAAAAAAAATCCAGATGAATCATACCAAAACTCGAATAAAATTCCGATTTTACTTATCGAGGTTCCAATTAATTTGGCGCAACTTTTGGTTTCATTATCGTACCGAAAAATACTTTTCCCATTCCTGGGATATCTAACGCGGTCGGGTTTTTGTTACTTTGTCCAATTAATTTCGATATAATTGACTTTTCGTTTCTTCGAGTCCCTGGACCGGTTCAAATATTTAAAATATGTGTATTGTAATCCGGGTCGAAAAAATGCGCCCGAAACAGGCGACTCTCGGTCCGCATTTAGATAATTTTGCATGTTTTGTTATCGCGATGAATTAAAATAGCGCCACGAGTCGACGGCTTTTGTTGCGGAATTTTTATTAAATTATAACTTGATTTGAATAAGAATGTAAGAGATCTTAAAATTTCATTAAGATGTCATTCTCTTGGCGTAAAGTTTTTGCTTAAAATTGTTAACTTATGTGGTGAATCAGAAAGCCACTAACGTGATTGATATTCAAAGTGTTGTGCTCACTTTTTAACCAATCACTTTCCTGGCATATTTGTTTAAAAAATGCTGATTTCGTAAAAATCTCAAAAAGTTGTTGTTTTGCTTTCGCCATGGTAATCAGCTCAAAAAACTACAATTTCTTGATGAGTAAACCGACTTTGTAGCTACAGTGCTAACAAAGTTACAAGGAATAAATCAAATTTCGGTCCTTCGAGCCGGATGGAATTAATTTCAAACTGTTTTTTCAATCGTAACGCAATTGATTTGAATAAGAATGTAAGAGATCTTACAATTTCATTAAGATGTCATTCTCCTGGCGTAAAGTTTTTGCTTAAAATTGCTAAATTATGTGGTGAATCAGAAAGCCACCACAATTATTGATATTTAAAGTGTTGTGCTCACTTTTTAACCAATCATTTTCCTGGCATATTTGTTTAAAAAATGCTGATTTCGTAAAAATCTCAAAAAGTTGATGCTCGATTGTTGTTTTGCTTTCGCCATGGTAATCAGCTCAAATAACTACAATTTCTTGATGAGTAAACCGACTTTGTAGCTCCAGTGCTAACGAAGTTACAAGGAATAAATCAAATTTTGGTCCTTCGAGCCGGATGGATGTTTTTTCAATCGTAACGCAATTAATTCCGGCAATATGTGTATAAATAGAGCTGGAAACGTTAATAACAATTCCATAAAACGGAGCTGAACGTATAATTAGATAATTACGGCGGTTAAAATGCATAACGGTCTTACAATTTTCACAGGAGTAAATACTTTAATAAAATACAATTTACTAATTATCATTTAGTTATGATAATTACAGACTACCGTAATACTATAACGAGTTTGGTACACAAACACTTCCTACAACTTTAATGCGGCGATATCTGCTTATCTGTTTTTATTCGAAATAAAACGCAACGTTAATGCATCCTTATATGACATTTTAAACAAATCAATAACTTAGAATCGACGCTGCGATAAATAAAGACTGAACGCCGCTACTTTACGGCGGTGACATTCATGTAAAGTACCAACGTTCATATTCAATTATGATAAAAACATTAAATTGCATGTAATTATTTCGACTGCGATTTGATAACAAGACTTAGATCAATTACAATATTGACCTCGTCTGAGCTAATGTCGCCAATCTCCGCTTATAAGGAATCTAGAATTGTGGACGGATTACCTACGGCGCTAATTTATATAAGTCGACTCGTTTGTCCTTATCTAGGACGGCATAAATCTCTGCGGCAAAATTGCGCCGACGGTTGCAGTTAACCACCGACTTTACCGCTCTATCGGTGTACGCAACGTGACTCGATTTTTAAAAAATGTGGCCACGCTAATTATTTCGGCCAATGAAATTTACGACCGCATAAAAAGTTCTCGTCACAATTTACGCTGCGTTAATTTGATATCCCGAGTCAAGTTCATTGTGAACCGCCAATTACGTTTAATAAACACAGCTGTGTGACATAACGTACGGTGCTCGTCTTGCAGACAGCAATTCTCCATCTTCAAATTCAATGACCCTTTTTCAGCAATTTCCCTGGCCATTTTCAAGTAATTTGCGTCTTTAATTAAATCAGCCAAAATTTTCAGTTCAAGTTATATACACTGAAAAAAATGCTACCTAAGAATTTTTTTAAAACCCACTTCTTACATTAAGAACTGATAAAAGTTTTGTATTTAGCACGATTCTGCTTGTGACTTCACTGAAGGTTTTGTTCGAGATGAACGTTAGGTCCAAGGGTTCTATAATACAATTGCTTAGAAGCCTTGCGCTGAGTCCAGCTAGGCGCATACAATTGTACGGAATGTTGTAAATTGCTTTATGACCCTCTGCAAAGGACTGTTTACTGACAATAAATAAATTACTTTAGAATTTCTTACAAATTTAGTTGAAAAACGTTACACCAAACTCGGCTTGCAGTAAGAAAATACATATTACGGTGTGCATTTTCTGTATTTTTATTGTAAAGTGAATTTTTAGTAACTTACATAATTAGTGAATGTTTAATTGTGAAGAAATGGGAAATATTACAAGTGGTTTAATGTGCCGAAATGAAGATGTTAATTCCCAATATTAATAAATGTCGATCAACAAAATGATCAGTTTCAAAGACCATTTCTAAAAATGGTATTGATTCTGTGTGTGATAAATTCGCATGTAAGTAAATTTGTTGTAATTATAACTTTTCCTACACTTTTAGCTTACCGAATGAATTTTGTAAAAGTTCTACAAGTTTTTTCAATGTAACAGCTATTAAGCAAATTGCCTTTTAGTTTATTTCCGTCGGAATGAAAAGTAAGAAGATATAAAAAGAAAGGGACATGCAAACCAGTTGCTTCTATAACAGAATTAATAGTAACGACGAAGGTAAAAAAATAATTTTGATTTTCTTTTATACATTTAGTGTTATTTATCTATCTTACAACAAATTTTACTTTTTAGCGGATGTAGAGTTCTTTGTAAGAATTTAATAAAACACAAGAGTGACTGAAGTACGCGGATTGGCGGAATGGAAATCTGCATAAAGTGGAATGGTCATTATTGAAGCATTCAAACTGGTCTATATTGGTAAATTTTTATAATAATATATCGATGGTACAATTTAAGCATTTTGTTTCTTTGTTTTTAGATTGATTTAGATTTTGGCCAATTATTTCTTGAAAGAAAAACAATTTATTTGTGTGGTGGTCAAAATTCGTTGAGAAGGCTAATGACTTCGACGAACTTCCATTTCATATACGCACATCTGTTACCAAATGATAATGTGGTTCTTAAACTGAAAATGTATTTTTAAACAGGATGTGATGTGATGTTAAATTTTCACCTACTAATAAAAATATGTATGAGAAATAACTTTATATTCTAAAATTCCTTCAAGTACTTATTTAATATAATAAGAAGGCCATCCTCAATTCTTAAATAAGAAAACACATTAATTAAGAACATTCTTAAGTAATTAAATAAAAGTTCTTGAAATCAAATGACTTATTCTTAAATGGAAAACTTATAAAAGTACCAAGATGTGGGAATGTTCACTTAATCGAGATTGAGCTCGTTCACTCTACAGAACCTGGAGTGTAAACTTTTTACTGTTCACTCTTGTGGATCGTTCAAACAATGAAGTGTTCATACAACCGAGCGCCTACTGTAGCTAATTAGATTTCATCCCAGTAATTAGTGATAATAAATGTAAGTGACCTTTCGAGGTGACCCGTTGACCAGCAGGCAGATGCGACCGTAATCCTCGACGCTCTAATCTCGCATCTTAAGGCCTACCGGTCATGCATGAATTAATTAAGTTTTTTAATTGTTGCCGGCGTGGGCCGTTTCTAATTTTACGTTTGGATCGTTAATGTTAATTTTTGAATAAATTTACCTCACAGATCTCACCTCGGAATATACTTCGAATATAATTACCATTGGAGGACGGATTTGTGCAGGAACCAAATTCGGTCGCTTTAGCAGGTCGCAGTAATCGGGTTTTTACTGTGCCGGTGTCGAAACGAAGCAAAACAATTAAGGCGAGTTCTTTCCTACTGTCCGTGATAAATGGAATAGGTGACAAGCGTAACTCATAATTAAAATTATAATTGAAATATTAAAAAAACCGGCGGACCGTTATGTCAACGGGTGAAAAACACTCGTAAGAGCGGCCCAAACTTTATATGGTTATCCGTAACGATTCCAGAGGTGAAGTAACCCATAATGCGTGCGTCACATCTTTTAATTACCGTACGTGCCTCGGTTCAGACGCCGGAACGCGGAGCCTTCCCGCCACGCGTTCCACGCCGATTAATTTAAAATCGCACCAACAGCCCAATTGAGTCATTTTATGGCGAATTCTCACAATTAAAAAATAAAAATTGCCGCAAAAAAAAAACATTTTCAGCGGATATTGACCGCATCCTGCTTTTTAAAAGTGGCTCTCGAGCACACATTGTTTTTGTATTTATTGGGACGCCAAAGGCTGTGAGAAAAATTCCGCGTATCAATCGAATCCAGGAAACTTTAAATAAAAAAGAAAAATAACAGAATTTTAGTTTCTGTTTGAAACAGAATTTTCATAAAATAAAGCAACCTAAAAACTTGAGTCGACAGTAAAAATACTCACAATTAGTATCAAAGGTTCCTAAATAAAGTCATAATTATTTTTTTATGGAGTTTATGACTCAGTAAATATTTTACAGCTGTTTCTGATAACAATATCAATGATAATAATTAATATTCTTATAAGGTTCCTATTTAGAGTCATAATAAATCTTGCATTTAGTTCAGAATTACAGCAAAACTATAACTTTGACAGAATACAATTTTAGTAGTTTTCGATAATTATTATTAATATTCAAAGGTTCCTAAACAAAGTCATAATTTTATTTTTTCCCGAGTTTATGACTCAGTAAATATTTTACAGCTGTTTCTGGTAACAATATCTATGATAATAATTAATATTCTTATAAGGTTCCTATTTAGAGTCATAATAAATCTTGCAGCTACTTCAGAATTACAGCAAAACTATAACTTTGAGGGAATACAAGTTTAGTACAATTTTCGATAATTATTATTAATATTTAAAGGTTCTTAAACAAAGTCGTAATAATTTCTTTCTCGAGTTTATGACTCGGTAAATATTTTACAGCGGTTTCTGATAACAATATCAATGATAATAATTAATATTCTTATAAGGTTCCTATTTAGAGTCATAATAAATCTTGCATCTAGTTCAGAATTACAGCAAAACTATAACTTTGACGGAATACAATTTTAGTACAGTTTTGATAATTATTATTAATATTCAAAGGTTCCTAAACAAAGTCCTAATAATTTTTTTCTCGAGTTTATGACTCGTAAATATTTTACAGCTGTTTCTGATAACAATATCAATGATAATAATTAATATTCTTATAAGGTTCCTATTTAGAGTCATAATAAATCTTGCATCTAGTTCAGAATTACAGCAAAACTATAACTTTGACAGAATACAATTTTAGTACAGTTTTCGATAATTATTATTAATATTTAAAGGTTCCTAAACAAAGTCCTAACAATTTTTTCTCGAGTATATGACTCAGTAAATATTTTGCAGCTGCTTCTGATAACAATATCAATGATAATAATTAATGTTCTTAAAGGATTCCTATTTAAAGTCATAATAAATCTTGCATCTAGTTCAGAATTACAGCAAAACTATAACTTTGACAGAATACAATTTTAGTAGTTTTCGATAATTATTATTAATATTGAAAGGTTCCTAAACAAAGTCCTAATAATTTTTTTCTCGAGTTTATGACTCAGTAAATATTTTACAGCTGTTTCTGATAACAATATCTATGATAATAATTAATATTCTTATAAGGTTCGTATTTAGAGTCATAATAAATCTTGCATCTAGTTCAGAATTACAGCAAAACTATAACTTTGACAGAATACAATTTTAGTACAGTTTTCGATAATTATTATTAATATTTAAAGGTTCCTAAACAAAGTCCTAACAATTTTTTCTCGAGTATATGACTCAGTAAATATTTTGCAGCTGCTTCTGATAACAATATCAATGATAATAATTAATGTTCTTAAAGGATTCCTATTTAAAGTCATAATAAATCTTGCATCTAGTTCAGAATTACAGCAAAACTATAACTTTGACAGAATACAATTTTAGTAGTTTTCGATAATTATTATTAATATTGAAAGGTTCCTAAACAAAGTCCTAATAATTTTTTTCTCGAGTTTATGACTCAGTAAATATTTTACAGCTGTTTCTGATAACAATATCTATGATAATAATTAATATTCTTATAAGGTTCGTATTTAGAGTCATAATAAATCTTGCATCTAGTTCAGATTTACAGAAAAACTATAACTTTGACAGAATACAATTTTAGTGCAGTTTTCGATAATTATTATTAATATTCAAAGGTTCCTAAACAAAGTCCTAATACATTTTTTTCCGAGTTTATGACTCTGTAAATATTTTACAGCTGCTTCTGATAACAATATCAATGATAATAATTAATGTTCTTATAAGATTCCTATTTAGAGTCATAATAAATCTTGCATCTAGTTCAGAATTACAGCAAAACTATAACTTTGACAGAATACAATTTTAGTACAGTTTTTGACAATTATTATTAATATTCAAAGGTTCTTGTAGAATCATAATTAATACTTACTTAACCAAGTTTCGGATTACAGCAAAACTATAATTTTAGTTCAATAAAATAATAATTATTGTTATCAAGAGTTATAATCAACGTGAAATTTTTTGTTAATTTTGATTTCGTTGTTCTGATTTGATATTAAAATGAAACAATCTCCTGGCAAACCATGATCCCATAATTTTTATTTTGCAGAATTAAAATGAAATAGCTGTTGGTGGTCCGTTGAAAAAAATTCAGCTCTCATCTAACAATCATGTCTGAAATTTGACCTATTTGTAAAAAACGCAAGACGCACTAACCCATTCTAACTCGAAGAAAAAAAAATCCTAAAAAGCGTGGGAGTTGCGGAAAAAAAATCGATAAAAAAGCGTAAGTAACGAGCGAGTTTGCTGCAAGTCTAAACTTGTGTTTGTTTCACTAGTTACAACCTCGTGGTGCCATAACTTACGAAAGAACACATGTTCGGTGCGCGCGGTTTTTATCGACGGTCTTACAAAATTGTGTGTGCGTTAATTTCGGTGGACAAAATTTGATGCGCCTCGTCATCTGTGCAGTGGGATTTTTTTCACAACCCGCAACGTAATCCGCTTAGAGCAATTTGTCTTCCCGATCCTCTTTCACAGCCGGAGTCTCTTCAATTGTCAGGGGACTATCGCTTGTCAAGTGACCGAAGGACAAACAAGATATAAAGAAAAGACATTAAGCGAACAAACATGCAGGACGGTTTGAATCATGGTCTCCTTTGTAAGTGTCAACCGAGCGGACACAGCAAGTCAAGAGGATTAGCACAGCAATTGTCGGGTCATTTTACAACCTACTGCACAAGAATTACGGCCAAATTGATATTTAATTTTGTGGGTTTTACCGACAATCAACTCCCGATTGCGCGGAAACAAACGCGAAAATTTAACGAGAAACGTTTAATTTTAACACTTTAACATTTGAGGCGAAAAAAGTTGGCGAACAGGTAACATTTAATGACAAGTAGTTTTGGATCGAAAAAACGGCAGTTTAATAAGTTAACGACCTTGATTTAGATTGCAACGCACCTTTTCTAATCGACACACGCATTGTCCGAGAATGTAGAAAACATTTAATTAGTGGAATGCTTTGAAATGCTGCTTTTCATTTACATCCAACTTCCGCAATCACAACCAGCTAATTCACAGTAATTATGAACGAAAATATTTACGGTCCTAATTCGAAATTCGGTACAAGATTGATTGTGACTAAGAACAGTGATAATAATAATTATCAGGAACCACTGCAAAATTTACTGTTAAAATAGCTAGACAGAAAAAATAATAATAATATAATAGGTACCAATAATAATAATAACTGTTATTATTTTTCTCACTCCAGATTTAGTTTAATTATCACAATAATAAACAAGACAAACGAAACAAAATACAAAAACATTCTTAATCACTTAATATTTATAACTACATTTATGTCGGTAAATATTTATTTAATCTTAATTCTCTAAAAATAATCACATTTTTATTACAAGCCAACTTTTTGGAAGATGTTGGGTGCGTTTAGCTGTAAAATTTCTGCGTGTAGTCATGGTTACTTGCGACATAACCTTACATTACACCTAATTAATAAAAAGATTTATGACTTTATTTGGGAACCTGTGAATATTAATAATACTTATCGAAAACTGTACTAAAATTGTGTTCTGTAAAAATTAGTTTTGCTGCAGGTAATTCTAAACTCTAGACAGGAATCTTGTAAGAATATTAATTATTATCATTGTTATTATTATCAGAACTAGCTGTAAAATATTTACTGAATCTTAAATTCGGTAAAAGAATAATACTGGTTCTGTTTAGGGAGCTTTGAATAATAGTAATAATATAATTATGGAAAACTAGATAAAAGATTAATTATTATTGTTATTATTATTATGGGAAACGAGTCTAGTAAAAAATTCATTATGAATATTTAGGAATCTTTGAATATTAATAACAATTATCGAAAACTGTACTAAAAAATATTTTCTTTCAATATCATAGTTTTCCAGTATTAATTCTAAAGTAGTCACAAGAATAATTATGACTCTGAATAAGAATAATAATTATGATTATCACGAAAAGTTCCAAAATATCGATTGAATCATAACAGTTTTCCTGTAATCCTAAACTCAATAAAAGTTTAATTGTGACAATTAATTTTTAATATTAATAATAATTATTGAGCACTATACTAAAGTATGATCGATTATGGCTCTTGATAGAAATCTCATAAAAGTAACAATAATAATTACGAGCTCCAAAAAAATTAGTGAATCGAAATTAAAGTTTTGTTGTAATCCGAAACTCGATAGAAGATTGATTATGACTGTACAACAGGAACCTTAGAAAAATAATAAAGACCTTGGTTGTGATCATTAATTATAAAGATAGAGAGAAAATGTTTGTGCCTGAAACTGGTTAATTACCAAAGGCACTTGGGTCGTTTGCAATAAAAACATCTGACATTTAGATCGGCTTTATCTATTGCCACACTCGGGAACGTACAAGAACCGCGTCGAGCATAAAATAGTTGTAACCGAACGGAAGTTGGGAGCAATCAAATGTACGATTTTAAATAAACCCAGAAATCTTCGCACACGTGGAAAAACAACGCTCACGGCGAAGTTCAAGTGGGGCAAAAACGATTTTCGAATAATGTTTTATAAGAACGCAATTAAACTTTAACAATGTCACGTTGGATTCTCCGTTAGGAAAAAACTTCACCTTTGTAGCGTAATGATTGATTATGCTGTCGTACACTTTATTGGGATAGTTATGTAAAAAACTATTAAAAATGAAGACTTGGCCAGGCTGTGTGAACGTTCTCAATTAGGGCTGACGTTCGTCGCATGTCGCTGCTGGATTGGAACAATGCGCTAATTAATTATACACTCACTCATTCTCCGTACCTTCCGTTCGCCCTTCTTTCTGCGCGATTATCTAAATTATGCATTTTATGTACCGTTTATCCACAAGTAACGCCGTCTTCCCATGCAGCGTTTCGACTTTTTTCAGTCGCGATTGCGGTTACGTAACGTCGTTAAACAAACACAGAAATGCCTTTATAATTAATATTTGCAGGAAAAAAACGCTCAATAAATTAAGATGGGAATTAGCTTTTCGTGGACGTTTTATCTGTTGAATTAACTTGGGAATGTGTTTGCCATTAAATTAGTATGAGATACAATTATTGCACCTGATGGCCAGGAAATGTTAATTCAGATTCCTTCAGATTTTATCAAAACTATAACGAAACTTATTTTTATTGGCTATTTTTAGCCTGATGAGACACTAAATGCTTCATCTGATCTGACGTTTCAGATAGCAGATTTATATTTTGTAATAAAAAAACACAGGAGAATTAAAAATTTAGATGTTAGATAATTGTCGTCGTTTATAATTTTAAACGTCTGCGATTTCTGCGCGAATTGCGCCACATAAGGGCCCCTTAAAAAAGCGCAGTGGATAAAGAAAATTCCTAAATGCAATAATACCAAATAAATAATAAATAAAATTTGGAAAGAGAAAAGATTTAGTGTCATGTAGCAATGACGCACTCATAAAGAGAAAAAATATCTGTTCGTTTTTCACGTTTTGGTTGGCGTATTGCATAACTGGTCGTTTCATTAAAATTACAATATACACATAAATTATCGCAGAAGGCTTAAATGGCACGCCCGCAAAGTTTGTGGTAAAACTTGTCAGGGTTACATATACACAGTGTTTCACCTAACCTTCCAATATTCAAAAATCACAACATGGTAGATACAAAAAACATATATTTAAGAATAACTGTCAAACTGGCAATTTAAATATGATCATAATCTACGACGAGCGTCACAAAAATGCAGTTGTTGCAGCCAGATTATGCAGACATCGTTACCCTGAGCGACAAAACATTTAAACACTGTTTTAATTGATTCAAAATAAATACAAAAGTGAAGATAATTCAACGATTTCAAATTCAAATTGACATTCATCAAATTCTAATTTGGCCAATTCTCTCTTAATTCATTTTCAAGTTGTTTAAATGTTTTGTCGGTGTATATGTTCAGGATAACAATGCCTGTACAATGTGGCTGAAACAACTGCATTTTTGTGACACTCGCCGTAGATTATACTCCTTTATCGTTTGAATACATTTTGCGCAAATTTAAATTGTCACTTTGACAGTTATTTCCAAAAATATGAAACTTAAATATATGTTTTTTGTATCTTGCATGTTGTGATTTTTTAATGTTGTGTTGCATGCATTGGGCGTAGGCCTCGGAAAGTTTCGTGAAACACCCAGTATACAGTAGCTGAGATTAGTATTTGTAAATAATGTAAATAACGTGCACATACAAATTTAAATTGTTTACTGTCTGCACTAGTGACGAAAGTAAAACAATTTTCTCACTTGTGATGAAAATGACACATTTCATATCATGTCTGCGAGTTGGGATAATTTTCGATTCTTCAATGTCCTAATTGCGCTACGGCCTGAAAAACAATATGAGCAAGTATTTTTAAATTTTTTTTTGGCCGCAAAAATCATTTAAAAATAACCCCCTTTACCTAATTTTTTAACTATTTCCAGTCTTGATCCCCTTAATGGGTCAACGAGAAATCTTGTAAGCTTGGCGAGACTGCAACATTGCAACGTATCAATCACGCAGAATATCCAGTGCACGTATCGCTCAAGTGTGCAGATATCTCATTAATAATTGTTTCGGATTTTCGATTTTTTGCCGGCTTTAATTAGATCTAATTAACGTTTACCGGTTGCGAGTATGTTGCAAATCTATCGTTACATTCGACCGGATTGGAGCTCGATTTAATTAAATGTCATGTTGCCTCTAAATGATCGGTTTGCTTTTAATTATTTGATGGCGCGTTGCGTGAATTATCGCCGAGGCTGAATAATCGATTATCCGGCGAAAGAACGTTAGCCATTAAAAATCGAAATTAGCGACTCGTTATCACGTTTGCGCTGTGCTTACCAGTTTTTGAGCGAAAATTACACGTTCGCAAATGAGAATATTAACTCTTGATTCCTCTTTGTGCAGCTAACGAGTGAGCGCAGCTAATAACACAGTGCATCCATCGTTTTTACTTCCTCTTTTTTATCCACTGTGCGAACGTTGATTTACGTGCAAAAAATTTAAAATAAACTTGAAATTTCAACATTTTTCTTGAAATTTCACCTTTTAAAAAAACTGGAAATTTCACCTTTTTTAAAAAAAGTTTAAATTTAACCTTTTTTAAAGAAACTTGAAATTTCATCATTTTAAAAAAAGTTGAAATTTCACGTTTTTTAAAAAACTTGAATTTCACCTTTTCAAAAAACTGGAAATTTCACCTTTTCCAAAAAACTTGAAATTTCACCTTTTCTTGAGACACTTGAAATTTTAATTTTTTTTTTTAAAGTGAAATTTCACGTTTTTTAAAAAACTTGAAATTTCAACTTTTTTTAAAATGATGAAATTTCAAGTTTCTTTAAAAAAGGTTAAATTTAAACTTCTTTTAAAAAAGGTGAAATTTAAACTTTTTTAAAAAAGGTGAAATTTCAAGTTTTAAATTTTAAAAAAGGTGAAATTTAAACTTTTTTTAAAAAGTTTAAATTTCAAGTTTTTTAAAAAGGTGAAATTTCAAGAATAATGTTGAAATTTTAAGTTTTTTAAAAAGATGAAATTTCAACTTTTTTAAAAAAGATGAGATTTCAAGAAAAATGTTGAAATTTCAAATTTTTAAAAAAGGTGAAATTTCAAGAAAAATGTTGAAATTTCAGGTTTTATTTTTATTTTTTGTATGTCCTAACTAAGTTTTTGTACGTATTGATTCTTTTCGTGGGAATTTGTTTTTTTTTGTCACAACTTGTGACGACGGTTCAAGGCAATAATCAAAATTGACGGTAAGTGAATGAATAAATTCTGTTATTGTTTGTTCGGGAGTGGATTTCATTCACGTCGTGATTAAGTTTTTTAAAAAAGGTGAAATTTCAAGTTTTTTTAAAAAAGGTTAAATTTAAACTTCTTTTAAAGAAACTTGAAATTTAAACCTTTTTTAAAAAAGGTGAAATTTCAAGTTTTTTGAAAAGGTGAAATTTCAAGAAAAATGTTGAAATTTCAAGAAAAATGTTGAAATTTCAAGTTTTTTTAAAAAAGGTGAAATTTAAACTTTTTTAAAAAAGGTGAAATTTAAACTTTTTTAAAAAAAGGTGAAATTTCTAGTTTTAAATTTTAAAAAATGGTGAAATTTAAACTTTTTTAAAAAAGATGAAATTTCAAGAAAAATGTTGAAATTTCAGGTTTTATTTTTATTTTTTGCATATCCTTGTACGTATTGATTCTTTCCGTGGGAATTTGTTTTTTTTTTGTCACAACTTGTGACGACGGTTCAAGGCAATAATCAAAATTGACGGTAAGTGAATGAATAAATTCTATTATTGTTTGTTCGGCAGTGGATTTCATTCACGTCGTGATTTTTATTTAAATTTCCCATTATTATTTATGAGCGCGCAAACATTGCGTAGTAAAAATGATTAACGCAAGTGTGACCCACAAACGGCCCAAATGACCAAAATCGGATCTCAGACGGCGACAGAAAAAATTCCATTAAATTCAAACACGGATTTTGACACATATCCAGTAAGTTTTTTGATTTACAAAAATGCTCGCATTGCTTTTATCGCGGCTGATCGTATTGATCTTCGGCACGCTCTATCCGGCGTACCTCACCTTCAAAACCCTCCGCCAAAACAAAGTTGAAGACTTTATGAAATGGCTGATTTACTGGATCGTTTTCGCCCTGTTCCATTTCGTCGAAACTTTCACGGACGTCTTCCTCAGCTGGTTCCCGTTCTACTACGAAATCAAAGTGATCATCGTGTTGTGGCTGCTGTCGCCGACGACCGGAGGGTCGCAAGTGGTGTTCGCGAGATTCATTTCGCCGCTGTTGACCAGCAAAGAGCAAGACATCGACGAATGCATAGCCAACGCCAAGAAGCACAGCTATCGACAGCTCTTCGATCTGAGCTGCAAAGGCCTGACCGCACTCAGATCGGTGGCGGTGGAGAATCTAAATATGCTCATAGCACTCATGGTACCGAAAGAAGTGGAACCTAGTGAGGTAAAAGTGCACCATCGGAGGAGGAGACCTTCCAAGATTGGGTTCTGTGACAACAGTGACTGAATTACACTAAATCTTATGTCACAACTTGTTTTTACATTCGAATAATAAATACATTCATCCGGAGTAGCATTTTAATAAAATGTCTGAAAGATGCGAAAGGAAACAAATGTGACATTTCAATTCCTCAATTATTTCGTTTCATTTCCTGTTGGTAAAATATTTTCCCAGAACTCGATTTCTGTTATGTGATTGTTCCCAGTTTTGAGGAATTAGGTGAGCTAGGAATTTTTATTGTAACCTGCTTGTTTCATTGAAGACTGTTTACCTGTCGGAACTTGAATGGTTCACGTTTTTCTCAAGTAATAAAACTATTTGCAACGCAAATTTTTGGGCTGAATGGCTCGAGAATTTTGCGCATTAACCTTGGTCCACTGCGATGGGTTCAAGGAAATTGAAATATTTCCAAGCGCTGAAAATGCCTGTTTGTGCAATTAGCCTTTTAGTAACACGTCCAGAGCCATTTTTTGAGTTAGTGGGGAAGTATGTAAAATTACATATCAAATTTTGGAATTTTTTCAGAACTTGTTTTGAAATTGTAACTAGTTCACTTAAATAATTTCGCATTCTTTAAAAAATCGTCTAATGTACCAGGATTTTTTCCGGATTTTTATTTTCTGGAATTTGATTTTTGGAACTATTCTGCATATTTTAAGGGTAATAGGAAGTCAAAATCTTTATCCGTTCATAAGTTTCGAATTTTTCAATTTAATGTTACCTGCGTAGGCGACTAATGTTTACTGGGTAACTTTAAAAAATCGTCCAATGTACCCGGATTTTTACGGATTTCTATTTTCTGAAATTTGATTTTCGGAACTATTCTGCATATTTTAAGGGTAGTAGAAAGTCAAAATCTTTATTGGTTCATAAGTTTCGAATTTTTCAAATTAATATTACCTGCGACACCGACTAATGTTTATTTGGCAATTTTAAAAAATCGTCCAAAGTACCCGGATTTTTTCTGGATTTTTATTTTCTGGAATTTGATTTTTGGAACTATTCTGCATATTTTACGGGTAATAGGAAGTCAAAATCTTTATCGGTTCATAAGTTACAAATTTTTCAATTTAATATTACCTGCGACACCGACTAATGTTCATTGGGTAACTTTAAAAAATCGTCCACTGTACCCGGATTTTTTCCGGATTTTTATTTTCTGGAATTTGATTTTTGGAACTATTCTGCATATTTTAAGGGTAGTAGAAAGTCAAAATCTTTATTGGTTCATAAGTTTCGAATTTTTCAAATTAATATTACCTGCGACACCGACTAATGTTTATTTGGCAATTTTAAAAAATCGTCCAAAGTACCCGGATTTTTTCTGGATTTTTATTTTCTGGAATTTGATTTTTGGAACTATTCTGCATATTTTACGGGTAATAGGAAGTCAAAATCTTTATCGGTTCATAAGTTACAAATTTTTCAATTTAATATTACCTGCGACACCGACTAATGTTCATTGGGTAACTTTAAAAAATCGTCCACTGTACCCGGATTTTTTCCGGATTTTTATTTTCTGGAATTTGATTTTTGGAACTATTCTGCATATTTTGAGGGTAATAGAAAATCAAAATCTTTATTGGTTCAGAAGTTCCGAATTTTTCAATTTAATGTTACCTCCGACGCAGACTAATGTTTATTGGGTAACTTTAAGAAAAAACTTCCAAAGTACCCAGAAATGGAAAAAAATCTGTTTCTTTCATAAAAATAATTCTACAAATCGATTTGCAAAAATCAGATTAAATTTTTTAACCTTTTCGACTGAAATTGAATTAATTTTGACCAGATTCAATAAAAACAACTTGCGCACTATTGACAGATCCACAAGCCACAATAAATTACAGATTACAGTTTCCCATCGTATGTTATTGGCAATACCGATTAGTCTAGCGAGTATGTTGCTGTGAATCGATCGGAGCGCAAGAAAAGTCCTTTCAAAGGACGTGTCACGTTATCAGGTACGCATTGTCACGTGAAGGCATGCAAACGTCCAACACAACCATTCACCACTTACGCCAAATAATACCATTAGGATCGCAGATAAGCCATCTGGTGAAACACCGAAGATTTGTTTGAATCGCAAACCGGTTAAATTGATTAATAAAAATTCACAACCGGCGACAATTTGCGACGAACAATTACGGTCGCAAAACATGTCAACGCACCCGGAACGCTTTAATTCGGTATGTTCGGTGCGTATATGTAAACATTTCCATGAAATTATAACAATAAACCAACGCGGCACGTATTTGGTACAGCGAATCGAAAAATATCTGAACGCTTAATTTTATTACAATTAGCGCGATGCGCTTTGGTTTCTGCAAAAGGAAACTTGCAGCGAATTTATATCAAAAAAACGGAAAGATTTAATCCGATCTAATTTATTCCAAAACCGGATTAAACTTCCGAGTGAGATTTTCCAGCGATATGGGCTTAACGATCGCCTTAAATCGATCTAAATAGACCGCTACGCACTATTTATTACTTTGTCGACCTTAACTTATGCATAATATCAATGGAGATTTGTGTGGATGTTCGCACGGTACAAATAGGGTCGAAAAACCACTTTCAGCCACTTTCAGGTTTAATTAATGATGGTCCACCCTATACAGGGTGAGTTAAGTTTTACCGACCGTGGCAAAATAGGCCTTTAAAATAATTTGTCAATTCTCATAAATTGCATGAGTAATTTTATATTATTAAGGTACATAGAAACCAAGAAAATTTTTTATTTTTAATCAGGTAAAATTTTGGCTTTCTTTCAATTACTAATTGCTCAATTTATTAGTTTTTTTCATGTACGAACAGTAAAATATTTTCACACAATTTAGTGTAATTGAAATAATTGTACTAATTTCGGTTCATTGAATAAAGCCATTTCCGTATTAGAGGGTATTTTTTTAAATGATTTACGACATAAGCTGACCAATTCACCTAACAATGATATTTGTTTTGGGTATTTGGCTGATTATTTATGACAGTCATAAAGTTAAGTTAAAAAGTGCAACGTTACTTTTTACAGGACCGAAATAAGGGTCTTTGCTATTTCTTTAAAAGTTCACAACATCGTAACTAACAGCTACACGGTAATTATAATCATAATAAAAAATAATTTTTGCAATATTAGATTTTAAACTTGATAAGAAAATCGTTTACCAGCTTCTAATTTTCGTTAGTATATCTGTCTACAATTTTGTGTTTTAATTTTGCCGTCTGCAAAGTCAATATACCTATCGGTTATTGAACCTTCCCATAAAATAAATTGCTTAATTTACCCAAAGTTTAAAAACCCTGGTCACAACCCTAGGTCACTTTGTGAATAAAGAAACATTCACATTCGCAACAAATCTTCCAACACTTAAACATCGTTGGTAAAAAGTGAAAATTAATACTTTGTTTTGTGGAATAGTGAACATTTGTGTTTAGTTCAGGTATAATCATGCCATTTCAATACTCAGTCGAGGAGAAGCTTGAAATGCTTTTAATTTATGGGTAATGGGGCATCACTTTGAGCATCTTTTATAAAATAAACTTAATATTTACCTATTAAAAACTTATTTTATTTTTCTCACAAATTCCAGAATACGGGTCTGGCAACAACTAAAACGCCGTACCCTTCAGTTTTATGGGTCGATCATCAGGTATTGTATCGTGGAAGACCGTATTATCCATTGTTGGAAAGTCATAAATAAAAGTATTTTTCTTGCTTTATGTTAAATTTGATTTAACTCAAAAAGTAATAATTTTTTAACGAATCAAATTGCGATTAGTAATGCTAGGAATAATTTGACAAATTTTAAAATAAAAAAACAAACATGGAAATTTTACCCGAAACTCTTTGTTTTACTTTTTTGGCTTCAAATAAAAATGATTTGTAAAACTTGTAGCACTAATCGAAAGTGTAAACTTCAACTGATGTAACATGTAAATTGCATACTTTTCCCTCAATCTTTAATAGGTATTATGGCCGGGGCGGTAAAACTTAACTCACCCTGTATAAAGAGAGTTGTTAATTTTTCAACTACAAATTTGCTTGAGTGGCTAAAATTGGCGTCTCTACCCTACGCATATGAATGGAGATTTGTGTGTGTGATGTTCGCACGGTACAAATATGCGCTCGCTTAATCTTCATTGTTAATTTTGGTAAAACGCTCAATTTTACTCCTTTTAGTAAACAGTTTTATCTCGGCCATCTACGAGCGTTGCGGAGTTTTTTAAATTATAATTAGTTGCTCACTTGCTTCCTTTAATTAAAAAACCCAGGAAGTAACTAATGTTTCCTCGGCGATTTGTTTGGACGATTTTTTGCTCGCAATTAATTCGGCTTTGTTCGCTCCATCGCCTCTTCGGAGATTCCATGAGAATCGAGGATGTTTCCTGTGTGCCGATTTCAGAAATATTTCCCACTTGCCGCAAAAAATAAGAATACCGTTAGGACCGCTGAAATTCAATAATCGGCCGTATAAAATATGACGCGGACACACCTTAACATACGACATTTCAGCAGGTGTCTCGTTCAACACTGGCTCTTAAACTCTTTTAAATTTAATCACAATTAATCTTCGGAACAGGATGAATAAAATATTCTAATTAAAGAATTGGACGGCGCATTTTATGAATAAGAAACGAGTCGGAGGATATGACAACGTGTAGCACAAGAAGTAACGCACAGTTTGTGCTTTCATGTGAACATTTAACGTAATCGCTTGTGTTCAATCTTTATTCAGAGCCTGTTCAACTCCGTACACTTTCAATAGAAAGGAATGCGCCACTGTTCATAAAACTGTTTTACATTTTGTAAAATCGTTAACTTGCTCCGACTTAATTAAATAATTAATCTTGTAATTATTTTGATTCATTTCATGGGATTGGAATGTATCAATGATAAAGAAAACTGTTCTAACAATAAGAAGCTTTTACTGTAAAAGTGGTATATGGCGACTTCGGGTTTAACAACATTTCGGATATAAGTTTCAGTCAAAAAGGTTAAAAACTTTAATCTGAGTTTTGCAAATCAATTTATAAAATTATTTTTATGAAAAAAACAGAATTTTTTTCAATTGTAGAAAATAAAAGTGCGGAAAAAATCCGGGTACTTTGAACGATTTTTTTAACGTTACCCAAAACGTTGACGTCGCAGGTTGCATTATATTGAAAAATTCGAAACTAATGAACCGATAAAGATTTTGACTTCCTATTACGCTTAAAATATGCAGAATAGATCCAAAAATCAAATTCCAGAAAATAAAAATCTGAAAAAAATCCGGGTACAGTGGACGATTTTTTAAATGAACCCAATTAGTCGCCGTCGCAGGTAATATTAAATTGAAAACTTCGGAACTTCTGAACCAATAAAGATTTTGACTTCCTATTACCCTTAAAATATGCAGAATAGTTCCAAAAATTAAACTCCAGAAAATAAAAATCCGGAAAAAATCCGGGTACAGTGGACGATTTTTTAAATGAACTCAATAAACATTAGTCGCCGTCGCAGGTAATATTAAATTGAAAAATTCGGAACTTCTGAACCAATAAAGATTTTGACTTCCTATTACCCTTAAAATATGCAGAATAGTTCTAAAAATTAAATTCCAGAAAATAAAAATCCGAAAAAAATCCGGATACAGTGGACGATTTTTTAAATGAACCCAATTAGTCGCCGTCGCAGGTAATATTAAATTGAAAACTTCGGAACTTCTGAACCAATAAAGATTTTGACTTCCTATTACCCTTAAAATATGCAGAATAGTTCCAAAAATTAAACTCCAGAAAATAAAAATCCGGAAAAAATCCGGGTACAGTGGACGATTTTTTAAATGAACTCAATAAACATTAGTCGCCGTCGCAGGTAATATTAAATTGAAAAATTCGGAACTTCTGAACCAATAAAGATTTTGACTTCCTATTACCCTTAAAATATGCAGAATAGTTCTAAAAATTAAATTCCAGAAAATAAAAATCCGAAAAAAATCCGGGTACAGTGGACGATTTTTTAAATGAACCCAATTAGTCGCCGTCGCAGGTAATATTAAATTGAAAACTTCGGAACTTCTGAACCAATAAAGATTTTGACTTCCTATTACCCTTAAAATATGCAGAATAGTTCCAAAAATTAAATTCCAGAAAATAAAAATCCGGAAAAAATCCGGGTACAGTGGACGATTTTTTAAAGTTACCCAATAAACATTAGTCTGCGTCGGAGGTAACACTAAATTGAAAAATTCGGAACTTCTGAACCAATAAAGATTTTGACTTCTTATTACCCTTAAAATATGCAGAATAGTTCCAAAAACCAAACTCCAGAAAATAAAAATCCAGAAAAAATCCGGATACATTAGACGATTTTTTAAAGTTACCCAATAAACATTAGTCGACATTACAGGTAACATTAAATTAAAAAATTTGAAACTTATGAACCAATAAAGATCTTGACTTCCTATTACCCTTAAAATATGCAGAATAGTTACAAAAATGAAATTCCATAAAATAAGAATCCGGAAAAAATCAGGGTACATTGGGCGATTTTTTAAAATTGCCCAATAAACATTAGTCGCCGTCGCAGGTAACATTAAATTTAGTTGTGATTTTAAAGGAACAAAAGTAGAATGAAAGGATTGAAGACTGGCGGATGTAAATAGTAGAAATTTCTATGAAGAAATATTGTAAATATAAATTTTTTACGAAGATGAGTCAATAGATACCGCTTATTCACTGCAAGCATGTTTATAATAACCTTAGTTCAAGGTCAAAAGGACTGTTGGTAAGACGTCTGGTGAAACTGGCCAATTGTTTGCTCATCCACGGATCGAAAAGGCCAGAAGAGGTATTACTCACATACGGATCTAATTTGTAGCAGGCACAACGTGCAAGGACAAGCCAGATTAGCATTTAATTTTAGCCGAATTTTTTATCGATACACTTAAACCGTCATTTTCCTGGCGTGCAGAGTTCGAAGGTAATGTCACTGATTAATGCGGCGGAGCTCAGTTGAATGCACACAAGGATCACAATTAAAATGACATTTGTACACACAATGGAGCTTTCATATGTCAGCAGAGATAATTTGAGAAACTTGTCGAGTTTCTCCGTTGGGAATCAAAATTAAATTAGCGGATATTGTGCTATGTAACCGCAGCCGAACTGTGAAATTTCGCATTTAGCCGATTGTTTGACCTATTTGTCTCATTAATTGCTGTGTGAATCTGAAATTTATTGCCGCGATTAATTTCGGATTTATCCATTCTTTTTTTAATGGAAATTATTATTTGAAAGTCGATTGTTTAGCGCGAAAGTTCCCAGCAATAAAGAAAAGTAGCAAAAAAGGTTAATTTTTTCTGCGGTGCATCAAATTATATGCCAATAATTTCCAGTCACGCCATTTTGCAGCAAAAAAGGCCACCTGAACATATGCGACGGCATATGGGATTTTACAAGTGGTTGTACGAAGTTCGTTATGAAGTGTCGCCGTAAATCCAGCCGATACCAGGAAGGTCCGAGAAATGTTTGAGAATATAAATAAACTAAATGAATGCGTATCACGAACCTTACGTTTACCACTCACACGGTTTTAATTCTAATGTACAACTCCGGGAACTGCTTTTACTAGCCAGTCCATTTGTCCCGTCCCACAAATGGGACACACGACTTTGCAAATTTTTTAAAAGATTAATTTCAAGATTTTGTTAGAATTCATTTAAATCTGACAAAATTATACAAATTGATTCATATACTGACGAAAATAACTAACTTGCAGTTCGTTGTAGTTGTGTACAGACTTGAATTTATTTAACATATTTATGATGTGTATATAGCAATTTCGAATTAAGACGATTTTCGCAGAGAGAAATGAAGCATTAATTGAAAGGTTTTGTGTTGTAAAAATATGACTAAAATAACAAATAAATTTGGCTAAAAAAATATATATTATGATAAACTCTTTTTTTTTACATTTCTTTGTCATGACTTTGAGAGTTTTTGTAATTGTCCAAATGATAGTACAAAAATTTTAATCCGTTACGCGCAATAATTATGCGGACAAACGCTTAACGTTCAACAAATCTTCACAACACAAAGAATGTGTTCTTACGTTGCATGCAACTTCGCTTGTCACCTTGTGACGTCGCATGACGTATGTAAACATGCGCATGATCATATCTTAGTCCTAGTATCATTGCATTCCCCTACCGATGTTGAACAAATTCAAACCTTATTTCCTAATTTCATTATTGATTTTTTTTGTGACATGAAATTTGTTTTCTGTTATTCTAATGTCTTCCGTAGGAATTTAGATTACGATTGGGAATTGGGAACCAAGATAAATTCGACCATTTCTGAGAGAATTAATTTGAATGAAGCAGCAGGTGCAACATTTTGCATTATTGGCATATCTTAATTAAAAAAAACAATTACTGTCTGCAACTAATTATGTGCAGCAAATTAGCGTTAATAATCACTTCAACAACTTGGGACCTTCGCACAAAAAAAAACATGGCGTCTGCTTCTTCAAGTTTGAAATTGATTTTCTCGAAAACGGCCTAGGAGGTTCAGGAAACAATGTCTACAAAAACTTTTCGTGCGAAATTTTTGAACATCCCTGCGCAGGCGAAACAGTAACACACAAAGCCTCAACTCTTTGTTAGACAATCTGATTTCGAGCGTTAGATACGGTTAAGGATATTAAAAACTGTGGAAGGTCGTGTCTTTATGTCCAAACTTGTTTGAATGGTGTACTGTCTTCTCGTTCGAACTAACCAGTTTGAAAACTTGTGACCAGACATCTCCGCATAACTACAAAATAAAATATTACTATTTGAAGAGGATTTTGAACTTGTCCTCTAATTTCATCCTTGTCTGGCCGCGTCGACCGACCCGAACCGAACGCGAGGCAGGAAAAAACGGACCCAGAACCGGGCGGTCGGACTGTAATGATGTGATAAGTCCCTTTAGTTTATCTCCTATTATGTTTTATGCTATTTATTTTATACAAGACAGGTGTATGACGATTTATTTAGTTGGAACAAGACAGACAAAGCAGGTAATAAAAGTGATGTTCTCTTTTAGTTACGATGGAATCTCGTAGGGTTGTTGCTGTTTATTTTTTTCATTAGCGTGTTAGTGTTACAGCGTTTTAAATACCCTTTTCCTAGAAAAGTAGCACTTCGAAGGTAGACGTCTAAAAATAGCGCCCGAGACGCGATCAATTAAATTAAACGAAATTATTTTCGTGTGAATTCTCAAATAATTGAGCCGATGTGCGTCACAGGTCGCTCTGTCAACCGGAAACGACAGGACGTACAGACCGTTCGACAGCCGCCAAGTTCGCTAATTAATGTTAATCAACACATTGGAACTAACGAATTATATTAAGGCGAAATTTTAATAAATAGGGTAGATCAACCATTTTCGGCCACGTCACAACAATTATTTTATTTGATGCTGTGCTTAGTCATTTGGTTAAGTTAAGAAACAAGGTAGGACTAATTAGGACATATTTCTGTGCTTAAAAAATTGTTTTCCCTTAAATTCATCTTTTCAAGTAGTGGCCACTTGAAGAAGAAAGTGGCCGAAAGTGGTAAAATTGATCAAATCTCCTAAATATTAAAATTACCAAGATTTGCAGCATTTCAACATAACTAAAATTAATGTTAATCAACACATTGGAACTAACGAAGTATGTTAAGGCGAAATTTTAATAAACATGGTAGAGACAGCACTTTCGGCCACTTAACAACAATTAATTTATTTGGTGCTTAGTAACTTGGTTAAGTTAAGAAACAAGGTAGGACTAATTAGGACATATTTCTGTGCTTAAAAAATTGTTTTCCCTTAAATTCATCTTTTCAAGTAGTGTCAAACATGGCCACTTGAAAAAAGTGGCCGAAAGTGGTAAAATTGATCAAATCTCATAAATATTAAAATTACCAAGATTTACAGCATTTCAACATAACTAAAATTAATGTTAATCAACACATTGGAACTAACGAAGTATATTAAGGCGAAATTGTAATAAATAGGATAGAGACAGCACTTTCGGCCACTTAACAACAATTATTTAATTTGGTGCTTAGTAACTTGGTTAAGTTAAGAAACAAGGTAGGACTAATTAGGACATATTTCTGTGCTTAAAAAATTGTTTTCCCTTAAATTCATCTTTTCGAGTAGTGTCAAACATGGCCACTCGAAGAAGAAAGTGACCGAAAGTGGTAAAATTGATCAAATCTCCTAAATATTAAAATTACCAAGATTTGCAGCATTTCAACATAACTAAAATTAATGTTAATCAACACATTGGAACTAACGAAGTATGTTAAGGCGAAATTTTAATAAACATGGTAGAGACAGCACTTTCGGCCACTTAACAACAATTAATTTATTTGGTGCTTAGTAACTTGGTTAAGTTAAGAAACAAGGTAGGACTAATTAGGACATATTTCTGTGCTTAAAAAATTGTTTTCCCTTAAATTCATCTTTTCAAGTAGTGTCAAACATGGCCACTTGAAAAAAGTGGCCGAAAGTGGTAAAATTGATCAAATCTCATAAATATTAAAATTACCAAGATTTACAGCATTTCAACATAACTAAAATTAATGTTAATCAACACATTGGAACTAACGAAGTATATTAAGGCGAAATTGTAATAAATAGGATAGAGACAGCACTTTCGGCCACTTAACAACAATTATTTAATTTGGTGCTTAGTAACTTGGTTAAGTTAAGAAACAAGGTAGGACTAATTAGGACATATTTCTGTGCTTAAAAAATTGTTTTCCCTTAAATTCATCTTTTCGAGTAGTGTCAAACATGGCCACTCGAAGAAGAAAGTGACCGAAAGTGGTAAAATTGATCAAATCTCCTAAATATTAAAATTACCAAGATTTGCAGCATTTCAACATAACTAAAATTAATGTTAATCAACACATTGGAACTAACGAAGTATATTAAGGCGAAATTGTAATAAATAGGATAGAGACAGCACTTTCGGCCACTTAACAACAATTATTTAATTTGGTGCTTAGTAACTTGGTTAAGTTAAGAAACAAGGTAGGACTAATTAGGACATATTTCTGTGCTTAAAAAATTGTTTTCCCTTAAATTCATCTTTTCGAGTAGTGTCAAACATGGCCACTCGAAGAAGAAAGTGACCGAAAGTGGTAAAATTGATCAAACCTCCTAAATATTAAAATTACCAAGATTTACAGCATTTCAACATAACTAAAATTAATGTTAATCAACACATTGGAACTAACGAAGTATGTTAAGGCGAAATTTTAATAAATATGGTAGAGACAGCACTTTCGGCCACTTAACAACAATTATTTAATTTGGTGCTTAGTAATTTGGTTAAGTTAAGAAACAAGGTAGGACTAATTAGGACATATTTCTGTGCTTAAAAAATTGTTTTTCCTTAAATTCATCTTTTCGAGTAGTGTCAAACATGGCCACTCGAAGAAGAAAGTGGCCGAAAGTGGTAAAATTGATCAAATCTCATAAATATTAAAATTACCAAGATTTACAGCATTTCAACATAACTAAAATTAATGTTAATCAACACATTGGAACTAACGAAGTATATTAAGGCGAAATTGTAATAAATAGGATAGAGACAGCACTTTCGGCCACTTAACAACAATTATTTAATTTGGTGCTTAGTAATTTGGTTAAGTTAAGAAAAAAAGGTAGGAATAATTAGGACATATTTCTGTGCTTAAAAAATTGTTTTTCCTTAAATTCATCTTTTCGAGTAGTGTCAAACATGGCCACTCGAAGAAGAAAGTGGCCGAAAGTGGTAAAATTGATCAAATCTCATAAATATTAAAATTACCAAGATTTACAGCATCTCAACATAACTAAAATTAATGTTAATCAACACATTGGAACTAACGAAGTATATTAAGGCGAAATTGTAATAAATAGGATAGAGACAGCACTTTCGGCCACTTAACAACAATTATTTAATTTGGTGCTTAGTAATTTGGTTAAGTTAAGAAACAAGGTAGGACTAATTAGGACATATTTCTGTGCTTAAAAAATTGTTTTTCCTTAAATTCATCTTTTCGAGTAGTGTCAAACATGGCCACTCGAAGAAGAAAGTGGCCGAAAGTGGTAAAATTGATCAAATCTCATAAATATTAAAATTACCAAGATTTACAGCATCTCAACATAACTAAAATTAATGTTAATCAACACATTGGAACTAACGAAGTATATTA
Organism: Dascillus cervinus; assembly: GCA_949768715.1. Taxonomy (NCBI): domain Eukaryota; kingdom Metazoa; phylum Arthropoda; class Insecta; order Coleoptera; family Dascillidae; genus Dascillus; species Dascillus cervinus. The sequence goes on along the minus strand of OX458318.1, from coordinate 2,096,846 downwards.
AGGCGAAATTGTAATAAATAGGATAGAGACAGCACTTTCGGCCACTTAACAACAATTATTTAATTTGGTGCTTAGTAATTTGGTTAAGTTAAGAAACAAGGTAGGACTAATTAGGACATATTTCTGTGCTTAAAAAATTGTTTTTCCTTAAATTCATCTTTTCGAGTAGTGTCAAACATGGCCACTCGAAGAAGAAAGTGGCCGAAAGTGGTAAAATTGATCAAATCTCCTAAATATTAAAATTACCAAGATTTACAGCATTTCAACATAACTAAAATTAATGTTAATCAACACATTGGAACTAACGAAGTATGTTAAGGCGAAATTTTAATAAATATGGTAGAGACAGCACTTTCGGCCACTTAACAACAATTATTTAATTTGGTGCTTAGTAATTTGGTTAAGTTAAGAAAAAAAGGTAGGACTAATTAGGACATATTTCTGTGCTTAAAAAATTGTTTTTCCTTAAATTCATCTTTTCGAGTAGTGTCAAACATGGCCACTCGAAGAAGAAAGTGGCCGAAAGTGGTAAAATTGATCAAATCTCCTAAATATTAAAATTACCAAGATTTACAGCATTTCAACATAACTAAAATTAATGTTAATCAACACATTGGAACTAACGAATTATGTTAAGGCGAAATTTTAATAAAGAGGGCAGAGACACCACTTTCGGCCACTTCACAACAATTTTTTTATTTATTGTATTTAGTGGTTAAGTTAAGAAACAAGGTAGAACTAATTAGGACATATTTCTGTGCTTAAAAATTGTTTTCCCTTAAATTCATCTTTTCAAGTAGTGTCAAACATGGCCACTTGAAGAACAAAGTGGCCGAAAGTGGCAAAATTGGCCAAATCTCCTAAATATTAAAATCACCAAGATTTACAGCATTTCAACTTAACTAAACTCGACTAAAAAATTACAAATGTGCTTAAAGCAGGCAAAAGTGGCGCGTCCACCCTATTTCGCGTAGCGGTTTGCTTAATTAGGAAGCGAAAAGTCGTGAGCGAGGAAGTCTGCGACCCCTGAGATCGCGAAGTAACAGTCTTCCCAGCTGAGAATTCTTTTCTAATTGTGCGGAATTAATGTTTTCGGTTGTTGCGGTTGTTGTCGTTATGCGGTCGTTGGATGGAAGTATTGGCCTCCCACATATCTGCAGAGCTTACATAAACTGCGCGAATGGACGTAGCAAGTGCAAAGTTGGCATAGCACAAGCGAGAGGTGACACAGAACGGGCGGCTGAATGGAATGACATCATGAGTGAGTCGGTCACCGTGGGAAAACGGTGCAGCGACGGCTCATTGGGTATGCTGCTGTCAGCGGCCACATGAACCGCATGCACTATTGCATATTATATGAGAATTGGAATTACGCAAAGTTTTAAGAACACCGCGAGATACATTGGCGGTTATTAATCGAATTTGTCAATTTCATTTCGCATTTTCTGATAAAAACACTTTTATATACTTTCATATACATTTATAATGGCCAACCGTCAAAGGCTGCAATTTTATGGTTTATTTTTACTGATTGGCAACTAAAATAATATAAATGAACACGAAGAGTTGATACAGCCATTAATTTATTTTATCGAAACATATTAATTCTTTCATGAAAAATTTAAATAAAACCATCAAAAGATTAGAAATAATTAAAAAATTTCTTGCAGGGAGCAAAGCTAAAATAAATAATTATGTAAAATATTGTTGTGAATGATTTCAAGAGAAAATGATTGTATATTTTAATAAAACTTTGCCAATTGTTTATGACTATCCAATACAACCAAAATTTTTTATAAAGAAAAACTTTTTAAATAAATAATTTGTTTTTCTCTCTTGCCAACCCCATCCGTAAACACACGGTATATTACCTAAATTTGCTAAATAAAGATTTACATCACCCACATTCTGGACGGAATCGAAAATTAATTAAAACAACAATGTAGGTAACCTATTCCACTATTATTCTAGTAGACAGCATAATTATCATAACGTAATTTTATTTTCAGGTAAGTGTATAATATAACTATTACTCCCAATAAAACAAAACGAAATTTCGTTTATTTTTGATTTGTCTGTATTTTCCTTGTTTCCCTATATATTTAATAAGGTTTGCAATTGTCGCCTAGTGACGTCATGCGCGAAATGAACTCATTTCATATCTTGTACAGTTATGTATCATGGAGGAATGGTGTCTGAGATGGTACCTTAGGTACCTTGAAGGAATATTTGATTCTGAATGAAAAAGTCTCAATACACTAATACTTTCAAATGAATCCAGCTGACTATTCCTATCTTCATCCGTCTTACAGTCCAGACTCAGCACCTTGTGGTGTCTGAATAGTTCTGTAGATAAATACTGTGAAGATTTTTTCTCTGAAGGAACGCGTTAGCAGAACAAATGAAATGAAAGTACAGACATGCATTTGTCCAATGTGAAAATATATTTTCATGACAATTAAATCACTTTCGTCCCTCGTGTGGAAAGTAAACAAACCATTATATCATTATGCATGTCAGAACGGTCATTTTGGAATTGTTTAATGATTTGTGAGAACAAGTGAGAACGAGACCATTACAAAACTCGTGTTGCAATGAGTGCTTTTCCCACTTGTACTGCAATCTACTATTTTCTAACGCTGTACGTTTTTTTTAATGCAGATTACATAATAACTCTAACGCTATTAATTAAAATGAAATTGGACCACCTAAATCCTCATTTTAGGAAGAACTTTTTGATTATAACTGAGCTGGAATTAATAGATCTGCGAATGCGACTGTCGCCTAGTGACGTCATCCGCGAAACGAACTCATTCCATATCTTGTATAGTTATTTCACGGGGGCAATGGTACCTTAGGTACCTTGATGGAATATTTGATTCTGAATGAAAAAATCTCAATACACTAATACTATTAATTGAAACCAGCTGACTATTCCTATCTTCATCCGTCTTACAGTCCAGACTCAGCACGTTGTGGAGTCTGAATAGTTCTGTAGGTAAATGTTGTGAATACTTCAGGATTTTCTCTGAAGGAACGCGTTAGCAGAACAAATGAAATGAAAGTACAAAAATGCATTTGTCCAATGTGAAAATAATATTTTCATGACAATTAAATCACTTTCGTCCCTAGTGTGGAAAGTAAACAAACCATTATATCATTATGCATGTCAGAACGGTCATTTTGGAATTGTTTAATGATTTGTGAGAACAAGTGAGAACGAGACCATTACAAAACTCGTGTTGTAATGAGTGCTTTTTTCACTTGTACACAATCTACTATTTTCTAACGCTGTACGTTTTTTTTTGTGCAGATTACATAAACGTGATTAATTAAAATGAAGTTGGACTAACTAAATCCTTATTCGAGGAAGAACTTTTTGATTATAAGTGAGTATATAAACTAGCTGGGATTAATAGATCTGTCAGAGTGGTATTTTATTTTTTCCAAGCGATTTTGGCCACGCGTGGAAGGGAGAAAGGCGGCGAGTATCCTGCCGGTTATTACATGCGGGGATCAGTGTATCAAATTTCACGGTCAATTTCACGGTGTCAGAATTAGTTTATTGGTTTAAAAATGTTGCGGTTTCCAATTGAGGAGAACCATCGGCGCGAAATCGAAAAAGACTTACCGTCCATCTGAAGGTGAATGGCAGCACCAATTTGCCTCTTTCCGGATCAGCGAGCGTAAACGTATCCCTCCCCAGGACGGGACTGGACGTGTTTCCAAACGAACACGAACCAGTGCTGGTCACGTTGCTCTGGTACTCCTTTAGGCACAGTCTGAAAAAAGTGTTGCAGGGCGCCGAGCAGCGGGCCGACGACACGCGCGTCGCGCCGCCACAGCACTCGCCATTCGACAGTTCACTTCTCGGGTTCGCCATTTCGAGCACTTGCAATTCGAAAAATCCGGAGCCATGCGCGCACTGAAACAAAAAAATCCGTTAACCTTCCGGAGCTAACAATACGGTCTCAGAGACCGACATTTACGATTTTGCCAAGCATTTTTTCCCCACTTGAGGCAAATTTCTGCCGTCCTCAATACCTTTCGATCTCAAATAGAGTCAGTTGCCCTCAAGTTGTCAGAGTTGAGCGTTGAACAGTTCTTAAGTTATAAACGCTTTCGGTCTCACAGACCGATGTTAGTCTATTAGTTATATAATTGGCTAAGTTCGTCTGCAACTCTATATTTACCTTAATCAACCGTGCTTTGCTAGCATTAATATATTATTTTATTCAAGATTATTCTCGGAAATGTTTCTTCCAACTAAACAATATTTTATCAACTCATTATGTTGCTGCTAATTTAGTTATAATTATTCAGCTGTTGAAATAAGTTCTATACTGTTTCGTTAGGTGTAATATTTTCACTTTTCCATCAGTACATAAAAAATGGCTGCCTGCACTGGTGAGAAAGTACAGAAAACACTTTTCGATTCTAATAAATTTACCATAGATTTTCGAAACTTTAGGACTGATTATTTCGAAAACTTTGCTCTTCAAGGTCATACGAATTTGACATATTCCTACTCAGAAAAATGTGCTGCATCCAAATTCGCGATCAAAAGTATGGGGTGCTATTTAAAAAAATTGATGATGACGCCATAGTGCGAAAACAAAAGACGATTGTAAAAATTATAAATATTAAAAAAGATGCAGTTTTAAAAACCAAAGTTGACCGGTCCGAGGATTTTTTGTGAAAATTCTTCTAAAATGTTTTATCGAATTTATTCAATACTTTACGAAAGCACTGTATATAAACATAATAACCCGGAAGAAAAAATTCTAAGAAGAAAATTTTTAGAACTTCTTGGATACCAGCTAGTTGAGGAGCATATTAAAAATCGAATTACTAGTACCGGCGTTTGGAAAACTATTAAATTACGTATTCAAGAAATTTATAACATTTCTGATCCTAATCCGAAAACCCCAATCTATGGAAGATGCTATTATTGCTGCAGCAAGAAAAATATAAAATCGAAATACAAATGGCAGAAATGCCCAAAATTTATGTGCTTGGAGCATTTAGTACCGATATGCCAGACATGTGTTCTCCAAGAAGAACAGTAATTTGGACTGAACCTCCGAAATATTGAGACAATTTGTTTCTTTTATATTTATTTAACAAAATGTTAAGTTTCGTTTGCGTCCTATTTTATAATAAAGGAAAGTAATCATGTCGTATTTTTTAATTTTCTAATATTTTACGTTTCACTAAATTTTTAATTTTTTATAATTTTATATTTTTTATAATAAAAGCTCGATGAACACACAAACTTGGTTAAATTACCCAAACACTTTATATTTAAGAAATAAAATTTAAACCAAGTAATTTTCCAAAAGGCGGCTGTAATTTTTCCAATTGGTCTATAAGACCGTTGTTCGACTTCATGTTTTATAAAGCTAAGTTAGTTCCCAAAGGTTAAGTAGGTATTACAATGTGCGAGTTCTCGTGCGAGTTTACAATTCGAGTGCTCTTACAAGTAACTCTTGGCTGGAATCTCGTAAAGCACATAGGTTTTAATTTACACTGCAAGAGAGAAATCTGAACTGTCAAAAATATTAAAACATAAGTTCAACCCAGGTATATTTTAAAACGGTCCTGTTTTATGACAATGTTCGATGCATTTAAGGAAATCATACAATTTTTGGTGGCAAATGTTCATTATTCGACATCTGTAGGATAGTGAAATTAGTGTGGTGGCTTATTTGAAGCGACTTAAAGCACTTCACTTAGCATTGTTAAATAATTTTCAATTCCCAATAACTCTTTTTTATTATTTACTATTCAAATAAAAACTGTTTAATAATGTTGGACTTTCTGATTGATTCTCAATTGGTTAGTGGTAAATTATTTATGAACAGACAATCTCATTAGAACAAGAATTTTTTCCTGTAATTTTCTTTCTCATTAAAAAAATTATTGGTATTAATTAATTATCATTCGAATGCAGATTCGGTTAAAAAATCTTAACAACGCCGTGTTCACTCTAATAACCCTTAGAAAAAATTAAGAAACATTATTAATATAAATGTTAAAATATAATTTATTATTGCAAGTAAAGAGTCTTTAGAAAATGTTGATAAAGTGGTAAAATATTTAAAACATTTTATTCTATATACTGGTTGGTATAATCAAATGTCCAGCGAAGCCAGGGAATGGCAAAAAGTTATCAATTATTAATTCTTCTTTAACATAAATACCAACAACGCAAGAACAGCTGTGAAATAAGTCAAGTACTCGTACAGAAAATAGACGCAGTTCTAATAGCAAAAATCTCATAAAAGTTCTCGAAACCAATAGGACGCACGAGAAATCTTGCAGTGTAAATAATTTCATATCGATACGGACAGAGTTCATACGACTTCTTATACGAGAACTCGCATAATGTAATGCCTGTTTTAGACCAGTCTGGACAAGGGAAAAACGAGGCTTCGCCGAGGGCGTCGTTCGCGATTATGCGCTGAAATCCGAGCGGTCGATGCATTATTTATGCGTCGTAAAAAACCGTCACAGTTGATGTGTCAAGGCAGATGATGAGATGTAGCCCGTCTGGTAGTTCGAAATGGACGATTAAACATACTAAGTGGCGGATACACCGTCGTCTCGCAAATTGTTTATATTTGTTTTTGTCCCGTTTTACGCGAAACTGTCGTGTGAAACTGGCCGAGGAAAAAACCAAACAATTTATCAAAATGCAAAACGAGCCACAATAGAATTGCATAGTTTGCATACTTTCTTCCTGGCGCACAATGGGATATTTGAAGAAATCGAGTAATTGGTGTGTGAAGACTTGCACTGTACCTGGCGAATTACTTAAAGTTCACACGCTTTTAGGTCTTGAACAGTTTTGTTCTGATTATTTTGCACCTTGAGATAAATGTCAAGTAGTTTACCTACATTTCCCTTTCAAAAATAGAAAAAAACTACAATGTAATGTTGTCCTACAGTCTATTTTCACATTTTTTAACGGTACAGTATCAGTCAAGTTAAAACGAATTCGAAATGATTGGATTTTGGAGTCTTGTGTATGAAATTAGTATAAACAAACACATAAATTTTAAATAAACAAACTACACTTATTGTTTCCCCAGAAATTAAAAAAAAGTAAAAAACTACAATGCAATGTTGTCCTACAGTCCATTTTCGCATTTTTTTAATGGTGAAATTAAAACAGATTTGAAATGATTGAATTTTGGATTCTTGCGTATGAAATTAGTATAAACAAATTTTAAATCAACAAACGATACTTTTTGTTGCCCCATAAATTTAAAAAAAGTAAAAAACTACAATGCAATGTTGTTCTACAGTCTATTTTCACATTTTTTTAATGAGACAAATTAAAGCGAATTCGAAATGATTGGATTTTGAATTCTTGCGTATGAAATTAGTATAAGCAAATACGGGTGAAATTTTAATTAAACAAACTACACTTTTTGTTGCCCCAGAAATTAAAAAAAGTAAAAAACTACAATACAATGTTGTCCTACAGTCTATTTTCACATTTTTTTAATGGCACAGAATCAGTCAAATTAAAACGGATTCGAAATGATTGGATTTTGGATTCTTGCGTATAAAATTAGTATAAACAAATATAGATGAAATTTTAAATAAACAAACTATCCTTTTTGTTGCCCCAGAAATTAAAAAAAAAGCAAAAAACTACAATGCAATGTTGTTCTACAGTCTATTTTCACATTTTTTAATGGTACAATATCAGTCAACTTAAAACGGATTCGAAATGATTGTATTTTGGATTATTGTGTACGAAATTAGTATAAACAAATACAGATGAAATTTTAAATTAACAAACACTTTTTTCCTAGGTAAAACCATGCAAATTGCAGTGTGTAAAATTTTAACTGTTCACTGTTGTGGATCGTTCACATAATCAAGTGTTCACATAACCGAGCCCCTACCGCAAATGCACCTGAAACTGACTATACATCGAAAGTAACAGTTTAGTTCCAGCAGATCATCAATAAAGGTGGACGTTTGTGGATGTCTGAAATAATTAAATCGACGTCGTGTTTGGAGGGAAAGAGTTACATGAAGATATAATAAAGATGATCTAGTTGATAGCAGCGGAGTTCTCATGGTTCGCTGCATTGTTACAGATAATAGGTGTGTTATTAAATACCATGTCGATGTAATTGGTAAAATAAAACCAGAAAGCAATAACACGCTCACAGTGTTAACCGTAACTTTTTGATCGACAATGGTGCAGTCTGTAAGAAGTCGACTTGCCGAGCTACGAGTATTATTTATTGTTGGAAGTAATTCGTGTGATTTATTGGAGTACGGTATTGCGGCATAGAAAAATAAAACTCTGAAATCCACCGTGAAATAAGAATCGAGCGAAACATATACTTTAACCGTTAAAACGAACTTCATGGAAACAAATTAAACGGCGAAAAAAACCTATTAATAAAAATTACTTTTATAAACTCGTGAGACATAAATTAGAACCAGCGATCAATATTTAGATTATGCCGAATAGAAATTATTGAAGCGCGCATGACCGACAAACTTCAAATAAACACACAAGGAAATATTTCGGATATTATACCACCGAGTGCGATTTTTGAACAATTTGAACGTTCTAAGTAGAGCGAAGCTCATCGCGTGCAAATTGCTCAAAATAAAACAAACAAATCGGCTAATGATAATTTGATTCACAAGTTTTTTTAATTTTGAACAGTGTAATCTTCACGTTTATTTTAATTGAGTCATTGAAAACGGCAACAAATCGGAAAAAAATAAAATTGATAAACTGATTAAAAATGTCATTCTCCTGGCGCCGTGACGTTAAACCAAACAAGTAAATAATTAAATTAATAGGTGCCGTTTTTATCACTTTTTAAGTTCGGCAATAAAATCCTCTAATCGATTCGCTAACAGCGAAATAAGATTTACCTATCCGGATTGTCCAAAACCATAAAATAATGAAACGACAAAATTTTTTATTGCCAATTTCAAGGAAGCTGTTATTACATTGGCGATATAATTCCGCGATTCATGAGACTTAATTTTTATTTCATTTTATGGCCTTAAATTAACTTCGAAATGATTCATAACGAGAATTTTGTATAATGTGACTTTTTATATTTAATATGTTAATCCAAATTATACCCATAGTGACCTCGCATGTGCAATAGATAGGCATTTAAGTGTTTTATCCGACCGATATCGGCATTAATTATAAAACGAGTCTGGAGAATGCTCAATTTTTATTCCTAGGGCGAAAGTACCTGTTGGTGACCTTCTAAAAACATTAATTATACCAATAAGACTTTGCGTTTGATTGAGGACATGTTATATTGTCATCAGATTGTGCATGTTTGATAAGAACTGCGTGGGTGGTATTTACTAGCAAATTTTTAAAATTTTAAACTTGAGAATACGGTGTTTTTGATGCATTTAAAAAGCTATTCAATTCATCTTATTTCTTATCACATCAAAATTCTGAGACGTTTAATGAAATCTCAAAATTCTGTTACATTTCCCCCACTAAAAAAAGATCTTATTAAGATTCTTGTAACATTGTGTACACTGAAAGACAATGAAAATTAAGCAAGATACCCATCCTTCCTCATTCTCTGATTGCGTTTGTCATACCGTGATTGGTATTCCGCGGAAACGAAGCGGAAACGCGTAGAAAGTATTAAAATTGTGTAATTTGCGTGTTGCAGTTTTCCCATCGTTAGATCTAATGCCGCTTATTACCTCTCTACCTGCAAATTTAGATTGCGCCAGAAATGGATATTTGTTATAACAATTTTCCAATTTCAGCCAAGATTGTGGCATTTGATAACGGCACCTGTATTAATCAATAATGAGCCGGCGTTCAATAACCAAGAACATAATTTATTCACGGTTGCCCTACTTCCCTGGAAAACTATCGCCGGAGTGAATTCGATAATGTTTACACAACTTTACGATTAAAGCGGATGATTTAAGTCCACCCGGGGCTGTGGCAACATCTCAGGATAAATCGAGTGTGACAATAATGATGAAAGATCGTTTGGACGCTCAAAACTCCCAAAGCGATGCAATTAATGAATTTGCATATCTTGATGGAATAATTAGCTACCATAATTGTGAAATGCTAGCAGAACTCGGTGATATTTTTTGCCTGGTGAATTCCGCTATTTCGGGTGTGTACAGGCGAATTGACCCACATAGAGCTTTTAGCACATCGTGTGGCCAAACATAATAGATAAACAGATTCCTATTGAAGGTACAAGCGTTTAAATTGTAATAAACACAGTCATTAAATCGGTTTGTAACTTCTATCCGGTTGATTTTTGTTTTGTTTGCCTAACCAAAGGAGCACCGTTAGGTTATCCTAAAAAGGATTGTGTCCAACAATAGCTGAATTTAGTTAAGTGTGCTAAGGCTAATTTGTTGAATGCAAATAATTAATGTACGACTGGAAATAACTGCATTCCACAAATCCGGGCCGGAATTGTTCAAAGAAGAATGGGAAATATTCATTGGATTTGTTAAGAAAATATTATCATGCATTACAATTCCAAGTGTTGTAGAACAGATCAACGCCTAAAATTTTTGTATAAACTATTTTTTTGATTTCAAAATAATAAGGACAGTTTTGACCCGTGACATTTTGACATCAAATTTGACTGCCCACAAGTTAATAATTAGTGTAGATACAAAAAATTTCTAAGAATAAAAATCGTAGAACAGATAAACACCTAAAACTAATGTTTAAACTATTTTTTTGAATTCAAAATAATAAGGACAGTTTGACCCGCAAAATTTTGACATCATATTTGACTGTCCATAACTTAAAAATTAGTTTAGACACAAAAAATTTCTGAGAACAAAAATCGTAGAACAGATCAACGCCGAAAACTTTTGCTTAAACTATTTTTTTTTATTTAGAAATAACAAGGACAGTTTTGACCCGCGACATTTTGACATCATATTTGACTGTCCACAACTTAAAAATTAGTTCAGATACAAAAATTTTCTAAGAATAAAAATCGTAGAACAGATAAACACCTAAAACTTCTGTCTAAACTATTTTTTTAAATTCAAAATAATAAGGACAGTTTGCCCCGCGACATTTTGACATCATATTTGACTGTCCACAACTTAAAAATTAGTTCAGATACAAAAAATTTCTAAGAATAAAAATCGTAGAACAGATAAACACCTAAAACTAATGTTTAAACTATTTTTTTGAATTCAAAATAATAAGGACAGTTTGACCCGCAAAATTTTGACATCATATTTGACTGTCCATAACTTAAAAATTAGTTTAGACACAAAAAATTTCTGAGAACAAAAATCGTAGAACAGATCAACGCCGAAAACTTTTGCTTAAACTATTTTTTTTTATTTAGAAATAACAAGGACAGTTTTGACCCGCGACATTTTGACATCATATTTGACTGTCCACAACTTAAAAATTAGTTCAGATACAAAAAATTTCTAAGAATAAAAATCGTAGAACAGATAAACACCTAAAACTTCTGTCTAAACTATTTTTTTAAATTCAAAATAATAAGGACAGTTTGCCCCGCGACATTTTGACATCATATTTGACTGTCCACAACTTAAAAATTAGTTCAGATACCAAAAATTTCTAAGAATAAAAATCGTAGAACAGATAAACACCTAAAACTTCTGTCTAAACTATTTTTTTAAATTCAAAATAATAAGGACAGTTTGCCCCGCGACATTTTGACATCATATTTGACTGTCCACAACTTAAAAATTAGTTCAGATACAAAAAATTTCTAAGAATAAAAATCGTAGAACAGATAAACACCTAAAACTTCTGTCTAAACTATTTTTTTAAATTCAAAATAATAAGGACAGTTTGATCCGCGACATTTTGACATCATATTTGACTGTCCACAACTTAAAAATTAGTTCAGATACAAAAAATTTCTAAGAATAAAAATCGTAGAACAGATAAACACCTAAAACTTCTGTCTAAACTATTTGTTTAAATTCAAAATAATAAGGACAGTTTGCCCCGCGACATTTTGACATCATATTTGACTGTCCACAACTTAAAAATTAGTTCAGATACAAAAAATTTCTAAGAATAAAAATCGTAGAACAGATAAACACCTAAAACTTCTGTCTAAACTATTTTTTTAAATTCAAAATAATAAGGACAGTTTGACCCGCGACATTTTGACATCATATTTGACTGTCCACAACTTAAAAATTAGTTCAGATACAAAAAATTTCTAAGAATAAAAATCGTAGAACAGATAAACACCTAAAACTTCTGTCTAAACTATTTTTTTAAATTCAAAATAATAAGGACAGTTTGCCCCGCGACATTTTGACATCATATTTGACTGTCCACAACTTAAAAATTAGTTCAGATACAAAAAATTTCTAAGAATAAAAATCGTAGAACAGATAAACACCTAAAACTTCTGTCTAAACTATTTTTTTAAATTCAAAATAATAAGGACAGTTTGACCCGCGACATTTTGACATCATATTTGACTGTCCACAACTTAAAAATTAGTTCAGATACAAAAAATTTCTAAGAATAAAAATCGTAGAACAGATAAACACCTAAAACTTCTGTCTAAACTATTTTTTTAAATTCAAAATAATAAGGACAGTTTGCCCCGCGACATTTTGACATCATATTTGACTGTCCACAACTTAAAAATTAGTTCAGATACAAAAAATTTCTAAGAATAAAAATCGTAGAACAGATAAACACCTAAAACTTCTGTCTAAACTATTTTTTTAAATTCAAAATAATAAGGACAGTTTGACCCGCGACATTTTGACATCATATTTGACTGTCCACAACTTAAAAATTAGTTCAGATACAAAAAATTTCTAAGAATAAAAATCGTAGAACAGATAAACACCTAAAACTTCTGTCTAAACTATTTTTTTAAATTCAAAATAATAAGGACAGTTTGACCCGCGACATTTTGACATCATATTTGACTGTCCACAACTTAAAAATTAGTTTAGATACAAAAAATTTCTAAGAATAAAAATCGTAGAACAGATCAACGCAGAAAACTTTTGCTTAAACTATTTTTTTTAATTTAAAAATAACAAAGACAGGGTTGACCCGCAAAATTTTGACATCATATTTGACTGTCCACAACTTAAAAATTAGTTCAGATACAAAAAATTTCTAAGAATAAAAATCGTTGAACAGATAAACACCTAAAACTTCTGTCTAAACTATTTTTTTAAATTCAAAATAATAAGGACAGTTTGACCCGCGACATTTTGACATCATATTTGACTGTCCACAACTTAAAAATTAGTTCAGATACAAAAAATTTCTAAGAATAAAAATCGTAGAACAGATCAATACCTAAAACTTTTGCTTAAACTATTTTTATTTATTTAAAAATAACAAGGACAGTTTTGACTCGCGAAATTTTGACATCATATTTGACTGTCCACAACTTAAAAATTAGTTCAGATACAAAAAATTTCTAAGAATAAAAATCGTAGAACAGATAAACACCTAAAACTTCTGTCTAAACTATTTTTTTAAATTCAAAATAATAAGGACAGTTTGCCCCGCGACATTTTGACATCATATTTGACTGTCCACAACTTAAAAATTAGTTCAGATACAAAAAATTTCTAAGAATAAAAATCGTAGAACAGATAAACACCTAAAACTTCTGTCTAAACTATTTTTTTAAATTCAAAATAATAAGGACAGTTTGACCCGCGACATTTTGACATCATATTTGACTGTCCACAACTTAAAAATTAGTTCAGATACAAAAAATTTCTAAGAATAAAAATCGTAGAACAGATAAACACCTAAAACTTCTGTCTAAACTATTTTTTTAAATTCAAAATAATAAGGACAGTTTGACCCGCGACATTTTGACATCATATTTGACTGTCCACAACTTAAAAATTAGTTCAGATACAAAAAATTTCTAAGAATAAAAATCGTAGAACAGATAAACACCTAAAACTTCTGTCTAAACTATTTTTTTAAATTCAAAATAATAAGGACAGTTTGACCCGCGACATTTTGACATCATATTTGACTGTCCACAACTTAAAAATTAGTTTAGATACAAAAAATTTCTAAGAATAAAAATCGTAGAACAGATCAACGCAGAAAACTTTTGCTTAAACTATTTTTTTTAATTTAAAAATAACAAAGACAGGGTTGACCCGCAAAATTTTGACATCATATTTGACTGTCCACAACTTAAAAATTAGTTCAGATACAAAAAATTTCTAAGAATAAAAATCGTTGAACAGATAAACACCTAAAACTTCTGTCTAAACTATTTTTTTAAATTCAAAATAATAAGGACAGTTTGACCCGCGACATTTTGACATCATATTTGACTGTCCACAACTTAAAAATTAGTTTAGATACAAAAAATTTCTAAGAATAAAAATCGTAGAACAGATCAACGCAGAAAACTTTTGCTTAAACTATTTTTTTTAATTTAAAAATAACAAAGACAGGGTTGACCCGCAAAATTTTGACATCATATTTGACTGTCCACAACTTAAAAATTAGTTCAGATACAAAAAATTTCTAAGAATAAAAATCGTAGAACAGATAAACACCTAAAACTTCTGTCTAAACTATTTTTTTAAATTCAAAATAATAAGGACAGTTTGACCCGCGACATTTTGACATCATATTTGACTGTCCACAACTTAAAAATTAGTTCAGATACAAAAAATTTCTAAGAATAAAAATCGTTGAACAGATAAACACCTAAAACTTCTGTCTAAACTATTTTTTAAATTCAAAATAATAAGGACAGTTTGCCCCGCGACATTTTGACATCATATTTGACTGTCCACAACTTAAAAATTAGTTCAGATACAAAAAATTTCTAAGAATAAAAATCGTAGAACAGATAAACACCTAAAACTTCTGTCTAAACTATTTTTTTAAATTCAAAATAATAAGGACAGTTTGACCCGCGACATTTTGACATCATATTTGACTGTCCACAACTTAAAAATTAGTTTAGATACAAAAAATTTCTAAGAATAAAAATCGTAGAACAGATCAACGCAGAAAACTTTTGCTTAAACTATTTTTTTTAATTTAAAAATAACAAAGACAGGGTTGACCCGCAAAATTTTGACATCATATTTGACTGTCCACAACTTAAAAATTAGTTCAGATACAAAAAATTTCTAAGAATAAAAATCGTTGAACAGATAAACACCTAAAACTTCTGTCTAAACTATTTTTTTAAATTCAAAATAATAAGGACAGTTTGCCCCGCGACATTTTGACATCATATTTGACTGTCCACAACTTAAAAATTAGTTCAGATACAAAAAATTTCTAAGAATAAAAATCGTAGAACAGATAAACACCTAAAACTTCTGTCTAAACTATTTTTTTAAATTCAAAATAATAAGGACAGTTTGACCCGCGACATTTTGACATCATATTTGACTGTCCACAACTTAAAAATTAGTTCAGATACAAAAAATTTCTAAGAATAAAAATCGTAGAACAGATCAATACCTAAAACTTTTGCTTAAACTATTTTTATTTATTTAAAAATAACAAGGACAGTTTTGACTCGCGAAATTTTGACATCATATTTGACTGTCCACAACTTAAAAATTAGTTCAGATACAAAAAATTTCTAAGAATAAAAATCGTAGAACAGATAAACACCTAAAACTTCTGTCTAAACTATTTTTTTAAATTCAAAATAATAAGGACAGTTTGCCCCGCGACATTTTGACATCATATTTGACTGTCCACAACTTAAAAATTAGTTCAGATACAAAAAATTTCTAAGAATAAAAATCGTAGAACAGATAAACACCTAAAACTTCTGTCTAAACTATTTTTTTAAATTCAAAATAATAAGGACAGTTTGACCCGCGACATTTTGACATCATATTTGACTGTCCACAACTTAAAAATTAGTTCAGATACAAAAAATTTCTAAGAATAAAAATCGTAGAACAGATAAACACCTAAAACTTCTGTCTAAACTATTTTTTTAAATTCAAAATAATAAGGACAGTTTGACCCGCGACATTTTGACATCATATTTGACTGTCCACAACTTAAAAATTAGTTCAGATACAAAAAATTTCTAAGAATAAAAATCGTAGAACAGATAAACACCTAAAACTTCTGTCTAAACTATTTTTTTAAATTCAAAATAATAAGGACAGTTTGACCCGCGACATTTTGACATCATATTTGACTGTCCACAACTTAAAAATTAGTTTAGATACAAAAAATTTCTAAGAATAAAAATCGTAGAACAGATCAACGCAGAAAACTTTTGCTTAAACTATTTTTTTTAATTTAAAAATAACAAAGACAGGGTTGACCCGCAAAATTTTGACATCATATTTGACTGTCCACAACTTAAAAATTAGTTCAGATACAAAAAATTTCTAAGAATAAAAATCGTTGAACAGATAAACACCTAAAACTTCTGTCTAAACTATTTTTTTAAATTCAAAATAATAAGGACAGTTTGACCCGCGACATTTTGACATCATATTTGACTGTCCACAACTTAAAAATTAGTTCAGATACAAAAAATTTCTAAGAATAAAAATCGTAGAACAGATCAATACCTAAAACTTTTGCTTAAACTATTTTTATTTATTTAAAAATAACAAGGACAGTTTTGACTCGCGAAATTTTGACATCATATTTGACTGTCCACAACTTAAAAATTAGTTCAGATACAAAAAATTTCTAAGAATAAAAATCGTAGAACAGATAAACACCTAAAACTTCTGTCTAAACTATTTTTTTAAATTCAAAATAATAAGGACAGTTTGCCCCGCGACATTTTGACATCATATTTGACTGTCCACAACTTAAAAATTAGTTCAGATACAAAAAATTTCTAAGAATAAAAATCGTAGAACAGATAAACACCTAAAACTTCTGTCTAAACTATTTTTTTAAATTCAAAATAATAAGGACAGTTTGACCCGCGACATTTTGACATCATATTTGACTGTCCACAACTTAAAAATTAGTTCAGATACAAAAAATTTCTAAGAATAAAAATCGTAGAACAGATAAACACCTAAAACTTCTGTCTAAACTATTTTTTTAAATTCAAAATAATAAGGACAGTTTGACCCGCGACATTTTGACATCATATTTGACTGTCCACAACTTAAAAATTAGTTCAGATACAAAAAATTTCTAAGAATAAAAATCGTAGAACAGATAAACACCTAAAACTTCTGTCTAAACTATTTTTTTAAATTCAAAATAATAAGGACAGTTTGACCCGCGACATTTTGACATCATATTTGACTGTCCACAACTTAAAAATTAGTTTAGATACAAAAAATTTCTAAGAATAAAAATCGTAGAACAGATCAACGCAGAAAACTTTTGCTTAAACTATTTTTTTTAATTTAAAAATAACAAAGACAGGGTTGACCCGCAAAATTTTGACATCATATTTGACTGTCCACAACTTAAAAATTAGTTCAGATACAAAAAATTTCTAAGAATAAAAATCGTTGAACAGATAAACACCTAAAACTTCTGTCTAAACTATTTTTTTAAATTCAAAATAATAAGGACAGTTTGACCCGCGACATTTTGACATCATATTTGACTGTCCACAACTTAAAAATTAGTTCAGATACAAAAAATTTCTAAGAATAAAAATCGTAGAACAGATCAATACCTAAAACTTTTGCTTAAACTATTTTTATTTATTTAAAAATAACAAGGACAGTTTTGACTCGCGAAATTTTGACATCATATTTGACTGTCCACAACTTAAAAATTAGTTCAGATACAAAAAATTTCTAAGAATAAAAATCGTAGAACAGATAAACACCTAAAACTTCTGTCTAAACTATTTTTTTAAATTCAAAATAATAAGGACAGTTTGACCCGCGACATTTTGACATCATATTTGACTGTCCACAACTTAAAAATTAGTTCAGATACAAAAAATTTCTAAGAATAAAAATCGTAGAACAGATAAACACCTAAAACTTCTGTCTAAACTATTTTTTTAAATTCAAAATAATAAGGACAGTTTGACCCGCGACATTTTGACATCATATTTGACTGTCCACAACTTAAAAATTAGTTCAGATACAAAAAATTTCTAAGAATAAAAATCGTAGAACAGATAAACACCTAAAACTTCTGTCTAAACTATTTTTTTAAATTCAAAATAATAAGGACAGTTTGACCCGCGAAATTTTGACATCATATTTGACTGTCCACAACTTAAAAATTAGTTTAGATACAAAAATTTTCTAAGAATAAAAATCGTTGAACAGATAAACACCTAAAACTTCTGTCTAAACTACTTTTTTGATTTCAAAATAATAAGGGCAGTTGTGACTCGGAAAACTTAAAAATTAGTTATATTGAGAACGTGTATTATTTTATGAACTACTGAAATGAAAGTTTTTTTGCAGTAAAATAAAATTTATTTTTGGTATTAACAAAAAAGGATGCCATTAAATTTAATTGGGACATATTGCCATTACTCTTTCTAAAAATCCGTATGGCCTTTTGAACTGCGGCAAGAAGAAAAATGATGAAACAACAAATTTTTTCATTAACGGTACAAACGTTTAACCTCCGCTTCACAAGCTTACGGTAAATAAAAATAGATACAATTAATCCACGTTTTTCACATAATGCATTTCTAAACTTTTGCAGTTACTTGCATACGATTATGAAGTAACAAGCACTTAATGCGACAACACATTAGCCTGTTGAATTACATCCTTTTTAAGCCCTATACGTCTTACAAACGCGACAGCGATTCGTAACGAACGGTTTTTTTAAAGTCGCGGTGTGTGAGAAAACTAAATCGACCTAAAAGAATCGCAGCTTATAAACTCCTAATTCAGCATAACTCGCCGATTTCGAAACGGTCCCGACTCCAGAACAATTAACTCGGAAACAAAACTGCGGCCGAAAAAAGTGCTCGACAAAATTTGATTCTTTGTACGATTCGTTTCTTTCGGCGAATCGCAAAAGTGCTATTTTCACGTCAAGATCGGTTGACAAAAAATGAATTGCTTCTTCGAGTTGGAAACACAGCGGATCGTGTATTATGCGACAATTAATCGACTTTCGGCGCTTTGCAAGCGCAGTTTGTTGAACTGGGGGCTTGTAAACCTTTATTTTCTGCTAACGGTTTTATTATCTCTGAGCAATTTTATCTGTGCAATAAATTTTATGATATATATTAACTGGCGTGGGTTAATAATTCAAAACTTATCACAAAAATCTTTGGCCGGTTTTAATAATTGTAATAAAAGACTTTTACATTCAATTAATACTCGAGAAAGAGTCAGCTCAGAAATTCCTCTGTTGAGGTTACAGGGTGCGTTAAGTTTTACCGCCCGTTGCAAAATAGGCCTTTAAAATAATTTGTCAATTCTCATAAATTGCATGAGTAATTTTATATTATTAAGGTACATAGAAACCAAGAAAAAATCTTTTTTTTTTAATCAAGTAAAATTTTGGCTTTCTTTCAATTACTAATTGCACAATTTATTAGTTTTTTTTATATACGAACAGTAAAATATTTTCACATAATAGTAATTGAAATAATTTTACTAATTTGGGTTCATTAAATAAAGCCATTTCCGTATTAAAGGGTATTTTATTAAATGATTTACGACATAAGCTGACCAATTCACCTAACAATGGTATTGGTTTTGGGTACTTGGCTGATTATTTATGACAGTCATAAAGTTAAGTTAAAAAGTGCAACGTTACATTTTACAGGACCGGAATAAGGGTCTTCGCTATTTCTTTAAAAGTTCACAACATTGTAACTAACAGCTACACGGTAATTATAATCATAATAAAAAATAATTTTTGCAATATTAGATTTTAAACTTCATAAGAAAATCGCTTACCAGGTTCTAATTTTCGTTAGTATATCTGCCTACAATTTTGTGTTTTAATTTTACCGTCTGCAATATACCTATCGGTTATTGAACCTTCCCATAAAATAAATTGCTTAATTCACCCAAAGTTTAAAAACCCTGGTCACAACCCTAGGTCACTTTGTGAATAAAGAAACATTCACATTCGCAACAAATCTTCCAACACTTAAACATCGTTGGTGGAAAGTGAAAATTAAAACTTTGTTTTGTGGAATAGTGAACATTTGTGTTTAGTTCAGGTATAATCATGCCATTTCAATACTCAGACGAGCAGAAGCTTGAAATGCTTTTAATTTATGGGTAATGGGGCATCACTTTGAGCATCTTTTATAAAATAAACTTAATATTTACATATTAAAAACTTATTTTATTTTTCTCATAAATTCCAGACTACGGGTCTGGCAACAACTAAAACGCCGTCCCCTTCAGTTTTATGGGTCGATCATCAGGTATTGTTACGTGGTAGACCGTATTATCCATTGTTGGAAAGTCATAAATAAAAGTATTTTTCGTGCTTTATGTTAAATTTGATTTAACTCAAAAAGTAATAATTTTTTAAGGAATCAAATTGCAATTAACAATGCTACGAATAATTTGACAAATTTTGAAATAAAAAATCAAACATGGAAATTTTACCCGAAACTCTTTGTTTCACTTTTTTGGCTTCAAATAAAAATGATTTGGAAAACTTGTAGCACTAATCGAAAGTGTAAACTTGAACTGATGTAACATGTAAATTGCATACTTTCCCCTCAATCTTTAATAGGTATTATGACCGGGGCGGTAAAACTTAACTCACCCTGTACAATGTCAAAGTTACCCTCAAGAAATTGGTGCCACTTCCAATTTTAAGCGAAACTTCAAACTTAATAATTAGCAGGGTTGATGGTTTCATCATAAAATAATAATAAAATAAAATACAATAAAATAAAATAGTAAAATAATAGCCTGCTGTAAATCTTCCATTGCTATTCTCATCTCAAGGAAAAAAATAGTTCCGCCATTATAATTCTGATATTTATTGAAATTTTTTCAATATCTTAATATCTACATTTCGGTTTAAACAAAAATCGAGATTTAACTGTTGTTAAATGTTATAATTGAAGATATTGACATTGCAGTGCAAAACTAATTGTTCCATTTTTCCTATTATCAAATAGAAATTTGCAACTTTGACTAAACCGTTAAGTAGAAAATTGTATGCAGATTCAGATGATACCGCAATTTTTATATTTGTTTTTGACTCGGAGCGTTTTGGCAAATGGGATATTTTATTTAAATCTCTTGTTAATTTTTAATTGTCGTCGAAGAGCCCATAACAAAACGGAAAACCTCAACAAGGCACATTTCCGCTATTTTTCGCTCAAAATGCACCTGCGTTTAGAACAAGGAGTATTGTTATGCGTTTCTTGTAAACCTACACTGACATTGATCGTCCGATGGTGAAATTTAATATCCCTGCGGATACTTAACTCTGACACTTTTATAACCCTTTCCACTCCCGCTTTTTGAACGTTTGCTTTTCGGAAAGTTTGCGCAAACACCCGAACTTGCCGCAAATATTTTATCAAGATAAGAGCGACAATATTTGTTTGCTTACAACCAATTCTCACGCATTCTACACATAATGCGCTACTTATTATTGCAATCGCGAATAAATTGTTTTTAATTAACGCGGCGATTTTAATAGGATTTATCGCCGGCTGGTGCATAACATTGAATTAATAATTTAATCATACACATTTTATTCTTAATATCACCCGGCGGTGTGTCGATTCCGATTACTTGCCAGCGCATTTATTTTTAAAACAACCGTTAAATTAATTCAGCCCATTATCAGACACGCCGTAATATTCGATAATAACTATAATGTTATTTGTTGTGTGTTTACAATTTACATGCGATTAAGTGCCGCAAACGACGTCTTATCTCGGATGAGGCCGGACGGTTATTAAAATTCTTCATAAATATTTAATTCCTCGTCGGTTTGATTGAACAACTTCCTAGCTCTGCGCGCATTTTATACCAACCCGACGAGTCTGCACGGCGGAGACGATCATGCATTTTCCGATATTTACATATCTCCACATATTTATACAAAATCCAGTTTTGCGCCGGCCTGGGAACACTCAGCTGGACGAGGTTAGCGTGCCTGAGCCACCGACCGAGTCGGGTATAAAATCACTGACCGATCCTCCGACCGAAACGGAATAGCGGAAAAAAACAACGAAAAGCAATTGCATCATTATGCTTTCAAATCATTTTATTAGGAAAATAATGAAAAAGTTAACTGGCCGGTTTTGTTATTTGAGCGAAATTGGTTCTGGCGGGAGTCAGCAGCATTAATTTGATTGCTCCAGTTAATTACTCATTTTTATGCAATCATCGTTAGTACTGAATTAGTGATGGACTACTTGCGATATGGGCCTAATTAATTATGCTCAATTTTCTTATCGATTTTCTGCTATTCCGGAAATAAGTTAATTAAAGTGTGGGATGATGAACTTATGAGTTCATTTTTCTTGCAAAATAACGTTAATAAAACAAACTTTCATTTCAGTAGTTCTTAAAGTAATACATAAAATGTAAGTTACACGTTCTCAATGTAACTTATTTTTAAGTTGTGGGCAGTCAAATTTGATGTCAAAATTACGCGGGTCAAAACTGCCCTTATTATTGCGAAATCAAAAAAATAGTTTAAATAAAAGTTTTAGGCGTTGATCTGTTATACGATTTTTATTCTTAAAAAATTTTTGTATCTAAACTAATTTTTAAGTTGTGGGCAGTCAAGTTTGATATCAAAATTTCACGGGTCAAAACTGTTTTTATTAGTTTGAAATGAAAAAAATAGTTTAAACAAAAGTTTTAGGCGTTGATCTGTTCTATGATTTTTATTCTTCGAAATTTTTTGTATCTAAACTAATTTTTAAGTTGTGGACAGTCAATTATGATGTTAAAATTTAACGGTTCAAAGCTGTCCTTATTATTTTGAAATCAAAAAAATATGTTCTACGATTTTATTCTTAAAGATTTTTTTGTATCTCAACTAATTCAACTTGTAAATTCAAATTAAATGTAAAAATTTCACGGGTCAAAACTGTCATTATTTTGAAATCAAAAAAATATGTTCTACGATTTTTATTCTTCAAGATTTTTTGTATCTCAACTAATTCAACTTGTAAATTCAAAGTAAATGTAAAAATTTCACGGGTCAAAACTGTCATTATTATTTTGAAATCAAAAAAGTAGTTTAAGCAAAAGTTTTAGGCGTTGATCTGTTCTACGCTTTTTATTATTACAAATTTTTTGTATCTACACTAATTATTAAATTGTGGGTAGTCAAATTTGATGTCAAAATGTCACGGGTCAAAACTGTCTTTATTATTTTGAAATCAAAAAAGTAGTTTAGACAAAAATTTTAGGCGTTGATCTGTTCTACGATTTTTATTCTTAGAAATTTTTTCTATCTACACTAATAATTAAGTTGTGGGCAGTCAAATTTAATGTCAAAATTTCACTGGTCAAAACTGTCCTTATTATTTTGAAATCAAAAAAGTAGTTTAAACAAAAGTTTTAGGCGTTAATCTGTTCTACGATTTTTATTCTTGGAAATTATTTGTATCTCAACTAATTCAACTTGTGGGCAGTCAAAGTTAATGTAAAAATTTCACGGGTCAAAACTGTCCTTATTATTTTGAAATCAAAAAAGTAGTTTCAGCAAAAGTTTGAGGTTTTGATCTGTTCTACGATTTGTATTCTTAGAAAATTTTATTATCTACACTAATTATTAAGTTGTGGGCAGTCAAATTTGACGTCAAAATTTCACGGGTCAAAACTGTCCTTATTATTTTGAAATCAAAAAAATAGTTTAAGCAAAAGTTTTAGGCGTTGATCTGTTCTACAACACTTAGCCTTTTTAACTTGGAATTGTAATGCATGGTAATATTTTCTCAACAAATGTAATCAATATTTCCTATTTTTCTTTGAAAAAAAAAATTGGTCAATCTAAGTTACGCTTAAGGGCCGCTTTACTAAGGAACGGCGACAGTGGCGCCTAAAATGCGTGTAGTGTTTCGGCTGTGTGTAAAATAAACATTTGGGGAATTTTCTGGATTACGAATTCATTAAATAATCACTGGCAGCGCAAAAGAAGAAAATAAAAAGTGTTATTTGATGTAAAACATTGTAAATCACTTTAGTGAATCTGTTTCTGAACTCTTCGAATAACAAATTTAATGGCACACGTATGTTTGACCGCTCAATAAACATTCTCGATAAATATAACATATATTTGTTCAGATCAGAACCGACCGGGTGAAAAAATAAAATCAACACAAATACATTACCGGGCCGGTACGGCGAACGGAATACTAATTAGACGATGCCCAAAAATTACATTCCCTTGGCTCATAAATACGTTCGCGGCCAGGATTTCAAATTAATTTTTTACGGTCGTGTGAATAAAGCGAGCGACTTGAAAATGAATGAACATTTTACCTTCTTCCGGTATAATATTGTCTTAAGATAGCAACCTCGGAGAGTGCAAACACAAATTTATACTATGGGAGTAAAATGAGAGATTACAAACAAACGGGCGCTTTAAAATCCTCGGCTCGCGAGAAAACTAACGAGTTTCATTGTGCTCAACGAGCAGTGAAAAATCGTAATCACCGGGAATGAATAGGCGAATGTAACGACTAATTGTCATCGAGCTACCTCACCCGGCCAATTAGTTGCCTTACACCGAATTTCCATACACAAATTACTTTCCACGCATTATCGTCATCAAGGCAATTTATTAACAAAAAGGTAACCCGGTCCGAAAAAATGAAAGTACGCTTTTTTAAATATGTGGTCAAAAAGCGTGGAGAATTATTTACGCTGCTCGTAATTAAGTTGTATAAATTAGATCTCATTAATTTCAGTTATTAAAAACATGTTCAAACAATTTGACAACGTTACACAACTTGCCCCTCAATAGTCAACTCGAAATTATACCATCATTTTTATAAGTAAAGTGTGTTTAAAAAGAATCTGTGACGTGCGGCAAAATTTTGAACATTTTTACAGTTTTGAACACAACCCTACTTGAAAGGAAAGGTCACAAGGTCATATAATAGTATATTATGCAATGCGCATTCAATGATAGTGAGTGTCGTAATGAATGCGAGTGTCTTAATAGCCATTAAATGTGAGTTGCATACACTATTTTTTCTACGACCAGTCACAATATTAAAAACCAAGCACTTTATTTTCAGAATGTATTAAACTTATAATGAAAAGTTACAATTAAGGAAACATTATAAAAATTTTATTGCAAAGAAAACTAGAAAAGTTTTGAGCCTTATTTTTGTCCTTCCAATTCATAAACTGAGAATAAAATTTTTCGCATGTCATTGCTGATTTTACTGACAATAAATTGTTTTTGACTTTTGTAAGCAGTTCCACAATTTCTGATGGAGTTAAATTCGCAATTTCAAGATCACCATCGCACATTTTCACCGATTTTATTTGTAAAAAGAACAAATTTTAGGAATTTATTAGGTTAACAGTAAATTTTAGATTCCCCCATCCTCATGGAATATTAGTAATGTTGCATTTTCATTGGTTATAAATTTGTAACTTAATGAAAATTTTGTATCTTAATGGGTATCATTAAAGTACAAGTAGTAAATGTTTAATAAGCCGATTAAAGTAAGGGCGTAGAAAAACAACTTAATTAAATTCCCACACACTTAACAATTCTACCAATTTTTTAAAAACAGTAGGACTATTTATTTTTGAAATTTGGCTGACAGATACAAAAAAACCGACCTTTTTAGCCACACAATGTTTTGAGCGCCCGTTACATTTATAAAAGGGTAGCAAGTGAAATTAATCTCAGAAGGAGTTGTATTAACAGATTTCGAACAAAGATCTGGAGTCTCCAAGAATTCTACATTGTGGAGCATTTATTCAATGCCGTGGACAACAAAAAGAAGTTTGCAAGTTTGACAGTTTTTATTAGGCAAATAAACGTTAATGGGGCAACACTAAAAAATCCAGTGTTTTAACAGTTGGCAATAGAAAAATTCTTAGAAGAAGCAGAAGATACAAAATAGTTGATGAAGGGACATTTGAATCTTTCCATTGTCCAACATTAAAATTTTTGTTCATTTTAGACTGTTGGTATTATAAGAACTAACTTTTCTTCAGTTTCAAAACATCAAATACTGGTTGAAGAATATATGATGAATGGAAATCATCAAATTAAGCGAGAGTTCCAATGAACATAAACTTCAAATTGCATCCAAAATCTTGGGCCAAAAGGAAGAGGTTAACATAAGCGTTGCTCCCACTTCCTCGAAACCCTGTTGTGGAGTTTCGTTCAAAAATTGTAAATAAACACAATCTCAATCTAATCAAATGGATTTTTAACTTTCACATTTCCGCACTAGTTAAGAAAAATCCTAACTCAAATTAGTATCCAAACCAAAATTTTCTAAATAAAATGAAAATTATAAATGTTACAACTGTTGTAATGAAATACTGTAACTGTAACTCCATTTAGCTCGGTTTTGCTTCAAAGTCCAAGAAAATTGACAATGTTTATTTTTTCATTTTTTGCCTGACGACAATAAGGCCAAGTAGGAAAAACAGTTAGCCATCGAATTTTCCCAACGAGAAATAGGTCAATTTTACCCCTTAAAAACAATGCCAGTGACATTTCTTCACATCTTGACGCCAACGTGATTTTAACGCCGGATTTATGATCAAAATGAAAGTTAGGTTATTTTACGAATCCAAAATGTGTAAATTGAAAAAATGCCAAAACGCCCGGCAATTAATCTGACATTAAAGCACACATCAAAAGCTTTTCCACCGCCCCGTGCAAAAACATTCTGCAAAAAGAATTTCAGTTATTTCCGAGCGAAACCGATTGTGAACTCGGCTTCACATGGGGCGAAAATAAAAAATCGCGAGCAACACATAAACACAGTCCGGATTTGGACGATTCTCTAAGGAGGCTGCACGAAATAAACAAGCGATTTCGACAATTGAGGCCGTCGGCGCGGCGAGGGTTACACCCCTTAATTAGGAGAGATTTTCCTGCGTTACCTGTAACAGCGTGAGGAGCAGGAGGAAAAACTGTAATAAATATCCATGGGTCATGCTCCTACACAATAATCGCCACATGACACTGCACATCATCACAATAACGAGCCCGCATTGGGCTAACAACGAGACCCGTGCAAGAGACGACACATGCAAGAAACTCACTAACAGACGGCCGGTCGACTACTGAAGGGGCCGCGCAGCCGCGGGGTTCCCCGCCCCTCAGCCCCCCGAGCTTCCGTAGTGGGATCTTTACAGCATCCCGCATGGACCAATGGCGCGGCTCGCAGGTTCTGGCCCACGGGTTCTGGCACCTTGCATTGTGCCTTCCGAGGTTTATTGCTTGTTCTTAGGCAATCTTACATTTGTTTTATTGAGGTTACCATAACGACGGCTCACTATTTTTTTTTTCTTGACGGCCCATCAGGCCCGTACGTACACTGAAAGAAATGGTCAGTCTAATAGTAAAAAAACGCGTATTTGCAGCTGATTTATTTATCTTTAAGTATTTAAATTGTCAAAAAGTACACTTTATTAACTATCACCAATTCTTACAAATCAATTTATTTTTTAGAAATAAATTATTTATTACTTTCGACTTTGTTTGAGATCATTTGAAAACAAATATGTTCTCAATTCATGCAACCAAAAATTTATTAAGTATAACAATGAGTATTTGTTTATAATAATTAACGTTTTTTATGTGTAATGACTATTTGGTACTAATTCATTGGTAGTGAAAGAAAATACATTTGTATATTTTTATCAAAAATAAATACTCATTTGTTGAAAAGGTAAGTTGTCTAAGATAAAAAAATGCTTATTTTACAATTGAACCAGTTTTTGTACACTGATGACAAACAAATGTATTTAATACAGTAGAATCCGGTTATAACGAACCTCAAGGAACCGTCAAAATCGGTTCGTCCGATCCGAAGTTCGTTATAAGCGTTATTGAAAGAATAAATACAAGAGTATTTTATGAGACCTTCATTGTCTAATATAAATATGCATATTTATAAAACCATTAAGAATATAAGGACTAAACTTAAGTGAAACAAAGCAAAATGCAACAAGTAATTTTATTTGAATTTTTTTAATTTTCGACTGAAGTATAAATTGTCCACACACGTTTCAACGTCACTAAGATTTTCAATAATTGGGTTCGGCGCACCGTAAAACTGTAAAAATCACGAATGTTGTTAATACTTCTCACAGCTTCCTGTGTAGATAAAATCTGTAATGCTGGTGCTTCCGGCTCATCATCATCCCTCATTGGCTTCTTTTTGGTCACTTTTGTATACTCGAAATACCCAAATATTTGGTTGTAACTAATAAATTGTCTACATTAATAGTCATTCATGTTTAAGTTTTCGAAAAAATTTGAATTTTCTAATTGAAGAGCTCTATGTAAGAAGTATCTAAGTCACTTTTCATATTCTGCGATATTTGAGATTTATATTTCTGTTTGATCTGGAAATCACATTGTTTTGATTTTGACTAATCTTTTTTCACTAAAGAAGACTTACTTTAGTAAAAAAAAGATTATTCATGGTCAAAACAATGCGATTTACAGGTCACATTGAAACATCAAATCTCGATTATCACAGAATATGAAAAGTGACTTAGGTAGTTCTTGCATAGAGCCCTTCACTAGCTTAAATTCACGTTCGCTTTGTTTCTATTTTTGTAAACACTCATTTAATGACAAGTCATCGTCAAATTCAAAGGTTATTACTCGTTATATACAATGGAAAGTTCGTTATAGACAGTTGAAATTTTATTAATTTCAGCTTTTTAAAGTTCGCTATATCAGATAGTTTGTTATAACCGAGTTCGTTATAACCGACTAATTTTTACATTGTTGCATAAGGAAAAATGTCGGGACTTGGAATAAATTTCGTTATAACCGGTGGTTCGCTATAACCGAAGCCGTTATAACCGGATTCTACTGTATATAAAACAATTGTTTGTTATGGTATTGATAAAGACTTTGAAGCATATGAAGTGAATGATGATGATTTTTCTACTTCTAAACGAATTATTGACATTAAAAATATTTGTTGCACTTTTTCCACACTTATTTAATCGGTGATGGACGTACATTTAATTCCTGCATGAACCAGGAATATTAATAGGTATCTATAACAACAGCAACTGTATTATTTAGACATTTTACAAACATTTCTAATACATTTCACATTGATCCTCTAATATTTTTTTAATTATTTATAGGTATAAGTTTTGTTTCATGTTTATTTTATTTTATTGTATTTTAAATATTTTTATTCATTTTAAATTAAAAATTTCAGTTTAATATGAGATTATTATTAAAAATCCAATTTATAAAATATTTATTAATAAATAATGAAGCGTTTATAGTAAATATTTCCCGCATATTATTTCTTATTATTAATATGCGAATTTAATTGTTAACTGAAATTCATTAGTAAAAAACAACTTATATTAAAATGATATAAATAATTAATAAATCTTGGTTGTATTATTATTTACTATTATTAAACGTATATTTAATGTTAACAAATATTTATGAGAGAATATTTATTAATAACAAATATTTATTTGATTTTAATATACATTTATTTTTTATTAATAAACAACTATTCCTCAAAAATAAAGCAAATTAAGACTGAATAATACATTTATTTGGTGTAACTAAACGTGTGTTAACTATTACCAAATTATTTTTTGTTTTTAACAATTGCTTACTTTATTATAAATAACAATGTGTTAGAAGTAAATTAAGCTAATTGAAATCGTATTAATAAACTGTCAGTTAATCGTAAATAAACATTTGGTGGGCCAAATACCAATCAATATTTGTTAATGGTTAACGAAGTTGCCTTGTTATTAACAAATTTTTCACTTCTTTTCTCTCTGTGTACTGCTCACAACCTTTCCACAGTCTTCTTGAATCGATTTTACCGATTTTACCGATGAGAAATTCGATGAGCAATTTTTAAACGTTGCGCAGCGTTGGTTCTAATTATCTGATTTATATCACATGAATCGGTCGGGGCGGTTGGGCAACTTGTAATAACAATAATAAATCTAATCTTTATTGTTTTTTATTCAACCCTGAGCCAATATTGCTTAGTTTTTGCGAAATTTAGCGTGTTACAACTTTCGATGTTCAAATATGTAAATCTGGAAATTTGCTGGTTTGAATCTGCATTTCATTATCTTATAATCGACGGGGGAAATGTGGCACGACACGACATCAATTTTGAAAGCCCACACAATGCCGTAAAGTTGCTCGATCACAACTTAATTAAAGTGATGGTTTTAATAAAAATTTCCTGTTGCAATAAATTCATGTAAAATTGTGTGAGCTTCGAAAATGTCAAAACAGTTAATGAGTGCAATGAGGCATTATTTTTCATCAGTAATTTTTCAAAAACTTTTCCTCTATAAGCCGCATGCGGGTCAAGTTGTGCATTTGATGCTTGACACCTAAGATCGTAAGCAACTGGGTGAACTATATATGATTTTCTAAGAATGTTAGTTGCGCAGGTAGCTAGGGTATCGTCCATTCAGGTAATTTGATTCAGGAATACAGGTAGATAGATATAAAAGCCCTAAACCAGTAACTTTGTTAAGGGTCAGTAGTAAAAATCAAAAATTTAATTACCAATTTGGTATAATTCTGAAAATACTGTGTAATCTATGTTTTAAGTATCTCTTAATATATTTTAAAAAAAACATTTTTCTAGTATTTTTCTTCAATATTGGCAATACCAGTCGTACTGTGTTGTGAGTGGGATATTTTTTCTGTTAGTTGGGAACCCTGTTTTCGGCCATTTTGGTTTAATAGCGGATTGTTTACAAGCATAAGGAAAACTACATTTTTTTCAAGTTGTATTTACACAAAAAGAATTAAGTTTTTTGTTAATTAAAAATGTTTGATTTCAATTTACCTTGGAGTGAGTCAGAATTCTAAAAACAATGTTGAAATCTTAATAAAACCTAATTTAATTTATTTATTTGTCTCAAAATGTTACTCGTCCCGACCGTCACAGTTCATTGTCCCGACCGTCACAGTTTCTTAATTTTTGTAGAAATGAACTGGTTCGATAAAATGAAAGACAAAATGTTTAGATAGCTACTTTTTGTTTTCATATAATTTGAGAGGTTGTGGTTGCTCTGAATTTCCAAGTCATATGTATGAACTTTAAGTAGGTAGGTCATTTGGTGTCCCGACCGTCACGCTCATACAAATGCCCATCTCACATAGTTAAGAGCTTAAATTTTTAATTTTTTTTTAATGTTGGCGTTAGAAGCATTTATCTGTTCAACAATTCACATATTAATCTTGAAAAATTCCCTTTTTATATTAGAGAATATTCAAAACATTGTCAGAAAATGTGTTACAATGTCCCGACCGTCACTTATATATTATATATAAATATAAAATTAATATTCAGTGACCATGAAGTGCATTTTGGTTCATATTCGTTTAAGGAGATTCAATTTTGCACCTTGTATGCCACTTTGTATTTCGAATCCGTGTTTATTCAGAGTTTTCGATTTTCGTCTCTACTATACACCTTTATTTTCATATCCAAATAAAACAAGCAAACTAAAAAATCAAACAAACATTTTTTCTTTAAAAGAAATATAGAAATATAGAAAAAAAAATCAGAAACATTGCTTGGACAACAGAAAAACTGTGAGGGAAAATTCCTGTAAACCAAAACTCACTAGTGAGTAATATTGCCTTTGCAACTGGTAAAATCGACACTGTTATAGGAGCAACAATTCGAAGAAACGGAAGAAAAAGATCCAAATTCGGTAAAAAAAATTGAAGTAGTGTAAAAGCACATAATTACAATCTCCATTCATCAAATTGAAAATTGGGAAGAAAAGAAATTTCTAGAATTCAACAAACAACTCAATCAGGAAAAATTTCGCAAACAGTTAATCTAATTAGACCCCACACACGATCGTCGCCACAAATAATAGCATATTTAAAGTGGGCTCACTAAACGAACGATTCGGTACGGCGAATACATGTTTGTCTGCAAGTGGAGAATAAGCCATTGTGAGCTTCACCTCGCGCGTTCTGCCAACACAAAAACGGCTGTCGAGAAAAATGTTCTGAGGCCATCTCGGTGGGATACGGTCTTTGGTCAATTTTAAAGTCCGGTGACTGTGCAATTCCCGATTTCTTTTTTATCGACTGTCAAAACACCTCATTGTTAATTTAAAATTGTACATTATTGAATGTCCCGTCGTCTTTATGTGGGCAAATAATAAAATTCAGATCAGATCGCTTTTCGGCTGTTTATCCGGCGATGTCTGCGATAAAAAGTTCTCACACTTCCTACGTGTCAAATAAAATTTAATTAAGCTGTATTTAGCCGAATCCACTTGCGGCCGCTGTTTTATGGTAAAAGCAACATTTTACTTGCGTTCTCAATAAAACGCCGCTTCTAATTACCTGTGTGAGCACAATTGGTAGGTTTATCATGCTAACGCCTGCCACGCTTTATCTGTGCATTGTTTAATATTTTTCTTCGCTTGCATAAATTGCGTGATCTCTTTCGAGCGATAAAGTATTTTATATAATAAAATTTTACTAGGATTTTCTTTATCGCCGATAAAAACTTAAATTGCACCACCCAACAAGCCTGCTTTCCTGATACCATTACTTATCTCGCATCAACTGATCTCTTATTATATTAAATAATCACTTGTAAATACAATATTTTTTTCTAATTCTTATGAATTGTAGAGTGGAATGCTTGAATTGAAGGAATTTTAGAATATAAAGTTATTTCTCATACAAATTTTTATTAGTAGGTGAAAATTTAACATCACATCACAACCTGCTTAAAAATACATTTTCAGTTTAAGAACCACTTTATCATTTGGTAACAGATGTGCGTATATGAAATGCTTGAATTGAACGAATTTTAGAATATAAAGTTATTTCTCATACACATTTTTATTAGTAGGTGAAAATTTAACATCACATCACAACCTGCTTAAAAATACATTTTCAGTTTAAGAACCACATTATCATTTGGTAACAGATGCACGTATATGAAATGCTTGAATTGAACGAATTTTAGAAGATAAAGTTGTTTCTCATACAAATTTTATTAGTAGGTGAAAATTTAACATCACATCACATCCTGTTTAAAAATACATTTTCAGTTTAAGAACCGCATTATCATTTGGTAACAGATGCACGTATATGAAATGATTGAATTGAACGAATTTTAGAAGATAAAGTTATTTCTCATACATATTTTTATTAGTAGGTGAAAATTTAACGTCACATCACATCCTGTTTAAAAATACATTTTCAGTTTAAGAACCACATTATCATTTGCTAACAGATGCACGTATATGAAATAATTGAATTGAAGAAATTTTAAAATATAAAGTTATTTCTCATACATATTTTTATTAGTAGGTAAAAATTTAGCACATTACATCTTGTTTAAAAGTACATTTTCAGTTTAAAAACCGCATTATCATTTGGTAACAGATGCACGCATATGAAATGATTGAATTGAAGAAATTTTAGAATATAAAGTTATTTCTCATACATATTTTTATTAGTAGGTGAAAATTTAACGTCACATCACATCCTGTTTAAGTTATATTTTCGGTTTAAGAACCACATTATCATTTGGAAACAGATGTACGTATATGAAATGGAAGTTCGTCGAATTCATTAACCTTCTCAATGAATTCTTGCCGCCACACAAATACATTGTTTTCCTCTCAAGAAATAATTGGCCAAAATCTACATCAATCTAAAAACAAAGAAACAAAATGCTTAAATTGTACCATGGACATATTATTATAAAAATTTACCAATATAGACCAGTTTGAATGCTTCAATAATGACCATTCCACTTTATACAGATTTTCTTTCCGCAAATCCTCATACTTCAGTCGCGCTTGTATTTTGTTAAATTCTTACAAAGAGCTCTACATCCGCTAAAAAGTAAAATTTGTTATAAGATAGAAAAATAACACTAAATGTATAAAAGAAAATCAAAATTATTTTTTTACCTTCGTCGTTACCATTAATTTTGTTATAGAAGTAACTGGTTTGCATGTTTATTTCTTTTTATCTCTTCTTACTTTTCGTTCCGACGGAAATAAACTAAAAAACAATTTGTTTAATAGCTGTTACATTGAAAAAACTTGTAGAACTTTTACAAAATTCATTCAGTAAGCTAAAAGTGTGGGAAAAATGATAATTGCAACAAATTTACTTACATGCGAATTTATCACACACAGAATCAGAAAATCCCCATAATTTCAGTACAATTTTTAGAAATGGTCTTTGAAGCTGATTATTTTGTTGATCGACATTTATTAATATTGTGAATTAACATCTTCATCTCGTCACATTAAACCACTTGTAATATTTCCCATTTCTTCACAATTAAACACTCACTAATTATGTAAGTTACTAAAAATTTACTTTACAATAAAAATACAGAAAATGCACACCGTAATATATATTTTCTTACTACAAGTCGAGTTTGGTGTAACGTTTTTCAACTAAATTTGTAAAAGATTCCAAAGTAATTTATCTATTGTCAGTAAACAGTCCTTTGCAGAGGGTCATAAAGCAATTTACAACATTCCGTACAATTGTATCCACTCAGTTGGACTCAGTGCAAGGCTTCTAAACAATTGTATTATAGAACCCTTGGACCTAACGTTCATCTCGAAGAAAACCTTCAGTGAGGTCACCACAAATTGAGAATCCCATGCTAAATCCAATTGTTAGGTAGCATTTTTTCATAATCGAGATTTATATTATTCGTCGTTCCAGAATCATGTTTTCTTAATAAATGAGCAGGTGTTTGGACGGGGGCCAATTCGCAATTATGTAAACACGAGACGTTTCGCTTATTTACGTTATTGAATAAAAATAATCTGCTTTTTCCGTTGACGCCACTTTCGTAGTATTTATAAAACAATGAAATGCTTAGATGTAATTTGGTGATTGATTCCAGTCAAATTAAACAAGCGGAAGTGTCGTCGCTGCGTGCGAGGAAATAATGGAAACTGTCCATTCTGAAAAGTAAAATTGATATTCCTAACGTGGCGTCTTGTAATTATTACATTTCATTAAATTGCCGTCCACGTGATGTAATGAATCCTAAAAAAAAACACTTACCAATAAGGAAGCCTTTATTGAATGACTGTAGATGGCGGGATTCTTGAAGAAAATAAAAGGGCCATTAGTTTTTAAATTGCAAGTAATTGAGTTGTCAGTTGTAATAACATTTTGTTAATCGATTTAAATTTTATTTGTCCAAACACGCTGTACAGGGTGAGTTAAGTTTTACCGCCCCGTCCATAACACCTATTACATATTGAGGGGAAAGTATGCAATTTACATGTTACATCAGTTGAAGTTTACACTTTCGATTAGTGCTACAAGTTTTACAAATCATTTTTATTTGAAGCCAAAAAAGTAAAACAAAGAGTTTCGGGTAAAATTTCCATGTTTGGTTTTTTATTTCAAAATTTGTTAAATTATTCGTAGCATTGTTAATGGCAATTTGATTCGTTAAAAAATTATTACTTTTTGAGTTAAATCAAATTTAACATAAAGCACGAAAAATACTTTTATTTATGACTTTCCAACAATGGATAATACGGTCTACCACGTAACAATACCTGATGATCGACCCATAAAACTGAAGGGAACGGCGTTTTAGTTGTTGCCAGACCCGTATTCTGGAATTTGTGAGAAAAATAAAATAAGTTTTTAATAAGTAAATATTAAGTTTATTTTATAAAAGATGCTCAAAGTGATGCCTCATTACTCATATATTAAAAGCATTTCAAGCTTTTCCTCGACTGAGTATTGAAATGGCATGATTATACCTGAACTAAACACAAATGTTCACTATTCCACAAAACAAAGTTTTAATTTTCACTTTTTACCAACGATGTTTAAGTGTTGGAAGATTTGTTGCGAATGTGAATGTTTCTTTATTCACAAAGTGACCTAGGGTTGTGACGAGGGTATTTAAACTTTGGTGAATTAAGCCATTTATTTTATGGGAAGGTTCAATAACCGATAGGTATATTGACTTTGCAGACTGCAAAATTAAAACACAAAATTGTAGACAGATATACTAACGAAAATTAGAAGCTGGTAAGCGATTTTCTTATCAAGTTTAAAATCTAATATTGCAAAAATTATTTTTTATTATGATTATAATTACCGTGTAGCTGTTAGTTACGATGTTGTGAACTTTTAAAGAAATAGCGAAGACCCTTATTCCGGTCCTGTAAAATGTAACGTTGCACTTTTTAACTTAACTTTATGACTGTTATAAATAATCAGCCATGTACCCATAACCAATACCATTGTTAGGTGAATTGGTCAGCTTATGTCTTAAATCATTTAAAAAAATACCCTCTAACACGGAAATGGCTTTATTTAATGAACCCAAATTATTAAAATTATTTCAATTACACTAAATTGTGTGAAAATATTTTACTGTTCGTACATAAAAAAAAAACAAATAAATGGAGTAATTAGTAATTGGAAAAAAGCCAAAATTTTACCTGATTAAAAAAAAGGATTTTTTCTTGGTTTCTATGTACCTTAATAATATAAAATTACTCATGCAATTTATGAGAAATGACAAATTATTTTTAAGGCCTATTTTGCCACGGGCGGTAAAACTTAACTCACCCTGTATAATAAAAGTGTGGTTACACCGTTTGAAACCCAAATTATGGCAACACTTGATGACTGCAATACGACATCGAGGAATTCATGATTAATTAACTTGATTGTAATGGAACGGAATGCTGTAAAATTTGGATTTAACTTTCCATCGTTGGCTTTCACGTTATTTCAAAAATCGTAAAACAACTGTTGCTTAACAAGCGGAACACAATCGAAATTTAAGAGGATTGCAGTTTATCTAATCATTAATTATGTATTATTACTTTTTCTGAGCACAATGCGATTAAGACATCAATTAAAAAAATATCTTCTGTATTTATAAAAATTGCTATCTTATTAATTGGTTGCAGCACAATAAATTATGCAGAAGATGGCTCGTATTTCCACAATGAAATGCGTTGCAAGTTGTTAATTTAAATAATAAATGAATTCATTACAGCATCGAGGGATTATGAATTTCTAGTGTCGAAAGTTATGCGCGCGTAATCAAGTTAATAGATGGAAGCAGCTCTTCTAAAAGCTGTTAATTTGAATAATAAATAAGTATCCTTGAAATTCCCATACATACCGGGAAAAAGAAAACGAATAATAATCACAGAAGAATGCATTCGTTTCCTGATTATAATTAGACAGAAACAGTCTACGCTTTCCTGGCCGCATCAACTGGTTCTACCTGCGTTGGCCATCATTCATTGCACCCAAATCGTACAAGTACGTAAAACAGTGCGATATTCAACGGGAAAGAACGAGACGGATTTTATAACGTTTTAATAGAATGTTTGATGTGGGTTTTATAGTAAAAATGCGCTCCGGTTCACATGCTACAATAAAATATGCGGCTGCATTGAAAAGTATGACTTGTTAATTTAACGCTTTGCATAAAGCATTTTTATCGGACGGCTAGTTTAAGACAATTTGCGGTAATTCTCGAACGCGAATTTATTGAGACTCCTACGCAGCGCAGTTAAAAAATTGAGAATTAGGTCGCATTTCTAAACGTAAACATAAAAATTATTTAAGCTGTGTACACAATTTTTGTGAAATTAAAATACGCTGCAACATAATTAAAAAATTGGAAAAAACAAGCGCGCTCTATATCTATAAATATGAATTTATGTTTCCAATATGTTATGAAACTACTTTCTCGGAATTTATTTTATGAAATTAAACGTTTATTGAAACAAACATTCGAGAATTAATACAAGTGAGTAAGGCAGAAAAAAAATAATGCTGAACCCTTTATAGACCTTAAGCTCTTAACATTCCATTAAATGTCTTGACAAACATCAGAGGCAAATATGTCAACGGTAAATCTTCCACAAACTTAACTTCTTAAAAAACATCATTTGCACAATTTTTTGTACCAATATTCGTATACAGCTTGATTTATATTAAATATAAATATTTATATTAAATTTTACATTCTCAATTAAAAAGTCTTAATGCATTAATACTATCACATTAAATATCTAAAAGCAATATAGAAAATACAGCATTAGAAAATAGTAGATTGCAAGACAAGTGAGAAAAGTACTCATTGTAACACGAGTTTTGCTATAGTCTCTTTCCCACTTTTACAATACTATCTTTTGTAATTGAAAATTATTGAACAATTCTAAAATGATATCATTTGCACAATTTTTTGTACCAATATTCGTATACAGCTTGATTTATATTAAATATAAATATTTATATTAAATTTTACATTCTCAATTAAAAAGTCTTAATGCACTAATACTATCACATTAAATATCTAAAAGCAATATAGAAAATACAGCATTAGAAAATAGTAGATTGCAAGACAAGTGAGAAAAGTACTCATTGTAACACGAGTTTTGCTATAGTCTCTTTCCCACTTTTACAATACTATCTTTTGTAATTGAAAATTATTGAACAATTCTAAAATGATATCATTTGCACAATTTTTTGTACCAATATTCGTATACAGCTTGATTTATATTAAATATAAATATTTATATTAAATTTTACATTCTCAATTAAAAAGTCTTAATGCACTAATACTATCACATTAAATATCTAAAAGCAATATAGAAAATACAGCATTAGAAAATAGTAGATTGCAAGACAAGTGAGAAAAGTACTCATTGTAACACGAGTTTTGCTATAGTCTCTTTCCCACTTTTACAATACTATCTTTTGTAATTAAAAATTATTGAACAATTCTAAAATGATATCATTTGCACAATTTTTTGTACCAATATTCGTATACAGGTTGATTTATATTAAATGTTCATCATTGGTAACAATTTTAAATTCTCAATTAAAAAATCTCAATGCACTAATACTATCAAATTAAATATCTAAAAGCAAAATAGAAAATACAGCATTAGAAAATAGTAGATTGCAAGACAAGTGAGAAAAGTGACTCATTGTAACACGAGCTTTGCTATAGTCTCGTTCCCACTTTTACAATACTATCTTTTGTAATTGAAAATTATTGAACAATTCTAAAATGATATCATTTGCACAATTTTTTGTACCAATATTCGTATACAGCTTGATTTATATTAAATATAAATATTTATATTAAATTTTACATTCTCAATTAAAAAGTCTTAATGCACTAATACTATCACATTAAATATCTAAAAGCAATATAGAAAATACAGCATTAGAAAATAGTAGATTGCAAGACAAGTGAGAAAAGTACTCATTGTAACACGAGTTTTGCTATAGTCTCTTTCCCACTTTTACAATACTATCTTTTGTAATTAAAAATTATTGAACAATTCTAAAATGATATCATTTGCACAATTTGTTGTACCAATATTCGTATACAGGTTGATTTATATTAAATGTTCATCATTGGTAACAATTTTAAATTCTCAATTAAAAAATCTCAATGCACTAATACTATCAAATTAAATATCTAAAAGCAAAATAGAAAATACAGCATTAGAAAATAGTAGATTGCAAGACAAGTGAGAAAAGTGACTCATTGTAACACGAGCTTTGCTATAGTCTCGTTCCCACTTTTACAATACTATCTTTTGTAATTGAAAATTATTGAACAATTCTAAAATGATATCATTTGCACAATTTTTTGTACCAATATTCGTATACAGCTTGATTTATATTAAATATAAATATTTATATTAAATTTTACATTCTCAATTAAAAAGTCTTAATGCACTAATACTATCACATTAAATATCTAAAAGCAATATAGAAAATACAGCATTAGAAAATAGTAGATTGCAAGACAAGTGAGAAAAGTACTCATTGTAACACGAGTTTTGCTATAGTCTCTTTCCCACTTTTACAATACTATCTTTTGTAATTAAAAATTATTGAACAATTCTAAAATGATATCATTTGCACAATTTGTTGTACCAATATTCGTATACAGGTTGATTTATATTAAATGTTCATCATTGGTAACAATTTTAAATTCTCAATTAAAAAATCTCAATGCACTAATACTATCAAATTAAATATCTAAAAGCAAAATAGAAAATACAGCATTAGAAAATAGTAGATTGCAAGACAAGTGAGAAAAGTACTCATTGTAACACGAGTGTTGCTATAGTCTCTTTCCCACTTTTGCAATACTATCTTTTGTAATTGAAAATTGAACAATTCTAAAATGACTAGTGACGAAAGTGTTTTAGTCGTCACGAAAATATTATTTTCACATTGGCTATTGGACAAATGTATTTCAACACTTATATCATTTGTTTCGCTAACAAAAAAATCAAGTAGGCAATGAAACAGTTGAAAACAATAATTACTAAAACGTCGAAAACAGTTGAATAAATTCGGTAGTTAATGTCCTCCTCTGACATGAATGCGTGAAAACCTGGAAATTGTTATTAAAATACAAGAAATGCCTATACAAGTGAAGAAAGTACTCATTGTAACACGAGTTTTGCTATACTTAGTCTTTTTCCCACTCATGTTACAATACTATCTTTTGTAATTGAAAATTATTGAACAATTCTAAAATGACAGTTCTGATGTGCAAGATGATGTAATGTTTTGTTTACTTTCCGCACTAGTGACGAAAGGTATTTAATTGTTATGAAAATATAATATAATTTAGTATGAATAATGTTAGTTTTTAGATTTAGTTTTAGTTTTAGTTTTGTCTTTATTTTTGTTTAGAGCCGGACCTATGTACAGGTAACTTAGATTACTTCTATAGAACGTAAGTTTTATCTGATATTTTATATTATGTGTATAATTTGATGAAAACTTGCATCTGTGTTTGTACTCTGGTGAACCTAGATTAACCTGGTTTTAAAACACCAGCAACAATTTTTTCAAAGGAGAACAAGGAATTATTGCTGCCAAAACCAATTTAACTGCCAAAAAAGTGTACGTCACTTAGGGTAAAATTAATGTAAATTTAGAGGTTGATTTTAAAACACCAGCAACAATTTTTTCAAAGGAGAACAAGGAGTTATTGCGACGGTTGGAGGTTACACGTCCCAAAAATCCAATTTAACTGTCAAAAAAGCGTAAGTCACTTAGGGTGCAATTAATGTAAGTTTAGAGGTTGATTTTCAAACACCAGCAACAATTTTTTTTAACCAAAAAAAGAAATTATTACCGCGGTTGTTGATTACACGTTTCAAGAATCTGATTTAATTTTCGAAAAAGTGTACGCCACTTAGGGCACGATTAATGTAAGTTTCTAAGATTTGTTTCCCAACCGATAATTTACATGAAATAACTTTCTAAACTTGATCAAACAATAAAAAATTGCGTGTTAAAGTGAAAAGGTGTACAACACAAATTCGGCAGTCTACCTGGCCGACGTAGAGACACCCACCCAAACACAGCTCGAAACAGACTTATTACCGCGACCCTATGA
The DNA here is from genome assembly GCA_949768715.1 of Dascillus cervinus. Lineage (NCBI taxonomy): Eukaryota > Metazoa > Arthropoda > Insecta > Coleoptera > Dascillidae > Dascillus > Dascillus cervinus. Next base: position 2,055,300 of record OX458318.1, on the reverse strand, counting down.
TTATAGAACCTCAAGGTAATAGTCGCTTTATTTGGAGTCGCTTTTTTATTAATTCCAGGTGTCTCGGGTATTATGTACCTCCGGCTTCGTTCACACGCCCTTTAATTCGATACTGTCTTCTTTATTCATCCACTAATTACCGAATAACATTATCTTCAATGGGTACCATTACGTCATTCTCTTAAATTGGATCATTTTCTATTAGCGGTTGGGAGCTTTTGAGCGCAAGAAACCAAGACACGTCTGCGCCCATTTAACAGTTAAATTAATACGCCGATAGATACAGACCCTTTTAACAAGTTTCTGAACTGGATCCGCACGCAGTGAAGCAAAACACAGACATGTTTCAGAATTAACAACTGAGATTGCATTTAGGAATGTGGCCGTGCAGCCTTTCGACGCAACTTACAATACAGTAGTGCAGAGATAACCGCGGCCCAATTTGGTGGATTGGATTTTTCGGGGCGAATGTGGCACATATTTCAGTGGAGCTCATTTGTATTGAAATGGGGTTTTCATATTGGGCATCTTCGAGTCACGGGGGGTCAACTACTAACAACACTAACCGCGTTGACTAATGAGGCCCAACCACGCCAGTTTTGGTTCGCCCGAGATATGCAACTATCAAAGGTCGTTTGTTATTTTTTAATTAAGCCTCGATTTACGATGCAAATGTTTGGAACCACCAAATCAAGTGGATTTATTTTTTTTGACTGATACGTCAATTTGGTGACAAAGCCATTATTATTTGAGACCATGTCGAATGTGGAAAAAATGGGAAAGCTGGGGTGAACGTGAGAAGCTTGTTTACCAGCTTGTGTACCGGCTTGTGTACCTTGTATTCCAAATAATGCACGACCCGAATTTAATAGCAGGTAATCAAGAGACTTCTATAGCGATATTGTTCCCTATTTTAGAGAGGTTCGAGGTCAAATCTTTGTGTGAAAATGATGAGTTAAAATTACACCATTTTACCATCCACTTGCGCTGACGTTTGTGTAAGTTAGATTCCGATTAAAATGGCCATTCCCACTCCCACCCCATTTAAAAATATCGGTAGGCAGCGTAAGAGGAGTGGAAGAGGAATTTTTTTTTAAAATTTATTCGGGAGACGTAAAAAACCTTAAACAAAGCATCTGTCGGTCCACCGAACAGGTAGTGTCAGATTTGCTGACTAAAAAATTGTCTCTAGCCCAGGTGTTGTTTGGACTGGAACAGAATGTGTTGAGTAGTAATTACCCTTTAGTTTTGACTGAAAGAAAGAGTCGTGGGGACAGTAATTATTAGAGGATGAACCTTGGAGGAAGAGGAAATGCCGTCAAAATAATATCCTATTATTTGTGGATGATTAGGTGGTCTTAGTAGGTCGCCACGATGCCAGAGGAAATTAATAAAAGAGTATGCCGTTGGAGGTTGGCATCGAAGGTGGAACTAATCTGAAACAAGGAAATAAAAACGAAAATTGGACAAGGGAGACAGCTACTAACTTTAACGTTTCAGAGTGGCAAAATAAGAACCCAAAATCATCTTCCAACTTATAACAGAAAGTGATGGAAAGAAGATAATAATTGCCCTTTTTGTGGAATCGTTTTAAATGAACCGCCATACTTTATATGCTTAAGAATTTTCCTGAAAAACTGACAACACTGTGCTGAGTTGTAGCTGCTTATGTATAGGAAAAATGCAATTTTTCTCCAGTCTGAAAACACCTAAGTTTTAACACCATTTTTGGGAGATAAACTGATTGTTTTTGTAACTAAGAAAAAAAGTGTTTCGTCACTAGGGCAACATTAATTCTAGGCTTAAAAAGTTTTTTAATTCTAGACTTTAATAATATTGTCTTCCTGGTTTGACAATTTTATTCATTAAGTCTTTTTTTTCACAATTCATTTTTACTCACACATTTGTGGCAGATCTTTTATTATTATTTTAGAGAGGTTCGAGGTCAAATCCTTGTGTGGAAATAATGATTTAAATTACACCATTTCACCATCCACTTGCGCTGACGTTTGTGTAAGTTATATTCCAATTGAAATGGCCATTCCCACCCCATTTAAAAATATCAGTAGGCAGCGTAAGAAGAGTGAAAGAGGAATTTTAAAAAAAAAAAAATTCAGGAAACGTAAAAAACGTTAAACAAAGCGTCTCTCGGTCCACCGAACATGTAGTGTCAGATTTGCTGACTAAAAAATCGTCTCTAGACCAGGTGTTGTTTGGACTGGAACAGAATGTGTTGAATAGTAATTACCCTTTACTTTGGACTGAAAGAAAGAGTTGTGGGGACAGTAATTATTAGAGGATGGACCTTGGAGGAAGAGGAAATGCCTTCAAAATAATATCCTATTATTTATGGATGATTAGGTGGTCTTAGTAGGTCGCCACGATGCCAGAGGAAATTAATAAAAGAGTATGCCGTTGGAGGTTGGCATTGAAGGTGGAACTAATCTGAAACAACGAAATAAAAACCAAAATTGGTGAACTTTAACGTTTTGGAGTGGCAAAATAAGAACCCAAAATCATCTTCCAACTTATCACAGAGAGTGACTTAAAGTGATGGCAAGAAGATAATAATTGCCCTTTTTCTGGAGTTCGTTTTAAATGAACCGCCATACTTTATATGCTCAAGAATTTTCCTGAAAAACTGCCAACACTGTGCTGAATTGTAGCTGCTTATGTATAGGAAAAATACAATTTTTCTCCAGTCTGAAAACACCTCAGTTTTAACACTGTTTTTGGGAAATAAACTGATTGTTTTTGTAACTAAGAAAAAAAGTGTTTCGTCACTAGGGCAACATTAATTCTAGACTTTAATAATATTGTCTTCTTGGTTTGAAAATTTTATTCATTCAGTCTTTTTCTTCACAATTCATTTTTACCCACACATTTGTAGCAGATCTTTTTAGTTGACAAATCCTTTAATTTTTTGAAAACAATGACGTAACTAAATAAAGTCACAGCTACTTGGATATCTGCTTAACATTACTTTAGAATGTACTTTAGAATGTTTCATTCAGCTTAAAAATATCTTTCTTTCACTCACAATTTTGTACTCACTCGGCATCGCCACGCTCCGTCTCGCAAACACAAAATTTGTTCGCTTAAAAGTGACAATTATTTTTGTCGACGTTTCTGTTTGTTTGAATGACAAAGTGCATTTAATATGAATCACATAATTTTTTGAAAACAATGGCAACTAAATAAAGTCACGGCTACTTGGATATCTGCTTAACATTACTTTAGAATGTACTTTAGAATGTTTCATTCAACTTAAAAATTTCTTTTTTTCACTCGCAATTTTGTACTCACTCGGCATCGCACGCTCCGTCTCGCAAACACAAAATTTGTTCGCTTAAAAGTGACAATTATTTTTGTCGACGTTTCTGTTTGTTTGAATGACAAAGTGCATTTAATATGAATCACATAATTTTTTGAAAACATTGGCAACTAAATAAAGTCACGGCTACTTGGATATCTGCTTAACATTACTTTAGAATGTACTTTAGAATGTTTCATTCAACTTAAAAATTTCTTTTTTTCACTCGCAATTTTGTACTCACTCGGCATCGCACGCTCCGTCTCGCAAACACAAAATTTGTTCGCTTAAAAGTGACAATTATTTTTGTCGACGTTTCTGTTTGTTTGAATGACAAAGTGCATTTAATATGAATCACATAATTTGATATCTGCTTAACATTACTTTAGAATGTACTTTAGAATGTTTCATTCAACTTAAAAATTTCTTTTTTTCACTCGCAATTTTGTACTCACTCGGCATCGCCGCTCCGTCTCGCAAACACAAAATTTGTTCGCTTAAAAGTGACAATTATTTTTGTCGACGTTTCTGTTTGTTTGAATGACAAAGTGCATTTAATATGAATCACATAATTTTTTGAAAACATTGGCAACTAAATAAAGTCACGGCTACTTGGATATCTGCTTAACATTACTTTAGAATGTACTTTAGAATGTTTCATTCAACTTAAAAATTTCTTTTTTTCACTCGCAATTTTGTACTCACTCGGCATCGCACGCTCCGTCTCGCAAACACAAAATTTGTTCGCTTAAAAGTGACAATTATTTTTGTCGACGTTTCTGTTTGTTTGAATGACAAAGTGCATTTAATATGAATCACATAATTTTTTGAAAACAATGGCAACTAAATAAAGTCACGGCTACTTGGATATCTGCTTAACATTACTTTAGAATGTACTTTAGAATGTTTCATTCAGCTTAAAATTTTCTTTTTTTCACTCGTAATTTTGTACTCACTCGGCATCGCTACGCTCCGCCTCGCAAACACAAAATTTGTTCGCTTAAAAGTGACAATTATTTTTGTCGACGTTTCTGTTTGTTTGAATGGCAAAGTGCATTTAATATGAATCACATACGGCGACCCGTGGCAATCTTCAATCCAGAAACATCATGATCTAAATCTAGATCATTGGAAGTACAATCACATGACTATATGCGGTGCATGTCTGCAGAATACCAACTTTAGGGCTTAGTTCGTGCTGTTGAGTTTAAATCACTTGTTGCACTCGTTCCTGCCCCGATTAAGACTCCCATAAATATTATAATTCGGCTACGCTATGTGCGTTATTGTTGCGCGCTGGCACTAAAATGTTATGATCCAGTTCCACTGCTCGACGGTTTTTTTCACGATCACTTTCCTGTTTTCGAGTCGCTCTGCATGTCGCTTTCGTTTTCGTTTTGTGGTGAAACGATTTTTTCGCCGGATGATATCTTGCGCTGAGGCGCAACGAGCGGCTGCAGTGACGTTCTGGTTGCATATGCAGAGTTGCTAAAAGCGGCAATGCCGTGAATGAGGGAGGGCTATGCACCTTGTCGTCAGACAGCCTTGCCCTCAGCACCACAACGCACCTGTGCACTCGTATGCACCTGAAATTTTAACTAAATGTGCGGTACTCAAACGTTTCCACCGCTGACTTTATGTGACTTACGAAGGCTGTTCGAACGTGTTCTGAAAACATAAACGTTTTTATTATTTATTTCGTTTTAATATTGGTTCACACAATTGCTTGTTTTTTAGCATACTTTTGGAAGTTGTAGGTGCACAGAATTTTTTTGTACAGTTTTACCGCCGGTGGCAAAATAAGCCTTTAAAATAATTTGTCAATTCTCATAAATTGCATGAGTAATTTTATATTATTAAGGTACATAGAAACCAAGAAAAAATCTTTTTTTTTTAATCAGGTAAAATTTTGGCTTCCTTTCAATTACTAATTGCTCAATTTATTTGTTTTTTTAATGTACGAACAGTAAAATATTTTCACACAATTTAGTGTAATTGAAATAATTTTACTAATTTGGGTTCATTAAATAAAGCCATTTCCATATTAGAGGGTATTTTTTTAAATGATTTTCGACATAAGCTGACCAATTCACCTAACAATGGTATTGGTTTTAGGTACTTGGCTGATTATTTATGACAGTCATAAAGTTAAGTTAAAAAGTGCAACGTTACATTTTACAGGACCGGAATAAGGGTCTTCGCTATTTCTTTAAAAGTTCACAACATCATAACTAACAGCTACACGGTAATTATAATCATAATAAAAAATAATTTTTGCAATATTAGATTTTAAACTTGATAAGAAAATCGTTTACCAGCTTCTAATTTTCGTTAGTATATCTGTCTACAATTTTGTGTTTTAATTTTTCCGTCTGCAAAGTCAATATACCTATCGGTTATTGAACCTTCCCATAAAATAAATTGCTTAATTTACCCAAAGTTTAAAAACCCTGGTCACAACCCTAGGTCACTTTGTGAATAAAGAAACATTCACATTCGCAACAAATCTTCCAACACTTAAACATCGTTGGTAAAAAGTGAAAATTAAAACTTTGTTTTGTGGAATAGTGAACATTTGTGTTTAGTTCAGGTATAATCATGCCATTTCAATACTCAGTCGAGGAGAAGCTTGAAATGTTTTTAATTTATGGGCAATGGGGCATCACTTTGAGCATCTTTTATAAAATAAACTTAATATTTACCTATTAAAAACTTATTTTATTTTTCTCACAAATTCTAGAATACGGGTCTGGCAACAACTCAAACGTCGTCCCCTTCAGTTTTATGGGTCGATCATCAGGTATTGTTACGTTGTAGACCGTATTATCCATTGTTGGAAAGTCATAAATAAAAGTATTTGTCGTGCTTTATGTTAAATTTGATTTAACTCAAAAAGTAATAATTTTTTAACGAATACAATTGCAATTAACAATGCTACGAATAATTTGACAAATTTTGAAATAAAAAACCAAACATGGAAATTTTACTCGAAACTCTTTGTTTTACTTTTTTGGCTTCAAATAAAAATGATTTGGAAAACTTGTGGCACTAATCGAAAGTGTAAACTTCAACTGATGTAACATGTAAATTGCATACTTTCCCCTCAATCTTTAATAGGTATTATGGCCGGGGCGGTAAAACTTAACTCACCCTGTATATCGAAGTTGCCTAGTTTCCTCCAACAAAAAAATTTCAAACTATTTTATTTGTGTCAAATTTTATACATTCATTAATAGTATATTATGCAATGAGCATTTAATAATAGCCATTAAATGTGAGTTGCATACACTATTTTTTCTACGACCAGTAAACCCTGTATATAGAATTTTTTTTAAAATAAATTTGGACAGTTCAACATTAATGTTGTGCCCACGAACCAATTTTACTATTGCATTTTGAGGCGGGCGTGACTGAGAATTCAGTGATCGATGCAGATTATTTTTCAATTTCGATGTAAAGCCGCACTTTCACTGATGTTAGATTATTTTAATAATCTTTGCATATTTTGTTCCACATTTGTAAATTGTGACACAACACGCGAATTGTGAAGGCAATTTATTAAAACGGTTACTAAATAATAAATCTCGACAAGATAAGTTTCTTTGGGAACATTTAATTTTAATGAGACCTACCGTGTACGTGTGCACTTGCGGATAATAACCAGTTTTCACTCTTGACCACCTAAATCCAAAAGTTTTCACCGTCAAACTGAACTTTCTTAAAGGATTTGCCAATGTGCACTGTGCGCTGGGCCCCCGCTGGCTTTTATGATGCCCTAAAGATAAACTTGATTATAAACGCTTTACGCTGCGCCATTAACTGCAAGATGAAATTTAAATTAGAATTCTGAACCGCACAAAACACCAGCAACATTTTATTCACAGCAAAACACGGAATTATTGCCGCGGTTGGCGATTATCCCGCGAAACTCCAGTTAACAGCCAAAAAAGTGTATGTCACTTAGGGCCCGATTAATGTAAGTTCAGAAGTTGATTTTGAAACGTCAGTAACAATTTTTTCAAAGGAGATTACACGTCCCAATGGCTGTAAGTGCAGTGAATAGAAGTTTTAATTTTTTGGAAGGTAAATGTAAATTTTAGTATGTAATGTTAGTTTTTAGTTTTAGTTTTAGTTTTAGTTTTAGTTTTAGTTTTTAGTTTTAGTTTTAGTTTTAGTTTTAGTTTTAGTTTTTAGTTTTTGTTTTTCACATAATTTTCACATTGGACATTGGATAAATGTATTTCGGTACTTATTCCCTTATATCGTTTGTTTTGATAATTACAAAAATCAAGTAGGAAATGAAACAGTTGAAAACAATAATTACTAAAACGTCGAAAACAGATGAATAAATTCCATAGTTAATATCCTCATCTGAAATTAATGCGTAAAAACCTAGAAATTTTCATTAAAATACAAGAAATGAAATACAAGTGAGGAAAGCACTCATTACAACACGAATTTTGCAATGGTCTCGTTCCCACTTGTGTTACACACTATTTTTTGCATTTGTAAATTATCTGACAAATCTAAAATAACAGTTCTGACGTGCAAACTGACTTAATGTTTTGTTTACTTTTCGCAATCCGAGTTTGGTGTAACGTTTTTCAACTAAATTGGTAATAAATTCTAAAGTAATTTATCTATTGTCAGTAAACAGTTCTTTGCAGAAGGTCATAAAGCAATTTACAACATTCCGTATAATTGTATCCGCCCAGCTGGACAATTGTATTATAGAACCCTCGAACCTAAGGTTCATCTCGAACAAAACCTTCAGTGAGATCACCACAAATTGAGAATCCCCGTGCTTAATCCAAAACAGTAGTTTGCTTGACTTAATATTGTGCTAATAGCAAGCAGAATCGTGCTAAATACAAGACTTTTATCAGTTCTTAAAATAAGAAGTGGATTTTTAAAAAATTCTTAGATAGCATATTTTTCAGTGTAGGTCTTGTTAGTTAAAAAAAACTCATGTTCATAGACTACTCAAATTTAATTTTTTTCTGCTGCTCAATTGTGTCCTGCAGTTTAATTGGCATTAGAAAAGTTCAACATTATTCTAAACAAATTGATTTGTAACTTTCAGTGCGGAAAAAACGTTTCCGCACTTGTTTAGAAAAGTCGACCTTTTCCAACTCAAATCAGTATCGAAATGAAGCACTTTCCAAACGATTTGATTGATTTGACTGCATAATTGAATTCATGGAGAAAACTTCAGCCAGCATATGGTGCCAAATCCAGATTGACCTGTCGAAATTAAACGAAGATCTGCAAGGGTCGCTGTTGCAACCGTGCGATGAGTTCAACCAATTATTTTGAAAACACTTTCTAATGGCCGTATTGTGGTCAGTCCGGCAGAGCCCACAAAAGGCTTGCAACTATTGATACGATCATTCATAGATATAGTCATCGAAATTTAATAAATTGACCTGACATTTAGAGTAATTCTCTGCTAACTATGGGTTATGTATTTAAATTGTAATATCACAATAAAAGATAAGTTTGCATAATTGTTGGACCGACAACGAAAGCCCAAATTGATGGTTGTAAACGCGATATTAAGAAGTGTCAATTAGAAAGCAAATCTTCCATTGTTATTTAAAAACTGAACGTAAACAGATTAGAAGGGAGAATTGGTATGCGTTTCGTGCGGATCTGCGGCGGTTCGAAACGTGACCTTCACTTTCTGTGTTAGTTGATATTCTGCATTTGTAACTGCACACAACAATATTAAATCAAAAGATTGCATCAATATCCCGTCACAATAGTAAAAACGGCATTAAAACGTCCGCTCCGTCCCATAAAGAGTCTGCGCTCGCGAAATTTCCAGTATCGATTGCGACCATCGGGATCTGTAAATAATCGCTTTCCGAACGGGACAATTGGGCGGGTCGACGACAAGGCACAGCGCCTCACATGACGAGTTTGCAAATTTGGCCTTTTGTCCGTCCATCACAGTCATCTCGCAGACTTGTCTGAGCGTTATCAATCATCTTGAAAGATGACATAATGTTAATTTAATTTTATTTCGAAACGTTTAGTTCTTTTTTTGCGTAAATACGTACGCGGGGTATTAATATTTTTGCGGGATTTCAAATTCCGAGACGGCTTCAAAGAAAAACGTTTTTTTGTTCGTTTTGCATACCTGGTCGTTACCTAACAATCTCTTTTTGTGATTCGCGAACAAGTTTGATTATTTTTATTCGTTCAGCTGTTGCTCCGGCGCTCCGGACGTTTCGCTTGCAGTTCGACGGTAAACTGAACCTTAAGAATTGTTATTTTCCAAGACATGCCGCGAATATTCGAAAACTTTACAATTATTATTAATTTGAAGCAACTGCGCAGAGTTTTTCTGGGTTACGTGACGCTTATTTGTGACCCCTCCCCCAATTTAGAAACTCTTAGATAAATGAATTACTTCTTTGCACATTTCTTGTATTTCAATGACGATTTCGACAATTTTGCACATTAATGTCAGATACAATTATTAAATGTTAGATTTATTCAATTGTTTTCGAAGTTTTAAAAATTATAATTACCTACTTGATTTTTTTGTTAACAAAACAAATGATAAAAGTGCCGAAATACATTTGTTCGAAATCCAATGTGAAAATGATATTTTCTTGGCAATTTAATCACTTTCGTCACTAGTGCGGAAAGTAAGCAAAACATTACATCAGTATGCACGTCAGAACTGTCATTTTAGGATTGTCAAATAATTTACAAATGCAAAAAATAGTGTGTAACACAAGTGGGAACGAGACCATTGCAAAATTCGTGTTGTAATGAGTGCCTTCCTCACTTGTATTTCATTTCTTGTATTTTAATGACAATTTCTAGGTTTTTACGCATTAATTTCAGATGAGGATATTAACTATCGAATTTATTCATCTGTTTTCGACGTTTTAGTAATTATGGTTTTCAACTGTTTCATTTCCTACTTGATTTTTGTAATTAGCAAAACAAACCATAAAAGGGAATAAGTGCCGAAATACATTTGTCCAATGGTCAATATGAAAATACATATTACGGTGTGCATTTTCTGTATTTTTATTGTAAAGTGCATTTTTTAATTGTGAAGAAATGGGAAATATTGCAAGTGGTTTAATGTGCCGAGATAAAGATGTTAAATCACAATATTAATAAATGTCGATCAACAAAATGATCAGCTTCAAAGACCATTTCTAAAAATGGTACTGAAATTATGGGGATTTTCTGATTCTGTGTGTGATAAATTCGCATGTAAGTAAATTTTTAGTAATTATAATTTTTCCCACATTTTTAGCTTACCGAATGAATTTTGTAAAAGTTCTACAAGTTTTTTCAATGTAACAGCTATTAAACAAATTGTTTTTTAGTTTATTTCCGTCGGAACGAAAAGTAAGAAGAGATAAAAAGAAATAGACATGCAAAACAGTTGCTTCTATAACAGAATTAACAGTAACGATGAAGGTAAAAAAATAATTTGGTTTTCTTTTATACATTTAGTGTTATGTATCTATCTTATAACAAATTTTACTTTTTAGCGGATGTAGAGTTCCTTGTAAGAATTTAACGAAACACAAGCGTGACTGAAGAGTGAGGATTTGTGGAAAGGAAATCTGCATAAAGTGGAATGGTCATTATTGAAGCATTCAAACTGGTCTATATTGGTAAATTTTTATAATAATATATCCATGGTATAATGTAAGCATTTTAATTCTTTGTTTTTAGATTGATCTAGATTTTGGCCAATTATTTCTTGAGAGAAAAACAATTTATTTGTGTGGCGGCCAAAATTCATTGAGAAGGCTATTGAATTCGACGAACTTCCATTTCATATACGCACATCTGTTACCAAATGATAATGTGCTTCTTAAACTGAAAATGTATTTTTAAACAGGATGTGATGTGATGTAAAATTTTCACCTACTAATAAAAATATGTATGAGAAATAACTTTATATTCTAAAATTCGTTCAATTCAATCATTTCATATACGTACATCTGTTACCAAATGATAATGTGGTTCTTAAACTGAAAATGTATTTTTAAGCAGGATGTGATGTGATGTTAAATTTTCACCTACTAATAAAAATATGTATGAGAAATAACTTTATATTCTAAAATTCGTTCAATTCAATCATTTCATATACGTACATCTGTTACCAAATGATAATGTGGTTCTTAAACTGAAAATGTATTTTTAAACAGGATGTGATGTGATGTTAAATTTTCACCTACTAATAAAAATATGTATGAGAAATAACTTTATATTCTAAAATTCGTTCAATTCAAGCATTTCATATACGTACATCTGTTACCAAATGATAATGTGGTTCTTAAACTGAAAATGTATTTTTAAACAGGATGTGATGTGATGTTAAATTTTCACCTACTAATAAAAATATGTATGAGAAATAACTTTATCTTCTAAAATTCGTTCAATTCAATCATTTCATATACGTACATCTGTTACCAAATGATAATGTGGTTCTTAAACTGAAAATGTATTTTTAAACAGGATGTGATGTGATGTAAAATTTTCACCTACTAATAAAAATATGTATGAGAAATAACTTTATATTCTAAAATTCGTTCAATTCAATCATTTCATATACGTACATCTGTTACCAAATGATAATGTGGTTCTTAAACTGAAAATGTATTTTTAAACAGGATGTGATGTGATGTAAAATTTTCACCTACTAATAAAAATATGTATGAGAAATAACTTTATCTTCTAAAATTCGTTCAATTCAAGCATTTCATATACGTGCATCTGTTACCAAATGATAATGTGGTTCTTAAACTGAAAATGTATTTTTAAACAGGATGTGATGTGATGTTAAATTTTCACCTACTAATAAAAATATGTATGAGAAATAACTTTATATTCTAAAATTCGTTCAATTCAATCATTTCATATACGTACATCTGTTACCAAATGATAATGTGGTTCTTAAACTGAAAATGTATTTTTAAACAGGATGTGATGTGATGTAAAATTTTCACCTACTAATAAAAATATGTATGAGAAATAACTTTATCTTCTAAAATTCGTTCAATTCAAGCATTTCATATACGTGCATCTGTTACCAAATGATAATGTGGTTCTTAAACTGAAAATGTATTTTTAAACAGGATGTGATGTGATGTAAAATTTTCACCTACTAATAAAAATATGTATGAGAAATAACTTTATATTCTAAAATTCGTTCAATTCAATCATTTCATATACGTACATCTGTTACCAAATGATAATGTGGTTCTTAAACTGAAAATGTATTTTTAAGCAGGATGTGATGTGATGTTAAATTTTCACCTACTAATAAAAATATGTATGAGAAATAACTTTATATTCTAAAATTCGTTCAATTCAATCATTTCATATACGTACATCTGTTACCAAATGATAATGTGGTTCTTAAACTGAAAATGTATTTTTAAACAAGATGTGATGTGATGTTAAATTTTCACCTACTAATAAAAATATGTATGAGAAATAACTTTATCTTCTAAAATTCGTTCAATTCAAGCATTTCATATACGTGCATCTGTTACCAAATGATAATGTGGTTCTTAAACAGAAAATGTATTTTTAAACAGGATGTGATGTGATGTAAAATTTTCACCTACTAATAAAAATATGTATGAGAAATAACTTTATATTCTAAAATTCGTTCAATTCAAGCATTTCATATACGTACATCTGTTACCAAATGATAATGTGGTTCTTAAACTGAAAATGTATTTTTAAACAGGATGTGATGTGATGTTAAATTTTCACCTACTAATAAAAATATGTATGAGAAATAACTTTATCTTCTAAAATTCGTTCAATTCAAGCATTTCATATACGTGCATCTGTTACCAAATGATAATGTGGTTCTTACACAGAAAATGTATTTTTAAACAGGATGTGATGTGATGTAAAATTTTCGCCTACTAATAAAAATATGTATGAGAAATAACTTTATATTCTAAAATTCGTTCAATTCAAGCATTTCATATACGTACATCTGTTACCAAATGATAATGTGGTTCTTAAACTGAAAATGTATTTTTAAACAGGATGTGATGTGATGTTAAATTTTCACCTACTAATAAAAATATGTATGAGAAATAACTTTATCTTCTAAAATTCGTTCAATTCAATCATTTCATATACGTACATCTGTTACCAAATGATAATGTGGTTCTTAAACTGAAAATGTATTTTTAAACAGGATGTGATGTGATGTAAAATTTTCACCTACTAATAAAAATATGTATGAGAAATAACTTTATATTCTAAAATTCGTTCAATTCAATCATTTCATATACGTACATCTGTTACCAAATGATAATGTGGTTCTTAAACTGAAAATGTATTTTTAAACAGGATGTGATGTGATGTTAAATTTTCACCTACTAATAAAAATATGTATGAGAAATAACTTTATATTCTAAAATTCGTTCAATTCAATCATTTCATATACGTACATCTGTTACCAAATGATAATGTGGTTCTTAAACAGAAAATGTATTTTTAAACAGGATGTGATGTGATGTTAAATTTTCACCTACTAATAAAAATATGTATGAGAAATAACTTTATATTCTAAAATTCGTTCAATTCAAGCATTTCATATACGTACATCTGTTACCAAATGATAATGTGGTTCTTAAACTGAAAATGTATTTTTAAACAGGATGTGATGTGATGTAAAATTTTCACCTACTAATAAAAATATGTATGAGAAATAACTTTATCTTCTAAAATTCGTTCAATTCAAGCATTTCATATACGTGCATCTGTTACCAAATGATAATGTGGTTCTTAAACTGAAAATGTGTTTTTAAACAGGATGTGATGTGATGTTAAATTTTCACCTACTAATAAAAATATGTATGAGAAATAACTTTATACTCTAAAATTCCTTCAATTCAAGCATTCCACTCTACAATTCATAAAAATTAGAAAAAAATTATTGTATTTACAAGTGCTTATTTAATATAATAAGAAGGCCATCTTCAATTCTTAAATAAGAAAACACATTATTAAGAACATTCTTAAGTAATTAAATAAAAGTTGTTGAAATCAACATGACCTATTATGTAAATGTAAAACTTATAAAACTTCTTAAAATTAGAGCGACCCTTTCTTGAATTTGTCACTAAGAATAAACATTCTTAAAACTCAAGAATGACCAATTATTGGGCCCAAATTTTCTTACCTATAAGAATTTTTTTTTTGAGTGAGAAAATTTCTATTCAACAGAATTTACAAATGTTCGTGTTGTTGATCTCGGCCTCCGCCTCAATTAAAAATCGCAAGCCCAATACGGAAAAATACGGTAAGTCATCCGGATGGGCAGATTAGATTTCGTTAAAAAGTGCGATCAAAAGAAGCCAACACTTGTTTTCCAGCGGCTTGTAAATGTGAGATGGTGTTTTGATTCGCCGTTAATAAAGTGTTTTATTCAAATGACACACGCTTAATAAAATTTGCACGTTTCAGGGGGCGCTTAAAGTTAGTTCTGGCCATAATTGAATTTTCTGAGAACCGCCGTGTGGAGAATATCGCGCTCCGCAGTAACCTTTGTGGGAAACGTTTTTTCGATGCCGTTACATATCGATTTGATATATGACCCGTTTTAATTAAAGCGCTGTTATAAATTTCGCGATTCAAAAGTGAGTGAAAAGGTGTAAATTTCGCCTTTTTTTGGCGGTTTTCCGTTACTCAAGCGTGTGATTAAAACTCCAGCCGATCTAAACTCGCTCAGCAGATCAGTCAAAACACAATGGAATTAAATATTTGATCCACCGTTATCTCATCCGAACTGTCAGTTTTGCGCTCTTTTCAGCCCAAACCGCGACTGCCTACAAGTGGATTCAATTACCGACGCCGTTACTTCACATGCAAGTGACATTTTGCCGAAGAGGAAAAATCAACACTTCCAAGTGCTGCTGCAAGCGTAGCCGCGAGCTAAGTGCGTCCGCGTCCCCTCGCGTGACTTTGCTGAGCAGAATCTTTCCAAATGTGCCTATTACCGGCGGTCAGCCTACCAGTTCGACTGCTCTTCTCAACCGAAACGCTGATAATTTCGTACACTGGTCAATAAATTTAATTATTTTTTTATTCTAAAAAAATTGATTCATTCTCTTTACTTTCTTCAAATTTATGTAAAATTAATCCTCATATTAGTTTATTTTTACTCTTGCATGAACGAATTACTTCACTGCCCATTTCGGGTATTCTAATGACACGATTTCGTACATTTTTTTCAGCTGTTTTTCATATTTTACCAATTATAATTTTCAGCTGTTTCGTTGCCTACTTGTTTTTCTTGTTGGCTGCAATTAGAAATTATAACATTTTAAGTCTGAATTCGAAATATGTAAAAATATTTAAAAAAAAAGTTACTTTTGGAAGAAGAAACAAAAATTGTTTGCTAATTTAGCCAACTTTGTAGCTTTAATACGAATGAAGTTACCAATCGTGAATACTTGATATACAGTGAGCGGCAATAATAACGAAAAAATTCGATAAGTCTGAAACTGTTGAATTTTTTTTTGCTTTACTTTTGCCGCTCACTGTATAAATCAACCAGTTACATCACAACAAAAATTTAGCTCAATCCTAATCATTTTCGATGCAGCAATTCCTCCATTCATTTCTAAAAAAATTGATTCATTCTCTTTACTTTCTTCAAATTTATGTAAAATTAATCCTCATATTAGTTTATTTTTACTCCGCCTAGTTTATCTGCGCTTTACAAATCTTGCATGACCGAATTACTTCACTGCCCGTTTCGGGTATTCTAATGACACGATTTCGTACATTTTTTTTCCAGCTGTTTTTCATATTTTACCGATTATAATTTTCAGCTGTTTCGTTGCCTACTTGATTTTTGTTGTTGGCTGAATTACAACATTTTAAGTCGGAATTCGAAATATGTAAAAATATTTTTAAAAGAAAAGTTACTTTTGGAAGAAGAAACAAAAATTGTTTGCTAATTTAGCCAACTTTGTAGCTTTAATACGAATGAAGTTGCCAATCGTGAACACTTCATATACAGTGAGCGGCAATAATAACGAAAAAATTCGATAAGTCTGAAACTGTTGAGTTTTTTTTTGCTTTACTTTTGCCGCTCACTGTATAAATCAACCAGTTACATCACAACAAAAATTTAGCTCAATCCTAATCATTTTCGATGCAGCAATTCCTCCATTCATTTCTAAAAAAATTGATTCACTCTCTTTACTTACTCAATTTAACAATGAACTTTTTATACAGTATTACTTATAGCAATACAAAGAGAATCGTGAATCCTGGATTTTTTTAGAAGATTGGGCGTTTTTTTTTGTATAAAGTGACTGGACTACCAGTGGGAATGAGACCATTTCAAAACTAGTGTTATAATGAGTGTTTTCTTCACTTGTATCGCAATCTACTATTTTGTAATGTTGTATATTTTATTTTTTCATATCGATGAAAAATATCAAATGAACATACAACTTTTAGTCCATTCATTTCATGTTGTCAAAAATTAATTCCACGAATCTGATGGACTCGATTTAACAATGGACTTTTTTATACAGTATTACTTATAGCAATACAAAGAGAATCCTGAATCCTGGAATTTTTTAGAAGATTGGGTGTTTTTTTTTTTGTATAAAGTGACTGGACTACCAGTGGGAAAGAGACCATTTCAAAACTAGTGTTATAATGAGTGTTTTCTTCACTTGTATCGCAATCTGCTATTTTCTAATGCTGTATATTTTATTTTTTCATATTACTGAAAAATATCAAATGAACATACAACTTTTAGTCCAGTCATTTCATGTTGTCAAAAAATAATTCCACGAATCTGATGGACTCGATTTAACAATGGCCTTTTTTATACAGTATTACTTATAGCAATACAAAGAGAATCCTGAATCCTGGAATTTTTTAGAAGATTGGGTGTTTTTTTTTTTGTATAAAGTGACTGGACTACTAGTGGGAATAAGACCATTTCAAAACTAGTGTTATAATGAATGGTTTCTTCACTTGTATCGCAATCTACTATTTTGTAATGCTGTATATTTTATTTTTTCATATTAATGAAAAATATCAAATGAACATACAACTTTTAGTCCATTCATTTCATGTTGTCAAAAATTAATTCCACGAATCTGATGGACTCGATTTAACAATGGACTTTTTTATACAGTATTACTTATAGCAATACAAAGAGAATCCTGAATCCTGGAATTTTTTAGAAGATTGGGCGTTTTTTTTTGTATAAAGTGACTGGACTACCAGTGGGAATGAGACCATTTCAAAACTAGTGTTATAATGAGTGTTTTTTTCACTTGTATCGCGATCTACTATTTTGTAATGCTGTATATTTTATTTTTTCATATTACTCAAAAATATCAAATGAACATACAACTTTGTAATTATAAAGAAATGATTTTGTAATTCAATGGTACACATATTTTTTTTCGTTCATTTATAGAAATTTACATTACATCAATAATCTAATTTAATTAATAACTTAATAATTGTCCACACATGAGATAAATTTTTCAAAAATTATTTTTTTCCTTGTTCCTGTTTTATTCTCATGGTCACTTTTTGTTATAATTTAAAATATTTAAATAAACAGATCTGTACAATTAAGTATTTAATATTTTTTGTGTATGACTAAACAATGTTTTGTGTGTAAATGTGTTTTTAAAATGTTTATTTAAACATTTTAAATTATAACAAAAAGTGACCATGAGAATAAAAAAAAGGAACAAGGAAAAATAATTTTTGAAAAATAATTTGATTAAGTCTCAAAAAATAATGCAGAAAGCAACCAAAATCATTGAGGAAATTGTGCAATTGTGCTTTTGTGAACTTAATTGTTTGACATTGTTCTGAAATACTTCAACAACTTGCATATTTTCCAGCGAGTCGTAAATATCCGATTATTAATATTCTCGTGCTGCTATTAGCAAATAGTTTGTCCATCAAAGATATTTCCACGTCTTAAGTGCATTTCTAGAATCCATAGACCAGAGCTTCCCACCGCATCTCGCCGAGATAAAACGCTCATAAAATATCCCATCCAGGACGAAAGCGCCACGTCCGAATCGACCCATCCTCCTCCGACGGCTTCTGCGATTCTCGGAAAAATAAAGAGGTAATTATACGAGCATTTACGAGACGATTACGAAAGTTTGAGGAACATCAAGATATCGTGTACTAAAATCGTAAATCGCTCGAACGGGTTGCAGATCCCGCGGTTCAGTTCACGCATGAATGACCGACCGCTTTTTAGAGGAGTTGGGTGTAGATGTGTGTGGAATACTAAACACCGACGTATGACTGCGGAGTTTTAAATTTAAAACGCACCATTTTCGCCAATTTAAATGAACTAATTAGTTTTCTGAAAACGAAAATTATCGCTAGTAATACCATAAGAGCGTTTTTCTACGCTTTATTAGACAGTTACTAGTCATACCTTAATGACACCCATTAAGATACAAAATTTTCATTAAGTTACAAATTTATAACCAATGGAAATGCATCATTATTGCCATGAGGATGGGCGGATTTAAAATTTATCAATTTTGACAGTTCTGGTTCATAGTTACTGTTGGTCTATTAAATTTTACCGATTAAATCGTTGAAAATGTGCGATACTGACGATGAAATCGAAAATTCAACTCCATCAGAAATTGTGGAACAAGCTAGAAGAGTTGAAAACAACTTATTGTCAGTAAAATCGACAAAAACTACGAAAAATTTTACTCCCAATTTATGAATTGGAGGGAGAAAAATAAGGTTAAGAGTTTTTCGGAGAATGTGTTAATTGTTTATTTTGATGAGTTGACTATAAAATTTAAATCCACAAGTTTATGGACACATTATTCAATTTTAAAATCTACGTTGTGTATTAATCATAAGGTGCATATATCCAAATATCTCACATTACTAGCCCTATTGAAAAGAAAATCAGAAGGGTATACACCCAAAAAATCTAAAACGTTTTCTATAAATGAAATCAAATTATTTATTGGAGAAGCCCCAGATGTTAAATATTTATTGTCTAAAGTAAGTAGATTTTAGTTTTCAATGTAATATACAGGGTGAGTTAAGTTTTAGCGCAGGTGGCAAAATAGGCCTTTAAAATAATTTGCCAATTCTCATAAATTGCAAGAGTAATTTTATATTATTAAGGTACATAGAAACCAAGAAAAAATCTTTTTTTTTTAATCAGGTAAAATTTTGGCTTTCTTTCAATTACTAATTGCTCAATTTATTAGTTTTTTTTATGTACGAACAGTAGAATATTTTCACACAATTTAGTGTAATTGAAATAATTTTACTAATTTGGGTTTATTAAATAAAGCCATTTCCGTATTAGAGGGTATTTTTTTAAATAATTTTCGACATAAGCTGACCAATTCACCTAACAATGGTATTGGTTTTGGGTACTTGGCTGATTATTTATGACAGTCATAAAGTTAAGTTAAAAAGTGCAACGTTACATTTTACAGGACCGGAATAAGGGTTTTCGCTATTTCTTTAAAAGTTCACAACATCGTAACTAACAGCTACACGGTAATTATAATCATAATAAAAAATAATTTTTGCAATATTAGATTTTAAACTTGATAAGAAAATCGTTTACCAGCTTCTAATTTTTGTTAGTATATCTGTCTAAAATTTTGTGTTTTAATTTTGCCGTCTGCAAAGTCAATATACCTATCGGTTATTGAACCTTCCCATAAAATAAATTGCTTAATTTACCCAAAGTTCAAAAACCCTGGTCACAACCCTAGGTCACTTTGTGAATAAAGAAACATTCACATTCGCAACAAATTTTCCAACACTTAAACATCGTTGGTAAAAAGTGTAAATTAAAACTTTGTTTTGTGGAATAGTGAACATTTGTGTTTAGTTCAGGTATAATCATGCAATTTCAATACTCAGTCGAGGAGAAGCTTGAAATGCTTTTAATTTATGGGTAATGGGGCATCACTTTGAGCATCTTTTATAAAATAAACTTAATATTTACCTATTAAAAACTTATTTTATTTTTATCACAAATTCCAACAACTAAAATTGGCAACAACTAAAACGCCGTTCCCTTCAGTTTTATGGGTCGATCATCAGGTATTGTTACGTGGTAGACCGTATTATCCATTGTTGAAAAGTCATAAATAAAAGTATTTTTCGTGCTTTATGTTAAATTTGATTTAACTCAAAAAGTAATAATTTTTGAACGAATCAAATTGTAATTAACAATGCTACGAATAATTTGACAAATTTTGAAATGAAAAACCAAACATGGAAATTTTACCCGAAACTCTTTGTTTTACTTTTTTGGCTTCAAATAAAAATTTGGAAAACTTGTAGCACTAATCGAAAGTGTAAACTTGAACTGATGTAACATGTAAATTGCATACTTTCCCCTCAATCTTTAATAGGTATTATGGTCAGGGCGGTAAAACTTAACTCACCCTGTAGAAGGCACGAGCTACACAAGCTGGAATTTAAAGATGCTAATGATTTTACATCAACCCTTTTAGTGACAATTGAAGATACAAAAACAAATTAAAGTGCTTTTTATTGAAATTTGGACAGGACAACGTCTGTCAGGTCACAGCTAGTTAATAATAAATTTGAATTCCCAATAGCGCTTCTTCTACTTCTTCTGAGACTTATTCTGAGATTTCGTTTACCAATTTAAAAAAAGTTGCTGTTAAAAAGTAATAAATTCAAATGCAATAAATTAATAAAGCGTCATCTTATTCTAATCAATATCAAGAGTAATACATTTAGAATAATTTTAATAATTTTCCTGGGGATATAAAACTTACAATTAATTTAATTTACCTGCGTTAATTTTGTCAACCGCTCCCACTGTTGGCAAACAAATCAATTTGGTTAAAGTATCAGCTTTCAATCCTGTAACATAAAATAACCAGAACGATCGGTTAGTATATAAACTGCATATTGGTACGTGAGCAGGTTACATTGTAAAACGATGATTAGATTTGAATTGTACGCGGTACCGTTTGTGTTCCAACTAAATTCGATTTCTTAAGAAATAATGCGATTCAGTTCCCATGCCGGAGATAGTTTCAGTACGTTATAAATCTGAATTCAAAATCGAATTTCGTTATCGACAGTAAATTCCTCGCTGATTGAAGAATGCACACAAACCGAATGAGTTGGCGAATATTAGCTTGTGAAATAAATAACTAAGATGACCTTATTAGCCTGGGACAATCGTTCCTTGTTAGCGCGCATCGAGATTCTTTTTCCGTATTTTTATGGTTTCCTAAAAATCATTAGCAATCGATTAACGTACCGGCGGTCGTTGGGCATTCGTGGCACATACGAGGCGCCATAGACACTACTGTTCTCCTGACAATTGGCTGAGTTATTGCTTACATAATCCTGAAGCTGTAACAGAGCCAGGAAAGTACATTAAACGCCTGAATTGTCGTCGCGTTGTTAGGTAATTACAATACACATCGTGACGTTTATAATAATAGTTTTATGACACGATATTAAAATAGGAACGTGGTTCTGGGTGTGTGAAATTTTGAAGAAAGGACCTCCCAGCCATTGTGCTGCCGAGTGAATTTTGATGAGGCCGGCAATAATTAGTTAAAACTTTTTTTCCGCCCGAAAATGAGAGCAAATCGCGTTTAACAATGAGGACATTAGTATGTCGCGCAGGTCTTGCAATGTAGCAGCTTCGTCGCAAAAACCAGCGACTCCACTTGGCGTTCGAAAATCGTTTCAGGCAGCTCGTTGGTTTTCTCCACGGTGCAGACCGGGAGGACGACTCGAGATGAAAGCAGCGAGACGATTTTAGCGCCGGCTGGACGCACCGACGTCATCCATTAAATCGATTGGACCGATCAATGACTGTTATGACCATTCAGCTGAAACGTACGGGGTTTGCGATTTAATTCATTTTCTGCGTGTGGTTCTTTACTCGCTTATCTTCTCGGAAATAATGATCATATTTTCTCGTTAGACCACCCATTTACCTGCGACGAGGATGCACCCGAAGTAGCGCGTTTAATTGGAGACATTATTTTATTCTTGGCTAATATGGCCGATCACAATTCGTTATTTCAGGAAGGAACACGGAATTAAAGCGATAATTCTGATAAAACTTCGAGGTGCTTTATATCGACGTTGTCTGTTTTCACCAACAAAAAATTTTCAAACAATTTTAATTGTGTCAAATTTTATACATTAATTAAGGTCCGGGAACTGCTAAGTAATGCACAATTCTTCCGCTCAGGGGGCATAAATTTAGCCCCTTAAAATAAAAAATGTTTAGGCAACCAAAGAGGTATCCTAACTAATAAGGTTGAAACTTAAGTATTGAACAGAGAAAGAACAAAAAAAAGAGTTGCACGTTTTTCATACGCTCGTAACTTGATTTATATTATGGTCTGCGGCAATAACGACGGTAAACTCAGTTGGAAAAAAAATTAGTCTATCATTTTTTGCTAATTCTTTGCCAATTTTGCGCTTTCATAGATGTACCTACCTGCTATAATTAATCCCGTAACAGGCTGCAAACACATTTTCAATTATGCAAAGAGTAATCCTTATTCCCATTTTTCTACGCTCATAATTTGATAAATATTATTTATATTATTGTCTGCGGCGATAACGGCGGTAAAATCAGTCAATGCGATTGCTGCATTATTTACTGTTTTTTTTTTTGTAATTTTTTGTGAATAGATGCTTCAAACAATTTTTCCTACGATGCTATTCGAAACTAATATATATTGTACAATTTAGTAGGCTCGAAAATGTTTCATATCCTTACGCGTGCAAACATGGATATTTTGCATTATCAAGTGTGTATTTTTATAAATTTTTAGAGTTGTATATCCTTACGTGTGCGAATATAGTTATATCCTAACAATTTGCACTATATCAAGGTGCATTTTAATACAAATTATTCTATCCATGCCGTCAATCAAAAAAGTACAGATTTGACAGGACATCGGTGAGTAAAAGGACGAACTATTTGACTAAAATCTTATGGGAAAACAACTTTTCCCCAAAAATGTAAAATTTAGACATTTATCCAATTTGGTTTACGGAAACTATTTCTTAGGTGCCAACAGAACATTTTTATGTAATTTGTTGACGATGTTGTGTTCGGAAAGCAATAAAAAACGCGATCAAATAATACTGTATTTCGTACCACAACTTTTAGATTTTTTTTCAAAGATATTCACCATGTTATCGTAAAAAAGTCATATTAAACTACTATATGTTTAGAATAAGTACCCTGAAGGATTTTCTACAATATAACTTACTTCTTGAGCTGAACTGAGTTTATTGGCACACTACATTTAAAAAAAATATTGTTGCCAATTTTTTTCTTCTTAAGTTATCAACTTTCTCGCAATAAAAAAATATTTTCTTACAAGGCAATATATTCTCTATAAGTGCTGTAAAGTGCATTGCAAAATATTTCGTAACTCTAAAGATCTCAGTAAAAAACCCTCACTACTACATTTTTGCGAGAATTGCACTTTCGGAGGTTAATTTTTGAAAATTAGGCACTTCTTCACCAAAGCAAATATATCATTAGATGCGGTAACATTATGTTTACAACTGTTGCTTCGCAAATTATATATTGATAAGTACTTTCTAAGCTAAACTGAGTTTCGTAAAATTCTGCATTTTTTGAGGTTGGGTTCCCCAGCCTTAATGTGTGTTATGCTCGCGGTGCAAAAATGTTTTATTAGCGTAAGACCTCAACATGCAACACCTGAACTGTCGTCATTTTGGAGAGAATTTATAGAATTCTAAAACTTTAAATATCGCCAAATTGTACCTTAATTTACAGACATAAACGACGTCACTTCCACTTTTTTATATGACTACACTAAATTTTGTAACTGACCAAAAATAAAGCTTACAAAGCTTTTATAAAATTGCTGTTTAAGAATGTTCTTAATGTTTTATAAACGCTGTATAAACGTTTACATAACTGTCGGGTAATAGAATTCAACATGCTTTATAGCAGTGTTAAAGAACTGAATTGTTTTATAAGATGCACCAATTTTAGTTTTATAACTGCTGTAACGTTCTTTTCACAAATGTTGTTTTAAAAGATTTGGATTATTTCAACAAAAATAAAATAAAAATAAAAAAGCCCCAAGGACTTTTTCAACCTGAATTACATATTCCATAGAAAGAAAACTTGAAACCACATATGAAAAATTTCTTCTGCAAAGAAATGAATAATTTAAATCCCGCCAGGATGACTGTCCTCAACTTGCGCTAGTAAATGAAACGCTTGCATTTATCATCTTCACTTACGCCATTAGCGAATCCAGCAATTTGAAGCGATATAGCCATTAACCGTTTTTTGTGTGTCAATAGCGGAATGTAACGCAAACATTCTAAATTATTCATTGGAGTTAATGCGCACAAGTAACAAGACGTGTAATTATCGCGATGGTCGATTAAGAGAGTACCATGTCATATTCATTAAGTATGCATATTAAGAACACAACTTGTAATAACATACCTGTAATTTCGCCACTAAGTGCCTGTATTTGTACACTCAGTCATCGATAAAAGTTTATATTTACATCCACCGCAGGTGAAAATGAGCCTCAATTAGCGCTCCAGCCCATATTTCAGTGCCAATCAAGAAAGGAATTTACATTTCGACACACAAAACAGTCGGTGATTAAATGACAACCGGAAATTACAGTTTAGCCGCAATAAAGGTGGATAAACAGCGAGTTTACGTCTTGTATGGCATAAAGCGTTTTTTAGGCGAAAACTTTCGGCCGAAACAACGACACAGCGTATTTAATCCGATATGAGCATAAAAGAATACGCTGTGTCACCCTCTACAATTAGGATGTACCCGAAGCTGTTGAAAACTTGCTCGAGAGCGGCTAAAGTCGTGGTAGTTCACTGGTTTAAGCCTCTTCAAAGAAAGACCACATAATCGTCATGAATGTATGTAATTATCAATTGACAATTGAAGTTATTTTAAGCCATTATTTTAAAGCCCGGAATCATCATCGGCGATTAGGCGAATTTTTCACATTCTCGGTGGTTCTTCGGGGGCGGCTTCCAAGTGTGAAAAAGCGTCTAATTGCGTGTCTGTGGCCGGGAAGGATGTCACTATGACACCAACGAAAACTGGAATCATTCATCGGTCTTCACTTAAATGTCCTTGCCGAGATTATCAAGGAGCGTTATTCTGAACGTTACTCCAGATTGTATCTCGACGCTGTTTTATTCGTTGCACCTTCAACAAATTATAGTTTGTCTGTGTTAGTACAGCGAAACCGCGCGCTATAAAAAGCTGTTTCATAATTGGACCAAAAATTGTTACAAAAGCGTTGACGAACTGTTAACTCAGATAATTGGTTTAACCAATTTGAACTGTAATTTATTTATTTTGATGATTTTATGGACACAAAAATAAAACGCTAAAGTGGAAGTCAACTAAACGAGAAAATAAAATAAAAAACAAGTCAAGTGTTTAGAAAGGCACAAAATTATTGCTATAAAAGTTTCCAATCGAAGCGAAATCATTTTAGTACTCATTTGAGTCGGGAAAGTTCGCCTTTTCCTAACAAGTGCGGAAATATTTTGCATACATCAATTTGATTGGAATAACATGATTCTTAATGAATTTTTTAAAAATATTTTCCTTGTATATTTAAAAAAATGTTTTTATGGCATGTTTGTTAATATTTTAAAACTATTTCTAAAAAACATTTAAAAAATATTTCTTCAAAACATTTAACAAATATTTCTTAAAAAGATTAAAGAAATACTATTTCAGATTTTTAGTTTCTGACTTTTTTGATTCAAAATGTAATATAAACATAAAGAATTTTTTTTATGTAAACTTAATATTTTATGAATATGCAGAAACAAATATTTTTTCTTGATATAAATCTAATATTTCTTGAATGTACAAAAATAAATATTTTTTTTATTATGCAAATCTAATATTTTTTGAATAGGTATGCAAAAATAAATATTTTTTTCTTGATATAAATCTAATATTTCTTGAATGCGCAAAAATAAATATTTTTTTATTTATGTAAATCTAATATTTTTTAAATATGCAAGAATAAATATTTTTTAAATGTATTTTAAAAATATTAAGTATATATTGTGTGCTACTAGGGTACATTTATTATTTTTAGAAGAAGTAGAAGCAAAGCTAGTATTTATGTTAACCTCTTCGTTTTGGCTCAACATTTTGCATGCTATTTGAAGATAATATTCAACAAACCGCTTAAGGCTGGGGAACCCAACCTCAAAAAATGCAGTTTTAAGAAACTCAGTATCGCTTAGAAAGTACCTTATCAATATATAATTTGGAAGCAACAGTTGTAAACATAATGATACCGCATCTAATGATATATTTGCTTTGGTGAAGAAGTGCCTAGTTTTCAAAAATTAACCTCCGAAAGTGCAATTCTCGAAAAATTTAGTAGTGAGGGTTTTTTACTGAAATCTTTAGAATTACGAAATATTTTACAATGCACTTTACAGCACTTATAGAGAATATATCGCCTCGTAAGAAAATATTTTTTTTATTGCGAGAAAGTTGATAACTTAAGAAGAAAAAAATTAACAACAATATTTTTTTGAAAATTTAGTGTGCCAGTAAACTCAGTTCAGCTCAAGAAGTACGTTATATTGTAGAAATTCCTTCGGGGTACTTATACTAAACATATAGTAGTATAATATGACATGTTTTTTTATGATAACATGGGGAATATCTTTGAAAAAAAATCTAAAAGTTGTGGTACGAAATACAGTATTATTTGATCGCGTTTTTTATTGCTTTCCGAACACAACATCGTCAACAAATTACATAAAAATGTTCCTTTAGCACCTAAGAAATAGTTTCCGTAAACCAAATTGGATAAATGTCTAAATTTTACATTTTCGGGGAAAAGTTGTTTTCCCATAAGATTTTCGTCAAATAGTTCGTCCTTTTACTCACAGATGTCCTGTCAAATCAGTACCTTTTTGATTGACGGCATGGATAGAATAATTTGTATTAAAATGCACACTTGATATAGTGCAAATTGTTAGGATATAACCATATTCGCACACGTAAGGATATAAAACTCTAAAAATTTATAAAAATACACACTTGATAATGCAAAATATCCATGTTCGCACGCGTAAGGATATGAAACATTTTCGAGCCTACTAAATTGTACAATATATATTAGTTTCGAATAGCATCGTAGGAAAAATTGTTTGAAGCATCTATTCACAAAAAATTACAAAAAAAAACAGTAAATAATGCAGCAATCGCATTGACTGATTTTACCGCCGTAATCGCCGCAGACCATAATATAAATAATATTTATCAAGTTACGAGCGTATGAAAAACGCGCAACTCTTTTTTTTTGTTCTTTCTCTGTTCAATACTTAAGTTTCAAACCTTATTAGTTAGGACACCTCTTTGGTTGCCTAAACATTTTTTATTTTAAGGGGCAAAATTGATTCCCCCTGAACGGAAGAATTGTGCATTACTTAGCAGTTCCCGGACCTTAATTAAAAGTACAGTCAATACGCCAACTAAAACGTAAAAGTAGGAAAAGATCTTCCTCTCTTTAGGAGTGCGTCATTACTCCTGATGACACTAGATGACACTAAATCTTTGGATATAGGCCTCCCCTTCAACAATCCATTCTTCTTTGTGCTGGGTCATTTGAATCCAGCTTTTCCTTTTTGTCCGTTATTATGGTTTAAATTTTCCCCATTTATTCTGACACCCATTTTAATCTTTTAAACATGTGTCCAAAGCTTGGTTTAATTGGTATTGCTTTTGCATTTTTTTCTACTGTGTTAAAAAAGATTCTTTAAAATCGATAAATACCAGAAACTGTGGAATTTGAGATGCTCGTAGGATATTTTTGTTATTAAGTGATGATCCAGCCTGTTCTGGGTTTGACAGCTATCAAGCTTTTGTGTGAATCTTGCTGTGAGTATTTTTGTTGGTAATTTATACATAATGTTAAGTAGAGTTATAGGACGGTTACTGTTGAGGTCTGCCTTATCTCTTTTTTTGAATGATAATTAAGTTGCCACTTCATTCCAACTTTTAGCCATCATTTTTTTCGTTCATAATATTTTGATGTTCAGTCTTCTCATTTCTTCAGTCAGTTCTTGTTGTGTGTTGTACATATCATTCGTTTCTTTGCCTTTGTTGCCTCTAATGGTATTAATTTCCATTATTTCCAGGCTCTAATTTAAATTTCATTTTTCAGCTTGAACATAAATTGGGGCATGCCAGGGGAATGACTATTTGGAATTAAATTCGACCATTGGGGGATGATTTTTACGAAATTTGGGACACCTCCCATATATTGTTAATTAAACAGTCCATCTGGAGATCCACTGCCCATACAGTATGATACTCAAAACGACCTTATTGTACATTTTTGCGCAAATGATAGGAATAATGCGTCTGGCCAATGTCCTGCAGCTTCTAAAGAGGCCGTCTTCAATTAAATTTCGACACGAAAAAACGCCGAAACTCGCGCAGGCGGAAACTCCAGCAAGAGCGGCAGCTCCTCCGCCACCGGCTACGCTAAAGACTTCCCAACCCGACTCGCCGAAGACTCCCCAAACCGGCTCCGGAGAGATGGTCGATTTGGACCTCCTTCTCGAATACAAAAGAAAACCCTTAACTGAACAGGAAATAAATTGTATTAACAGCGGAGGCGCAGATATATAATTATTTCACGAATAAACGACGAAATTGTTGAAGTATGTTTTCTGAACGCGCAGACGGGTTCCTCGGGAGTTGAGAATTCGAGAGTTAATCCCGTCGTTAGGCACCGTGAGTTGCGGTTTCGTACGACGCGGCCCGGGCCCAATAATTTCCAACTCCCGCTTCCACTTATGTAATTAAAACAGCCTCGGCTTTTCACGTTCGGTTTTTATAATCGCTTGCATTTTAATTTTCGAGTAAACGATTGGATTTACGAGAGTAAAAATGCAGGAATCATCGGGAAAGAAGGAGAATATACAGGGTGAGTTAAGTTTTACCGCCCGTGGCAAAATAGGCCTTTAAAATAATTTGTCAATTCTCATAAATTGCATGAGGAATTTTATATTATTAAGGTACATAGAAACCAAGAAAAAATCTTTTTTTTTTAATCAGGTAAAATTTTGGCTTTCTTTCAATTACTAATTGCTCAATTTATTAGTTTTTTTTATGTACGAACAGTAAAATATTTTCACACAATTTAGTGTAATTGAAATAATTTTACTAATTTGAGTTCATTAAATAAAGCCATTTCCGTACTAGAGGGTATTTTTTTAAACGATTTACGACATAAACTGACCAATTCACCTAACAATGGTATTGGTTTTGGGTACTAGGCTGATTATTTATGACAGTCATAAAGTTAAGTTAAAAAGTGCAACGTTACATTTTACAGGACCGGAATAAGGGTCTTCGCTTTTCTTTAAAAGTTCACAACATCGTAACTAACAGCTACACGGTAATTATAATCATAATAAAAAATAATTTTTGCAATATTAGATTTTAAACTTGATAAGAAAATCGTTTACCAGCTTCTAATTTTCGTTAGTATATCTGTCTACAATTTTGTGTTTTAATTTTGCCGTCTGCAAAGTCAATATACCTATCGGTTATTGAACCTTCCCGTAAAATAAATTGCTTAATTCACCCAAAGTTTAAAAACCCTGGTCACAACCCTAGGTCACTTTGTGAATAAAGAAACATTCACATTCGCAACAAATCTTCCAACACTTAAGCATCGTTGGTAAAAAGTGAAAATTAAAACTTTGTTTTGTGGAATAGTGAACATTTGTGTTTAGTTCAGGTATAATCACGCCATTTCAATACTCAGTCGAGGAGAAGCTTGAAATGCTTTTAATTTATGGGTAATGGGGCATCACTTTGAGCATCTTTTATAAAATAAACTTAATATTTACTTATTAAAAACTTATTTTATTTTTCTCACAAATTCCAGACTGGCAACAACTAAAACGCCGTTCCCTTCAGTTTTATGGGTCGATCATCAGGTATTGTTACGTGTTAGATCGTATTATCCATTATTGGAAAGTCATAAATAAAAATATTTTTCGTGCTTTATGTTAAATTTGATTTAACTCAAAAAGTAATAATTTTTTAACGAATCAAATTGCAATTAACAATGCTACGAATAATTTGACAAATTTTGAAATACAAAACCAAACATGGAAATTTTACCCGAAACCTTTGTTTTACTTTTTTGGCTTCAAATAAAAATGATTTGGAAACTTGTATCACTAATCGAAAGTGTAAACTTCAACTGATGTAACATGTAAATTGCATACTTTCCCCTCAATCTTTAATAGGTATTATGGCCGGGACGGTAAAACTTAACTCACCCTGTACAAACAGTCGCATTCCAGTCCGCCGCGGACTAGTTTTATTTATTGCCGCTGAAGAACACATTTAATTATACTTACTATGCAATACTTATATCCAAGTATTTCAACTAAATTTATCGAGCTGTCCTTCCTTTCTCATCCTGCGTCTCCTGTTATTTATAATTGATGCGCCTTCATCGACATCATCAATTTTTATTGCGACCATTCGGGACGAATCAAATTCAAAAACAAACGGTTTTCAAATAAATCAGGCCGCAATTAATTACAGTCGGAAGTTTTTACGAATGAATTATAGTTTGTTGTCGAAGAACGTTCAACTTTTAATGTAAGAATGGTCTGATCGCTGGTAATAAGTCAAGTTTCGTGCTGTTTGACCCTAAAATCAACAACGGAACGAGGACTAGAAATAGAAAAGCTTCCAGACATTTTCCAATCAATAATCCAATAGGTTAAGTAAATTTATTTTAATTTTCGTGTGGCATCTGACCTCGTTCGTAACATTTCCTAATGGAAAGCAAAGTTTCTGAATTAACGTATTCAAAAATATCATATTATTAATATAAACATCATCGACTGTGTCACTATTTAACAGCACGTTGTAGGGTGACACAAAACCTGAATTAACTTATTAAGAATATCATATTATTAATATTAATCACCATCGACTGTGTCACTGTTTAAGAGTACGTTGTAGACTGCCACACAATACCTTAATAAATTTCTTAAAACTATCACATTAATATAAATCAACTGTGTCACAATTTAACAGCACGTTGTAGGATGACACAAAACCTGAATTAACTTTTTAAAAATGTCATATTCTTAATAAAAATCATCATTGACTGTGTCACTGTTTAAGAGTACTTGTAGAGTGCCACACAATACCTTCATGTAATCCTTAATTTCTATACTTTTAGTGCAATTCGAAATTATACTTTCATGCAATCCGAAATTTCTATACTTTTATTGCAATCTGAAATTTCTATATTTTCATACAATCCGAAATTTCTATACCTTTAGTAGTACAATCCGAAATTTCTATACCTTTATTGCAATCTGAAATTTCTATACTTTCATACAATTCGAAATTTCTATACTTTTATTAGTACAATCCGAAATTTCTATACTTTTATTGCAATCTGAAATTTCTATACTTTCATACAATCCGAAATTTCAATACCTTTAGTAGTACAATCCGAAATTTGTATACTTTTATTGCAATCTGAAATTTCTATTCCTTTAGTACAATCTGAAATTTCTATACCTTTAGTACAATCCGAAATTTCTATACTTTTATCGCAATCTGAAATTTCTATACTTTCATACAATTCGAAATTTCTATACCTTTAGTAGTACAATCCGAAATTTCTATACTTTTATTGCAATCTGAAATTTCTATACCTTTAGTACAATCTGAAATTTCTATACCTTTAGTACAATCCGAAATTTCTATACTTTCATACAATCCGAAATTTCTATACCTTCAGTACAATCTGAAATTTCTATACTTTCATACAATTCGAAATTTCTATACTTTTAGTAGTACAATCCGAAATTTCTATACCTTTAGTAGTACAATCCGAAATTTGTATACTTTTATTGCAATCTGAAATTTCTATACCTTTAGTACAATCTGAAATTTCTATACCTTTAGTACAATCTGAAATTTCTATACTTTCATGCAACCCGAAATTTCTATGCTTTTAGTGCAATCCGAAATTTCTATGCTTTCACGCAATCCGAAATTTCTATACCTTTCAATCTGAAATTTCTATGCTTAAAAATAAATCATCATCAACTGTGTCACAATTTAACGGCACGTTGTAGGGTGACACAAAACCTCAATTAAGTTATTAAAAATAGTACATTATTAATATAAATCAAAATCCACTGTGTCACTGTTTAACAGCACGTTGTAGAGTGCCACGAAACCTGTTTCACACTCGTTCGTTTAGAATAAATTACAGTGTTATATGTGGCAATTTTTCATATTCACAATTTTCGACATGAAACGTTAGTAAGTAGCCCCAAAAATAATATTTTTCTTACATTTGTAGATTACATTGTAAATCTTTAATATTGAAATAAATTGCAGAACGTGCTCTGGCTAACATAACCTTGCCTAACACAAAAAATTAAAAGTATTTATTGGATGGTTTTAAATTCCATAAAATACTTGCAGTACTGGTCTGGATATTTTTGCTTGCATATGAGACTTAGTTTGTGTCAGTTGTCCTTCTGCAAATGTTTTTATTACAGACGCTTTTAAATCACGATAACCATAATCTTTACGAGGGTGTCATTTAAGGCGATATTAAAATAAAAGTTATTCAGTTACTATTAAAATCGAACTGCCAATTTGCCTATTATTAAAATCTACACTAACGTGGGTGAGATTTTTTGTAGTTTGTCATACAGTCCAGATTCAGCACCATTGCACAACTCGTGCTGAAATGATTGTTTTCCTCACTTGAGCCGCAATCTAATATTTTCCAATGCCGTACGTTATTTTATGTAGATTACATAAAAATAAATACCTCATGCGGCGCAAAACTCAAATATGATAACATCCATATGGAAATCCACATGGAATCGTAACGGAAGAGATACAAATTAAGATTAACAATATAAAAAATTCACTTAAATTGATTAAGGACTAAAAAAGATGATCAAAAGCCTGTCAGTTTTATTGCTCCCATCCTGTATATTGTAAGATTATTACACACGATTAACTTAATTAAACGCCACCATTTAATTGCGAGTCCATTCCGTGTGAAATTAAATAATTGTAACATAAACTGTGAAAATTGTGCGCCGAAGTGTCGGCCAGGACGAAACGTGACCATTGTGGCGAAAAAAGCATTTTTGTGGAATTGCAGAATGAGTTTTTATTTGATGTATTGAGAGCTTAACGGTACGATTGGATTTCACAAAAAAACAAATCGAAGCTATTAAAAGTGGCAGATTTAATAGAACAGCATCGATCACGGTCGCCGTAAATATCAATCTAAATTGAGGAAATGAAGAAATTAAACCTTGACACAAAGCGCCGATTTGGGTGAAGTTTTCGTTAATGGCGTTTCTTAATCGTTTATTTTTGGGAGGAATTTCGTCGATTGTAAGATACTCGTTACCTCAAAAGTCGCCACTTAAAAGCCGCTGATTATTTTTTAATGGCAAAAAATACGAAAGTTAAAGTGACTTTTAATTTAATGTTAGTTTCGCACACATATGATAACAGCTCTGGCCTAGTTGTAACAGCGTTTTAAAAGATTTTTTTTTTGTGGAATTAAATGGCTTCCGCTGAAATCTTTTTTGCGTAATCACACGAATTAAGCGCTAAAATTCTCATTGATGTCAATCAGACGGGAAAAAATGACGGTTCGACAGATCGGTTACGTCAAAGGTTATGGGACTCCTCAAATTGTGACCTTAATCGTTTTCAATAATTTTTTTTTAAACAGGCTGACCTGAATTCTAATTCGGCCCGAGAATATTAAAATATAATTTGGTGAAAACTGATTGTAAAATTATAGTCAAAAAAATTACGCACGGGATGCGTAATTTATTCCTTTGACGAAAAATAACGTGCTCCAAATTTTGTAATGAATGAAAAGGTGACCTTGTTTACAAATTCCCTTCAGGTAGTCGAATTGGTGCCTTCTCTCAACAATATGCAATGTGTTTGAAAATTTTCGTAAACTAAAATTCACTAGTGGTGTTATGGTAAACGAAAACTCACTAGTGAGAGCCTGGGACTTACGCAGAGCGAAGCGATTGCGCTACTTATTACCTCACTCGCCAATGTGTTTGAAAGTTTCCGTAAATTAAAATTGATTAGTGGTTTTATGGTAAACAAAAACTCACTAGTGAGAGCCTGGGACTTATGCAGAGCGAAGCGATTGCGCTACTTATTACTTCACTCGCCAATGTGTTTGAAAGTTTTCGTAAATTAAAATTGATTAGTGGTTTTATGGTAAACAAAAACTCACTAGTGAGAGCCTTGGACTTATGCAGAGCGAAGCGATTGCGCTAATTACCTCACTCGCCAATGTGTTTGAAAGTTTTCGTAAATTAAAATTGATTAGTGGTTTTATGGTAAACAAAAACTCACTAGTGAGAGCCTGGGACTTATGCAGAGCGAAGCGATTGCGCTAATTACCTCACTCGCCAATGTGTTTGAAAGTTTCCGTAAATTAAAATTGATTAGTGGTTTTATGGTAAACAAAAACTCACTAGTGAGAGCCTGGGACTTATGCAGAGCGAAGCGATTGCGCTACTTATTACTTCACTCGCCAATGTGTTTGAAAGTTTCCGTAAATTAAAATTGATTAGTGGTTTTATGGTAAACAAAGCTCACTAGTGAGAGCCTGGGACTTACTTAGAGCGAAGCAATTGCGCTACTTATTATCTCATTCGCCAATGTGTTTGAAAGTTTTCGTAAACTAAAATTGATTAGTGGTTTTATGGTAAACAAAAACTCACTAGTGAGAGCCTGGGACTTATGCAGAGCGAAGCGATTGCGCTACTTATTACTTCACTCGCCAATGTGTTTGAAAGTTTCCGTAAATTAAAATTGATTAGTGGTTTTATGGTAAACAAAGCTCACTAGTGAGAGCCTGGGACTTACTTAGAGCGAAGCAATTGCGCTACTTATTATCTCATTCGCCAATGTGTTTGAAAGTTTTCGTAAACTAAAATTGATTAGTGGTTTTATGGTAAACAAAAACTCACTAGTGAGAGCCTGGGACTTATGCAGAGCGAAGCGATTGCGCTACTTATTACTTCACTCGCCAATGTGTTTGAAAGTTTCCGTAAATTAAAATTGATTAGTGGTTTTATGGTAAACAAAGCTCACTAGTGAGAGCCTGGGACTTACTTAGAGCGAAGCAATTGCGCTACTTATTATCTCATTCGCCAATGTGTTTGAAAGTTTTCGTAAACTAAAATTGATTAGTGGTTTTATGGTAAACAAAAACTCACTAGTGAGAGCCTGGGACTTATGCAGAGCGAAGCGATTGCGCTACTTATTACTTCACTCGCCAATGTGTTTGAAAGTTTCCGTAAATTAAAATTGATTAGTGGTTTTATGGTAAACAAAGCTCACTAGTGAGAGCCTGGGACTTACTTAGAGCGAAGCAATTGCGCTACTTATTATCTCATTCGCCAATGTGTTTGAAAGTTTTCGTAAACTAAAATTGATTAGTGGTTTTATGGTAAACA
The DNA here is from genome assembly GCA_949768715.1 of Dascillus cervinus. Taxonomy (NCBI): domain Eukaryota; kingdom Metazoa; phylum Arthropoda; class Insecta; order Coleoptera; family Dascillidae; genus Dascillus; species Dascillus cervinus. The sequence continues at coordinate 2,019,359 of OX458318.1, read as the reverse complement.
AAAACTCACTAGTGAGAGCCTGGGACTTATGCAGAGCGAAGCGATTGCGCTACTTATTACTTCACTCGCCAATGTGTTTGAAAGTTTCCGTAAATTAAAATTGATTAGTGGTTTTATGGTAAACAAAAACTCACTAGTGAGAGCCTGGGACTTACGCAGAGCGAAGCGATTACGCTACTTATTACCTCACTCGCCAATGTGTTTGAAAGTTTCCGTAAACTAAAATTGATTAGTGGCGTTAAGGTAAACAAAAACTCACAAGTGAGAGTCTGGAACTTACGCAGAGTGAAGCGATTGCGTTACTTATTACCTGACTCGTCAATGTGTTTGAAAGTTTCCGTAAATTAAAATTGATTAGTGGTTTTATGGTAAAGAAAGCTCACTAGTGAGAGCCTGGGACTTACTCAGAGCGATGCAATTGCGCTACTTATTACCTCACTCGCCAATGTGTTTGAAAGTTTCCGTAAATTAAAATTGATTAGTGGTTTTATGGTAAACAAAAACTCACTAGTGAGAGCCTGGGACTTATGCAGAGCGAAGCGATTGCGCTACTTATTACTTCACTCGCCAATGTGTTTGAAAGTTTCCGTAAATTAAAATTGATTAGTGGTTTTATGGTAAACAAAGCTCACTAGTGAGAGCCTGGGACTTACTCAGAGCGAAGCAATTGCGCTACTTATTATCTCATTCGCCAATGTGTTTGAAAGTTTTCGTAAACTAAAATTGATTAGTGGCTTTAAGGTAAACAAAAACTCACTAGTGAGAGCCTGGGACTTACTCAGAGCGAAGCAATTGCGCTACTTATTATCTCACTCGCCAATGTGTTTGAAAGTTTCCGTAAACTAAAATTGATTAGTGGCTTTAAGGTAAACAAAAACTCACAAGTGAGAGTCTGGAACTTACGCAGAGTGAAGCGATTGCGTTACTTATTACCTGACTCGTCAATGTGTTTGAAAGTTTCCGTAAATTAAAATTGATTAGTTGTGTTATGGTAAACAAAAACTCACTAGTGAGAGCCTGGGACTTACGCAGAGCGAAGCGATTACGCTACTTATTACCTCACTCGCCAATGTGTTTGAAAGTTTCCGTAAATTAAAATTGATTACTGGTTTGAAGGTAAACAAAAACTCACTAGTGAGAGCCTGGGACTTACTCAGAGCGAAGCAATTGCGCTACTTATTATCTTACTCGCCAATGTGTTTGAAAGTTTCCGTAAACTAAAATTGATTAGTGGCTTTAAGGTAAACAAAAACTCACAAGTGAGAGTCTGGAACTTACGCAGAGTGAAGCGATTGCGTTACTTATTACCTGACTCGTCAATGTGTTTGAAAGTTTCGGTAAATTAAAATTGATTAGTTGTGTTATGGTAAACAAAAACTCACTAGTGAGAGCCTGGGACTTACGCAGAGCGAAGCGATTACGCTACTTATTACCTCACTCGCCAATGTGTTTCAAAGTTTTCGTAAATTAAAATTGATTACTGGTTTTAAGGTAAACAAAAACTCACTAGTGAGAGCCTGGGACTTACGCAGAGCGAAGCGATTGCGCTACTTATTACCTCACTCACTTTTTTGCTTGAAATTCATCTATGAAGTGTACTAATTGGATATATGCATTCAATTGAAGATGAAAAAATGTAAAAAAAATCCTTTTTGTGTTGAATGAAAGGTACAAAAGCTTTGTAACCATATACGTTTCACTTGCTAATCCGCTGTCATAATCTGCAAATGAGCCGCAAATTCACTTTCTCCTCGCATTGATGGTCTGGGAAGGCTGCAGATGTGATTACCGCGTTTCATTAAGCATTTCGGATAATCCGGTGTCAATGGGTGATCAAGTTGCGCCTCGATAAAGTAGGCCGTCCACAATGCAGCGAGCGATCAATGCTCGTAGGAAGACACACCGACGTTGTAATTAAAATAAAATAAAGGCTGTTTGAAGTAGCCCATAAACATGTTTTCAACTTCCATTTCGTGGTATTTGTCGTTAATTGTACGTGTGAATACTGCAAATGACGGATTTTTGCTGGCGTTTCTTCGGCTCGCCGTAGCAAAGGCTAATTACTGCATAACTATTAACTCTTGTTGATTAACCAAACAGAATTTAAATTGATGTTTTATGCTCGCGACTTTTATTTATTTCTGTTTGCATTTTTATCGCGAAATGCTTGCGGATTAAACGATTTTCTTCAAGTCGATAATATTGACAGGTTGTGAAACCGGGGACGATTTTTTATTCTGCTTGCAGTTCTCACAGACGGCCGATTAAATATGCAAAAAACTGAGCAAATTTCGAACCGTTCAAGGACGCGCTTGCTTCCAACTTAAATCAATGTTGAAGTTCTTCTTTGACCAACAGTTTTTTATTTAGGGGAGCTGCCTCTAAAATGGCATCTTTGAGAATTTTGTTAAAATAAACTGTTCTGTTAATTCAATTCTAACTAAGCTTTTATTACTACCAACATATTTAAGCAAACTTCGGTTTTTAGTTACCGAACTGACAAATATCACACGAAACATTAAACATTTAACCGAACTTCACACTGAAAAAATGCTACCTAAGAATTTTTTAAAAACCCACTTCTTACATTAAACACTGATAAAAGTCTTGCTTGTTATTAGAACGAACAATATTAAATCTAGCAAAGTATCGTTTTGGATTAAGCACGGGGATTCTTAATTGTGTTCGAGATGAACGTTAGGCCCAAGGGTTCTATAACACAATTTCTTAGAAGCCTTGCGCTAAGTCCAGCTGGGCTGATACAATTGTACGGAATGTTGTAAATTGCTTTATGACCTTCTGCAAAGGACTGTTTACTGACAATAGATAAATTACTTTAGAATTTCTTATAAATTTAGTTGAAAAACGTTACACCAAACTCGGCTTGCAGTAAGAAAATACATATTACGGTGTGCATTTTCTGTATTTTTATTGTGAAGTAAATTTTTAGTAACTTACATAATTAGTGAATGTTTAATTGTGAAGAAATGGGAAATATTACAAGTGGTTTAATGTGCCGAGATGAAGATGTTAATTCACAATATTAATAAATGTCGATCAAGAAAATGATCAGCTTCAAAGACCATTTCTAAAAATGGTACTGCAATTATGGGGATTTTCTGATTCTGTGTGTGATAAATTCGCATGTAAGTAAATTTATTGTAATTATAATTTTTCCCTCACTTTCAGCTTACCGAATGAATTTTGTAAAAGTTCTACAAGTTTTTTCAATGTAACAGCTATTAAACAAATTGTTTTTTAGTTTATTTCCGTCGGAACGAAAAGTAAGAAGCGATAAAAAGAAAAAGACATGCAAACCAGTTGCTTCTATAACAGAATTAATAGTAACGACGAAGGTAAAAAAATAATTTTGATTTTCTTTTATACATTTAGTGTTATTTATCTATCTTATAACAAATTTTACTTTTTAGCGGATGTAGAGTTCCTTGTAAGAATTTAACGAAACACAAGCGTGACTGAAGTACGCGGATTTGCGGAAAGGAAATCTGCATAAAGTGAAATGGTCATTATTGAAGCATTCAAACTGGTCTATATTGGTAAATTTTTATAATTATATATCGATGGTATAATGTAAGCATTTTGTTTCTTTGTTTTTAGATTAATGTAGATTTTGGCCAATTATTTCTTGAGATAAAAACAATTTATTTATTTGGCCAAAATTCATTGAGAAGGTTAATGACTTTGACGAACTTCTATTTCATATACGTACATCTATTACCAAATGATAATGTGGTTCTTAAACTGAAAATGTATTTTTAAACAGGATGTGATTTGATGTTAAATTTTCACCTACTAATAAAAATATGTATGAGAAATAACTTTATATTTTAAAATTCCTTCAAGTTAAGCATTCCACTCTACAATACACAAAAATTAGAAAAAAATTATTGTATTTACAAGTGCTTATTTAATATAATAAGAAGGCCATCTTCAATTCTTAAATAAGAAAACACATTCTTAAGAACATTCTTAAGTAATTAAATAAAAGTTCTTGAAATCAACATGACCTATTCTTAAATGTAAAACTTATAAAAGTTCTTAATTTGTCACGAAGAATCAACGTTCTTGAAATTGAAAATGTTCCCTTCTTAAATTTGACAAATAGAATAAACATTCTTAAAATTCAAGAATGACTAATTCTTGCGCCAAAATTAATTTAATTTAAATTTAAGCCCGAATTTTCTTACCTATAAGAATTTTTTCTCCGAGTGCAGTTGAATTCTACTATTTTATTTTAATTTTTAAAACCAAGCACAATTAAATAAGAAAAATCCCGATTAATGCACAGTAGCGTCAAATCAGTCGACTGTTTGAAAAGGAAACTGTTTCACGCCGTCTCCTTCTAATTAATTATTACAAAAATATAAATCTTTTCGTACTAATTTATAACATGGACTGTAAATGATAAGTGAGCTACGTGGGTTTTATATCCAATTCGACGACCAACGGGGGTCTAATTAAGAAATAAAGTTTCAGTCATCCAACCCATTAAGTTCGTTTCTTGGTTAGTTTGAGCCACTTTAGAGGTCACCGTATTTTAATTATGGCATCTGAATATTTTATTTTCTTTAAATAGATACTTTTCGTGCCACGTACGCCCAGATTGATTTCCAACCGGAAAGAAATGTTCCACAATGATTGTTTACGCCTGCGGCCGGTAGTCGAGAAGTGGGCAGCCTCTTTGTTTAACACCTGTTTTAAAAAGGTTGTAATACCACGATCGATTTGTCTAAAGTCTGATTTGGCTTTCGTACTACCAATAAAATGAAGTGTTGTAGGGTAGCGCTCGAAATCGGTGTACACATTCGGAATCAAACTGTGATCTCGGCAGGCCACGCTTTAATATGAATTCATTTAAACGTAGTGTATTATGGTGTTCGTGACTTCGAAAGATACAAGCTGAGGAATAACGAATCGGATAATGGATAGCTCCGGATTCACTTGGTACTTTGCGCCACACGAAGCTTCACTTACGCAGCAAAATCCGCCGTAACCACAACCACAACACAACCAGTAAAAAAATTGTGCCTGAGATGGCACCTGAGGTTCAGATGGTACAGTAATTTATGTGTAATAATGACAAAGCCACAGTTTTCAAAATAATAGAAAAAAAATCTAGAAATTATTTTGGCCTGTTCTCTTTACATGTTTTTTGATGTTAAAGTACACTAAGAAATTTAAAAAAAAATCTTAATACGAAATAAAGTATTATTTATATTTTACTATTATACAGGGTGAGTTAAGTTTTACCGCCCCGGCCATAATACCTATTAAAAATTGAAGGGAAAGTATGCAATTTACATGTTACATCAGTTGAAGTTTACACTTTCGATTAGTGCTACAAGTTTTCCAAATCATTTTTATTTGAAGCTTAAAAAGTAAAACAAAGGTTTCGGGTAAAATTTCCATGTTTGGTTTTTTATTTCAAAATTTGTCGAATTATTCGTAGCATTGTTAATTGCAATTTGATTCGTTAAAAAATTATTACTTTTTGAGTTAAATCAAATATTTTTATTTTTATTTTTATTTATTTATTTTTTTAATTCCAATGCAAATTTACAATCTACTTTAGTACAAAGTAATAAGTAAATGTGGTGAATAAGTAAATGTGGTGAATAAGTAAATGTGGTGAATAAGTAAATGTGGTGAATAAGTAAATGTGGTGAAATCAAATATAACATAAAGCACGAAAAATACTTTTATTTATGACTTTCCAACAATGGATAATACGGTCTACCACGTAACAATACCTGATGATCGACCCATAAAACTGAAGGGAACGGCGTTTTAGTTGTTGCCAGGCCCGTATTCTGGAATTTGTGAGAAAAATAAAATAAGTTTTTAATAGGTAAATATTAAGTTTATTTTATAAAAGATGATCAAAGTGATGCCCCATTACCCATAAATTAAAAGCATTTCAAGCTTCTCCTCAACTGAGTATTGAAATGGCATGATTATACCTGAACTAAACACAACTGTTCACTATTCCACAAAATAAAGTTTTAATTTTCACTTTTTACCAAAGATGTTTAAGTGTTGGAAGATTTGTTGCGAATGTGAATGTTTCTTTATTCACAAAGTGACCTAGGGTTGTGAGCAGGGTTTTTAAACTTTGGGTAAATTAAGCAATTTATTTTATGGGAAGGTTCAATAACCGATAGGTATATTGACTTTACAGACGGCAAAATTAAAACACAAAATTGTAGACAGATATACGAACGAAAATTAGAAGCTGGTAAACGATTTTCTTATCAAGTTTAAAATCTAATATTGCAAAAAATATTTTTTATTATGATTATAATTACCGTGTAGCTGTTAGTTACGATGTTGTGAACTTTTAAAGAAATACCGAAGACGCTTATTCCGGTCCTGTAAAATGTAACGTTACACTTTTTCACTTAACTTTATGACTGTCATAAATAATCAGCCAAGTATCCAAAACCAATACCATTGTTAGGTGAATTGGTCATCTTATGTCGTAAATCATTTAAAAAATACCCTCTAATACGGAAATGGCTTTATTTAATGAACCCAAATTAGTAAAATTATTTCAATTACACTAAATTGTGTGAAAATATTTTACTGTTCGTACATAAAAAAAACTAATAAATTGAGCAATTAGTAATTGAAAGAAAGCCAAAATTTTACCTGATTAAAAAAAAAGATTTTTTCTTGGTTTCTATGTATCTTAATAATATAAAATTACTCATGCAATTTATGAGAATTGACAAATTATTTTAAAGGCCCATTTTGCCACGGGCGGTAAAACTTAACTCACCCTGTACAATAAAAAATTTCCAAACGCAAAGGGATGTTGAATTGTTGTGATTTTAGTTATCTTGAAATCGCTCTGAAGGCTTCTAAAATCTTCATAAATAATTTCTTCAAACTATTCAAAGACTTCAAGTATTTAGCAAAACTTATTTTTCTGAGTGTACAGATATTTACAACGAGTTTACTAAATAAATAAACCAACCGAGTTATCACAGGAAAGAAAACCCCAAAACAAAGTTTAAAACGTAAAATGTGACTGAAATTTATGCCTTGCCAAATAAAAATTTCGAAATGAAATAAATTTATATTCAAGACATCAACATCAAAGGAAGAAGCAAATTTTATGTGATCTCTTTTTATTGGTCGGTGTGCAATGTCGCTTGACGATTAGCAATGAAAATCGCTCATTAGTTGTCGCATACCGGATGGAACAATATTTTAAATTCCCCTTGACCAGTCGATCGGGATTCATAACTGAAATTAATCGTTAAAGTGCTCCAATAAAATGTTCACAACCGAAATTCCAAAATTGATAAATTGGATCTGCGAACCAACGCTCATTATTTCATCATTTCATTATTTCAAAATTCATTAATGAAATTGTTTCCCATGTTGTCATTTATTAAGGATGTGAAACGTAATGCAATAAAACGATCTGGAAATGGAAGATTTATTACCGGTAAGAGTCCACGATAATTATTTATCTTCATCACATGCACAAAAACTCGCAATTTTCCCCTCATATGCATTAATTAAATCCGACATTTTATAAATGCAAATAATGTGAATAATCGCCATTTCAACGAGATTTAATTGGAAGGTAATTAAAATCGATTCGACTTTTCTAAAGATGAAACGAAGACAACTTTCCTTTAATTTTAACGACCGATGAGTTCGAGGAGACAAATCACAGGTGGTCAACGTCGAAAAAAAATTACAACACATTTAAAGTGGCGGTTGAAATTAGCAATCAATTAACGATTAAATTTCGGCTCGTTAATTATCTCCTAACGATCTTATTATCGAAATGCGGCCAAAACTGAATAAAATTTAATTAGCGTAACCACTTCGATTCGGCACAATTCGTCCGAATTCCGACTGTGTGCTTGCAAATCTCAAATTTTGAGCTGTCATGAGCTGACATGTGGTGACTGTATTAAATATTCTTTCAGTCAAAAGTAAAGTGTAATTACTACTCAACACTTTCTGTTCCAGTCCAAACAACACCTGGCCTAGAGACGATTTTTTAGTCAGCAGATCTGACACTACCTGTTCGATGGACCGACAGGCGCTTTGTTTAAAGTTTTTTACGTTTCCCGAATAAACAAAAAACTTGTGGTGATTGTTTTTATATTTTTTCGAGGCGTGATGTTAGAGATGGGTTACCGAGGAATGTACAGGGTGAGTTAAGTTTCACCGCCTGTGGCAAAATAGTCCTTTAAAATAATTTGTCAATTCTCATAAATTGCATGAGTAATTTTATATTATTAAATTACATAGAAACCAAGAAAAATCTTTTTTTTTAATCAGGTAAAATTTTGGCTTTCTCTCAATTACTAATTGCTCAATTTATTAGTTTTTTTTATGTACGAACAGTAAAATATTTTCACACAATTTTGTGTAATTGAAATAATTTTACTAATTTGGGTTCATTAAATACAGCCATTTCCGTATTAGAGGGTATTTTTTTAAATGATTTACGACATAAGCTGACCAATTAACCTAACAATGGTATTGGTTTTGGGTACTTGGCTGATTATTTATGACAGTCATAAAGTTAAGTTAAAAAGTGCAACGTTACATTTTACAGGACCGGAATAAGGGTCTTCGCTATTTCTTTAAAAGTTCACAACATCGTATCTAACAGCTACACGGTAATTAGAATCATAATAAAAAATAATTTTTGCAATATTAGATTTTAAACTTGATAAGAAAATCGTTGACCAGCTTCTAATTTTCGTTAGTATATCCGTCTACAATTTTGTGTTTTAATTTTGTCGTCTGCAAAGTCAATATACCTATCGGTTATTGAACCTTCCCATAAAATAAATTGCTTAATTCACCCAAAGTTTAAAAACCCTGGTCACAACCCTAGGTCACTTTGTGAACAAAGAAACAGTCACATTCGCAACAAATCTTCCAACACTTAAACATCGTTGGTAAAAAGTGAAAATTAAAACTTTGTTTTGTGGAATAGTGAACATTTGTGTTTAGTTCAGGTATAATCATGCCATTTCAATACTCAGTCGAGGAGAAGCTTGAAATCCTTTTAATTTATGGCTAATGGGGCATCACTTTGAGCATCTTTTATAAAATAAACTTAATATTTACCTATTAAAAACTTATTTTATTTTTATCACAAATTCCAACAACTAAAATTGGCAACAACTAAAACGCCGTTCCCTTCAGTTTTATGGGTCGATCATCAGGTATTGTTACGTGGTAGACCGTATTATCCATTGTTGGAAAGTCATAAATAAAAGTATTTTTCGTGCTTCATGTTAAATTTGATTTAACTCAAAAAGTAATAATTTTTTAACGAATCAAATTGCAATTAACAATGCAACGAATAATTTGACAAATTTTGAAATAAAAAAGCAAACATGGAAATTTTACCCGAAACCTTTGTTTTACTTTTTTGGCTCCAAATAAAAATGATTTGGAAAACTTGTAGCACTAATCGAAAGTGTAAACTTCAACTGATGTAACATGTAAATTGAATACTTTCCCCTCAATCTTTAATAGGTATTATGGCCGGGACGGTAAAGCTTAACTCACCCTGTACAGATGACATAACAGCTGGAAAATTGATGTTTACGAGTGAAATCCTTTCGCGTGGAATTTATGAAGGGGACGTTGCGAAATGTTTCGCAAAATAAATGAAGAACACGGCAAGTAATTTCTTAGAACAAATAATTGACAAATTATATATAGAATAACCAGTCACGGTGTAGGATTTATAACCGGTACTATCTATAGAGTTAATAACTGATACATCCGATAAATTAGCTGCAGTACAACGCAACTAAACGAATTACTCCCAATTAGAAGTTTATTAATAGCGAGCCTGCTAATGAGCAATTTAAAGTTAACTTTGCTAAATGACGCTTGTTTGTGGTGACATATACTTAGTTACTGGGATATTAATTGAATTTGTTTCTCAAAAGGCCAACTTGAAAACAAGCGCACCTGCGAACCCGTCCTCCGGATTGTCAACTCCTATTTTCACATCATTATTACGGAGACAATTTCCATTTGTACCATCAATTACTTATTAAGTGGTGGCTATTAGTATCCCGTTTAGTTTGTCTGTCAGTGTAACTAATATGAAATTAAATTTAATAACCGACAAGAATAGTTGAATGTCCCGTTCCGTGTTTATTTTTTAGCGAAATTGTATTCTACAGGTTGATTTATACTAAATCGGCAACTGTATTCGAAAGGATATTTAATTCTGAATTAAAAAGTCCCAATAGGTTAATGCTATTAAATTGAATATTTAAAAGTTACAAGCAATTTAAGTTTTGACTGCAATTTACTAAAAAAATCAAGTAGGCAATGAAACAGTTAAAATAGTATATTATTTAGCAAGCACATGATGAAAGATTGTAAATATATGTCGAAGACGAGTATTTTACAAACATCTGACTTATAATAGCCATTATGTGTGAGAAAAAATACGACGTTTTATCTACAAGTTTCAATTGTTCTTATTTTATTAATATTGTTAAAACTTTAGAACACCACCTGACAATTAGCTTAACCTTCAAAAAATGAATTATTTGTACGGTTTTTATTTGCTTTGTGGAACAACAAAATTAATTGTTTTATTAGAATTTTATTTCAAGTAAAGATAAAATTACTAGAACAGTGAAAAAAATTACCACTAAAATTGTGCAAAATAAAACCGACAAAAATGAAGATGTGTATCGTAGATAAACTATATTTAATAAAACATCAAAAACATCTGACATTAAAATACAAGAAAATGGGAAGTGAAGTAATTCATTAATTTGAGAGTTTAGAAATTTGGGAAGCAGTCACAACTAAACGTCACACAACCTAGAAATACTTTGCGCTGTTGCTTAAAAGTTTTTAATTCGTGATAATAATAATTTCGGTGCCTAGGCACCTAAACAACAATTAACAATTGTTGTTCTTTTGTTGTTTTGTTGCCTACTTTATTTTTGTATTTAAGTGCAATAATAATTAAAATTGCTTGTAACTTCTGAACAATTAATTTGATTTATCAACTTTTAAATTTAGAAGTATGTAAAATATGTAAAAATGTACAGGGCATTTATGGTGAACATTTAATATAAATCAACCTGTATATCATCATAAACCGCATTGTTGGTATTTTCCAATATAAAAACAATTTGAAGGTATGCAATTCATTTCAATGTTCTTTGTATCATCCTTGATTGGAACAACGTTGAAATCAAACGTAGTGGTTGACTTTGCCCATCTGAGATTAAATTTTAAGAAAATGCGAAGTGAAGTAATTAATTAATTCAAGAGTTTAGAAATTTGTGAAGCAGTCACAACTAAATGTCACACAACCTAGAAAAACTTTGCGCTGTTGCTTAAAATCTTTTAATTTGTGATAATAATAACTTCGGTGCCTAGGCACATAAACAACAATTAACAATTGTTCTTGATTGGAACAACGTGTAAATCAAACGTAGTGGTTGATCTTCTGACATTAAAATATAAGAAAATGCGAAATGAAGTAATTCATTAATTTAATAGTTTAGAATTTTGGAAAGCAGTCACAACTAAATGTCACACAACCTAGAAAAACTTTGCGCTGTTGCTTGAAAATTTTTAATTCGTGATAATAATAATTTCGGTGCCTAGGAACATAAACAACAACTAACAATTGTTCTTTCGTTGTTTCGTTGTTAGTTAAGTGCAATAATAATTAAAATTGCTTGTAACTTCTGAACAATTAATTTGATAGTATAAACTTTTGAATTTAGAAGTATGTAAAATATGTAAAAATGTACAGGGCATTTATGGTGAACATTTAATATAAATCAACCTGTATATCATCATAAACCACATTGTTGGTATTTTCCAATATAAAAACAATTTGAAGGTATGCAATTCATTTCAATGATCTTTGTATCATCCTTGATTGGAACAACGTTTAAATCAAACGTAGTGGTTGACTTTGCCCATCTGAGATTAAATTTTAAGAAAATGCGAAGTGAAGTAATTAATTAATTCAAGAGTTTAGAAATTTGGGAAGCAGTCACAACTAAATGTCACACAACCTAGAAAAACTTTGCGCTGTTGCTTAAAATCTTTTTTCTCCAAACGTCATAAAAGTGGCATTTAAATGACAGAATGTTGCTAGTAGAAGTTTCATTTATATGCTTAAGCAGATAAAGTACTTTATATGCTTAAGCATATAAAGTCCATGTTACTTGATTGAATAAACGAATACATTTTTTTCCAAACACCATGTAATGAATTTCTTGAACGCTGCTTCATAAACACCGCTTGACTTTGTAGGAAGAAGATTTTCAATCTCGGCTCTTGCTATTTCGGCTATTTCAGGTGGAGTTAATTGAATTTCGTCTGAATTAGACATTGCCACAAAATTGACTGACTTTTCTCAAACAATAATTTGTTGTTTGGCGGTTGCTACGGTAATATCTAGAAAGTGTCTATCAGGCAATGCTATTTTTGTACAAGTGTAATGTTTCCCGAAATAACCTTGTTAATTAGATGCTTATTTTTGTATTATAATTTTACGTTTGGAGAAAAAATAACATATATTATTCGGAGTATAAGCGCTTTATGTGCTTCGGCTGATTTGGCTGCCTCACTACGATCGGCAGTCAACCTATCAGCCACAGCACATAAAGCTTTGCTTATACTCCTAATAATATAAATAACTATTAATTTGTGATAATAATAACTTCGGTGCCTAGGCACATAAACAACAATTAACAATTGTTCTTGATTGGAACAACGTGTAAATCAAACGTAGTGGTTGATCTTCTGACATTAAAATATAAGAAAATGCGAAATGAAGTAATTCATTAATTTAATAGTTTAGAATTTTGGAAAGCAGTCACAACTAAACGTCACACAACCTAGAAAAACTTTGCGCTGTTGCTTGAAAATTTTTAATTCGTGATAATAATAATTTCGGTGCCTAGGAACATAAACAACAACTAACAATTGTTCTTTCGTTGTTTCGTTGTTAGTTAAGTGCAATAATAATTAAAATTGCTTGTAACTTCTGAACAATTAATTTGATAGTATAAACTTTTGAATTTAGAAGTATGTAAAATATGTAAAAATGTACAGGGCATTTATGGTGAACATTTAATATAAATCAACCTGTATATCATCATAAACCACATTGTTGGTATTTTCCAATATAAAAACAATTTGAAGGTATGCAATTCATTTCAATGTTCTTTGTATCATCCTTGATTGGAACAACGTGTAAATCAAACGTAGCGGTTGACCTTGCTCATTTCATTTACTTGTTAATTAGATGATAGCAAAATTATTTTGAAACCGACCTAAAAAAATAACAACGAATCGGTGACTATCAAAATAAATCCCTAATCGATAACCCTTAATTAAGGTAATAACGCTCACGATGCCGACTCCATACTTTTATTTTTAGAGCTGCATCCGTCTTCGTTCATCGTTAAAACGCGACGTGAGTAAAAAACTGAATTTTATGGTTTCAACCACGAGCGTAGCAACCCGAAAAAAGTTTTAAAAAAGTGGCGATTATTTCGGAAAAGTATTTCAAAATTTAGGAAATGAAAATATCGTTTCTGTGATTTTTTTAAATTATTTTTTTTGAGCACTCGTTGAATGATGGACGCTACTGTTTAAAGAGTTGGTCGCGCTTGATTGCACGAAAATCCCTGGGATCCCTCATCCCCCCAAACTCTCCCATGATGTTTTTACTCGGTCGCAGTCGTTGCCTGCAACTTTGAACCTTTCATAAACGCAATTTCACAATCATTTTCTAAAGCTCGTAAACGCGCGCGGAATCGGCGATTTTTTCGCCGAGCGTGTGAATTTCGATCGTTTTCCGGCCGCCGAGCCAAAAGCGCCCCTATGCGCGCAACAGAACGAATGACAAATTTAGGCGGCATCGACGATTCAATTTCTTCTGAACGTATCGTAAATCATTTTGACAATGTTGTTGCGAACGTGTATTGTTCCTTCTCAGGTCGATCCTGAATAATAACCGCTCGATTAGTTTTTAAATCGAATTAATTTGCGATAATTCTGTTTTGATTGCACGTCAATAAGTTAACAAGTCGTTAATTGTTGTTTACAAAATTTGAGCCGAGCTTTTTGAGCCCCGATTGCGGCCGGATTCCGCCCTAATTGGACGATATTAAGTTTCGTTAATGAGGAACGGGGATTTATATTTATCTGGAATTGAGATAGCGAAAAAAATTGCGGCACCGCAAGAGCGCAGGAGAGGAATTCCGAGAATTCAGGACGAGTGCGTTCATCAGGGGTTTGACAATCCAAGGTCCGCGCGCAGATTACATCTGCAATTTAACGAACGTTATAAAAAGACAATCCGAAACCGTTCGTAAAAAAAGGAAACGTTAGAAATTATATTATTCGTTAATTAAATTAAACGACACCACAGTCGTCCCAAAAGTTTCTATCTATTCTATTACAATACAATGTGGTCGAAAATGAATGAAGGCATATCGGTGTTTGTTCAGTGACGAGTAAACAATTTTTTATTATTAACCTAAGGTCAATAATGAACAAATTTACATTTTTTGATGATCCAATTACTTATACTTACACAGCGACTTGCTATAATGCGCAGATACTATTTAATGGCATTTCATACATTAAAATCGTGGTGTAACTAAATTAAGGCTGGGGAACCCAACCTCAAAAAATGCAGAGTTTTAAGAAACTCAGTTTCGCTTAGAAAGTACTTATCAATATATAATTTGCGAAGCAACAGTTGTAAACGTAATGTTACCGCATCTAATGATATATTTGCTTTGGTGAAGAAGTGAATAGTTTTCAAAAATTAATCTCCGAAAGTGCAATTCTCGCAAAAATGTAGTAGTGAGGGTTTTTTACTGAAATCTTTAGAGTTACGAAATATTTTGCAATGCACTTTACAACACTTATAGAGAATATATCGCCTTGTAAGAAAATATTTTTTTTATTGCGAGAAAGTTGATAACTTAAGAAGAAAAAAATTGGCAACAATATTTTTTTGAAAATTTAGTGTGCCAGTAAACTCAGTTCTGCTGAAGAAGTAAGTTATATTGTAGAAATTCGTTCGGGGTACTTATACTAAACATATAGTAGTATAATATGACATGTTTTTTTTTATGATACCATGGTGAATATCTTTGAAAAAAAATCTAAAAGTTGTGGTACGAAATACAGTATTATTTGATGGCGTTTTTTATTGCTTTCCGAACATAACATCGTCAACAAATTACATAAAAATGTCCCTTTAGCACCTAAGAAATAGTTTCTGTAAACCAAATTGGATAAATGTCGCAATTTTACATTTTCGGGGAAAAGTTGTTTTCCCATAAGATTTTAGTCAAATAGTTCGTCCTTTTACTCACAGATGTCCTGTCAAATCTGTACCTTTTTGATTGACGGCATGGATAGAATAATTTGTATTAAAATGCACACTTGATATAGTGCAAATTGTTAGGATATAACTATATTCGCACACGTAAGGATATAAAACTCTAAAAATTTATAAAAATACACACTTGATAATGCAAAATATCCATGTTCGCACGCGTAAGGATATGAAACATTTTCGAGCCTACTAAATTGTACAATATATATTAGTTTCGAATAGCATCGTAGGAAAAATTGTTTGAAGCAAAAAATTACAAAAAAAAAAAACAGTAAATAATGCAGCAATCGCATTGACTGATTTTACCGCCGTTATCGCCGCAGACAATAATATAAATAATATTTATCAAATTATGAGCGTATAAAAATGGGAATAAAGATTACTCTTTGCATAATTGAAAATGTGTTTGCAGCCTGTTACGGGATTAATTATAGCCGGTACATCTATGAAAACACAAAATTGGCAAAGAATTAGCAAAAAATTATAGACTAATTTTTTTTCCGATTGAGTTTACCGTCGTTATCGCCGTAGACCATAATATAAATAATATTTATCCAGTTACGAGCGTATGAAAAACGCGCAACTCTATTTTTTTGTTATTACTCTGTTCAATAGTTACGTTTCAAATCTTATTAGTTAGGATACCTCTTTGGTTGCCTAAACATTTTTTATTTTAAGAGGCAAAATTGGTGCCCTCTGAGCGGAAGAATTGTGCATTACTTAGTAATTCCCGGACCTTAATTAATTTTAAAAACTGACCTACATTTGAATGTCAATTATGTGAAAAGTATTTTAGCAGTTCTTCGCTAAATATTCCATTAAAATACTGCCGAAAGTACGAAAAGTAGGATTTTACATGTTTAATCATACCATACACCATCTGCAAGTACTTCACCTTCGCGCCAAATCTTATTTTAGTTAACGTCACTTTTCTTTTAGGTAAATGATCTGCAATTGTAAATCAATTTATACCTTCACTTATCACTTTTGAAAAGCATCAAAAACTTCTACAAAGCAGCAAAAAAACTAGATTATCATTTATATCAAGAAATGACATATTTTGCAAATAATTTCGGTGCCTTGGAAACAAAAAATTATGTATGTATTTGATAATTTGTAATAGAAAATATTTTAAATTCAAATAGTACTAGTAGAAAAAAATGTATATACAGGGTGAGTCAAGTTTAACCGCCGCGGCTTTAATACCTATTAAAAACAGGAGAAAGTATGAAATTTACATGTTACATCAGTTGAAGTTTACACTTTCGATTAATGATACAAATTTTCCAAATTATTTTTATTTGAACTCAAAAAAGTAAAACGGAGACTTTTGGGTAAAATTTTGATGTCTGGTTTTTATTTCAAAATTTGTCAAATTATTCGTAGCATTAATATTTGAAATTTAATTCGTAAAACAATTATTACTTTTTGAGTTAAATCAAATTTAAGGTACAAAAAAAACTTTTCTTTATAATTCTCCAACAATAGTTTATGATCGATCCATCACAATGGACGAGACAGCTTTTCACTTGTCGTCACCCCTGCATTTTTAAGTTAAGTTTAGTGAGTGTCATAAATAAAAAGTCAAATACCCTACATCACTACCATTGTCCGGTAAATTGGTCTACTTATGTCATAAATAATTTAAAAAAATACCTTCTAATTCGGAAACGGCTTTATTTAATAAACGCAAATTAGTAAAATTATTTCAATTACACTAAATTGTGTGAAAATATTTTAGTACTGCTCTCACATCAAAAAAACTAATTAAGTTTCTTACAATAAAATCAATTTTTTGTTAAGAAATTGTTTTCTTTCAAGTGTTACGATTTTAATTAACACAATAAATATAAGAGGACGAACTCAATTACAGTGAATGGAAGCCGTCGGCAGTAAAATCCAAAACATATACCTACTTTCGCTCATAAAATCGCGAGGGAATAAACAAACCCAAGCAATAAACCTTCGAGTGAGACACGCACGCACCTTCTTGCAGTGTAAGAATATGCACGTCAGTAACAACAGCTTTTTGCAATTCACTGTTACTACAAATACTTAAAACTGCTGGTGGCCACATAAATCAAACACATACAGATCGAGTCGATCGGGCAAGTAGTGCATTACATATCGGTCGTGACGTCTAAAAACTACCAGGAAAGCCCATAAATAGGCACGGTGCATGTTTTCTTTGCCATTACATTCTTGATTCCTCGATCTTCTCCGTTCTTTTTATTTAAATGCCGACGTTTCACCTATTCGAATCGACTTTTGACCGACGATCGCTTCCGAGCTCAACACAAGCTTTAAACCTCAACATACAGATTTTTTTTTAATATTGAACAAACAATGTGAATATCACTATGTATAATTAAAAAAAAAAGTCAATCAATCAATGCATGCAACCAATCGTACTCTCACATCAACTAATTTGAATGTTTTCTTCTTTTGAATACATTGTTCTGCAATTTCATTCACTAATTGTAAAAAAGTTGCTATAACAAGATGTTATGAACTTTGGTACTCTCATTGTACATATTTTTATTACCCTATGTATAATTTAAAAAAAAATAAGTCAATCAATCAATGTATGCAACCAATCGTACTCTCACGCCAACTAATTTTAATGTTTTCTTCTTTTGAATACATTGTTCTGTAATTTCATTCACTAATTGTAAAAAAGTTGCTATAACAAGATGTTATGAACTTTGGTACTCTCATTGTACATATTTTTAATACCCTATATATAATTTTTTTTAAAATAAGTCAATCAATCAATGTATGCAACCAATCGTACTCTCACGTCAACTAATTTTAATGTTTTCTTCTTTTGAATACATTGTTCTGCAATTTTATTCACTAATTGTAAAAAAGTTGCTATAACAAGATGTTATGAACTTGGTACTGTCATTGTACATATTTTTAATAACAACTGATTCTAAAATCTCATGTGTGCTACAATGTTAAACATTCTTTTGGCATACTTTTTATGAGGATGTTGGTAAAGCCTTGAGAAATTCTACTGTACCGCTTTGTAAGCTCGCTAAACGTTGCAGGAGAATGAATGTGTCACATAGCATAATAAATAGAGCAGTACAAATATTCGTAAGAAGAAGCGACGTAAGTTTTGTTTTCAAATGATTACAACAAGGGTTGCAGTGCACATTTTCATAAAGTGTGCTCAGGTAAATTGTTTGTTTTCAAATGATTACAACAAGGGTTGAATCTTAAGAGTCGGTTTTCCTAGGTACAATCATGCAAATTGCAGTGCACTTATTCATAAAGGGTGGACATGTAAATTGTTTGTTTTCAAATGATTACAACAAATATTACAAGCGGATACAATTGTACGGAATGTTGTAAATTGCTTTATTATCGACATTTTTCTGCAAAGGACTTTTTACTAACAATAGATAAATTATTTTAGAATTTCTTACAAATTTAGTTGAAAAACCTTACACCAAACTCGGCTTGCAGTAAGAAAATACATATTGCGGAGTGCATTTTCTGTATTTTTATTGTAAAGTGAATTTTTAGTAACTTACATAATCAGTGAATGTTTAATTGTGAAGAAATGGGAAATATTACAAGTGGTTTAATGTGACGACATGAAGATGTTAATTCACAATATTAATAAATGTCGATCAACAAAATGATCAGCTTCAAAGACCATTTCTAAAAATGGTACTGAAATTATGGGGATTTTCTGATTCTGTGTGTGATAAATTCGCATGTAAGTAAATACGTTGTAATTATAATTTTTCCCACATTTTTAGCTTACCGAATGAATTTTGTAAAAGTTTTACAAGTTTTTTTAATGTAACAGCTATTAAACAAATTGTTTTTTAGTTTATTTCCGTCGGAACGAAAAGTAAGAAGAGATAAAAAGAAATGAACATGCAAACCAGTTGCTTCTGTAACAGAATTAATAGTAACGGCGAAGGTAAAAAAATAATTTTGATTTTTTTTTTATACATTTAGTGTTATTTATCTATTTTATAACAAATTTTACTTTTCAGCGAATGTAGAGCTATTTGTAAGGATTTAACAAAACACAAGAATGACTGAAGTACGCGGATTTGCAGAAAGGAAATCTGCATAAATTGGAATGGTCATTATTGAAGCATTCAAGCTGGTCTATATTGGTAAATTGTTATAATAATATATCCATGGTACAATGTAAGAATTTTGTTTCTTTGTTTTTAGATTGATGTAGATTTTTGCCAATTATTTCTCGAGAGAAAAACAATTTATTTGTGTGGCGGCCAAAATTCATTGATAAGGTTAATGAATTCGACGAACTTCCCTTTCATATACTTACATCTGTTACCAAATGATAATGTGGTTCTTAAACTGAAAATCTATTTTTAAACAGAATGTGATGTGATATTAAATTTTACCTACTAATAAAAATATATTTGAGAAATAACTTTATATTCTAAAATTTCTTCAATTCAGGCATTCCAGTCTACAATTCATAAAAATTAGAAAAAAATTATTGTATCTACCAGTGCTTATTTAATATAATAAGGCCATCTTCATTTCTTAAGAAGTTTTTAGCGGATGTAGGGTTCTTTGTAAGAATTTAGCAAAACACAAGCGTGACTGAAGTACGCGGATTTGCGGAACGAAAATCTTAATAAAGTGAAATGGTTATTATTGAAGCATTCAAACTGGTCCATATTGGTAAACTTTTATAATAATATACCCATGGTACAATGTAAGCATTTTGTTTCTTTGTTTTTAGATTGATGTAGATTTTGGCCAATTATTACTTGAGAGAAAAACAATTTATTTGTGTGGCGGCCAAAATTCATTGAGAAGGCTAATGACTTCGACGAACTTCCATTTCATATACGCACATCTGTTACCAAATGATAATGTGCTTCTTAAACTGAAAATGTATTTTTAAACAGGATGTGATGTGATGTTAAATTTTCACCTACTAATGAAAATATGTATGAGAAATAACTTTATATTCTAAAATTCCTTCAATTCAAGCATTCCACTCTACAATTCACAAAAATTAGAAAAAAATGATTGTTTTTACAAGTGCTTATTTAATATAATAAGGTCATCTTAATTTCTTAAATAAGAAAACACATTATTAAGTACATTCTTAAGCAATTAAATAAAAGTTCTTGAAAGCAAGCACTCTTAAATTTATCAACAAGAATGGACATTCTTAAAACTCAAGAATGACCGATTCTTGGGCCGAAATTAAGAACGTTCAATTTTAAATTTAAGCCCAAATTTTCTTACCTATAAGAATTTTTTTTCTGAGCGTATTACTTTAATCAAAGCCAACGAGCTGAACAAAATCGATAAAATAATCGATGGCTATCATCGCTTATTTAGCATGTCGTTTCCTAATTTGGTCAACGGTGCCGACCTCTAACTACGTTCAGTGTTCCTCGAAAAAAGGCGATTACCAACAAACACTCGAGCATTTATCGATAGTGAATCGAGATAATCGAGATCGTTATCTCGAAACTAGTTAACAATATTGTTTAAGTTATAATGGAGCGATTATATAAAGTAATAAGAAGACACCTCTCCAGTTGTCTATATTAACCTGTTGTATCGACTGCGTGCACCGACTATGGCTATAACACTTTAACTACATAGTTAACCATAATAATCAGTTTGACACCTAAACAATCGTTAGCAGTTGTGAACAATTGTGGCGCACTAACGCTACGCGATCCGTGTCTCCATAAGTGTTCAGATCGTGCGGCGTTCTCATTATTACAATGCGTACGCTGACAGGCCATAAGTCCAGCCGACAATTCCATATGCAGGATTCGCCATAACCCATCGTTTCGATCGAGCACCGCGACGAACCTAACGACACTTTTTACGTGGCCCTCGGAATTTATGTTACTCGGAAAAATTTAAATACAGAGCCATCAATTGCCTTTTAATTAGGACGGAATTCTTGCCGTGAATCGACAAACGCCGAAACCCGATGAAATTTCAAGTGCGGCAAAAAACGCTGACAGAACCACCAGTCGAAATAAAAGAAATGTCCCGAAGTGAATATTTCGTTAACCGCAATCTCATTAGCGCAATCTGCAAAAACGGCTACAATTTGCTCTACGGGAAAAATGCCTTTCAAATATTTTCAGTGTTTTAAATTATTAGTTTTTAATTTGACAAAGTTGTGTAAAATGGCATATCATACAGGGCTGCCACTTATATTGCGGCAATTCAAGCTAAGCATGCGACTCTAGCGTAAATAAATTCAACTAAGCGAACTCCATGTTGTGACGTCACGTCGTGACACGTGCGTTTATTATTGTTCGAGTTTTGCAATAATTTGATTAGTTTTCGATAATTCTAAAGAAGAAAGGAACTAATTTGTAATTTGTTTGTTTGATATCAAGTTGTAGGCCAGATTTAAAGTGTCAGTGTTAACATTAACCATGAATACATCCGAAACTAACCTAAAAAAATTTCTTACGCTGAAGTTATTGAGATTGCTCAAATATCTTCGGCTAGGGTCCATATTGACAGGTCTAATCAGAGAATAAAAACGTTTAATATATTGGCAAATCGCTTGACAGCCAATCTAGTACCAATAGCAGATGATATTTTTGTAATGGTATGTGCACTTGTAAACCTTTTAAACCTAATCCGAGCAGATGATAAGTTTATTGAATGAAAACTAATACCACTAGTAAAAAAAATACTTTATTTCATTTACACAAAGATGATGCAACATTTTTGTTAAATAGTTTTATGTCGAGAAGTTTAAAGAAGTGATCCCATTTTTCAGATGGTTTGCGCTGTTATTAATCTTTCAAATCCAATTTTGGCAGATGACAAATTTGTAACATAATTTTCATAAGTAATATCACAAGAGAGTGAGAATAAATTGAAAATAATTCGCACTCTCGAGTGGTATTCGGAAGATTATTTCTTAACGTTTAAATAAAAAATATAGCATAAAAATACAGTTTAATTCATTATAAACTAAAATCAAACTGGCGACAGATGTCAAAACTAGAAAATGTGCTGTCAAGTAACATATGTAAACAAAATACTAGAAATTATGCTCGCGGGAATAATGTACAGTAGAAAATTCTCACTATAATAATGTTATGATTGGACAGAATTAAACACGTGTGCCCAAATACCGCTAAACGATTGGTGAATGAAATCATTAAAAAATAATCCCACAATTTTCCCAATTTTTATAATGCCACATATTTACAAAAAGTCACTTCAACCGGCGACGTGGACTGGCGTTAAAAATTTCTATCCTGCATATGACGTCACAATTCGACAGTTACCTATATTATCGATACGCGGTAAAACTAATTTGAATTCCCCTAATAGGTTAAATTTGCTGCAGTAAATTAAAATGACTGTTAATAAATAAATTGCAGCTTAGAAAATTGTTTTTCATTAATCACAGACCGCATGTGTATAATTGGCGGCGAGACAAAAAATGAATATGCCAAAGAATTAAATAAGTCGATATTAAAACCCATTTTTAATTTATGCACTTTTTATACATTATCATTATTGGATCAGAATTTTAAGCAGCTTTTTTGCGGTCGTCAAGATACTCTAAGATATATTTCATTTGTATTTCATAAGTGTACGAAAATGAGCTGTAAACGATATGCATCGTCCGCTCGGCATTCTAATAAAAAACACACCAACTTTAATTTTTATCGTGCTCGTTTGAAATAGGAAAAAAACCTCTCCGATCCACCATAACTTATCGCATTTTTCGTTTAATTTATAACAAACCGCTCATTAAATACGTGTAATTAATTACAGCGTTATACTATTAACATAACAAAATTGGATAATTAATCAGAGACAACAAAAATTCAGTCAATAAAGTTTGTGCCTCATCGTGATTTTATTTTATGCTGCAACGTCGATAAAGCGCGGAATGATTAATATTATTATATCGTAAATGGGATTTTAAGAATGTGCAGTCAAAGCTTCAAATTCAGCAGGAGATCGTTTCATTTTGTCATCAGCAGACCGTGTAATAACGTGATAAATTAACACCAGTTGCCATCGAACTGGGATGCATGATGCAACCAACCTCTAAACAGTGGAATGCAATGGATGGCTGAAATCTTAAATATTACCAAAGTCGTGTGTGAGAATTAAATTCCCGCACGACGGATATTCACGTCATGGGCGCTCAAAAAATTACGACCAACTTAAACTTATTTGTTTTATCTTCTTTTATCTGTTTTGATAAGCGTTGGTTTGATTTAGTAATCCTAAACTGTTCTTAGAATAGCCATTCGCTGCTTTTTTCGACGGATTAGTATGTGATTGAATGACGGAATTTATTACCTTGCTATTAATTAAGATAGGTCTCAAAGTAAGTATTTAATACCAGCTAGAAAGGTACAAATACTTTGTTAGTTACAGTGTATTTTTGACCAACTATCTGTTGTATATATGGTTGTTACAAGAGTCGGTTGTTACTGACGTATTATTACGTCGTACACTAATTTGTTTCGAAAGTAGCCCGAAATCAAATTTACACGATTTAAAAGTTTCTACGCAGGAAGTTTGCGTTAATGAATCGAAGAAATTCAAAGGTTGAATGGTATTTGATTAGATTATTTTATAAATGTATAAAATTTGACACAAATAAAATTGTTTGAAAATTTTTTGTTGGTCGATATAAAGAAACTTGAAGTTTTATCAGAATTATTGCTGTAATTCCGTGTTCCTTCCTGAACTAACAAATTGTGATTGGCTATATTAGCCATGAATAACATAATCGATTTGATATAATTCTGAAAATGTATTTTAAATATCACTTAGAATATTTTTAAAAAATACAAATGTTGTGAGTGGGATATTTTTTCCGTTATTTGGGAACCCTGTTTTCGGCCACGTTTTTTTCAAGTTGTATTTACACCAAAAAAATTAAGTTCATTATATTGTGCTTTTGTTAACTAAAAATGTTTTATTTCAATTTACCTTAGAGTGAGTCAGAATTCTAAAAACAATGTTAAAATCTTAATAAAACCTAATTTTATTTGTATTTATTTATCTTAAAATGTTACTCGTCCCGATCGTCACAGTTCATTGTCCCAACCGTCACAGTTTTTTACTTTTTGTAGAAATAAGCAAAATGTTTAGGTAGCTACTTTATGTTTTCATCTTAGAACAGAGAGTGGGAGGAAGGAGCATTTGCTACCGATTATGGACGGCAGGTGGGGAACAAAGTCGGCCATTTGTATCAACCTCGTTTTGACACATCGTTTGTTATGTTTTCTATGCCAAGTGGTTTTTGAGTGTTTTTTTGTGATTTAAAGACCTTAGTTTGTAATTTTTGTGGTGGATCGAGTAGAGTATAGTGTATTTATAGTTTTTAAGACTTTAGTGATAGTTAATAGTTGATAGTTGAAAGAAACTTAGAACTAAAACATTTGTGTAACATGGTGAGTTGTGCTGCGTGTGGCTGCACCAAAACGCCCAAGACTACTTCTCAAGGGATCACGTTTCATCGGTAAATGTTTATTATTTTATTTAAAATTCAATTAGGTTCAAATTCAGGCAAAAATATTATTTTGAGTCTATGTTGACATTGACATTGACAAGCCGGTTCATTGGCGTGCGTGGGTAATTCTTGAACAAAATTACAAAGTTTTAATATTGATTTTTTTTGTCTTATGAGTGAAAATAAACTAGTTTTAACTTAATTTGGCCGTCACTGTTATTTTTTTTTTGCATTAACGTACTACGGTTTGGAATGAATGACGACGAAAAAAGTTTTGCTTGCAGGCGTAAAATATGCGATGGAAATCCTATTCGATACGCCACTGACAAGGATCCGCCATTTGCATCAACCTTCCCGTTCCCCTGCAACCTTGCATAATGCTCCTTCCTACCACTCTCTGTTCTAAGGTTTTCATATAATTTAAGAGGTTATGGTTGCTCTGAATTTCCAAGTCATATCTACAAACTTGAAGTAAGTATGTCGTTTGTTGTCCCAACCGTCACGCTCATACAAACGGCCATTTCACATAGTTAAGAGCATAAAAATTATTTTTTTTTATGTAAGCGTTGGAAGCATTTATCTGGTCAACATTTCACATATTAATCTTAAAAAATTCGCTGCTTATACTAGAAGTATGTTCAAAACATTGTCAGAAAATGTGTTACAATGTCCCGACCGTCACTTGTATATTATATATAAATATAAAATTAATATTTATTGACCACGAAGTGGATTTTGGTTAAAATCGGATTTTTTAAATGGTGCCCCACTGACTTTCGTTTAATAAAAGCTGTCAAAGTTACAAACTTCTTTATGTCGATGTCTTCATCGAATTTTTGTTCGATTTCTCGCCACCAATGTTCAAACTGTTGATAAATAATTAAGTACTTAGTTTTTTACTAATTTTACTAAATTTTTATTAATGAACCACTTAATTGTCCAGCAGTTTATGCGAAAAGTAACAACCACTAAATTTTTGTGACCTGGAAAGAAATCGCTTTTCCCATTGTAAATAACTGACACGTGAGGGAAGCATTGCACAAAGCGTTTAAGAACACATGTCTAGATAGATCCAAGTTACATAAGAACATCACCTCTGATCTGCTAGGTATGTGGGAGTGGCTGCATGTTCACTCGCGGAATTATGTCTTTATCCAGAGTGAAGAACAAGATGAGAAATTACAAACAAACCCATTCTCAGTTTCCAATCGAAATTGTCGAGAGACCAATTCGCCCGAAAAACAGTTAGCAGCTTTGAAGTAGCCGCCGAGTATGCAAAATCCACTTCACTTGTAAATATGAGCGCAACACTCGACGTTGTAAACGTACGTTTTATATCGTACATTAACAGTTGCTTTCTTAAGCAGGTTGTTTAAGTTCGGGCGAACGGGAAGAGCAAATCTATCAGTGTTGGTTGTCTTAAGCGCATGTTTTATTTGCTCAGAGAGAAAATCTTTACAAATGGTTTTATGGCAAGACACCTGTTAAGTCTCGACTTTAAAAAACACACACACTCGAAAGGTTTACTTTTGAACGTGGCTTTCATTCGTGAGTGGTTTGAAGACGATCGGCGGAAAAAAACAGGAAAATAAATAACTTAATTGCTTCCTTAATGATCGAAATTTGCACCTAATGGATTTCGAAATTAATTTACCGACTCGTCAAATATGTCTCAGCGACTACAAGTGGCGAATCACGCGCGGAATACGGAAAATTCGAGTGTTGTGACTCCGGAATTCCTCGGAACGATGAAAAATTGATTTTTTGGACACATGAGCCTGCCTCGGATAGCGGTAAGCGCAGAAGCGATTAAGCACTCTTCAATTCGTTTTTTTAATTGGTAAATGGATAAAGTGCATAGAGAATCGAAAAAAATCTAATAAATTATTATGAAATAATTCTTGACAATCGTGATTTTGTTAGCTTCGGATGTTTTACATGACTTAGAAGTCATAATTTCAGAGTTAAAAAAAATTGGTTTAGTTTAGGTTGATAAGTCTATATTATTAGATAGATTTGAATCTTAAGGCTGGGGAACCCAACCTCAAAAAATGCAGAGTTTTAAGAAACTCAGCATCGCTTAGAAAGTACTTATCAATATATAATTTGCGAAGCAACAGTTGTAAACGTAATGCTACCGCATCTAATGATATATTTGCTTTGGTGAAGAAGTGCCTAGTATTCAAAAATTAACCTCCGAAAGTGCAATTCTCGCAAAAATGTAGTAGTGACGGTTTTTTACTGAAATCTTTAGAGTTACGAAATATTTTGCAATGCACTTTACAGCACTTATAGAGAATATATTGTCTTGTAAGAAAATATTTTTTTTATTGCGAGAAAGTTGATAACTTAAGAAGAAAAAAATTGGCAACAATATTTTTTTGAAAATTTAGTGTGCCAGTAAACTCAGTTCAGCTCAAGAAGTAAGTTATATTGCAGAAATTCCTTCGGGGTACTTATACTAAACATATAGTAGTATAATATGACATGTTTTTTTATGATAACATGGTGAATATCTTTGAAAAAAAATCTAAAAGTTGTGGTACGAAATACAGTATTATTTGATCGCGTTTTTTATTGCTTTCCAAACATAACATCGTCAACAAATTACATAAAAATGTTCTTTTAGCACACCTAAGAAATAGTTTCCGTAAACCAAATTTGATAAATGTCTAAATTTTACATTTTCGGGGAAAAGTTGTTTTCCCATAAGATTTTAGTCAAATAGTTCGTCCTTTTACTCACAGATGTCCTGTCAAATCTGTATCTTTCTGATTGACGGCATGGATAGAATAATTTGTATTAAAATGCACACTTGATATAGTGCAAATTGCTAGGATATAACCATATTCGCACACGTAAGGATATAAAACTCTAAATATTTATAAAAATACACACTTGATAATGCAAAATATCCATAGCATCGTAGGAAAAGTTGTTTGAAGCATCTATTCACAAAAAATTACAAAAAGAAAACAACCAGTAAATAATGCAGCAATCGCATTGATTGATTTTACCGCCGTTATCGCCGCAGACAATAATATAAATAATATTTATCAAATTATGAGCATATAAAAATGGGGATAAAGATTACTCTTTGCATAATTGAAAATGTGTTTGCAGCCTGTTACCGGATTAATTATACCAGGTACATCTATGAAAACACAAAATTGGCAAAGAATTTCCGACTGAGTTTACCGTCTTTATCGCCGCAGACCATAATATAAATAATATTTATGAAGTTACGAGCGGATGAAAAATGCGCAACTCTTTTTTTTTGTTCTTTCTCTGTTCAATACTTAAGTTTCAAACCTTATTAGTTACGACACCTCTTTGGTTGCCTAAACATTTTTTATTTTAAGGGGCAAAATTGGTGCCCCCTGAGCGGAAGAATTGTGCATTACTTAGCAGTTCCCGGGCCTTAACCCCAGGCATACGTATTTGTGATAATGGAAATTTAGTTCTACTCGGTTGTCCCATTCTTGATGAAGCAATCCCTGTTTCTTTTTCTAAAAAAGTGGAGAGATTTTCTTTACTTTCCACAAACCTTTATAAAGTTAGCCCGCACATCAGTCTCTTTTTGCTTCGTCATTGTTTTTGGATGCCAAATTTCCTCTACCTCCTTAGATGCTGCCCTGTTTGGAAATTTATGTCAAGAATTGGATAATAATATTCATTCGACTCTTGAAAAAATTTTGAACATAAAATTTATAAACAGGTCGAGGGATCAAACCAAGTTACCTGTCCGTTTTGGTGTAGGTATTCGATCTGTTGCAGATATTTCAACTCCAGCATTCTTATCTTCTATCTTTGCTAATTCTCGCCTCATTAAGTCTATTCTACCTTCTCGTTTTTCCAACTTCGAGACATCTTACTCCAGTGAAGCCATTGATGAATGGAAAATTATATCTAATTCCTCTTCTTTACCCTCGACATCTCCCTCCATTCAACGAAATTGGGATTTGCCAATTTTTGAAAATAACTTTCAAAAGCTATTGTCTTCCTAAAATGTAACTCAAAAAGCTATTTTATTAGCAGTGTATGAACCCGAATCTGGAGCTTGGCTTGAATCTTTACCTTCTTCTAAATTAGGCACTTTGTTAGAAAAAAGCACTTTACAAATTGCTGTTTCTCTAAGATTAGGCAGTATTTGTCATCCTCATAGATGTAATTGTGGTTCTTCAGTAGACACGTACAGTCATCATGGACTGTCGTGCATAAAAAGTGCAGGAAGAATCCCAAGACACAACTGCATTAACGACATCTTAAAACGTGCTTTCTCATCTGCCAACATCCCTTGTTTACTTGAACCTAACGGGGTTCTGGGAGATGACGACAAACGTCCAGATGGAATCACCATTATTCCCTGGAAGGAAGGCAAATTCCTTGTCTGGGATGTCACCTGTACAGATACGCTTGCACCTTCACATTTACCTGAGTCGTCCATATCTGTTAGATCTGCTGCAAACAAAGCAGAAAATCTTTAGCGAAGAAAATATAGTTCGTTAGCAGATCACTACATTTTCGTTGGCTTTACTGTTGAAACCTTTGGTCTTGAAATATAAGTGTTTTATTGCTGTTGGATGCTTTGGGAAGACTTATTATTGACGTCACAGGTATTCCTCAGGCAAAAACATACTTAAAACAACGAATTAGTATTGCCTATTTCTTCTTCTCTGGATGAATTATGTAATTTAACGTAATTGTTAGTTTGTATTTTGTAATTATAATGTTTAATATGTTATAATTTTATAGCGTTTTGAAATATGTTGCAAATTAATATAGTAAATGTTTATACAGTTATTAAATGCACAAAAATATCTAATAATGAAAATAAATTAAAGCTTGTTTTCAGTCCATGGGACACACTGTATATCACGTAAAATCTTTTTATTTTGGCGATTTTGTTAAATAAAGCGCAAAAACGTGTGTTCAAATTACAATTTAATGTTGTAATCAAACGTTTTCGAGTTTATGCTCTTGGGCAGGGCCCGAAGCTCCTGCGGTCAAAGGTTATTGGGGCATGGGCTGCTCGTGACCGCTGCAACCGTTTCTCGAGCACGAAACGCCGGACTTTGGGACAATCGATCAACAAAAAAATTCGAAGTTTAACCATGAAACACGGTTTTTCCTAGAAATAACGTTTTACACTCTTAAAACTCTCAAGCTGTAAAAATGGCAACGAATTTGCATACCGGGAATTTTTGTTAACATTGATCATACAATGTAAATATCATTAGAAAAAAAAACAAAAATGTCAAGACAAGTTATAGTTTTGTAGTTATAGCAAGACGTGTTTTTCATTGTTGTATTACGACAATGAAAAAATACGTCTTGCTTTAACTCTCTAATAACAAAATTCAATTTCAGTTATTTAAGAAATGCTGTGCAGGGATTTTGCAGTCGTTATTGTTTGGAACGTGGAGGACAATCCGAAAATTCTATTAAATAAATCGTTCTACTGTTCTAACGTTTTGCCATTACTACCATTTAATAATACGTAACCTAAAATAAGTTGACGTGGGTGTATGATTGGTTGCATACATTGACTGATTGACTTAATTTTTTTTAAATTGAAAGTAGGGATATTTGCAACGTTTGATGTTTTTAAACCAACCCACATACTTTAATGTCTTTTGGCACATTTTAAACTTTTTAAGAATATATTTAACGGTTTAGGTCAAATTGTCACACTACTTTTGTGTTCATTTGTCACATATTTTTACTAAAATTTTAAATTTCTCTTTTTTATAAGCGCACATTTGAATATACAGTCGAACTCCTCTATAGTGACCTCCTCTATAATGATTTTTTCTCTATAGTGATGTTTTTGTCAGGAACGTAAATTTTTGAACGTTTTCCATATAAAAATACCTCTATATTATGATGTTAAGTCTTTATATAGTGATTATTCTTTACGATAGGTTCACCAAAATTCTCGAGGAACGGAATTTTCGGTAATAGAAAACCTGAAAAATCCTTAAAAGAATTTCTTGCAAAATCCTTACTTATGCAATCAACTTTGGACAGATTTTTTCATCAATAAGTACATATTATGTAAGTATTCAGATGAAAATTTGTATTGCTTATTAATAACTGTGTATATTTCTATATACTTAAACAAATATTTTTTCAAATACAATAAATTTTAATTTTTTGTTTTGAATATCAATTGGTTTTTAAAGTAACTGCCAAAATTGTAAAATTGTACTTGAATTCTATATAGTGAAGTTTCTCTATAGTGATGTTTTTTCATGGCTTTTCGAACATCACTATAGAGGAGTTCGACTGTAATTAATAAGAACTTTTCAGGGCCGAATATTTTTTGTTTCTCATTTTAGTTTAGTTTAGTTTAATTTCGCTACTCGTTCGAGTAAACAATTTTTTATTACTAACCTAAGGTCAACAATGAACAAAGTTACGTTTTTTGCCGCTCCTATTACATTATTATATATTATAAACAGAAAATACTAATAGAACGATTTGCTATAATGGACAATACACTTGTCCACCAAAGTGAATAATAAAAAAATGAAAATTAAAAGATGAAAGTAGCGAGGTAAGTCGAAGTTT
The DNA here is from genome assembly GCA_949768715.1 of Dascillus cervinus. Taxonomy (NCBI): domain Eukaryota; kingdom Metazoa; phylum Arthropoda; class Insecta; order Coleoptera; family Dascillidae; genus Dascillus; species Dascillus cervinus. The sequence goes on along the minus strand of OX458318.1, from coordinate 1,987,875 downwards.
GTATCCGTTTTAATTACCGGAGTCGCTCACGATTGTCGTGCGTCGGACCTTCCTATTATTATGTCGTCCTTTACGATTACTCGTAACTAATTTTATTTCCGCGATTGCATTGTCTCGACAGAAACGCTCTTTAATTATTGCCGAATAAAATTCTTTTCAGCTGCAACTTTTAATTTGATTAATTTTTTCGACGGTTTAATCCCATTTTATAGCATTCTCACGATCCGTGATTTATTATTGCGCTTGTATTTTTTGCGGAAAAAATCGCGCTTATGACTTCCTTGTACATGAAACGCTTCTTATTAACGCGCCAAGATTAAACTTCCAAAGAAGTGAACTTTTGTGAGCGTCAATCGCTGCATAACTTGCGGTTACTCCCAGCCATCGTTTAGGATTTTACAACTGTTTTATTAAGCGAGCGGTTCACCGCACGCTTTTTTGACCGCTTTCGGTTTTAATTTATTTCCTAGCGGTTCTTTCACTCAAGAAATCGCCACTTCAAACGACGAATTGTTTCATTGCGTCCGGCATTCCTTTGTTCCGCGGATCTGAATTTCGAAACGTCCATCGATAATACCTGTTTGGATCGCATTGCTGTTTGTGAAATTAATTCACTCAGGTGGGAATGCGAAGGCGGAGTTATTGTTTTTACTTTGAAGAGCAATTCATATTTATTATCTTTGCGATGGCCCGATTGGTCTGCACGTAGAAAGCAGCTACAACCGAAGGATGTGCTTAATGAGGTAAATCGCTGTCGGTTTCACAGTGCAGTTTTTTTCATTCACCTCAGTTATGCAACAGTTGACATTTGGCCACATAAAATTACCGATTTTTATCTGCGCTTATTGATTGCCGGATAATTTCGAATTGGCAGCGCTGTTACGAATCGGTGACTGATTCTTCAGCAGGTGCTGGCCGAAAGTGGAAATAACTCACGAGGACATTAGATTCGCATGGAGGAAATAAACGTCGACTGGGATTTTTTGCGGCTCTCCAAATGCCAAATTGGAGGTTTCGGTTCTAAATTCATTTTATTCGTTAATTGACGTCGCAGGCTAATTTGTAAAACTAATTTGAGGCTGTTAATTTTATCTGCCATTACAGCCAGGAAAAAAATTCTTGTAGGTAAGAAAATTCGGGCTTAAATTTAAATTCAATTAATTTTGGCCCAAGAATTGGTCATTCTTCAGTTTCAAGAATGTTTATTATATTTGTCAATTTTAAGAACGGGACATTCTCAATTTCAAGAACGTTGATTCTTCGTGACAAATTCAAGAAAGGGTCGCTCTAATTTTAAGAACTTTTATAACTTTTACATTTACATAATAGGTCATTTGATTTCAAGAACTTTTATTTAATTACTTAAAAATGTTCTTAATTAATGTGTTGTCTTATTTAAGAATTGAAGATGGCCTTCTTATTATATTAAATAAGCACTTGTAAATACAATAATTTTTTTCTAATTTTTATGAATTGTAGAGTGGAATGCTTGAATTGAAGGAATTTTAGAATATAAAGTTATTTCTCATATTTCTCATATTTTTATTAGTAGGTGAAAATTTAACATCACATCACATCCTGTTTAAAAATATTTTTTCAGTTTAAGAACCACATTATCATTTGGTAACAGATGTACGTATATGAAATGGAAGTTCGTCGAAGTCTTTAGCCTTCTCAATGAATTTTGGCCGCCACACAAATAAATTGTTTTTCTCTCAAGAAATAATTGGCCAAAATCTACATCAATCTAAAAACAAAGAAACAAAATGCTTACATTGTACCATGGATATATTATTATAAAAATTTACCAATATAGATCAATTCTACTTTATGCAGATTTTCTTGTGTTTTGTTAAATTCTAACAAAGAGCTCTACATCCGTTAAAAAGTAAAAATTGTTATAAGATAGATAAATAACACTAAATGTATGAAAGAAAATCAAAATTATTTTTTTACCTTCGTCGTTACTATTAGTTCTATTATAGAAGCAACTGGTTTGCATGTCCCATTCTTTTTATCTCTTCTTACTTTTCGTTCCGACGGAAATAAACTAAAAAACAATTTGTTTAATAGCTGTTACATTGAAAAAACTTGTAGAACTTTTACAAAATTCATTCGGTAAGGTAAAAGTGTGGGAAAAATTATAATTACAACAAATTTACTTACATGCGAATTTATCACACACAGAATCAGAAAATCCCCATAACTTCAGTATCATTTTTAGAAATGGTCTTTGAAGCTGATCATTTTGTTGATCGACATTTACTAATATTGTGAATTAACATCTTCATCTCGGCACATTAAACCACTTGTAATATTTCCCATTTCTTCACAATTAAACTTTCACTAATTATGTAAGTTACTAAAAATTCACTTTACAATAAAAATACAGAAAATGCACATCGTAATATGTATTTTTTTACTGCAAGCCGAGTTTGGTGTAACGTTTTTCAACTAAATTTGTAAGAAATTCTAAAGTAATTTATCTATTGTCAGTAAACAGTCCTTTGCAGAAGGTCATAAAGCAATTTACAACATTCCGTACAATTGTATTATAGAACCCTTGTACCTAACGTTCATCTCAAACAAAACCTTCAGTGAGATCACCACAAATTGAGAATTCCCTTGCTAAATCCAAGACGGTGGTTTGCTAGATTTAATATTGTTCGTTCTAATAGCAAGCAGAATCGTGGTAAATACAAGACTTTTATCAGTTCTTAATGTAAGAAGTAGGTTTTTAAAAAATTCTTAGGTAGCATTTTTTTCAGTGTATGCAAACACAATTATCTAATTTTGAAACGTTTAAGAAATTGCTCATACTTTTCAAAAATCGGAGTGAAGTGAACGTGACAAGGGCATGTCAGATGTAAGTTAGCGTTAATCTAATTTAATTTCATCTTAATTATTGGTGCGCGATTTCTCACTGGAACTGCTGAAGTTTTTCTCGGCCGCGAGATCACGAAATAAAACAACTTATTATCTGGACAATTTCATTTAATTTGAAATTTAATTGCCGTGAAGAGACAAAGAATTTCAATTTATTTCATGACTTATACGGAAAATTGAAAATTCGTCTCACTTGATTCTACTGATTTAACATTTTATCTCATTACGATGTGGATCTCTTCATCAATGGGTGATCCAATTAAACAGTGGCAGGGTATTAACATACGTCGAGACATTAATAAACAACAAGTTTTTTCTGACCTGTAGGCACGGAAAGGATTCAATTGGGAATTATATGTTTTACATTCAATAACCACAATGAAAGTTGTTGATTTGTTTTACAAGTTAAGAGCGTTTTAATTGTTCAACGTTCGATTTATTTAGTTATTGATTGCTGTATTTAAATATTTTGCAATCCGTTGAATAAATTTTCATATTTATTTGAATATTATTTTGAATAAGAAATATCAAAATTGCAAATTTTAAGTTTTGGAGCAACGATAAAAATTTGAAATCGTCAGGTTACAGATTCGGGAAAGATAAATACCATTACAATACATCATTTATAAGTTTTACCTCCGGGGCCATAATACCTCTTAAAATTTGAAGAGAAGGTTTGCAATTTACATGCTACATCAGTTGAAATGTACACTCTCGATGTGTGCAAAAATATTTCCAAATTATTTAAAAGCACAAAGTAGAAAAAAGAGTTTTGAAATATTGACGATCCTTACTCCGCACCTGTAAAATGTATCTTGTGCTTTTCAACTTCTTTAGTTTGCAATAACTGCCATAAATAATAAGTCAAGTGCATTTTACTGGTAAATCATAAACATCTTGTAATACGAATATGTGCTTATATATACAGGGGGAGTTAAGTTTACCGCCCGTGGCAAAATAGGCGTTTAAAATAATTTCTCAATTCTCATAAATTGCATGAGTCATTTTATATTATTAAGGTACATACAAACCAAGAAAAATCTTTTTTTTTAATCAGGTAAAACTTTGCCTCTCTTTCAATTACTAATTGCTCAATTTATTAGTTTTTTTTTTCCTGTTTTTTTTTCTTTTTGCCTGTTTTTTCCTTACTAGGGTAACTTTTCCTGCTGGAAACGATGGAACAAGAATCAGTTGAATTGCTTCAGTATTAACGGAGCTACGGCCATTTCGTCCACTTTTAGGTCTTCATTGTTGACGTTTACTTCTCTATCTCTGTCAATCTTAGAGCAAATCGATTTTTAATTGCACCATCGTGTTCCTCGCAAAAAACTACATAAGTTTTCATGTTTATTCGACGCTCTAAGCAAGAAAGCAAAAAAAAGGTTTTCCATGGGTTGGCTTTTTTCACTCACATTTTTTTCTTTTTGCCTGTTTTTCTCCTTACTAGGGTAACTTTTCCTACTGGAAACGATGGAACAAGAATCAGTTGAATTGCTTCAGTATTAACGGAGCTACGGCCATTTCGTCCACCTTTAGGTCTTCATTGTTGACGTTTACTTCTCTATCTCTGTCAATCTTAGTGCAAATCGATTTTTAATTGCCTCGGTAAATTCTTTTTTTCAATGTTCTTTTTTTTTTTTTTCGAAAATGACATAATCGACTTAGGTTCGGTAAATTATTTTTTTCAATTTTTTTTTCAATTATTTTTCCAAAAATGACACTATCGAGTTAGGTTCGGTAAATTATTTTTTCAATTTTTTTTTCGAAATTGACTATCGACTTAGGTTCGTTAAATTATTTTTTTCAATTTTTTTTTCAATTATTTTTCCAAAAATGACACTATCGAGTTAGGTTCGGTAAATTATTTTTTCAATGTTTTTTTCAATTTTTTTTTTCAATTTTTTTCGAAAATGACGAACAGCAAAATTTTTTCACACAATTTAGTGTAATTGAAATAATTTTACTAATTTGGGTTCATTAAATAAAGCCATTTCCGTATTAGAGGGTATTTTTTAAAATGATTTACAACATAAGCTGACCAATTCACCTCAAAATTGTATTGGTTAAATCGGAATAAGGGTCTTCGCTATTTCTTTAAAAGTTCACAACATCGTAACTAACAGCTACACGGTAATTATAATCATAATAAAAAATAATTTTTGCAATATTAGCTTCTTCTAATTTTCGTTAGTATATCTGTTTACAATTTTGTGCTTTAATTTTGCCGTCTGCAAAGTCAATATACCTATCGGTTATTGAACCTTCCCATAAAATAAATTGCTTAATTTACTCAAAGTTTAAAAACCCTGGTCACAATCCTTGGTCATTTTGTGAATAAAGAAACATTCACATTCGCAACAAATCTTCCAACACTTAAACATCGTTGGTAAAAAGTGAAAATTGAAACTTTGTTTTGTGGAATAGTGAACATTTGTGTTTATTTCAGGTATAATCATGCCATTTCAATACTCAGTCGAGGAGAAGCTTAAAATGCTTTTAAGTTATGGGTAATAGGGTATCACTTTGAGCATCTTATATAAAATAAACTTAATATTTACCAATTAAAAACTTATTTTATTTTTCTCACAAATTCCAGAATACGGGTCTGGCAACAACTAAAACGCCGTTCTCTTCAGTTTTATGGGTCGATCATCAGGTATTGTTACGTGGTAGACTGTATTACCCATTGTTGGAAAGTCATAAATAAAAGTATTTTTCGTGCTTTATGTTAAATTTGATTTAACTCAAAAGGTAATAATTTTTTAACAAATCAAATTGCAATTAACAATGCTACGAATAATTTGACAAATTTTGAAATAAAAAACCAAACATGGGAATTTTATCAGAAACTCTTTGTTTTACTTCAAATAAAAATGATTTGGAAAATTTGTAGCACTAATCGAAAGTGTAAACTTCAACTGATGTAACATGTAAATTGCATACTTTCCCCTCAATCTTTAATAGGTATTATGGCCGGGGCGGTAAAACTTAACTCACCCTGTATATGTATAAGAAACGTAAGTTACACTAAATTGTGTAAAAACTAATGTGATAAAGCCACAATTTTACCTGAATTTTTTTGTAATTGTTTTTCTTGTTTTGCGTTTCTTAATAATAATTAAATTATTCATTTAATTTATGAGAATTGTCAAACTATTTTGAAGGACCATTTTGCCACCGGTGGTAAAACTTATAACACCCTGTATAATAGCTTTCGACTATTACATTGGTCGGAGGTTGTTTGAAGTTGTTGCAAGTTTTAATACCTTATAATCTAACAAAAATCATCTTTTGAGGACAAAATTCACAAAAAGTTAAAAAGTTGCCATTTGGCACTGAATTTCATCTTTCATGATTTAGTGAGCAAATAGTACGTTTCTGGGCAGACATTGCCACATGTTGGCGTTTCGCTTCGTTCTCCATCTATCATCCCAGAAAATTCTCGACTGAACCGATTAACTTCATAACGAATTTATAGTCTGGAAAAACAAGCCGGTGTTGTAAATCAACTGATCTCACTGCAGGAAGCGAATGACAATCACGTACCTCTAAAAAACGACTTTAAACTTTCGTATGGCCGTACATTTGTTTCAGTCGCATTCTCGCAGTTTGAAGCTGTGTTTTTGTTATTACACGTTTTATTTATGTGGCTACTTGCAAACAGTTCAAATTAATAACAAATTCTTTTCTGGCCAACTTAAAATAGAATGTTATTCAAGCAGGAATTTAACTTACTCGAGTTTTTTCGTCGCTGATTAGCAAAACTAGTTTGGAAACAAATTAAAAGATTGCATACTTGTAAATTTCGCCCGAAGTGTGTCGATTTATGGGCCGTAATTTATTCCGGTACATTATTTTTAATGGGAGGAAATTAAATTATCAAATTTCTGCATAAAATAAACAAACCAATGGCGGACTTTTCGAGCTTATTTTTCGCGTTCATTTACATTAGAAACGCATATACGTCGATTAAGAGACATGTTCAAGACTTTATCTCTTTATTTTATATGCGTAGATCGAATTGGTATAAATTGTTGAAACCTCTCCTTCCCATCGAACAAAAAGACCAGTTTCAAAAACTTTAACTTTAGTACAGGCAATTTTTTATCTCTTATAGAAATTAATTGGAACATTTATAACTGTAATTCCAGCAGTTTTATGGTCTAAAACGATTTTGCCTCATAACTGTTGTTTACTGATAAAAAGTGGCCACTTGGTTTGATGTATTGTTTCACCTTTCACTGTTTTTAGATCGGTGCCGAGAATTCCACGATTGAAGTGAATCCAAAATAAATGTGTCGCATTCTATTTGGGTTTTTGTGCGGTCTTCAGCGAATCGGAAAATATTCCAATACGTTTCTAGCGCTTCTTTTTGGTCGTTGTGTCGTTCGATTTTAGCCGAAGCTGAAAAAGTTGGTGATTTCGCGCCGCAGAGAAGTTAGGAATGCAATTAATCCACTTTCTGAAAATTTTCACTGACTTTTATATTCACACCCTAATAAAGATGACAGTGTGGGAAGTAGTCTATTACATACCGAGAGCTGTACGAAACATATCAAAAAAGATACGCACGAATCAAAAAAATGAAATGAAAAAGAAGAAAAATTAATATTGTGAATTAGTATAAAAATAATACTTTTAGACAAGTCAGGGTAGAGCCATCTGTCGGAATAGTTAATAACCTAAAGTTAGTTGACGTGGAGTACGATTGGTTGCATATATTGATTGATTGACTTTATTTTTTTTTAAATTAATTAAGTCAAAAAACTTACGTACGAATAAAAAATGAAATGAAAAAAAAAAGAATAAATTAATATTGTAAACTAGTATAAAAATAATAGTTTTAGACAAGTCAGAGTAGAACTATCTGTCGGAACAGTTAATAACCTAAAGTTAGTTGACGTGGAGTACAATTGGTTGCTTACATTGATTGATTAACTTTATTCTTTCTCCGCCATTGTTTTTGGATACCTAATTTCACTTATAATCTTAGATGTTGTCCTTTTTGGAAATTTACAAATGAGTGTCTTGAATTGGATAATATTGTTATTTCTTCTTTGGAAAAATTTTTAATATTAAATTTACAATAAGATCTTGGACTCGAAGCCAAATTACCAATCCGTCTTGGTGGATTAGGTATAAATAATTGATATTTCCTCGCCTGCCGTTTTGTCTTCTATATTTTTTAATTCTGAACTTATTATGTCCATTCTACCTTCTAGTTTTTCTAATTTTGAAATTACATCCCTTAACGAGGCTGTTGATTATTGGAAGGAAATTTTTAATTCGTCTTTACTTCCAAAAGAGCTTTCTATTCAAAGAAATTGGGACTTACCTATCTGTGAGAAAATATTTCGAAATTTATTATCTTCCTCAACTATCACACGAAAAGCTATCTTATTAGCTGGATATGAACTCTTCCATCTTGTAAATTAGGTACTCTTTTAGAAAAAAACTTTTTACAAATTGCAATTCCACTTAGATTGGGCAATTTCTGTCATCCTCATATCTGCTCGTAGGGTTCTTCTGTAGACTCGTTGGGTCATCATGGTTTATCGGGCATTAAAAGTGCTGGTAGACTATCTCGTCACAGCTGTATTAATGACATTATTAAACGTGCTTTCTCTTCTGCCAACATCCCTTGTATCCTTGAACCTAGTATTCTGAGGGATGATGGCAAACGTCCAGATGGTATTACAGTTACTCCATGGAAAGTAGGTAAATCTTTACGGATACACTTGCCCCTTCTCATTTGACTGATTCTTCATTTTCTGCAAGATCTGCTGCACACATGACAGAAAATCTTAAGAAAAAAAAAATATAAGTCAATTTCTGATGATTATTTTTTCGTCGCCTTCGCTGTGGAAACTTTGGGTCTTTGAAGTGCTGATGCCTTTTCTCTCCTCGAAGATTTGGGGAGGCGTATTGTTCAAGCAACGAAAATTCCTCAAGCCAAAACATATTTGAAGCAACGAAAAAGTTTGGCTATACAGAGAGGCAACGTTGCTAGTGTTCTTGGTACAGCTCCGCTTTCTTCTTCAATTAATGAATTATTTTTCAGAGTTTAAAAAAATTGGTTTAGTTCTCAACTCTAATAAATGCGAACTTTACTTTTTTGATAACATTTCACAAATTGATAGGTCTATATTATCAGATAGATTTGATTCCTTAACCCCGGGAATACGTATTTGTGATAATGCAAATTTTGTTCTACTCGGTTGTCCCATTCTTGATGAAGCAATGTCTGTTCTTTTTCTAAAAAAGTGGAGACATTTTCTTTACTTTCCACATCAGTCTCTTTTTGCTTCGTCATTGTTTTTGGATGCCAAATTTCATCTACCTCCTTAGATGCTGCCCTGTTTGGAAATTAAAAAATTTATGTCAAGAATTGGATAATAATATTCATTCGGCTCTTGAAAAAATTTTGAACATAAAATTTACAAATAGGTCATGAGATCAAACCAAGTTACCTGTCCGTTTTGGTGGTCTAGGTATTCGATCCGTTGCAGATATTTCAACTCCAGTCTTCTTATCTTCTATCTTTGCTAATTCTCGGCTCATTAAGTCTATTCTACCTTCTCGTTTTTCCAACTTCGAGACATCTTACTCCAGTGAAGCCATTGATGAATCGAAAATTATATCTAATTCCTCGTCTTTACCCTCGACATCTCCCTCCATTCAACGAAATTGGGATTTACCAATTATTGAAAACAACTTTCAAAAGCTATTGTCTTCCTCAAATGTAACTCAAAAAGCTATTTTATTAGCAGTGTCTGAATTCGAATCTGGAGCTTAGCTTGAATCTTTACCTTCTTCTAAATTAGGCACTTTGTTAGAAAAAACCACTTTACAAATTGCTGTTTCTCTAAGATTAGGCAGTATTTGTCATCCTCATATATGTAATTGTGGTTCTTCAGTAGACACGTACAGTCATCATGGACTGTCTTGCATAAAAAGTACAGGAAGAATCGCAAGACACAACTGCATTAACGACATCTTAAAACGTGCTTTCTCATCCGCCAACATCTCTTGTTTACTTGAACCCAACGGGGTTCTGAGAGATGACGACAAACGTCCAAATAGAATCACCATTATTCCCTGGAAGGAAGGCAAATTCCTTTTCTGGGATGTCACCTGTACAGATACGCTTGCACCTTCACATTTACCTGAGTCGTCCATATCTGTTAGTTCTGCTGGAAACAAAGCAGAAAATCTTAAAAGAAGAAAATATAGTTCGTTAGCAGATCACTACATTTTCGTTGGCTTTACTGTTGAAACCTTGGGTCCTTGGAGTATGAGCGCTCTATCGCTGTTGGATGCTTTGGGAAGACTTATTATTGACGTCACAGGTATTCCTCAGGCGCAAATATACTTAAAACAAGGAATTAGTATTGTCATTCAGAGAGGTAATGCAGCCAGCGTTCTGGGAACTGTGCCTATTTCTTCTTCTCTTAATTATTATAATTTTATAATGTTTTAGAATACTTAATTGTTAACAATAGTTAATATTACCATTTAAATTGCAAAATAAACTATTTTTATTCTAGTTATTCCTTATGTTATGTTATTTTATGTTATCGTTAAGCAAATGTACCTATTTTACAAATATTTGATATATAATTTTTTTTTTAAATTAATTAATAAGGCGCCCGTTATAGATGGATTTTGCTATAAAAGCCAGGCCTAGTTTCGTCCTGAATAGAACGCACGTCCTTCATTAAACCGACTCGTTAAAACGTTACACTTTATTAGTTCCAATATTTTTTCGCTGCAGCTCTCAATGGAAACTATTAATTATTTACCTTTTTTGTGAAGACTCTATTTGCGTAATGCCCCGAACCGTGATTGATAAATGATCCATAAATATTGCCCCGTCGTTTACATTTGGCTTATGAAAGCCCACGCCGTGAATTTGATATTAATGGGCGTGAGATTTAATGTATTGCAAGTGGGAGCGTTCACTGCTTTCTAATTGGGCCAATTTGTAAACAACAACATTGTGAAGTAATTGGGAAGTCATGACTGAGACCGTTTTTATTGACCAACAATATCCCAATACTCTTTATGGCTTATCTGCGACTGGAATCGGCAATAATTAACTGGTTTTACGCAATATTTCTCTTAACAAGAATATTCGTTTAATAGGAAGCTGGAGTATGTAGATCTGTAAGGAGAGATAGACGGTGGCACCCAGGTGGTAAGCCCGATGGACGACCACACGAGCGGCCGTGTTCATCTCTGACAGACGCTTGCGTCTTGTCGCCCAGATGCACTCAGTTACCAAACCGAAAGAATACAATTTAATGATAACGTTAAAGCGAAACCGTTCGATACAATTAGAATGTTTGAGTCGATCGGATTTTTCTAATGGCGATATGCAAAACTTATGCGTGTCGTGAGACTGCGAGATTAGTAGTGGAGGCACGCAATAGGTCAGATGGAACCGCTCTAAGGCGAGCACTTCCGCATCTCCTAATGATCTTGAGTAGTTTGCACGTCGTTTCGTCTTAATGCTCGCTTAAAGGCGATCCGTTAATAGATTTAAGTAAATATTTGTATGTACATCTTAAGTGGGTTATCTTGGATTTCCCGGACTATCTCTTTATTGCCGTTCTTTAGATAACCGTTTTGTAGTCCTTCTAAAGAAAGTTGAAATTGTAAATATACAGGGTGAGTTAAGTTTTACCGCCCCGGCCATAATACCTATTAAAGATTGAGAGGAAAGTATTCAATTTACATGTTACATCAGTTGAAGTTTACACTTTCGATTAGTGCTACAAGTTTTCCAAATTTTTATTTGAAGCCAAAAAAGTAAAACAAAGAGTTTCGGGTAAAATTTCCATGTTTGGTTTTTTATTTCAAAATTTGTCAAATTATTCGTAGCATTGTTAATTGCAATTTGATGCGTTACAAAATTGTTACTTTTTGATTTAAATCAAATTTAACACAAAGCACGAAAAATACTTTTATTTATGACTTTCCAACAATGGATAATACGGTCTACCACGTAACAATACCTGATGATCGACCCATAAAACTGAAGGGAACGGCGTTTTAGTTGTTGCCAGACCCGTATCCTGGAATTTGTGAGAAAAATAAAATAAGTTTTTAATAGGTAAATATTAAGTTTATTTTATAAAAGATGTTCAAAGTGATGCCACATTACCCATAAATTAAAAGCATTTCAAGCTTCTCCTCGACTGAGTATTGAAATGGCATGATTATACCTGAACTAAACACAAATGTTCACTATTCCACAAAACAAAGTTTTAATTTTCACTTTTTACCAACGATGTTTAAGTGTTGGAGCATTTGTTGCGAATGTGAATGTTTCTTTATTCACAAAGTGACCTAGGGTTGTGACCAGGGTTTTTAAACTTTGGGTAAATTAAGCAATTTATTTTATGGGAAGGTTCAATAACCGATAGGTATATTGACTTTGCAGACGGAAAAATTAAAACACAAAATTGTAGACAGATATACTAACGAACTGATAAGCGATTCTCTTATCAAGTTTTAAATCTAATATTGCAAAAATTCTTTTCTATTATGATTATAATTACCGTGTAGCTGTTAGTTACGATGTTGTGAACTTTTAAAGAAATAGCGAAGACCCTTATTCCGGTCCTGTAAAATGTAACGTTGCACTTTTTAACTTAATTTTATGACTGTCATAAATAATCAGTCAAGTACCCAAAACCAATACCATTGTTAGGTGAATTGGTCAGCTTATGTCGTAAATCATTTAAAAAAATACCCTGTAATACCAAAATGGCTTTATTTAATTAACCCAAATTAGTAAAATTATTTCAATTACACTAAATTGTGTGAAAATATTTTACTGTTCGTACATAAAAAAAACTAATAAATTGAGTAATTAGTAATTGAAAGAAATCCAAAATATTTCCTGATTAAAAAAAAAGATTTTTTCTTGGTTTCTATGTACCTTAATAATATAATATTACTCATGCAATTTATGAGAATTGACAAATTATTTTAAAGGCATATTTTGCCACGGGCGGTAAAACTTAACTGACCCTGTACAATATAAGTATATAGAAACTACTATCTTATTTTAATATCTTTAATTAATTATAATACAGTAGGCACTCGGTTATGGGAACTGATAGAAACAGGGGAAATATCAGAAATTAAATTAAACATTTATATTACATATTTTATTGATATTGAGCAGTCGCTATATTACATTAAAATATTGCGTTATTTGTTTTTGGACTTTTTTGACAGTCAAAAATTTTCGCAATGATTTCTCTCTATATTTTCGCAATACTAATTAATATTAAAAATATTTTTATCGCTCCAGATACCCTTATTAAAGGTTAGCCTCTGATGAACTTATGTCAGTGTTTGGAATAACATTTTCATCTTCACTTATAATTGTTTGTTCATTGACCAGGTCTTGGTTCAACTTTCCATATCCTCTTTTGAATATTCAGACTTGTTTTGATAAGTTTGCGACTTCGTTTAGATTTTTTGTTTCACTTCTACCGATTTCCTGCGCAACGATAAGAGGAATATCGTCTTCTGAATGAGAATCATCCTTTTCATCATTTTCCACAAAGTTCAAAATATTTTGCCAGCACTTCTTTATTGTTTCCACTTGAAGCCAAAGCAAGAATTATTTCAGCATCTTTTATTGTTAACCCCTTTAAAAGTTTTGACAGATCTTCAAATTTGGAAGATGCAATTGATGACAACAAGCTTAATCTGTAGTATAGTTTTGAAATGCGGATAACGTTCTGATCCATTGGTTACATTTGGAAACGTATATACAACAAAAATATTTTCATCATCTGAACGTAAATCTAATGTAAGTGGATGACTCGAGGCCTTATCCAATAGAAGAATGGCTTTCATGGCTTTTAAATATCTCCTAACTTGAGGAATAAAACAATTATGAAACCAATTTTCAAAAATTTCCGATTTATCCAAGCATTTTTGGAATAATCGTAATCGTAATTGTAATTCACAATTTGGATTTTTTGTTTTGCCTATTGCAAGTGGTTTAACTTTGTGTTCTCCAGTTACATTTGTGAAAGCAAAAAAATTTAGCCTAGCTTCTTCAACTTTCCTTCCTGGAGCTGTTCCTTCATCAATTTTTGCCAAAAGAGACCAGTTTCATCGACATTATAAATATGTCTATAGTTGATCACAGATCTTGTTTGGAACGAACCACAGATTCAGAATTTGTTGACAGTTTTTCACCAGATATCTTTAAGAATCGAATGCCAAATCTGCGTTTAAATATTTGTAGCCGCCCATCACTAATAACAAAATTATCATTTTCTTTCAGAACTTTATGTAAATACTGCTTTAATTTTCACTAATTGATTCGTCATTGGAAGGTTCCTTGCTCTTTGTTCGCAGAACCATTTACAGAATTTATTTTCCATTCTGTACCAACAAGATGTGAGAATATTCACTTAATCGAGATTGAGCTTGTTCACTCTATATAACCTGGTGTGTAAAATTTTTACTGTTCACATAATGAAGTCTTCATATAACCGATTTTTTTAAACAAAAGTTAAATCTAGTTTTTTGGCCTTTTGCACAAGTTTTTTGCAGCTGCTTGCTTAAAATGATGAGTGAAGGTATAAATTGCATTTACTAAAATGAGATTTGCCGGAAAAGTGAAATATTTGCAGATGTTGTATCGTATGATTATACATGTAAAATCCTACCTTTCGTACTTTCGGCTTTTAAAGGAATGTTTAACGAAGAATTACTTTTGACAGAATTGACATTCAATTATAAGTCAGTTTTTAAAATTAATTAATTTAGTTAAACAACGATTTTAATGTATAAAATGCCATCAAATAGTGTATGCAAGTCGCTCTATAAGTATAAGTGATAGAATCATCAAAAAATGTAAATTTGTTCATTATTGACCTTAGGTTAATAAAAAAAAGAAGTGTTTTATGAATAAATTCAATCGAAAACAATTTTTTCGTCATTTTAAATCAATGTGTGTCGAAGTTTGCGCAAGTCCTTGCGTCCCATTGTGACAGAACACTTACTATCGCTTCAATTAAAATAAATCCCGAAAGCTTTGGCTACTTAACGTAAATCCTTTTGTGAGGGACGGCCAAGAGGTGTCGTAACCGTATTGTACCTTTGTTACAGTAACACTGTTAAGTAGATTTACAAATTGCGGCAAACTAATGTTTTCATTTCTGTGAATTGATGTCAAATCGTGCATTGCAACAGATTCATAATTGGGTCATTGTAGTAATTTGAGATTAACGTCAAAATCGGGCGACAAATGGACGAAAATTGACCAAATGAATGAATGAATTGTTTGTTGGTTTTCGTTTGTGCGAAATTAAGGGGTGAAAGTTTCGGTCGTTGCGACCCTGCGAAGCTCCACCTTTGCGAGTTTACAACTCCTGTAAGGACTCGGAATACCTTTCACAACAAAAGTCGTGCGAAGGCGTGTTACTTAAGTACCGGTAATTTATTATTGGCCTGCATTTGGTACTATGGGAAAATTCTAAAATTAGCTAAAAGCGTTTCCTTCCCATTTCCTACCATTTACCGTCGATAAATTAATATTTTCAAATGTCGAAAGGAACAGTTAGGAGTCGCTAATGTGCACTTTGGACGCGGAATTTCGGAAATCACGACACAGCGCGTTCGAGTGCTCGGTTATTTATTTTAAGCTTTTTTTTACCGTTTTCGTAACGACTTATGATTAATCGCCAACACGTATGGGTAGGGTACAGTTACAGATATAAAAAGTGATGGTTAATTACTATGAAATTATGGATTATAAACACGTTGTGGCCCCGTTCCCTGCCTAACCTCGCAAGGTTCCGATCTGTTAGGCGGAACACCTGCATTACACCGCTTGCTTATTTACTGCACATAAATCTACACACCACAAATTTGACTTATGTTCCACAAAATACAGTCAAACCTAGTCAAATGACCAACTGTACCATCTTGTCATGAACTCATATTTTTACTACACTCGTCTTCGACTCGTATTAACGTACATTGTTTTTCTTAATTTTAATCTGCATTATGTTCTCGTTAAATAATATATTATTGACTGTCGTACCTTTTGAAGAGATTTTGAAGTTATTGAGGGTAATTGTGACAAAGGTAATTACCATTGAAATATGTCAAAATAGGCTGCAGTAAGTCATTACCTAATGGCTCTTGATTATCATATTGTTTGGAGAGTTTGTGAAGTTGTTGAGGTATTTCGAAAGTTTTCAAGTAACCTGAAAAATTGTCAATTGTCAGATTATGATTGTGACAGATATAATTACCATTAAGACATCTCAAAATGGGCTGCAGAAGTCATTACATAATGATTTTTTATTGTTATATTGTTTGGAGAGTTTTTGAGTTGTTGGGGTATTTTTTAAGTGTTGAAGTAACCTGAAAAATTGCACGTTGTCAAATTATGATTGGAACAAAGGTAATTACCATTAAGACATGTCAAAATTGACTGCAGAAAGTCATTACATAGTGACTTTTGATTATCATATTGTTTGGAGAGTTTTTGAAGTTGTTGAGATATTTTGTAAGCTTAAAAGTAACCTGAAAAACAGGAAACTCTAAAAATGGGGTAAATGATAAATGATAAATTAAAAATTGTGAGATTGTGTTTGTGCAAAAGGTAATTACCATTAAGACATATCAAAATGGGCTGCAGAAAGTCATTAACTAATAGTTTTTTATTATTATACTGTTTGGAGAGTTTTTGAAGTTGTTGAGGTATTTTGTAAGCTTTGAATTAACATGAAAATTTGAAAATTGTCGAATTATGTTTGTCACAAAGATAATTATCCTTAAGACATGTCAAAATAGGCTGTAGAAAGTCATTAACTAATGGTTTTTTATTATCATATTGTTTGGAGAGATTTTGAACTTCTTGGGGTATTTTGTAAGCTTGGAAGAGACCTGAAAATTTTAAAATTGTCAAATTATGTTTGTGTCAAAGGTAATTACTAATTAAGACATGTCAAAATAGGCTGCAGAAAGTCATTACATAATGATTTTTGTTGTCATATTTTTTTGGAGAGTTCTTGAAGTTGTTGAGATATTTTGTAAGCTTAAAAGTAACCTGAAAAACAGGAAACTCTAAAAACGGGGTAATTATTATATAAATATGTGTCAGTGATTTAAATAAATGACTTTTAAAGCAGTTTAATTAATCTCCAATTATTTTGCGCGAGCAAATGAAACAAGATTACCATAAATAAATATACAAAGCAACCTGGCCGCGACGTGTTGATGAACCAGTTGTATCCTTCTTAACAAGAAATCTGAAACTGCCTCGTCTTTTTATAATATCTATCATATTGGAACCTGCCATGCACGTGTTCTTGCAGATTCTGATCGGAGCAGCGTGAGAACCGCCCGGATTCGCAAAAATACCGTATTGATACGTGCATTGCCTCTTCAAGACTTATGTACAGCTTCCTTGTTTATGCAGATGTCAGAAAGCGGTATGACAAGTTTGATTTATTAAATTCTGAATAAATTTTTCACTCAAAATAAGTGCCGCGAATAAAAACCAGCCCTCAGGCGATACTTAAATAATTAACACGTTCAGAAAATGCAACATTGCTCAAAAGTACTAATTATAAAAAGAAAAACAGTGTCGCAACGCATAAAACGAGCGTTTTTTATTTTAATTGCAAGTCGACATTCCAAACACATAATTATTATTATAAATTTAATAGCGCAGAATGATGGCATTGTAAATTATCTGTAAAGTAAGAAGATCGCAGTCTCACGACTGCAAATCTTGTTATTATGAAGAGCACAGTTTCAACTACTTTTCGATTATTTACCGGTAATTGATATTTATTGGACTGTTAAACGTTGGGGATTATTGGAACTGTTTTTGACAAATTAACGCTTATTTATGTCACTATAAAAACCGAAAATTTTTATAAATGAATGAATCCGCAAGTTTGGGTCGTTAATTATAAACCATAAAACAACAGGAGGTTGTTGTTTGTCGAAGTGGATACATAAATACGGATAAACATTGGAAATTTGAGAAGTTGCAATTAAATAAGCGCTTTCAAGGATGTTTTCTTCGAGGTAAGCATATCTTCCATATAATTAGGTCTGTTTTGAAGTTGGTTTTTTGTATCACCGGGGTAGATCATGTTCCGAACGCTCACTAAACCGTCTGACCTTGCATGGCTTACTTCCGAAAAAATACAGTTAAAGGTGAATTGGAGTTTCGTAAGACTTAATTATACGACTAGTGTAATTATAATGGTTAGACAACAAAACTGCTGCTCTACTGCTTTCATTTTTATGTTTTCTAGCTAAAAACTATTTCAATTAAATTCCTCAACGATTAATATTGCCTAGGAAATATAACTTGTCGGTTATTAGTAAATATTAAGTAGTATGTGGAATTATGGTTGGAGACTAAGTTATAATGGCATAAAGACATGGAATGCGACATTAATAACTTGTAATAAAATCGCACAAAGAAAATGTAGCAGAAGTTTCCATTCGTTAAATAACTTCTTTAGTTATTCAAGACAATTAAATTTTTTATACTATTTTTTTTACATTTGAAACTGTTTAAAAATTTTATTTTGGAGATTTGCCTTGTTATCACAAGGTAAGCGAAATTATACCACTACAATCCTGCATTGTATAATCGACACGTCTTTCGCAAAAAAAATAATTGCACAACTGTAATTATGTCAAATTACCTAACAACTTCAAAATCTGTCCAAATAATGTGGGAGTCGAAAATTCTTACGCAATGTCTTGTTACAATTTATCTTGACATTTCTTGATGGCAATTAACTTTGTCACATCAGCAATATGGCGATTGAATTTTTAAAAAATTACCCCCAATAACTCAAAAACTCTTCAAACAATGTAATAATAAAAAATCATTATGTAAAGAATTTCTGCAGCCCATTTTGACATATCTTAATGGTAATTATCTTTGTCACAAGCAAAATGTAACAATTTTCAATTTTTCAGTTTACTTCAAAACTTATAAAATACCTCAACAACTTCAAAAACTCTCCAAACAAGATGATAATAAAAAGCCATTCTGTAATGACTTTCTGCAGCCTATTTTGACATGTCTTCATGTTAATTACCTTTGTCGCAAGGATAATCTGACATTTTTTAGTTTTTCAGCTTACTTCAAAACTTACAAAATACCTCAACAACTTCAAAAACTCTCCAAAAAATTTTATCACAAAAACCATTACGTAATGACTTTCTGCAGCCTATTTTGACATATCTTGAGGGTAAGGGTACCTTTGTCAAAAACATAATTTGACAATTTTCAAATTTTAAGATTTCTTTCAAGCTTACAAAATACGCCAAGAACATCAAAAACTCTCCAAGCAATGTAATAATATAAAACCATTAGTTAATAACTTTCTGCAGCCTATTTTGACATGTCTTCAAGGTAATTAACTTCGTTACAAGCATAATCTGACAATTGCCAATTTTTCAGGTTAATTCAAAGCTTACAAAATACCTCAACAACTTCAAAAACGCTCCAAAAAATATGATAACAAAAAACCATTATGTAATGACTTTCTGCAGCCTATTTTGACATGTCTAGAGGGTAAGGGTATCTTTGTCAAAATCATAATTTGACAATTTTCAAATTTTCAGGTTTCTTTCAAGCTTACAAAATACCCCAAGAACATCAATAGGTCTCCAAACGATATGATAATAAAAAACCATTAGTTAAAGACTTTCTGCAGCCTATTTTGACATGTCTGCAAGGTAATTAACTTCGTTACAAGCATAATCTGACAATTGCCAATTTTTCAGGTTGATTCAAAGCTTACAAAATACCTCAACAACTTCAAAAACGCTCCAAAAAATATGATAACAAAAAACCATTATGTAATGACTTTCTGCAGCCTATTTTGACATGTCTAGAGGGTAAGGGTACCTTTGTCAAAAACATAATTTGACAATTTTCAAATTTTAAGATTTCTTTCAAGCTTACAAAATACGCCAAGAACATCAAAAACTCTCCAAGCAATGTAATAATATAAAACCATTAGTTAATAACTTTCTGCAGCCTATTTTGACATGTCTTCAAGGTAATTAACTTCGTTACAAGCATAATCTGACAATTTCCAATTTTTCAGGTTAATTCAAAGCTTACAAAATACCTCAACAACTTCAAAAACGCTCCAAAAAATATGATAACAAAAAACCATTATGTAATGACTTTCTGCAGCCTATTTTGACATGTCTAGAGGGTAAGGGTATCTTTGTCAAAAACATAATTTGACAATTTTCAAATTTTCAGGTTTCTTTCAAGCTTACAAAATACCCCAAGAACATCAGTAGGTCTCCAAACGATATGATAATAAAAAACCATTAGTTAAAGACTTTCTGCAGCCTATTTTGACATGTCTGCAAGGTAATTAACTTCGTTACAAGCATAATCTGACAATTGCCAATTTTTCAGCTTAATTCAAAGCTTACAAAATACCTCAACAACTTTAAAAACTCTCCAAAAAATATGATAACAAAAAACCATTATGTAATGACTTTCTGCAGCCTATTTTGACATGTCTTGTGGGTAAGGGTACCTTTGTAAAAAAAATAATTTGACAATTTTCAAATTTTCAGGTTTCTTTCAAGCTTATAAAATACTCCAAGAACATCAAAAGGTCTCCAAACAATATGATAATAAAAAACCATTAGTTAAAGACTTTCTGCAACCTATTTTGACATGTCTGCAAGGTAACTAACTTCGTTACAAGCATAATCTGACAATTGCCAATTTTTCAGCTTAATTCAAAGCTTACAAAATACCGCAACAACTTTAAAAACTCTCCAAAAAATATGATAACAAAAAACCATTATGTAATGACTTTCTGCAGCCTATTTTGACATGTCTAGAGGGTAAGGGTATCTTTGTCAAAAACATAATTTGACAATTTTCAAATTTTCAGGTTACTTTCAAGCTTACAAAATACCCCAAGAACATCAAAAGGTCTCCAAACAATATGATAATAAAAAACCATTAGTTAAAGACTTTCTGCAGCCTATTTTGACATGTCTGCAAGGTAATTAACTTCGTTACAAGCATAATCTGACAATTGCCAATTTTTCAGGTTAATTCAAAGCTTACAAAATACCTCAACAACTTCAAAAACGCTCCAAAAAATATGATAACAAAAAACCATTATGTAATGACTTTCTGCAGCCTATTTTGACATGTCTAGAGGGTAAGGGTATCTTTGTCAAAAACATAATTTGACAATTTTCAAATTTTCAGGTTTCTTTCAAGCTTACAAAATACCCCAAGAACATCAGTAGGTCTCCAAACGATATGATAATAAAAAACCATTAGTTAAAGACTTTCTGCAGCCTATTTTGACATGTCTGCAAGGTAATTAACTTCGTTACAAGCATAATCTGACAATTGCCAATTTTTCAGGTTAATTCAAAGCTTACAAAATACCTCAACAACTTCAAAAACGCTCCAAAAAATATGATAACAAAAAACCATTATGTAATGACTTTCTGCAGCCTATTTTGACATGTCTAGAGGGTAAGGGTATCTTTGTCAAAAACATAATTTGACAATTTTCAAATTTTCAGGTTTCTTTCAAGCTTACAAAATACCCCAAGAACATCAGTAGGTCTCCAAACGATATGATAATAAAAAACCATTAGTTAAAGACTTTCTGCAGCCTATTTTGACATGTCTGCAAGGTAATTAACTTCGTTACAAGCATAATCTGACAATTGCCAATTTTTCAGCTTAATTCAAAGCTTACAAAATACCTCAACAACTTTAAAAACTCTCCAAAAAATATGATAACAAAAAACCATTATGTAATGACTTTCTGCAGCCTATTTTGACATGTCTTGTGGGTAAGGGTACCTTTGTAAAAAAAATAATTTGACAATTTTCAAATTTTCAGGTTTCTTTCAAGCTTATAAAATACTCCAAGAACATCAAAAGGTCTCCAAACAATATGATAATAAAAAACCATTAGTTAAAGACTTTCTGCAACCTATTTTGACATGTCTGCAAGGTAACTAACTTCGTTACAAGCATAATCTGACAATTGCCAATTTTTCAGCTTAATTCAAAGCTTACAAAATACCGCAACAACTTTAAAAACTCTCCAAAAAATATGATAACAAAAAACCATTATGTAATGACTTTCTGCAGCCTATTTTGACATGTCTAGAGGGTAAGGGTATCTTTGTCAAAAACATAATTTGACAATTTTCAAATTTTCAGGTTACTTTCAAGCTTACAAAATACCCCAAGAACATCAAAAGGTCTCCAAACAATATGATAATAAAAAACCATTAGTTAAAGACTTTCTGCAGCCTATTTTGACATGTCTGCAAGGTAATTAACTTCGTTACAAGCATAATCTGACAATTGCCAATTTTTCAGGTTAATTCAAAGCTTACAAAATAGCTCAACAACCTCAAAAACTCTCCAAATAATGCGATAGTCAAAAATTATTACATAAAGTCTTTCCGTGGGCTATTTTGACATGTATTAACGGTAAGTAACAACAGTAATTGTGCGATTCCTAAAAAATTTGCATGTCAAGAGTGCAAGCGAGGCAATATTTTATTTAAATTGCATCCGGTCTGCAGATGTAAAATCGTTAATTAAGGCCGGGCCAGACGGGGCAATTTTCGCACAAACTGGGCGGTCGGACTCAAAAAGCTAGTGTGAACATCACAATTTCTCGCTAATACAGTAAACAATAAGGCACAAAGTCTTTAAATTTGAATGCGGGACATTAACGACTGCTTTGTAATGAATATTTACGCTTGGTCAACGTCGCTAAGGTAGTAAACCGAAGCTAAATCGACTTTTATTCACGGTGCAGGAGGCACGATGAGCGTGGACTGGCCGAAGGCACGAAATCATCAGCTCAGAAATCCAACCACCGCTTGAAATTTTCGCGAGACGCGACTCGAAAAACTTTCTAATGAGGAAAAAACGGCCCGTCAATACGCATGATGAATACGCATGGATTTGATGTATTATTCAATCAGCGTTTTGACAAATAATTATGCAAAACCATTAAATCTAATTGAAATGCAATGAAAAATTTTCTGAGGTGGAAGCGATTCTCGCTTGAAATGAGATAAATAGAGAGGATTGATTTGTTTTTGACAAATTGGTTGTGTGTGGTCTCACTTTCGCTACTTGACAACGGCTGATCACTTTTGTTACCTTTGACCCCGGTTCTCAGTAACGAATTTCCGTTGCCGCAATTATTCAAACTGTACAAATTTCAGTCCCGCTGCTTTTCTAATTAGATAATTGCAAATCGTTTGGATTGTATTAAATGCGTCGACTTTTAGTGAGGAATGCCAAGAAATTTTTATAAGTTGCATAAGTTAAGATTGATTTCTGTTTGCTTGTCTCGTTTTGATTTATTAACTTCAGCGTTTTTCAATGTTTCAGTCGTAACTTTTTTATACAGTTCACCGCTGTTTATTGTTTGATATAAACAAGTTGGAAGAAGATTTATGCACCGAGTTAAATTATTACTTCATCTTAAACATGTTGATATTGAAAAACGCCTTGCAGAGTCAGAATAGGCAACACATTGCGCACCCTCACCAAACTTACAAGTTTAAAATAGCTATGTGATTTTTAATCGAGGCGAAAGCCGAGATCAAAAACATTGGATTAAGAATTTTGTTTAGAAATGAGTTATTTCTAAAATATTCCTACTGACAATAGATAAATTACTTTAGAATTTTTTACAAATTTAGTTGAAAAACGTTACACCAAACTCGGCATGCAGTTAGAAAATACATATTACGGTGTGCATTTTCTGTATTTTTATTGTAAAGTGAATTTTTAGTAACTTACATAATTAGTGAAAGTTTAATTGTGAAGAAATGGGAAATATTACAAGTGGTTTAATGTGCCGAGATGAAGATGTTAATTCACAATATTAATAAATGTCGATGAACAAAATAATCAGCTTCAAAGACCATTTATAAAAATGGTACTGAAATTATGGGGATTTTCTGATTCTCTGTGTGATAAATTCGCATGTAAGTAAATTTGTTGTAATTATAATTTTTCCCACACTTTTAGCCTACCGAATGAATTTTGTAAAAGTTCTACAAGTTTTTTCAATGTAACAGCTATTAAACAAATTGTTTTTTAGTTTATTTCCGTCGGAACGAAAAGTAAGAAGAGATAAAAAGAAATCAACATGCAAACCAGTTGCTTCTATAACAGAATTAATAGTAACGACGAACGTAAAGAAATAATTTTGATTTTAGTGTTATTTATCTATCTTATAACAAATTTTACTATTTAGCGGATGTTGAGTTCTTTGTAAGAATTTAACAAAACACAAGGGTGACTGAAGTACGCGGATTTGTGGAAAGGAAATCGGCATAAAGTGGAATGGTCATTATTGAAGCATTCAAACTGGTCTATATTGGTAAATTTTTATAATAATATATCCATGGTACAATGTAAGCATTTTGTTTCTTTGCTTTTAGATTGATGTAGATTTTGGCCAATTATTTGTTGAGAGAAAAACAATTTATTTGTGTGGCGACCAAAATTCATTGAGAAGACTAATGACTTCGACGAACTTCCATTTCATATACGCACATCTGTTACCAAATGATAATGTGGTTCTTAAACTGAAAATGTATTTTTAAACGGGATGTGATGTAATGTTAAATTTTCACCTGCTAATAAAAATATGTATGAGAAATAACTTTATATTCTAAAATTCCTTCAATTCAAGCATTCCACTCTACAATTCATAAAAATTAGGAAAAAAAATTGTATTTACAAGTGCTTATTTAATATAATAAGAAGGCCATCTTCAATTCATAAATAAGAAAACACATTAATTAAGAACATTTTTAAGTAATTAAATAAAAGACATTTAAACCGATTGAGATTCGGAGGGAATTTACAATTGCAAAATTTTAAAGTTCTTGTGAAGTTTGCTTACTCGTCGGCACTGGGCAGACTCGTTTCCACATAATCCACCCCTCGCCCTATAATTCGGAAAACAACTATTTGTTAGAACAACGATAAAAATGTATGTTGTTCTGTTTAATCGCGTGCGATATTGGATATCCCTTCCACGATAATATACAATTCATTGTAGATCGACCCTTGGTCACTCAACAGTGTGTGTTGCATTTATTGGTTACCTTTGTAGAGACCTTTTATTTCAATATTAATAAAATCTGCCGAAAAAAATTGGTGGAAGGTGAAATACCTGGTAAGTAACTGAAAACGACCTCGGACACTTCAATTCTTTCACAAGAGTTATTCAACCCATTTCATATAAATAGATAAGGAATATGTCGCTTTCCAACTTCTACCGACATCTTTACTGAAAAATTCCTATTATTACCGCCACGAACAGCGAACTGTTCAATTTGAAAACTAAGTGCGGCATTTAAAAAATAATAAATAATCGGAAATGGCGCATTAAAAAATCTGAATTTTATTTCGAGGGCCATTAATCATCGCAGAATTCGCGACGACAGGCCATGCTTCAGTAAGTCCTGAACATGACATATGTTTCGTGTCGTTTGCAAAACGACGCCAATATATCTTCCGCAATCGCTTTGTTTCCTAGCACAGGATCGTACCGGAAATTTTTTAACTCTCCAAAAATATTAAATAAATCCGCTCGTTCGCAATAAATTCCCAGTGGCGAGATCACGCGAATACAACTGCTGGAACTATCCCCGCATGTTAATGTGGTTTGCCTATTTTAAATCGTGCAGAGCACACAGGATAAAGGTACGGTCCAGTGGCGGCTCGTGGTAGTGACGAGTGAGGAGGCTAATATTTATGAAGAATAGGTACTCTACTTAGTCAATAAATTATGATGTTTTATTTTTGTATAACAAATTACCGTCCAGCAAGAACCATCGAGGATGTGTAGAGTTATTTCTTGCCAGGACTGGATTAGGAGTTGAAGGAAATGCATAGGGTGGGATGATGAGCTATGGGCTTACAAAACGTATTTTCTCTTACTTAATAATGAAAATAACTAACTTTGATATTAAAGTTACGGTTTTCTATTTATTCATTTCTAATTATCTTCTTGGTATAACTAACTTAAAACCATTTCATATAAAAGTTATTTATCAGCGATACTTTCATAAATACAGGGTGAGTTAAGTTTTACCGCCCGTGACAAAATAACCCTTTAAAATAATTTGTCAATTCTCATAAATTGCATGAGTAATTTTATATTATTAAGGTACATAGGAACCAAGAAAAATCTTTTTTTTTAATCAGGTAAAATTTTGGCTTTCTTCCAATTACTAATTGCTCAATTTGTTTATTTTTTTTATGTACGAACAGGAAAATATTTTGACACAATTTAGTGTAATTGAAATAATTTTACTAATTTGGGTTCATTAAATAAAGCCATTTCCGTATTAGAGGGTATTTTTTTAAATGATTTACGACATAAGCTGACCAATTCACCTAACAATGGTATTGGTTTTGGGTACTTGACTGATTATTTATGACAGTCATAAAATTAAGTTAAAAAGTGCAACGTTACATTTTACAGGACCGGAATAAGGGTCTTCGCTATTTCTTTAAAAGTTCACAACATCGTAACTAACAGCTACACGGTAATTATAATCATAATAAAAAAGAATTTTTGCAATATTAGGTTTAAAACTTGATAAGAAAATCGCTTACCAGCTTCTAATTTTCGTTAGTATATCTGTCTACAATTTTGTGTTTTAATTTTTCCCATAAAATAAATTGCTTAATTTACCCAAAGTTTAAAAACCCTGGTCACAACCCTAGGTCACTTTGTGAACAAAGAAACATTCACATTTGCAACAAATCTTCCAACACTTAAACATCGTTGGTAAAAAGTGAAAATTAAAACTTTGTTTTGTGGAATAGTGAACATTTGTGTTTAGTTCAGGTATAATCACGCCATTTCAATACTCAGTCGAGGAGAAGCTTGAAATGCTTTTAATTTATGGGTAATGGGGCATCACTTTGAGCATCTTTTATAAAATAAACTTAATATTTACCTATTAAAAACTTATTTTATTTTTCTCACAAATTCCAGAATACGGGTCTGGCAACAACTAAAACGCCGTTCCCTTCAGGTTTATGGGTCGATCATCAGGTATTGTTACGTGGTAGACCGTATTATCCATTGTTGGAAAGTCATAAATAAAAGCATTTTTCGTGCTTTATGTTAAATTTGATTTAACTCAAAAAGTAATAATTTTTTAACGAATCAAATTGCAATTAACAATGCTACGAATAATTCGACAAATTTTGAAATAAAAAACCAAACATGGAAATTTACCCGAAACTCTTTGTTTTACTTTTTTGGCTTCAAATAAAAATGATTTGGAAAACTTGCAGCACTAATCGAAAGTGTACACTTCAACTGATGTAACATGTAAATTGCATACTTTCCCCTCAATCTTTAATAGGTATTATGGCCGGGGCGGTAAAACTTAACTCACCCTGTATATTCGGTTTGTGACGCCGTTAAAAAAAAAAAAATACATTGCTTTGCACTCCCGGTAAGCCATCCGCATTTGTTATACCACGTTACATTAAAATCTTCATTTTGTGCCGAATGTTTTAAATAAATTAAATTTGGACGAGTCCTATCATAATTTTTATAAATAAACAATTTTGTATCATAATCCAAAGACCTAAATGATCGTCTTAAAATAAATTCTGCAATATCCTCACAAGTTTTAGAAAATACATTTTGTAGTTCTACTTCTATATCGTTATTCAAGTTGAAACAATGAAACCCGCAAGGAATAATTGGGATCTTTGCCCGGCAAAACGCACTGACACGTGTTCGGGTGGGAGTGGAGCCGAAACCTCCGATACAATAGTTTTATTCTTTCTAACTCAAGTACTGCATCTCATTTCTTTTTAACGTTCAAGGTCAAAATCGCCTCATTCTATAGAATTAAAGCAGATGCTTGGAGTCAAATGTAGCAAATGGTCTCCGGCCCGGTTTCGACCATATTTCTGGCGCTTACATTCAACCTTCAAGTCCCATATTGTAAATAGAAGATCTCCTTTAATAAGGCCGTTCTGGTATGGTGAAAGAAAATTATCTACCAAATAACTATTACCATTTATTTAATTGACTACCTAATAATTGATTTCATAGTGAAACTTTAATGAAAATCAAATTTGATTATGTAATTATTTATTTATTTCAATTTTATCATGACGAGTCGCCACTGGTACGGTCGGGTCACATGCCACCGAGCAGTCACGTCCGAAAATACGGGCTGCACTGCACGTCCCTATCTGCAGTTGCAGCTTTTCGCGAATCTCGAAAATTCCCCAAGATACCCGAGCTTCCGTATGCGATCTGACTTTGAAATTGTATGCAGCATGCAAAGGATGAGGTAACGGTGAAGGTGGAAAAGCAATTTTATCAGAATCATGGGGAACAGAATGGGAAATTAATTCAAGAAACAGTACCGAGCGCACACATTTCCGAGTACGTAATTCAAATTATCGGCCAGATCTGACAAGAACAACACCTGCTCGCCTATTCGCACCAAGAGCGGGTGCGATATCTCAACGCTAATACATTTCAGCTCACCGATGTAACACAAGCAATGGCACCAGAAACAATTTAAAATTTAGGTGAAAAAATTGTTGAATAAATCGTAACTTAAAAGCGGTTTAAGATACCGAAAAATTCTTGAAATAAAAATGTTGGGGATCGATAAGATCTACAGTTTTATTGCTTACAATAGTTTCCTTATTCCATAACAAATTTTTTAATTATTTTTTTCACATATTACAAATTTATCACACACAAACATTTTAAAAACACAATTTAAAGTTAAACACAATGATTAAACTGAAACATTTACTTTTTTCAGTTTCGTGCGTCCATCGTCAGTAATCATTGCATACTAATTTAAATTTCACTCAGTCCCAAACTTTTATGGAATCCGTTTTTTTACATTTGTTATTTTTAATTTTATATATCAACTTGAATATCGCATCATTATTTGTATAAATTTGTTCATTTAATATTTCCTCATTCTTTTTGGTTTTATATATATAGTGTTTCAGCGATATTCATTTTGGATCTTTTTGGTATTACTTTCTCAACTTTCATAACGTTTTGTATAGGACCATTGTTCTTCCGTAATTAGATGTTTTGTATAATTAGATTTAGATTAGATTTAAATTAGTATGCAATGATTACTGACGATGGACGCACGAAACTGAAAAAAGTAAATGTTTCAGTTTAATCAATGTATTTGACTTTAAAATGTTTAATGTATGTAATTGACAATGTTTTAAAAAATGTGTTTTTAAAATGTTTGTGTGTGATAAAATTGTAATATGTGAAAAAAAAATTAAAAAGTTATTGGATAATTATACATAACAAGGGAATCTTGAATTAAATAAAATTTAAAAATCTGCAGTTTTCTTTCTATTAATTTTTTCGCAACCTGAAAGGCGTTCACCTGACACCATCAGAATTCAAAATGATAATTTTTTGGTGCCTTTTTGTTATATAGGAAGTTCCCCTTTCAATCGGTATTTATTCGCACCTGAGGGATCATTCAAAGGTTCTTAACACATTTATAAGTTTGTCGGGTTAATATTTTATGAATTCTGAATTCGATCATTTTTACTAAAAGTAAATATTGTTTCATATTGTTTGTCAAATTTTCATAGTTTTTGAATACCATAAAACTTGAATTTTAAACAGAATCTAAAAATAATCAGGGGCTCGTTTGATGAGCTATTAAATTAAAAGTACAGTAAAAAGATATGGTCAATACGCCAACCAAAACGTGGAAGTACGAGTGGGAGTGCGTCATTGCTATTGATTTATCATCATTGTCGTTTCTCACCGTCACTAGATGACACTAAATCTTTTCTCTTTCCAACTTACATATCTTTATTTGGGAGAAAAAACGGTCGTTGCACCATGTAACTTTTAAAAAATAAATCATTACGAGTACTGTACAACTTGTAAAATTGTAAAATAAAACACAGCTGAAAGACTCTTAGTTCTGGTTTCACTTTTATATGGCGCCACGTTCACCGTTCACCTGACACCATCAGAATTCAAAAAGAAAATCTTTCAATTAATTTTTTAAAAGTCAACAAACTATTATGTTGTGCTTGTTGTTCATACGTTGTTTTCAGACTGGTTCCATAACGTTCAGTTAGTTTTTGACCCAATTCATGCATGATTTAGCAAGTTTCAACTTTTAATAGTTTTAATTTTTTTATAAAAAAACTGTCCGTTTAAGTGTTACAAAAAAAATACTGTCAAGAAAGCATTGCAATTCAAATAAGTGTAGAAAACTTTAAAAACATCGGTCTGCTAATTTTAAATATAAAAAATAAAATTGTCATTTTAGTATTCATCTTCTAAAAAATTCCAAGTGAAGATTTTCCTTCGGAATTTTCTTTGTATCCCCCTATAAGCAACACTGTGTCAAAAGTTAGTTGAAAAATCGTGTCCGCCAAAGAAGTTATTGAAGGTCGAAGGTGAAAATTGTGAAAATCCTTTTAATTTTTGTCTTTGTTGATTTATGAGTTGTCTCAGTATGAGATCGGCTTTGTAAAACTTAAAATGTCAATTATACACTGTCGAATTTATTAAGAACCTTCCGTCAAGTGCTTGACACATGCTCTATCTTTCGGTAATAAATTTGTTACGATTATAAATCAGTTCTTCAACTTCGGTTCCAACTTTTTTATATGATATTTGTGGGCTCGTGTGGATATTTAAAAATGGTACATACTATGAAGGCAAAAAATTCGTATCAGTCGTTGAGAAATCGTTGTCACTGTGTTTCTGAAATAGCTTAGAAAATGATGGCTAAACGGGGTTACCATCACGAGATTTTAAATTTGGAAGCTCGCATAAATATTCTTAAAGACAGCGAAAGAGGTTTATCGCAACGAAAGCTAGCTTCTAAATACAAATGTGGCAAAACCCAAATTCGGGAGATTTTAAAAAATGCAAAAAAGAAATTGTTTCTGATTAAAAAATTAAAAAATTGTAAGCAAACTGTTTTAGAACAATATTTTGGTAGTAAGCCTTGTATATCTTTATTTCTTGGTCTTGGCCATTTTTTACATCGTGAATTTTTTTTATTTGCATTAATTTTTAAACATTCTATTATTTAATATTATTTTTATTCAGTGTTGCTTGTAGCGATACAAAGAAAATCCCGAAGGAAAATCTTTAATTGAAGTTTTTTAGAAGATTGGCTTTTTTTGTATAAAATGACTGGACTATAGTTTTTATAATTTGATTTAAGAATTATGTTGCATTATGTCATTTGCTCACGTAGAATTTTTTTCGGATTTTTTGTATTTAGGATTTTTTGTCCACTGTACCTTTTAAATTAGAAACCACCGAGTGGGCGTCAAAACCAATTAAACATAATAACTACGTTCGTCTAACGAAATAAACTCGGTTTTGAATGATTTAAGAAAGAAAGCAATTTATAATTACAATGGCACTGTTTTCATTACTTTTGCAAGCTGGGCGATTAAGCCTCAAAGAAAAAAATTCCCTGGTAGTTTCGAAGAAAGGTACCACAATATCCATATTCATAACGTGGTATTGATGTAGCCGCGCAACTATCGGAGACGATGATTGATCAGTCTAGATACCATCGGATTTGAATGATGGGCGTTCGGATTCTTCGAGATGTTGCGTCCTAATCAATTTACTGCTCGCCTTTCAACCGTCGATTCGAAACAAGAAATCAGACTAATGGATTACAACAGATACACGTTATTGTTTTTTACGTTTGTTTTGATTTTCAAAATTTCAGATAATAGTCCAATCCTGGTACTGTTTTCAAGCACTGCGTTTGATTTATTGTAGATAACGTTACCTTTGAAGTGAAATTTGAATTTATTTCACAAAGACACATATTATTGCATAAGCAACATCACGCACGTGAAATATCGTGCCTTTATTACTAAGTTGTTGTCACACTTAGCAAAGATAAGAAAGAATGTAAACATTTTGTTATTTATAGGACAGTAATCAGGTAACTATTACTCAATTATTGACTATTTTTAAACCCCTTGAGAAGAATGCATTTAAAAGTTTTTTTCAAATTATTACTTAAGATTTTAAATCATTTGTCACTTTTAATGGTTGTGTAGAAGATTTCCTATTTTCTAATTTTATTATAAATATTTCTAAATTTAATTTTGTCTTCAATACTGTTTACGACCAATGATGATAATAATTATGGAAACATGTTCAACCGTGGCACACTTGTTTGTAATTTTATATTAGGTTAGGTAAGGTTATTTTATTATTTTATTTTATTTTATTTTACCTTATTTTATTTTATTTTATTTTTTTAAATTTTTTTTAAAATTTTTTAAATTTTATTTTATCTTATTTTATTTTATTTTATTTTATTTTATTTTATTTTTATTTTTTTTTAAATTTTTTAATTTTATTTTATTTCATTTTATTAAATTAAATTAAATTTTATTTTAGGTTAGTTAGGTTAGGTTAGGTTGACACAAACCCTTTTGGTGCGACTGTTTCTTGTTGTTAATATTTGGAGGCACTTGTCACTTTTAATGGTTGTGTGGAAGATTTTCCTAGTTTCTAATTTTATTATGAATATTTCTAAATTTAATTTTGTCTTCAATACTGTTTACGACCAATGATGATAATAATTATGGAAACATGTTCAACCGTGGCACACTTGTTTGTAATTTTATATTAGGTTAGGTAAGGTTATTTTATTATTTTATTTTATTTTATTTTATTTTGCCTTATTTTTTTTTATTTTATTTTGCCTTATTTTTTTTTTATTTTATTTTTTTTTAATTTTTTTTAAAATTTTTTAAATTTTATTTTATCTTATTTTATTTTATTTTATTTTTATTTTTTTTTAATTTTTTTATTTTATTTTATTTCATTTTATTAAATTAAATTAAATTTTATTTTAGGTTAGTTAGGTTAGGTTAGGTTGACACAAACCTTTTTGGTGCGACTGTTTCTTGTTGTTAATATTTGGAGGCGCTTGTCACTTTTAATGGTTGTGTGGAAGATTTTCCTAGTTTCTAATTTTATTATGAATATTTCTAAATTTAATTTTGTCTTCAATACTGTTTACGACCAATGATGATAATGATTATGGAAACATGTTCAACCGTGGCACACTTGTTTGTAATTTTATATTAGGTTAGGTAAGGTTATTTTATTATTTTATTTTATTTTATTTTATTTTATTTTATTTTATTTTATTTTATTTTATTTTATCTTATTTTTTTTTTTTTATTTTTTTTTTTTATTTTTTTTTTACATTTTATTTCGTTTTATTAAATTTTACTTTATTTTATTTTAGGTTAGTTAGGTTAGGTTAGGTTAGGTTGACACAAACCTTTTTGGTGCGACTGTTTCTTGTTGTTAATATTTGGAGGCACTTGTCTCAACTTGTGATTCTTTTGAGTGACAGCTATGGAGTAAATTATCACAAAATAATTGATACCAATAAATTAAATTATCTCCTAAGTCTGTTTCTCAATCACAATACAAAATATGGCAACCACATCCGGTGACAACCAAATTTTAAATTTGCAAACAAAAACAAACTTTTCGCTTAGTAAATATTATTGCATATTTACAGGAAATTTATCAGTCGATATAAATTCGTCAGAGTATATTTTCAATCAGTGATTTTTTTTTGTTAGAACCATGAGGATCGCGATAATTGGCGCAGGGGGCGCAGGATTGGTCTGCGCGAAATACTGCGCGCAAGAAGGCCACGAATTTGATGTTTTCGAGCAAACCGGCGACTTCGGTGGCACCTGGATTTACACCGATCGGGTAGGGCAAGATGAAAATGGTTTACCTGTACATTCGGCAATGTACCGAGGATTGGTGTAAGTACTGAACTAAATTTTGAACACAACCTACATTCGATTTAATAGAACTAACGTTCCAAAGGAAATTATGACCTATCCGGACTTTCCGTTTCCTCAAGAGCGCAAAAAGTCTTACATACCTCACCAAGAGGTTCTCGAGTACATTCAGAATTATGTAAACCACTTCAAATTGCTGCCTTACATCAAGGTAATTATGGCCAACTTAATCAATTGGATACAATTTTTAATTTCAGTTTCATAAATACGTCACCGAAGTGAAACCCTTGGAAAATGGCTTGTGGTCGGTGACCGTTCAAGACGCCAAGACAAAGTTAACTGAAACTTCTGAGTACGGTGCTGTGATGGTCTGCAATGGCCACTACATGAAACCTCTCATACCAAAATTGGTCGGAATTGAAAAATTCGCAGGGAAGAAGTGGCACAGTCACGACTATCGTTTTCCTGAAGTATTTCAAGGAAAAAAGGTGGTCATCATAGGAGCCGGCCCTTCAGGCCGCGACATAGCCACTTTAATATCAAATTTTGCTGAAAAAGTAACCTGAAATTTCCAAAACCATTCTCAGTTTTTATTACAATTTTTGCAGATATTTCTCAGTCATGGTTTGAATGAGAAACTAAAATTACCGGAAGGGGTGCAAGAAAGGCGCAAAATCAAAGAAGTCAACATCAATGGAGTAATTTTCGAGGACGGAACTGAAGAGGAAGTTGACGAAATTTTTTATTGTACAGGATATGACTATTCGTTTCCTTTTCTAACTGAAGAATGCGGAATTAAGGTCGAAAATCGATGGGTCCAACCGCTCTACAAACAGCTGATTAATATCCAACACCCAACGATGTGCCTCGTGGGAATCCCTTCAACGGTTTGCCCTTTTCCACTTTTTGACCTACAGGTAATCCAATTAATTTGCGCCATTTATTTATAATTTAATTGATTTATTAGGTCCGATTTTTTCTTGCAACACTAAACAATCATTTTCGACTTCCATCTCAATCTGAAATGTTGGAAGACATGAGTAACGAAATTCAGTTAGCAAACGCCAGAGGCGTTCCTCAATATCACAGACACACCATTTCTTCCAAACAAGAGGCACTTTTCACCGACCTTGCATTAACCGCGAATATTAAGCCGATTCCTCCGGTTATCACTAAATTATTTTCGTGGCTTCTAAACAACCCCAAAGACACTGAAAAGCGCTTCGAAATTATCGACAGCGAAACTTTCATCGATTTTTAGTGCCAATTTCACAGTTAGGTTTTTTAATTTTAGTCTCGTTTTTTCCTGGCCACTTTAAATGGCCACTTTACCCTGCCACCTCAAGAGGCAATGCTCCATGAGCTCAACAATGAGATCGCCCGAAAGAGGTCGATGGGTGTGCCTCCGAGATACACACACAGAATCGCAGACTCTCAAGGGGAATTCTTTGCCGACATGGCCAGAACCGCCAACATCACACCGATTCCTCCGGTCGTCAGCAAATTGTATTTGAGGATAAGGGCCACCCGGAATATAAAGGAATCCTTTAAAATTGTCGACAATGAAACATTTGTGCAAATTGAATAAATATAGTTTTTAAAATTAAATCATTGTGTTACTGTTGTTTAGTCAGAAAGTTTGCACCAATTCTGTAACCCGCATGCGGGCCAAGTTGTGCATTTAAGGTGGAAGTATACTGGACAAAAGATTTTTCAAAATGTAAAAAATCCAACCTTCAACAAAGTGAAATAAAAAATGTTAATATAACTTGAAAAGACTGCCGATCCATCTTATCCTAAGGACCATCGTAAGTAAATTGCATTTGAGGATAAGGGCTACCCGGATTATAAGTGAATCCTTTAAAATTGTCGACAATGAAAATTTCGTACAAATTGAATAAACATAGTTTTCAAAATTAAATCGTTGTATTGGTGCTGTTTAGTCAGAAAGTCTGCACCAACTCTGTAACCCGCATGCGGGCCAAGTTGTGCATTTAAAGTAGAAACAAAATCTTAAATACAAAAAATCGAACCTCCAACAAAGTGAAATATTAAAAATGTTAATGTAACTTGAAAAGGCTGCTGTGCCATCTTACCCTAAGATACCATCGTAAGTAAATTGCATTTGAGGATAAGGGCTACCCGGAATATAAGTGAATCCTTTAAAATTGTCGACAATAAAAATTTTGTGCAAATTGAATAAATATAGTTTTTATAATTAAATCATTGTGTTACTGTTGTTTAGTCAGAAAGTCTGCACCAAATCTGTAACCCGCATGCGGGCCAAGTTGTTCATCTAAGGTAAAAGTATACTGGACAAAAAAAAATCTAAATACAATAAATCGAACCTCCAACAAAGTGAAATATTAAAAATGTTAATGTAACTTGAAAAGGCTGCTGTGCCGTCTTACCCTAAGGTATCATCGTAAGTAAATTGCATTTCAGGATAAGGGCTACCCGGAATATAAGTGAATCCTTTAAAATTGTCGACAATAAAAATTTTGTGCAAGTTGAATAAATATAGTTTTTAAAATTAAATCATTGCATCACTGTTGTTTACTTAGAAAGTCTACCTTTGAAGCAACTTTTTTAAGATATTGCAAAGCCAAAATTAGGCACTTGAAATTTCATAACATTACTAAGTTGTTTTAAATAATGAAGCGTCATCCTATCGTCACACTTCGGCGATAAGATATAAAGTATAAAAGCTTTGATTTATGCGATAATAACCAGTTCCTTTCCCAGAACCGGCAAATTGTTTTGCCACTTTAATTAGCGAACTCCAAAACTCGCCGGTAAGTTGAAACTAACAACAATTTTTTGTGTCATAACAAACAAGTTATTTTCGAAATATTTACAGGATATTTCGACTATTTCAAAAATCATCTGATGACTTGTGCTTTTATTATCACATAAATTCAAAACGGTACAATTTTGCTGTTAGAGCCATGCGGATCGCGATAATTGGCGCAGGGGCTGGAGGATTGGCGTGCGCGAAAAACTGCGCGCAAGAAGGCCACAAGTTTGTTGTTTTCGAACAAACCGGCGACTTCGGTGGAACCTGGATTTTCACCAATGAGGTGGGACTGGACGAAAACGATTTGCCTGTACATTCGGCGATGTACCAAGGATTGATGTAAGTACTCAACTCAATTTTTCCAAAACGACGTTCAATTTAATTTAGGACCAACATTCCGAAAGAGCTTATGCTCTATCCGGACTTTCCGTATCCTGAAGAGCACAAAAAGTCTTACATACCTCACCAAGAAGTTCTTGAGTACGTTCGCAATTATGCCAACCACTTCAAACTGCTTCCTTACATCAAGGTAATTATGACCAACTTAACCAATTCGATACAATTTTAATTTCAGTTTTATAAATATGTCTTGGAAGTGACGCCGCTGGAAAACGCCTTGTGGTCGGTGACCATAAAAGACGCCAAAACCAAATTAACAGAAACGTTGGAATATGACGCAGTGATGGTTTGCAATGGTCACTACATGAAACCTCTATTAGTGAAATTGGCTGGGATTGAAAAATTCGCAGGGGGAACCAGGCACAGTCACGACTATCGCTCGCCTGAAATATTTCAGGGGAAGAAAGTGGTCATCGTAGGAGCAGGTCCTTCAGGTCGCGACATAGCCGACTTAATTTCGACTTCTGCAGAAAAAGTAGGCTCAAATTGTACAAAACAAGTTTTTCTTGAACGTTTCGTAGGTATTTCTTAGTCATAACTTGACAGAGAAATTTGAATTGCCGGAGGGGGTGCAGGAAAAGTGCAGAATAAAAGAGGTCGTCGTCAATGGGGCGATTTTCGAGGACGGAACCCAGGAGGAAATTGACGAAATTTTGTTGTGCACGGGATATGACTACTCGTTTCCTTTCCTAACTGAAGAATGTGGAATTAAAGTCGAAAATCGATGGGTCCAACCGCTCTACAAGCAGCTGATTAATATCCAACACCCAACGATGTGCCTCGTGGGGATCCCTTCGACGGTTTGCCCTTTTCCACTTTTTGACTTGCAGGTAAGTGGACCTGGTGGTGGTACAACAGTTGAGTTTTTAATTTTCAGGCTCGTTTTTTTCTGGCCACGTTAAATGGCCATTTTGACTTGCCATCCAAGGAGGAAATGTACGAAGACTTCAAAATTGAAATCGCTGAGAAGAGGGCAATGGGCGTTCAGCCGAAATACACCCATAAAATCGCAGATACCCAAGGAGAATTTTTTGCAGACGTCGCCAAAACTGCCAACATCACGCCGATTCCTCCGGTCGTCAGCAAATTGTATTTGAGGGTGCGGGGCGCCCGGAAATTGAGTGAATCCTTTGAATTCGTCGACGACGAAAATTTCGTACAAATTGAATAAATTTTGTAATTATCAAGATTAAATAATTGGACTTTAATGATTTTTGGAACTTCCATTAATATTTACATTGTTATCGCTTCAAACTGTTAAAGCGGTTTAAACCTGATTGTTCCTTGTAAATGTTTATCCGATATTAAAATTCAATCTTTTTAATAACATGCAATTACAATTTTTGTTAGTTAACAAGTTAGGGTAGGAACGCCTAAGAGTGCGCACTTAATTTTAATTATTATATTTGTACATATTGTTAGTGTGGTTCATTATGATACAAAATATATAGTGCGCACCATCCAAATGGAATAAATTCAGTATCTCAGTTATTGTGCATATTCAGAAAAATCCATTTTTTCTTTCTTGGTAATGTAATACAATTACAAATATATCAATCGGCATTTTAAATAAAACGAAAAATGTTGATAAGTTTTTAAGTCACTTTCAATTGTTTTTCCTTGCCTTCTCAGTATCAAGAACGAAACGCTATCAGTTTTTAATTTTTTAGTTTATTGTAGCGAATTTCGTTAAACAGATTAATTTTTTTTATCCTTCATTTTGCAATAAATTTTTAAACGATAACAATTTTTAATACAACATGAAGGGAATTTTAGGCTAATTACAGCTTTTGGATTTGTTTTTTACTTTGGACATCTTTGTCTCAATAACACTGATCTTGAAAAGCGAAAATTTGACGAAATTAAGAGATGGCATTTTTATAAAAAAAACAGTTTTTATTTTTTTCTCGAGAATTAACGCCGACAATTAACATTTAAAATCAGAAATTTCCAGCCTTATACCAAAGTCATACGTGCACCAAATTTCAAATACAATTCAATTAAAGCTCAATTTTGGGGGTAGCCACAAGGGATGGGACACCCTGTATATACAAATATATATAGATTACTTAAATAATATGTCAATGCGACTCTTAAGAACAAATTTTGTGCTAAATGAAGCAAATAAACAGAACAATAAATTTTTCTTCGAATAGGAACCAAGTTATTTGAAAAACAAGAGATTGTTAAACAAACAAAACGTTATTCAAACAACTAAATTTTGGTGCCTAAAATAAACTAAATATCAATCACAAAAACCGACTTTAACTAACAAATGCGTCTATTTGACATTATTCGAACTGCGCACTCTTAGGGACCGCCTGCTCTTGGGTGTCGTTACCCTATTTACTGTTTCTGGTGAATTTATTAAAATAATTTAAATGTGATAAGTGTCGAAGGTCTTTGTAGTTGTGTCTAAATGTAGCATAATATTTTTGTTTTCGTTTTTGTTAAATAATTTGATTAGTTTGAATAATAAATTATTATTTTACAAACATGCAACTGATATTGAAATTGATTTCTAATTACAATTAAATGCATTATTCTCTAGCATCAGATTTTAAAAATCTTCCACTTAGTGTTATCACTTGACATAATTTTTTCTACTTAAAAAATGTTATGTAACAGTTTTTAAAACCAAATCACTTTCAGGATGAATTTTTTCTTCGTTTTTCAATGTTGTGAAAACATTTTGTGATCTAAATTTAAAACTAATCTTTTAATGGTCTATAATTATTACAAACAATTCGTCCCACTTTAACGAAAAAGGTCCAGCAAAATCATCAAGTCACAATGTGATGAAAATTTTCCTACAAAA
The DNA here is from genome assembly GCA_949768715.1 of Dascillus cervinus. Lineage (NCBI taxonomy): Eukaryota > Metazoa > Arthropoda > Insecta > Coleoptera > Dascillidae > Dascillus > Dascillus cervinus. The sequence continues at coordinate 1,948,080 of OX458318.1, read as the reverse complement.
ATGGGTATTTACAAAATCGATGACACATTAATATTTCCCAATTTTAAAGATATCGATTTGCGCACTTTCGTACTTTGCCACCGTAAACAACCAAGAGGCCATCAAAAAAAAACATTCACCACAACTCCCCAACAAACAAAAATGCATGCAATTTTCGTCCAGATTTTATGACCTAACCGACATGCATTATCTCAATTTGTTTATGTTTTTTGGTGCCACATTTCGGTTTAGACTGCGAAACCGGTTACGACCAGCCGGTGACCCAAGGGTCAACTTAAAAAAACCTGCCGTGACCGATATAATTTTCGGGAAAAATTCGCGCACACGGAATTTCACAACAAGGCCAAAATTCGAAACAACTTGTCCCTAGGAAAAAGTACACAGAACAAGGCTGCCATTTTTCGTCGTGGTTCATTAAGTACCGCCGATTATAGTGCATTTTTTAATTCCTGAAACGATTAGAAGAAACATTTTTTTCCTTAAAGTTGGTAGTAACCGGCGCTCAGTACAATTTTGACAGTGGACAGTTATAAAATGCCATTACTACCAACATAGAATTTCAAAAATATTTTTTCACATCTTCTAACAGTTTCGGGTATTAAAAAACGTGGTATAGCTGATGAAACCTTTACTCAATCCAACTCAGTTCGGTAATTAATTAAATGCAAGTAAATAATTGAGTTTTCAGGAAGTAATAGCGGACTAGATTTAATTCTTTTTAATTCCAGAAACGATTAGAAGGCTGGAAAAAATATTTTTACTTTAAGTTGGTAGTAATCGGCGCTCAGTACAATTTTGACAGTTGACAGTTATAAAATGCCCATTACTACCAACATAAAATTAAAAAAATATTTTTTCACTCCTTCTAACAGTTTCGGGAATTAAAAAACGTGGTATAGCTGATGCAACCTTTACTCAATCCAACTCAACTCGGTAATTAATTAAATGTAATTAATAATTGAATTTGCAGGAAGTAATAGCGGACTAGATTGAATATTTTTTTTAATTCCAGAAACGATTAGAAGGTTGGAAGAAATATATTTTGACTTTAAGTTGATAGTAATCGGCGCTCAGTACAATTTTGGTAGTTGACAGTTATAAAATGCCATTACTACCAACGTAAAATAAAAAAAAAATTTTTTCACCCCTTCTAACAGTTTCGGGAATTAAAAAACGTGGTATACCTGATGCAACCTTTACTCAATCCAACTCAACTCGGTAATTAATTAAATGCAAGTAAATAATTGAATTCGCAAGAAGTAATAGCGAACTAGATTGATTATTTTTTTTAATTCCAGAAACGATTAGAAGCTTGGAAGAAATATTTTTTTACTTTTAGTTGGTAGTAACCGGCGCTCAATACAATTTTGACAGTTGACAGTTATAAAATGCCATTACTACCAACGTGAAATAAAAAAAATATTTTTTCACTCCTAACAGTTTCGGGAATTAAAAAACGTGGCATAGCTTATGCAACCTTTACTCAATCCAACTCAGATCGGTAATTAATTAATTGCAAGTAATAATTGAATTTGCAAGAAGTAATAGCGGACTAGATTCAATTTTTTTTTAATTCCAGAAACGATTAGAAGGCTGGAAGAAATATTTTTTTACTTTAAGTTGATAGTAACCGCCACTCAGTACAATTTTAACAGTTGACAGTTACAAAATGCCATTACTACCAACATAAAATTAAAAAAAAAAATTTTCACTTCTTCTAACGGTTTCGGGAATTAAAAAAACTTGGTGTAGCTGATGCAACTTCGAATTTCTTTACTCAATTCAATTCAGCTCGTTAATTAATTAAATACAACTAATAATTGAATTTACAGGCAGTAATAGCGGACTAGATTGAATTATTTTTTTAATTCTAGAAACCATTAGAAGGCTGGTAGAAATATTTTTTTACTTTTAGTTGGTAGTAATCGGCGCTCAGTACAATTTTGACAGTTGACAGTTATAAAATCCCATTGCCACCAACCTAAAATTAAAAAAAAAGTTTTCAACCCTTCTAACAATTTTGGGAATTAAAAAACTTGGTGTAGCTAATGCAACCTCGAATTTTTTTACTCAATCCAACTCAGCTCGTTAATTAATTAAATACAATTAATAATTGAATTTTCAGGAAGTAATAGCGGACTAGATTGATTTTTTTTAATTCCAGAAACGATTAGAAGGCTGGAAGAAATATTTTTTTTACTTTAAGTTGGTAGTAATCGGCGCTCAGTACAATTTTGACAGTTGACAGTGGTCAAATGCCATTACTACCAACATAAAATTGAAAAAAAAAGTTTTTTCACATCTAACAGTTTCGGGAATTAAAAAACTTGGTGTAGCTGATGCAACCTCAAATTCCTTTACTCAATCCAACTCAGCTCATTAATTAATTAAATGCAATTAATAATTGAATTTGCAGGAAGTAATAGTGGAGTAGATTGAATTATTTTTTAAATTCCAGAAACGATTAGAAGGCTGGAAAAAATATGTTTTTACTTTAAGTTGATAGTAATCGGCACTCAGTACAATTTTGACAGTTGGCAGTTATAAAATGCCATTACTACCAACATAAAATAATTTTTAAAAAATTTCACCCCTTCTAACGGTTTGGGGAATTAAAAAACGTGATATAGCTGATGCAACCTTTACTCAATCCAACTCAGCTCGGTAATTAATTAAATGCAATCAATAATTGAATTTGCAGGAAGTAACAGCGGACTAGATTGAATTTTTCTGCGGATTTGGTGTCACATTATAAATGTGACGCAATTGAGACAGGACAACGGCACCATTTCCCGACCGTTTGCTTGTTGGAAAGAGACAGACGATCGTCTAACGTAGAGGGGCGACTCTAACGATAAACTAAAATTACATATTTAACTTGATTTGTGTTTGTTGGTATTTTTGATTTAAATATAGGAAGTTATCACTGGTTTTCAATATTAGACTGGCCGCCTTTCTGTTAACTAGACCAGAAGTTTTTGTTTGATTTAAAAAAAAAATAAAAATGCGCGTGGTTGTGATCGGTGCCGGTGCTGCTGGTTTGGCTTCGGCCAGGCACGTTTCTGCCAAAGGGCATTTTTGTGAAGTTTTGGAACTGGCGCCGAGGCTCGGAGGCACCTGGCTGTACACCGACGACGTCGGGACGGACAGATACGGATTCCCCGTGTACTCGGCGATGTACAAAGGTCTCAGGTAATCGACTCTCATTATCAAGCATGACGCAATCCGAAAACTACTTACAAGTGCTTATACCACACTTAACTATCTGGAGTGTCTGATTATTTAGATCAATAATTGTGCCAAAGTTTATCACAAGTCGCTGATAACGAATTCGGCAGACACCGAGTCTGATTTTTGTTCATTTCCACGACCATATGGTTCGAGATTGGCATCTCCTCATCAACGGACTTTCCTAAAAAAGGCGGTCCGCGTTACACAATCGCGTCCATACAAATGCATCGCCCATTTTATTACAGCAAGTTTTACAATAAAATTTCCAATTAATTAATATTGATTAGACATCATATGGGGAATTAATCACGCGCGCCAGTGATCAATCATCCAACTTCGCATTCATACCGCCGTATCATTTATCTCTTCATCGCAAAAAATTGGGGAAACGGGACGCGCCAGTTTCTAATCGCAATTTGCAACTGCTTTTCTTTTTCGGATTTGAGTTGTTGACGTTATTTTGAAATAGTGTTTTCGTTCATCTTGTAATCTTTTGAGAGAGGAACAACATATTTTTTTGATTGAGTCTTATTTTTCAAATTAGAGAAAATCATAATATTATTTCAACAAATCTATCGTTGAATCTGTCCTACAAAATTCAGTTTACAGTAAACTTTATCGATTTACGACTATTCATCGTTTTTTTATTCCAGACACAATTCAAATATCGCACAAAAAGATTGATCTACGATTGGCCGCTACTAAGCTGGTTTTACACTGACTAAATTCTGGAAAATTTGGCAGTTGCCATATTGTCGAGACAGTTTGGGTGTCATAATAGCTAATTTTCATAAATTACAGTTATATAAATGATAAAAACAGTTTTGTGTCCTTTTTTTGGTTCTTTACAAACAGCTTCTCTCTTCACCCATTGTAGAAACGTTAAAAATACTAAAATTCAAATTTGCCGCCAAAAACTACTTGCTAGAAATATTCCAACGTAACCTGTTCTTTCAATTTCATGTCTCTAATTAAAAAACCGATTATAGTGCCATTGCAATAAAATAAATCTTCATTAAACTTATTAATCATTTGGTGGAATGGTTAAATTATAACACAAAAAGATTGATCTACGATTGGCCGCCACCAAGCTGGTTTTACACTGACTGAATTCGTCATAATAGCTAATTTTCATAAATTGCAGTTATATAAATGACAAAAACAGTTTTGTGCCCCTTTTTTGGTTCTTTACAAAACAGCTTATGTTTTTCCCCATTGTACAAACGTTAAAAATACTAAAATTCAAATTGGCCGCCAAAAACTACTTGCTAGAAATATTCCAGTGTAACCTGTTCTTTCAATTTCATGTCTCTAATTAAAAAACCGAATATAGTGCCATTGCAATAAAATAAATCTTCATTAAACTTATTAATCATTTGGTGGAATGGTTAAATTATAACACAAAAAGATTGATCTACGATTGGCCGCCACCAAGCTGGTTTTACACTGACTAAATTGGGGAAAATAGACAGTTGCGATATTGTCGAAACAGTTGATTAAATTTGTGTGTCATAATAGCTAATTTTCATAAATTACAGTTAGATAAATGACAAAAACAGTTGTTTGTGTCCTTTTCTTGGTTCTTTACAAACAGCTTATGTTTTCCTCCATTGTACAAACGTTAAAAATACTAAAATTCAAATTTACCGCCAAAAACTACTTGCTTGAAATATTCCAGTGTAACCTATTCTTTCAATTTCATGGCCCTAATTAAAAAACCGATTGTAGTGCCATTGCAATAAAATAAATCTTCATTAAACTTATTAATCATTTGGTGGAATGGTTAAATTATCACACAAGAAGATTGATCTACGATTGGTCGCCTACAAGCTGGTTTTACACTGACTAAATTCGGGAAAATAGACAGTTGCCATATTGTCGAAACAGTTGATTAGATTTGGGTGTCATAATAGCTAATTTTCAAAAATTACAGTTATATAAATGACAAAAACAGTTTTGTGCCCCGTTTTTGATTCTTTACAAACAGCTTATCTTTCCCCCCATTGTACAAACGTTGAAAATACTAAAATTCAAATTTGCCACCAAAAACTACTAACTATAAATATTCCAGTGTAACCTGTTCTTTCAATTTCATGTCTCTAATTAAAAACCCGATTATAGTGTCATTGCAATAAAATAAATTTTTATTAAATTTATTAATCATTTGGTGGAATAGTTAAACTATCATACAAAAAGATTGATCTACGATTGGTCGCCACCAAGCTGGGTTTACACTAACTGAATTCTGGAAAATAAACAGTTGCCATAATGTCGAAACAGTTGATTAGATTTGCTTGCCATAGTAGCTAATTTTCATAAATTACAATTATATAAATGACCAAAACAGTTTTGTGCCCTTTTTTGGTTCTTTACAAACAGCTTATGTTTTCTCCCATTGTACAATCGTTAAAAATACTAAAATTCAAATTTTCCGCCGAAAACTACTAGCTAGAAATATTCCAGTGTAACCTGTTCTTTCAATTTCTTGTCTCTAATTAAAAAACCGACTATAGTGTCATTGCAATAAAATAGATCTTCATTTGTGCAACGGTTAAATATCAATTTTGACTTGACAAAAAATTCATTGCAGAACCAACCTACCCAAAGAAGTGATGGGATACCCAGACTTCTCAATACCCGAACAGAAAAAATCCTACCTAACCCAAGCGGAAATTTGGGATTTTCTGAACCTCTACGCAGACCATTTCCAATTAAGTCGTTTCATTAAGGTACCAGAAAAAATCCCAACGATTAAGAACGCACTAATTGCCTTAATTTCAGTTCAATCGTCACGTTACCGACATTCGTCCTCTAAACGACAATCAGTGGCAAGTCACCTCGATCGACAAACCCACCAAGAGGGAAATAACGGACGTTTATGACGCGGTGATGATCTGCAACGGCCATTACAACGACCCGTTGGTACCGAAATTGGAAGGGATCGAAATTTTCAAAGGGCAAGAAACCCACAGCCATCATTTTCGCGAACCTGGCCCGTTCACGGGCCAGAGGGTGCTGATTATCGGCGCTGGCCCTTCCGGATTGGATTTGACTCTGCAAATATCTTCGGTTGCGAAGAATGTAAGTTGCGAAATTGGTTTGGATTAAGTCGACCTTCGCAGATGTACAGATGATGAATGAAAAGGCATTTGTAACAAAATCAATAATCTCACTACGATCCACGTTTTCGTTATAGGTTATTGTCATATCACCTTTCACTTCATGAATTTATTTCTGAATATTAATAATTGCATTTTGCAATGATAATTACGGCGATCATTAAAATACCCGAACGAACAAGCCTGAGACTATGTTTCTTATTTTTCGTTACACTGCAAAATGGATTTTGATTTACTGGAAAGAATTTTAATGATAAATTTTTACACCTTTATTGTGCAAGCGCCGCCAATCCACTTCTTTGTGTCGATTTCTTGGGACATTATCATTTTTTCTTCGTTCGGAGAATAGTTATCCAGCAAATTGTAGCGAATCGAAACGATTTTCGACGCCTGCAACTCGGCCACCCAACATACAAGCGACCAAAATTTAATTAATTAAACAAGTTTAGAAATTCTGTATTGCACTAAAGGCTGTAGAAATTTTGGATTGCACTAAAGGTTATGGAAATTTTGGATAGCACTAAAGGCTATAGAAATTTTGGATTGAATGAGAGTGTAGAAATTTTGGATTGTACTAAAGGTTGTAGACATTTTGGAATAGAAATTTTGGATTGCACTAAAGGCTACCACATAAGTATAGAAATTTTGGATTGAATGAGAGTGTACAAATTCTGGATTACGTAAGGATGCAGAAATTTTGGATTGCACTGAAGGCTATAGAAATTTTGGATTGTACTAAAGGTTATAGAAATTTTGGATAGCACTAAAGGCTATAGAAATTTTGAATTGAATGAGAGTGTAAAAATTTTGGATTACACTAAAGGTTGTAGAACTTTTGGATTGCACTAAAGGTTATAGAAATTTTGGATAGCACTAAAGGTTATAGAAATTTTGGATTAAGTGAGAGTGTAGAAATTTTGGATTGCACTGAAGGCTATAGAAATTTTTGATTGCATGAGAATGTAGAAATTTTGGATTGCACTGAAGGCTATCGCATAAGTATAGAAATTTTGGATTAAACTAAAGGTTATAGAAATTTTGAATATCACTAAAGGCTATATAAATTTTGGATTGAATCAGAGTGTAAAAATTTTGGATTGCACTAAAGGTTATAGAAATTTTGGATAACACTAAAGGCTATAGAAATTTTTGATTGAATGAGAGTGTAGAAATTTTGGATTGCACTAAAGGTTGTAGAAATTTTGGATTGAGTGAGAGTGTAGAAATTTTGGATTGCACTAAAGGCTACAGAAATTTTGGATTGCATGAGAATGTAAAAATTTTGGATAGCACTAATGGCTATAGAAATTTTGGATTGAATGAGAGTGTAAAAATTTTGGATTACACTAAAGGCTGTAGAAATTTTGAATTGCACTAAAGGTTATAGAAATTTTGAATAGCACTAAAGGCTATATAAATTTTGGATTGAATGAGAGTGTAGAAATTTTGGATTGCACTAAAGGTTATAGAAATTTTGGATAACACTAAAGGCTATAGAAATTTTGAATTGAATGAGAGTGTGGAAATTTTGGATTGCACTAAAAGTTTTTGAAATTTTGGATTGCACTAAAGGTTATAGAAATTCTGGATAGCACTAAAGACTATAGAAATTTTGGATTGAATGAGAGTGTAAAAATTTTGGATTACACTAAAAGTTGTAGAAATTTTGGATTGCACTAAAGGTTATAGAAATTTTGAATAGCACTAAGGGCTATAGAAATTTTGGATTGAATGAGAGTGTAGAAATTTTGGGTTGCACTAAAGCTTATAGAAATTTTGGATAACACTAAAGGCTATAGAAATTTTGGATTGAATGAAAGTGTAAAAATTTTAGATTGGACTAAAGGTTGTAGAAATTTTGGATTGAGTGAGAGTGTAGAAATTTTGGATTGCACTGAAGGCTACAGAAATTTTGGATTGCATGAGAATGTAGAAATTTTGGATAGCACTAAAGGCTATAGAAATTTTGGATTGAATGAGAGTGTAGAAATTTTGGATTGCACTAAAAGTTTTTGAAATTTTGGATTGCACTAAAGGTTATAGAAATTCTGGATAGCACTAAAGACTATAGAAATTTTGGATTGAATGAGAGCGTAGAAATTTTGGATTGCACTAAATGTTATAGAAATTTTGAATAGTACTAAAAGCTACAGAAATTTTGGATTGAATGAGAGTGTAGAAATTTTGGATTACGTAAGGATATATAAATTTTGGATTGCATGAGAATATAGAAATTTTGGATTGCACTGAAGGCTATAGAAGCATAAGGAGGGTACAACTAAGTAGTTCTAATTCCTCACCGAATTTCGTTTAGAAAAATTAATTAAGGCCCTAAAAGGGCCCCAGGGAGTGCCCACAATGTTAAATACATTGTAACTTAAATTGTAGAACAACTTTTATCACAGTTTTTTCCAATTTTGATTTTTTAACTAATTCCTTTTAGGTCGTCCTTAGCCACCATTCGAGAGACGCCATCACCACCAAGTATCCTCCTAACGTCCAGCAGAAGCCCGACGTGAGGCGCATCCGCGGCGACGAGGAGGTGGAATTCATCGACGGATCTTGTTGTGGTTTCGACATAATATTTTATTGCACCGGTAGGCCGCCTCAACCTCAACAATGCCCCATTAACTTTTTCCTTGCAGGTTACAAATACAGTTTTCCCTTCTTGCACGCCACTTGTGGAGTAACAGTGGACGAGAACCACATCCAACCCCTCTACAAGCACATGATCCACATCGAAAACCCAACGATGTGCTTCATTGGCATCCCTTTCAATGTCTGCGCCTTCCAAATGTTCGATCTGCAGGCCCGTTTCTTCACCGAATTTTTGAGCGGACGCATGAAGTTACCAACTGTGGATAAGATGAACGAAGAGACCGAGAAAGAAATGAGCATTCGGTGGGCGAAGGGTTACACGAAACGTCAGGCTCATTTGATGGGTCCCGATCAGAGTTGTTATTACAACGATTTGGCCACGATGGCCGATCTGACCCCGATACCGTCGGTGATGGTCAAACTTAGGGAGGAAAGCGTGAAGAGACTGTATGATGACCTTTTAAATTTTAGGGAAGACCGGTACAGGATTTTAGACAATGAAAGTTTCATTAAAGTGCAGTAAAATAATTCAAAATCCATTTAACAACTCTATGGTGCCCTTTTTAATTCCAGAAACGGTTAAAACCCTGAAAAAATATTTTTTACTTTAGGTTGGTACTAACCTATACAATTTTAACAGAATCACTTAAAATGCCATTACTATCAACATAAAGTTAAAAAAAATATTCACAGCCTTCTAACCCTTTCTAGAATTAAAAAACACACTGTACGATAATTTGCATTTGATTAAATTAACCCAAATTGCAGCGAAGAATGTATTAAATATTTATTTCAACAACTTAATGTTAATTTAAAATTGCAAGGTTTAATATAATTACAAGTTTTAATTAATTAGTTTTGTGTTGTGGGTTTGCATTAAAAATTGTTGTAAAAAACGTTCAGAAAAAAATGTTCAAAATGTTTGAAATTGTATTAAAAATTGTTTCCTTTCTTCAATAAATGTTACCTTTGTTTTAAATGAATTGATGGTATTGCCGCCTTAAAATTCAAATTATCTGGTGTTTTCTACAGTTTAACGGTTGGCCATTCTTAACATGAACGCGTTGGTGACATAACCTAACTAAATATCACGCATGAATTTAATCAATTTACTTTAAAATATCATCATTTTAAATAAATTCAGATTATTGTTGATTCTTAGCGCGTTTTGAAGTTTTGGTCTGACTCCGATACCGTCGGTGATGGTCAAACTTCGGGAGGAAAGCGTGTAAAAATTTTAGGGAAGACCGGTACAGGATTTTAGACAATGAAAGTTTTATTAAAGTGCAGTAAAATAATTCAAAATCCATTTAATAACTCTATAGCGCTTTTTTTAATTCCAGAAACGGTTAGAACCCTGAAAAAGTATTTTTTACTTTAGGTTGGTACTAACCTATACAATTACTATCAACATAAAGTTAAAAAAAAATTCACAGCCTTCTAACCCTTTCGGGAATTAAAAAACACACTGTACGATAATTTCGAATTTGATTAAATTAACCCAAATTGCAGCGAAGAATGTATTAAATATTTATTTCAACAATTTAATGTTAATTTAAAATTGCAAGATTTAATATAATTACAAGTTTTACTTAGGTCCGGTATTTCAGTCGAGGGTTAAACCAAAAATTATGGTTACTAACAACCGGTAACCCTAGCTTTCGCCACCGGTTAACTTTATTTGAAGGTTACCCTGTACTGAAATACCGGACCTTAATCAGTTTTATGTTGTGGGTTTGCATTAAATATTTTTGTAAAAAACGTTCAGAAAAAAATGTTTAGAATGTTTGAAATTGTATTAAAAATCATTTCCTTTCTTCAATAAATGTTATCTTTGTTTTAAATGAATTGATACACTTTTTGAATAAATTTATTGGCATTAAGCATTGCCGCCTTAAAATTCAAATTCTCTGGTGTTTTCTAGTTAAATGGTTGGCCAAGACAGGTTGGCCCTTCTTAACATGAACGCGTTGGTGATATAACCTAACTAAAAATCACGCATGAATATAATCAATTTTCTTTAAAATTACACAATTTTAAGTAAATTCAGATTATTGTTGATTCTTAGCTCGTTTCCAAGTTGCGGTAAGTATCGAAAAATCGACCGGCACTGCATTTTAAACCTCGCGTGGTTTTCTTTAGATGGAATATTCCGTGGGAAGTTTAGCCGATTTAATATCGGGTTCCAACACCCCAAACAAATCTAAAGTGTTCGAAAAGAATTACGTACTAAATAAAAGCGGTGGTAAGAAGGGGACCCCGACTCCCAAAAATAAGGGGCCTCAGAGCCCTCAAAAGAAAGGAACTCCGACTCCTCAAAAGAAGGGAGCTCCCACTCCGCAGAAGACTCCACAAAAGTCACCTAAGAAGATGTTCCAACCAAAGGTTGAATCACCCCTGATTAGCTCTCCACAGAGTCAGAAGAAAAATAGAAAACGCAAGTCTTCAATCACAGTCCAGGCTCTGGAAATGTCTGAAGATGAGGAGGTGGCTAAAGATAGTGAAGAGTCTGAAGATGAGGCAATGGCAAGTGATGATAGTGACGAGTCTGAAGATGAGAAACCGGTAATCAAAAATGAAGAATCAGATGATGAAGATGAGAAGCCTGCAGCAACTGGGAAAAAAACAAAAGCTGACCCTGAGAGACAATTGTATCCGGATCGAACGATTTATGTTGGTAATGTTCCGAAAGAGGCCACAAAAATCCATTTGAAGAGGTTGTTTAAGAAATTCGGGCAAGTCGAAACTGTGAGACTCCGATGTGCTGCAGCTGCGAACCCAAAAGATTCGCTAAAGGTTGCGGTGATTAAAAAGGAGCTGCATCCGAAAAGAACCAGCCTCACTGCTTTCGTTCGGTAAGAATATAGTCCAAGCATTTTTTCATAACATAAATACTACCCGGAAACCGACTGTGCGATTATATCAAAGACTGTTAGTAGATGAATTCTGCATAATTTCCAACTCTAGAATCATAATTTTTTTTTAGTTTTTTGCTTGTAAAATGAAAACTAATGCAGCAATTTTAATTATATCAATAGAGGAATTGTAGAGAATTAAATTACGAAGAGAATGAGTGGTTGAATGTTATGAAAAAATGCTTTATTGCTTGGCCTAAGAATATTCAAGTCTTTTCGGTTTGTGGAATTAATTTTTTTCTGGTAGATTTGTGACTCGGGAGGACGCTCTCAAGGCACTGGTCTTCAACGGGCAGAAGTTCAAAGAGCACCACTTGAGAGTCAAAATGTGTGACGACGATGAAAGTCCCGATGAAAATAAGGCCATTTTCATAGGCAACGTCAGTTTTGGTAAATTAATTGGAAGAGTTTTGAGGTTTTTTTTTTAATGGGTTTGTTGCAGATGCTGAAGAAGAGGCGTTGTGGAAGCTGTTCGAGCCTTACGGGACCGTTGCAAGTGTGAGATTGATTCGAGATCGCAGGACTGGGATGGGCAAAGGTTTTGGTTACGTTAATTTCGAGAGTGCCGATTCGGTAGAGCTGGCTTTGCAGCTCGAGAATGTGAAGTTAAACAATCGTGAACTCAGGATTTCTCGTTGCAATGTTAAGGCTGCCAAGAAGCAGAAAGTAAATTATAGATTTTAAATCTGCAGAAATTTATGAATTGTTTTCAGGATAAAGGACAAGAAAGTCCCATGAAGAAGGCCGGTACCAAAAGATTTTTCTCGAAAAAGATTAAAACCGACATAAAAACTGAAGTTTCAGACGATGGCGATGTTAAGCCAAAAATTAAGAACAGTCCTAAGAAGGACTTTCAAGGGACCGATTTTGGCGTTATGAAGAAGGTAAATTTATTGCCCCTTAGCTTGGGCTGGAATTATTGTTTGTTTGTTGCAGAAAAAGAAGTTTTCAAAGGACCAGAAACAGAAGAAGTTTTTGAGTAAGAAATTGATGGGCAAACCTAAAACTGCTTAATTATGGGGTTAATTTTGTTTTATAAAATAAACATATTTTAAATCTTATTTAATTTCTCCCTAATTGGTGGTGGAAAGGAGTCCTTGCGAGCTTTCGCACATTTAACACAAAAAGTGCCACCGAAATAAAAACTGCAATTACCGTCCTTGCAAACCGGCTGTCCACATTTCACGCAATGAGCACCGAGCACCAAAAGCCTGTACTTTCTGGCAAATGTCGGCTGCTTACTGAAATATTCATATTTTTGCGTCAGCGAACAAATGCAACACTGAAAATACTTAATTTCCGCAGATTTTTCGTCCGACTCTTTCAGCTGACGTGCTCGCGTCCATTTCATCCTGAAATTAAATTCAGAATGAAAAATCGAAATTAACTTCAAACAATTTTATTTACATTTATTGTTACTTACAATTTTTCCTTTTCCATAACAAAATTTTTTAACTTTTCACTAACACCAAAAATATTAAAAGTTCGTCATTCATACATATTACACATTTAACAAATCCACAAATATCTTAAAACACATTTTCAATTTATACAATAATTAAACACCTTAAAATACATTTTAAAAAACCGAAGTCAATTTACAATGTAAAGGCAAATTGTAAGTAACAATAACAATTAATTACATAACAAGGGAAACTCGATTTAAATTTAATTTATTTACAATAAAATTACACCTCCAAACTTTTTCATTATTCTCCTAACGCATACCTAAACCACCGCCAACGTCGCAACGACCCAAAAAATTAAGTTATCTTCTTTACATTATAGTTAACCCTTCGAGTTCCAAGTGTCACATTTCATGTTGTCACAAACGCCATAACAAAAACTGAAATCTATAGGATTACTTGTATTAACGTCCCTTCATTAAAATTAACCTGTTCGAATTTTACAACAGTAGTTTAATGGACCTTATACAAAAAAAAAGAAATGACGTTGGTTGATATCAGTTTTTCAAAGCCGAAGGTGATGTACAAAGTAGCAAACTGATTTGTCATTTTTATGGCTCTTTCATTGCAATTCACCACAGATAATGCAATTCACCTGTTCGAATTTTGCAACAGTAGTTTCCTGTATTATTTTATTTTCGCAGCTGTGAATTGTGCGCCGTTTAATGGAATTAATACAAAGAATAAGAAATGATTCATTTAATTAATACATACTTTATTTAGCATTACATTTTTATAAGTAGGTAATATTTATTACAACTTCTAAAAATACTTAAAGATACTTTAAACCTACGCCTATACAAAAATCTGTAGATGCATTGAAAGCATATAGGTAAATTAAAAGTTTTCAGTTTACTTTTAATTGACCGCGAAAATGTATTGGTTCAAATCATAAGAATACGCCTTATGTAACACGTGTTGACTGTAACCTAATGTGAAATTAGCCACCGTACTTCACAGGTTGTCCAACGCAAAAGACAAAGATAACATTATATTCTATCTTTGTGTATCGAACAGTTAATCCAACGCCATCTTTATTTTACAAGCCGTGAACTAAGAAATTTGGCAGCAGTGTTGCTAGGCGGACATTTTGCGTTCTTCAGTTCAGCATTGCATCATTGAGTTGTTGTTGATATTGTTATAAAGTGCAGTTAACGTTAGATAGTTGTGGTATTTCCAAACCTGTGTGTATTTATCAGAATATTTAACTCAATAATTTGATATTCGACAATATAGAAAGTAAGTACATTTAACCTTTGGTTCATGCTTTTCACATGAAAACTTTTTAGATGACTAGAAAATGTTGTGTCCCAAGCTGCAAATCGAATTACGAAAGTGTATCCGTAAAGGGGCAAGCTGCAGTTACTACGTTTTCATTTCCAAAAGATGAAGAAACGAAAAAGAAATGGCTTCGAGCTATCCCGAGGAAAAATTGGCAGCCTACGAAGTATTCATCTGTTTGTATAAAACATTTTAACGAAAATGATGTTATATTAGATCAGATATACAAAAACGGGTCAACTGTTACTACGTTGCTATTAGCACACCCAAAATGAAAGGAAGACGCTGTACCCACAATTTTTCAAAATCTTCCAGTTTATCTGTCTTCAACTTCAACAGTAGTTAGACGAAAAGACCCTGAAGTAAGAAGGAAAGCGTTGCAATCAAAAGAAGCTGGAAAAATTGAAGAATTTGTAAAATCTGATATTATAAATGACTTTACAAATTTTCTTGACACTTTTCAAACAAAACTAAAGGTATAAACAGTGAAACA
Source organism: Dascillus cervinus (assembly GCA_949768715.1). Taxonomy (NCBI): domain Eukaryota; kingdom Metazoa; phylum Arthropoda; class Insecta; order Coleoptera; family Dascillidae; genus Dascillus; species Dascillus cervinus. The sequence continues at coordinate 1,932,977 of OX458318.1, read as the reverse complement.
AAGTGGAACTTTAAAATTAAGAGCAACTTTGGTGTTTGGCTGTATTTATTAAATATTGAGTGTTCTAATAGTTCTTCTGAAAGTGAAACTGAGTTAAGTGCCGCCGAAATTTTATGTAGTGTTCTTGTGAAAAGTGATTTAACATTAAAACTCTTTATTGGAAAAGAAGAAATTTCTGCTCACGATTTGAACTGGATTCTCCCTTGTGATTTAAAATTATCTCGATGGTCGCAACTTGAAAATATATTAGTTAGGTATGCCAACGTAAGTCAACACAATTTAAGGACTCGATCTTTTGAATTTTTCTTGCAAAAGTCGTATGAAAATTTAGTTACGTGTAACGAAAAAGCTGAAGAAATGGAAGACTATCAACATAAAAAACAATTGGAACTTTTAATTGATCAGTTAAACATGATATTGTTAAAAAGACGAAAATATTCCCCAGCAACTATTTTGTTTGCATTTATGGCTTATTCATATTCATCGTCTTGTTACATGCTCTTACAAGATCATTTGCTGCTGCCTAGTAAACGATATTTACAACAAATATCTTCTAGATTTAATGTAAAACCAGACAAAAATCTTTCAAATACAAGTCACTATTTGAAACAAATTTCCAAAAACTTTACTGTTCGAGAAAAATATACAATATTACAAATTGATGAAATTTATGTGAAATCTAAGTTAGATTTTAAAGCCAATGGAATTGTTGGCAGTTCAGAAAATAATGCTAAGGATCTGGCAAAAACTATTCAAACTTTTATGATCTCTTCTGCTTTTGTTATGTAAAATTGCTAACGATGCTTTAACAAAATTTAATGTTTCGTATGTACTCTTGGGGAAATTTCAAACAGACAAGTTAGAGAAAAGGTTTGGAATGTACAGACGACTATCTGGATCAAACTATAATGTATCAGTTAGGCAAGTAATTGAATCAGAAAACAAATTACGAATAAGACATATTTTGAAAATGATCAATAAAAGAGAAGCATGCTTTAGCAACTTTGCTAATGAAAGTACTGAATCAAATTTATATAATGTTGACATTGATCAATTTCGCCCCATTATAACTTCAAATTATCTTGAATTATGTGAAATCGAGGAATCAAGCTGCATATATGTTTGTGGCTATGGAGCACGATCTGTTTGCAAAAAACTGGAATGTACTGCCTGTGTTTTTTTATTTGAGGAAGGACGCGGTAGTAATGTTTGCAACGAATATTTTGACTTTTTACAGCGAGGTGGCTTAAGTGTACCAAGTTACCATGTTAATTGTGTTTTCTTTCATATGTATGCTTTGTTAGAATATATTGTAGCTAATAGCGTGTGGGAAACAAAATTTTTGCAATCTTCCTGTCAAAAAGGCATTTTAATTCAACTGACACAGTTAAGCTTAAATTCCAATAACTTTTTTCAACAATTTGAATTACATTGTCTGTGTGGCAACGATGTTTCTAGATTGTTTAAAACATTGTATTCTGTTTTTGCAAATATTCTGTTGAATAACTACACAAAATATTCAAAAGAAACAAATGGCACTAAAAATTTAGAGAAAAAAAAGAAATTAGCTACGCTAACAAAAGAGAAGAATAAACGTTAAAAATATGTTATTTGTAAATAATGTTATTTAATGTTTAACAAATACCACAAAATAAAATCTCCTGCCCTTACTAACTTTTGTTTTATTTCTTAATACTATCAGAATAATGATGTAGTATGGATCATTTCATGTTAGTTATTTTTTAATAAGTTTCGATTGCAACCGACGTGCAATGATACCCGGCCTACTTCTGTGCATTAATGCGGTGTTGCCAAGCATGGCTTCACGGCTTGTAAATAAAGATGGCGTTGGTTAATCTCGTTGTAATCTGAAACATAACCTAACAGGATTGCAATTTTCACCGATATAAACAGGCAGTTTAAAAGTTGGATTTATTTCATTAGGCCGCTTACATGTAAGTGGATTACATGCGCACGATATAAACCCGGTATATGTTGAAATGTGTCTGAATCAACTTACTCCGCAGTTATAGCATCAAAAATCATATACACTGGAAAAAAAAAATTCTTAAATGCAAAAAATCTGAAACAATACCACATGTAGCAAATGACTTAATTGTTTAATAGAAGTGACAGGTCGCTTTTAAAATAACAATAACATTTGTTTTTGCATCATTTTATTTTTTATATTCAAAATGAGCTGACCGATTCTTTTTAAATTTTCTACACTTATTTGAATTACCTACAATGCTCTGTTGACATCGTTGTTTTTGTAACATTTGAATCAACAGTTTTTCATATAACTCTCTGGCCAAAAAAAAAAACATGCACATTGCAGTGGACATTTTCATAAGGTGTGCTGAGGTCAATGTTTTTTTGTTTTTTTTTTAACTGCAATTGTTTGTTTAGAACAGGTTAATAATCACGATAAACCCAGTTTGGTCAGGTTAAGATAGGTTAGGTTATGTTAGTTTAGGTTTAAGATTTATATCTCTGTCAATCTTAGAGCAAATCGATTTTTAATTGCACCATCGTGTTCCTCGCAAAAAATACATAAGTTTTCATTTTTATATGACGCTCTAAGCAAAAAAGAAAAAAAAGTTATTTCCTTGGTTCGGCTTTATTCTCTCCTTTTTTATTTTTTTTTTAATTTTTTTTTTATTTTTCTTTATTTTTTCCTTACTAGGATAACTTTTTCTCCTGAAAACGATGGAACAAGAATCAATTGATTTGCTCCAGTATTAACGGAGCTACGGCCATTTTCTCGATTTATAGTTTTCTATCTCCGTCAATCTTAGAGCACATCGATTTTTAATTGCACCATCGTGTTCCTAGCAAAAAAAATACATAAGTTTACATTTTTATATTTTTGTATAAGCTGAAATTTCGGAAATCATGCATGAATTAGGTCAAAAACTAACTGAACGTTGTGAAACCCGTCTGTTATCTTAAACGTTGTGATCTTCGAGATGCAAAATGAGTTGCCTATGCGATTTTAAATTGAAGACCCTATATGTTTCTGTTTTGAGTGGTGATTCCAAAAAACTCTTTGTTTTGTTATGTTTTCCTGGTGCTTTCTTTCTCGAAATTTGAATTTTAGAATCGTAAAACATGGCGCTTGGTTGGGAATCGATCGGATGTCATGAGGGAAATTCAGGAAAATGCAAAAAGCGTCCGTCGGAAAAGAATTCGTGCGCCCTTTAATCGGCTCATCTATCAAATTAAACGTAGATTAGCAAGCATCGCCTGACATAATAACAACAGATCCGTCTGATTTAGACGAGGATATTTCCATTCGAGTCGGATTTGCAAATATTTGAGCCTGTTGTACTAGTCTGTTCATTCCAGGAGGACCATACTACATTTGTTACCGCATCGCCTGCACAAAAAATGAAGACGGCAATAATGTTGATAAGGTAAATTTATTGCCCCTTAGCTTGGGCTGGAATTATTGTTTGTTTGTTGCAGAAAAAGAAGTTTTCAAAGGACCAGAAACAAGAAGTTTTTGAGTAAGAAATTGCTGGGCAAACCTAAAACTGCTTAATTATGGGGTTAATTTTATTTTATAAAATAAACTTATTTTAAATGATCTTATTTAATTTCTCCCTAATTGGTGGTGGAAAGGAGTCCTTGCGAGCTTTCGCACATTTAACACAAAAAGTGCCACCGAAATACAAACTGCAATTACCGTCCTTGCAAACGGGCTGTCCACATTTCACGCAATGAGCACCGAGCACCAAAAACTGTCCTTGTTTCGGGGGCAAGAACGGATCCTCGATCACGAACGAAGCTTCCAAAAGCCTGTACTTTCTGGCAAACGTCGGCTGCTTACCGAAATATTCATATTTTTCCCTCAGCGAACAAATGCAGCACTGAAAATACTTAATTTCTGCAGATTTTTCGTTCGACTCTTTCTTAACCTTCACATCCTCGACTTCCAGCTTGCATTCAGCCGACGTACTCGCATCCATTTCATCCTGAAATTAAATTCAGAATGAAAAATCGAAATTATCTTCAAACAATTTATTTACATTTATTGTTACTTACAATTTTTCCATAACAAAATTTTTTAACTTTTCACTAACACTTTAAAAATTTTAAAAGTTTGTCATTCATACATATTACAAATTTAACAAATCCACAAACATCTAAAACACATTTTCAATTTACACAATAATTAAACACGTTAAAATACATTTTAAAAAACCAATGTCAATTTACAATGTAAAGGAAAAATTGTAAGTAACAATAACAATTACATAAAGAGAAACTCGATTTAAATTAAATTTATTTACAATAAAATTACAATTTTTGCAGACCTAATTCTTTGGGAGCCTCAATCGGCCACCAGTTGGGTTTCTCGGTTTTTGCAACTCCATCGCCGACCGTAATCGCATTATAATCTAAAGCTTTGCCGAACCGAATCAAGCCCAAACCCCTGTTAAATTCCACCCCCTTTAACTTCCCTAAATTAACACCTTCGTGCACTATTTTATTCCCCTCAGGCAATTTTGTAGGCACTTTGGTAAAAAATAAGGGCATCAATCGCTTTCTGATCACTCCGGTGTGATGGCTGCGAGCCGTGAGCTCCTGCCCGATGTAGCAACCCTTGTGGAAGCTCACCCCATGCAAAAAATCGCAGTTACACTCCAAAGGAAAACAGTCATTCGGGGGCAGGTCGTTGTAACCCTCCCCGACGCCTAAACTGTACCGAAACCACCTGTACGTCATTTCGGGAACGGGGCTGGCTTGTACGGCAAAAATTTCAGAGATTTGCTTCCGCGAAGCGGAAGCAACTGGCGCAATTATTCGAGTCCCTAACCTAGAAATCCGGGGATCAGGAAATATTTTTAAATCGCGATAATTTCTACCTTCATCCAATTTTTTCGGGGCTTCCAAATTTTCGGGATTGAACAGAGCGAAGATTTCAAATTCTGAGGTTATGTTCGCAATGTCTATCTTGCGACGCACTCGATAAATTTTTAAATGCTTCTGCAAAGCTTCGTTGCCTTGACTGTCGCATTCGATGAAGAAGGTGTTTGGCTCTGAGATCCGATAAATTATGGAGTCGTGCAAGATTCTACCTTTCGTGTTCAAGAACATTGTGTACATGCAAGATAATTCTTGATCTAAATGGCGAATGTCGTTTGTGATTAAACCTTGTAAGAAGTCTGATACTTCACTGCCTGAGATTCTGATCAAACTGCGCTCTTTTAGTTGTTCTAGGATGTTTGGGGTTCTTGCGGTGGTTGAGGTAAAACGTTTAGCAATTGATGGTATTAACTTGCGAAGTTGGAACATTTTTCTACAATACAACTTTCCCTCAATTTCTGAAATCTATACATTAAGAAATTCGTACCTAATTTGCTTGAAAATAATCAACTGGCAGTTATGAGAAAGTTGGGTTAACTAATCGGCCATTAAAATTGGCGCTGAATCCGTAGTATTTGGAGGATGAACTAGTTTTTGCGGTAAATTTAAATTTGTTTTGTAGTTTTCCTTGAGGAACAAAGATGTCTTAATAATCTATTACTAAACACAATATTGTAATTGCCCTTACATCCTAGTTTTCCCGGACTGAAATACGTTAAAACATTGTAAATAAAATATCAAAATGAAATTGAGATAACATGCTGTTTAAATTATTTATTCATTTCTTTTTTCTCGTTGTAGAAGTTTTTTTTATTTTTTTTAACTTTTACATTTACCTTAATTTTCCACAACCTTAATTTTATTTATTTATTCTTATTGTTCACACAATAATCGTTACATATTACGACATATTAAAACAATGTTGAATAAAATTAAGGTAAATGTAAAAAATTAAAAAATAATGGAATGCTTTTTAAACTTGATTTGCACATAATTTGGCAATGAGTAATACAGGGCGTGCTAAATGATGTTTCTGGTACATTCAAATAATTTTTTTTAAATAAACTGGATTTCTCTTATAAATTAGACATGATTTGTTCAGTTAACACAAACCTACACTTTTTTATTGATTATTTTGGAGATCTTAAAAATTAGGAGTTTTTTAATATCTACAACTCTTCAGTTTTTCGTGAAGTTGATGTTTTTTTCGGTGAATGTATATGAAAATTAAAAATTCATTAACATTGTTCGTTTGCAACGTTTTAAATTATATTTATTTTAGTTTAGCAATTTGTCCCGGAGATGGAAATTAATATTGCATTCATAAATACATAATTAATTTTGCTGTGAAAGTTGTTCTTAAGTTTCAATTTTAAACTTCATCTCATCACAAAACTCCAAAGGGTTTGTCGGAGAAAGATGACGCAATGCAAACAAGAAGACGAATCTGCAGCGCTTCCTTAATTAATAAACTTCTACTAATGAAAGAAATAATTAATTTCTGCCTGCCATTGCGGCAACATTCTCTGCTGAAAATAGCTCCAAACTTTTTCATTATTCTCTTAACGCACACCTAAACCACCGCCAACGTCGCAACGACCCAAAAAATTAAGTTATCTTCTTCACATTATAGTTAACCCTTCGAGGCCCAAGTGTCACATTTCACGTTGTCACAAACGCCATAACAAAAAGTGAAATCTATAGGATTGTATGTATTAACGTCCCTAGTAATTTGTTTTCACGCGTTATAAATAAATTGTTGCGGCTTATGTAATTTTTAAATTTCTGTCACAACCAAAAGTGCATTATCTCCAAATTTTATAGATATTATCAGTGAAACTATTTTTTATATTGTTACTATCTATGTTGAAATGTGCCTGAATCAACTTACTCCGCAGTTATAGCATCAAAAATTATATACACTGGAAAAAAAATCCTAAATGCAAAAAATCTGAAAAAAATACCACATGTAGCAAATGACTTAATTGTTTAATAAAAGTAACACGTCGCTTTTAAAATAAAAATAACACTTTTTTGGATCATTTTATTTTTTATATTCAAAATGAGCTGACCGATTCTTCTTAAATTTTCTACACTTATTTGAATTACAATGCTCTGTTGACATTGTTGTTTTTGTAACATTTGAATCAACAGTTTTTTATATAATTCTCTGGCCAAAAAAAAAAACATGCACATTGCAGTGGACATTTTCATAAGGTTTTTTTTTTTTAACAGTGCAATTGTTTATTTAGAACAGGTAAATAATCACAACATAACCTCAACAGTGTAAAAATTCTAAAAATATCTCCGAAAGAGAAACACGAAAAGATAAACCCAGTTTGGTCAGGTTAAGATAGGTTAGGTTATGTTAGCTTAAGCTTAAGATTTCTATCTCTGTCAATCTTAGCGCTAATCGATTTTTAATTGCACCATCGTGTTCCTCGCAAAAAAATACATAAGTTTTCATGTTTATATGACGCTCTAAGCAAGAAAGAAAAAAAAGTGTTTTCCTTGGTTTGGCTTTTTTCTCTCCTTTTTTAAATTTTTTTAAATTTTTTTTATTTTTCTTTATTTTTTCCTTACTAGGATAACTTTTTCTCCCGAAAACGATGGAACAAGAATCAATTGATTTGCTCCAGTATTAACGGAGCTACAGCCATTTTCTCGATTTATAGTTTTCTATCTCTGTCAATCTTAGAGCAAATCGTGTTTTAATTGAAAAATCGTGTTCCTCGCAAAAAATACATAAGTTTTCATTTTTATATTTTTGTATAAGCTGAAATTTGGTAAATCATGCATGAATTAGGTCAAAAACTAACTGAACGTTGTGAAACCCGTCTGTTATCTTAAACGTTGTGATCTTCGAGATGCAAAATGAGTTGCCTATGCAATTTTAAATTGAAGACCCTGTATGTTTCTGTTTTGAGTGGTGATTCCAAAAAACTCCTTGTTTTGTTATGCTTGGTGATTTCTTTCTCGAAATTTGAATTTTAAAATCGTAAAACATGGCGCTTGGTTGGGAATCGATCGGATGTCATGAGGGAAATTCAGGAAAATGCGAAAAGCGTCCGTCGGAAAAAGAATTCGTGCGCCCTTTAATCGGCTCATCTATCAAATTAAACGTAGATTAGCAAGCATCGCCTGACATAATAACAACAGATCCGTCTGATTTAGACGAGGATATTTACATTCGAGTCGGATTTGCAAATATTTGAGCCTGTTGACTGTTACCTGCTGTACTAGTCTGTTCATTCCAGGAGGACAATACTACGTTCATTACCGCACCGCCTGCACAAAAGATGAAGAGGGCAATAATGTTGCAGCTCGCAAGAAGAACTGGTTTACATTACACCACTCTTTATTGCTGCGATCTGACTGCAAACAACAAATATATGCTTAATACACAAGTGCGTTTATTTTCCTCGTGCATGTGCCCTTTTTGCACGACATAATCAGACAGTGTTTGGACTAACTTTTTACGACGGCGTGCAATAAATTACGAGTTTTAAGGCCGCCGAACGAGCGTCTATTGCAATTTTAATTCTTCCCGGCGGCTATAAAAATTACCCGTTCTTAATTCGAGTGGATGAGGTGCAAGGGGCGGCGGGTGCGACAAGTCTAATAATGAAGGACATTGTTTGCCCGGTGTGACGTCGCTGTTTGCAATGTCCAACATATTGCGATCAACTGGAGCAATTTCCTGCTGGAGCGAATATTGCCATCTTTTCCTCGAGGAAAAAATTTGTGAATTCGAGGGTTCCTGCAGTTCGGTATCGCGAAACGGCGGGCACACTCGCTCTATCAGTGCGGACAGACGCGCGCACCCCGACGCCCTGAGTAAACACTACACCAACCGGCCTGCAATGCCCCATGGAACTTGTCCAAACAATGTACTCATCAATCAAATACCACCCCCCACGACCCACTACACACCACCGTGCATACCGTTCAATACCGCCAGGCGAATCTAATATCCACTTTGTGCCCATTTTAATAAGATTTCACCTATTTAAATCTAGAGCCTCCGAATGTGTTTTCTAAACGTCAGAGGCCCTGGTAGTTGTGTGAGTTGTGTTATTATGTGAGATAGATGAAACCCATAACTTATATTTTTTAACTTTTTCATTTTATTTACCTTATTTTATTTACCTCATGTCATGTTTTTAACACTTTAAAAAACGTTTCATTGTTATTTAACATTTTAAAAAGTTTTGTCACACATTATTAAACACAAATACATTTAATACAAACAACAAAACAAAATTTAAAATTAGGATTAACAACTAATAATAAATTAGATAAATTTTTCAAACCAAAAATTGAAACAGACGATAAATATAATTATGAGATATACTCGAATAAATGTAATACATGTAATAAAAAATATGTAGGCCAGACTGGCAGAAGTTTCTACACACGTTATAAAGAACACATCAATAAAAATAACACAACATCTAACTACACAAAACATTTGTACCAAGAAAAACACCAATATGGAACAATTCTGCCCTCCTAAGAAAAACCCCCGTATCTACAAAAAAAAAAAACATTGAAATTTTAGTACTTATTCGATTCTGCTCGATTTATATGACATATTTACTTAATAAAAAGACTGTAAATGCAAGAAAGCATTGCATTTACGGTCTTTTTATTAAGTAAATATGTCATATAAATCGAGCAGAATCGATAAGTACTAAAATTAAAAAAAAAAAAAATTTCTGTAGATACGGGGGTCTTTCTTAGGAGGGCAGAATTGAAGGAACAATGAAGATTGAAAAAATAATGCAGAAAGGGGTTAGAATGAACATAGCAGAAAACATACATATTTACAAAAATAAAAATAAAATACAACTTATAAACGAACAATTAAGCGTTAAAGACGATATGTTACTAAAACTAATAAATATAGTTAAAGTATAAAATAGTGTAAAAATAAAAAACAAAAATAACATAAATAAAATGAACAGATAAGTCGAAATTGAAAGGGGAAAAGATATAAATCAAAAAATATAAAGAAACATAGACAGTGGATCGATTACTACTGATGAAGCAATAACGCGAAAACTGTTTCAATAATTAAACAGTTATAGTATCGATGTTTTTAAAATAATTGTTATTTGCATTAAATGTATTTGTGTTTAATAATGTGTGACAAAACTTTTTAAAATGTTAAATAACAATGAAACGTTTTTTAAAGTGTTAAAAACATGAGATGACTTAAATTCATTCATTTAAGTTAAATAATTAAATAAGTATGTGGAAAACAAAGGACACACAAAAAGTAAGTTTACTTACTTATGTATATAACTTATATTTTGTTTATTTTTTATATTCGATTACACCTAGGTTTTTTTTTGTGCGGTAGATAAGTTCCACAGAAAACTGCATAATAAAAGACATTGATAAAAATAGGGATAGGTTCCAAACTTTCCTAAAACAGCATAAAATCAAAGCAACGAATTAAAAAATTAATAAAAATCGCATAAGAACACATCGCATAAAAAAAAACTGGGATGTTGGCAAAATTAGGCCTTCCAGTAAAGAAAATAATATCGAAAGGTCATTTATTATAGGAATTATTATGCTTGGGATATTTAATGGAAATAAGGCGATTCGTATATTTTCCAGTTACCACGATTTTAGTACATCTAATTATTTGTCTATATTTTACTCAGCTTATGGTAATTTTTATGCAACATAAAGTTGAATAAGTAACCAATTTGTTACTGACATTGATTTTGCTTCGAAGGGTATTTGTAGTGGCCAACTGTAAACCGTCAAAGGCTGAAGTTTTATGGTTTATTTTTACTGATTGGCAACTAAAATAATATAAATGAACAGGAAGAGTTCATACAGTAATTAATTTATTTAATCTAAACATATATTTCTTCAAGAATTTAAATAAAAACAATTCTTTTGACAATTCTTAATTTCTAAAAATTGTCTATTTATCCATCAAAAAATTAGAAATAATTAAAAATCTTCTTGTAGGAAGCAAAGCTAAAATAAATAAATATGTAAAATATTGTTGTGAATAATTTCAAGAGAAATGATTGTTTAGTCGGCATACTTATTCCAAGTAAGGGATTAAAAATTTTAACTATCATTTGGACAATTAAAAAACCTCTCAAAGTCATGACAAAAAAGTATAAGTTGCTATTCCAAAAAAAAGATGTAATTATTTTGGATGATGTGAAATTAAATTTAAAAATGAACTTGTTTTTGGATTTTGGTCAAAACTCAACAGTTTGGTCGCTACTGTATAAAAAAAATAACGAATAAACATAAAAACAAACCATCATTGGTACTTATTCTAATTTTAAAATTTCTCATAAATTGTAGGAAAAATAGAAGGTTCTTAATTTTTCTTTCATCTTCTTATTGAAAAAATAAATCAACCCTTTTGGCATCCATACAATAAAATAACAAAAGTCACATGCAATCGACCCTGCACTTGAAAATAATAATTGTGAGTCTTTTTCAATTTTTTCCAAAAACTGAGGCCGTGTTTTTTTGCCTCGTTCTGGAATCCATAAAACTAATTCTGTCTAGTCTTTAGGAATGTTATCATGATGCGAGTATTATGTGCCATTTACAATACAGACTTTTTTGATTACTAGAAAATTTGGACCAGTTAACACTTTTGCTGACATGCAAATTCCTTAAACTATAAGGAAAAATAAATACTCGATAAAGAACACGATCGATTCACAATAGTCACGTATAGAAGGATAGAGTTACATATTTAAATCAAAAAATCAAAATCAAAAAATTTCAAATTTTAGCAATGTATTAAGAATATGTTAAAGATACTCTCTTGAGAACTCTTGTCTTTAAATAAAAAAAATTAAAGTCAGAATAGCGTCATAAATTTCGTTTCTTTTGTAATTTTTTTAAGAAAGACCCAAGGGCGTGCCGAAAATTCCGAATGTCACACACCCTCAAACCAAACTAGTTTTATCACAACATATTTTTTCAGCAAAATTGATTCGTTATTTTAGCCATATTTTTCCAACAAAGAACCGTCCAATCAACGCTTCATTTCCCTCCGCGAGAATCGCCTTAATTTCAAGCTGGAAAATCAAACAGGCCTGAAAACAATAACTTGTTTAAACGTCAATTATAATTTTACTGAAAAACATGGCTCATAATCATCAGCCACATGACAGTGATATTTTCTTCCTGAAAGACAAGTTGAACGATGAGAATCAAATATTTTCGATCAGGGGCGCGCCTTCCATCAAAATCAACCGCCGCAAGATAACCAACAGCAATGTGTTCCCGGTGGGCTGCATGGGCAACAACGAGGAACCCGCCACCAGCGCTGAAATGCCCATTTACGAGCCCGAGGAGGTGGAACACACGGTGAGCTCCGAATCCATCGGCCAGATGAAGGACTCGCTGATGAAACCGGCCGCGATGCTGACCACGACTGCCATGTCCAGGAACCCCCTCACCGGGGAAGGGATGGAGTCCTTCGACATAGCCCAAGCTCCGGTTAAAGGACGCAGGAGGACGCAGCAGCGCCGATAGGCGCCGGCGGTCAATTAAAAATTTTAATGTTAAATCATGCCATGTACTGAAATTGTATTAAATTGGGAAGCATGAAAAGGAATTTTATTTCTGGCCGGAAATGTGACGTTTCAAAAGTCATTTTTTTTATGTGAGAATTTTGAATGGGGCCATTGTCGGCGCATTATATAAATAGGTGACATGTTTGTACCTCGTGTTCTTTGTTAAAAAGCGTGTAGGCGTTGTATTTAAAGAATCAATGCTTTGTTGACTTTAAAATTTCTTCGGTCTGGCTTTTTAAAAAGAGATGATTTCTTGTGACCGGAAACTGTACACCGATGTGTGTCGATCAATAAGAATGCAAGACGGCTTTCTCAATTATGTTGCTTCGAATCGACACAATAAATTATGAGTTGAAAAAAATAATGTCAAAAAATTCACTTTGGGACCCAATTTGGTTGTCACGAATTGCGTTTATTAATAAAATGATAGTCCAATCAGTTTAGTATTCGTCTTCTAAAAAATTCCAAGACAAGATTTTTTTTCGTGATTTTCTTTGTATCGCTATTAGAAACACTGTGTAAAAAACAATCCGTTGAAAAAGAAATTGTTGAAGGTCAAATATCTCTTGAAGAATTGGTTTAAGGGGGGGAAATTTCCAAGTATTCGCACAATTCTTCCGCTCCGAGGGCACCAATTTTGCCCCTTAAAATAAAAAATGTTTAGGCAACCAAAGACGTGTGAAGTAGCTACCGGCATGTAGGAATCTGCTGATACCGTACAGGACAACACAATTCCACCACGGAAAAATGTAAATATTATTCATGCGTGGCAACGTAAAATTGCATGTAACATTATTTTATAGGTACTACATAAAGATAAAAAGTTAAAAAATATTAATACTTTAAATCTACATGAGTAAAAAATGTTTCATTACGAAGTCGTTCAATTTGTATTTTTCCGGAAGCGCGGGATGCTTACTTACAATATGTTTACTTTTTCTTATCAGTTACAGCTCATTTATATAAACAGTATCAGAGATTGCTGACAAGCGTCAATGTTGGTTGGTAAAAAATAATATGTACTCATCAAAACTTTAGAAGAATTTAATCATACACTCTAAATTAACATAAACAATTTAAAAAATTTAATAATAGGAAAATTAACAAAAATTAAGAAAATCAGATAATTATGCGTAAACTGTTTTATTTTTGGTAACTAAAATCCGGTTGGGTCCAATCATTTTATACAAAAAAAAACAATCTTCTAAAAAATTTCAAGTGAAGATTTTCCTTCGGGATTTTCTTTGTCTGTTGCAAAATCGTGTCCGCTAAAAAAATTATCGTAGGTTGAAAATCGCGAAAATCAGTTTCTCTCAAATATCTCGTGAAATATTGGTTTTACGTGAAGTTTGATAATAACAGAATTTGTTTATTATCAAAATCTACACAAAAAAGGTTCTATATAAAATTTACATGGAACCAATAGTTTTCGAGATATGAGACTGAGAAAACTTGGGCGCTACGATGGATTTGTTTCTGCACCACCTGTGAGGTAGAATGCAAGGCGCGTTTTCTTACATTATGAGTCGCTTTCTTCTACTTCTTTGCCTCTGTCTTCTTCTACTTCTACTTCTTCATTTTCGTTACTGTTATCATCTACAATTATTTCAAGGGATAACATAGTAATAGGATACATTTTGTCGTCGTTTATTTCAGATTCCAATTTCGCGTCATAAAACAAAAAATTGTCCACCTAATCACGATCACAAAACTTTGCAAAGTGTAGACATGTCTAAAAACATATTAATTCCAATGTTTTCCATAGATTTAACCGAATGTGCTAAAATAAATGGAATGTTTAAATGTTACTCCTGATCATAGTGGATTTTTTTTCCTTGCTTCGCTTTTGTGCCTCCAAGATATATGGGGGATCAATGCATCTTAAACCTTTCTTCAAATTTCCTGTGACAATTTCTGGTAACATACACTGTGTGTAGAACCTAACGAGCTTCTCCAACATAACGTCATACCAAAAATTATCATCTGTAGCTATTTCTTCCACAAATAGGTCGTGTTCATCGTTAATGTACACTACATTGTCCTGCCGGTTATATGTAATTGCCCCTGGATCTAAATTGAAATAAATTATTTTATTGTGCGATTACAGTCGAGTTAGAATCATTTTAACGTTACACACCTGAAAGTAATAATCGTGATTTCGTTTCAATTGAATACACCCATCATTAATTTCAAGGCATAAGATCTTATCTTGCCTAATAGCTTCGTTCAGCGAGATACCCAAATTGGCAATTTTGAATAAACACTTTACTTCAACTAGCGTAGAATCACCGATTAAACCTAAATAACAAATAAACAAAATATATTTTATACGTATAAAACAAATAACATACCATCTGGGGAAGCGCCTAGAAACGGATGAACCAAATCTATAAATAACCCACTAGGATGAACAGTGACATTTAATTTGTCTTCTAGCAAGGAAAGTGCGACGGACTCTTTAATTTTCCCATATTCTATAGCTGGAGTTGAAATTTGTTTAGTTGAAAAAATAGTTTTCAACAATCCATGACATGACGTGACATCACGTCGTTTAATAACTGCACCAAATTTCGATGCTGTTAGACGGTGCCTTCATTATCAAACTGTCCAATTGTATTCTTAGCAATGTGGTCTCTTTCTTCTCGTGTTATCTAAGATATGACCTTCAATATGACTATTTACATAAAATACTATTTTACCTGCATGGATTCTAAAATTCGCTCACACTCTGCATCTATTTGCTCCTGAGAAAGTTGAGGTTGCAACGCCAATGGACCATAATCTGTTGTGGATTTTGAAGTTACCGGCTTTGAAACTGATTTGGACGGTCGGCGTCTGAAAATTATTTTCCTTCTGCATCTGTTGGCATCTTCCCTCGCAATAATTTTTTTAAAATACGTCCCAGGACTTCTGTTTGTAATTTTTTTCCACGGCAGTGAATGCCAAGATGGTCCTAAAATGCCATTTATAGAAAATGATATACAGAACAAATGATCAGTAATAAACCTTGATTGTACCGTAAAGCGGACAAGTATGCTCTGGTTTGATAAGAGCCTCTTTGAATCAAGTTCGTTCGCTTGCCCATCACGGCTTTTGCGACTAAACTCATAAATAATTCTGCGCGGTTATTTGTTTCACTGTCAATTAAATTATTAGCTTTTCGGATTACTAAGTTAATAGCTCCTGAAACAATATCAACAATGAATATCCCATTGCTTCATTATAATTTCAATATACAAGTACTTACCACTTATATGTCTAAGTAAACCACTAGCCCTCAATTCCGTCATTGTTGAGTTATTGTTCTCCCCTACCGACGAACAAAAATAGTCTTTACAATTTGCATGATTATTAAAAACGTGATGAGGCCCATTCACTAAATCTTCTATTAGTGTTCCAATGTCCCCATGGGCGTTATCATAAATCGCTTTTTGTGCTATTCTTTGCAATTCCACAATTTTCTTTTGGGTCAACAATTTACGAGCAGCAAGAGACAAACCTGTTCTGTCACTTTTAAATGAATAAAGCTTTTTACCATAATTTTTTATAACATGGTTTGTGCATTCAACCTTTAATACCTATAACAAAACAATTCTGTTTAGATATACCCAAGTTTAGATTTTCGACTCTTTACTTGTTTTCCATACGACACTTTCTCTTGAATTTTGGCGAAAACACTGGAATCTCCATCAGCAATGAATTTTTTATATCGCACCCCGTGCATTTCTATGCTCGTAGAAAATCCTTCCACTATAATATCTGCCTCCATTGCTGATGATGATCCAGACCAATTTTTAAAACATGTGTGTTTCCGCACATCAATACTTTTATTTGCTGCTTTAGTGCAAATGATGCAGAATTTATTCCGAACCGCCATGTAAAGTACTTTACCAGTAGCCTTCCCGATTATAACTGCCTAAAATGTTATGAAAACCAAGGTTCCAATGAAAAAGTTTTTATTTACTATAAGCAGATAACTTTACCACTCCAGAAGCTGCATCGTAGTTATGGCCGTAGCTGCGTTTGCTCCAACCTCCATCTAAATACACTGTTATCCAGGGAATTCCATCTTCATCAACGTGTCCTAGTTGTACAGCAATATCTTTCTCTTCTACACCAGCACGTCTCATGTCGTTTATAGACGATTCCATCCATAACTACATTAAAAACATGTAACTAAATGTTATCGTTTACGTATGATATGTAACGTATTACCAAACTTAATTTTTCTTCAGTTTTATAGAATAACGTGTTAGAAAGACTAGGTATATTCATTACACTTAGCATTTCTTCAAAATGCTTGTACGAACTCCCAGTACGTGGCCAGAACCTCGGGAGCATGATTGCTTTTGCTCGGCGACAATTGTAAACTTATAGGTGATGGGCCAGAACTAGTATCCACATTTGTTTGCCCTTCAATGCTTGAGTGTGATTTTAAGTCGCTTTAAATGTACATTACATTATTTATAAACAATCCTCAATTGAATAGGTTACCTAGTGTAAAATCTGTTGCAATATTACTTACCTTTTTCTGTCTGCCCAATTTTTTTTCATAGATTTGGCGCGTTTAGTGTTTTTGCGACGCTGCGAATATGATTTTTCTGATGATTTTCCCATTGCAACAGTCTCACCAAGCCGATAAATCACTTACACTTACAAACAAAAAAATTCACTAACTTCAAGAAAGTATTTTAAACACGCACACCCTCAATTAACAAAAACAATTACAAAATACTAATAACAGTGGAAAGTGACTTTGATAATGGTCTGTACCGACCAAAGCATAAAACACTTTAGCCAATTTATCAAAATCATCGGCATCGAACGTGCAGTCGAATATTATTTGTTTCATAAACATTTTCTTCCTAGAAACACCGATAGCGGGCAACGATGCAGAAAATATGTGGGTTTAATTATGCCATGCTGTTTTATTATCAAATAATAAACATCACAAGCAAATTGAATGTGTTCAATTAACTAAAGATGAAATATCGCCGGCGGTTTTGTATAAATTGTTTTATGCCAAAGAAAGCTTGGTTCAGTAAAACAAAAGAATTTTTAACCACGGAAATGTTTTGTTTATTTAAATTTTATTCTTAATTTGGTATTTCATTATACATATAATAACAATAACAAACAGCAATTGTTGCAGTTTTATTGCAATAAATAAAACTTTACAGAATACTGGCCCGTGATATAATTCGTGTCGTGCCTTATCGCGACGGCAGATAAGAAATAGTTTCTCCCGTGGTGGAAATGGTTGCATCTAATTTCATTGAACCTTGAAAAATTTTTGCGTGGGTCCTCTATTCGATGGTGGCTTAACTACGGTTATAGCAAAATTATCGGAATCATCATAAAATTACCGACAAAACTTGAGCGGCTTATGGATTTTTGACTTATTGTATTTTTCTCATTAATTACAGCATTTTTTTTAAAATTTTTTTTACCACTTTCATTCAATAATGATTATCTACTAGAACAAATGACTTAGATTGCAGAAAACACAATCTCAGGTCTAAAATAAATTAGAACATAATGACGATAATTTCGCAGTCACTATTTATTTTTTTTAATGATGTTTCCATACATATGTCTTTGTTCTTAATACCCTCTTCTACTAAAATATAGTTTAACTGATCTGAACAAAAAGTTTCAAACCATTGTCTCAAGAAATGTGTCAGATAATTATCGAATTCTTCTTATGGAGAATTAACATTGAGCGTCCCCCACCTTAAGTGAATTTTGGTTATTACAAAATTTGTTTATTATCAAAATCAGTACAAAAAAATTTCTATACAAAATTTATGTGGAACCAATGGTTTTCAGAATATGAGGTAAAATGTAAGGCGCGTTTTTTTACGAGGTGTTTCCATTAGACTTATTATGAGTCGTTTTCTTCAACTTATAAGTACTTCTTCTTCATCATTTTCGTTACTGTTATCATCTACAATTATTTCAGGGGATAACATAGTAGTAAGGTCTATTTCGTCGTCGTTTATTTCAGATTCCACTGTCGCATCATCGGACGTAGTATTTATATATGACTGGCCACAACAAAAGCCACATATTATTGAACATGGTAATCCTAACTTTGGAGTCGTTTTCTTTCGACGAAGTTGTTCTATTGCTTTTATATTGCTACTATTGTCATCAAACACTATCAAACACTACAACTATATTACAACTTAATACAGGTTGTATTATATTAAGTGTCCACCATTGGTAACGATTGTTTTTTTTTTGCTTTCATTATAGTAATCAGCGAAGAAAACACCAATTCTTTGCTAATTTAACCGATTTTGTGGCTCAATAATAACAAAGTTACCAATTGTGGACACTTAATATAATACAACCTGTATAAATGCGCCATATTGTCTGTACAGGGTGAGTTGAGTTTTACCGCCTCGGCCATAATACCTATTAAAGATTGAGGGGAAAGTATGCAATTTACATGTTACATCAGTTGAAGTTTACACTTTCGATTAGTGCTACAAGTTTTCCAAATTTTTATTTGAAGCCAAAAAAGTAAAACAAAGAGTTTCGGGTAAAATTTCCATGTTTGGTTTTTTATTTCAAAATTTGTCAAATTATTCATAGCATTGTTTATTGCAATTTGATTCGTTAAAAAATTATTACTTTTTGAGTTAAATCAAATTTAACATAAAGCACGAAAAATACTTTTATTTATGACTTTCCAACAATGGATAATACGATCTATCACGTAACAATACCTGATGATCGACCCATAAAACTGAAGGAAACGGCGTTTTAGTTGTTGTCAGACCCGTATTCTGGAATTTGTGAGAAAAATAAGATAAGTTTTTAATAGGTAAATATTAAGTTTACTTTATAAAAGATCCTCGAAGTGATGCCCCATTACCCATAAATTAAAAGCATTTCAAGCTTCTCCTCGACTGAGTATTGAAATGGCCTGATTATACCTGAACTAAACACAAATGTTCACTATTCCACAAAACAAAGTTTTAATTTTCACTTTTTACCAACGATGTTTAAGTGTTGGAAGATTTGTTGCGAATGTGAATGTTTCTTTATTCACAAAGTGAGCTAGGGTTGTGACCAGGGTTTTTAAACTGTGGGTGAATTAAGCAATTTATTTTATGGGAAGGTTCAATAACCGATAGGTATATTGACTTTGCAGACGGCAAAATTAAAACACAAAATTGTAGACAGATATACTAACGAAAATTAGAAGCTGGTAAACGATTTTCTTATCAAGTTTAAAATCTAATATTGCAAAAATTATTTTTTATTATGATTATAATTACCGTGTAGCTGTTAGTTACGATGTTGTGGACTTTTAAAGAAATAGCAAAGACCCTTATTCCGGTCCTGTAAAATGTAACGTTGCACTTTTTAACTTAACTTTATGACTATCATAAATAATCAGCCAAGTACCCAAAACCAATACCATTGTTAGGTGAATTGGTCAACTTATATCGTAAATCATTTAAAAAAATACCCTCTAATACGGAAATGGCTTTATTTAATGAACCCAAATTACTAAAATGATTTCAATTACAATAAATTGTGTGAAAATATTTTACTGTTCGTACAAAAAAAAAAACTAATAAATTGAGCAATTAGTAATTGAAAGAAAGCCAAAATTTTACCTAATTAAAAAAAAGATTTTTTTCTTGGTTTCTATGTACCTTAATAATATAAAATGACTCATGCAATTTATGAGAATTGACAAATTATTTTAAAGGCCTATTTTGCCACGGACGGTAAAACTTAACTCACCCTGTACAGACAATATGGCGCATTTATGCAGGTTGCATTATATTAAGTGTCTACCGTTGGTTACTTTGTTATTATTGGAGCTACAAAGTCGGTTAAATTAGCAAAGAATTGGTGTTTTCCTCTCTGATTACTATAATGAAAGCATAAAAACCAATCGAACGTCAACTGTTCGAGATATTCATAAAAATAACACTTTTTTAAATGGAATGCCCTATCGTTTTTTTGCATATTTTGAAGGGATGTTTAATTCTGAGTAAAAGAGTCTTAATAGACTAGTACTATTAAATTAATTACAGTGAAGTTACAAGCAATTGAGGTTTTTATTTCAATTAACTCCAAAAATCACGTAAGCAATGAAACAGTTGAAAATGATATTTATTGAAACATTTCTTTTTATACAGTGTTGCTTATAGCGATACAAAGAAAATCCCAAAGGAAAATCTTCACTTGGAATTTTTTAGAAAATTAACTTAATTCAATTAAAGAAGAAACGTATTTCATGCTAAATAATAAATCTCATAGCTCACTCGATCTACAATCATTTATGTCCACTCTGTAGAGTTCTTCTTTTGCATTATAACGTTTAATGATTTACAAATCTATCAATTAATTAATATTTATGATTATTTATGATTGAATTGATTTAAAACTTTGAATGGTACAGTTATTTTTGGCGATGAGTAAACCGGTTCTCCCACACGAGACATATGTAGGTATAAATGAGCATGGACTAATAATGTTTACTACATAATGGCAATATGTACCCAACCCCCGTTGCTTGAACATCAAACACACAAAGTGAACAGAAACTGACCCATACACAAAATCACATATAAATTGGCATCGGAAATGTCCTAAAGTCAACACCGAGGATGAATGAAAACGGTTAGTGGGAGATATTCAGGAGTTAACAGCATGGGAAGGCCAGGTGTCAAAGTACAAAAGCGCCGTAAAATCGCTAAACGCCCTTATGAATTTCGCTGAACTACGATATCATTACCCAACATGTAAGCTCTTATTGGGGGAAAATGCTGATTGATGCGAGCAGCTCCTTTTCAACGAAATTCCGAAATGAGCGCAATTAATATTTTTTACAACCAGATAAATTTGTTTAAGCCTGGTAATTTGTCACGGCTTTAGTTGTAAATGTCCACGACCCGTATGCTAATGCGTGCCCTAATTATGCCAGAGTTGGATTTATTGGATGATGATGTGACCGACAGTGCATCGCCGAAAAAATTAATTTTGTGCGCACGAACTTCAGAAATGAAGCGACTGTGAAGAGATATTCATGTGATTCACATTATTGTTCTGGAACTATTTACTTAAAATCTCATGCATCCGCCGTTGTGTTCGCATGATAGCCGGAGTTGAGAACTGTTTGCACAATACACAACTCACTTCTCTTTTATTGTTTCTAGGACGATATAAAAATTTGTAATAAAAAATTTAATTTTACTGAAACCATTTTAATTAATTGAGATTGGCGAAATTGGGAACTAACCATACTGGGGAATCTGGCAAATATTGATCGTTTCTTATGTATTTGCTCAATAATTGGTTTCGGCGTTAATTAGTTTTGTGAACAACTTTCTATTGACCAATTGGATCAATGAAGTAAATTGCGCCACATAAATTATAAGGTTATTAATTTAAACCAAGTCACCAACTTTGCGAAATTTGATTTCAAGTTCGAGTTGCGACGGTGCAAATCGAATACACCATAACAATTTGCCGACTAACAACTTGAATTTAGGATGTGACATCGTTTGACATTGTTAGGCACCATTCCCATGGTAACCAATTTGCACCGTCGCAACTCTGACTTGAAATCGGGCCATTAGCCGACGTACTATATTTAAGCTTAATAAAATAATAGGTAATTATCACACTTTTATTAGACTTCAGTTAATAATTTGGAGTTATGGTCGATAAAGTTCAAATAGTGACGGTCGGGACATTGTACCACATTTTCTGACAATGTTTTGAGTATATCTCTAATAAAAAAGCGACTTTTTTCAAGATTAATATGTGAAATGTTGACCAGATAAATGCTTCTAACGCTTACATAAAAAAAATGCATTTTTATGCTCTTAACTATGTGGAATGGCCATTTGTATGAGTGTGACGGTCGGGACACCAAATGACCTACCTACTTCAAGTTTGTAGATATAACTTGAAAATTCAGAGCAACTACAACCTCTTAAATTATATGAAAGCAAAAAGAAGCTACCTAAACATTTTGTCTTTCATTTTATCAATATACAAATGTAGTAGGTCCAACCAGTTTATTTCTACAAAAATTAAAGAACTGTGACGGTCGGGACGGTTAACGTTTTGAGACAAATAAATACAAATAAAATTAGGTTTTATTAAGATTTTAACATTGTTTTTAAAGTAAATTCCGACTCACTCCAAGGTAAATTGAAATCAAACATTTTTAATTAACAAAAACACAATATAATGTACTTAATTCTTTTCGTGTAAATACTACTTGAAAAAACGTCGTTTTCTTTATACATGTAAACAATCCGCTATTGAACCAAAAGGGCCCAAAACAGCACTCACAATATGGTACCACTGGTATTGCCAACATTGAAGAATAATACTAGAAAAATGGTATTTTTTAAAAATATTCTAAGTGATACTTAAAACATAGATTACATACTACATTTTCAGAATTATACCAAATCGATTATTACATTTTCAATTTTTACTACTAAGGTGACCATTAGACTTTCGTTCATCAATTGTAAAATAACAATAGAAAATAATAAATGTAAGTACAACAATCATCTTATTCTAATCATACGGTAAAAAATATTTCCTCACTTGTTAGGATAAGTCGAACTTTCTAAACCCAAATTGGTATTAAAATAAACACTTTTCCAAACAGTAGAAAAAATATTCTTTGTAATTTGGGGCAATTTTTAAGAGTACTATTTACTGTTGTTATTAATTAGTAATTAATGTAAATAATAGGCACAAGTGATGCATATTTGATATTTAAGTCAACAATTAGTAAACAGTAAATTAATTAAGAATTCTGAAATAGGTAAGTCAATACTGGCAATAAAATTGCATAATTTCTTGGTATTGTACGTTTGAAATATTTTTCTCCATTATTCAATTAATATTATAAATATATAAAGCGCATTGTTCAGTTATCACAGGCTGATTAAGGTGCACTCTTGGACCGACAAGATATGAGGTTGTTGAATGGCGAGCAGGAAAATTCCGCCCGAATCGCTCAGAACCCTTAAAGTGAAAATGATTATAAAAAGCGTCAAATTATAAAATAGAGTGTTCCACGGTGCTTTAAAGCAAATATGTGCGCAGTACACTGAAATCTTTGCTCGTGGTACGTGCGGAACGAAATTTTGTACAAGCCGGCGTATTTGTAGAGTATACAAAACGAAAGTATTTCAACGTTTGGCGAGGCAATATTTACCGACAGTTATACATTTTCCTGCTAAATAAATTATTTTAGTAAATGCCGGCATTATACAGTGTGGAGAATAAGTCAATGTTTAGGTTAAATGATGAAGGGATGTTTAAATGTTTGCTCGGGAAAATTGCGAAATGAGAATAATTAGCCCATTTTTTGGCTGCCGGAAAGTATGCGCTCGCGAAAATAAACACCATCAGATATTAACGACCCCACTTTCGCCTTCGAAGTGATACAGGGTGAGTTCACTTTTACCGCCCCGGCCATAATACCTATTAAAGATTGAGGGGAAAGTATGCAATTTACATGTTACATCAGTTGAAGTTTACACTTTCGATTAGTGCTACAAGTTTTCCAAATCATTTTTATTTCAAGTCAAAAAAGTAAAACAAAGAGTTTCGGGTAAAATTTCCATGTTTGGTTTTTTATTTCAAAATGTGTCAAATTATTCGTTGCATTGTTAATTGCAATTTGATTCGTTAAATAATTATTACTTTTTGAGTTAAATCAAATTTAACATAAACAACGAAAAATACTTTTATTTATGACTTTCCAACAATGGATAATACGGTCTACCACGTAACAATACCTGATGATCGACCCATAAAACTGAAGGGCACGGCGTTTTAGTTGTTGCCAGACCCGTATGCTGGAATTTGTAAGAAAAATAAGATAAGTTATTAATAGGTAAATATTAAGTTTATTTTATAAAAGATGCTCAAAGTGTTGCCCCATTACCCATAAATTAAAAGCATTTCAAGCTTCTCCTCGACTGAGTATTGAAATGGCATGATTATACCTGAACTAAACACAAATGTTCACTATTCCACAAAACAAAGTTTTAATTTTCACTTTTTACCAACGATGTTTAAGTGTTGGAAGATTTGTTGCGAATGTGAATGTTTCTTTATTCACAAAGTGACCTAGGGTTGTGACCAGGGTTCTTAAACTTTGGGTGAATTAAGAAATTTATTTTATGGGAAGGTTCAATAACCGATAGGTATATTGACTTTGCAGACGGCAAAATTAAAACACAAAATTGTAGACAGATATACTAACGAAAATTAGAAGCTGGTAAACGATTTTCTTATCAAGTTTAAAATCTAATATTGCAAAAATTATTTTTTATTATGATTATAATTACCGTGTAGCTGTTAGTTACGATGTTGTGAACTTTTAAAGAAATAACGAAGTCCCTTATTCCGGTCCTGTAAAATGTAACGTTGCACTTTTTAACTTAACTTTATGACTGTCATAAATAATCAGCCAAGTACCCAAAACCAATTCCATTGTTAGGTGAATTGGTCAGCTTATGTCGTAAATCATTTAAAAAAATACCCTCTAATAAGGAAATGGCTTTATTTAATGAATCCAAATTAGTAAAATTATTTTAATTACACTAAATTGTATGAAAATATTTTACTGTTCGTACATAAAAAAACTAATAAATTGAGCAATTAGTAATTGAAAGAAAGCCAAAATTTTACCTGATTAAAAAAAAAAGATTTTTTCTTGGTTTCTATGTACCTTATTAATATAAAATTACTCATGCAATTTATGAGAATTGTCAAATTATTTTAAAGGCCTATTTTGCCACGGGCGGTAAAACTTAACTCACCCTGTACAAATTTGGACGACAAAAGCTCGCAAATCCCGCGTCGAATCGGCGGGGCGGCTGAATCGATGAGTTATGTGCGAAAATATTTTCGAATGCACCTTTTTGGTCGCTTCCTGTGCGCCAAACGACCCGTTAATTGATGCAGGACGAGCGGCCGGATCGTCCTGGAATAGTTGGAAAAAAGGAAACAATTACGCCCTCGGTATTTACGTAACCAACAAGTTGTGTGCTCAGGCAAACAACTAAATATTGGCCCATCACACAGTGAGTTTGATCTGTTCAAATTTAAATTTAAGATTAAATTTGTTAGATCTACAGCCCACCTGTCAACATCACATTCAAATATTATTATTTTCACAACAGATATTTATGTTTGCACAATACAATTATTACCTTGTATAAATACTTAAATGTATACATGTACCGCATATTACTATAGTGTTTATAAAATAGTAAATAAGTAAAATTTTAGATTGTTTTTGTCAATATTTAATTGTATGTTAACCAACTAATTGGGAGAATCGGACGCCGCCCATTAATTTATGAATGAAAACTTTAATTCAAACATAACAAACTTTCTTTTAATTTTTCCAGTAAACAGTCGCCATAATTTATATCAGACTTAACCAACTTCAATATTTGTAAATAAATATATTTACAATCGCTTGAAAAAGAAGTATGTTATCCCTTCTTTAAATTACCAGCTGAATTAGTGTTTAATTTTTTCATCAGAGAATCATTTTCTTGTGACTCTCCCAGACCCCATTAATTTTTGGTGAATGTGTTACTTCATTAATTCCGGGATTAGAGTGAAAAAAGTCGACTGTAAAAGGGCATAAAAATTGTGGACTCGAAGCAACAATTTGTGAGCTTTGAAATATCTAAAATTCACTATTTAATGATTTTCTTATGCTTAGGGGATAGACGTGTAAAGTGACACAGTCAGTAAAATAGCGCATCCTTTTTTTGTGCTTCAAGAAGCCAATCTATTGTTGCATTAGCCCCCTAATTGGTAAACCATTAAGTACGTTTAATTCAAACGTAAAAGGTTTGCAAACTGATTTCTTTTAATTTTTCCAGTAAACAGTTGCCATAATTTATATCAGACTTAACCAACTTCAATATTTGTAAATAAATATGTTTACAATCGCTTGAAAAAGAAGTATGTTATCCCCTCTTTAAATTACCAGCTGAATTAGTGTTTAATTTTTTCATCAGAGAATTATTTTCTTGTGACTCTCCCAGACTCCATTAATTTTTGGTGAATGTGTTACTTCATTAATTACAGGAAGACTGTAAGAAGGCATAAAAATTGTCGAATCGAAACAGCAAAATATGTGAGCTTTGAAATATCTGAAATTCACTATTTAACGATTTTGTTATGCTTAGGGAATAGATGTGTAAAGTGACACAGTCCGTAAAATGGCATATCCTGTATTTTTTGTGCTTCAAGAGTCCAATCTGTTGTTGCATTGGTAACCCTTCGTGGGGATGAAAAGGCTGAAGCGTACTTTTGAAAATCCGGTGAGTAAATATTTTTTGTTTCATAATGTTTATTTTCTTCGGCCGTATTAAGATTAAGTCAAATTTATCTAATTAGAACAACAATATGATTTATTATCAACAGCATTGTGTTGGAATTCTATATTTAGTAATATTTGATAAGCGTCTAACGCCATTTTTTTTCTAGAAAAAGTTTCAAATTTTAGTAATTTAATTGGGTCTGACCTAGCCTAACAATAAATACTAAATTTGAGATTGGTGTGTGTATTTTGAAGATTAAAAATTGAAAAAAAATTGAAGCCAATACAGGCTACAAAAAAAACACACATACTATCGGTTCATACAGTATGCCATTTTACACACATAAATTGACTTTTCTTCTAACATTTTTAAATTCTTTTGCAATTATAATGTACTTTGAAAGAAAAAAAGCTTAGGTTGCTAATGACAACGTAATTTCTTTCTTGCTAGTATATCGAAATGTTATAGCAAACACCTTAATGTAAAAATTGGCTTGTTTTTGGATTTTTTCAAGACTGAACAGTTTAAAATTGATCAAATTGTTGCCTTACTTTTGCCGTTCACTATAATTGCTACTTGAAATGAAGGAATTATGAAATTAAAAAAATTTAAGCAACTGCTAGAAGTTTTTTTAGGTTATTTGCCACCATTCCTCCACTTTACAAATTCTTATTTGAATAAATTACTTTATTCTTCCCAGCTGTTAGATTAATTCCACTGTTACCGACGTTTTAATAATTATAACTTTCAACTGTTTCATTGCCTACTTGATTTTTGTAGTTAACTAGAATAAAAATTTAAATTAGCTTCTAACTTTCAGAGATTTGATTTAATGGTATTACTGCATTAAAACATATCAATTTAGAATTTAATATTCTTTCGAAATGCGTAAAAATATACAGGGTGATCTATTTAGAAAATATTATTTTTGTGAATATTTCAATTCTTTCACCATTCCTCCACTTTACAAATTCTTATTTGAATAAATTACTTTATTCTTCCCAACTGTTAGATTTATTCCACTGTTACCGACGTTTTAATAATTGTAACTTTCAACTGTTTCATTGCCTACTTGATTTTTGTAGTTAACTGGAATAAAAAATTAAATTAGCTTCTAACTTTCAGAGATTTGATTTAATGATATTACTGCATTAAAACATATTAATTTAGAATTTAATATTCTTTCGAAATGCGTAAAAATATACAGGGTGATCTATTTAAAAAAAAAAAAATGTGGATATGTCAATTCTTTCACCATTCCACTTTACAAATTCTTATTTGAATAAATTACTTTATTCTTCCCAACTGTTAGATTTATTCCACTGTTTTTGACGTTTTAATAATTGTAACTTTCAACTGTTTCATTGCCTACTTGATTTTTGTTGTTAACTGGAATAAAAACTTAAATTAGCTTCTAACTTTCAGAGATTCGATTTAATGGTATTACTGCATTAAAACATATCAATTTAAAATTTAATATTCTTTCGAAATGTGTCAAAATATACAGGGTGATCTATTTAAAAATTTTTTTTTTTGTGGTTATCTCAATTCTTTCACCACTTTACAAATTCTTATTTGAATAAATTACTTTATTCTTCCCAACTGTTAGATTTATTCCACTGTTTTTGACGTTTTAATAATTGTAACTTTCAACTGTTTCATTGCCTACTTGATTTTTGTTGTTAACTGGAATAAAAACTTAAATTAGCTTCTAACTTTCAGAGATTCGATTTAATGGTATTACTGCATTAAAACATATCAATTTAAAATTTAATATTCTTTCGAAATGTGTCAAAATATACAGGGTGATCTATTTAAATTTTTTTTTTGTGGTTATCTCAATTCTTTCACCACTTTACAAATTCTTATTTGAATAAATTACTTTATTCTTTCCAACTGTTAGATTTATTCCACTGTTTTTGACGTTTTAATAATTGTAACTTTCAACTGTTTCATTGCCTACTTGATTTTTGTTGTTAACTGGAATAAAAACTTAAATTAGCTTCTAACTTTCAGAGATTTGATTTAATGGTATTACTGCATTAAAACATCAATTTAGAATTAAATATTCTTTCGAAATGCGTAAAAATATACAGGGTGATCTATTTAAATTTTTTTTTGTGATTATCTCAATTCTTTCGATTTGTTTTTCTACATTTCTTCACTTAATATAAATCAACCTGTATTCCTTGAGTCAAATAAGCGGCCGATTCAATTAACCGGGAAGTTTCGTCGAAATCGATCAAGAAGTATAAAGATATCGTTCTGCTGTCAATCGAATGCTGAATTTTTTTCAGCTTATTTGCTTTTTTCCGGTGAATAAAAGCTTCACGGTTGAATTGCGATGCCCTGTGGCCACCGTTCAAACAAGCATACAGTCTGGTTATAATCAGAGCTATTGAGGCAATAAAACGCTCCATTGAGTTCCTTGTGCGGCGAGCAACAATAAAATAATTCGGCCCGAATCCACAAGGTAAATTTTAGGTTGATCCGAGCGAAATATTTAAAACACACAATCGGATTGAAACAATGCAGATCCGGGACCGCGGGTAATGTGAGACGGATTAATCCCAAACTCAAATACAAGAGAACCATTAAGCGAAGGGATTGTCTTACAGTATGTCTCTTAAGCGGCTTATCAATGACCGAAGATCAAAACGGGGTCTGTTTGCTCGCCGAGTCGCAAGACGTGGCCAATTAATTGCGCAGGAGATGCGCGATTTTGTCTCCGATTTTTTAAATTCGTACACTGAAGGAAATAGTCAGTCTAATAGTAAAAAAACGCGTATTTGCAGCTAATTTATTTATGTTTAAGTATTTAAATTGTCAAAAAGTACACTTTATTAACTACTACCAATTCTTATAAATCAATTTATTTTTTGGAAATTAACTATTTATTACTTTCGACTTTGTTTTTGTATTATTTGAAAACAAATATGTTCTCAATTTATGCAAACAAAAATTTATTAAGTATAACAATGGGTATTTGTTTATCATAATTAAGGTTTTTATGTGTAATGCATACTATTTGGTAGTAATTCTTTGTTAGTGAAAGAAAATTCATTTGTACATTTTTATCAAAAATTAATACTCATTTATTGAAAAGGTAAGTTGTCTAAGATAAAAAATGCTTATTTTACAATTGAACCAGATGTTTGCATTAACAGCCAAATCATTTCTTTGCGTTATTCGGTAGTGTTGAGAAGTGGATTAAAATAATAATATGGAACAAGCCATCATTTTTAAAAAAGGTATAATCGTTCAAGTAAATCGGGACGATATATGGTGAACCAGTTTTTGGAAAGGTTCTTAATGTATTATACAGTGGTGACAAACAAATGTATTTAATATATAAAACAATTGTTTGTTATGGTATTGATAAAGATTTTGAAGCATATGAAGTAACTGATGATTATTTTTCCACTTCTAAACAAATTATTGACATTAAAAATATTTGTTGCACTTTTTCCACACTCATTTAATCGGTGATGGACGTAAATTTATTTCCTGCATGAACCAAGAATATTAATAGGTATCTATAACGACAGCAACTGTATTATATAGACATTTTACAAACATTTCTAATACATTTCACATTGAATGATCCTCTAATATCTTTTTTATTATTTATAGATATAGGTTTTGTTTCATGTTTATTTTATTTTATTTTATTTTAAATATTTTTATTCATTTTAAATAAAAAATTTCAGTTTAATATGAGATTTTTATTAAAAATCCAATTTATAAAATATTTATTAATAAATAATGAAGGGTTTATAGTAAATATTTCCCTGATATTATTTGTTATTATTAATATGCTAATTTAATTGTTAACTGAAATTCATTAGTAAAAAACAACTTATATTAAAATGATATAAATAATTAATAAATCTTGGTTGTATGATTATTTACTATTATTAAACGTATTTAATGTTAACAAATAATTATGAGAGAATATTTATTAATAACAAATATTTATTTGATTTTAATATACATTTATTTTTTATTAATAAACAACTATTCCTCCAAAATAAAGTAAATTAAGACTGAATAATACATTTATTTGGTGTAACTAAACGTGTGTTAACTATTACCAAATTCTTTTTTGTTTTTAATAATTGCTTACTTTATTATAAATAACAATGTGTTAGAAGTAAATTAAGCTAATTGAAATTGTATTAATAAACTGTCAGTTAATCGTAAATAATCATTTGTTGGGCCAAATGTCAATCAATATTTGTTAATAGTTAACGAAGTTACTTTGTTATTAACAAATTTTTTACTTCTTTTCTCTCTGTGTATCTATAAGGACAGCAACTGTATTATTTAGACATTTTACAAACATTTCTAATACTTTTCACATTGAATGATCCTCTAATATTTTTTTTATTATTTATAGGTACAAGTTTTGTTTCATGTTTATTTTATTTTATTGTATTTTAAATATTTTTATTCATTTTAAATAAAAATTTCAGTTTAATATGAGATTATTATTAAAAATCCAATTTATAAAATATTTATTAATAAATAATGAAGGGTTTATAGTAAATATTTCCCGCATATTATTTGTTATTATTAATATGCGAATTTAATTGTTAACTGAAATTCATTAGTAAAAACAACTTATATTAAAATGATATAAATAATTAATAAATCTTGGTTGTATTATTATTTACTATTATTAAACGTATATTTAATGTTAACAAATATTTATGAGAGAATATTTATTAATAACAAATATTTATTTGATTTTAATATACATTTATTTTTTATTAATAAACAACTATTCCTCCAAAATAAAGCAAATTAAGACTGAATAATACATTTATTTGGTGTAACTAAACGTGTGTTAACTATTACCAAATTCTTTTTTGTTTTTAATAATTGCTTACTTTATTATAAATAACAATGTGTTAGAAGTAAATGAAGCTAATTGAAATCGTATTAATAAACTGTCAGTTAATCGTCAATAAACATTTGGTGGGCCAAAAATCAATCAATATTTTTTAATAGTTGTTGTTAACAAATTTTTCACTTCTTTTCTCTCTTTGTGGCCAATTAATCGCCGGAGATGCGCGATTTTGTGTCCGATTTTTTAAATTCCGTGCGATGCGAGCTTACCCGCATTTTTTAAAGAATGATCCCTCGTAATCCAGTTTAGCGTGACCCTGCAAAACCGATCAGCCCCGAAGGCTATCCCGTAATTTATTTATCCTTTTCAATAAACGGGATATCTGCGATTTTGTGTAATACAATGTTTCGGATTAGACGGACTTAAGTGGATTCGTCAGGGGTTTATGTCTTGCCAGCTATGAAAATCGGTAGGTACGACGTTGCCGAAATTCCCGATTTTTGCCGTTCTCCTCGAATATTAACATGGAGACGTTAATAATCAAACTCGTTTACAATCCACATCTAATTGAGGCTTCGTACTGTAATATTATGTTAAACACGTATTAATGTTTGCCCAAGCAATAATCTTACGGTGACAGCTTCGCACAGCGGTGTGCTAAGTGAAACGGTACTTTTGTCTGTAAGTGTGTGGAAATTTATATAAAGGAATATGTGGTTTGACCTAATCTAAATTTTCATGCATTTACGACCTCGTTTGCAGCGTTAATCACATTGGGCTCGCTGAGTCAATACCTATAAGTGTTTGTAATATTTCAACATTAAATTATTTGATTTACCAATTTAGACTTCGCGCGTTTTTATTAAATTTAATTCTACTTTGCGCCAATCTTGTAAGTCGCATGCGGGCCAAGTTGTGCAAATTGAAAATTTGTAATGACAGAACAGGACAGTAGGAGCAGTTGTTAAATAGAAAAAAAATCGCATGACGAGTCTAAATCAAAATCTTTTTTGAGGTTTTCTTCATAAATGATAAATAAATGAACAAAATTAAAATTCATAGATTCAAACATTAAAATTAGTTTACACAGAATTAAAAATCTAATAAATTTTATTGAGTTTTTGTAGGCTTCTCTTTTTTTCTTTATTTTTATCTTTTTTAATATTTATACTATAATTTATACTATAATTACTGTTAGCGAAGGGAACCAAAAACTTATTGTAACTTATAATTGTCATTCCAAATATGTATGGGAAGGTTGTGTAAAATGACTCACTCTGTTTTCATCATAATTTTAATCGGTGTTTTAATTGCTGATAAACTGAGAAAAAAAATTAAAAATTTAAATTTTATGTATATTATACTTTTAAATGTAATATTGTTGACTATTTGTTAGTTTTGAAAAATTCAAAAAGTTAACTTACTGAATTGAATTTTTCCATATAAATTTTCCTTTTTTCCCACAACACTTTTTCTTTTTATATATTTTTTAAATTATAACAAATTATAATCACGTCACATTTACATACTAAAATTTACATATTAAAATTTTTATTACTTTTACACACATTTTTATATGTTATAGTCGAATTAACATATAAAACATATAAAAATGTGTGTAAAAGTAATAAAAATTTTAATATGTAAATTTTAGTATGTAAATGTGACGTGATTATAATTTGTTATAATTTAATAAATATATAAAAAGAAAAAGTGTTGTGGGAAAAAAGGAAAATTTATATGGAAAAATTCAATTCAGTAAGTTAACTTTTTGAATTTTTCAAAACTAACAAACAAAAAACACCCACAAAGGAAGAATATCAATTAATTATTGTATTATTGACTATTGATTAGTACATAAGGCAATATTTAATAAAATTTTGAATGATATAAAACACAACTAAAATATCATACTCAACAACTCAATCTTCTGCGTTACAACGAATTTTTATAAAAATAAATACTAAATACAAATAAATTGTTCAATCATCATTTTCGCCTGATAACCACTACATGTTCTTTGCGAAATTGGACCATATTAGCAAACGAACATGCAGTAAAGAACGCGATTACACACGCTAATCGAATAGTGATATTTTCTACATAAAATGTAATAATAAAATAAAAATAAAATCTGGACCGACATATCCGGGTCAGGGGAGAGTACCTGACCGGGTCCCTTTTTACAGAACATTAGTAGTTTTTCAGTCTATTCGAATAGCTCAAACTTAAATGATCATATTGTTTATCAATATTAATAGTCTCATAACAATTTTTCCATAAATATAAAATGGAAGATAAGTTAATTGGGTGGAAATAAATAATGGCAAATTAAAACAAAAAACTGTGATACTGCTTGAAAGTAACGATGATGAACGAAATATTAAATTTGGAATTATTGAAGATTATACTTACTAGTAGATAAAAATGAAAATTGAATAATTTACATTTCGACACCCATATGTATGGCTATGTAATTGAAAAAACAATTGATTTACAATTTATAAAAACGATTGATCTTTATTAATTTGGCGCAGTCGGTAGGATTCTTCAGCGACAAAATCTGATATACTGTATTTTTTAATTTGAGAAGATCAAATAGATTGCTTCAATATGATTGGCTGCCTGCAGTTTCCTGGCAGCCAATCATATATCTACCTTTTGGCGCGATCTATTTGAATTTTTTTCTCAAATTAAAAAATACGGTATAATTAAATATTTTGAAAGTTACCAGTCGTGAGAAACATTATCAGGTAGACTTGTTATCGCCTCAAAATAGCAGCACAAATAAATTACATTATAAAAAGATTAGCAGCAGCATGAAAATTACATGAAATGTTAATTCAGTTCTAAATTTGTAACAGCCAAGGCTAATAATTGCGTGCGACGTTAGAACCGAATTTTTCGTCCGATGATCTTCATTTCGAAACAATAAATCGTGCCTGAATCACAAAATCAATATGTGATACAACGGGATTAGGCAGAAAGTGAACTTTGGGCTACATTTGTTTGTGCTCTCTCTGTTGACTGATTCCTATTTGTACACACTTATTTGTGTACACTTTTGAAGTGTACATGAGGACGAATTTACTCAAATTTAATCGTTTTGTAAATTTGCATGGTAAACTGTTAGCTCGGATCAAAACGTTAAACAACTATTTTATGTAGTTTACACTAATTTATTTAATTTAATTGTCGGGCAAACACTTCCGGAAATTTACGTTTCCGGCGCGGGGCGCACGTGGCGCCGATGGCCCAATAGGTCACGTGTCAAGAGGCCAATCGGGGGCACAACATATTTAATGACCGAGTTCGCGTGTTCTTTAACCATTAAATACAGTGGCGACTCGTACATAAAAGAAAATTAACTTCAATTGTATTTAGTTTATAAAACCTAATATTGAAAAAATTGAATTTCGTCACAGAATTTTATTTTCTTAATCGCAAGTCTCCATGCAATCGAGGATCCAACATTCCAACAAACCAGTTCAGTTTTGTCGTGGTTTCAACGGAGCGGACCATTGTTTTTATACTGGGCCATTCGAGGCAGTGCACAGAACTGCTTGAGACGCCCCCACTATCCCCCTCGCGTCCTGCACATACCCAAACTCTTTTGCTAGTTTAATTCTCTTTGTGTGCTGCATTTCACGCAGTTCTGTTTCAGATTTCGGACGTTGTTACGTGCGGTTTTTTGCTTTGTGACTTTGTCGTTGTAAACTTTGATTTTATACTTTCGTGTTCGTGTATTGTATTAGTGTTTTTTTGACAATGGATGTTGTGGACAATTTGATTAACTTTAAGCGATTTGTGTAGTATAGTTACGAAGAAAAAATAGATTTGAAAAATAAAGGTCGACCGCTGCCGGACATTATTATTGAAACAAGCGGTATTAGTCGCGGAAAACCATATAAACGTCAGTTCAACAAAGAAATTTATGCAAGGAATAACTGGAGTTGTGGCTGCAACAAGAAAAATGCTCTTTTTTGCTTTCCATATATGCTTTTTGGTGGAGATAAAGCGTGGATACAGGTAGGAGTGACTGATTTAGTAGACTTGAGTGAAAAAATAAAAAAGGAAAACTCCAAAAGTGATCTTCACAATTCAATGGAGTTAGCAATATTAGGAACAATCAACATCAAATCTCAGTTAAATTCAGCATATTGGAAACTGCCAAAAAATTAATGTCAAAAAATTAACTTTGTTTGTATTTAATTTATAAAACGTAATATTGAAAAAAATCGAATTTTGTCACAGAATTTTATTTTCTTAATCGCAAGTTTCCATGCAATCGAGGATCCAACATTCCAACAAACCAGTTAAGTTTTGCCGTGGTTTCAGCGGTGCGGGCCATTGTTTTTATACTGGGTCATTCGAGGCAGTGCACAGAACTGCTTGAGACACTCCCGCTAGCCCCCTCGCGTCCTGCACATACCCAAACTCTTTCGCTAGTTTAATGCTTTTTATGTGCTGCATTTCACGCAGTTCTGTTTCAGATTTCGGACGTTGTTACGTGCGATTTTTCGCTTTGTGGCTTTGTCGTTGTAAACTTTGATTCTATACTTTTGTGTTCGTGTATTGTATTAGTGTTTTTTTGACAATGGATGTTGTGAACAATTTGATTAACTTTAAGCTATTTGTGAAGTATAGTTACGAAGAAAATATAGATTTGAAAAATAAAGGTCGACCGCTGCCGGACATTATTATTGAAACAAGCGGTATTAGTCGCGGAAAACCATATAAACGTCAGTTCAACAAAGAAATTTATGCAAGGAATAACTGGATTTGTGGCTGCAACAAGAAAAATGCTCTTTTTTGCTTTCCATATATGCTTTTTGGTGGAGATAAAGCGTGGATACAGGTAGGAGTGACTGATTTAGTAGACTTGAGTGAAAAAATAAAAAAGGAAAACTCCAAAAGTCATCTTCACAATTCAATGGAGTTAGCAATATTAGGAACAATCAACATCAAATCTCAGTTAAATTCAGCATATTGGAAACTGCCAAAAAATTAACGCCAAAAAAATTAACTTTGTTTGTATTTAATTTATAAAACGTAATATTGAAAAAATTGAATTTCGTCACAGAATTTTATTCTCTTAATCGCAAGTTTCCATGCAATCGAGGATCCAACATTCCAACAAACCAGTTAAGTTTTGTTGTGGTTTCAGCGGTGCGGACCATTGTTTTCATACTGGGCCACTCGAGGCAGTGCACAGAACTGCTTCAGACACCACCACTATCCCCCTCGCGTCCTGCACATACCCAAACTCTTTCGCTAGTTTAATTCTGTTTATGTGCTGCATTTCACGCAGTTCTGTTTCAGATTTCGGACGTTGTTACGTGCGGTTTTTCGCTTTGTGACTTTGTCGTTGTAAACTTTGATTTTATACTTTCGTGTTCGTGTATTGTATTAATGTTTTTTTGACAATGGATGTTGTGGACAATTTGATTAACTTTAAGCGATTTGTGTAGTATAGTTACGAAGAAAAAATAGATTTGAAAAATAAAAGTCGACCGCTGCCGGACATTATTATTGAAACAAGTGGTATTAGTCGTGGAAAACCATATAAACGTAAGTTCAACAAAGAAATTTATGCAAGGAATAACTGGATTTGTGGCTACAACAAGAAAAATGCTCTTTTTTGCTTTCCATATTTTCTTTTTGGTGGAGATAGAGCGTGGATACAGGTAGGAGTGACTGATTTAGTAGACTTGAGTGAAAAAATAAAAAATCATGAAAACTCCAAAAGTCATCTTCACAATTCAATGGAGTTAGCAATATTAGGAACAATCCAAATCCAATCTCAGTTAAATTCGACATATTGGAAACACATACAGCAGCATAATGATAATGTGACAAAAAATAGATACGTTCTATCAAAAAAATTATAAACTGTAGGTATAAAATTTTGTGGATATTTTGTTGATGAAAAAACGACTCTGATTAGATGAGATGCAATTGCAAAATACCTGTTTTATTGTATCACGAGCCGCCACTGATTAAGTATAAGCCTCACGAATTGAGTCCTTTTGTGAAATTTCTCGAAATTGGTGAAACGGGGTTTTAAAGCAATCAAACTTTGATCTGGGACTCAGCCATAATGAGAAGCAGAAAGCAATTAGCATTTAATTGCAAAGTTAAATCAAGTTTTAAAGAGAGGAATTAGGGGCTCTGCGTCTCATCCGGAGCGAGCAGGCGGCGGAGCACAGCTTCGATCCCCTTCCCTGGCGAGAACAATCCTGCACAGCATCCATATCATCTGACCCATGCACAGGGCCCTCCTCTTTATGTAAACAACCAATCAGCGACCGGCTTGATAAAATCATGGGACCATAAAGCCATGCATACATTCATGTGCATGTTACGTATGTGTTATTTGCGTTCGGCGGAATGTGTCTTTACGTCAGCCGGACGCGCGTTTAATTGCGGCGACATTAGCTGAAACAGCGGCGAGCGGTGTCACAAACGTTAACATCTCACTCATGATTTTCTAATTGTGAAAAAAGACTTTATTTTAATTTACATTGAACTCAAATGTGGCAATCCCGGCGCATTACCGTCCTTGGCGATTATTTTTTTATTTTTTGTTATAATGCGAGGTAAACATGTTTTTCTTTGTCGATGTTTACCTAAACTTTGAGTTTTTGATGCAATTTCGGTCTACTAATTTGCGCACTTGTTAATTAGTATAGTTTGTTAATTTCGTTTTTAAAGAAAAAATCCAAATGTGTCACAGCACGTTGTGGGGTGCACTTCTGTGACACGCATATACAAACATCAATAATATCTGTTTGTATAATTATCAGAAGACTGTTTGACCATCTTACTGTAAGGTGCCATCTCAGGCACCTTTCCCCTATTTTCTTTATTTTTTTACTTATTTTTGTTGTTGTTCCTCTAGTCGAAATTTGTTTTATCCTACCGATTTGTGAATCAATAACTTTCAAGTGTACTGCTTATGTACAGGGTGATCTAACATTAATCTCCTTCAAAATTTGTCGCAAATATTAAATTATCATCCTCAAATTTTGTTTATTTCATGAAGTGATGTAAAATTTCAAATGGGGCATTCCAAAGTGACGGTCGGGACATTATAACACATTTTCTGATGTTTTGAGTATATCTCTAATATAAATAGCGAATTTTTCGAGATTAATATGTGAAGGGTTGACCAAATAAATGCTTCTAACGCTTATATCCAAAAAAATACATTTTATGCACCTAACTATGTGAAATGGTTATTTGTATAAGCGTGACGGTCGGGACACCAAATGACCTACTTACTTCAAGTTCGTACATATGACTTGGAAATTCAGAGCAACCACAACGTCTTAAATTATATGAAAACAAAAAATAATTACCTAAACATTTTGTCTTTCAGTTTATTTCCACAGAAATTAAAAAACTGTGACGGTCGGGACAATGAACTGTGACGGTTTTTTGAGACAAATAAATACAAATAAAATTAGGTTTTATTAAGATTTTGACGTTGTTTTTAAAGTAAATTCTGACTCACTTCAAGGTAAATTGAAATCAAACATTTTTAATTAACAAAAACACAATATAATTTACTTAATTCTTTTCGTGTAAATACAACTTGAAAAAAACGTCGTTTTCTTTATGCATGTAAACAATCCGCTATTAAACCAAAAGGGCCCAAAACAACACTCACAACATAGTACCACTGGTATTGCAACATTGAAAAAAAATACTAGAAAAATGGTATTTTTTAAAAATATTCTAAGTGATACTTAAAGCATAGATTACATACTACATTTTCAGAATTATACCAAATCGATTATTACATTTTCAATTTTTACTACTTAGGTGACCATTAGTGTGAAATAACCCTATAGATAATAGCCCTCCTTTTACTTCCTCTAAAACCTTTCCTAGACTTTCGTTCATCAATTGTAAAATAACGATAGAAAATAATAAATGTAAGTACAACAATCATCTTATTCTAATTATACGGTAAAAAATATTTCCGCACTTGTTAGGAAAAGTCGAACTTTCTAAACCCAAATTGGTATTAAAATAAACACTTTTCCAAACAGTAGAAAAAATATTCTTTGTAATTTGGGGAAATTTTTAAGAGTACTATTTACTATTGTTATTAATTAGTAATTAATATAAATAATAGGCACAAGTGATGCATATTTGATATTTAAGTCAACAATTAGTAAACAGTAAATTAATTAAGAATTCTGGAATAGGTAAGTCAATAATGGCAATAAAATTGCATAATTTCTTGGTATTGTATGTTTGAAATATTTTCCTTTAATCAATATAAAAACTGTATAAAGCGCATTGTTCAGTTATCACACAGTTATCACATACTACATTTTCAGAATTATACCAAATCGACTATTACATTTTCAATTTTTACTAGTGAGGTGACCATTAACTGCAAGTCACGAAAACGTTTTTGTTTAATTTTCTTTTTTTGAAATTTAAGTTTGGAATTTAGTTATTAAAATATACTCAAAAGAAAAAAATTAATATAAATAAAATCCAAGAAAAATTACACAAATGAGCGTCGCGGCGGAATTAACAACAGATTAATAACCGAATAAGTACAAGAAGTTGTTTTTACATTGAAGGACCCTAAATAATTTCAGGAATCGTTTCTCAGTGAAAAGTTAAGTTTAAAATGAAAGTTGGCGGCCGTCGGAAGGACCCGGGGCGCCCGGAACAGTTTCACCTCAGAATAAAAATCGCGAGTACCTCAGCATAGTTCTGTTAGAGGCAGATGTGTAGTAAATATGATATCGGTGAACCCAGGACAAAGGGTGTGTACATAGGACGGCAGAGTAAACACGTTTTAGTCGCGTCGTTTTTAGATCATCCACAGCCATCACCATGCGTCCATCTCTTCCACTCGCAGCCACAAACTCGCATGCGGGAAAAGGACGCGAGACGGTTTGGGGTGCGGAAATAAGGTTAAGATGATTTAGTAGATGCATTAGCGCGAAATACTGGTCGGATGACTGACGGGATGTAATATCGGTTCTGAAAAAAATTGATGGTATCCATTTATTTATGAATCGAACCGCAAACATGTGAAATATTTAAAAGAAATTTTTATTGAGTTGATAACAAAACAACAGTCTCGATTAGTTTATTATATTTTGTTCGGAAAATTTTAGCTATGCCGCAATATTTATTTCGCGGCCGAAAGGTCAACCAAAACCAATAGTAATTTGCATCTGCGTTTGCAACAGTCACTTAACACATGATTTAAGATAACATTCGTACGTGGTTGTATATTACATTTTAGATTGTTTGCTTTCAGCGACGGAATTTCGAATTAATTAGCGGAGTTTGCCTATTTTCGTTGGTTAAATCGAGCTAATCATTATTCAAATAGGGAAAATCCTCCAAACGGTCCAACTGAATGTAAAATTTCTTGCGACTACGTGGATACACTGTCAGTCAATTGAAAACAGTCAAAATCACAGTCAATACGCAATAAGTCCAGTCATTTTATACAAAAAAAACATCCAACCTTTTAAAAAATTCCAAGTGAAGACTTTCCTTCAGAATTTTCTTTCTATCGCTATAAGCAACACTGCATTCATTTTTTAATATTAACTGAATTCACTGAGTGGTATTAAATCAGTGGTATTATTGTTAAATTTATTTATTGCTAATAATGACACTATTTACACAATAAACTTAAAGTACCCAATATGACCATTTTGTGATGTTAAAAGTTTGAGCTATTCAAATAAACTGAAAAACTACTAATGTTCTGTAAAAAGGGACCCGGTCAGGTATTCTCCCCTGGCCCGGAAATTCAATATTATTAAATTTTATGTAGAAAATATCACTATTTGGTTCGTGTGTGTAATCGTTTACTAATATGGTTCAATTTTGCAAAAAACATGCGAAAATGATGACAATAGTAACAATATAAAAGAAATAGAACAACTTCGTCGAATGAAAACGACTCCAAAGTTAGAATTACTAATACTAACAATCAGTGGCGGCTCATGGTACAAAAAAACAGGTGTTCTGCAATTTGCATCTCATATAATCAGGGTCGTGTTTTTATTTATTTATCATTTATCATTTATCATTTATCAACCCGGATATTTATATACCCGGATTTTGTGAAGTCTCAGTTTCGTCATGTCCCCGCAATGCCAACTCAAAGGCTTCACAAAATTTTATACAGTTTATAATTTTTGATAGAACGTATCTATTTTTTGTCACATTATCATTATTCTGCTGTATGTGTTTCCAATATGCCGAATTTAACTGAAATTTGATTTGGATTGTTCCCATATTGATGACTCCATTGAATTGTGAAGATGACTTTTGGAACTTTCATGCTTTTTTATTTTTTCACTCAAGTATACTAAATCAGTCACTCCTACCTGTGTCCATGCTTTATCTCCACCAAAAAGCAAACATGGAAAACAAAAAAGAGCATTTTTCTTGTTGCAGCCAAAAATCCAGTTATTCCTTGCATAAATTTCTGTGTTGAACTGACGTTTATATGGTTTTCCACGACTAATACCGTTTGTTTCAATAATAATGTCCGGCAGCGGTCGACCTTTATTTTTCAAATCTATTTTTTCTTCGTAACTATACTTCACAAATCGCTTAAAGTTATCAAATTGTCCACAACATCCATTGTCAAAAAAACACTAATACAATGCACGAACACGAAAGTATAAAATCAAAGTTTACAACGACAAAGCCACAAAGCGAGAAACCGCACGTAACAATGTCCGAAATCTGAAACAGAACTGTGTGAAATGCAGCACATAAAGAGCATTAAACTAGCGAAAGAGTTTGGGTATGTGGAGGATGCGAGGGAGATAGTGGGGGTGTCTGAAGCAGTTCTGTGCACTGTCTCGAATGGCCCAGTATAAAAACAATCAGCTCCGCTGAAACCACGACAAAACTGAACTGGTTTGTTGGAATGTTGGATCTTCGATTGCATGGAGACTTGCGATTAAGAAAAAATTCTGTGACGAAATTCGATTTTTTCAATATTACGTTTTATAAATTAAATACAAACGAAGTTAATTTTTTGGCAGTTCTGCTAACAATAAGTACTAATAATTGTTTGGAAAATAGTTGTTGCTTTTAAAAATTCATGTTTGCTCCAGGTTTTTATTTTTATTTTGCGTCAACAACATTAATTTCACAAAAATGCCATTTCCTCTCATAAATATTTTTATCAGCTCATAAACCGAGCTCCGACAAAATTGATTACACATGCAAAACCGACCATGATATTCGTGCTTGCATAAAGCAGGTTAAATAATATGCGGAATTATTTATCGCTGCCAATTATTAGCATACAAGTTGTGTTTTTCCTAATTAAGGCCTCGCATGATCGGCTCGCGGAAATTTTGTCGTTTTAAAACAGGCTCACCTTGTATTAGAATTCAGTATCCACACTTTGATGTACTGGCAAGTTTTAGTTTTGAGATTAAAGCATGAACATGGTGTAATATGTAATAGTGGAGACTTGGAAGGCGGAAGATGCACGTTAGGGTAGGACCCTTTGTTTATACAAGGGATCCTAGTTAGTCGCTCTACTTGCTGGTACTTTATGCCAGTTGGTGTCGTGTACTCGAATGTACACACTCGGCTCATGATTCATGGAGTTTGCTCTATTTTAACCATTACAATTTAATTTTTTCTTGCTCAGACATTAATCTTATTCTCTTTCGGCTACAAATTCACAGCGAATATTACTGACACTACATAAATGTATCAGTAAACCGTCAGTCAATTTAAAACGGACTGTTAAGGTGGAAAAAAACTTATTCTGTCATTTTATTTTTTATATTTAAAATGAACTGACCGATTTTCTTTAAATTTTCTGCACTTATTCAAGTTGCAATGTTCTGTTGGCAGTATTTTTTTTGTAACATTTGAATCGACAGTTTTTTTATAAAAAAATTAAAACAATCAAAATCTGAAACTTGGTTTAAAAACTAACTGAACGTTGTGGAACCAATTTGGAAACAACGTACGAACAACAAGTACAATTTAACAGTTTATTGACTTTTGAAAAACAATTTAAAAGATTTTCATTGTGAATTCTGATGGTGTCAGGTTAACGCTTGTGTGGATTTTTCGGTAAGTGGAAAGTGTCATCTACAAAGCGAAACCAGAGCTAAAAGTCTTTCACCTGTGTTTTATTTTACAATAGACTTCACAATTTTCAAATTTGTTTTCTAATACTTATTTATAGAAATCAAAGTTGGTTGTTGGTATTTTTTTGGAAAATTTAAAAAGCCTCATTTCAAAAGTGTGCATATTTCTTGTGAACGATTCATGAAATTACTTCA
Organism: Dascillus cervinus; assembly: GCA_949768715.1. Taxonomy (NCBI): domain Eukaryota; kingdom Metazoa; phylum Arthropoda; class Insecta; order Coleoptera; family Dascillidae; genus Dascillus; species Dascillus cervinus. The sequence continues at coordinate 1,889,008 of OX458318.1, read as the reverse complement.
TTTAATTTATTTACCAAAAGTGCCTTTCGTTTCTGTATTTACAGATTAAACAAAAACGACAAATAATTACCGAACTGTGCAAAGAGGATTTTGAAATCCCTGCAACTCCAAATTGGGTTTCTTTGCCTGCCTGCAGTTAAAAAATTTCATTGTGCATTGCATTATTTTATCGATTAATTTAACAGAATTCAAGTATTTTTAAAATCAATAAAAATCGTTGTGTACATTTCGTCTGGTTCAAGATTTCGTGTTATAAATTCCCAGTTAACGGTAACGTGACATTAAAATGATCACATAAGACACGATATTTTGTCAGCGACGTTTGCATAAGATAAGGCGTTTCTTACACCGATAAATATGTATAAATCGTAAAATGTACAGTTTTCACAATAATTTACTTTTAAACGTATTTACATTGGCGAAACCGGTAGAAAAATGTGTTTACCGATAATTTGATTTCGATTTTGATAATTTCAGGCAAATAAAATAATCATGTACAGCTGCATTATTAATTTCGGACGATATTTATTTATTGTGTTTATAAAATCAACACGGATTCGAATTTCGTCTGTTGTAAAACGTCTCGAAACATCTCAAAACGCTTTGACGGTGTCACTTGCACCGATATTTCCTCTGAATAACCAACAATTGTTATATTTGGTTACAATGTATCGTGCAGCGACCGTGGCGATGACAAAGTGCCCTAGATTAAGGGCAGTTATTGTTGTGGCTGTCAGGGAGGGCACTCCATCAAAACTAAGCCTCGCACTAATAGACACGTACTTTACTATCGTAGTGTTGTCAGTCATGTTTTCCAAAATTGTTGCAAAATTCCTCGACACGTTACACAAAATCCAATATTTCTTTCTTGTAAGAAAACAGAAGAAATCTTAATCTTAACAAAGTTACCAATAGTGGACACTTAATATAATACAACTTGTATAGAGGGTGTTATAAGTTTTAATACTAGGGCCAAAATACTTATTAAAAATTGGGGAGAAAAACTAATAAATTGAATAACTAGAAATTGAAAGAAAAGTAGATAAGCAACAGGGCTTTCGGGACACGGCTATATCAAATTTATTCGCGGATTTCGTGGATTTTTTCGCGATTTATTGATTGATTACATATGATTACCGCTAATTGATCTGATTTCCCACCGATTCTAGGAATTTATCGCGAAAAAATCCGCGAAATTCCGAGAATCCGCAATAAATTAATTAATCCGCTGAATAATCCGCGACAGTAATCCGCAGAATTAACTTGATTAAGGTAAAAATCCGCAAAATTCCATCAAAATCGCGAAAAATCCGCGAAATCCGCGAATAAAACCTCGAATAAATTTGATATAGCCGTGTCCCGAAAGCCCTGTTGCTTATCTACTAAGAAAGACAAAATTTTACATAATTTTTAATTTTTTGTTTGTTTTTAGTAATATAACATTACTCATTGAATTTATGATAATTAAGAAACTATTTTGAAGATCTATTTTGCCACACCTAGTATAATAGAATTATTTATTACAGGAGACTTAAATGACACCCTCACAAAGATTATGGTTAGATTTGTTAAGGTGATTTTAAAACGCTTGCAATAAAAATATTTGTAGCTGGACATCTGGCAAAAAGTGGGTCTCATCGGCAAGTAATAAAATTCAGAACTGCAAGGGAACTATTTTATGGAATTTAAAACCATCGAGTACGTTCCATTTTTTGCTTTAGACAAGGTTAAATTGGCCGGAGCGTGTCCTGTAATCTATTTCTTCATTAGGGGTAATAAAAATAACAATGGTTTGCATTGTGTTTACAAGAATCCAATAAATTTACTAAACCAAAATCTTTAATGGGTCTGAAGTGAAAAATACCTACATTGTAGGGTTTCTGTTTGTGATTATGGTTAGTAACTAGCTGTTCGTATCAATTATTTTGCAATGCAAGTGAATATCGACTGCAAGTAAGTTTGTAACCTATGCTAACTGTATAAATTTAATTGTATGTCAAAAAATGTACGAACATTGCACTTTGAACAAGCGGAATCGCAGAAATTAATGTAGAAAGCCAAGTTCAAAATCGTAACGTAACAGAAAATAATGCGACTAGTCTCTCAAAATTTTAAATTTCGGCAATTTCTGAAAAACAAAAAAACAAAAGTTTGACTTATTTGGCTTATTTTGGCGTCGTTGGAATAATTACATTAAAAAAAAACAAAAAACGCCTTTTTTAAAGTACGGTAATTGTAGATTATTGACCGCGCCGGATTAGAAAGAAGGTTGAATTCTTCTCAAAAACTAAAAAACTTTTAATAAGATATTAAGAATTGAAAACCGAGTTCGCTGTTGGAAATTATGGTTAGTAACCAGCTGTTTGAGTCAATTAATTTGCAATGCAAGTGAATATCGACTGCAAGTAAGTTTGTAACCTATGCTAACTATACAGCGAGGACGCGTGGGTTGGAATAAATTCATTTAAAATTCATGGGTTTGGTTTCTGGAAAAACGCTGGGACACGTCGATTTTTGTTTTTAAAACTGCATCTTTTTTGATATTTATAATTTTACGATCGTCTTTTGTTTTCGCACTATGACGTTATCAATAATTTTTTTAAATTGCACCCTATATTTTTGTTCACGAATTTGGATGCAGCACATTTTTCTGAGTACAGAAATGTCAAATTTGTATGACCTTGAAAAGGAAAGTTTTCGAAATAATCAGTCCTAAAGTTTCAAAAATTTATGATAAAATTGTTAGAGTAGACCACTAATAATATCATCAAGGAAGCGCTGGAAATCGAGCAAAACATTCAATTGCGTGTTTATTTTTCCGGTTTATTGAAGTAGACTTTAGATTTCAGATAACCCCATAGATAAAAAATTAATGGGGTTAAATCTGAAGACCTAGCTGGCCATTCGATAAAACCTCTCCTTCCGATCCATCTATTTGGGAAAATATTATGAAGGTATTCTCGTACTGTTCTCGAATAGTGTGGGGGCGCTCCATCCTGTTGGAACCATATTGAATCTGCCGGTATATTTGGGTTTTCATTATTCAGGTAGAGCGCACTTACACTGGGTATTATGTCATTTTGTAGTAAGTCTAAATATTTTTCAAAATTAAGTGTTCCTCAATAAAAAGGGACCCACAATTGAGGTATCCACAATTCCGGCCCAAACGTTTACTTTCTGAGGGAATTGTGTATGACTTTCCATTCTCCAATGTGGGTTTTCTGGTGCCCAATATCGAAAATTTTGCTTGTATCCCGAACCATTCAAACAAAATGTTGCCTCGTCAGAAAAAACTATCTTACGTAAAAATTCCGGGTTGGCATTGCATCTATCCATCATTATTTCGCAAACTCTGCGGTCGAGATCGTCTTAAATAAGTTCCTCAACAAAATGTACTTTGCATGGGTGCCATTTGTTCTTGTGTAAATATTTTAGAACAGAAGATTTACTTAGTGACTGTTCTGCAGCTACTTGTCGACTTGATTTGTGAGGATTTTCTTGTAAATCGAGCAAAACATTCAATTGTGTGCTTTCTGGAAATGTAACATAGTTGGTTTTGTAATTGTCTCTTACGTGGCCAAAGTCTCTAAACTTTTTCTCCACCTTACTAACTACTGATTGTGTAATAGGCTTCTCCGGGTACTTATCATTGAACAATTCGCAAATTTCAGCTTGTGTTCGAACATTATCGTCATATCCCACCATCATCAACATTTCTATTCGTTGTTTCTCAATTAAACGCGCCATTCTTCCAGCTTTGAAACTGTACTTGACAAGTGTCAACAATCAAAAAAACAAAATAAACACACAATTGAATGTTTTGCTCGATTTCCAGCGCTTCCTTGATGATATTATTAGTGGTCTACTCTAACAATTTTATCATAAATTTTTTTAAACTTTAGGACTGATTATTTCGAAAACTTTCCTCTTCAAGGTCATACAAATTTGACATTTCTGTACTCAGAAAAATGCGCTGCATCCAAATTCGTGAACAAAAATATAGAGTACAATTTAAAAAATTATTGATGACGTCATAGTGCGAAAACAAAAGACGATCGTAAAAGTATAAATATCAAGAAAGATGCAGCTTTAAAAACAAAAATCGACCTGTTCGAGCGTTTTTCCAAAAACCAAACTCATGAATTTTAAATGAATTTATTCCAACCCACGCGTCCTCACTGTATAATAGTATATTATGCAACAAGCACAAAATGATGCTCATTTTGCACGAGTATGAATTGCAGTACGGGTCGAAGACTCGTACTGCAGCAATTCATACGAGTGTAAAATTGCCATTTTGTGCGCGTTGCATACTGCACTTTTTCTACGATAACCTCTGCTAACGCGTTTAACATACTTTGCGTTTTGATCTCCTTTCCACTCCAAAAAGAGGTTATAAGCGCGTTGATACATTTTCTTAGACGTTTCCGGTAATAAATTTAATGTTGTGAACTTTGCAACTTCAGTTATGTTTGGAGGTGTTAATTCCAAGTCATTATCACTATCACCTTCCATATTAATTGTAAGAGTTATCGAAAATAACTACGAAATTATTATCTGCAACGTACAAAAATGTTGACAGAAGCAAACTGATGACATTCGATTTTCTAGGCCGCCTTAATATTTGTGACCAAAAACAATGAACCGAGCACGAAATATTTCATTTCGCATTTGTTGCCTAGCAACCGATGCGAAATGAAATTCTGTACAAAATGTAGTTGTTTATGATTGAATTTACGCTCGTGAAATAACATATTTCGATGTTGTCGTAGAAAAATTTAATTGTATGTCAAAAAATGTACGAACGTTGCACTTTGAACAAGCTGAATCGCAGAAATTAATGTAGAGAGCCAAGTTCAAAGTTCTAACGTAACAGAAAATAATGTGACTAGTCTGAAAAACAAAAAAACAAAATTTTGACTCATTTGTCTTATCTTGACGTCGTTGGAATAATTACATTAAAAAAATTAAAACGCCTTTTTTAAAGTACGGTAATTGTAGATTATTGACCGCGCCGGATTAGAAAGAAGGTTGAATTCTTCTAACTAAAAAACTTTTAATAAGACATTACGAATTGAGAACCGAGTTCGCGGTCGGAGATTAAAAATTAAATAAAGAGATCTAATTTTAAAAAAGAAATTTCTCTGCAGGGCCTGCAACGCACTTATTAAAAACCATGTTGAAACCCTCTGGCCTGTTGATTGGGTAAACTTTGTTATGCAATACAGAGTGTTATTATACAGCCGCCGGCGTAGATTTTTTAAATTTCTGTACATATTGTGTTTGCTAAATTGTTTGAACTGATCGCGGATGTAATACTTCCGGACGCGATTTTTCCGTTTCGACCGAATATTAAAAACGTTTAATTTCAAGGCAAATATTGGCCGATTTCGACTTTTATTTGTGCATTTAACTGAAAAGTAGACTCGCTTAAAACAATTTAAAAAGCGACGTTTAATTAAAGTCCGTGGAGCTTATGCAGGAGAAAAGAAGTAAATACACATTGCGGGTTATTTTTGTTTGTACATAAATGCAGCAGTTTGTTTGAAGGGATTTGTTGGTGTTTATCTTTTAACTGTGATGCGAAAATGTGACTCCACTTTGCAAAATAAATATTTTTGTGTGTTCACAATGCAAAATAAATTTTAAAATCGATTACCGCCGCCGTTTCTCATTCACATTTCGCGTTTACCCAACGACGCCCCTGTAATTGTTTTAATGACTTGCAAATATAAACTTTTTTTGTTTTCAGTTACAGGAGGTGCGGCCCGCAGCGCTGAAATGGCGATTCGGTCGAAATTCGGCCGATTTTTGCGCCATGTTTGCTCAGTTTGTGGGATTTATATAAAGAGCAATAACTCAATAATTTGCCTATTTTCGTTAGTTAAATCGAGCTAATCATTATTCAAATATGGGAAAATCCTCCAAACGGTCCAACTGTATGTAAAATTTCTTGTGACTACCTAGATACACTGTCAGTCAATTTAAAACAGTCAAAATCATAGTCAATACGCCAACCAATAGTTCAGTCATTTTATACAAAAAAAACAATTTTTTAAAAAATTCCCAGTGAATATTTTCCTTCAGCTTTTTCTTTCTATCGTTATAAGCAACACTGCATTTATTTTTGATATTAACTCAGTTCATAGTAGTGGTAAATGAGACACGCTTTTTTGAGCTATTCAAACAAACTGAAAAACTACTAATGTTTTGTAAAAAGGGACCCGGTCAGGTGTTCTCCCCTGACCCGGATATTCAATATTATTAAATTTTGTGTAGAAAATGTCACTATTTGGTTCGCGTGTGTAATCGTTTACTAATATGGTCCAATTTCGCAAGAAACATGCGAAAATGATGACAATAGTAACAATATAAAAGAAATAGAACAACTTCGTCGAATGAAAATGACTCCAAAGTTAGAATTACTAATACTAACAATCAGTGGCGGCTCGTGGTACAAAAAACAGGTGTTCTGCAATTTGCATCTTATATAATCAGGGTCATGTTTTTATTTATTTATCATTTATCATTTATCAACCCACGAAATATACCCGGATTTTGTGATTTTGTACGCGCAATGCCAACTCAAAGGCTCCACAAAGTTTTATACAGTTTATAATTTTTGATAGAACGTATCTATTTTTTGTCACATTATTATTATGCTGCTGTATGTGTTTCCAATATGCCGAATTTAACTGAGATTGGATGTTGATTGTTCCTCATATTGCTAACTCCATTGAATTGTGAAGATGACTTTTGGAGTTTTCCTTTTTTATTTTTTCACTCAAGTGTACTAAATCAGTCACTCCTACCTGTGTCCATGCTTTATCTCCACCAAAAAACAAACATGGAAAGCAAAAAAGAGCATTTTTCTTGTTGCAGCCACAAATCCAGTTATTCCTAGCATAAATTTCTTTGTTGAACTGATGTTTATATGAAAATAAAAACAAGAACCTTTAATCACAAAAAAATTTTATATAAAATAATATAAAATTACTCACATAGACGCGTTTCGGTGGCTATGCCACCATCTTCAGTACATCTACTCATACTCAGTACTCATCTACTCAGTAGATGTACTGAAGATGGTGGCATAGCCACCGAAACGCGTCTATGTGAGTAATTTTATATTATTTTATATAAAATTTTTTTGTGATTAAAGGTTCTTGTTTGTATTTTCATTATCGACATCACAGGGTCCACTATATATATATTATGATGTTTATATGGTTTTCCACGAATAATACCGCTTGTTTCAATAATAATGTCCGGCAGCGGTCGACCTTTATTTTTCAAATCTATTTTTTCTTCGTAACTATACTTCACAAATCGCTTAAAGTTAATCAAATCGTCCACAACATCCATTGTCAAAAAAACACTAATACAATACACGAACACGAAAGTATAATATCAAAGTTTACAACGACAAAGCCACAAAGCGAAAAACCGCACGTAACAACGTCCGAAATCTGAAACAGAACTGCGTGAAATGCAGCACATAAAGAGCATTAAACTAGCGAAAGAGTTTGGGTAATTTGCATCTCATCTAATCAGGGTCGTGTTTTTATCAACAAAATATCCACAAAATTTTATACAGTTTATAATTTTTGATAGAACGTATCTATTTTTTGTCACATTATCATTATGCTGCTGTATGTGTTTCCAATATGTCGAATTTAACTGAGATTGGATGTTGGTTGTTCCTAATATTGCTAACTCCATTGAATTGTGAAGATGACTTTTGGAGTTTTCCTTTTTTATTTTTTCACTCAAGTGTACTAAATCAGTCACTCCTACCTATGTCCATGCTTTATCTCCACCAAAAAACAAACATGGAAAGCAAAAAAGAGCATTTTTCTTGTTGCAGCCACAAATCCAGTTATTCCTTGCATACATTTCTTTGTTGAACTGACGTTTATATGGTTTTCCACGACTAATACCTCTTGTTTCAATAATAATGGCCGGCAGCGGTCGACCTTTATTTTTCAAATCTATTTTTTCTTCGTAACTATACTTCACAAATCGCTTAAAGTTAATCAAATCGTCCACAACATCCATTGTCAAAAAAACACTAATACAATACACGAACACGAAAGTATAATATCAAAGTTTACAACGACAAAGCCACAAAGCGAAAAACCGCACGTAACAACGTCCGAAATCTGAAACAGAACTGCATGAAATGCAGCACATAAAGAGCATTAAACTAGCGAAAGTGTTTGGGTATGTGCAGGACGCGAGGGGGTTAGTGAGGGTGTCTCAAGCAGTTCTGTGCACTGCCTCGAATGGCTCAGTATAAAAGCAATCAGCTCCGCTGAAACCACGACAAAACTGAACTGGTTTGTTAGAATGTTGGATCCTCGATTGCATGGAGACTTGTAATTAAGAAAATAAAATTCTGTGACGAAATTCAATTTTTTCAATATTACGTTTTATAAATTAAATACAAACGAAGTTAATTTTTTTGGCGTTAATTTTTTGGCAGTTCTGCAGCTCCGCAGCACTTATGTACGAACCGCCACTGCTAACAGTAAGTTCTAATAATTGTTTGGAAAATAGTTCTTGCTTTTAAAAAATTCATGTTTGCTTCAGGTTTTTATTTTTATTTAGCGTCAACATTTCAACATTTCAGAAAGTGCCGTTTCTCATTCACTGTCCCCTGTAATTGTTTTAATGACTTGCAAATATAAAGTTTTTTTGTTTTCAGCAAGCTGCATGAGGTGCGGCCCGCAGCGCTGAAATGGCGATTGGGTCGAAATTCGGCCGATTATTGCGCCATGTTTGCTCAGTTTGTGGGATTTATATAAAGAGCAATAACTCAAAGTTATCTCTTATTTTTACGAACGCGTTGGTTCGAATAATTTTTAGAATATTTCGTAACAATTCAGTGATAAGAGGCAACCACGGGACCATAAACAAGTCCCCCAAGTTTATTTAATATGGCGGTGTCGTATTATCTCCGGCGATAAGACCAGGTATATTCTCTATGAATTACAGCATCTCTCCTTCGTGGCGTGTTTGCTCGATGTACACACATCGGGACCTGTTCTCGTTTAAACACGGCCAAGGTTTGTTTGAGTCTTAGCCGGCCGGGAAATTTCACGTCGGTTTATTATTTCTAGCGGACAGATTTTCGATGATTCTGCTCTCTCCTCGATGGGCCCTAACGTGCAATTAATGCTCAAATAAATTTATCGTCCAGCCGCGCCTGCCTTATCTCCCCAGTTTCACTTTTCAACGAAGATATCATTTTTCAGTTTCTATCTTGACCACCAACTGAACAACTACTAATGTTCTGTAAAAAGGGACCCGGTCAGATACTCTCCCCTGACCCGGATATTAATAATAATAACTTCACTATATTTGTGTAGGCCGAATTGCGTGGCTGTATCTCTTTTTGATAGATTCTCCCAATGAGACACCTTTTTTGCTTAAATTTATTTATTGTTAATAATGACACTATTTAGACAATAAACTTAAAGAATGCAATATGATCATTTTACGATGTTGAAAGTTTGAGCTATTCAAATAGACTGAAAAACTACTAATGTTCTGTAAAAAGGGACCCGGTCAGATACTCTCCCCTGATCCGGATACGTCGAAAATTTTCCGTTCCATTCCAAGTCGGTACTTGGTCCAGTCACCAGTCGTCAATAGGAATATCTGGACGTTCAGAGAAAGTAACAAGTCCTGCACAACACTACTTTAACATTAAGGTACAGTCACAAGTACAAAAAAATCTTGCTCTCTTTAGGAATGCGTCGTTGCTGTTGCTTTATAATCAATCATTGTCATTTTTCTGTGTCACTAGATGACACTAAGTTTTTTCTCTTTCCAACTTACATATTTTCATTTGGGAGACTGTTGTTGCACCATGCAATTTTTTCAAAACAAATCAATACCAACAAACTTACTTATTTATGGAATGAACAAATATTGGTATCAACAAATTGTTTAATGTCTGAATAACGATCCTTTTCGACAATGTTCGAACTGTTTATCAGTGAGTCGATAATTATTTAGATTGAGTGTTAAACGGTAACGTTTTCTCTTTGTTCGAAGTTCCATTAGGTGAATTTATTTATGGAAAGACAAGTTCGTAGGGGAGACCGGGGCTAGTTGTCACAGAAAATATTTTCTTGCATATACGTGACTAGATATAACAAAACCAACTGTTCATAATATAAATCACGACACTCAGAATCGATTTTTCTGTCTCAGAATCGGCCTTTTTTGACTCTGAATGTGATTTTTCCTATTAAGAATCGATTTTTCTGTCGCAAAATTTGCTTTTTCTGACTCTGAATGTAATTTTTCTTACTCAGAATCGATTTTTCCGCCTCAGAATCGATTTTTCCGTCTCAGAATCTGCTTTTTCTGACTCTGAATGTGATTTTTCCGATTCAGAATCGATTTTTCTGTCTCAGAATTTGCTTTTTCTGACTCTGATTGTGATTTTTCCTGCTCAGAAACGATTTTTCTGTCTCAGAATCTGCTTTTTTGGATTCTGAATGTGATTTTTCCGATTCAGAATCGATTTTTCTGTCTCAGAATTTGCATTTTCTGACTCTGAATGCGATTTTCCCGACTCAGAATCGAGTTTTCTGTCTCAGAATTTGCTTTTTCTGACTCTGATTGTGATTTTTCCTGCTCAGAAACGATTTTTCTGTCTCAGAATCTGCTTTTTTTGATTCTGAATGTGATTTTTCCGATTCAGAATCGATTTTTCTGTCTCAGAATTTGCATTTTCTGACTCTGAATGTGATTTTCCCGACTCATAATCGAGTTTTCTGTCTCAGAATCTGATTTCTCTGACTATGAATGTGATGTTTCCTACTCAGAATCGATTTTTCTGTCTCAGAATCTGCTTTTTCTGACTATCAATGTGATTTTTTCTACTCAGAATTGATTTTTTTGTCTCAGAATCTGCTTTTTCTGACTATGAATGTGATTTTTCCTACTCAGAATCGATTTTTCTGTCTCAGAATCTGCTTTTTCTGACTATCAATGTGATTTTTTCCTACTCAGAATTGATTTTTTGTCTCAGAATCTGCTTTTTCTGACTATGAATGTGATTTTTTCTACTCAGAATCGATTTTTCTGTCTCAGAATTTGCGTTTTCTGACTCTGAATGTGATTTTCCCGACTCAGAATCGATTTTCTGACTGAGAATCTGCTTTGTCTGACTCAGATGGTGACTTTTCTGACCAAGAACCGAGTTTTCTGTCTCAGAATCTGCTTTTTCTGACTCTGAATGTGATTTTTCCGATTCAGAATCGATTGTTCTGCCTCAAAATTTGCATTTTCTGGCTCTGAATGTGATTTTCCCGACTCAGAATCGAGTTTTCTGTTTCAGAATCTGCTTTTCTGACTCTGAATGTAATTTTTCCGACTCAGAATCGATTTTTCTCTCTCAGAATCTGATTCCTTTCACTCTGAATGTGATTTTTTCTACTCAGAATCGATTTTTCTGTCTCAAAATCTGATTTCTCTGACTCTGAATGTTATTTTTCCTACTCTATCTAAAAAACAGATACCCCAAGATGTCAAAGTTAAAAGAGAAAACAAGACAAACATAAATTCTGTGACAACTAGCCCCGGTCTCCCCTACTGGGCAAATTTTGCGTTGAAAGATTAAATCTGTTAGTTTTCGCATGTAATCCGCCCTGCAATGATGTTACACCCTTACGCATACATTACTTTCTCCACGTTCATAACATAATAGATTTATTATGTCCTTACTACGGAATTTTATATTCAACTTTTTCATTTTTTATTTTATTTATACGATCATTTAAAGTTTTAAGAATTATAATCGAGGATAAAAAGTCGTATTTGACTCGCACATAAAGTAGGCTATTATTAAGGAAGAATGCCCGCAAATACGAATCGAAAACGAGTATCGTACAAATCTGAGTTCTATTAATGTGGCGTCCTCATTTAATTTGCCAATTTCGGCGATTGGTAATCTGTTAAGTACTGTGGCGTGAATCATTGCGATTAAAATTTTTATTAAACCAGATTTCATAAAATCACATCTGGGAAACCAAATGTTGGTATTAACCACATAATTTGTTTAATTAAACAAGCTTAATTCGCGCATATCCCACGGAAAACATTAATTTTATTAAGCACATAAATGCGAATATTTACACAAAAACCCTATCGCGCCGCTTTCGCTCCGCTGATAATAACGCATTGCAAAAGGAACAGGAAAAATCATTAAATATTAAATATTTTATTGAAAGAGGCGATTTAAATTGAAAGATAGTGTGTTCCATCCGGAGATAAGTTGTACTTTAATTTAGTAAATTAAATTGCGGTTTATTGGTGTGAGAGCTGTGGGAGGTGTATGAGGATGTTAACCCTCGAAGGGGCGCGTGTTGGTCTTGTGTCGACCGGGGGGCTGAGTTTATTACTCGATATTAACAGTGCGCGCTGATATTTTAAATTGGACGTTTTTAACCCTTATGGCGGTTTGTTGAAATCGAAAGGAGGAAAACGTGCAAAATCTATTATTTTTTTTCGCAGAACAACTCTAAACGAAGCAATTTATCAGCAGCGACGGAATCAAAGGAGATACACAAAAAAATCGTTTTTAAATTATTATTTAATGTTAAATTATTGTAGTCAGAACTATTAAAAACTATTTGGTAAAAATCCAATGTAAAAAAATTGTTTTTGAAGATATTAAGACATTTAGAATTGCCGTGTGACGTCACAGCGACCCAAGCGACCGGCTTATTTTTACGTGCAAAAGCTACTCGCTTCGCACAATGATTTATCTACCTAATAGTAATATTTTTAATGCTTCATTTATCTGAGACTGTGTGAATGTTTGCGCTAAAGACGATAAAAAAATTAGAATTTCGATGCAGTGTTTAGTTTTTTTTTTAATCTAATTGTGCGTAAAGTTTGGCTAAAGATATTCTGCGTTTATGACTGCCTTTTACAATACTATAAGTGATCCGGCCATAAAAGTAGGTAAGCCGTAATAATCAACATGGGCAAAAATGCCCAGGGCTTAATTTGGTAAATTTTTATAAATTTCTTGATGCTTAGATATAAATATGATATAAAGTTAAACATTAAATCTCTTCTAATAATTAGGTAGGTATGTGGGGTTATTGATTAACTTAAGTACTTGATGAATTCTGTATAAGTGCATTTTCTATGACCTTTCACGCTCGTCGTACGGTCCTAAAGTATCTACGAAAATATATTTTAAAGGAACAAGGTTTGTGGCGCCCTGCAGTGACCCCTCATTATCATCAGTAAAAGTTGATTGCGATTTAAAGTCGGAAATGCAGAATAACTCAGAGTCATTTGCAACAGTAGCCACAAGAACATCGCAGACCAGTTTTTGGGTGCAGTGAACCAACGGGACATCGTTTTCCTAATAGAGAAAAATCGCCGAAACGATTTGCATTTTGGTCAGGATTTTGTAAAAGGAAATCATTTCAACCAGGACAAAATGCAAGAATTTGCAATAAACATCTTGTAGAAAGTGATTTACACGAATCGTTTGTTCTAAAAAAAAATTTCTACCAAATTTAAAAGAACCTTGCTTAAAAAAAAGTGCTGTACAATTGGTACATATTAACCTATTGATTCCAAAAAAACTCGTACATCAAGGACCTCCAACGTAATCCAGACAAACCATACAACCGAAATAGAAAATATATTTATTAATCAGGATAATAAAAACAAAAAATGTGAAATTGGTATTCAGTGTGAATTAGGAAAAGAAACTATAAAAAACAATGACGACCGAAACTTTTGCGCTTCATTTTAAAACGTTCCTTTTTACGTCTGTTAATTTACATTCGGTAACTTAATAAACGTGTACATTACGTTTATTTACGTAACTCAAAAAAAATATCTAATGCGGTTGAGATAACCTTTAGAAGCGCGTAAAAATGGTACAAATCACCGCGCTGTGTGATCGCATTTAATATATTTTAAAAAAAACTAGACACTAAATTAAAATTTTGGTTGCACTATCGTCTTCAGTACAAGAAAACAGTCTAAATACTCGTAACAAAATTTCGAAAATATAGTTTAAAGGTAGGTAAATGATCGTGTGAAGCGAGCAATTTTTGCACGTATAAGATAGGGCGCTGCGCTGAGCTCGGCCCAGTGACGTCACGCGCCTCTTTTAAATTTATTATAACTCATTAAATAACCAGAGTAGAAACAAAATACATATACCATTTTTCTTAGAATTAAACGCACTTTTAAATTAAACGAACTTATTTTTTGTACAGGGTGAGTTAAGTTTTACCGCCCCGGCCATAATACCTATTAATGATTGAGAGGAAAGTATAAAATTTACATGTTAACATCAGTTGAAGTTTACACTTTCGATTAGTGCTACAAGTTTTCCAAATCATTTTTATTTGAAGCCAAAAAAGTAAAGCAAAGAGTTTCGGGTAAAATTTCCATGTTTGGTTTTTTATTTCAAAATTTGTCAAATTATTCGTAGCATTGTTAATTGCAATTTGATTCGTTAAAAAATTATTACTTTTTGAGTTAAATCAAATTTAACATAAAGCACGAAAAATACTTTTATTTATGACTTTCCAACAATGGATAATACGGTCTACCACGTAACAATACCTGATGATCGACCCATAAAACTGAAGGGAACGGCGTTTTAGTTGTTGCCAGACCCGTATTCTGGAATTTGTGAGAAAAATAAAATAAGTTTTTAGTAGGTAAATATTAAGTTGATTTTATAAAAGATGCTCAAAGTGATGCCCCATTACCCATAAATTAAAAGCATTTCAAGCTTCTCCTCGACTGATTATTGAAATGGCATGATTATACCTGAACTAAACACAAATGTTCACTATTCCACAAAACAAAGTTTTAATTTTCACTTTTTACCAACGATGTTTAAGTGTTGGAAGATTTGTTGCGAATGTGAATGTTTCTTTATTCACAAAGTGACCTAGGGTTGTGACCAGGGTTTTTAAACTTTGGGTAAATTAAGCAATTTATTTTATTGGAAGGTTCAATAACCGATAGGAATATTGACTTTGCAGACGGCAAAATTAAGACACAAAATTGTAGACAGATATACTAACGAAAATTAGAAGCTGGTAAGCGATTTTCTTATCAAGTTTAAAATCTAATATTGCAAAAATTATTTTTTATTATGATTATAATTACCGTGTAGCTGTTAGTTACGATGTTGTGAACTTTTAAAGAAATAGCGAAGACCCTTATTCCGATCCTGTAAAATGTAACGTTGCACTTTTTAACTTAACTATATGGCTGTCATAAATAATCAGCCAAGTACCCAAAACCAATACCATTGTTAGGTGAATTGGTCAGCTTATGTCGTAAATCATTTAAAAAAATACCCTCTAATACGGAAATGGCTTTATTTAATGAACCCAAATTAGTAAAATTATTTCAATTACACTAAATTGTGTGAAAATATTTTACTGTTCGTACATAAAAAAAACTAATAAATTGAGCAATTAGTAATTGAAAGAAAGCCAAAATTTTAGCTGATTAAAAAAAAAAGATTTTTTCTTGGTTTCTATGCACCTTAATAATATAAAATTACTCATGCAATTTATGAGAATTGACAAATTATTGTATATTGTGCCCCTTCAACAGTGCACGCTGATATTTTAAATTGGACATTTTTAACCCTTATGGCGGTTTGTTGAAATCGAAAGAAGGAAAACGTGCAAAATCTGTTTTTTTTTTCGCAGAACAACTCCAAACGAAGCAATTTATCGGCAGCGCCGGAATCAAGTTGGAGTCTTTCTCCCCTCGGGTTCGAGTTGAATTCAATTTCTGAGCTTTCAAGTTTGAAAGCTCCAGGTATGCGCCAAGTACCATATAAAGGAGTAGTTCTGCAATCTATCAGACAACCGAGTCAAGAGAACGCAGTCTCATTGGTTGCTGGTAATTAATTCAGTCTAGTCGCTAGGGATTCCCCGCAAACAGAGTCTGTTCGCTCCACTGTCATTTGAACTTCAGATTAACGCGATTTTCATTTCAGGCCCGAATTTATTGTTCGCCAATAAAATTAAAAACCTCTCATCAATTGGATTTTTGAGCGTTTTTTTGCGGGGCGCGCGCGCGGTTGGCCCCGGTCCCCGGGGATGCGCTCCCCAGACAATTGCGGACATTATGCCAATGTTTTGATTTTTATGGGAGAGTTGGCCCGAACGCAAGAAAGGGGCGCGCATTAATTGAAAGTTTTTGTTGATTCACGAGATTAATAGAAACGTGCACTTATTCACTTTATTCAATTTGTTTCGGCGGCGGGTGGTAGGTGGCTCTTTATTAAGTGAATTATCGACGTTTTGTTTAATTCGGTAAATTAATATGGTGGAAAGTGCGCGCGCGCGCGCGCGGTGGTCCCTCGATACAATTTCGATTACAGACGTGACGTAAGGATTTTATTCGACAACAATGAAATCACGTCTTCATAAAGGGGCTCTATTTCACGCCACGTGGATATGGAAAACAACGACGCGTGTCTCGCGAGCGCCGACAGAACTTATCCGGGCACAAAGGATCTGCAGAATTAGTAACTGTTTCTCATTATGCCAGTTTAAAGTGGACTGAACGTTTTATCTTCCACGTTTCACACATTTCAACTTAAAATAAAAGCGCCCCTTTCAGTTAAATTTGAAAAATTCTATTGAAATACTTTCAAATTGCATTCTTCAAGTTCAAACTAAAATTCCAATTTTTTTCCCCATTTTATTTCAGTGTTACAACTTTCAAGACGATAGATGGCGAATTGAAGCATGTGAAAACCTTAAGAGAGCAAAGAGCGGCACTGTTTATTGACTTACAAAAAAATGTTTAGAAAAGAAGTTGTAGAGAGTGAAAAATTCTACAATTTCTATTCTTATTACTTTTTCAATATTGTTAACCGTTTTGAAGTTATAATTAATTTCAATTTTTCAAATAACTTTGGAGATGATTAGGAATAATTCTTATTTTTATTGACGATAGATGGCGCAGGAAAGGATGTAAAAACCTTAAGAGAGCAAAAAGGGACACTGTTTATTGAGTTACAAAAAAATGTTTACAAAATAAGTTGTAGAGAATGAAAAATCCTACAATTTGTGTTCTTATTACTTTTTCAATATTGTTAACCGTTTCGAAGTTATAATTAATTTCAATTTTTCAAATAACTTTGGAGATGATTAGGAATAATCCTTATTTTTATTGACGATAGATGGCGCAGGAAAGGATGTAAAAACCTTAAGAGAGCAAAAAGGGACACTGTTTATTGAGTTACAAAAAAATGTTTACAAAATAAGTTGTAGAGAATGAAAAATCCTACAATTTGTGTTCTTATTACTTTTTCAATATTGTTAACCGTTTCGAAGTTATAATTAATTTCAATTTTTCAAATAACTTTGGAGATGATTAGGAATAATCCTTATTTTTATTGACGATAGATGGCGCAGGAAAGGATGTAAAAACCTTAAGAGAGCAAAAAGGGACACTGTTTATTGAGTTACAAAAAAATGTTTACAAAATAAGTTGTAGAGAATGAAAAATCCTACAATTTGTGTTCTTCTTACTTTTTCAATATTGTTAACCGTTTCGAAGTTATAATTAATTTCAATTTTTCAAATAACTTTGGAGATGATTAGGAATAATCCTTATTTTTATTGACGATAGATGGCGCAGGAAAGGATGTAAAAATCTTAAGAGAGCAAAAAGGGACACTGTTTATTGAGTTACAAAAAAATGTTTACAAAATAAGTTGTAGAGAATGAAAAATCCTACAATTTGTGTTCTTATTCCTTTTGAATATTGTTAACCGTTTTGAAGTTATAATTAATTTCACTTTTTCAAATAACTTTGGAGATGATTAGGAATAATTCATATTTTTATTGACGATAGATGGCGCAGGAAAGGATGTAAAAACCTTAAGAGAGCAAAAAGGGACACTGTTTATTGAGTTACAAAACAATGTTTACAAAATAAGTTGTAGAGAATGAAAAATCCTACAATTTGTATTCTTATTACTTTTTGTATATTGTGAACCGTTTTGAAGTTATAGTTAATTTAAAATTTTCAAATGACTTTGGAGATGATTAGGTGTAATTTTTTAATTTAATTTACCAACGATAGATAGCGAATTGAATGATGTATTAGGTATTATTTTTATTTTTATTGACCAACGATAAATGGCGCATGGAACGACGTAAAAACCTTAAGAGAATAAAAAGGGACACTGTTTATTGAGTTACAAAAAAAATTTAACAAAAGAAGTTGTAGAGAGTGAAAAATCCTACAATTTGTATTCTCATTACTTCTTCAATATTTTTAACCGTTTTGAAGTTATGAATAATTTCCATTTTTCAAATAACTTTGGAGACGATTAGGTACAATTTGTATTTTTTTGACCAACGATAGATGGCGCACAGAACAATGTAAAAACCTTAAGAAAGTAAAATGTGGCCTTATTTGTGAAGTTACAAAAAAATATTAAGAAAAGAAGTTGTAGATACTGAAAGTCTCTGCAACTTTTATGTTCACCATTTTTCCTGCATTTCGACCCGTTTCGAAAATACGGCCAAATTAAATTTTAAAAACCTTTTTCGGGCCGGACGGACGGGCGGATTCTCACTTTTGTCAGCGGATAAATCCAATAAAGCCACCCACAAAAAAATTATTTAAATCTGCATCACCAACTGTCAAATTGCGAGAGATAAGCTGCAACATACGCGCCGCTAAACGGCGTATCCCCAATTATCAGATGGATATAATTTGTATTGGCCAGATTTGCGCCTGGGGCAGTGTAATGAACACACAATTGTCGGCTTAAGTTTGATTGCACCCCCTATACGCGCCCTCCGCCAGTCCTGCCTGGGGCGACGGGACTTATAGAATATTAAACGCTCGGTTAGTACGGGTTTAGTCTCTGTAAGAAGCGTGAATTCGAAATTATCCGGGGTGAAGTAGAACGGCGACGAAATGTTTGCCTAAATCCAACTTTTAATTCTTCTCACAGTCTCAGAAAACCGGAATTTTAATGCTCAATTCCGGCAGCGAGTTTGAGTGCAAAGTTTGGGCGGCTCGAACTCGAATTTGGGCCGCTCAAAAACCGGCAATTTTTCCTCCCTTCCTCGATTTTAAACATCCCCGGAGTTTAAGTCTCCGGCGATACAAGGGAATGGGAGAACGTTCTGATTGTTTGGAGTTGTTGGTGTTCTTTGACTGAAACAAGGGGACGAAAGGGGTGGGTGGAATTAATTCTGTTTTCAGCTGTATTATTGAGTGAATTGTTATTTTATTAGGTCGGCTGTCATCGGGGGAGCGTTACATATTAATAAAATCTTCACCGGCGCGGAAAACAACATTCACATTATTTTCGAAAAAATTCGAGGTGCGAAAAATAAACAGCCGATTTGGTAAACCAAAAATCTGAAACTTAAAGACAGAAATAGCCAGTCTAATAGTAAAAAACGCCTATTTGCAGCTGATTTATTTATGTTTAAGTATTTAAATTGTCAAAAAGTACACTTTATTAACTGCTACCAATTCTTATCAATCAATTTATTTTTTAGAAAAAACTATTTATTACTTTCGACTTTGTTTGAGATCAACATTATTTGAAAACAAACATGTTCTCAATTCATGCAAACAAAAATTTATTAAGTATAACAATGGGTATTTGTTTATAATAATTAAGGTTTTTTATATGTAATGCATACTATTTGGTACGAATTCATTGTTAGTGAAAGAAAATACATTTGTACATTTTTATCAAAAATAAATACTCATTTGTTGAAAAGGTAAGTTGTCTAAGATAAAAAAAAATGATTATTTTACAATTGAACCAGATGTTTGCATTAACAGCCAAATCATTTCTTTGTGTTATTCGGTAGTATAATAATATGGAACCTGCCATCATTTTTAAAAAAGGTATAATCGTTCAAGTAAATCGGGACGATATATGGTGAACCAGTTTTTGGAAAGGTTCTTAATGTATTATACAGTGGTGACAAACAAATGTATTTAATATATAAAACAATTGTTTGTTATGGTATTGATAAAGATTTTGAAGCATATGAAGTGACTGATGATGATTTTTCAACTTCTAAACAAATTATTGACATTAAAAATATTTGTTGCACTTTTTCCACACTCATTTAATCGGTGATGGACGTAAATTTATTTCCTGCATGAACCAAGAATATTAATAGGTATCTATAACGATAGCAACTGTATTATTTAGACATTTTACAAACATTTCTAATACATTTCACATTGAATGATTCTCTAATATCTTTTTTATTATTTATAGATATAGGTTTTGTTTCATGTTTATTTTATTTTATTTTATTTTAAATATTTTTATTCATTTTAAATAAAAAATTTCAGTTTAATATGAGATTATTATTAAATATCCAATTTATAAAATATTTATTAATAAATAATGAAGGGTTTGTAGTAAATATTTCCCCGATATTATTTGTTATTATTAATATGCTAATTTAATTGTTAACTGAAATTCATTAGTAAAAAACAACTTATATTAAAATGATATAAATAATTAATAAATCTTGGTTGTATTATTATTTACTATTATTAAACGTATGTTCAATGTTAACAAATAATTATGAGAGAATATTTATTAATAACAAATATTTATTTGATTTTAATAAACATTTATTTTTTATTAATAAACAACTATTCCTTCAAAATAAAGCAAATTAAGACTGAATAATACATTTATTTGGTGTAACTAAACGTGTGTTAACTATTACCAAATTCTTTTTTGTTTTTAATAATTGCTTACTTTATTATAAATAACAATGTGTTAGAAGTAAATTCAGCTAATTGAAATCGTATTAAA
This sequence comes from Dascillus cervinus, assembly GCA_949768715.1. NCBI lineage: Eukaryota > Metazoa > Arthropoda > Insecta > Coleoptera > Dascillidae > Dascillus > Dascillus cervinus. The sequence goes on along the minus strand of OX458318.1, from coordinate 1,868,154 downwards.
AAACTGACAGTTAATCGTAAATAAACATTTGTTGGGCCAAATATCAATAAATATTTGTTAATAGTTAACGAAGTTGCCTTGTTATTAACAAATTTTTCACTTCTTTTTTCTCTGCGTACGGGGCAACGTACACGTATGTGGAAATCATGTTTGTTTGAGCAGGATTTCCCGAGAATCAAACATAACCCGAACTTATCAGCTGCCATGAATCACCCGCCATTTTGGCCTGACGTGACTGCTGGCCAAGTTAAACCTGATGTAAAATCAATCTTGTTCCATACATTTTTAATAACGGTCGTGACAGATATTACGAGGGGGTCATGCAACCGACGAATTTTCCGAACGCGCGCGAATTTAATTTCGAATTAAACAAATTATTTTGACCAGTAGATTCATCTCGTTGAAACCAAAAAAAAAACAAAATTGGCTTCGTCTGTTGCAACAAAGAATTGTGAAGTGAAGTTAAAGAACATTTTCATGAACAAATAAGGTCCAATAAATTTAAAAAAAAACTAACTGAAACTGAAACTGAAACTGAAAGAAGAAATTCTTGGATGGTTTTATTTTGCAGTGATCAAATTTAAAATACCGACGACTGGGAAGTTGAAACGACTTACTTTTTGAGTGGTTTTATCTTGAAATTATTGAGTATCAATGGGATAAAAGCGATTACTTATCAAAACAAAGTTTTATTTTGTTTTGGTTCCAAAAAAATGATCTCATTTAACTATGTGGCTCCAAGTGAAGCAATTTACTGAAAAACTGGAAAAATACTGCTTGGGTCGTTTTATCATCCAATGGTTAAATATCGAAAACAATTACTTCTGAATATTTTTTTCTAATTCCGAAAGGAAATGAAACTGAAAAACTGAAAAAATGGGAGAATATTTTATTCTGTGATTATTGAATGACAAAGACAATTTCAATGTAGGGGGATTGTTTCTGAAATTCAGTTGTAACAAAACGTTTGGTTACCAGTTACAACAAAATAGTGACTGAGTAATATAAAATTTGGAAAATTATGGATTATTTAATTTTATTTTGAAAAAATGATCTCATTTAAAAATATGGCTCCAAGTAAAGCGATTTAATGAAAAACTGGAAAAATTCTGTTTGGGTCGTTTTATTGTGCAATGGTTAAATATCGAAGACAATAAATATATTTTTTTAATTCTGAAAGAATATGATCCTAGGAAACTGAAAAATTGGAGTATTTTTTATTCTGTGATTTCAATGTAGGGGAATTGTGTCTGAAATGGCGTATTTAAAATAGTAACTACTAAGTCAGTTTTGTTACTTTAGGTTTAGTAGAATTCAACTGAAGTTTGGTTAAATATTACCAAACTGTTTGGTTATTATTTACTGAACTTTTTTTACCAAACTATCTAGGTATTTTTTACTCAATATTTTTTTTTATTTAGCTTTGTTATGAGTGAGAAACGAATATAGATTTCCAGGCCAGTTAGGACACAAGTGCCGTAAGAAGGTGCGTGTTTGTTCGCGTTCAGGGCAGTTAACCCTTGTGTAATATGCAACAACTATTCAATAATTAATTAGATAATTTCAGAAAATGTTGTGTGCGCTAACCTTTTTGACTGGGGAGAGCGTGTAATTTTATCGCGTTCGAAAGGGTGAACGTACATTTTTTTTATTATTATTTTACATGCTCGAAAAGCGGGCATATTTGTTCTGCGTACTTTTTATAATTCGACGGCATATGTTGTTCTCTAAAATCGGAAAGATTCCGATTTAGATTAGGCGCTCTATTTGCAGGCAATAAATCGATAAAAACGCCAAATTTATTATTACAGCGTTTCCGTAATCGGAAAAATCAAACGCAAACACCGCAATAAGTCTCCCAACTACGGAGTTGATAATAACTAGTTTTATAAAGGATAAGTAACAAACTGGAAAGTAATATAAGAAGGGACTACAAAGGCGGGCACTTCACCCGGAGCCGGTCCGGAAGCCCCAGGCGGCCGGAGTCGCAAGTTTTAATATTTCACTGCGCGCTCTCAGCAAACAGCCGCCCGATATTAGAATATTTCAATCTCTGCAGATTTCGCCCTCCCCTTTTCTATGCATCACCGCTCCAACTATGAACTCTTCTCCAACTTTAACGTGCCGGATTTTCGGAGCAGACCCGCTGTTCTCTAGTAGCTTTATTCAACCTCAACAAAAAAAAATATATCATCGGCCAAACCTACTTAGGGGAGATCGGGGATGGTTGCTACAGTTTACTTAGGAGAGAGTATCGTGAGATGGAACACTTTTAAGCCTTGAAGAAAAACATTTGTTTGAAAAGGCCTTGTTGGACTACTTATTAAGTAAAAATATAAAAGTTGTACAAAAATAATGTAATCTTATTTATTAATAATGGGTTAAATTGTATACCCATACTAAAGATGGGACAGCGAGGATCTTGCGATGGGACGGTACCATCATCATCACAGGCTGGCAAGTAAAATGTCAGTTATTCAACAACCCACAGGTTTAATGAGCCCATGATGAACAATGAACACATTTGTACCAAGTCTTCTTTGGAAGCATTGTTGATTCTCCTAATATATTTTTTTTCTTTATTTTATTTTCCAAAAATTGTTTTTGTTACTGTTTTCACAGCTGAAGAAGAGATTTTTGCCTCCACTTTTGCTGTACAGGGTGAGTCAAGTTTTACCGCTAGTGACAAAATAGCCCTTCAAAATAATTTGTTAATTTTCATAAATTGCTTGAGTAATTTTATATTATTAAGAAACATAGAAACAAGAAAAAAATTTTGGCTTTATCTCAATTGTTGTTGTTCAATTTATTAGTTTTTTTGATGTACACAATTGAGTGTAATTGAAATAATTTTACTAATTTGCGTTTATTAAATAGAGCTATTTCCGTATTAGAAGGTATTTTTTTAAATGATTTACGACATAAGTGGCCCAATTTACCGGACAATGGTATTGATGTACGGTACTTAACTTTTTATTTATGACGCTCAATAAACTTAAGCTAACTTAAATTAAACTTAATTCGTTCATTGTGATGGGTCGATCATAAACTATTCTTAGGGTGGTAAACCGCATTATCTATTATTAGAAAGTCATAAATAAAAGCATCTTTTGTGCTTTATCTTAAATTTGATTTAACTCAAAAAGTAATAATTTTTTTACGAATCAAATTGCAGATTATGCGACGAATAATTTGACAAATTTTGAAACAAAAAAGCAAACATCGAAATTTTACCCAAAAGCTCTTTGTTGTACTTTTTTGGCTTCAAATAAAAATAATTTCGAAAATTTGTAGCACTTCAACTGATGTAACATGTAAATTGCATACCTTCCCATCAGTTTTTAATAGCTATTATAGCGGCGGTAAAACTTAACTCACCCTGTATATCCCAACAGGGTGACTCGGTTAAAATAGTAGAATCTACAGTTTTCCTCTTCTTTGCAGCTCTTCGTTCATTTGCAACTAAAAAACGAAAGAAAATTTGGCCTTTTTTGAATTCAAGTTAAGTACCCAAGATGGGACATGTCCCGTCTTTGGAAACACATAAAGTCCCATCTTTGGTAACTATACCATTCTTTGTTTAAATGTGTATTGTAAAAAATTTAAACAATCCTATATTGCACACAATTAACCAGCCATACTCATAGTTATATGTGCTGTACATAAATATAATGATTTCTTACCTTAAACGGAAAAAAACAACACTAAATCTTATTTTCAGCGCAATAAGTGAACAAATTCAATACTGACGCAATCGTTTAATATTATGAAACAAAATGTATATATATGATATATGGCGATAGTGGTGCTTTTTGAAAGTAAAATTGGCATGTCCCATCTTAGGATACTGTCTCAACTATGGTTACTCTCCCCTACTTTTATTTTAACTATTTTCTGATTGTTTATTCCATTTCTCAGTCGCCAGAAACTAGGAATTCTTTGATGCTGGTAGTTATTCCAAACAACCATTAAAAGCACGTGTGACAAATTACCCCAAATGTTCTGTGACAACTTGACGCAAACTATTAGGAAGTTTAAAAGTGACGAAAACCATTAAAGTAAGTTATGAACTTGGGGATGTGTCAATAGATTGCAGTTCTTATGTGACAATTCGTGTGACAACTATTTTTCCAATTTAATGAAATTTAATTATGAAAATTAAATTATGGCAAATATTTACCATGTAATTGCGCCATTAAAATAATGATTAATTTATTCCGCCGGCAAGTTATCGATTTGTGTGAGTGCGTTAAAAATTACGGAACAAACATGAAATGAATATGTGGGAACGGTCTTCCTACAACAAATAACTTACGCCGCCATATCCGCACCACATTCGGAGACATTCAGGTGCGCCAAAACGTGACTACAACTCATCAAGAATTTATTTGTCATTCTTTCGAATATTCGTTTACATTTTAAAAGCAGCCAAGGGTGGAGTCAAGATTTTAAAAATGTTGTCTCAACGCGGCAATACAGAAAGACCCAACGTTTATTCAGGATAGGTACGAAGAGAGCTACTTTGAAAACATCTTGTGTTTCATCTTGATGTGAGTGGCTGCGCGGCCATTAAGCCACCATTTATTTTTTTAAACGTTCCCAGCGCTCGTTTAATGAAGTCATGAGTTCGCTCCTGAGCTGATTTCAGGATAGGCGAGTTCGGAAATCTGTCTTTTTGTCAACATTTACTGTCGTCGCAATTTTCTATTGACAGTCGTTCACGGCTGTTTGTTCAATCCATTGTTTTTATTTCGAGTTTCCGCTTATGCTTTCCTTATATCTCCGTTCTGGGAAATCGCTTCGACTGGAATACGGGCAGTGGCGGCTCGTGGTGCAATAAAACAGGGGTTCTGCAATTTGCATCTCATATAATCAGGGTCGCGTTTTTATCAACAAAATATACACAACATTTTATACAGTTTATAATTTTTGGCAGAACGTATCTATTTTTTGTCACATTATCATTATGCTGCTGTACAGGGTGAGTTAAGTTTTACCGCCCGTGGCAAAATAGGCCTTTAAAATAATTTGTCAATTCTCATAAATTGCATGAGTCATTTTATATTATTAAGGTACATAGAAACCAAGAAAAAATCTTTTTTCTTTAATTAGGTAAAATTTTGGCTTTCTTTCAATTACTAATTGCTCAATTTATTAGTTTTTTTATGTACGAACAGTAAAATATTTTCACACAATTTTGTGTAATTGAAATAATTTTACTAATTTGCGTTCATTAAATAAAGCCATTAGAGGGTATTTTTTGAAATGATTTACGACATAAGCTGACCAATTCACCTAACAATGGTATTGGTTTTGGGTACTTGGCTGATTATTTATGACAGTCATAAAGTTAAGTTAAAAAGTGCAACGTTACATTTTACAGGACCGGAATAAGGGTCTTCGCTATTTCTTTAAAAGTTCACAACATCGTAACTAACAGCTACACGGTAATTATAATCATAATAAAAAATACTTTTTGCAATACTAGATTTTAAACTTGATAAGAAAATCGCTAGCCAACTTCTAATTTTCGTTAGTATATCTGTCTACAATTTTGTGTTTTAATTTTGCCGTCTGCAAAGTCAATATACCTATCGGTTATTGAACCTTCCCATAAAATGAATTGGTTAATTCACCCAAAGTTTAAAAACCCTGGTCACAACCCTAGGTCACTTTGTGAATAAAGAAACATTCACATTCGCAACAAATTTTCCAACACTTAAACATCGTTGGTAAAAAGTGAAAATTAAAACTTTGTTTTGTGGAATAGTGAACATTTGTGTTTAGTTCAGGTATAATCATGCCATTTGAATACTCAGTCGAGGAGAAGCTTGAAATGCTTTTAATTTATGGGTAATGGGTCATCACTTTGAGCATCTTTTATAAAATAAACTTAATATTTACCTATTAAAAACTTATTTTATTTTTCTCACAAATTCGAGAATACGGGAGTCTGGCAACAACTAAAACGCCGTTCCCTTCAGTTTTATGGGTCGATCATCAGGTATTGTTACGTGGTAGACCGTATTATCCATTGTTGGAAAGTCATAAATAAAAGTATTTTTCGTGCTTTATGTTAAATTTGATTTAACTCAAAAAGTAATAATTTTTTAACGAATCAAATTGCAATTAACAATGCTACGAATAATTTGGCAAATTTTGAAATAAAAAACCAAACATGGAAATTTTACCCGAAACCTTTGTTTTACTTTTTTGGCTTCAAATAAAAATGATTTGGAAAACTTGTAGCACTAATCGAAAGTGTAAACTTCAACTGGATGTAACATGTAAATTGCATACTTTCCCCTCAATCTTTAATAGGTATTATGGCCGGGGCGGTAAAACTTAACTCACCCTGTATGTGTTTCCAACATGCCGAATATAACTGAGATTGGATGTTGATTGTTCCTAATATTGCTAACTCCATTGAATTGTGAAGATGACTTTTGGAGTTTTCATGCTTTTTTATTTTTTCACTCAAGTGTACTAAATCAGTCACTCCTACCTGTGTCCATGCTTTATCTCCACCAAAAAGCAAACATGGAAAGCAAAAAAGAGCATTTTTCTTGTTGCAACCACAAATCCAGTTATTCCTTGTATAAATTTCTTTGTTGAACTGACGTTTATATGGTTTTCCACGACTAATACCGCTTGTTTCAATAATAATGTCCGGCAGCGGTCGACCTTTATTTTTCAAATCTATTTTCTCTTCGTAACTATACTTCACAAATCGCTTAAAGTTAATCAAATTGTCCACAACATCCATTGTCAAAAAAACACTAATACAATACACGAATACGAAAGTATAAAATCAAAGTTTACAACGACAAAGCCACAAAGCGAAAAACCGCACGTAACAACGTCCGAAATCTGAAACGGAGCTGCGTGAAATGCAGCACATAAAGAGCGTTAAATTAGCGAAAGAGTTTGGGTATGTGCAGGACGCGAGGGGGCTAGCGGGGGTATCTCAAGCAGTTCTGTGCACTGCCTCGAATGGCCCAGTATAAAAACAATCAGCTCCGCTGAAACCAAGACAAAACTTAACTGGTTTGTTGTTTGTTGGACTTGCGATTTAGAAAATTAAAATTCTGTGACGAAATTCAATTTTTCCAAATATTACGTTTTATAAATAAAATACAAACGAAGTTAATTTTTTGGCGTTAATTGTTTGGCCGCCACTGGGAAAATATCGATCGTTTGAGTGAATTAATTTCGCGGCCGCCTAATGAAAGATCACAATTAAAGAGAGCCAATTAAACGGCGGTTGATTCGCAAACGGCAATTTAAAATTCCGATCGGAGTATCGATTAGGGCGCGATAATTTTTAAAATCGCCGTGCATTTAACTTTGTTAGGTTTGCTAATGAAATGTAAAAAGTCTAATTCCGAGTCGGGTAACGAACCGGAATTTAATTGCTTCTTGGAGGATTGTTGGAGTTTTTTCAGGCGGTGCAACGTTTATTTTCGTCCTGTTTGTTCAGATACCGGTTGAAACCAATATGGTTTCTTTGGTAACGCTGTACCTAATAAACCTGATAAGACAGGCATTTACCCTTATCTGGTCTTATCAGAGGCGAGGCGACTTTATCAACACTCACACCTTCCCGCTTTCCAACAAAACAGCCACTTTTTCCTCGACGTTTAATTTTTTATTTTTTAATGCACAAAACGATTTAATTAAATCGAGGATGTAAATTTTGGCGACTGCTTGTTTTTATTGGTTGCTTAAATATGTTACAGATACACTCGAAACTCCGGTAAATATTTTTTCGGCTCAAATATTTTTTTATGTATTTATTTTTCGTTTTATCAAATACAACTTCCCACTTTTCCTCTAAGCATATAGAAATTATTATTTATATTTATAGTATTATGAAAATAAATATTGTCTTTGTAGTACTCCCGAGAGTACAGCAATTATTATATTTGAGTAAACCGAAAAGTCACACACTTGGGCAGATATTTTTGTAACGTTTGGATTTGTGTAAGTAACGCGCAATTTAATAAATGACACAGATGTTTGCTCGCTAATCGTAACCAAAGAACCGTAAAGCTAATCCTGCAAACAGTATTTGTGTAGAATAGTTTAAAAGTAAATTAAAAAGTTAAAGAGATTACATTACATAAAGTTACCGGTGTTAATTATGTTTGTGGATGTATTTCGGTAATTTACAGAAAATTTGTCTACTGAATGAACTCATTGAATGTTTTAAGGAGATACTTCAACGTTAAAAAGGTATTTATAATTTTTTAAATGTTCAAGGAAGAAATTGTGTTTTTTTTAAATAATGTCAAGAGTTAACATCCAAAAGGCATTTTGTCATAGTAATCAAAATGTTGAAAAATGAATAAGGCTGGTATTTGAATATTTTGTGGTTTGAATTTTATTGCTCCGAATATGTTAATTTAGAACCCCACAAAAATATTTTGTTGTGAAAAATTTTAAAAAACGGATTTGGACAAAATATTTTTTGAATGAATATTGTGGACAAAACATCGTCTTCATATCCAGCAAAAAACCGATTAAAAAGAAGAAGAAAAATAATATATTATGAGATTATTCGCAGCTCTTCGTAAAGTAAATGATTTTTCTAAAACTAAACAACAGAATTATTATTTCGATAAACAAAATATTGTTCAATACATTGATGGTTATGTACTAATCTAACCTAAACTAAAGTAATACTATTCTAACCTAACCTTTTGTTTTAAAAAATTTAAATTGTTTTTTTCTTTTTTTTGAGGTGTTTAAATTCCTTGAGGAAAACCTAGTACCTTGATGTAATAACTCTAACCTAATGAATCACAGCGCAACCTAACTAATTGAATCCTAATTTAACGCAATTTAATCTTATTTTAATTTAACCCAATCCAACTTCACTGACACAAAATTCAAACCTAACCTAACTTAACACAGTTTAATGCCAATATAACCTAACCCGGATGAATCTTAGTGTCGACAACTGAAGCTCGTTGTGAATTTTGCTAACTCGTTTGCGTTGGCTCGCCTCGTTTCTCAAAATCCACTCCTTGCACGACAAGTGTCACTTTCGAAAATTGTTTGACACTGATAAAATCTATGTGAAATTTGGAAGTTTAAATTCCGTTCACACATATGGACTAATACAACGAACGTATCGTTTAATCACGCACCAATAAATCTTGTGACAAAACAGTGTTAAGGGCGCCAAATCACCCCTATACAAGATAAAGACGCAATCAAGCAAATCTGTTTCAGTCAGGCCAGTTCGTGCTGCGTGCGACCCGACATATGGTTACGTAAGTAAACTAAATAACCAATTTTGTCGTCCCATATTGTTGCCTAATAAAACTGCCACCATTTCCCTACCCGTTACACCGTCACATTTGGCAAGTACGTGCGAGATGGAATTATGCAATTTTCGTACCTCGGCCGCGGTTTTATTAATGAGCAACTTTTTTCTCGTAATTTAATATTTTAATTTATGTCGATGGCCCTCGTGTTAATGGATATACTCAACCACTTGACGGTCGTCCAATTGATTCGTTGAATATGTAATTAAATATTCCTTGCGTCGATCGAAATTAATTTTATTGTATTTCGTCGATTTTGTCAACGGTCAAGTGGCGAATTTCGTATTCCAAGAACGAAAATGTTTGCCAAAGACCTCCACGCACACAAATCGTTTTCGCTAGATTCCAGGTAAGCTATTAATGGAAGGCGATAAGATATAAATATCTCGGAAAAACCGTTCTTGTTATTCATTTTCAGCTTGATTTTTATACCGGGTTTTTGCTTCAGCATATGATGTAAATATCCCCATGTTCAATTAAAAAAAAAAACAAGTCAATGCACAATATTAATTTTTTCTTCTTTTGAATACACTTTAATAACTAAATTCCTAACTTACTAAATTTACAAAAATGTCAAAAACTGTTGGGATATACAGGGTGAGTTAAGTTTTACCGCCCCGGCCATAATACCTATTAAAGATTGAGGGGAAAGTATGCAATTTACATGTTACATCAGTTGAAGTTTACATTTTCGATTTGTGCTACAAGTTTTCCAAATCATTTTTATTTGAGGCCAAAAACGTAAAACAAAGAGTTTCGGGTAAAATTTCCATGTGTGGTTTTTTATTTCAAAATTTGTCAAATTGTTCGTAGCATTGTTAATTGCAGTTTGATTCGTTAAAAAATTATTACTTTTTGAGTTAAATCAAATTTAACATAAAGCACAAAAAATACTTTTATTTATGACTTTCCAACAATGGATAATACGGTCTACCACGTAACAATACCTGTTGATCGACCCATAAAACTGAAAGGAACGGCGTTTTAGTTGTTGCCAGACCCGTATTCTGGAATTTGTGAGAAAAATAAAATAAGTTTTTAATAGGTAAATATTAAGTTGATTTTATAAAAGATGCTCAAAGTGATGCCCCATTACCCATAAATTAAAAACATTTCAAGCTTCTCCTCGACTGAGTATTGAAATGGCATGATTATACCTGAACTAAACACAAATGTTCACTATTCCACAAAACAAAGTTTTAATTTTCACTTTTTACCAACGATGTTTAAGTGTTGGAAGATTTGTTGCGAATGTGAATGTTTCTTTATTCACAAAGTGACCTAGGGTTGTGACCAGGGTTTTTAAACTTTGGATGAATTAAGCAATTTATTTTATGGAAAGGTTCAATAACCGATAGGTATATTGATTTTGCAGACGGTAAAATTAAAATACAAAATTGTAGACAGATATGCTAACGAAAATTAGAAGCTGGTAAGCGATTTTCTTATCAAGTTTAAAATCTAATATTGCAAAAATTATTTTTTATTATGATTATAATTACCGTGTAGCTGTTAGTTACGATGTTGTGAACTTTTAAAGAAATAGCGAAGATCCTTAATCCGGTCCTGTAAAATGTAACGTTGCACTTTTTAACTTAACTTTATGACTGTCATAAATAATCAGCCATGTACCCAAAACCAATTCCATTGTTAGGTGAATTGGACAGCTTATGTCGTAAATCATTTAAAAAAATACCCTCTAAAACGGAAATGGGTTTATTTAATGAACGCAAATTAGTAAAATTATTTCAATTACACTAAATTGTGTGAAAATATTTTACTGTTCGTGCATAAAAAAAACTAATAAATTGAGCAATTAGTAATTGAAAGAAAGCCAAAATTTTACCTGATTAAAAAAAAAAGATTTTTTCTTGGTTTCTATGTACCTTAATAATGCAAAATTACTCATGCAATTTATGAGAATTGACAAATTATTTTAAAAGCCTATTTTATAAAACTTAACTCACCCTGTACACTACTGATTGACTTTATTTTTTTTTAAATTAAAAAAAGAGACTGTATTTATGAAGCTTTATTGAAAAAATCGTAAAAGGATTTATAATCTCCAAAACCAGAAAAAACCCATAACCGATAAGCGGTTTATTATATCGGTGTGTGTACTATTCAATGGCTCGCATTTTATGGAGAACAATAGCGTTGCGTATACTTGTGCGTGGAGTGCCCTCGAGTTCACCCCCCACAACATTCACTTTGGCTGCATTATTCGCGTCAGTGCCTTTCTTTCTCTTTTTTATTAATGACAGCTGATCAAGTGTCCATATCGCCAGACGCTTTTCCGGTCATCTTATTAATAATTATTTTTGTCATAACTTCCGAACGGTGACTCATTGAGGCAAAATGACCCAGTAATCGAACTGTTTACCACTTTCGGCGAAGAAAAGTGAAATGCCATCAGATGTTTACCTAATTAAGATCGATGAATAGCCTTCCCATAATGAGTAATTTGTTTTGGTCGCCAAATCAAATATGAGATTGTCAACAAAATCGTTATCGATGGCCCGGAGTTAATTATGGAGTTTGGTTAACTTCCAAGTGGATATTTTTGAGGCCGGCGTTGTTGATATTCAATAATAAATAAGAATCGAAAGCGGCATTTCCAAAAGTGCGAAATTTAACGTTGCAATTTTGAGCAAATCGCAAATCGACCATGGTTGGCAGTTTCAGGGAATGATATAATAATTTGGAAATGATGTGATAAACCTGTAGGTTTTGTCGTATCGAGATGATGGGTTTCTAGAAAATGTGCAAATTTGGTTATATGTAAATTGCTAACTACTTAAGTAAATCGCATAAAAAATGCCAGCCAATATTTGCTGATTTGTATGAAGACTCTTGAATCAAGATATGCAATTCACAAAACCAAGATGTAAATATAACTGGACACTGAACAAAATAATTTACCGAATTATTTTTTATATATTTTATGTCGTAGACGAAACAAGTTTGTAAGTAAAGAAAAATAATAAGTAAAATAATAATAAGTAAAACTAATATTAGTAAAATCCTTGAGTCACGCTGAAAAAAATGCTACCTAAGAATTTTTTAAAAACCCACTTTTTACATTAAGAACTGATAAGGGTTCTATAATACAATTGTTTAGAAGCCTTGTGCTGGGTCCAGCTGAGCAGATACAATTGTACGGAATGTTGTAAATTGCTTTATGACCTTCTGCAAAGGACTGTTTACTGACAATAGATAAATTACTTTAGAATTTCTTACAAATTTAGTTGAAAAACGTTACACCAAACTCGGCTTGTATTTTTATTGTAAAGTGAATTTTTAATAACTTACATAATTAGTGAGTGTTTAATTGTGAAGAAATGGGAAATATAACAAGTGGTTTAATGTGCCGAGATGAAGATGTTAATTCACAATATTAATAAATGTCGATCAACAAAATGATCAGCTTCAAAGACCATTTCTAAAAATGGCACTGAAATTATGGGGATTTTCTGATTCTGTGTGTGATAAATTCGCATGTAAGTAAATTTGTTGTAATTATAATTTTTCCCACACTTTTAGCTTACCGAATGAATTTTGTAAAAGTTCTACAAGTTTTTTCAATGTAACAGCTATTAAACAAATTGTTTTTAAGTTTATTTCCGTCGGAACGAAAAGTAAGAAGAGATAAAACGAAAGGGACATGCAAACTAGTTGCTTCTATAACAGAATTAATAGTAACGACGAAGATAAAGAAATAATTTTGATCTTCTTTTATACATTTAGTTTTATGTATCTATCTTATAACAAATTTTACTTTTTACCGGATGGTCATTATTGAAGCATTCAAACTGGTCTATATTGGTAAATTTTTATAATAATACATCAATGGTACAATGCAAGCATTTTTTTTCTTTGTTTTTAGATGGATGTAGATTTTGGCCAATTATTTCTTGAGAGAAAAACAATTTATTTGTGTGGCGGTCAAAATTCATTGAGAAGGCTAATGACTTTGACGAACTTCCATTTCATATACTTAGATCTGTTACCAAATGATAATGTGGTTCTTAAACTGAAAATGTATTTTTAAACAGGATGTGATGTGATGTTAAATTTTCACCTACTAATAAAAATATGTATGAGAAATAACTTTATATTCTAAAATTCCTTCAATTCAAGCATTCCACTCTACAATTCATAAAAATTAGGAAAAAATTATTGTATTTACAAGCGCTTATTTAATATAATAAGAAGGCCATCTTCATTTCTTATATAAGAAAACACATTCTTAAGAACATTCTTAAGTAATTAAATAAAAGTTCTTGAAATCAACATGACCTATTCTTAAATGTAAAACTTATAAAAGTTCTTAAAATTAGAGCGACCTTTTTTTGAATTTGTGACGAAGAATCAACATTCTTAAAACTCAAGAATGACCTATTAAATTTAAACCCGAATTTTCGTACCTATAAGAATTTTTTTCTGCGTGTAGCTACTAATTTAGTTCGTACATATTCTGAATTTTAAATTAATAAGGAACGTGGAAGTATTTGATAAAATTGATAAGTCATCATTGTTTTGATCCAATCAGATCTGTAATTAACAATTTAATTGTGTCAAAACAAGTGGCACTGTCTGTAGTCACAATACTCCACTTGAGATAAGTTTTTATTGCAAGTCTCGTCCATTTGAAAATCATGTCAAAGTTGTAAGAACATAGTAGGTAAAAGAGTTTTTATTTTTTTGTTAATTCTTCTCAAATTTAAGGGACATATTTGAGGACCTCAAAAAGTGCCAACAGTCATTGAAGCAAGCAAAATAAAAAACTGTAATTTTTGCAACAATATTTGCGATCGGGTAAAAATTTAAAATCGCCTCCAAAATCAATATCGCAGGTATTTAACGACGATATAAAACCATCATTTTAGGAACGACCGAGGTGTAACAACCATAAACTTTTAATACTTCCACGGCAATAAATCGACGAAAACCGTACTAGTTAAAACAGTCACAAAGAAACCGCCAGGACAAACAACGACCATGTTTTTTAATAACAACTCGAGACTCGTGTGCACTTTCTCAGAGCTGTGACGTCCTGTTTGCGCCGAAAATTCCAGAAAAGGACATGCCGAAAACACGCCGCGACCGGTAATCTTTGACCCAGTGCATTAGGGGCAGTGATCGATCCGTTTAGGCGGTAATCTCGCACATGCATTTACAAACTGACGGAATTCCCCCAAACGCATCAAACATTTCAAAATTACATCTTTCCCAAGTTGATTAGCGTTTCGTTAAGAATCATCTACCGCAAATATGGTTAACGGGCTAAATAAAGGTCTCTTTATGAATGGAGTTAGCACTTTTACTTTTTGAGAAAATGTGGTGCCATTTTTAGCCACTTTACTTGTAAAGTCCCAATTTCTCTCATTGAAAATAACAATTATTTTATTTGATGCTGTGCTTAATAAAAAAACTCTTTTTTGTATTTCGCGGCTTCAAATAAAAATACCGTGGAACTTTTTTTGGCCTCATCGAGACTGTACATTTCAACTGATGTAACAAGTAAATTGGATACTTTCCCCTCAAAACTTATAACATGCTGTATAAATAGAATAATGTAAAAATAAAAAAATAGAAATAATAAAAAATTATTGTATTTAGAAGTATAACAAGATCACCCACAATAAATAAAAAGGTAACCCAATCTTAGGAACATTCTTAAATCTGACAAGAAGCATAAAAGTTTTTGAAATCAACATAACTCATTCTTAACTGTAAAAAGAATCAAAATTCTTGAAATTAAGAATGGCCGGTTCTTAAATTTGATAAATAGAATCAAAATTCTTCATATCAAGAATTACCGATTCTTAAATTTGGCAAGTAGAATGAACATTCTTAAAATCAAGAATTACCCATTCTTAAATTTGACAAGTAGAATAAACAATCTCGAAATCAAGAATTACCCATTCTTAAATTTGACACGTAGAATAAACATTCTTAAAATCAAGAATTACCTATTCTTAAATTTGACAAGTAAAATAAACATTCTTAAAATCAAGAATTATCTATTCTTAAATTTGACAAGTAAAATAAACATTCTTAAAATCCAGAATTAAATTTGACAAGTAGAATAAACATTCTTAAAATCAAGAATTACCCATTCTTAAATTTGACAAGTAGAATAAACAATCTCGAAATCAAGAATTACCCATTCTTAAATTTGACACGTAGAATAAACATTCTTAAAATCAAGAATTACCTATTCTTAAATTTGACAAGTAAAATAAACATTCTTAAAATCAAGAATTATCTATTCTTAAATTTGACAAGTAAAATAAACATTCTTAAAATCAAGAATTACCTATTCTTAAATTTGACAAGTAAAATAAACATTCTTAAAATCAAGAATTATCTATTCTTAAATTTGACAAGTAAAATAAACATTCTTAAAATCAAGAATTAAATTTGACAAGTAGAATAAACATTCTTAAAATCAAGAATTACCCATTCTTAAATTTGACAAGTAGAATAAACAATCTCGAAATCAAGAATTACCCATTCTTAAATTTGACACGTAGAATAAACATTCTTAAAATCAAGAATTACCTATTCTTAAATTTGACAAGTAAAATAAACATTCTTAAAATCAAGAATTATCTATTCTTAAATTTGACAAGTAAAATAAACATTCTTAAAATCAAGAATTACCTATTCTTAAATTTGACAAGTAAAATAGACATTCTTAAAATCAAGAATTATCTATTCTTAAATTTGACAAGTAAAATAAACATTCTTAAAATCAAGAATTACCCATTCTTAAATTTGACAAGTAAAATAAACATTCTTAAAATCAAGAATTATCTATTCTTAAATTTGACAAGTAAAATAAACATTCTTAAAATCAAGAATTATCTATTCTTAAATTTGACAAGTAAAATAAACATTCTTAAAATCAAGAATTACCTATTCTTAAATTTGACAAGTAAAATAAACATTCTTAAAATCAAGAATTATCTATTCTTAAATTTGACAAGTAAAATAAACATTCTTAAAATCAAGAATTATCTATTCTTAAATTTGACAAGTAAAATAAACATTCTTAAAATCAAGAATTACCTATTCTTAAATTTGACAAGTAAAATAAACATTCTTAAAATCAAGAATTATCTATTCTTAAATTTGACAAGTAAAATAAACATTCTTAAAATCAAGAATTACCTATTCTTAAATTTGACAAGTAAAATAAACATTCTTAAAATCAAGAATTATCTATTCTTAAATTTGACAAGTAAAATAAACATTCTTAAAATCAAGAATTACCTATTCTTAAATTTGACAAGTAAAATAAACATTCTTAAAATCAAGAATTATCTATTCTTAAATTTGACAAGTAAAATAAACATTCTTAAAATCAAGAATTACCTATTCTTAAATTTGACAAGTAAAATAAACATTCTTAAAATCAAGAATTATCTATTCTTAAATTTGACAAGTAAAATAAACATTCTTAAAATCCAGAATTAAATTTGACAAGTAGAATAAACATTCTTAAAATCAAGAATTACCCATTCTTAAATTTGACAAGTAGAATAAACAATCTCGAAATCAAGAATTACCCATTCTTAAATTTGACACGTAGAATAAACATTCTTAAAATCAAGAATTACCTATTCTTAAATTTGACAAGTAAAATAAACATTCTTAAAATCAAGAATTATCTATTCTTAAATTTGACAAGTAAAATAAACATTCTTAAAATCAAGAATTACCCATTCTTAAATTTGACAAGTAAAATAAACAATCTTGAAATCAAGAATTACCCATTCTTAAATTTGAGAAGTAGAATATACATTCTTAAAATCAAGAATTACCTATTCTTAAATTTTACAAGTAAAATAAACATTCTTAAAATCAAGAATTATCTATTCTTAAATTTGACAAGTAAAATAAACATTCTTAAAATCAAGAATTACCTATTCTTAAATTTGACAAGTAAAATAAACATTCTTAAAATCAAGAATTATCTATTCTTAAATTTGACAAGTAAAATAAACAATCTTGAAATCAAGAATTACCCATTCTTAAATTTGAGAAGTAGAATATACATTCTTAAAATCAAGAATTACCTATTCTTAAATTTGACAAGTAAAATAAACATTCTTAAAATCAAGAATTATCTATTCTTAAATTTGACAAGTAAAATAAACATTCTTAAAATCAAGAATTACCTATTCTTAAATTTGACAAGTAAAATAAGC
Source organism: Dascillus cervinus (assembly GCA_949768715.1). Lineage (NCBI taxonomy): Eukaryota > Metazoa > Arthropoda > Insecta > Coleoptera > Dascillidae > Dascillus > Dascillus cervinus. The sequence continues at coordinate 1,850,603 of OX458318.1, read as the reverse complement.
ATTCTTAAAATCAAGAATTATCTATTCTTAAATTTGACAAGTAAAATAAACATTCTTAAAATCAAGAATTACCTATTCTTAAATTTGACAAGTAAAATAAACATTCTTAAAATCAAGAATTATCTATTCTTAAATTTGACAAGTAAAATAAACATTCTTAAAATCAAGAATTACCCATTCTTAAATTTGACAAGTAAAATAAACATTCTTAAAATGCAGAATTAAATTTGACAAGTAAAATAAACATTCTTAAAATCCAGAATTAAATTTGACAAGTAGAATAAACATTCTTGAAATCAAGAATTACCCATTCTTAAATTTGACAAGTAAAATAAACATTCTTAAAATCCAGAATTAAATTTGACAAGTAAAATAAACATTCTTAAAATCAAGAATTACCCATTCTTAAATTTGACAAGTAAAATAAACATTCCTGAAATCAAGAATTACCCATTCTTAAATTTGACAAGTAGAATAAACATTCTTGAAATCAAGAATTACCCATTCTTAAATTTGAGAAGTAGAATATACATTCTTAAAATCAAGAATTACCTATTCTTAAATTTGACAAGTAAAATAAACATTCTTAAAATCAAGAATTATCTATTCTTAAATTTGACAAGTAAAATAAACATTCTTAAAATCAAGAATTACCTATTCTTAAATTTGACAAGTAAAATAAACATTCTTAAAATCAAGAATTATCTATTCTTAAATTTCACAAGTAAAATAAACATTCTTAAAATCAAGAATTACCCATTCTTAAATTTGACAAGTAAAATAAACATTCTTAAAATCAAGAATTACCTATTCTTAAATTTGACAAGTAAAATAAACATTCTTAAAATCAAGAATTACCTATTCTTAAATTTGACAAGTAAAATAAACATTCTTAAAATCAAGAATTATCTATTCTTAAATTTGACAAGTAAAATAAACATTCTTAAAATCAAGAATTACCTATTCTTAAATTTGACAAGTAAAATAAACATTCTTAAAATCAAGAATTATCTATTCTTAAATTTCACAAGTAAAATAAACATTCTTAAAATCAAGAATTACCCATTCTTAAATTTGACAAGTAAAATAAACAATCTTGAAATCAAGAATTACCCATTCTTAAATTTGAGAAGTAGAATATACATTCTTAAAATCAAGAATTACCTATTCTTAAATTTGACAAGTAAAATACACATTCTTAAAATCAAGAATTATCTATTCTTAAATTTGACAAGTAAAATAAACATTCTTAAAATCAAGAATTACCTATTCTTAAATTTGACAAGTAAAATAAACATTCTTAAAATCAAGAATTCCCTATTCTTAAATTTGACAAGTAAAATAAACATTCTTAAAATCAAGAATTATCTATTCTTAAATTTGACAAGTAAAATAAACATTCTTAAAATCCAGAATTAAATTTGACAAGTAGAATAAACATTCTTAAAATCAAGAATTACCCATTCTTAAATTTGACAAGTAAAATAAACATTCTTAAAATCAAGAATTACCCATTCTTAAATTTGACAAGTAAAATAAACATTCTTAAAATCCAGAATTAAATTTGACAAGTAGAATAAACATTCTTAAAATCAAGAATTACCCATTCTTAAATTTGACAAGTAAAATAAACATTCTTAAAATGCAGAATTAAATTTGACAAGTAAAATAAACATTCTTAAAATCCAGAATTAAATTTGACAAGTAGAATAAACATTCTTGAAATCAAGAATTACCCATTCTTAAATTTGACAAGTAAAATAAACATTCTTAAAATCCAGAATTAAATTTGACAAGTAAAATAAACATTCTTAAAATCCAGAATTAAATTTGACAAGTAGAATAAACATTCTTGAAATCAAGAATTACCCATTCTTAAATTTGACAAGTAAAATAAACATTCTTAAAATCCAGAATTATATTTGACAAGTAGAATAAACATTCTTGAAATCAAGAATTACCCACTCTTAAATTTGACAAGTAGAATAAATATTCTTTAAATCAAGAATTACCCATTCTTAAATTTGACAAGTAGAATAAACATTCTTAAAATCAAGAATTACCTATTCTTAAATTTGACATGTAAAATAAACATTCTTAAAATCCAGAATTAAATTTGGCAAGTAGAATAAACATTCCTGAAATCAAGAATTACCCATTCTTAAATTTGACAAGTAGAATAAACATTCTTGAAATCAAGAATTACCCATTCTTAAATTTGACAAGTAGAATAAACATTCTTAAAATCAAGAATTACCCATTCTTAAATTTGACAAGTAAAATAAACATTCTTAAAATCCAGAATTAAATTTGATAAGTAGAATAAACATTCTTGAAATCAAGAATTACCCATTCTTAAATTTGACAAGTAAAATAAACATTCTTAAAATGCAGAATTAAATTTGACAAGTAAAATAAACATTCTTAAAATCCAGAATTAAATTTGACAAGTAGAATAAACATTCTTGAAATCAAGAATTACCCATTCTTAAATTTGACAAGTAAAATAAACATTCTTAAAATCCAGAATTAAATTTGACAAGTAAAATAAACATTCTTAAAATCCAGAATTAAATTTGACAAGTAGAATAAACATTCTTAAAATCAAGAATTACCCACTCTTAAATTTGACAAGTAGAATAAATATTCTTTAAATCAAGAATTACCCATTCTTAAATTTGACAAGTAGAATAAACATTCTTTAAATCAAGAATTACCCATTCTTAAATTTGACAAGTAGAATAAACATTCTTGAAATCAAGAATTACCCACTCTTAAATTTGACAAGTAGAATAAATATTCTTTAAATCAAGAATTACCCATTCTTAAATTTGACAAGTAGAATAAACATTCTTGAAATCAAGAATTACCCATTCTTAAATTTGACAAGTAGAATAAACATTCTTAAAATCAAGAATTACCCATTCTTAAATTTGACAAGTAAAATAAACATTCTTAAAATCCAGAATTAAATTTGATAAGTAGAATAAACATTCTTGAAATCAAGAATTACCCATTCTTAAATTTGACAAGTAAAATAAACATTCTTAAAATGCAGAATTAAATTTGACAAGTAAAATAAACATTCTTAAAATCCAGAATTAAATTTGACAAGTAGAATAAACATTCTTGAAATCAAGAATTACCCATTCTTAAATTTGACAAGTAAAATAAACATTCTTAAAATCCAGAATTAAATTTGACAAGTAAAATAAACATTCTTAAAATCCAGAATTAAATTTGACAAGTAGAATAAACATTCTTGAAATCAAGAATTACCCATTCTTAAATTTGACAAGTAAAATAAACATTCTTAAAATCCAGAATTAAATTTGACAAGTAGTATAAACATTCTTGAAATCAAGAATTACCCACTCTTAAATTTGACAAGTAGAATAAATATTCTTTAAATCAAGAATTACCCATTCTTAAATTTGACAAGTAGAATAAACATTCTTAAAATCAAGAATTACCTATTCTTAAATTTGACATGTAAAATAAACATTCTTAAAATCCAGAATTAAATTTGGCAAGTAGAATAAACATTCCTGAAATCAAGAATTACCCATTCTTAAATTTGACAAGTAGAATAAACATTCTTGAAATCAAGAATTACCCATTCTTAAATTTGACAAGTAGAATAAACATTCTTAAAATCAAGAATTACCCATTCTTAAATTTGACAAGTAAAATAAACATTCTTAAAATCCAGAATTAAATTTGGCAAGTAGAATAAACATTCCTGAAATCAAGAATTACCCATTCTTAAATTTGACAAGTAGAATAAACATTCTTGAAATCAAGAATTACCCATTCTTAAATTTGACAAGTAGAATAAACATTCTTAAAATCAAGAATTACCCATTCTTAAATTTGACAAGTAAAATAAACATTCTTAAAATCCAGAATTAAATTTGATAAGTAGAATAAACATTCTTGAAATCAAGAATTACCCATTCTTAAATTTGACAAGTAAAATAAACCTTCTTGAAATCAAGAACGATCCATTCTTAAATTTGACAAGAAAAATGAACAAAAGTGTAAGTTTCTGTATCATATTGACCCTACGAATTTTTTTTTCTGAGTGTAGCCGAATCGTCAGAAACTGAAGTTATAAAATCGGCAGACGATGTCTAGCCCTGATTCAATTAGTGCGCTAATTAGATAAACAAATTAAATAAATTCCGATAGCAGGTATCTAATTATTTAATCAATGTCATTAACGGGCAATTATTAAATAAATAAATACTCGAAGCACACTCGTACTTTTGCCAAATATAAACATTAAATAAGTATAAAATAAACAAAGAGACTAAGTAATAAATAAAGTACGGGTATTTAGTTAGAAATCAAGCGAAGTTTATACGTACACACGTATATACATACAGTGTGATTGAGTTAGTCAACAAACAATACTGTTATGCTATCAAATATTAGTCTACTAATTTAGCTATCACTGTAAACACGATTAGAATATTTTGATGGTAATAACGATTGTTTTGTCTCTAGATTAGTAATGTTTGTCCATGTTGATGCAGGTCAAGATACGATTTACAGTCATTGATATATCTCAAGTTAATTTCATCGATTCGCCGCGTCGCGATAATTAACAATGCGCTGTTTGCTTTAGCTCGATCATTCTTTTCCCAGACACTGATAAGTTCAATTTTTAATATCTGAGTAATTAGTCGCGCGATCGAACTTCAATAAATATTTTTAGAGTTGCCCTCTTCCGTGCCATAAATGTCATTTCGGGTGATTGATTTCATAATTCCTGCTCGAAATAGAAAATTAACGATAATTTGGTGTGGCCTTAATGGGCGCAAGAAATTTTAACCTGAAATTATATTTAATTCAGACGATTATTGTAGTTGTACTTCAGAAAACGCCAATTACAAGTCAAATTCGACAATTGTTTTTCAACAAACGCCAAATTCCAATTCTGATTAGTCAATTGTATTTTAGAAGACGCCATTGTAATTCAGAAAGGCCAATTGTAATTCAGGACAGCCAATTTTATTTCAGAGAGCGTCGGCTGTAATTCAGAAAGCGTGAATTGTAATTGTGAATAATAAATTGTATTTCAGAATAGTCGATTGTAATTCAGAAGGCGTAAATTGTAATTCTGTTTAGTAAATTGTATTTCAGGAAGTGTGATTTGTAATTCGGAATAGTATATTGTATTTCGGAACAGCCAGTTGTAATTCAGAAGTCGTCAATTTTATGACTATTCAGTAAACTGTATTTCAGGAAGTGTCAATTGTAATTTAGAATAGTAAATTGTATTTCAGAAGTCGTCAATTGTAATTCATAAGTCGTCAATTTTATTACTATTCAGTAAATTGTATTTCAGGAAGTGTGAATTGTAATTCCGAATGATATATTGTATTTCAGAACAGCCAATTGTAATTCAGAAGTCGTCCATTTTATTACTATTTAGTAAATTGTATTTCAGAAAGTGTGAATTGTAATTCGGAATAGTATATTATATTTTAGAACAGCCAATTGTAATTCAGAAGTCGTCAATTTTATGACTATTCAATAAATTGTATTTGAGGAAGCGTGAAGTGTAATTCAGAATTGTAAATTGTATTTCAGAAGTCTTCAATTGTAATTCAGAAGTTGTCAATTGTAATTCAGAATAGTAAATTGTATTTTAGAATAGTTAATTGTAATTCAGAAGTCGTCAATTATAATTTTGTTTAGTAAAGTGTATTTCAGCAAGTGTGAATTGTAATTCAGAATTGTATTTCAGAATTCGTCAATTGTAATTCTGTTTAGTAAAATGTATTTCAGCAAGTGTGAATTATAATTCAGAACTGTCAATTGTATTTCAGAAGTCGTCAATTGTCATTCAGAATAATAAATTGTATTTTAGAATAGTTAATTGTAATTCAGAAGTCGTCAGTTGTAATTCTGTATAGTAAAATGTTTTTCAGCAAGTATGAATTGTATTTTAAAATTGTTAATTATAATTCAGAAGTCGTCAATTATAATTTTGTTTAGTAAAGTGTATTTCAGCAAGTGTAAATTTTAATTCAGAATTGAATTTCAGAAGTCGTCAATTGTAATTTAGAAGTCGTCCATTTTATTACTATTTAGTAAATTGTATTTCAGAAAGTGTGAATTGTAATTCGGAATAGTATATTATATTTTAGAACGGCCAATTGTAATTCAGAAGTCGTCAATTTTATGACTATTCAATAAATTGCATTTGAGAAAGCGTGAATTGTAATTCAGAATTGTAGATTGTATTTCAGAAGTCTTCAACTGTAATTCAGAAGTCGTCAATTGTAATTCTGTTTAGTAAAATGTATTTCAGCAAGTGTGAATTATAATTCAGAACTGTCAATTGTATTTCAGAAGTCGTCAATTGTCATTCAGAATAATAAATTGTATTTTAGAATAGTTAATTGTAATTCAGAAGTCGTCAGTTGTAATTCTGTATAGTAAAATGTTTTTCAGCAGGTATGAATTGTATTTTAGAATTGTTAATTATAATTCAGAAGTCGTCAATTATAATTTTGTTTAGTAAAGTGTATTTCAGCGAGTGTAAATTGTAATTCAGAATTGTATTTCAGAAGTCGTCAATTGTAATTCTGTTCAGTAAAATGTATTTCAGCAAGTGTGAATTATAATTCAGAATTGTCAATTGTATTTCAGAAGTCGTCAATTGTCATTCAGAATAGTAAATTGTATTTTAGAATAGTTAATTGTAATTCAGAAGTCGTCAGTTGTAATTTTGTATAGTAAAATGTATTTCAGCAGGTATGAATTGTAATTCAGAATAGTAAATTGTATTTCAAGACAGTCAATTGTATTTCAGAAGATATCAATTCATATTAGTCAATTTGACCTCTAAAATACTATGTTTCATTTGACCTACTGATCGTTTTCAGGTTATGTGACTACCTAACCTAACAACATAAGTTATGTTTGTAAATAACTAACTTAAAAATTGTTTATATGCAAATGATCAATAAATACAATTTCAGAATATTTGTAAATCTAACCAAACCTGATCACAATCAAATTTCCTATTGCAATGATCTTTTATAATTAGATGCTGAAAATTCCGGGGCTTGGATTAAATTGCGTTATCCTCAGATTTAATTCGTGCAATTTTTCTAATTATTTCCTGAAATGGAATGGATGGGCACGAAACGAAATTATAAAACCCCGAACGAATAAAAATCAATGCCGCTCAGTTGAACCGACGTCGAATGGAGGTCGACGTTGAAGAACCAGTGTTACATCGTTTTCGATTTTAGTTTGCAGACTGAGAATAAAATAATCGATTCAGTTGAACCGAAAGGATTGAATCAATGGCGAATATGGTCGCATGTCGGTTCTCGCTGCTGAAAGGAGCGTTTCGAACATTTTCCGTATCTGTCTGGATGGCTAAACCGTGGCAAAGCGGGGAAAAGTAACGGCGGTCGCCACGGAAAGTTCTGGGTTCGCGGCAGTGCGCAGGCCTTCGCAGCAGGCGTCAATACCGGCACCAATCGGTGTTTCTGGCGAAGGCTATCCGCGTTATCCGATATCTCGTCCTCGCTGGAGTTATTCGACCGCCCGAGGTTTTGTTTCGGCTCCACAAAATGGACGATATTTGGCCACACGATTTTTGTTTGGAGGCGGCTGTTTGCCGGCCATCAATCTGCACTGTCCGGGTTTCAAAATGCGAAACTTCACAAGTGACCCAAATTTAATTTAACATGTGCTCCCCGAATCCGCGGCATGTTTGCGCAGTTATCAACATGATTGATAATAGCCGGCGAGTTTAATTTGAAATCGTTTTCAGGATTATGAAACAACTGTAGCCGCAATGCCGGAGCGCCAATTTAATTTCAGGATTTTTGGGGGGAAAAGTAAAATTTTCATTTTCATTGGTAAAAATTGAAACGTTCAGTCTCATTTGAAACCGTTTTCAGGATTATGAAACAACTGTAGCCGCATGTCCGGAGCTCCAATTTAATTTCAGGATTTTTTGGGGGAAAAATAAAATTTTCATTTTCACAAGTGGTAAAAATTGAAACGTTCAGTCTCATTTGAAACCGTTTTCAGGATTGTATGTCTGCGCTCCCGTTTTTGCAGGAATTTTTGAGGGGAATAGTAAAGATTTTGATTTTTACAAACAGGAAAAACTGAAATGGCTACTTTAATTTAAAATCGTTTGTAGGAATATAAAACAACTGTATCTATATGTTAATGCTCCAAATTTGCAGGAATTCTATTGGGGGAAAATTAAAAATGTTGACTTCTACAAACAGTAAAAATAGGAAATGGTCACTTTAATTTAAAATCGTTTGCAAGAATATAAAACAACTGTATCTATATGTTCAGGTACCAATTTTTGCGGGAATTCTATTGGGGGGAAAATGCAAAATTTTGATTTCAGTAAAAACAGAAATGGCCACTTTAATTTTAGATCGTTTGCAGGAATATAAAATTGTATCTATACATATGTTCAGACTCCAATTTTTGCAGCAATTCTATTGGGGAAAAATTAACAATTTTGATTTCTACAAACGGTAAACACAGAAATGGCCATTTTAATTTTAAGTCGTTTGCAGGAATATAAAACAACCGTTTCAATTTATCCAGGCTCCAATTGTTGCAGGAATTCTTTGAGGGAAAATGAAAAATTTTGATTTTTAGGGACAGTAAAAATAGAAATGGCCACTTTAATTTTAAATCGTTTGCAGGAATACAAAAAAACTGTATCTATATGTTCAGGCTCCAATTCTTGCAGGAATTCTATTGGGGGGAAATTAAAAATTTAATTTTTACAAACAGTAAAAACTGAAATGGCCAGATTACTTTAAAATCGTTTTCAGAATTGTAAAAGAACTGTATCTGTATGTCCAGGCTCTAATGTTTGCAGGAGTAGTACTTTTGGTGGAAAAGTAAAAATTGTTATTTTGACAAACAGTAAACACTGAAATAGCCACAATAATTTAAAATCGTTTGCAGGATTATAAAATAACTGCATCTGTATGTCCAAGCTCCAATTTTTGCAGGAATTCTATTGGGGGGAAATTAAAAATTTAATTTTTACAAACAGTAAAAACTGAAATGGCCAGATTACTTTAAAATCGTTTTCAGAATTGTAAAAAAACTGTATCTGTATGTCCAGGCTCTAATTTTTGCAGGAGTACTTTTGGGGGAAAAGTAAAAATTGTTATTTTGACAAACAGTAAACACTGAAATAGCCACAATAATTTAAAATCGTTTGCAGTATTATAAAATAACTGCATCTGTATGTCCAAGCTCCAATTTTTGCAGGAATTCTATTGGGGGGAAATTAAAAATTTAATTTTTACAAACAGTAAAAACTGAAATGGCCAGATTACTTTAAAATCGTTTTCAGAATTGTAAAAAAACTGTATCTGTATGTCCAGGCTCTAATTTTTGCAGGAGTACTTTTGGGTGAAAAGTAAAAATTGTTATTTTGACAAGCAGTAAACACTGAAATGGCCACAATAATTTAAAATCGTTTACAGGATTATAAAACAACTGCATTTATATGTCCAAGCTCCAATTTTTGCAGAAATTCTTGGGGGGGGGGGAGATTAAAATTTTTTATTTTGACAAACAGTGAAAACTGAAATAGTCGGTTTACTTTAAAATCATTTTCAAGCCGATAAAATAATTGTAGCCGCATGTTCAGACTCCAATTCTTGCAGGATGTTTTTTGGAGAAAAAGTAAAAGTTTCGATTTTGACAAACAGTAAAAATCGAATTGTATCACAGCGGCCTTTGTTGGAGAATGTGTCACATGAATCAATCACTGCAGGCAGACTCCTCTGGTCAACTAATCCTGCTGGCTCTGCCCGGGACACGAATCGGCACTGGTCAGCGTTCTCAATTACGTTTACACAATATCGACACAGATTGAGTGCTTTTCGATTTTATAGTTTTGATTAAATGCTGTTGCCGTCCAACTTCAAAATATAATTTTTCCGATCATTGGGTGAATCAATTATTTGTGCAGTTTGCCCAGGCCGTTATCTATATGATATGAGTACACAAGTTGTCGATAATCTGACCTTCAACCTCGCCCGAGGAGATATTTTCCTGTACTTTTTTGATTAGTCTGCGCCGACACACTCTTATCTGCTTTATTATCGTACGTAGGCCTCAATTCGTATAATAAAAACAGCGATAGGTGTAAGTAAGTAGGTAGATATATTTTTATTGAAAACGTTAAAGCCTGTCATGTAATGAGACACTAATTGGGCATTTCCAGTGTATTTTCCGTTATTACTTTTTTATTCCCTCGCATGTCGACAAAATTTGGATGGTAATCAAAAACAAAATTGGAAGTAGCACAAGGTCCGAACCTTAAACAAGTTTCTTTAGTTAGTCAGGTTAAGTTAGGTTTAAGTAAAGTTACAGCCTGTTCCAACTTTACTTAAACCTAACCTAACCTAACCTGACTAACTAAAAAAACTTGTTTTAATATTCAGTAAGATCACAACCTAATGTCAACTTGAATTTGAGAATTAGTGAGGTTAGATTAGGTTTAACATAACCTAACCTGACTAACTAAATAAACTTGTTTTAATTTTCAGTAAGATCACAACCTAATGTCAACTTGAATTTGACAATTAGTGAGGTTAGATTAGGTTTAAGTAACGTTACAGCCTGTTCTAACTTTACTTAAACCTAACATAACCTAACCTGACTAACTAAAAAAACTTGCTTTAATTTTCAGTAAGATCACAACCTAATGTCAACTTGAATTTGAAAATTACTGAGGTTAGGTTAGGTTGAAAAACGTTACAGCTTGTTCTAACTTTACTTAAACCTAACCTAACCTAATCTGACTAACTAAAAAAATTTGTTTTAATTTTCAGTAAGATCACAACCTAATGTCAACTTGAATTTGAGAATTAGTGAGGTTAGATTAGGTTTAAGTAACAATACAGCCTGTTCTAACTTTACTTAAACCTAACCTAACCTGACTAACTAAAAAAATTTGTTTTAATTTTCAGTAAGATCACAACCTAATGTCAACTTGAATTTGAAAATTACTGAGGTTAGGTTAGGTTTAAGTAATGTTACAGCCTGTTCTAACTTTACTTAAACCTAACCGAACCTAACCTGACTAACTAAAGAAACTTGTTTTAAGTTTCAGTAAGAACACAACTTAATGTCTACTTGAATTTGAGAATTAGTGAGGTTAGATTAGGTTTAAGTAACGTTACAGCCTGTTCTAACTCTACTTAAACCTAACCTAAGCTAACCTGACTAACTAAAGAGACTTGTTTTAATTTTCAGTAAGATCACAACCTAATGTCAACTTGAATTTGAAAATTAGTGAGGTTACATTAGGTTTAAGTAACGTTACAGCCTGTTCTAACTCTACTTAAACCTAACCTAAGCTAACCTGACTAACTAAAGAGACTTGTTTTAATTTTCAGTAAGATCACAACCTAATGTCAACTTGAATTTGAAAATTAGTGAGGTTAGATTAGGTTTAAGTAACGTTCTAACTTTACTTAGACCTAACCTAACGTCACTAATTTTTCAATTCAAGTTATCATTAGGTTGTGAGCTCACTGAAAATTGTTATGTGTCATTACTATGGTAACCGATTTGCTCCGTCGCAATTCTGACTTGAAATCGGCCTCTTAGTCAATCAATTTCAAAATGATCTCGAAATTTTCTATTTTGAAAAATAATTTTTTTTTATTACACTTCTTTAGTTTGGAGATAGCGTTTGAAATGGAATTTTTGGTGAGGGAACGAGGGGAATGAAATCGACCAAGTTGAGGAAATTAAATCTGAGGATAGCGCATTTTAATTAACTGCTTCGCAATTATGTTTAAAGATGGTTTAATTATGAGCGGGCTGAATAAACTCACAACGACTAATTGTTATTGCTGTTTATGAATTTTTATTTTCTGTGATGTGCCGTCGGCGCGATAATCCGGAGCAATCTAATCTGCAAAAAAAAGCTTAATTGCGCCTCTAAATGCCTGCTGCAATGGCGTTCTGGAAGTTTAGAAATCGCGGATTGGGCCAATAAAAACATCCCAAATAAAAATTGTTTGTTCGAGCGACACAATTTGAATTTCCATAAACAAAACTATTTCTCCCGTAATTTAAATGTTTTATTGCAGGGGCGAATAAAATTGCGGCAATTTAACAACCGAATTACAGAATAACCATTTTTAGGGCTTAATTTTTACCCGCAAACAAATTGGGCGATAAAGCCGTCCGTAACGATGTGACTTTATTGAATAAATAAAATTACCAATTCCCGGTGAATAAAATTATTTGAATATTAAAAATGCCGTCGGTAATTTGCATTCTGTTATCGCCGATTTGTAACAGTCAATTACAGACAAAAAATTTCAAGGAATAAGTACTTCCACCAACTGCGGAAATTCGCACAATTTTAGAACAATAATCCGTCGGTTTTTTTATGACACTGTGTTTTTCCTGAAAAAAACAAATCTAAAAAACACGAAACTAATTTAGAATATTTAAAAATGTTCAAATTGTAAATTTAATTAATTTTTCTTAAGTAATTGCAGAATAAAAACGCCCAAAAGTAGGGGACTAGTATCTAAGATGGTACCTCAAGGTAAGATGGTACAGTAGTCTGAAAGTTATACAAACTTTTTTAATACTTCACTTTGCTGCCAGTTTCTTAGAACATGTAAATAAAAATTGTATTAATTAAATCAACATTTTGGTATTTTATAACTTTTTTATTGTAATTACTTCTATAAGAAATAAGTAAACATCTTAGAGGCGTAGCAAAACTGTTTAGAAAGTTAGTAAAACGTAGCTAAGTAAAAATATCTAAATAATTTGATGAAAATTAACCAAACCCTTCAGTAAAAAAAGTTCAGTAAATAACAACCAAACAGTTCAGACAACGAAAAGTTTGGTTAATAGTTTCTAAACCCTGTTTGGTATTGTTTAATCAAACTTCAGTTGAATTTTACTTAACCTAAAGTAACAAAACTGGCTTTGCTGTGTGTGGTAGCTACTAATTTAGTGTTCACATTTTTTTTGTAACTGGTAATCAAACGTTTTGTTACGATTTACTAACCATTTTCTTATTGGAATCACTTAAATATGAGCAGTTAATTTAATAAAATGAAAAACTCTTAAATGCTCCATTTCAGACACAAATCCCCTAGGTTGCAGTTGTCTTTGCATTCAATAAACTCAGAATGAAAAATACTCCTATTTTTTTAGTTTCCTCAGTGGTTTTCTTTACTTTCAGAAGTAAAATAAAATTTATTTACAAGTAATTGTCTCCGATTAATCAATGCACGATGAAAAAAAAATTGTTTCTTCAGTCGTCTTAAAACACCTCATTTTTAATACCATTTTTGAGCGATAAACTGTTTATTTTTGTAACTACGAAAAAAGTGTTTCGTCACTAAGCCAACATTCATTTTAATCCCAGGCTTAAATTTTTTAAATCCTAGGCTTAAAAAATATTGTTTTCCTTTTTTTGGTTTGAAAATTTTATTAATAATTAAAGTTGCTCACACATTCTTTACAGATCTTTTTAGTCGACAGAGATTTTTTTTCCAAAAAGCAATGATATAACTAAATAAAGAGAAATCACTCTTCTTATCATTGCTTTAGAATTTGCATTGCTGGCTGTAGAAAAAATAGCTTGTTGCATTTGGATTAAAAGGCACTTTTTTGACTCGCAAATTTGTATTCACTCGGCCTCGCCGACGCTCCGCCTCGCAAACACAAAATGACACTTTTAACTCTAATAAAATACCGTTTGTCATTTTTGCACTCAATTGCTTTACTTGGAGATTTTTAAATGAGATCTTTTTTGTGAGTTAAAATAAAACAATATTTTGTTTTGATAACTAATCGCCTTTATCCCGCAATAATTTCAGGATAAAGCCACTCAAAAAGTAAGTCGTTGCGGCTTCCCAACACATCTTTAGATGAAATCGCTTTTTTCAACGTTAAAAAAATTGATGCTTTAAGTTTCAAAAATAAATTGGCTTGTTTTTGAGAGAACTTGAAATTATTTCCACCCACAGCAATTAAGAAAACAAAGTTGAAAAAAAACAATTTTGGAGATCAATTTCAATTTACTAAAGACAAATCACTCTACTTATCACGCAAGCTGGCTGTACAAAAAATAGCTTGTTGCATTTGGATTAAAAGGTACTTTCTTGACTCACAAATTTGTATTCACTCGACACCGCCAACGCTCCGCCTCGCAGACACAAAATGACACTTTTAAATAAAATACTGTTTGTCAGTTTTCCACTCAATTGCTTTACTTGGAGATTTTTAAATGAGATCATTTTTGTGAGTTAAAATAAAACAAAATTTTGTTTTGATAACTAATCGCCTTTATCCCTCAATAATTTCAGGATAAAGCCACTCAAAAAGTAAGTCGTTGCGGCTTCCCAACACATCTTTAGATGAAATCGCTTTTTTCAACGTTAAAAAAATTGATCCTTTAATTTCAAAAATAAATTGGCTTGTTTTTGAGAGAACTTGAAATTATTTCCACCCACAGCAATTAAGAAAACAAAGTTGAAAAAAAACAATTTTGGAGATCAATTTCAATTTACTAAAGACAAATCACTCTACTTATCACGCAAGCTGGCTGTACAAAAAATAGCTTGTTGCATTTGGATTAAAAGGTACTTTCTTGACTCACAAATTTGTATTCACTCGACACCGCCAACGCTCCGCCTCGCAGACACAAAATGACACTTTTAAATAAAATACTGTTTGTCAGTTTTCCACTCAATTGCTTTACTTGGAGATTTTTAAATGAGATCATTTTTGTGAGTTAAAATAAAACAAAATTTTGTTTTGATAACTAATCGCCTTTATCCCTCAATAATTTCAGGATAAAGCCACTCAAAAAGTAAGTCGTTGCGGCTTCCCAACACATCTTTAGATGAAATCGCTTTTTTCAACGTTAAAAAAATTGATCCTTTAATTTCAAAAATAAATTGGCTTGTTTTTGAGAGAACTTGAAATTATTTCCACCCACAGCAATTAAGAAAACAAAGTTGAAAAAAAACAATTTTGGAGATCAATTTCAATTTACTAAAGACAAATCACTCTACTTATCACGCAAGCTGGCTGTACAAAAAATAGCTTGTTGCATTTGGATTGAAAGGTACTTTCTTGACTCACAAATTTGTATTCACTCGACACCGCCAACGCTCCGCCTCGCAGACACAAAATGACACTTTTAAATAAAATACTGTTTGTCAGTTTTCCACTCAATTGCTTTACTTGGAGATTTTTAAATGAGATCATTTTTGTGAGTTAAAATAAAACAATATTTTGTTTTGATAACTAATCGCCTTTATCCCGCAATAATTTCAGGATAAAGCCACTCAAAAAGTAAGTCGTTGCGGCTTCCCAACACATCTTTAGATGAAATCGCTTTTTTCAACGTTAAAAAAATTGATCCTTTAATTTCAAAAATAAATTGGCTTGTTTTTGAGAGAACTTGAAATTATTTCCACCCACAGCAATTAAGAAAACAAAGTTGAAAAAAAACAATTTTGGAGATCAATTTCAATTAACTAAAGACAAATCACTCTACTTATCACGCAAGCTGGCTGTAGAAAAAATAGCTTGTTGCATTTGGATTAAAAGGCACTTTCTTGACTCACAAATTTGTATTCACTCGACACCGCCAACGCTCCGCCTCGCAGACACAAAATGACACTTTTAAATAAAATACTGTTTGTCAGTTTTCCACTCAATTGCTTTACTTGGAGATTTTTAAATGAGATCATTTTTGTGAGTTAAAATAAAACAATATTTTGTTTTGATAACTAATCGCCTTTATCCCGCAATAATTTCAGGATAAAGCCACTCAAAAAGTAAGTCGTTGCGGCTTCCCAACACATCTTTAGATGAAATCGCTTTTTTCAACGTTAAAAAAATTGATGCTTTAAGTTTCAAAAATAAATTGGCTTCTTTTTGAGAACAACAATTAAGAAAAGAAGGTTGAAAAAAAACAATTTTGGAGATCAATTTCAATTAAAGGTCAGTGACATCGGCGTAAGTGGATTGTGAAACTATCGATCCGGTTTCATGTCCCGCAATCGCTCACAATCTGAGTCGAATGAAAAAATAAAACCCACAGCGACGCAGAATAAGGAAGTAAAAAATCGTATGTTAATAAAGACAATTTACAACGGCTTTGTTTGTCGAGCCATGAACAAATCATTAAAATCAAAAGAAACCTCAAACAAGACATAAAAGATAAAAGTAATGCCCATAAAACGTTTACTTGCATAACACACTTCGACTCAACGGAAATTAAAATCGCACCAAGGTTTCTTGCCAATGAAAAACCGTCGATAAAGAGATCTTAAACATTTATTGTGACAAAAATTAAATATACATTACGTACATGTTTCCTCCTATCGCACTATGTACAAACAATCGTCAAGCAATTTCGTCGTAGAAAAAATTTTCCAAACCGACTGAACTTAGCTCTTAATTTATCACTATCAAAGTAACGTTGAGTCAGTTTGGAGAAAATTTTCCCGGGGGAAAACATCACAAGAAAATTGCAGATAAGTTTTACATTCATTACATCTAATTACATAATTTCTTTTATACAATTTTTACAACAAAGTAAGAAATTCTCCAAATGAAATTAACAGGGAGATTTTTAGATATTCGACGTTTTCAAACAGATTTTCAGTGCAGATCGAAAAATCGAGATTTCCTTCGGTGAGACAGCTTATTTACATTCGATGTTGCAAAATCGAGGGCTCCATCCAAGGGAAGTGACTTTACGTCAGCGGGTACTGTCACAATCCCGACGACGCCCCCGACGGGTGGTACAAAGGAGTATTGTAGTAGTCGTTGCCCAACGAAGAATGCATGGAATTCGGCAGGGGACTGAGACCATTATAGTGATACTGGGCCTCCCCGTATAATTTAATATCATTTTTACTTTCTACTGGAAGCAACCGGGTGATGGAAAACGGGTGGTTCGAGGGCGTATACCCAGTGGGTTCTTGCTTCAGATGGCTCATCGAGCCATGGTGCAACATTGCCTGGTGGTCGCTGCTCAAAGACAGGGGATGGCACCTGTTAACCATCGCCGAGAGGTCATCATGAGACAAATTTTGTTGGTGCTGTTGGTGCATTCCCAAATCTGCATGGTGCATTATCATTTGGTCGACGTCCAATTTAGCCGGATGGATATTCAACATCGACGTCAAATTTGTGTCACTAGTTTTGTCAATGTGATGGTTCTTATGCGACTCATCACCATGATGAGGCGTCGTTTTTCCCGAGCTGTTGCTCTTATCTAAATGAGACGGAGGCTTTTGGGTTTGTCTGACCACTTCCTTCTTCTCATCCTTGAAGCGTTTCTGCCTCCTCAGGTAACATCCGTTTTCGAACATGTTCCCCGAGTCTGGGTGCAGGCTCCAAAACGACCCTTTCCCAGGCTTGTCTGGGGTTCTTGGAACCTTGACGAAACAGTCGTTGAACGACAAGGAGTGCCTGATGGAATTTTGCCAACGTTGCTGGTTCTGTCTGTAGAAGGGAAATAGGTCCATTATGAACTGGTAGATTTCGGAGAGGGTCAGCATCTTCTGGGGGCTGTTTTGGATGGCCATCGTTATCAGCGATATGTAGGAATAAGGTGGCTTCGCATGGGTGTAACTTCTTCTGTAGGTTTTATCGGCTCTGGCGCGTTGGAGCGCCGTGTTGGGGGAGGCGTCGCCGCCGCTTAAGTCGCCCCGACTTGTCAAGGCTCCAACCGCGCCATAACCATTCATGGGCGCCATGGTGTTGCCCATACAAGCGGCGTTCATC
Source organism: Dascillus cervinus (assembly GCA_949768715.1). Classification (NCBI taxonomy): domain Eukaryota; kingdom Metazoa; phylum Arthropoda; class Insecta; order Coleoptera; family Dascillidae; genus Dascillus; species Dascillus cervinus. Next base: position 1,832,786 of record OX458318.1, on the reverse strand, counting down.
CCAGACATGGGCGATCCGATGGTGCTGTAACCCATCGCCGACGACGACATGCAGTTCCCATTCATGGACGTCGTCATCGGCATACCTGAGTTCAACATGCCGCCTCCGAAGGTGGTTTGGGGCGAACAGGAATTCATCGAAGGCATCGCGACGCATCCCATCGAGTTCATCGAATACGTGGGCGTCATCGGCGTCATCGCGTTCGCAGCTGTCGACATAACCGGCTCCGGGTACAATTTCTGTGATAACATCATGAGTTCGGCCGAATTCAACCAAGCATTGCACTAAATATTGCACGATTTTTCACACACACACACAACTCAGTCCTCGTTATTCAAATCGGAAGTCACAATCGATCTTAACTCGTCATCGGGGGTTTTGTATCATTGTTTACATCACGACCGGGTCCACAAACAAGTTAACACTTTAGGTATTCCAAACCAGCACTGATTGGAAAAACAAATACTCCTCGCTGCCTGTTTACTTAGATACTACAAGCCGATGTGAAGTACCCAGAGCTTTAGGTAGTCAAATACGAAATCGTCAGGGGAGGATCGTAGCCATAGTAACCGCGCACCCAATGAGACGGCACTTCCGTCAGAGGCCATGGATTCCGGGGGTTCCGTCCGCGCGCCCATTGGCGGGTGCCGTCGCTGGAAGCTCCGGGGATGGCAGGGAACGCCTAACGATCGAAACGCTGTCGCGACAGCGATAAGAACCAATTTCGACTCTCCGACGCATTTCATCGCCAAGTCATCTCAAACGTTTTTCTTACTTACAGTTGTTTCGGTTCATTTATGAATGATTTTTGATCTTTTTGGATGAGATTAAATAACGTGGCTTGTTTTATTTATTGAGTGATAATCGAGGTGATAATCTAATCTGAGTTTGTTAGATCTTGTTGGTCGGACTTTAAGGTAAACTGATAATTTTTGATTTGGCATGAATCGGCGCCGCTGATTTTTAACTCTCCAAATTTGGTTCTCAGTCTCAATTTAAGTTGGATAAGTTAACTGTAAAAAATGTGCCCAACGAGAAATAAAATAATATTTACTTTTGGTGTGTTTCGAGTTGTGAATTTTCATTAATTTAGCTGAAATAAAATTTATTGTGTCAAGAAATAGTTACAATTATGTTTTGTTGTGTGTGAAAGTTGTGAATTTTCATTAATTTAGCTAAAATAAAATTTATTGTGTTAAGAAATAGTTACAATTATGTTTTGTTGTGTGTGAAAGTTGCGAATTTTCATTAATTTAGCTAAAATAAATCAAGAAATAGTTACAATTATTTTTTGTTGTGTGTGTGAAAGTTGTAAATTTTCATTAATTTAGCTGAAATAAAATTTATTGTGTCAAGAAATAGTTACAATTATGTTTTGTTGTGTGTGAAAGTTGTGAATTTTCATTAATTTAGCTAAAATAAAATTTATTGTGTTAAGAAATAGTTACAATTATGTTTTGTTGTGTGTGAAAGTTGCGAATTTTCATTAATTTAGCTAAAATAAATCAAGAAATAGTTACAATTATTTTTTGTTGTGTGTGTGAAAGTTGTAAATTTTCATTAATTTAGCTGAAATAAAATTTATTGTGTCAAGAAATAGTTACAATTATTTTTTGTTGTGTGAAAGTTGTGAATTTTCATTAATTTAGCTAAAATAAAATTTATTGTGTCAAGAAATAGTTACAATTATTTTTTGTTGTGTGTGTGAAAGTTGTGAATTTTCATTAATTTAGCTAAAATAAAATTTACTGTGTCAAGAAGTAGTTACAATTATTTTTTGTTGTGAAAGTTGTGAATTTTCATTAATTTAGCTAAAATCAAATTTATTGTGTCAAGAAATAGTTACAATTATTTTTTGTTGTGTGAAAGTTGTGAATTTTCATTAATTTACCTAAAATAAAATTTTTTGTGTCAAGAAACTGTTTTTTGTTGCTTAATAAGGTTATGTGACACTTGTAATGAATTCAACTTGAATAAAATATCGAACTGAACGCTCTTTTTAATTTTTGTATCTTGAGGAATTTTTTCTTTTTGAATTTTCCCATAATTATCCCGAGGATCTGAATAATTGCGTTGTAACCTTTCAAATTTGTTAGTTTAATTTGTTTCATATTTGGAAGTTGATCCGTGGGACGCTCTGAATATTAATAATAACTATACAGGGTGAGTTTGAAAAATCAAGTTACATTGTGTGTCAACTAATTTTCGATTCTACGATCAGATTGTAACCAAAATCAGTGCCGATTATGGGAACATGTTCAAGCGTGACACATTTGTTTGTACATTTGTGAAAAATAATTGTGACGTGACAATACCTATCCAATAAATTCGTGGAGATGTTTTTTAAACGTACTTAGAGTTTACTTAATTGTGTCACGGTATGACTGGACGTTATCGAGTGACACAGAGGCTATTTTATTGTGACACATGCCAATTAATTCAAACATAACATAAGTTCACGTTTAACATCAACAGTTTGTGCTTTAATATAATTAAATTTAAAAAATAATAATAACCAATTTAATAAAGATAAAAATAAACATAAACAAAGAAAATTTTGCATAAAATAAAAGTTCGTCCAAATTCGGATAGTTATAGTGCATTTATCAACTCGTTGTCGGTTTGTCATTAACTTATTTTACGATTAACAGCTTCCAGGTACTTAAACGTACTTACTGGTTCTTTAATTGTGTCACGGTATGACAGGACGTTATCGAGTGACACAAAGCCTGTTTTACTGAAACATAAGTTCATGTTTAACATCAATAATTTGTGCTTTAATATAATTTAATTAAAAAAGTAATAATAAAGAAAGAAGAAACCAATTTAGTAACAATACAAATAAACAAAGAAAATTATCCATGAAATTAAAGTTCGTTTGAACGAATTGGAATTTGGATTCAGATAGCTATAGTGCATTTGTCACCTCGTTGCTGGTTTGTCATTAACCAACTTTACAATTGACAGCCCAATTGACAGAAACCATTTTAATGTCACTGTTTCTGAATGTGCACTTTTTGCACGTAAGACAAATAATTTTTCACTAAGAAAATTGTTTTTTCCATTCATTGGTTAGTCTCGTTTGCTTGCGAATTGGCACGAAAATCGGTTGTCTCATTGTTTATTTTCGCGCGTTGCAAGTAAATTGTTGCGGTTTATTTCCTCTTAAATTATTATGTACTTGTTTTTTAACATCGACCAGTTGGCACTTTTTAAATTCATTAATAGATGGTCAGATAGAGAAAACAGTACTTAACAGTTTGGGCCAAGTTGTCACATTTTGGGATCATTTGTCACATGACGTTTTAATGGTTGCTTGATCGCACCAAAGAATCCTTAGAATTTATTCTTCATATTTGTAATTTAATTTTGTATTTAAGATTTTTTAAGACTTGTCACAACAAAGAATTGAGACTGTAATTTTGTCATTAATCTTTTGTTATTATTTTTTTGTTCAAATTTCAATAACTTTCAATACTTAAATGAGATTTTAGCAGTTCTTGAATAAGTATTTTATTAATGAACCCAATTTGTGTGACAACTAACCAGAGGGGTAAGTTGTCACAAAACAATTGAAACAATAAAGTGGATTATCTTACAATTTCATAAATATTCGTGGCAGTGGTTTTTTAAAAAGTCAGATGCAGACTGATAATGAAGTGTAAAAAAGCATGAATGAGACAAGCCATACTCGGTCTCCCCTACCTTTCAAAAAATCTTTTACCTTTACATTTTGGAAAATATTGTAACCAGCCAATACATTGACAGCAATTTCAGTTTCTCTCCTTGAAATGACTCGATAATTGACGAAATTCGCCAGAATCAAACAATTTCGATCAATGTAAGCTGAGTTCAGAGGTGTTTATGGAAGTAATTAACACCGTCGAGTTTCTCCACGTCAAAAATGAAGTACTGATTGGGCAGTTACGTAAACGCCTGTCTAAATAACTCCTGTATTTATATAACTGTTGACGATTATCGAAAAATAACACATAAAATTTGTACAATGAACGTGGGGGTCGACCTCTAATTTACTCCTCTGTGTCGCGTCCGAAAACAACGACTTCCAAACAGCAATAAGTGAAAATATTTTTCAAAACGAAGATTAACCTTTCAGTAGTCGCTCCTTTTTTGAGACATTAGTAGCGTGACTCCGCAAAAGAAAATTCTATATTTTTTTGAAATTTTAAGTTAAAATTGGTAATAAATTATAGCCTTTCCAAGTGTATTATTAAGTTGTTATGCCATAAACATTTTAAAAAAAAGTTTTCAGCAGAAAAATTTTCAAAAAACTGTAATGTAACACAAAATTTTAATAATTTTACTAGATATTGTACAAAATAAATACTAAAAACTTTTTACTTTACTGGTTCTGTCGTGGACCATTGAACAAGCCAATTTTAACTTAAACTTTAACTTAAACTTTGCTGTACATGTCGCAGCCATATTGTAGAATCCGCCGCAATATGAAGCGGCTAGCCGCTTTACAAAGCAGCTCTGTTTTGTAAAACGGCTGATTAACGTTTAGGCAGATTGTTTAGTCGGAATGTTGACTATGTGTAATGTAGGGCGACAATCAGCCATATTGTAGATGTCGGCGGCGAATTGTAAATTCAGTCGTTTTCTAAATGATTGGGGAGATTGTAAAATATAGAATGAGCAGAGAATTTTTACAATTTGACTGAAAATTTTAGGTGTTTTATAAATCGCTGAATAACTCAGTCCGTTTGATCAAAGAAGAATTGTTAGACATTTTATAAAAAAAAACCTTTTATATTGAGTTAGACCTTTTTCTTATAGTTGTGACTTTATATTTGTCATAGCTACAAGGAAAGATTTTCTTTATATAAAGTCCCTTTTCGCCGTTTTATAAAACGGCGACCCGTCATTTTGCTGCATTGGAGAACGCGAACCGTCGCGACGTTACAGTAAAGGCTGACCAACGTTTAGCTGTACAGGGTGAGTTAAGTTTTACCGCCCCGGCCATAATACCTATTAAAGATTGAGGGGAAAGTATGCAATTTACATGTTACATCAGTTGAAGTTTACACTTTCGATTAGTGCTACAAATTTTCCAAATCATTTTTATTTGAAGCCAAAAAAGTAAAACAAAGAGTTTCGGGTAAAATTTCTATGTTTGGTTTTTATTTCAAAATTTGTCAAATTATTCGTAGCATTGTTAATTGCAATTTGATTCGTTAAAAAATTATTACTTTTTGAGTTAAATCAAGTTTAACATAAAGCACGAAAAATACTTTTATTTATGACTTTCCAACAATGGATAATACGGTCTACCACGTAACAATACCTGATGATCGACCCATAAAACTGAAGGGAACGGCGTTTTAGTTGTTGCCAGACCCCTATTCTGGAATTTGTGAGAAAAATAAAATAAATTTTTAATAGGTAAATATTAAGTTTATTTTATAAAAGATGCTCAAAGTGATGCCCCATTACCCATAAATTAAAAGCATTTCAAGTTTCTCCTCGACTGAGTATTGAAATGGCATGATTATACCTGAACTAAACACAAATGTTCACTATTCCACAAAACAAAGTTTTAATTTTCACTTTTTACCAACGATGTTTAAGTGTTGGAAGATTTGTTGCGAATGTGAATGTTTCTTTATTCACAAAGTGACCTAGGGTTGTGACCAGGGTTTTTAAACTTTGGGTGAATTAAGCCATTTATTTTATGGGAAGGTTCAATAACCGATAGGTATATTGACTTTGCAGACGGAAAAATTAAAACACAAAATTGTAGACAGAGATACTAACGAAAATTAGAAGCTGGTAAGCGATTTTCTTATCAAGTTTAAAATCTAATATTGCAAAAATTATTTTTTATTATGATTATAATTACCGTGTAGCTGTTAGTTACGATGTTGTGAACTTTTAAAGAAATAGCGAAGACCCTTATTCCGGTCCTGTAAAATGTAACGTTGCACTTTTTAACTTAACTTTATGACTGTCGTAAATAATCAGTCAAGTACCCAAAACCAATACCATTGTTAGGTAAATTGGTCAGCTTATGTCGTAAATCATTTAAAAAAATACCCTCTAATACGGAAATGGCTTTATTTAATGAACCCAAATTAGTAAAATTATTTCAATTACAATAAATTGTGTGAAAATATTTTACTGTTGGTACATAAAAGAAACTAATAAATTGAGCAATTAGTAATTGAAAGAAAGCCAAAATTTTACCTGATTAAAAAAAGATTATTTCTTGGTTTCTATGTACCTTAATAATATAAAATTACTTATGCAATTTATGAGAATTGACAAATTATTTTAAAGGCCTATTTTGCCACGGGCGGTAAAACGGAACTCACCCTGTATATAAAGATTTGCCCAAAACGTCAATAGTCGCTGCGGAGTCTCAGTCCGCAATATGCAAAAAATCAAAAATAATGTATCTGCAGCTCTGATATTGCTCCACTAACATTTAGACAATAAAATTCCCTGGAAAATCAAAAAAACACGGAGCAAGACTCCGCACGCGACTACTGGAAGGTTAATAGAAACCACGTGTGGTGACACAACACAGTAGCTAAAAAATCGCGTTTTAATTATCACATCGTTAGCACATCGTGCGAATTCCGTGTTGTCATGCCACTGTTCGCCGAGTCTGCCCAGGTAAGTTTTGCGCAAAGAAAACGAAACACAAAGGCGGTCCTCAAACGGCACACAAAAACGTTACATATTTACGAGCGGCGATTCCGTCCGGTCGGAGAATAAAAGAAGAAAAAAATTGTGTGCCAGCAAGTACGTCGGCGAACACAATGGAGATGTTTGCCTATAAATTGGGCGTATCCAAACAGATGTAAACAATAATTATCCAAATGAAGACGGTTTACCTTTAGGTAGTGGCTTGTTTGTATTAATGATATATTTAAATGGCGGCTTAATCCGCAGTCAATGTGGATGTTCGCATAAAAAGTAAATATTTTTGTTTGTCAAACACTCGGTGATTATGTGCGGGCTTAATAAATAATTGTACTAACTGCCTCGGCGATCGATTAAAAAAGCGCTACAAAAATGTAACAACTCTTTACATTTTAGTTAGGACGCGATTTCTGCACTGCGCACATAATTGGCCGCCTAATTTAATTGTTATTTCTGCAAACAAATATAATAGTTTGCTCAAGTGATCTTAAGATTAATAAAAGTGTTACTTGAAAATGTGATAGCAAAATTAAAAAGCAAAATTTCATAATGAATTCACAATATTTTTTTCAACATTGCATAATTCAGATTGCAAAACAATGTTTGGTCAACGCATTAAAAAGTTTAATTTTGATTAAAAAAAAAAGAATTAAATCAACATTTTTATATAGGGGAACATGTTCAACAGTGACACGTTTTTGTCGTAACTTTGTCAAAAGTAATTCTAAACACTGTGACTTTAATAAAATCAGTCCACATCTGAATTTGAACAAAAATTAATAACAAAATTAGAAACTTTCCTTCTTTGTTGTGACAAGTCCTAAATTAAATTTATAAATATTCCTAATAAAATTAGGATTTTTTGATTTTGATGATTGTTTTGAACAATCATTAAAATTGCATGTGACAAATGACTTAAAATTATAACAACTTGACCAAAATCGTTGTAGTATAATACATACCGGGAGTTGTAAGAAACATATTACCCACAAGTTAAAAAAGTTACGCACGTAATTTTACTAGGGCGTAATTGTTTTACAACTAGACTTGATTCCCAATATTTTTTTACCATTAAAATATAATTTATATTACAAAACAATGTTTGGTCAACGGATTAAAAAGTTTAATTTTGATTGAAAAAATAAAAAATATTAAATCAACATTTTTATGTAGGGGAACATGCTCTAAAGTGACACGTTTTTGTCGCAACTTTGTTAAAAGTAATTCTAAGCATTGTGACTTTAATAAAATCAGCCCACATCTGAATTTGAACAAAAATTAATAACAAAATTAGAAACTTCACTTCTTTGTTGTGACAAGTCTTCAATTAAATTTATAAATATTTATAAGAAAATTAGAAACTAGGATTTTTTGATTTTGATGATTGTTTTGAACAATCATTAAAATTACATGTGACAAATGACTTCAAATTATAACAACTTGACCCAAATCGTAATTGTTTTACAACTAGACTTGGTTCCCAATATTTTTTTAGCATCAGAAAACAAAAAAACAATGTTTGGTGAACGCATTAAAAAGTTTAATTTTGATTTAAAAAAATAAAAAATATTAAATCAACATTTTTATGTAGAGAAACATGTTCAACAGTGATACGTTTTTATCGTAACTTTGTCAAAAGTAATTCTAAGCAATGCGACTTTAATAAAGTCAGTTCACATCTGAATTTGAACCAAAATTAATAACAAAAAACTGACTAACAAAATTAGAAACCTCACTTCTTTGTTGCGACAATACCAAATTACGTTTATAAATATTTATAACAAAATTAGAAACTATGATTTCTTTGATATTGGTAATTGTTTCTTTAAACCATCAAAATCACGCATGACAAATTATTTCAAATTATGACAACTTGACCCAAACCGTTGTAGTATTACATACCGGGAGTTGTAAGAAATATATTACGCACTTGTCAAAAAAGTTACACACGAATTTCAAAAAAATTAAATGTTTTATTAGTTTAGCAACGCTATGTAGAGATGATGAATCGCACTACCTAACCTAAAAATTAAAATATCATCGATTCTTGATTTATCAAAATTATTAATGATCATTGGGCGAAGAAAGTAAGTAAGAAGTAAATATTTTATTAATTCATTACAAATTTTCTTTGCTTTTTGACCACTGTTACTGTCACTGTCAACCACTACCAACACAATGTTGATAATAGTCCCTAACTGTGCGATTTTACCCTTACTTAGTTTATTGTTTATTCAACATTGATCATTTTTAGCAGTGGTGGTAGAAAAATATAATATTCATTATCATGTTGATCACTATTTAACGTGACACACAGTCTATTTTTCTGTAACACATTACTGTCACGCATTGTTTGTCTTCAAAAATGATGGAAATTCACGTTTAAAATCAATAATTTGTGTTGCAATTTGATGGGATCACAAAAAAACCCTTGCGACTGTATCACCGTTTCCGGTGTGTCACTGTTGAACATGTTCCCCTACTAAATACGAAGTTTGATTCGAAAATTCCTCTTAGGTTTCTAAATAAAAATTCTAAATAAACTAAATTAATGTTGGCTAGGTTTAAATAATTGTCCAATTATTTTTCTACTCATTAAAGCTTATTGAAATTATTTTCGGCGCTGAAGTAGCACTCCACCAAAATAATATCGTGTGTAGGCGAAGTCGAAACGCTCCCATACGATATTTTCGAAGTTAGAACGCAAGTTTCTTTTTTCGTAAATTTAAGTAACCTGCGAAAGCGTGGGGGAACTCTAACGCGAAAGTCAACATAGTTGAAAAGTACAAAATTAACTATATCAAAGCTACTTGTGAAAAAAGTGTGTGAAGTAGAAAAAACCGTAATAAAACGTGCTAATTGCCACACTAGAAACTTTAATGAAACCGAAGGAAAAAAAAGACAGCGAGACCTGAACCTTTTGTGAGGCAAAAAATTAATTTCCATTCACGCGACCTAACGCACCGAATTTTACTGGAAGCTATTAAATTCACGTTAGCCGGTATCTCTGCGTGCCAGCCCGTCGGACAATCTGCGAGGTCTGCTAAAAATCACGCACGTTTCTCATCGAAAGTCCGGAGGAGAGAGCTTTCAGGCCACCCTAAACGAGCCGCGAATACAAAGCCATAACCCCTGCGGTATTTCATAAACACCGAGTTATCATTTCGACGAATTTACTCCAAAACGACATAAACGCCAATTGGTGAACTTTACACGAGGTAGAAAAAACCGATTAGGTTCTTTGAAATTTTTTGTGTTTTAATCAGCCAAATTTCTTTTTGTTGTATTTCTTTTTTAATTTTCTATCTCATGAAGGGACTATTTTTGGTAGCGATTTTTTTCTATTTTGAGGAATTATTGAAAATTTGACACAATTTTTATTTGTCGGTTATGTCTATTCGATAGTGGCATTTATTCCATCAACCCCTAGCCATTTTTATGCAGTTCTGGCGTTTATTAATTATTTAGGCGTTTGTGTCATATAGGGGAACGGGGGGCACAGTAAAACATTCCATATAACTTTTGATAGAATAATACTAAAGAGTGCTGCTATTTGTGAGAGGGTGGTAGTATTAATACCCACTAGTGACTGTAGTTAGAGCGCACTGTAGCAATACAGTCTCAAGTTAATTACAGTTTGGTTATTTGAAAGCTTAAAAGTAAAATTTTGTAATAAAATCTATTAGACAATTCATTATCATACTTTTATTTTTTCATATAAATACTTATTATATTATTTAACTTTTTCATTTTATTTGCCTTATGTGGACATATAATCATATATATATATACAGGTTGTATTATATTAAGTGTTCACCATTGGTAACTTTGTTGTTATTGGAGTTGCAAAGTCGGTTAAATTAGCAAAGAATTAGTGTTTTTTCCGCTGATTACCATTATGAAACCAAAAAAACAATCGAACGTCAACTGTTCGAGATATTCACGAAAATAACATTTTTTTAAATGGAATGCCCTATCCTTTTTTGCATATTTTGAAAGAATGTTTAATTTTGAGTGAAAAAGTCTTAATGCACTATTACGATTAAATTAACTACCGAGAAGTTACAAGCAATTGAATTTTTTATTTCAATTAATTACAAAAATCACGTAGACACTGAAACAATTGAAAATTGTAATTATTAAAACGTCAAAAACAATTGAATGAATGTGTTAGTTAATATTTTCATCAAACATTAACGTGGTATATTCAACATTTATTACTTTTGGTGTGATTTAGTAACAGCTGTGTTCAATTTTGGTTCCCGACATGGCATTTTCACATTTAGAAAAATGTGACATGTTAGAAGCATATCTTATGTGCGGCAAGAACTCGGCGAGAGCTCGAGATTATTACCAGCAGCAGTACCCGCTTCGATTGCAACCAATTCAACAGTATTTTCTGAGACTGTATAGAAAGTTTAGGAGTAACGAAACAGTGTTTCAAAAGGGAAGAGAGAAGAAAAAATTTGTAATTTCTGAACAAGTCGAAATTAATGTAATTGCGTATTTTGAGGCATATCCTAGAAATTCAATACGAGATATTTCAAGGGAGTTAAATTTAAGTTTGAACAGCATTGAAAGGATTTTACTTATCATTATCACCCGGTGCAAACGTTACTTCCAGGCGATTTAAATCGAAGATTAACTTTTTGCAACTGGTATTTAAGTTACTGCCAACGACACTTCAATAGCGAGTTTCATTTTCTGTGGACCGATGAATCGAACTTCTCAAATTCTGGAATGTACAACAGAAAAACGAATCATTATTGGGCCCGCGAAAATCCATTGCAAGTACACCCTATAAATCCACAAATGCGGTTCAGTCTAAATGTGTGGTGTGGAATTGTAGGTTCAAAAATTATTGGACCATCTTTTTACCGTGGTAATTTGACTGGAGTGAGATACGTAGAATTTATGAACACTGTCCTGCATAACTGTTTGGATGAAATGGATTTAATTTCAATACATCCATTTCCAACAGGATGGAGCACCGGCCCATAATTATCACGGAACAACCAATTTGTTAAACAGATTATTCATTGATAAATGGATAGGAACTAATGGGCCCGTGCGTTGGCCACCACGTTCGCCAGATTTAACCCCCATGGATTTTTTTCTGTGGGGGTACGTGAAAAATTTAGTTTACAGGGAGAGATATGCAACAGTTAATGAATTGGAGAATAAAATTTTAACAATAATTAATGTATTGGATGGTAGAAAAATTTTGAAAGCAGCGCGGTGTCTTCAAAAAAGAGCCCAAAAATGTGTTGAACAAGACGGTGGCATTTTCGAACATTTATTATAATGTCTTGGTCATGCAATATGTTTTTCTAAATTTCTATTCTCAGTTTGCCGTGGAAGAAATGTTTCAATAAATACCATTTTCAATTGTTTCAGTGCCTACGTGATTTTTGTAATTAATTGAAATAAAAAATTCAATTGCTTGTAACTTCTCGGTAGTTAATTTAATCGTAATAGTGCATTAAGACTTTTTCACTCAAAATTAAACATTCTTTCAAAATATGCAAAAAAGTATAGGGCATTCCATTTAAAAAAATGTTGTTTTCGTGAATATCTCGAACAGTTGACGTTCGATTGTTTTTTTGGTTTCATAATGGTAATCAGCGGAAAAAACACTAATTCTTTGCTAATTTAACCGACTTTGCAACTCCAATAATAACAAAGTTACCAATGGTGAACACTTAATATAATACAACCTGTATATAAGTAAGTAAACTTACTTTTTGTGTGTCCTTTGTTTTCCAGATACTTATTTAATTATTTAACTTAAATTAATGAATTTCATTCATGTCATGTTTTTAACACTTTAAAAACGTTTCATTGTTATTTAACATTTTAAAAAGTTTTGTCACACATTATTAAACACAAATACATTTAATACAAACAACAATTATTTTAAACATCGATACTAATCGATACTATAACTGTTTAATTATTGAAACAGTTTTCGCATTATTGCTTCATCAGTAGTAATCGATCCACTGTCTATGTTTCTTTATATTTTTTCACTTATATCTTTTCCCCTTTCAATTTCGACTTATCTGTTCATTTTATTTATGTTATTTTTGTTTTTTATTTTTACACTATTTTATACTTTAACTTTATATATTAGTTTTAGTAACATATCGTCTTTAACGCTTAATTGTTTGTTTATAAGTTGTATTTTATTTTTATTTTTGTAAATATGTATGTTTTCTGCTATGTTCATTTTAACCCCTTTCTGCATTATTTTTTCAATCTTCTTGTTCCTTCAATTGTTCCATATTGGTGTTTTTCTTGGTACAAATGTTTTGTGTAGTTAGATGTTGTGTTATTTTTATTGATGTGTTCTTTATAACGTGTGTAGAAACTTCTGCCAGTCTGGCCTACATATTTTTTGTTACATGTATTACATTTAATCGAGTATATCCCATTCAAATTATATTTATCGTCTGTTTCAATTTTTGGTTTGAAAAATTTATCTAATTTATTATTAGTTGTTAATCCTATTTTTAAATTTTGCTTTTTGAAAATTTTTGTTAATTTATTCGTTTCGTGACCATTTTACTTATGACTTATTATATTAGCTTAATATTACTAACTTAATCTTTTCCTTTAATTAAAAGCAACTTTGAAAAATAATTTCAAATATGTGAACATTTGGGCTGGGGTACAATGAAACAAACCAATATGGGGCAGAGTGAAACTGGAAAAATTTTAAGTGTGCAGAGTGGATTCGTTGCACACTCTGTAAAATGTGGGTTTGTGGCGTTTGCAATGGTGAGAGTAATGATATTTTCTATAAATGTCAAAAATGCACTGGCAGTGATGACCGTGATGTCGCTGACCCTGATTTCTCAGATTAGTTCCAAGTTTTAATTTTTTTCTTGTTTGAAGTAATTCAGTTTTTACTTATTATCAAAATCTTTTATTGTTGAACCTGTCAGATATAATTTTTGTTTATGTTTTTGTATTGTTTAATAAATGTTTTGGTGTGCCCCTTACTGTGTTTTACTCTACCCCAACCATGGGGGTACAGTGAAACATTTACATTTTTTTTTTTAACAATTTTTTTAAGCTGTTTCTTTGGAGGTATAAAGAAGGAAAAAAATAAGAATGCAGGAAAAACTTCAAATAATACAAAGTCATTTAGTTCCTTTTGATTACTTTCGTTGTTTTAAATATTTTAACAAAACATTTTTTGTTTCACTGTGCCCCCGGTTCCCCTACTTATGACAATTTGCGTCGCAAAACTAAATAGGTGTGGTGAAATAATAATATTTCCATAATAATTTTTAAAAAAGTGCAACAAATTGAACACAAATTATAATTAACAAGTAGGTATAATTAAAATAACCAAAATAATAATAATAATAATAATAATAGATTGTAATCTTTGTTGACCAATGTTGAGGGTCCAGCAATACATGGAAAAATCTCAGTTAGTGGTTCAGTCAAAATCATATCATTAGTTGATAATATCATAGTTGAATCTTGGTTTATAATATTATTACTTTCTAATAACACAGCCGTTTCTTCTATTAACATTTGATCATTTTCATTACTTAAAAAAATTATATTATTTTGCAATACTAAATCTAGGTCTTTTACAAAGAATTTAGAAGTTCGGAATTATTTGGAGTTTGAACGTCTACTAGAAAATTGAAACTACTTTATTCAGTCTTATCGTTTGGTACAGTCATAATTATTTGGTGTTTGAATATCTATTGAGAGATTGGAACTACTTGTTTCAGTCTTATCATTTGGTACAGTCATTTCTAAGTCCCAGTTTTTGTTTTTTTGGCAGGTTGTGTTCCTGTAGCATAGTAAATATTTTCTTCGTCCTGGAATTCATCCATCTGAAAAGATCAAGATGGTATAAGCGCCAAAACTAAAACCACGATTATCTGACAGATATATTATCTAACTTATTAAATTAAGCAATTTTAGTTCCAAATAAATTAAAGTATAATTTCTGCTTGTAAAAATTGTAAGTTAGCTTTTAAATGTGACAAATTGTTTGTTTAATTATACTAATGTATTTGCATAGGAAAATGTCGCTTATGCCAATCTAATATTTTTATAAAAAAATTGACATAAATGCCAAATATTTAATTAAGATTTTGAAGATGGAAACAAAAATAACAATGAAAACAAATTAAATATTTAAGAAGTTTACTGTTCTAGAAATGGGACAATATAAAAATTATAGTATTTCTCTACTTACATTTATGAAATTACACTGTGTTTATGTGCTGTACTATTCTTATGAGAGTTTACATGGTACTGGCGTTTATGCAAACTTAAAAGCTAAATAACTATTTACTATATTTTTTGTCGTTTATACTATTTATGTCTGTAAAAATTCTCTTTCAAGTGATACCAATATCTCAAATTCGAATTTTTGGCGTTTATGTCGTTTTGGTATAAATCCGTCGATATCCGCACCCGAATTATTTTATCGGTTCAATAAGTTATTGAATTGATAACGCACGAAATCACAAGTCCGATGTTCTAACGGAAAAGTTTGGTTTTGGAGAGAGCGACATACCGATCAGTGCTCGATTCTGGGCTAAAGTAGCACTCGAAGGTTCACTCGAGACAATCACCGGTGTGAAGACTCTTCAGCGCATCTTTTTAATGGACCACACACAGCGTCCTCAGGCTGTCGCACGGCGTTTTCATAAAATCGAGCGCCCGAGGAGAATGATTTTTTTTTCTCTGAAGATTTTTCAAATTGTGTTTTTGGTAGAATATCCGCGCGCGAGGTTTTGTCGCGTTGTCATCTTAATTTCGTGGACGGGATGACTGTTTACGTACGTGCCGAACCCTGGTTGCCACACCCTCTCGTCCTATCATAATATACTCGAAGCGACGACAAAAATAACTACATCACCTACCACCAGGTAACCCAAAAGCAATACCAAATAAAAATATTTGTTTAATTTAACCGATTTCGCGGTTCGGACTTTTGTGACTGGGCGCAAATTGCCCTAAACTATTTATCAAATGTTCAGAACTTGAAAAAAAAATCAACAACAACAAGTTGTTTTTGTAACTAGAAATAAAAAGTGTTTCGTCACTTTTAATTCTAGGCTTAAAATTTTTTTTTATCTTACACTTAAAAAATATCGTCTTCCATTTTTGGTGTGACAATTTTATTAATAATTAAAGCTAAACGTACAACCGCTGCCACATATAGAGGTAAGTCTTCTTCTTCACAATTGATCTTTACTCACATAAAATACGCACATTCGTGGAAGATCTTTTTAGTTGACAGATACTCTTTTTTCCCAAAAAAACAATGACATAACTAAATAAAGTCACGGTTACTTGAATATTAGCATATATTAGAAAAAATAGGATCTTTAATTTGGATTAAAAGTTACCTTTTTGACTCTCAAATTTTGTATTCGCTCGGCTTCGCAACGCTGCGCCTCGCAAACACAAAATTTGCTCGCTAAAAAGTGACACTTTTAATACTATTTTCCCAAGTAAAAATACTTACAAAAACTTGAAAAAACAATCGATTTTTTCTTCAGTCGCCTTAAAACGTTTTCAACGCCACTTTTGGTAGACAAACAACTTGTTTTTGTAACTAAAAATAGAAAGTGTTTCGTCACTTTTAATTCTAGGCTTAAAATGTTTTTTAATCTTAAACTTAAAAAATATCGTCTTCCATTTTTGGTGTCACAATTTTATTAATAATTAAATTTATACAACCGCTGCCACATATAGAGGTAAATCTTCTTCTTCACAATTGATCTTTACTCACATAAAATACACACATTCGTGGAAGATCTTTTTAGTTGCCAGTTACTCTTTTTTCCCAAAAAAAAATGACATAACTAAATAAAGTCACGGCTACTTGGATATCATTCTGCTTAGCATTACTTTAGAATTTGTATATTAGCATATATTAGATAAAATAGCATTTTTAATTTGGATTAAAAGTTACCTTTTTGACTCTCAAATTTTGTATTCGCTCGGCTTGGCAACGCTTCGCCTCGCAAACACAAAATTTGCTCGCTAAAAAGTGACACTTTTAATACTATTTTCCCAAGTAAAAATACTTACAAAAACTTGAAAAAACAATCGATTTTTTCTTCAGTCGCCTTAAAACGTTTTCAACGCCACTTTTGGGAGACAAACAACTTGTTTTTGTAACTAAAAATAGAAAGTGTTTCGTCACTTTTAATTCTAGGCTTAAAATGTTTTTTAATCTTAAACTTAAAAAATATCGTCTTCCATTTTTGGTGTCACAATTTTATTAATAATTAAATTTATACAACCGCTGCCACATATAGAGGTAAATCTTCTTCTTCACAATTGATCTTTACTCACATAAAATACACACATTCGTGGAAGATCTTTTTAGTTGCCAGTTACTCTTTTTTCCCAAAAAAAAATGACATAACTAAATAAAGTCACGGCTACTTGGATATCATTCTGCTTATCATTACTTTAGAATTTGTATATTAGCATATATTAGAAAAAATAGCATCTTTAATTTGGATTAAAAGTTACCTTTTTGACTCTCAAATTTTGTATTCGCTCGGCTTCGCCACGCTCAGCCTCGCAAACACAAAATTTGCTCGCTAAAAAGTGACACTTTTAATAATAATAATAAATTGAATTTCCTCTTTAAATACATTGCACGTAAGGTTTTCTTCATAAACATTATTTAAATGACTAAGCAAGTTTCACAAGTCAAATTGGGGCCGTTCGCATTATAGAAGGTGTCGTTCGTTCGCACTACTGAATAGTCAATGTCGGTGGAATTGTTTTCATTCGTTTATTTTTACTGTATGCTCATCACACTGGTGTATTTATTTAAAATATGTTAAAAATATACTAAGCAGTTAAATTCAAGTTCACATGGACACACAACTTCACCTGAACTGCAAATAAGACGTTAAACTGAATTTCCTCTTTAAATATATTGCACATAAGGTTTTCTCCATAAGCGTTACGTGCCTTGCATCTCTAAGCAAGTTTCAAAAGTCAAATTAAAACTGTTCGCATTACAGAAGGTGTCGTTTGCACTACAGAATTAAGTTCATATAAGCCTCTCAATTGCCAAACTAAAGTATTCAAAATGTTTGGATAACGTTCAGTAGTCTAGAAAGGACAGTGCCATCTCACCCCTAGTTGCCATTTCAACCACCGTTCCCCTAGATGTCAACTGCGGGCTAATTTTTTTCCTGCAAACCAATTTGAATCTTGTAACTTTGCTTATCTCGCTTGTTTGCCGAACTGATAAAATTGCTGCCATCAAAAAGCACAAAATCATAATATCCTTTATTCATTCATAAATTTATCCAGCATCATCTTTATCAACAAACAAAGAGCTACTGTTTCGCAACGAGCAAACCACAAGTCATGCACTCGACTAAATAAAAATAAATTTATAAAAATCACGTGGGAGTAATATTACATTTGAAAAAATGTTTGAAGTCATTCCTTCTGCATTGTGTGCTGTTTACACAAGGAACTCTCGGCATACGATATGTTGTAATTGTCTCACGAGTTTACACTCACATTGACTCGCCGCGTTTAAATTGCAATTTCGATTTATCAAACTCGTCCAATTTTTATTTCGAACGAAATAAATTGCCCCCGATAAAACGGCGAGTCCGGCAGAACGAGCAACTAAATTTGAGGATATTGTAAATTTATCGCTAGTAATAAAAGCTTTGAATTTATTGATTAATTTACGATAACTTGTTGCGTAGCAACTTAAAAGAGTGTAAATTTGATGAGTATTAAAAACGCGAAAGCGAAGTTGGAGCGTTTTTATCATCAAGTTTATAGGATTTAAAAGTTGCTACGCAGGAAGTTTGAGTGAATTAATCGAAGAAATTCAAATCTTGAATGGTATTTGATTAGATTATTTTGTGAATGTATAAAATTGGACACAAATAAAATTGTTTGAAATTTTTTTCTAGGTGGAAACTAGGCAACGTCGAAATTTTATCAAAATTATCGCTGTAATTCCGTGTTCCTTCCTCAAATAAAATAATCAGGAATTAAAAGTATAAATGGGATTTTTTGTACACGAATTCAATTATCATTTCATTTTTTATGTAAGAGTTCCGAACTGTTGGTGAAAGCTCAATATGTCACAGTTCCAGGTGCGCGTCAAATGAATAATAAAATAATTGGTCGATGACTTAACAAAATCAGACAGTTTTATCAGTCGATATGAAACGGGCTGTCGACGATCACGGCGATGAGTCGGTAATTGGGTGATATTCGCTCTCACACCCTCCACGCACGAGCCCCATGTGCATCCACCGCTGTGACTAAGCTTAAACAAACATATCTTCGGCGGAGGGCGAATCGAACGAAAATACACGCGGAAATTAAAAACAAGATATCGAAACTTCCCAAAGACGCTATCGCAGGGCAAACTTAGGCCCGACGACGCGATAAGGAATTCAAGGATCGGCCTCTTTGATAACACTTCCGTTACACTCAAAGAAATAGTCAGTCTAATAGTAAAAAAAAGAGTATTTGCAGCTGATTTATTTATGTTTAAGTATTTAACTTGTCAAATAGTACCAATTCTCATAAATCAATTTATTTTTTAGAAATAAACTATTTATTTGAAAACAAATATGTTCTCAATTCATGAAAACAAAAATTTATTAAGTATAACATTGGGTATTTGTTTATAATAATTAAGGTTTTTTATGTGTAATGCATACTATTTGGTACTAATTCATTGTTAGTGAAAGAAAATACATTTGTACATTTTTATCAAAAATAAATACTCATTTGTTGAAAAGGTAAGTTGTCTAAGATAAAAAATGATTATTTTACAATTGAACCGGATGTTTGCATTAACAGCCAAATCATTTCTTTGCGTTATTCGGTAGTGTTGAGAAGTGCATTAAAATAATAATATGGAACATGCCATCTTTTTTGTAAAAGGTATAATCGTTCAAGTAAATCGGGAACATATATGGTGAACCAGTTTTTGGAAAGGTTGTTAATGTATTGTACACTGGTGACAAACAAATGTATTTAATATATAAAACAATTGTTTGTTATGGTATTGATAAAGATTTTGAAGCATATGAAGTGACTGATGATGATTTTTCCACTTCTAAACAAATTATTGACATTAAAAATATTTGTTGCACTTTTTTCACACTCATTTAATCGGTGATGGACGTAAATTTATTTCCTGCTTGAACCAAAAATATTAATAGGTATCTATAACGACAGCAACTGTATTATTTAGACATTTTACAAACATTTCTAATACATTGCACATTGAATGATCCTCTAATATTTTTTTTTATTATTTATAGGTATAAGTTTTGTTTCATGTTTATTTTATTTTATTGTATTTTAAATATTTTTATTCATTTTAAATAAAAAATTTCAGTTTAATATGAGATTATTATTAAAAATCCAATTTATAAAATATTTATTAATAAATGATGAAGGATTTATAGTAAATATTTCCCGCATATTATTTGTTATTATTAATATGCTAATTTAATTGTTAACTGAAATTCATTAGTAAAAAACAACTTATATTAAAATGATATAAATAATTAATAAATCTTGATTGTATTATTATTTAATATTATTAAACGTATATTTTATGTTAACAAATATTTATGAGAGAATATTTATTAATAACAAATATTTATTTGATTTTAATAAACATTTATTTTTTATTAATAAACAACTATTGCTCCAAAATAAAGCAAATTAAGACTGAATAATACATTTATTTTGTGTAACTAAACGTATGTTAACTATTACCAAATTCTTTTTTGTTTTTAATAATTGCTTACTTTATTATAAATAACAATGTGTTAGAAGTAAATTAAGCTAATTGAAACCATATTAATAAAACTGCCAGTTAACCGTAAATAAACATTTGGTGGGCCAAATATCAATCAATATTTGTCGATAGTTAACGAAGTTGCCTTGTTATTAACAAATTTTTCACTTCTTTTCTTCCTGTGTAATACATTTCACATTGAATGATCCTCTAATATTTTTTTAATTATTTATAGGTATAAGTTTTGTTTCATGTTTATTTTATTTTATTGTATTTTAAATATTTGTATTCATTTTAAATAAAAAATTTCAGTTTAATATGAGATTATTATTAAAAATCCAATTTATAAAATATTTATTAACAAATAATGAAGGGTTTATAGTAAATATTTCCCGCATATTATTTGTAATTATTAATATGCTAATTTAATTGTTAACTGAAATTCATTAGTAAAAAACAACTTATATTAAAATGATATAAATAATTAATAAATCTTGGTTGTATTATTATTTACTATTATTAAACGTATATATAATGTTAACAAATATTTATGAGAGAATATTTATTAATAACAAATATTTATTTGATTTTAATAAACATTTATTTTTTATTAATAAACAACTATTCCTCCAAAATAAAGCAAATTAAGACTGAATAATACATTTATTTGTTGTAACCAAACGTGTGTTAACTATTACCAAATTTTTTTTTGTTTTTAATAATTTCTTACTTTATTATAAATAACAATGTATTAGAAGTAAGTTAAGCTAATCGAAATCGTATTAATAAACTGTCAGTTAATCCGTAAATAAACATTTGGTGGGCCAAATATCAATAAATATTTGTTCATAGTTAACGAAGTTGCCTTGTTATTAACCCTAGAAAGGTACTGAGTGTAATTTTTACTCACATACGATATAGTTTTTGTCGTACATCAACCTTCTGACCACTCAGATTCTTATCCCGCTAGCAGTGCTTCCCCCGATTAGTGCATTATCTGCTGTCTTCAGTGCTATACTCTGTGTTTTGTTTTTCTAAGAACTTCGGTACATTTTAAACAACGGTGTGAGTAAATTTTACTCAGAAGTACCTTTTACGTAGGTATTAATTTTGGGTGATTACTTTTAAATACCAAATTGCGTAATTTTTTTTCCGATCTAGTATTTATTGTAATTTTTTATTTATTTATAGATACGATTTATGTTCATTTGTGTTACTATTGCAAAGATTATTATTGTAGGTTAGTGTATAGGAAAAGATGAGCAAAAGGAGGCTAGAAACAGATGAAGAAATTCTGGAAACATTTTGTGGTTTGGCTTCTGAAGAAGAAGACAATTTGGAGTGCGAGTCTGATGACTTCGATGAAGATACTTATGACAATGACGCTGATCCAGAATATCTGCCGGAACCGGAAGAGGATTCAGACGATATTGACGATATGGTATTGCATGAAATCATTGCAAATGTAGAAGCTGAAAAGGAGCAGAGTGTGGAATGTAATGAAACCCCTGGATGTAGTAAAAAAGACAGAAAACATAAAAGGCCAACAATAGCAAAAAGAAGAAGGGAACAAAGATAGTATCGCCTGATCAGTCAGCTGAAAATAATGAAACTGAAGAAGTTATTTCACCAGTTATTACAACTAGTAAAAACACTATACTAATCGGAAAAGACGGAAAGTTTGTTTGGACTAAAGATCCTGTTTCTGCAACAGGCAAAAAAGTTCCTTCAAGGAATATTGTACATTTTCGACCGGGCCCAACAGCAAATGTTAAAAATTCGTTGCCTCCTATCAATTGCTTCAAACAATTTTTTACCCAAGACATATTAGAGGAGATTTTAGTCTGTACAAATAAAAAAATTAACCATCAGCGACAAAATTACAGCAATAAATCTCATGGGAGTTTATCAGATATAGAACAGGACGAGCTTGAAGCCTTTCTTGGTTTATTAGTGCTATCAGCTACACTCAAAGATGATCACTTGGCAACAAATATGATGTTTGACACTACCTACTGTGGGGAAAGATATAAAGCAACCATGAGTGAGAGAAGATTTAAATTTATTCTAAATTGTCTGAGGTTTGATGATAAAGAGACAAGAACTGTTAGAAGGGAAACAACCAAACTCGCTCCAGTTTCTTCTATCTGGGAAAAACTTCTGAAAAATTGTAGGACCAACTATAAACCTGGCAGCTATATAACCATAGACGAACAGCTAGTTGGGTTTAGAGGGAGATGTCCCTTTAGAATCCATATTCCCTCTAAACCCAACAAGTATGGGATCAAAATTATCATGTCCTGTGATAGCGGGACAAAGTACATGTTGGATGCCATTGTTTACGTTGGAAAAGGAAGTGTTCTTCCTTAACTGCTGGTGAATATTATCTTCTTGAACTTCTGAAAAATGTAAAAGGCTCCAATCGAAATGTCACGATAGACAACTGGTTTACGAGTGTGCCTCTAGTTCAACGTCTCCTCCATGAATATAAAATAACTACTGTTGATACAATAAAAAAAAATAAACCACAGTTGCCTGCTGTAGCTACAGACATAAAATTTCAAAACCATGCGGCATTCTTTATATTTCATGAGGATATGATGGTTGTGTCATACAAGCCCACAAATAAAAAACTTGTACTGTTGGCGTCTAGTATGCACACTACGAGTAGTATTCGTGAAACTACAAGAAAACCAGAGATTGTTCATGTGTACAACAAAACAAAAGGAGGAGTAGATAGTTTCGACCAAATGTGTCAAAATATGAACCATGGCAGAAAAACCAAAAGGTGGCCTCTTTGTTTTTTCCTCAACATGATGAATATAGCTACAATAAATGCCTATATAATTTATGCACATAACTTGAGCAGCCATGGGCAAAATTCACAATCAAGACTTGACTTCATGCTATCCTTGCACAAGGAATTAACGGAGACATTTCAAAGAAAAAGGTTAACACAGATCATAAATATGAATCATCCGTTGAAGCAATCTATTAAGAGGGCTTTAGGCGAAACGGAAGAGGCAAATACAGTCGGAGAAGACCAACAGGGGCCCAGAAAATATTGCAAGTTGTGCCCTTACTTTAGACACAGGTACACCACCACTTACTGCAAATGTGGGTCATCCATTTGTCGTGAACATACAGTAAAAAGATGCCCTGACTGTGTTTAAAATAGGTGAGAATGTGAGCATATTATTATAATGTTTTATAATAATTTTTAAGCTAACTAACGTTTCAATAATTAGTTTTTATCTTATTTTAAGTGACAAAATAATGCTTCTAGTTGATAATAATGTTGTTTTTGTAATAAAAGCAATTATCGTTTAAAATAAATCAGTTCATAACATCATAATTCATAAGTGAGTAAAATTTACTCATATGTACCAATAAGTACCTAAATATTCACGGTACCTTTCTAGGGTTAACAAATTTTTCACTACATTTCTCTTTGTGTAGGCTTGGAACGTTTTGGCCAAATACCGTCGCCCCTAGTAAAAAACCGCGCCGAACAAACACCCCAACCCGCACCTAGTTGAACATTGTCTTAGGGCCTGCTTTAAGGTGAAATTAAAAGAATAAATATTTATTCAAACCCTCTAAATTGAAGACCACCCAGGACGGAAAGGTGTTAACTGAGCGACCGTATGCTTTTATCCGTCGTATACTTCGGACAGTGTGAATGAAAAAATAACTCGTTGCATTAACACGTTTTTATAAAGTCGTCGGTACACACGTGTGCGTCGAAACTTTCGGGGACGGCGGTGCGTCCTTTCGGGAAAAGTGCAAGTCGAGAAGAGCCTGCAATATTTGCTCGATTAAAAATTCCCTGTGCGCGGCGCGTAATTGAACGCTCATTTCGAACAAGTGACGTCTCTTTATTTTTAAACTCATTTTCCCGCTCATAAAAACAAGTGTAAATATTTAAAGTCGATAGTCAGTGATCTCTTCCTCTCTATATTTTGATCGGCAATCTCTCTGTCTATAGACATTTCCTCCAGTGTTTGCTTTAATATTTTTCATAAAATTGAGATTATAAAGGATTCGGTACATACTTCTTTTGTCAATATTTTTATATTGATACATAATGGCAGTTCTTTTAAACGATTTAATTAAATATTTACTGCGAAATTACTTTTTACGAGCTGTACACACAAACAAAGACGTTCTTTCGAATTAGCACTAAACAGCTGTTTCTATTGCATTTATAATTGCAACATTTCATTATTCGTTTATTTAACCAATTGGTTAACCCTTTCAACCAACTCAATTACAACGTTTTTCCAAGATAATAAATAA
Organism: Dascillus cervinus; assembly: GCA_949768715.1. Classification (NCBI taxonomy): domain Eukaryota; kingdom Metazoa; phylum Arthropoda; class Insecta; order Coleoptera; family Dascillidae; genus Dascillus; species Dascillus cervinus. The sequence goes on along the minus strand of OX458318.1, from coordinate 1,808,014 downwards.
GTAGGGGAATCGTGTTTGAGATGGGATGTTGGGATAAGATGGTACGGTTGCTTTTCTAAGCCCCTAAAAGTTATACAAACATTTTTAATAACTCACTTCGCAAGTACGAGAAGTAATGCATTGTAACTTAAAAATTAAATTAATTAAAATTAGTAATGGTGGACTGTTAAGAAATCTTCAACCAGTATGAATGTTTTATTGCGTACGTCGAATTGACGGGATTTTGAAAATAGGCTAAGACATCATCGCACGTATTAGGATAAGATGGTATACCATGATGTCAAAAAAACTACATAAATTGAATTAGTTTTATTGTATTTTTACTAAATATTTGACATTTATGTTACTGTAACCTTAATATCACACTTTTATTACATCTCAGTTAATAATTTGGAGCTACTGTCAATAAAATAACCCAATCAAAGAATCATTTAGGGGATGCTATTTTAGCCTAGCACATTTGGGTGAAACGGCACAGTTAGGTTTATATATTGCAGTGAAAAATAAGCCATTTGCTCTTCGTAAAATTAACAAACGAAAAATTAACGTTAAAAACTCTTAAATGTGCCATCTCAGACAAAATTTCCCTAGTTTGTGACTAAACAGGCGAAATTAAATTTATAAGTGCAAATAAAACGCAATTTTGAGCCCGAGGCGACCGCCGAGGACTAAGAAACGTCGAAGGCCATAAAAGCGTTTTAGATTGAACTTTTCGGGAAGAAGCAATTGGCCACAATTTATCACCAACTAGTTGCATCCTTTCTGTATTTGATATACTGTTATGTGATTTGACTTACTTGGTTTTATTCATTATTTTGTATTTATTTTAGTTTCAGTTCAAAAATAAACTTTTCATTGATTTTAAACGCCATCCAGCATTCAAAAGCGCCATTATTCTACACTAATCTTTTTTAATTTAAATCTTTAACTCATTCCCTTACCACAACAAAAATACAGGGTTTCCTGGATATTAAATGATTTAAGGATAATATCGATTTATAACAAACCTGCAAGGAATGGAAAATATGATTTTGGCAGGAAGGAAGTTCTGTTCAGTATCAAAAAGAAGCAAGACGTCCTCCTGAAAGAAAAAATAAGTTGTAAACATCAAATTTGTAAGAAACAAGTTACGCACGAATCAAAAAAATTACGCACAATTAATTTAGCAACGCTATGTATAGATTATGAACAAAAATTAAACGTTTTTTTTTACTCTGAATGAAATTTTTCCGATTCAAAATCGATTCTTCTGTCTCAGAATCTGCTTTTTCTGACTCTGAATAAAATTTTTGCGACTCAGAATTGATTTTTCTGTCTCAGAATCTGCTTTTTCTGTCTCAGAATGTGCTCATTCTGACTCTGAATGTGATTTTTCCTACTCAGAATCGATTTTCTGTCTCACTATCTGCTTTTTCCGACTCTGAATGTGATTTTTCCGACTCAGAATCTGCTTTTTCTTACTCTGAATGTAATTTTTCCGATTCAGAATCGATTCTTCTGTCTCAGAATCTGCTTTTTCTGACTCTGAATAAAATTTTTGCGACTCAGAATTGATTTTTCTGTCTCAGAATCTGCCTTTTCTGTCTCAGAATGTGCTTATTCTGACTCTGAATGTGATTTTTCCTACTCAGAATCGATTTTCTGTCTCACTATCTGCTTTTTCCGACTCTGAATGTGATTTTTCCGACTCAGAATCTGCTTTTTCTTACTCTGAATGTAATTTTTCCGATTCAGAATCGATTCTTCTGTCTCAGAATCTGCTTTTTCTGACTTTGAATAAAATTTTTGCGACTCAGAATTGATTTTTCTGTCTCAGAATCTGCTTTTTCTGTCTCAGAATGTGCTTATTCTGACTCTGAATGTGATTTTTCCTACTCAGAATCAATTTTTCTGTCTCACAATCTGTTTTTCCGACTCAGAATCGATTTTTCCGTATCAGAATCTTCTTTTTCTTACTCTGAATGTAATTTTTCCGATTCAGAATCGATTCTTCTGTCTCACAATCTGCTTTTTCTGTCTCAGAATGTGCTTATTCTGACTCTGAATGTGATTTTTCCTACTCAGAATCGATTTTTCTGTCTCACAATCTGCTTTTTCCGACTCTGAATGTAATGTTTTCTATTCAGAATCGATTTTTCCGTCTCAGAATCTGCTTTTTCTGACTCTGAATGTGATTTTTTCGACTAAGAATCGATTTCTCTATCTTAGAACCTGCTTTTTCCGACTCTGAATGTGATTTTTCCGACTCAGAATCTGCTTTTTCTTACTCTGAATGTAATTTTTCCGATTCAGAATTGATTTTTCTGTCTCAGAATCTGCCTTTTCTGTCTCAGAATGTGCTTATTCTGACTCTGAATGTGATTTTTCCTACTCAGAATCGATTTTCTGTCTCACTATCTGCTTTTTCCGACTCTGAATGTGATTTTTCCGACTCAGAATCTGCTTTTTCTTACTCTGAATGTAATTTTTCCGATTCAGAATCGATTCTTCTGTCTCAGAATCTGCTTTTTCTGACTTTGAATAAAATTTTTGCGACTCAGAATTGATTTTTCTGTCTCAGAATCTGCTTTTTCTGTCTCAGAATGTGCTTATTCTGACTCTGAATGTGATTTTTCCTACTCAGAATCAATTTTTCTGTCTCACAATCTGTTTTTCCGACTCAGAATCGATTTTTCCGTATCAGAATCTTCTTTTTCTTACTCTGAATGTAATTTTTCCGATTCAGAATCGATTCTTCTGTCTCACAATCTGCTTTTTCTGTCTCAGAATGTGCTTATTCTGACTCTGAATGTGATTTTTCCTACTCAGAATCAATTTTTCTGTCTCACAATCTGTTTTTCCGACTCAGAATCGATTTTTCCGTATCAGAATCTGCTTTTTCTTACTCTGAATGTAATTTTTCCGATTCAGAATCGATTCTTGTCTCACAATCTGCTTTTTCTGTCTCAGAATGTGCTTATTCTGACTCTGAATGTGATTTTTCCTACTCAGAATCGATTTTTCTGTCTCACAATCTGCTTTTTCCGACTCTGAATGTAATGTTTTCTATTCAGAATCGATTTTTCCGTCTCAGAATCTGCTTTTTCTGACTCTGAATGTGATTTTTTCGACTAAGAATCGATTTCTCTATCTTAGAACCTGCTTTTTCTGACTCTGAATGTGATTTTTCCTACTCAGAATCGACTTTTCTGTCTCAGAATCTGATTTTTCTTACTCTGAATGTGATTTTTCCTACTCAGAATCGATAATGAATGATAATGAATCGGACTACCTAAACTAAAAATCAATATGACTTTGATTCTTAAGTTATCAAAATTATTAATGATAATTGCACATAGAAAGTAAGTAAATAGTATTTTATCAATCGATTAGAAATTTTATTTGCTTTTTAACTTGGAATTAAATCGAACTGTCACTGTCAATTAGGCTACCAACACAATCCTGATAAAAGTCCCCAATTGTGCGATATTACTTTATAACACACCGCGTGCGTAAGGATACGCTTACTTATTAGAAAAAAGTAATTTTCAATTAAAAAATTAAAACCTTGACGTCGATCAAGTGCTAAATTCTTCAAGAACCTTTGCAGCTGCAGATCGATTCCGTTTTAAACTCTTTTAACGTTTCCAATACGAAAAACAGCTTCAAGTAACACATAGATGTTAAAAAAATCCTTCAGACAATGATTAAAACACGAGTTGCAGGTGGACGGCCTTCAAAATTAAAGTGGGTGAAGTCATAAGCACCATAGACGAGCAAACACACTCGACAACAACAGCCACAAAAATGCCAATTAGATAATTACTTGAAATTAAATTCGCGCACCGAAACAGAAGCTCGTCGTGCGCACGAATTTAATTAATTTTCGAGTCCTACCAAATTGATCATAAAAAATGCAGTGCGCAAAAAGGACGAGCAATTATAATTGTATTATTAATAGATAAAAGGGCGCGTGTTACAATGACACGTGTGGGCCGTACGGCCAGAACTACCCACTTCCGGTTCGCCAGGAAGTAACGGCGTCACTTTATCCTCCTCAAACAATTTTCCTAATTGCGTAATTGTTTCCCAGGATCAGGGTAAAGTACAGGTAAATTGCGGTAAAGGGTTGGGTCACCGATATTTATAACGTCGCCCCGTGCGGTGAGAACTATTTTTTGCTTCCCTTTCGCTTGCGCGCCACTAAAACCGAACCGTAAAATTAAACTCGGTAATTATTACACTGTAAAAACAGCGCGTTATCAAGAAATGTTTATCCACCCAAAGCCAACAAATTTAGTACGAACACACATCCAGTCACTTAAATAATCCTTTGCGAGCATAGCGAAATTCACCGACACGACAGAGGGTGAGACAAAGGAGCGATCGCTTTCCGAGGAGCCCCGTCGCTTTTCCTCATCGCTGAAAATTCTTAAACACATATCCTTAACGTTTATGTTACCGCAAGTGTCGATTTTCACAGAAAATTGTTATTTTTGGGGGAAACGGACAGAAAAACGCCTTGGATTCATTACAAAAATATATTTGTACATTATCAAAAAAATATCGATTTTTAATAGTAAAAAATTGCGATACGTGTGGGCGATATACGTAGTCTAATGGCGTAAGTACTTATATTGCTATAAAAACATTTTTCTCGAGTCAAGCGCTGGGCCTTAAACTCGTTTTGCAGATGTCCTCAACTAATACTTTTCATTTCTAATTAACATTACAAAAGGAAGCTTCGACTAACGAATACAAAACTGCTTAATGGTACAGAGAAAGTGTAAACTATTCACTAAATTTTTTTTTTCATTACTTAATTATTATTAACGTGGCCACCTTGGGCCCTCAGGCACAAACATGCTTCATTAACTTACACCAGAATCAAGAACAAAACGATTTGAATCCATTTCCAGGTAGAGCAAGTTCAGGATCTCGCGAACCTGCGCACAACCTCAAAAATCGGTCGCGCGCATCCCAAAAACGTTCAGTCAACGTTTTTAAGTCTCACTTGCTTACTGATTAAGTTGGCAACATGGAATTTGTTTAAAATTGTCAAGACTGCAATCTGAACATACACAAAATTGTATGACAGTTTAAATTGAAACCTGCGACTTTTATAATAAATTAATTAAATGGTTTCCTTGTCACTAGCAATTTTCAAAGAAGCAAAATGTCTGCTCGTTCGACAGCGTAAAACGGAGGGCGAGGGGGAGGTGGAGGAACGTAGTAATATAGGAATAGTAAACTTAAGAGGAATTTGAAAACCCAACGAGATTATGAATACCAAACAAAAAGGGATTGATGAGGATTTCCAGGAACGCTTCGAACAGGAAAAGATGTTGCTGCATTGCTGCAAGAATATCACTGTTTGGAACAACACTGTGAAACTTTGGAAAAGCAAAATACACGAAACGTCAGTGATGTTATACCGTATTTTTTAACTTGAAAAGATTCAAACAGATCGCGCCAAAAGATAGATCTATAATTGGCTGTCAGTCAGCTGCAATTTGTTGGCAGCCAATCGTAGATCTATCTTTTGGCGCGATCTGTTTGAATCCTCTTCTCAAATTTAAAAAAAAAACGATATAGCAGCATTTTCAATTTTCACTTGCGCCAACTCAATCAATTTTTGCGGATCACAATAAGTTAATAAGACAAAAACAAATTTGTTTATAAAAAGTGGCACTAAAATGTAAATAATACAGGACTCGCCGCCCAAATTGTACAAGTCGATTTTTGTCTCTCAAAAAAATTAAACGTTCAAATACGAGGACAAAGTTTTGTGTAATCGGCCTAGTGATGGCAACGCTAAGTTGAAATCACAATATTTAACTGGCAAGTGGCTGTGACATTTGTATTTATCTGCACCGCACTTGATTCATGTTTTGTCAAACAGAGTTTGGATACAATTTTTTGAGTCCGAAATGAATGTTAGAAAATGCCAAAATGCCAATGGGAAAATAATTAATGATAAGGAATTAGTTTGTAGAGCTGCCATATAACTTTTCTTTCGATGATTGCAGCAGCCACAAAAACGTTTTTACTCGTTTTCTTCAATGGCTTGGTAGATTACATAAAAATCTGTCCTCGTACTTTCAATTATAAAACAATATGTATAAATTCAATCTCATAATAGCAACTGGTCCTCTACAGACAACATTAAAAAAGAATTGCTTAAAAACACCTTACATAAATATTCTTCGATAATACCGTATTTTTTAATTTGAGAAGAAGATTCAAACAGATCGCGCCAAAAGGTACATCTATGATTGGTTACCAGCTGCCTACAGTTTGCTGACAGCCAATCATAGATCTACCTTTTGAATTTCAGGCAGCTGGGAGCCAATCATATATCTACTTTTTGGCGCGATCTGTTTGAATCTTCTTCTCAAATTAAAAAATACGGTACAGTGAATAAAATACATGAAAATTCTTTATATAAAAATGGATGGAATGATCACAACTTACGTTTACCAAGTGCAAGCGATTATAAAATTCGATCATGCATACCGTACCATACCTCAATATAACCAAACGCACGTCCAACTTTGAGACGTGCGATTAAAATATCGCGTGTTAAAGGTCGGTAACCGGACCGGAGAGAACAACACCTTGGGGTAATAATCCGGATGAATTGGCCACCGAGAAACTGTCAACAGACGTGGACGTTTTCCCATCTTCGGAATGTTCAGACGCCTGTTCCTTGAAGCGAAACAAACCCGACAGTTTCCTATCCAACCTGCAAACATTTTTTCGCTAGTAATAACATAAGAGCTTTGAATTTATTGATTAGTTTACGTAGCAACTTAAAAGAGTGTAAATTTAATGAGTAATAAAAACGCGACAGCGAAGTTGGAGCGTTTTTATCATCAAATTTACAAGATTTAAAAGTTGCTACGCAGGAAGTTTGAGTTAATTAATTTTATGAATGTATAAAATTTGACACAAATGAAATTGTTTGAAAATTTTTTGTTGGTGGAAACTAGGCAACGTCGATATAAAGGAACTCGAAGTTTTATCAGAATAATTATCGCTGTAATTCCGTGTTCCTTCCTCAAATAACGAATTGTGATTGGCTATATTAGCCATGAATGAAATAATCGCTAAAAAGTAAAAACTTTTTTAAATTGCGGCACTTTTCGGCCGCGTTGTTATCATCTTCAAGGTTTGCGATTCGCAAGTGAGAATTTTTGTTACAATATTTGCAGTGCGATAAAATGTTTAAGTAATAAAAATGATGCGGAATCACTGCTCTTGTGTTAGTTTATAACGATAAGAAAAATAAACATTTTATAAAACATCCACAACAAGCTCCCGCAATTTTTTCTGATAAGTATTATAATTACAACGAAACCTCTTTTATAAAAAAGTTTTTATGGAAGTTTTAAAATGAATGAAAAGGTGACCTTGCTTACAAGTTCTCTTCAGGCAGTCGAATAATCGTTACCTTATAAAAAAACGTTTGTGAATATTTCTGCCTAAAACTCACTAGTGGTGTTACGGTAAACAGAAACTCACTAGTGTGTAATATTGCCTTTTCAACTCTTAATTTCTTAATTTCCATAATTTATTTGTTACATAAAATAAATAATTTTCAACTTGCAATTTTTGAAATCGCAATTCGAATTGAAAGTGCGAATAAAAACCGATTTATTGTCGACAGGTCTGAAAAAAGCAGCTAATAACTGTATTTTACAAGATTAGATAAAATAGGTAATTCCGTTTGATTAATGCCACGATGTCCAGGCATGAAAAACACCAACTTATATTCCGATCGATATGACTCTTATTCCTACAGAAAAACCCATTTTTATTTGATCAACGATAAGCGTCAATGACACAAAAATTACCAAGAAACTAAACAAGCTTATCAATCGCTTCCGATTGACTAAATATTTGCCGATCCCCATTATCTGACAACTTACTGCATTAATTTCTGATCGGATTCCTCCCGTTTGGCCCTCGCGTCCTGCAGCTCCCTCCGCAAGGTGAGCGCCTCTCTTTCCAGTTCGATCACCTGTCTGGCGGCGCTGTTTCCGCCATCGGCCGCCGCCGTCATCGACGACGCCGCAGACGTCGAGTCTTCAGACCTGCACTCAGAAAAAAAATTCTCATAGGCAAGAAAATTGGGGCTTAAATTTAAAATTGCGCGTTCTTAATTTTGGCCCAAGAATTGGTCATTCTTGAGTTTCAAGAATGTTTATTCTACTTGTCAAATTCATCTATTGTCAATAACACTTTAAACGCCCCTTCGAGAAAAAAAAATTTCGGTCATAAAGCAATAAACAACATTCCATCCAATTGTATCCTAAAAAACGTTCCACAACTGGCCGCAAACAATACCCCGGACTGAGAGCGCTGGACAAGAATTAGCGTGCTAAATGTTAGAAGCGGATTCTTAACAAATTCTAAGGTGGCATTTTTTTGGGTGTGGAAATTATTTTTCGGAGTGGAAATTAAATTCGCCGGCTAATTTACGGCAAGGCGTGGCGCGGGTCTCGTGAAATGACAGCGTTTCCTAAGCACATAATTCACTACGGTGTAATTTTCTCGCGGACGCCTCCTCCTCTGTTTACTCATGCGGGAAAATATAGCGCGCGATAAGGCATGTTCCGCACTATCTGCGGGCTGCGGACCCGGCGCCCCATTTCGACGGACGGAATTTTATTCGAGTGCACAAACGCGAAACAACGCCACAGGTGCAGCTGAATTTCTTTCGACGATTGCTCAATTTTAAGTGCAAACAAGCATTCGTGTCACGGTGTCACGAGAGTCCGAGCGTTATCGTTCTGTAAACGTGAACTGTGTAGACTTTGGTTCCAAAAATTACACAAAGGAACCACAACAGGGCGTCTCATAACTATCGGTCGGGAGATATAATTTTTTTTTGCAATACAACCGAAAATGTATACAGTCAAATGTGCACCGAATTTCAAATAAATAACTTTCGATTAACGGCGTTCCACCCTAAGATTTTCAATAAAACTACATTCCTCTTTATACCTTTATTTTTAATTTTGAAAAGGAGGTCGATACTTCATCTTACAGAGAATACCAATCTACTTTGAGCTGACCCCAAAGTCATAATTAAATAATCATAATTAAACAAATTATTAATTAAAACAAATTCCGAAATTTCTGTTTATGCCTTCAGTTACCAAAATTTTGTATTAAAATTTTTTGGACTTGTAGATTAGACGTTTTTATTTTGAGCTGACCCCCTAGCTGTTTTAAACAAAGCAATAGTTTTTGATTTATTCAGTGTTCTTTAGATCAAGAACCGAAATTGAAGTAGCTAATTTTTGCCGATTTCCGAGCTACGTCAAAAAGATTTGCAACGTCGCAGCAGGTAATTATGGTTTCCCAGCAGGGATACTTTAACAGCAATGATATTCGAAATACTTTTAAAACCAGGTTTCGTTTTCAAACAGTGTATTTGAAATAATTTATAGTAAAAACTTTTCTAAAAAACGAGCTTTCATTAAGACGTAGTAAAAATTTAAAACTAATTTTGATATTGACCTAAGTGATTAAAAATAAAGACACATTTTAATAAAAGGTTGTTTTATTGAAAAAGTTTTTTTACTATAAATTATTTTTTAGTCTTGAACAATTTTAATCTTTATTATATACATTAACTTAATAGGATATAAATTCAACTCTAAGGTCATATTAATTTTAAAAATCGCTCGTGAAGAGCCCTTTAAATAAATGAATGAGAATAAGCTTAAATTATAATTTCTTTCCAAAAAAATTGTTTGGTTTTTTTATCCCACATTAATTTAAAAAAATAAGCTGTAGTGGTAATAACTTATAATAAGCTAAAACTGCAATTTTCTGTAAAAAAAAAACACTACGCGTTAAGGGGTTATGTCAAAAAAATGTGAAATTAAATTGAAAAATTAAGCTTAAATTATAATTTTTTAATTAATTAAGCTGTAGGGTTAACGACTTAAAATGTTATTGTTAATGGGATCTAATTTTTGGCTTGTTAGTAAGAAATAGATTTTTATGTCAACTTGATTTTTTTGTAGGTAGATAGCATCATTATGCGTTAGATGGAAAGCTAATTTCCAAAATATCAATTTGGCGCTTGGTCCGGTCGTGCATAACGCGGTCCAATTTTCTGTAAGCATAAACTGTGCCTTAAAATATTAGTCCTTTCGAATACGAAATTCAACATCTGTTCCGAGTTCTGAGCAGAATTTTCTAGAATAAGTAATACAATTTTATGACGTTCGACAATACAACCTTTCTTCAGACAGGTTATTTAGCCTAAAATTTTAACTACAGTCAGCTGCATTCCATTATCTGTTTGTTCGCATATCGTAACAAATTGACAAAAAATACAGTAACCGCAAAATTATTAAAAGAACGCGTACATTTCAAAATAAAGATTCTGATTATGGTAATATGGAGATAGATGATATTCCGGATAGTCATTAATAGAATTTGAAACGGCTAAAAATCAATTTTTAAAAACGATTTACGATATAGGTATAAATTACGTTGAAAAAAATACCCGGAATCAACATACTAACCTGTTTTGGCGTAAATTAAGCCACTGCAGAGTAACAGGCAATAATAACAAAACTTCTTTACTAACAATAAGCAAATAAAATTGTTAGATTTAACAAATTTTTCTTGCATATTAAATTATATCGTTCTAAATTTATTGAAGATACAAAAATTTTCACATCTGTTGAACAGGTATATTGGAACGCAACCGCTCGAAAGCCGTTTTCATTGTTATACATAGACCTATTATCCACTGCACTTTACGGTAATTATGGTGATATCTGGATTATAAAAAAGTCGGAGGTGTTGCCTGTATTTAGGCGTACACTAAAGCAATAAAAGCAAATTGCATTTGTCAACAATCTTAGAGTGCAACGGCCGTAAAGCTCAATTTTCTGGGTGACCGCTTGTGATGGGATGCCCTGTATAAACGAAATTATTTCCTACGCGTCATTGTAATAACGCACGGCCAGTATGGAAATGAAGAGAAAGTGAACCATTTTTTTTAAATAAATTTTTACCTTCCATTGTTAACGGTGAGATTCTTGAGTTGTTCTTCGAGTTTCGTAAGCCTGTCGTTGTTGCGGTTCTTCTCAGTGGCCAGTTGAAATTGATTCTGGGGTAAAACAGACAGTTATTAAATCGCCTGCGCCTCATTTTTGTAAATTGAGGAATAAAATAAATTAAATTTATCAAAAAAACGGCGCAGCGAGAGTTCGAAAACGGAGGATTGTCATAAATGTCTTCTGAAATGAGTCAATTTGAAACTGAAATGGAAGTAAATTACAAATGGTTTTGTTGGTTTTTCCCTTTTTGATCTTTAGATAGTCCTTTACAATTCGTAACGAGCCCACAAGATATATAGAAAAAGCAATCCAATTTGTTGTGATGTTGGGATGCGTTTCCCCAAAGAGAATATTTAAGGGGTTAAAACCGGGCCGGGGCTATTTGCAATGCGCTCGCACGCCGTAAAAGTTCAGTATCGATATTCGCTGTAAACCGCGATTATGTAAACTCTAAAGCAAACTCGAGGCAGCATCGAATGTGCATCATCTCGGAGATTATTTCTGCACTACAATCATGGCTGATATTGATTTTATTAAGATTTCCCAGGCTGAGTACGTGGACAGCGTTCTGTCAATATTTACACAAGGAAGTAGATGTTCTCATCAACCAGAGCAGACAGATCGAGTTTCTGCTCAAAACGTACGGTTCTCTCCTAGATTTCATACCACAAATATTGATCTCTAAACGAATTTCACTCCCAAATCGATAAAATTAACTAATTGTGAATTTCAGCGAGACTAATCGACTCACTTTATTAATAGAGCCTTATAAAAAGCGGTTTATCGCTTGACGAGATATTTTTAGCACTCATAAAAACTGATAACTGTGTCACTGCATGGAATTTTCGCGATTTAGACAATTAAAGGGAAAAATTAGGTTTGCGTCACTATTTAAGGTTTCCACGATTAGTCACATTTTATGGGCCTTTCCCAAAAAAATTAATTAAAAAGTAGGGAAACGTGTTCAACTCTGACACACAATTTGGCACCACGTTGGGCGCCAAATTATAACGCAAAAGTAAAATAGTAATAATATTCTTATAAGAGCACCGAATTTTTCTTTTGCAATTCGGCTTCAAGATTTAAAAATGTGCGAAGGGGCATATCAAAGTGACGGTTGGGACATTGTAATACATTTTCTAACAATGTTTTGAGTATATCTCAAATATAAAAAGCGAATTTTTCAAGATTAATATGTAAAGTGTTGACCAGATAAATGCTTCTAACGCTTACATCCAAAAAAATACATTTTTCTGCTCTTGGCTATGTGAAATGGCCATTTGTATGAGCGTGACGGTCGGGACACCAAATGACCTACCTACTTCAAGTTCGTACATATGACTTGGAAATTCAGAGCAACCAAAACCTCTTAAATTATATGAAAACAAAAAGTAGCTACCTAAACATTTTGTCTTTCATTTGATCAACATACAAATTTAGTAGGTGGAACTAGTTTATTTCCACAAAAATTACAAAACTGTGACGGTCGGGACAATGCACTGTGACGTTCGGGACGAGTAACGCTTTGAGACAAATAAATACAAATAAAATTAGGTTTCATTAAGATTTTAACATTGTTTTTAAAGTAAATTCTGCCTCACCCCAAGGTAAATTGAAATCATTTTTAATTAACAAAAACACAATATAATGTACTTAATTCTTTTCGTGTAAATACAATTTGAAAAAAACGTGGTTTTCCTTATGGATGTAAACAATCCGCTATTAAACCAACATGGCCGAAAAGAGGGTTTTCCCAAATAACAGAAAAAATATCCAATCACAACATAGTACCACTGGCATTGCCACATTGAAGAAAAATACTAGAAAAATGGTATTTTTTAAAAATATTCTAAGTGATACTTAATACATATATTGCATACTACATTTTCAGAATTATATCACATCGATTATTACATTTTCAATTTTTACTAGTGTGGGGAATGACCCCAAAGCGCTTGCGATTTTTTTTTAGTGCTTTTCCGAAGCACAAAAAATGTGACAATGTAATGATGTACTTTCGACAAAGTTTAAAAAATACTTGTGTCACTTATGAACAAGTTCCTCTACTAAATATACTTTGAAAACTTAATTTTTGTCTGAAAACTGAAAACTAATCAAAACTTGGATGTAAATAATTTTGCAGAACGTTTTTAGAAATCGTTCACTTTCGACTGGAAGTAAAATAAAACTAATGGTACGAAGTTGAACGTCTGAAATCCGATATCAGAACATTTAGAGAGCATGCAATAGCTGGGCAAACAAGAATATTGCCCTAATGGACATTCGAATCGCTTGTAGGGTTAACCGGAGAGAGCGCCGCGTCCACCATGCCGGATTAAAAACCCTATTAAGATAATTAAGAAGACAGTGGTCTAAATTTAGAAGCTTTACAAACCGCCCATAGACATAAAACAATACGAGAGGCCTTAATTGGAACGTTCTCGGTCAACAAATTCGCTTAATTACGCACAAGTGGATAATTTAATGGGCAAACACGGTTCAGAAAAGAATCGATAAATGAAAATTCCCAACTACAAATTCGACCAGGTAGCTGCTTCGAGGTGGGTGGGCGAGACGCAACGCGCGAAACCGCATTTATATATGCAACTTCCGGGGTCGCCTTTTCAGTCGCACGTAACCCATCAAGATGACCCCTTTTGCCCTACCTGCGTCATATCGCACCTGTTTTTTTTCCCTTTTGTCAATCGACCGAACGCGACACAATTTTAATGCCGTTTTGGATTTTTAAGCGTGCGCTCGCATAATTCGATTAATAAGTGGGAAACACGTTGAAAGTTACCGTTATTGCCTGTCAATATTCATTATTCATGCGAAAGTGCATTTGAGTAAATAACGTTGGCCCGTTAGAGTTGTTTCAAAGCTGGCTCATTATAAATGAGCATAATTATTTAATTATGAGGAAAATACAAAATAATACTAGGAAAATGTTCTGCGATTAAAAAAAAAAAAGAGACAACATTGCAAGGTAAAAAAAGATTGGGCATTCCATTTTAAAAAATGTTATTTTCGTGAATATCTCGAGCAGTTCACGTTGGATTGTTTTTTTGCTTTCATTATAGTAATCAGCGAAGAAAACGCCAATTCTTTGCTAATTTAATCGACTTTGTAACTCCAATAATAACAAAGTTACCAATGGTGGACACTTAATATAATACAACCTGTTAATAATAATAAAGTTATTTAACAACAAAGTAAAATAACATAACATAAGTAATAACTAGAATAAATAAAATAACTCATTAAGAGAAGAAGAAAGCGGGGCTGTACCAAGAACACTAGCAACGTTGCCTCTCTGTATAGCCAAACTTATTCGTTGCTTCAAATATCTTTTGGCTTGAGGAATTCCCGTTTTTGAACAATACGCCTCCCCAAATCTTCAAGGAGAGAAAGGGCATCAGCACTCCAAGGACCCAAAGTTTCCACAGCGAAGGCGACGAAAAAATAATCATCAGAAATTGCCTTATATATTTTTTTTCTTAAGATTTTCTGCCAAGTGTGCAGCAGATCTTGCAGAAAATGAAGAATCAGTCAAATGAGAAGGGGCAAGTGTAACCGTACAAGTAAAATCCCAAACTAAAGATTTACCTACTTTCCATGGAATAACTGTAATACCATCTGGACGATTGTCATCATCCCTCAGAATACTAGGTTCAAGGATACAAGGGATGTTGGCAGAAGAGAAAGCACGTTTAATAATGTCATTAATACAGCTGTGACGAGAGAGTCTCCCAGCATTTTTAATACACGATGAACCATAATGACCCAACGAGTCTACAGAAGAACCGCACGAGCAGATATGAGGATGACAGAAATTGCCCAATCTAAGTAAAATTGCAATTTGTAGAAAAAAATTTTCTAAAAGAGTACCTAATTTACAAGATGGAAGAGCTTCAAGCCAAGCTCCAGATTCAAGTGCAGATCCAGCTAATAAGATAGCTTCTTGTGTGATATTTGAGAAAGATAATAAATTTTGAAATATTTTCTCACAGTAAGTCCCAATTTGTTTGAATAGAAAGCTCTTTTTGAAGTAAAGACGAATTAGAAATTTCCTTCCAATAATCAACAGCCTTGTTAAGGGATGTAATTTCAAAATTAGAAAAACTAGAAGAAAGAATGGACATAATAAGTTCAGAATTAGAAAATATAGAAGGCAAAAAGGCAGGCGAGGAAATATCAATTATAGACCTTATACCAAATCAACCAAAACGGATTGGTAATTTGGCTTCGAGTCCAAGATCTTATTGTAAATTTAATATTCAAAATTTTTTCCAAAGAAGAAATAACAATATTATGCAATTCAATACACTCATTTTTAAATTTCCAAAAAGGACAACATCGGAGATTATAAGTGAAATTAGGTATCCAAAAACAATGGCGGAGTAAAAATAAACTAATATGAGGATTAATTTTACATAGATTTGAAGAAAGTAAAGAGAATGAATCAACTTTTTTAGAAATGAATGGAGGAATTATTGCATCGAAAATAGGACAACCAAGAATAAAACGGTCTTCAACATTACAAACGTGAATACAAGTAGCTAATAATTCGAATCTTTCCAAAATGGAAGACTTGTCTAATTCCGAAACATTATTAAGGAAGAAAAGTTCGCATTTATTGAAATTAATGAATTAATTAAGAAAGTGCATTTGAGTAAATAACGTTGAGTTGTAAGAGTCGTTTCAAAGCGAATTAAGAATATAATGAGCATAATTATTTAATTATGAGAAAAATACAAATTAATAATACTAGGAAAATGTTCTGCGATTTTTAAAAAAATAGAGACAACATTGCAAGGCAAATATAAACAGAACTTTATGTACAAAGTGCACACAGGGGTCACAAAATTCAATGCAGCCCGAAAATCAAACATCAAGCGCCACCTGGTGGACAACTTCCAAAACCGATTGCCCACCAAATCAAACTCACCAAATTGAATTGCTTCTCCTCGATCATATGCTTGACTTTGGCAAGGAGGGCGTCTTCCCTGACCCTCGCGGCGTCCCTGATCTCCCTGATTATATCAGCAAGCATCCCAGGCTCGTATTCTCGATCATATTTCGAACTCTGCTGCTTCAACACATTCAATTCCATCTTCATTTCCAGCACCTCCCGGCTCAACTTCCGGTTGCTCTCCTTCAGCGAATGAACCTGCTGCGTCAGCTTCTGAATGATGCGCCCGTCGTACGAGCTCGAGCTCGAATCGCTCTCATTGGGAACTCCAGGGTCCGAAAACCGTCTCCTACCCGTTGAGTTCTCGTTCTGGTCGAACCCCACCGGCAAGCTCATGTACTCATTCGAGTCGTCCGTTTGGACGTGGGTTTGGGGGAAGTACGGCTTGGAAGAGTTGGCAGACCCGTTGTAACCCATGACGGGAACGTTTGAGTAACCGTAGGAGTAAACAGGCAATGACATGGGTTCAGCCGGGGCATGGCAATTCAACATCGGATAGTAAGGAGAGTCCGGATAGGAATTGAGGTTACCGCCGTTCATCAGATTGTAGTTTGGAATGTTGAGATCAAAGGAATTCGCCTGTTTCGTGGATGAGGCTTGTTTATCTCGATGCTTCCGGCGTTTTATTACATTTGGAACGTTTTGTTCGAATGACATTTTTAGGTTATAACTGCACTGATGGGTCGCAATCGGTGAATTTATTGAGCTTAATTAAATATTAACTAATTGAGGCTCTTTATTTTACTTAACGGTATTAATTAACGGAAATAAAACATTTTTAAAACTGATATGACATTTCACTGACAACAAACAGCCATTTTGCGTGTGGCAGCAATGCAATTTCACTTTTTAAAGTTGAAGGTACTGTTTGTTGACAAATGGCCGCTGTGGTTTTACAAAGTTCAAATTTGAAATTTCACAAGGGTTGATACGATTTGGGTGAGTTGTTCAATTTAATTCGTTGAATAAGGACCGGTTTTGTTGGGGGTAAAATAAAGGTGAAGCGATAATTTTATTTACTTTATTTTCCCGGCCAAAGAACCCATCAAAAATTTCTCGGTTGGTTGTGGTTAATTACACGTTAAAAATGATAATTATCTCTATGTATAAATAAAATATGAAACCACCAATTACTATCTGCAAAACGATACTTAAATGCATAACATAAATTGAAAACAATTATTGTCAAAGTAAAACAGATCACATATTGTTTTGATCTGTCGTTAACAGATTATTCGAAATTTGAATTGCAAAGAATCTCTTTGACAATAACCTGTCGTTACAAGTGCAAAAACAACTTTTTAATGGGAGCATAATAGTTCTTACACAATCATTTTGGTAATTTACTTTTGCTTTCAAGACTACTGCTACTCTCCTTAACTAAATTAAAGTATACATTGTTTCCTTACCTAACTTATCGACTACAAACAGAAAGATATGGCAGTTTTTATCATCATATTACATCATATTACAGTTTAAAAAAATACACCCAATTTTTGATTCGTCTCAAATGTACAAAGGAAACCAGCAGGGTTCACAGCAATTCTGTATTTTGAAATTCCCTTTTTTTTCAAGGTTTTCCATGATCCTTTTCCCTGACCTTTTTCTAGTAATTTGTGCCTTTAACTCAACCAGTCAAAATTTTCAGTTCATAAAGGATAGTTTCAATAAATACAAAACATAGTAGACAGTGTGTCCACGATTTCGTACTTTCTAAGCAGAACCTTTTGTCAATAGAAGATAAAAAGAAATTTCTTTCTATCGCGTCTTAATTTTTTTTCCTGGCACAAAATAAATTTTCTGATTTTTTGATAAAATTACTTCTAAATTCCCTTTTCCAAGTTTTCCAGGTTCTCCAGGTTGCTGTGAACCCTGACCAAAATACACATTTCTTAAATCAATAACAATTCCACTATTATTTGCAGCTGTACAATAAAAAACAATACAACTTGTATTAACAATATGACCATAATTATTATCATACTTACATACATACATATAAAATTTATCACTAAGTATTCTTATAAAATATTTACTTCAGCAGCATAAAAGAGAGCTTGAAATGATTATTAAACGAGACTCTTTATGAGTATAATTTGTACTTTTTGTAATAATTTTCACTTTTGGACACCAAAACATGTTTCGTGTGCAGAAACGCAAATTCGGTCGTTTTCCATTAACCAGAACCCGTTATTTATATTCAGTCATTTTAGATTTCGTACAATAAATGTTTTAAGCTTATTGGTTTTACATCACATTTACAATAATTTATTACACATCACGCATTTCAAACTCTCAAAAAATTCATTAATTTATTAGTATTAGCTAAATGTTCTCATTTAGCTCCAGCGCTATTATCAATTCTTCGCCTTGCAGCAATAAGTTATTGGCGGGAGCGTTCACTTCGAAATCTTGCTGCGTCAAGTCCAACAAAGATGACATTGCGCTTGTATCGGGGTCCAATAACGACAGCGAATTTTTTCGCAGGAGGTTTGCTCGTCCGTCCGGTGGCACTTTCGGCCGACTTTTGTCCCTTACCAGTTGTATGTGCTTTTCAATGTCTATTTGGTCCACGTTCCTCTTAGGATTGGTTCCGTCCATAGGATCATCCTAAAATAAGCCAACCTTATTAATTGAGTCATTGTTGCTCAAGTTTAAATGCTTGCTTAAAAAGCAGATGCGACTTAAACTTAAGAAACAACTATGAATACAGCTCATAAATTCAGTGAAAAGTAAAATGTATGAAAGCTCTCTATTTTTAACATTTTATATGGTAAATTTATAGTAAATGCACTCCTAAACCTTACTGGCTAACATTTTTGACTAATAACCGGAGGGGTTTGTCTCAAACTTGCTGAAAATTATCAATTAATTTCTAGGGCTAAGTTCCAATCTTGAAACTGAAGATTCTTTGATGTTATAATTATTATAAATTAATTTAGAAATATTTCCTTGTTAATTACGTTTTAACCCTTGGGTTGCTTAAATATGATTTTAGCTCTTGTAAAAGTATCAAGTGTTAAAAAATATAACAAAAATTAATGATTGCAATAAATTAGTAAAATGAGGAGCTTGCGTGCAAAACTGGTTATATCCATTTTTGTGTTTCGCGATAATCGACTTGAAACATTCAATACTGCGCATCTTTAAAGTGGATTATCGCGAAACAGAAAAATGGATCTAACCGGTTTTGCACGCAAGCTCCTCAAATAAGCGATCTGTACATATCTCATATCAATTTTTGACCTATTATTTTAATTTGCCAATCTGAATATTTATATTTAAATCAAGAAAACTGTTTTTTCCATCTTGATTTCAATAAGTAATAACTGCTGGTTTTATTGTCAGGAAAACAATCTTTATTCTGAACATGGAAAAAAGTTGTTATCAATAAATTTAAAAACAACTTGTTTTTTTTAAATTTTGAGTCGGTGAAGAGATTGGATTAAAATTGGCGAAACTTCAAAACATAATTTATCTGTTTGAACCAAACTGATGATGTAATGTTGAGGCAGCCGTAAACTCAATAACAGATACAGCTCGGAAAATTTTGAATGAACGATAAGATAGGCACAGATCACTGTAAGTAAATAACTGGCGCTGATAACAACAAGGTAACGGGGATGGGATAAGAAAATGATCGTTTCTTTATAATATTTTTATTTAAAACAATTCGCATATCTACAATATGCCTCAATAAATACGTACATTAGGGATGACTTCATAAAATTTAAAATAACCTTTATAAAAGATTATAAACATATCACTGATGAAATCATTCGTTAAAAACCTATCGTTATTATTGCCCTAAAGTGACAAATTCGTTAACAGAAAGAATCAATCGTTACAGAAAATATTTCTCTTTTAAGGGTATCTAATGGTGTTCGTTGACACAATTAAATTATTTCACATATTTAACCGCTATATATTCATTTATAAATTATCTCCAATCTAACATAGAAGCATTATTTTTATTTTTTTTTCGTTTTGTAAAATGCAACAATTCCCCCAATTTTGAGTAATACTGTTCGCTCGCCATCTAAATAGTATTGACTGAAGGACCGACTGAAGGCTAATTTTCAGTTGTGCTTTTACACAAGGACGATCGTTTTATACGAAATAAAACAAAGGTTAATTCGTAATTGTTTTTTTTTCTTTTAAATCTATAATTATGTTTCTTTTTGATATGCAAAATAATTCATCTTTCCATAATTCTACAATTCGTTCTTATTAACTGTAAAACGTGTAACAAAAATAAACGTAGTCATTAATTTATACCTAATGTGAATAACATACATAGTATTTTATTTACAATCAACAACAAATAGAATTTTCTTTTAAAAATAGTTGTTTGAGAATTTACATTAAAAAAGACAAATTAATAAACAACTATAATGGGGCGCTTACACGCACCGTCTTGCATGCGCACAATTCAATTTTTTTGGGCGAACCTACCTAGTCCCGTTACATAATTACATAGAATTGGCGTCCACAAAAAAATTCAACCTGTCCATTCGCAAAATGACACGGCCGATGAATTGCTGCACAGTGCTAAATGTTGTTTATATATAGTTACAAGTGTACAATTAACAAAGAATGGAATGTAGTGAAATTACGACACACAAATAGAGAGCTTTCAAAACAGAGACAGCAAGTGGGACCCTATCACAGTCAAAGCGTGCGCTGCAACATCATAAAATAAAATTTCGGTTTGTTTTCCACAATTCCACAACGTGTACTTTGAGTTGTTTGAAATTGTCCGTAAAAAATGTTGTAATCATGGCAGTATAGAAATCATCAAGTCCCTGAACTCTTGTACTTTGTCATGTTGTAACTTAGAAGACTAATAGCTTGGTGAAGGCTGTGAGGTATCGAGGCAGTCTTTCGGTCTATTGGCTAAAACTTGTGAGAGGGTTACATTGGCTAATTTCTATACCGGATTTTTTCTAAAATTTTACTAGTTAACAGCGCACAATTTTTTGTTTTACACAGTTTAACTCTTAGACCTAGTCGGAGCGAGGCAGATGTAACCTGCCCTAATATCGAAACCGCTTACCAAGAGGTTCATGAGAACACTATCACTTGGTTGGCTAACACAAGCAGCTTTCTGCCCTCCCCCGTCTATCAGCCAGTTATTCTTCCCTTTATTGCGTCCCCTTTGGTGACTATTCGACATTAACTGTTGCAACAATTCAGAAGACATTTTTTCTTTCGGTTCGTTTTTAGTTCTTTTACTGGAGATGTCGTACGACGACGAATTGGTACGTTTATTATTTGTACGTTCTAATCTATCTGATAACGTCGATTTTGCGTTACTTATACTCCAATGCGAATTATCTAAAAATGATTGAATTTTATTAAAATCACTCGACTTGAGAAACAGGCAGGTCTCACTTTTTTCAGTGAACATGTCCTCTAAAACACTATTTGTCTGTATTAACCCTCCTCCGTGGTCGTTGGGCCTCACCGACGGTTTATTAACATTCGAACACAACAACTGGGCTAAACTAGAATTAATATCGGGCCCTTTGCTCTTATCGTTCGCGCTCCACATGAGATCGTCCGACATTAACAAGGGCAGGTCGTCGCCCATGTTCATGGGTATGTACGGTGCCTTCATCGTCAGCTCGGGGTCTTCGTCGTCCATTTGGAGCGTCATGAACGTCGACATGTGATCCTCGTCGCCCAACGAATCGCTCGGGCTGTTCAGCGACGGCAGACTCGAATCCGAATTCTGCAAAGAAAACAACCAACAACTCGAACGGGCGTCCAAGGGGCGGCGACTACGCACCTTTGAAATGTTAGGCGACAGTAGCTGCGGCGACGGATCACAAGAGTCTCTGTACGATATGAACGGGTCTGTGGGTTCGTCTGTCAGTAAGGGTCCGAAGTTATCTCGCAACAAGAAGTCGTCGAGCATATCGGTTAAAAACGGGTTATCTTCGAGGGGGACGCAGACGTCGCCTGCGACAGGCGCGAGATGAGTGAGATCGTCTGGTTCGTCTTTTAACACTGAAACAATACACAAAACGTTAAATTGTACTAATCACTTTTCAAATAATGTGTGGAACAATGATTCTGTTTTGTAATAGTTTTCATTATAATTGTTTTTGGAGGTTGGAGGTACAGCTGCTATGTACTATCAGGTTTGGTCGTCCCAGATTTTGACGAGGCTGTGGTATATTATAGTCCTACCCTCCCATTAACTCGTGGCTCAAGAATTTTCGAGAAAAACGTACGAAGTTCAATTCTCTGCTCTTCGTCGGTTCGATTCTCAGGTGCTGAACAGTTTTTTTTTAAATCTATACATAATACATATTGTATTAGGTATTTGTTATTATTATTTAGTTCTTAAAATAATAGCAAATACCTAATACAATAAGTATTATGTAGATTTAAAAAAAAAAGTTCAGAATCTGAGAATCGAACAGACGAAAAAGTACAGAACTGAACCTCGTATACTGCTTTATCACTTACACCGTCCTGGTGCATATAAATATTCATTAAAAGTTCTATCAGGAAAACCTTCAAACACAGACTCGTCAAAATCTGAGACGACCAAACCTGGTGTTCCCCTCGTAAGCAGTTTTTAAATAATTAAAGTGTGTCCAGAACACGTTTTGCAATTTATTTCGTAGTCCAGTTTCTTTTAGGGGATATCAGGCACAGCTGCTATGTACTTGGAAAATGTCAGTTACAGCCGCTATATGAATCCCTTTTTTTATTCTAATTTCTTAAGATGTTTCGTTTAATTAACAACAAGTTAATTATCGGGTACAGCTGCTATGTGCATAATCATATTCTCAGTCTGAATTTACTCGTTTTGAGTCCCTTTCTGCGACAATTTACAGTTAAAGATGCAAATATGTTCGGCCCATGATTTAATTATGTATGCTGACATTGTTTATCATTGTATTCAATCGCCGACGAGCTTAACAATTCCGATTTTATGATGATAGAAGGCGGCTATAAATAAAAATCCGCCGACAGGCGTTATTGGAATATCTGCGAGTGCAGTGGAAACTTTAACCAAGTAAATTTAATTTTCGAGAGACTAATTCAAAATCGAGTTGCAACACTTTTTATGCTTTAATCACTGCTCGGCTGAAGATCGTAGATAACCTACTTGGACTCGCGTTATCCGCGCCTGTTGGAGGAGAGCTTTCGCCTGCGATCAATACGATCAAACAACAAAATCAAGCCGAAAACAATTTATTACATAAGGCAGGTTCGACAGCATGTAAAAAAAAAGTGCTAATCCGAAATAAATGCCGCCGAGTCAAGGACAAGGTCATCTATTTATTCATAATTGCACAGATTACAATGCACTATAATTAGAACCAATTTGTAACCACATTGTCGTCGGGGTATTTTTCCGAAATTGTAAAATGTCATTGTAATATGTGTGCGCAAGAAACCTTATCGTCGGTTTTTTAACCAGATAAACTATGAAAGTGTAAACAAGCCTCTGCAAACCGATTTACGTAACTGGAATTGTTCGAAATGCCCCCAAAACTGGTCCAACTCGATTTCCCAAATAGAACCAGTCAGTCACCATTCATAATTCATGTCGGATTTAATTCCCAGCAAAACGTGTTCGGACTCATAAAAGTCGAATCGGATGGTGTGTAAGTGTCCATTACATAACGCGTGTGGGTGATTAAAGTGTCGGAATACTCACTCGTGAGGCCCGGTTCTTCTTCTGAGAAAGTGAGGAATCCCTTGCTCATCTCCTTCGTTCTGGGCGCGAAGATTTTCAACGTGGCTGTCTGGGGTCTCGGCGGTGGAGTCGGCGACGACTCCACAAGGGGCGAAAAAATTTTCGCGGTGACAGACAACGGCCTGTGGGGGGCGGCGGCCTGGATCTTCGGCGACAAAACAGTTTCCGGTATTTCCGGAACGACCTCGTCGTTTGAAATTTTTTCCGATTTTACTGATGACAATTGTGAAGATGAATAAATTTCATCTTTGCACTCGACGCCACTACAACAAAATTTAGGGGTTCAATCTTCACTAGCGCACTTTTCCAAGCCACGTGGGGCGAAATAAAAATTGACGCCGCACTTCAATTTAAAAACGTCCGCAAACGCACTCAGATAATATTTTCCTGTACGAATTTTGTTGGGAAGGAAAAATTTAATGAATCACACCGCGGTGCGAGGAACTACAAGACTCGGAGAAATTTCGATAACACTTACAATCGGTACGAAATTCACGATAACGAAATTAAATACGGCAACACACAGAGTTGCGCGTGATGTAGCGCCGATAATTCGCCAGAGACAACTCTTTCCGAAACGTTGCCTGCTCAAACTGTTCGAAGAAGAGCTGCGGCTCGGCGGTCGCGTGGTTCGAATCCCCACCTTTTGCGAATATGCCGTGCAATTATAAAGTTATATCTGGAACACTTGGTGGTCGTGGAACGTTCGTGACATGCCTCACGTGACGGCGGGGCCAACGCACAAGATTGTCACACTTCGATTTTCCTATTAGTTACAATGAAATAAAACACGTGCTTTCCCATTATTATTTCATTGAAATCGGCGTTGAGAAACTTTCGGGCCCCGTTCGAAGATGCCACACACTGCCAATTTGACGTCAACAACTCGCTAAACCCGTCTGGTGAAACCGGTGGGACGTAAACGCGGCGCTAATAAATTTGGCCTTGGTTTTGCGAGTTGGAGAATTTGCAAAAATTAATCGACCGAAAAATCGTCCCTTGTTATGAGGCCGCGAGAAAAAGATTTCCTGTTTTGCGTTTGGCCATTTAATTTTTTTCACAGTTTAATAATGTACTTATAAACTAAACAGCAAAACTTGGAATAAACAGACCTAATTACAAATTAAAATAGTTTTCATACCTATAATTTGTATCATCAACAGCATCAACTGATTGATAATATTATATCCAGGCAAAATGATTCCCTTTAAGTATCATTTTAAAAACATAATTACAAATGAAAATAGTTTTCACTTAATTTGTAGCATCAACAGCATCAACTGATTGATAACAACTATCCAGAAAAACTCGTGATAAATAGAATAGAACATTTCATTCCTTTTGAGCATCATTTTAAAAACATAATTACAAAATAAAATAGTTTTCACTTAATTTGTAGCATCAACAGCATCAACTGATTGATAACAACTATCCAGAAAAACTCGTGATAAATAGAATAGAACATTTCATTCCTTTTGAGCATCATTTTAAAAACATAATTACAAAATAAAATAGTTATCACTTAATTTGTAGCATCAACAGCATCAACTGATTGAGATTATCAAGGAAAACTTTTAATAAATAGAATTCATCATTCATCATTTTAAAAACAATTACAAATGAAATAGTTTTCATTTTAGTTGTATAATCAACAGTAATATCACAAGTGCATCAAAATAGCCGATTAAATTTTGACGTTTCTGTCAAAATGTTTTGCCTAAAAATATGTCGAGCAAATTTGCCACGTAACAAAATCTCGAGTGCGCAGCACGAGGGATTTTGGGTGGAAAATTTACGAGAAATATTTTTTTATGGGTATTCGGCATGATTATTTCCTGATTATTAATTTGAATAAATAGATTTTACAACGAATTATTTATTTACTTGTCGAGGAATCTTTGATAATGATTGCAAAAAAAAATCAGAAGCTATTAAACGTCAAAATTTAATCGGGTAAATTTTGACACCTTTGAGACGTCAACATTTAATCGCTATAAAACTGAGGAAAACCATGGTGACTGGGACTTTTTATGTGCATGAAGGAAATAATCAACAGTAATATCACAAGTGCATCAAAATAGCCGATTAAATTTTGACGTTTCTGTCAAAATGTTTTGCCTAAAAATATGTCGAGCAAATATGCCACGTAACAAAATCTCGAGTGCGCAGCACGAGGGATTTTGGGTGGATAATTTACGAGAAATATTTCTTTACGGCAAAACGTTGCGACAAAAACGTAAAAATTTAATCAGGCTATTTTCATGCACGCGGGGTATTCGGCATGATTATTTCCTGATTATTAATTTGAATAAATAGATTTTACAATGAATTATTTATTTACCTGTCGAGGAATCTTTGATAATGATTGCAAAAACAAATCAGAAGCTAGTAAACGTCAAAATTTAATCGGGTAAATTTTGACACCTTTGAGACGTCAAAATTTAATCGGGTAAATTTTGACACGTTTGAAAGGTCAAAATTTAATCGCTATAAAACTGAGAAAAACCATGGTGACTGGGACTTTTTATGTGCATGAAGGAAATAATCAACAGCATCAACTGATTGATATTATCAAGGAAAACTTGTAATAAATAGAATTCAGGGCTTAATTCCTTTTGAGTGTATCATTTTAAAAATGAAATAGTTTCCATTTCAGTTGTATAATCAACAGAATCAACTGATTGTCAATAATTGTCCACGAACTGAGTATTTTTGCCTTTTTCATATAACATTTATTTAAAAATATAACAATGGAAATAATTTTCATTTGATGATAAACAAAACCTCTTTCGATCAATTCATAAACATCAACAGCATCAACTGATTTCATGCCCTTACAAGGTAACCGCCATTAATTGTGTGTCATGGATATAAAATATACAATCTCAACAGTATCAACTGACTGAGAAATCAAGGAAAAATAACAATTTTTGAAAATTCAACCGATTTTTTAGCTCCACTGATGGATACTTAATAAAAATCGCAAAAATCGTCTCATTTCGACCAGTTTCACTGTATTTTGTGTGAGGTTCTCGACACTGCGTCACAATAATATTTGATTGGACCCAATTGTCTGCCCTACAATATTATCTAATAAATTAACGAGCGTCTCCGTACCATTTTTAATTGGTAGCTCAATCACGACCGTCCGGAAAAAAAAACAATTCCTTAAATGTTTAATTTTCTTATCAGTGAATTGTCATTTCCTATCGTACAGGATGTCATAAAATCGACCGCATTGAACTAATCCGCTGTTATTGTGTGGAAAATGTTTTTACCAATTTGGATGAGCCTTTTGGCTCGCGAATTTCAACTGATCGTTTCGTAATCAGGTCCCACCTGTGCGCACTTCCAGCGTCGTAGAAAACATTTTCGATGAGGGATCGCATTTTAAACAGGGTTCAATTAACTCGATAGTGTTGTGTTATCGTCGGATAATAAATCACGGTTCCAGAAAAAACTGGAAGATAGGTTAAAATGTAACAAATACGATCTGGACGTACGTAATTATTTAATGTGCTTACATATGTTATAATTTAAACGACTTTATTGATACTTGTTTGCAGTTCGAGTCGATTTTTTTGTATACCCTCGTTATCAGTGCGAGATATGAACTATAAAAATTATGTGAAGTTATTTTTAAACCGCAGTTTGCGAACCACACCTGCGGTTTTACCGCTTTGTAAGTTTTTCCTGTAATTCAAGATAGTACTGATTTCTGGACAATTAAATTTCATTAAATTATTTACTGCAGATAACGATTTTATATTTATTCTGGCTGTCAAACTGATCGATTGCTCCAATTTCTATTTGTCGATAGTTTGTCTCGTCAGTGATTCTCAATCAGTTGATGGCGTTGAGATTGTAAACGGAATTGAGATTATTTTCATTATTACATTCTTTTCTAGAATTATAGACATTCAATTATTGATGATAACCGAATTTTTAAACCAGGAGGACTTACCCGGGTCAGGGGAGAGTACCTGACCGGGTCCCTTTTTACAGAACATTAGTAGTTTTTCAGTTTATTTGAATAGTTCAAACTTTCAACATCGTAAAATGATCATATTGCATACTTTAAGTTTATTGTGTAAATAATGTTATTATTAGCAATAAATAAATTTAACAAAAAAGCGTGTCTCATTGGGAGAATCCATCAAAAAGATATACAGCCAGGCAATTCAGCCTACACAAATATAGTGATGTTATTAATATTAATAGTGTCATAAACATAAAATGGAAGATAAGTTAATTGGGTGGAAATAAATGATGGCAAATTAAAACAAAAAACTGTGACAGTGCTTGAAAGTAACGATGATGAATGAAATATTAAATTTGGAATTATTGAAGATTATACTAGTAGATAAAAATGAATAACCGCATTTTTAAACCAAGAAGAGCGTTAGAAAGCTATGAAATTGTTGTTTTATTTAATTTATGTTGGTAGTAATTTTAAAATTCCAATCAGTGCAATACTACCAACATAAACTTAAAAAAAAAACAAATTCACAACCTTCTAACGCTTTCCTGATTTAAAAACGGATTATAATGGAATCAAAAACGTTACATGAAAACCGACTTTAATAAAAGCTAATAATACAACGGCGAAAAGTGGAAAAGGCTGTTTTGGTACATTGGGTTTTATTGCACAGTTGCACGTCCTATAAATTCGGATGCGTCCTCAAGGTAAATTACGTAATGTTAATCTTGCAGAAAAAAAAACATTGTCTTTGCGTTATCTTTTATTGCCAACAGCGATAATTTAGGAGACTATTTTTATACCGTTCGGGGGATCTATTTATAAATTTGTAAATATTTTTTTATGCAGATTTTTTATTTCTTGTGGGAATAGTATTGCAATCGATTTTATTTTCGCGGTAACGTTACGAGGCACCGCAAATATTTATTCTTTGGCCGTTATTAACGAGCTTGTAAGTTGTTTTTAATAACGAGAAAAAATTTCGCGACATTGCGCGGGTTTGTGTAATTAATGGCCGCCGATGTGCACAATTTACCTTCGCGCGCTTATTTACCGTTGTCTTCTGGACGTTGAAATATATAGGACGGTGCACTTTCATTTCCATTCTATTCCGATTGCTGATGAAAATCACGTACAATTTTATGAAACCGCTGATCGATAATGACTGATGCCTTTTTTATCCGGATAGATGAAAAAACAGCGAGTCTGGCAGGACGAGCTGTTTTTTCTGGCAACTTGTCGAATTAAATTATCAGCGAAAAATTGAGAATTTCTAAAATCGGAATTTTGATCGCGCAGTTTACCAGGAAAAAAAATTTTACTTTGCCCCCAGCACTCGGCTTTTACAACTTGCGAAAGCGAAACAAAACGAGGGCCACCTGTTTTGACGAAATAAACTGGGCGTGAAACGAACATTCAGCCGAGATTTTTATGCATTGACCCGCGTTTCATGTTGCGCCACAAATAAAAAATCGAGCTTATTAAATTCTCGTTGCGCGGACGAGTTTCGAAAACTATGGCCAACAATCAAAGTTTGCGGAATCCTCCCCGAAAAAAAATTAATAAACGCTCGCGGAGTTTTTTTTGTTATCGATAAGATGTGAGAATTGTTTGCGAAAAAATATTCTCCTAAGATCACGTGTGTGCGAAGTGAAATTGGGGTCATGAGCGGGTTGTATGATTTGTATGCCTGCATTTTGGCCAATTGAATTCTTTTGTACTGTCACAGACTTTTCTTATGTTAAAGTGCATTCAATTTTATGAATTCGCGGTGATGCAATCCATTTTTATGATACGAACACCTGAGAAGTCTATTGAGATAGTTATTCATATTATTACGCAACGTATGGTAATGTCGATGGGGGAACTGGGGCTCGGTTATTTTGATAGGATGGGTTTAGTCATTCGGGTTTTATAGACAATTTAAAATTCGATAGAAGTAAATTTCCATTCAATAAACATTTAAGTGGAGTATTTTCACAGTTTGCAGATTACGCAATGAACAAATCGGAATTATGAGATAAGAATTTTCATCTAATCCACTTTAAATTAATAGTCAAACCCAGTTATAATGTATTCAAGTTCAGAATCGCTCTTAAAAACTTTTGTTTAGATCTTACACATTATTGGATATCTCAAAAACTAAGAATTTTCAAATCAAACTTCATATTGAGTAGGGGATCATGTTTAACAATGACGCGCTGGACTCGGTGACGCAGTCGCAATATTTTTAAGCACTTCTTTATTATCTTTTTGTGATCCAATCAAATTGAAACACAAATTATAGATTTTAAACGTGAATTCCCACAATTTTTGAAGACATGTAATGTGTGACAATAATTAACGTGTGTGTCACAAGAAAATATACTCTGTCACCCTAAAACGCGATTTTGACTAGTGATCAACATGAGAATTTATATTGATATTATGTTTGGAAGTGAATTTAAGTAATGTAGGGGGTTGAGCGGGTACGGTTGTCACACGAAGTTGTCACAGACGTTATAAAGAAATTGTTGTCTGTTGGAACGTAGTAACATGTTATTGAGCAAATACAGGCAAATTTAATTTTGTGTTTAAGATTGCTTAGTACTTGTCACAACAGTGAAAGAAGAATTTTATTACTAAACTTTTGTTATTATTTTTTTTTTTGACATACAATAAACCATAAAAATGTTATTTTCTCAATTGAATAAGCATTTTATTAATTAAGACAATTTATGTGACAGCCGTGTGGTAAATTGGCACAAAATAATTGCTACAAATAAAGCCATCATCTCCCAATTTTATAGATATTATTAGTGGAACTGATGTTTCTTATGGTTATTATGATAACTAAATTTGACTGTATGTAACTTCTTGCAAATAAACTTATTTATTTTAGTAAGCGACTGCATTAAAAAACCCAACTTTAAATATCAAATATTGTTTTTTTTTACTGAAAAGGTTACCTGGTAAAAACTGAAAACAATAAACATAATGCCAATTAATATCCAAGGTCGACCGCTACACAAAAAATTAACATGGAATTTATTCAGCGATTCAGTTGTAAAAAATAGGCAAATTTTATTAACAATCATCACGTACTAAACCTACAAGCAATTAAGATTAATTATATCATATTTGTTAACATAACTCGGGATTATTTTATGTCTCGATGCATTTTTAGTAGCAACAAATTTGCATTTATGTTACAACATATTTGCAGGTCTGCTCTTGGCATGCAAATAAGCTCATATCGACATATAAATATCACGTGCGTGTACTGACGTCCCGTCCCACATTGCAAGGGAAAAAAGCTTTCTGACGACATGCATGAAAATTCTTAACACACACAGCACGTTCAAATGAGAAAAGGCGACACAGCCAAAGGAGAATTTTGATGAAATCGAAATGTTTTCGTTGATGACTTCGCACATGATTTATTAACGCTTTTTAACTCGGGGTCCTTCCTCAAATACTAATAATTATTTTCGGTCCGTGATTAAGGTGGCACCAATAAAAACTCCTTGCAAACAGAATGCCAAGTAATAAAAACTATAGTCCGTTTTTAAAACGGGAAATAACGATTTTTGTTTGTTTACGTTGGTAGTAATTCATTGGCATTTTTCATCTGACAGTTTAAGGTTATATTAGTAACGTCACAAAAAAGAACTTTAAACATTCTGTGGCAATCTGTAAGTGATTCTGTCAAAATTGTATAGGTTAAGTTATTAATCGCTCATTGCTGCCAACAAATTAAATAAAACAATAATTTCATAACCTGGTTTAAAAACGTACTAAAACAATAAAAATTCAACTTTAAATAAATCTGGAAAATGTGGCGACCGCACTTATCAACAGTGACCGCAACAGTTCAATGCAGTTTAAATGCGAGCAATTTTCAATTTTTAACTAGCGACAGCTGCCTAATAATTTAAATTTTTCGTACAATTAAGCACTTGCTTAAACGAGTGTGCGGCCTTGATGGCGCTATTCCATCAAAGTGCTGGGGAAGGCGCACTTGATAATAAAATTCATAAATAACGCATTCACGTCACATCCTCCCAACATGTACACTTTTCAGATAAGTAAAGATGGATAATAACCTCATCAAAAGTTTCCATTGGCAAAAAAAAAACGTTTTATGTTTGTTGCATGCAAATCTCCCGTAATTATAACGTGTTGCATGCAAAACGAGAGGAAATTACGGCGATGAAATAAACCAAAAAAAAAAATTTCGTCACGTTTTGGCGTTCAGTACCGCGAACTGTTGTTTGTACGTCGATGGTAACATCATTTCAAGGCGAAAAACAAATTCGAACTATAGTTACTTTCGTTGCAAGTTCCTAAACTGACTTATATAGCGCGAGGCGTGAATTTTGCGGAAAAAAGCCGGAGCGAAGTGCAGACGAGTAAGCAAAAATCATACGAGCGGCAATAAAACCAGTTGTGAAACGTTAGGATATGGAAGATCAATTAAAGCTTGGGGCAATAAATCGCGAATCGCCTAAATTGGGGACAGTCTTGATTTTATTGTCTGATTAAATGAAATTCAATACGGCGGCTGCCTTGTATTTTTTGCGGCAGGGCCAACAGTTGTTGCAGTGTCATTGAACAAAAATACACCGAATCCTTGACCCAATGTAATATCAACGTTTATTTTAACTGCACATTAACAGTTGTAGAACGCTGATTAGTCGCATAACAACGACCGGTCCTGAGAACTTTTCAGATTTCGCATTGTTATGTAAAAAAAAAAGCTTTCAGTAGTATTGATGTTCCTCCAAGCCAAGAAAATAAATTACATTACTTGACTGGCTGAATTCTTTTATGGGTCTTGACGTATTTTCTGAAATTCATCCGGACACTGTAAATATGTAATGCGATACCGCGCGCTGGAAAATAATTTTTCCCAGAGGGAAGCGATTTCAGACATCTATTTTCGCTGCGAGGGCGAAAATCGCACCAGAAATTGAGATAAATGCATAAATGACAGATATAAGTAATAGGCAAAAAAGTTCCTTTCAAAAACAAATCTCCGCAACGGAGAAATAATCTGATTTCGCCGAGATATTTCCAGTTCTGAAGACTGTTTTGATTGAGTTGGTCAAAAACAAAATTCTTGATATCCGAAACATCGAGTATTAACAACTTTGTAATTATTTTAACTTCGATATGTTATTACAGTGTAACCTCGCTAATCTGAACCTCCAGTAATCCGACAGCAGTGTAAGTACATATACAGGGTGTCCCATCACTTGTAGCCACCCCTGATTCTGAAAAGTAAAATTTGACGAAATTGGGAGATATTATTTTTATAAACAAAAAGTTATTATTTTTTTTCTCGAAAACTAACGGCGACAATCAACATTTAAAACTGGAAATTTCTAGCCTTATACCAGAGTCATGTGTGCACCAAATTTCAAATAAATAAATTTCAATTAAAGCTCAATTTTGGGGGGTGGCCACAAGTCATGGGACACCCTATACAGCAAGTTTGGGTTAGCGAGGTTGTACTGTATTTTTACATCCCTGAAGGAGATTTTTGCTTAAGAATCGAAACGTTGGCTGAAGGTTTACTACTCATTTTCCAAAAAAAAAAAAAAAATTATCAACAGCTTTACTAGGCTTATAAAATCAATTTTAACCAATTCTTGCAAAAGTGAGGGGATTCTGCCCTGAAGATAATTGCTTATTAAAACTAAATTAAAAATCAGGCTTTCCCAAGATTTAATTTAATTAAAATTACCTTGTGAAGTTCCATTCAAGCCTTGAACTTACTTTAAAGCTCGTGCACTTATTAAAGCAAGGAAAGCATTGATTAAAATTTCAAGGCCACGAAACCCAAATAGGAAACTAAATCGATAGGTAAATAACAGTAACACGGTAACATGGTAATTCTTGCGAAAGCTCCTTTTATTTGTTGACATAAGAGGGCGACCTCTCACTAAACCGTCGCCAGCTGTCGTTTCGAATTTTTCCAAAATGATTTTCCCATCCGCGAATTTATTATCTCGACACTTTCCCCATTTATTATCGCGTCCTCGGCACACAACGATAAAAATCGAAAGCGGGGACAGACATATATAACATTCCGTCCGTTTCCTTACTTTTTTTATTGTTTTGATAATACAACCCTGTACCTACCCCCACAAATTCTTCGTAGGCCGGGAAAGCACGCGACGCGAGAGAAAACCCAGAGGCCCAGGAACTCGCGCTTTCATTACTTTCCCTTTCCGTCGCATATTGATCGGAGTGAGCGCGCCGGCGACCTTGAACTACCCCTCCGGAATCCGCCCCACTTTTTAACCCCGAAGCGATTGCAGTCCCCACTGTTCCCAGTCAGCTGTTAGCAACGATTTCCACAAATTATGCATCTCTATCGAAAACTAGTTTTCGGTCAAGTTAAAAAGTTGTAAGGTCGGTAATTATTAACTTCCCAACCGGTTGGAAAGTGGCCGATTTCCAACTTCCTCAAAGTTGGGAAAAACATCGGATTTTCGTTGGCCGATCTTTATAACGAAGAGCAAACAACTATTTAAAGAGGGAAAGAGTTTGAAAACATGTTTTTCTTTTGGCGATGGAGCCAACTATTTGTTCTCATTACTGTCGAACTCGGCGCGCATTAAAGCCGGAACTTGAAGTTCTTTCGACGCCTTGATAAGTGATCGATCAAGAGAACGGATTCGCAAATGAGCCGAGATGAGCGACGGAGGGCGTCTGCAACTATGCATTTGTTGGGGGGAAAGTTTATCGGCGTTTCACGAGCTCAGCTATTTATTTTCTGCTGAATCGGAATTATTTTCAAAGGTCGTAAATTTAAATTAATGAAAGGAGAGCAATCGTTAATTAAAACGAGTTCAACTACAGTTCCCAAGGGGTTCAATTGGCCAACACAGTGGCTATGATTTTCGGTCGTAAATTCCATCTCCGATTTTTTAATTATTGAATTGCGAAATTATTTTATAATCGACGCCGTTTCTGACCGCTTCCAACTCGTCCCCGTTATGGTCACACGATTAGAACAGACACTGATACGAAGATAGGAAATGTACTGTCCGCAATTGAACGACTTTCCGGACATCAAAGAAACGTTTGTAAAATGTAAAAGGAAACGCGACTAAATTCGTCAAAAATAATGAACCAAAATGAGAATGTTTACAGGGAAACATTTATCAAATTTACTCAATCGAATCAAAATTAAATTAAAACTCGCCTTCCGACGATGATAAGCAAACGGATGTATACCATCTGTCGGCACATTCGCTTTGAAAGCTACTTGAATTGCAACGTTACTTTTTATGAAGTCGACTGACAAATTATTTTAATATCAGAGTCAAACGCGTTCTAAATTTGTCTAGAAAATGGGTCCAATGGACCCACAATGAGTTTTCGACTAATTGTCGAGTCAAAATTATTTTTTATCATTTCTTAAAAAAAATTGTAAGGTTAACTTTACTCATCAAAGTTAAGGGCCACCTCAGTAGTTAAAATTGAAAATGTAATAATCAATTTGATATAATTCTGAAAATGTATGTTTTAAGTATCACTTAGAATATTTTTAAAAAATACCATTTATTATTTACCATTTATTTACTCAGTTTATCACTTTTCATGTGTTAAATGTAACGAAGTTGATGTTAAAAAATTTCTATGCAATTGGGTTTAATTGACCCTAAATATTTTTTGACCCTTAACTTTCATAGCAGTAAATAAATTCGACGATTTATTTTAATGAATTGTTGATGCGTTAAAACCATCACATAAATTGAACACAGCTTGTATTTGGTGGCAGTTTTTTTGGTGTGATGTTCATTTCGAAATTTTGAACCTTTCCACTCCGAAATTTTTCCTCAAAGGTTTGACAACTTTAATAACAAAAACAGTGCTCCGATAAGCTATCGTTATTAATTGCATCTGATGAAAAATACCAACAGAACTTTCAATTAAATAATTGCATTTTTCCCTGCGCAAGCGATAACCCCCGACTGACGCAAATGCATCGAAAATGAAATGACATCAAAAATGCATGGCACTACTGCAGCAATTTTCCCTTGTTGGCCTTTGGCGTTCGCAAAAATTAACGAACGCACTCGATGGAATGAATTAAAAATTACTGTACAGTTGAACCCGCGACCTCTTTCCGTAATCAGTTCTATCAAGACCGTCTCGATAACCCAAATCGTGCGATTTGAAATTGTAACTTCAACGTTGAGGTAAAATAAATGCAAAAATTGCAGCAGGAAAATTATTTTTAGTTTTTATGGTGTCCGGAGGAAGGATGCCGGTTCGAACCCTGCCGTAACTGATTTTAATTTAAAAATAAGTTTCTAAAATTAGTTTCGGAAACTTCATTAACTTTAATAAGTTTTAAAAGGCGCGCGTTAAAAATAAATAATAAATTCGAGCAATAAAGATTGATTGTGTTTTGATTCGATGGTTTAACCAACATACCCCCTGATTTAATTTAACGCCGTTTCGGCGATGAAAGCCTGAATCGAAATTATGTAACAGAAAAACGTGGTTGTAAATAAAAATAGTCGAAATCGATACGCCGGGCTGTGAATATTTTATGGCGACTCTCCTACGCCTAGAACTGGCACGCTTCAGGTTAAATAATCCGTCATTATAAAAAATGTCGAGTCAGTAACAATTTGCCAAATTGAAATTTGAATGAATTCGCGCACCGTTTCCGACACATAAAAATTGGACGCGGGCCAAATTTGAGAACAATAAAAGTTCTAATTTCGCCAAAATTATTTAACAAATTCTCCGGGCAAAAGTGTTTCAAATATTCAGACAAATTGCGATGGTCAGTGCGTTGAGCAAACTTTACCCACTACCTGAGCATTAAAACGAACACATTTCCTGCTAAATATCATTTGAATTTCTCAAAAATATCAATTTTTCAAATTAAAACAAAAAATCATTTTTACAAATTTAGGGTAACATATTCAGTAGTGACACAGTAGAAACAGTAACCCAGTTGTAACTAAAACCTACGTTTAGTAAGAAATTATTAGTTTTGTACAAAAATTCCTATCCACAAATAAATTTCAATCATTTTTGAGTAACTGAGAGAAGTGTGTCACAGAAAAATAGTCGTGTCATATTTTGTAGTACATGATCTTGTTAAATATCATAACTGTATGTGAATTTAAACAGTTTATAGAACATGACAAATATTTTTCATCAAATTCAGCAGAATAAAAAAATTGTGTGTCACTGTTGAAACATGTCCTCCTACATATTCCTGCTGAATTTATACAAAAAAAAAAACAGTTTTCATTTGAATAACAAATTAGAAAAATTGATAAATCCGATATTCCGTAACTGCATAAAAATATAGAAACGTACTTACGACAGAGTGCATAGGAAATTACATTTCGTTTACTTTGAATTTATTAAAAGCTCCAAGATACATTTATAAGACACATCCTTTAACATTGTTAGGCAAAAACACCGTCTCATTCTTAAACCTCAAATTGTACCTGGCTGCTGAAATCGACGTTATCACAAACTTCGGTTTAAGTCACACATATTGACGTAAATCGGGTAAAATATTTGATATAATCGTGTGCAAGAAAACGTGTGTTTCAGTCAATTTCTGTCACAAGAGTGCGACTGTACGAATGTACGATGTAGGGGAAAGTTAGCCGTAGGGGTAGCGGGAAGGGCGCGCGCCCTCGGTGGGGATGCCACTACGCGTACTGGAAACGACGCCAGACTGCAGGAATTTTGTGGGTCCTTCCTGCAATGTTGTGCAACAAAAAGCTTCGATTCAATTTGGATCGCGAAATTCGAAACTTTTTATTTAACTTCGCCGCTCTGTAATCACAGGTGATATTACAGATGTATCGAGTTTCAAAAGGTATTTTTATGAAAAGAACAGAGGAGACGAGGAAATTAAATGGATTTTTCGAGACGTCGACTTCGCCCACTTGGAAACGACGAGTTTTTGAGCGTCTTTCTAATCCGAGATTCAATTAAATTTTCAAATCAAGGCTGGGGGAATTGACTAGGCGATGCTGTCGCGGCGATTGCTGGGACCAATCACCGGTCAGTTGATTTTGCCGCCGCTAGTGCGCGTGCCGCTGCGATAGAATCGCCTAGTCAATCGCTTGTCTAGCACACAACTTCTCAAATCTTTTTGTCCTGAAATTGGAGTACGGATTTAAAATGAAAGACATCTTGATTCTTTAATAAACAATGTTTATCAATGAAATGTAATCCAGAAGACCCGAAAGCGGAATATTTGTTTAGTCTAAGTAGAGTGATGAAAAACATGACGTTATAAATTAGAATGGTCGCTTTGATTTATATTTTAAAGTGGCCGTATTAAATTACACGAAATCAAATCGGACATAAAAATGCCATGCGAAAATGGGATATCTTATGTAACCAGGAAGATAAAAACAACAGTAAATAATCGGAGAAATGCCTCTCCCTCGGAAATATATCTCGTTGCCATAAAAAATGTACAGTTCTAAAGAAAAAACAAATTTAGTATCGGCGTGTCGATTACCCTAATTAAATGTTACAAAACGACTTGTAAACATTTAACTAATTAAACCAACATGTGATCCGAAGTTTTTGCACGTTGTTTTTGTGACTCTCGGAGATCAACTGTATCAATTCATAAACATTTTTAATTTTCACAAGCTTCAGAGAATAAAAAAATGTTGCCACATTGGTTTCTTGTTGAGGTTGCAATTTAAGAAAAACGATCGGGAAGGCAGCATCAATTGCCCGACCTGCTAACATTACAAAAGCGGCTCCTGATATTGTTCTATCCAACAGCAACAATATTGAATTGAATAATTAACACGTCTGAAGTTCATTTTAAAATGTCTATTAGATGGCAAACTTTCCATTTTAATTATCGAGTACCTGTTAGGAAATTCTTACGAATTAGCGGTGAGTCACGAAAAATGAAGTTATAAAACGACGGAAAAAAACTAAGTAAGTCACGCAATCCAAATAAAGTGCACACCCAGTTTTTGTGGGCTCTCACAACCTTGAATAAAAATTTTCATTGATGTTTTTAAACGATTTTCCAGAACAAAAATTCCAAAGTGCCGTTTGCACGCAACGAATTTCATCACAACGAACGCGAAACTATCATTAAATTTATAATGTGAGGTTTGCTACGACGTGATTCCAAGAACGTGTATTATTTCAGTCTAAAAATATCTGGCTATATTTATCTTGACCTAACGCAACGTTTCGGAAGTTACTGTCAATCTTCAACTCACTAATTCTGTGTACAGCGCCCATGAAACGCAACTGGAAATTTTATTTACAAGACAACGATGGATATACCAACGTGGCGAATTTCGCGATGAATTTCAACCATTTACTACTTGTTAAAGTAATCATTAATCTTGAAGATTGTAGCGCTGTCGCGACTAAGCGATACATGCGAGGTAAAACTTTCGCACAACAAAAGGGCATCAATCTTTTGCTCGGAACTCAAATATATGTTATTTTCGTGCTTCTTCGCGCCAGCGACGCGAACACAAATTTTTGAACGATAGATGCAGTCACAACGACCGCATTGTTTATGAAAAGAAAAATCTTCAAATACCTGTTGCGTTGGGACTAAAATTTAATTTCGCTTTGCTCGCGCGTTAATTGCAGAGATTGTTAATTAACACAAAAGTTGGTTGCAATATTTTTCCCCTGTGAAATTCGAGCAAATATTTCAAGACAAAAACCGGTTATGGACATCGACGGTTAAATTAATTCATAAATCAGCGAGTTAACAAAGTTCATGGGGCGAAAAAGAACGAAAAAAACTTTTTATAGGATTAGCCGCACATTCTAGCACAACATTTTAGCGTAAATTCCATTTATGTGGCAGCATTTTTCTGTTGCATCATATTTCACAATTTTAGCGCTTCCTGCAAACCGCACAATCGGTTTGATGAGAAAGCACACACCTCCCGCAGCCGTGCCTTCGGTCACGTCATAAAAGAACGTGACGTAGACCTTCCAGACACCGTAAGAAGATGTTGGACATCTTAAGCGCGAATTGTGCAATCTGATTCAACCCGTGGGTATTTCCCGACTTCGTATTACTAGCTAGTTTACTATTTAACGTGACGTGTTGTATTTTACAGCGTGTAATTCCAGCGCTGCATCAATGTGGGTGTTGGCGAAATAAATTGCTCGCTTGCGTCATGCAACAAATCCATAACTTCCTAGCTATTTATTATCGGTGGCAATTAAAGTTTTTTAAAAGCCCATCAACATAAAAATTCACGCTCTCGTGATTTAACGACCTGTCTCAAACCGTTTGCAAAACTGCAACTTAAACTTTAAGTTTCCACTGAAATCGTTAAGTGCCACATTTTCCGTTGCAGCCACTTCTTACGGGAAACTTTAATATTATAAGTGCAAGTTAAATTAAATCGAACTATTGTCGATTTGCACCACTTCAACTTAAAGTTTTCCTTAAAATCGTAAGTGTCACATTTTTCTCAAGGGAAACTTTAATATTGGAAGTGCTAGTTAAACTTAGCCACTTCAACTTAAAGTTTAAGTTTCCCTTAAAATCGTAAGTGTCACATTTTTCTCAAGGCAAACTTTAATATTGGAAGTGCTAGTTAATCTTAGCCACTTCAATTTAAATTTTAAGTTCCTCTTAAAATCATAAGTGTAACTTATTCCGTTGTAAGTGCCAGGTTAAGTTCAACCAAACTATTTCTGTGCTTATTCTGTCCCTTAAGTAAATATCACCAGGTTACTTAAATCATTTTTTTAAATTTTTTTATTGGTTAAATGTAAATAAAAGTTCCACAATTTTTGTAAATAAATTTAAAGCGCAAGGTTTGCTAGTGTAATTTACAATTAACCCTTTTCCCGAATTAAATAATCACTACGCCTTTGGTTTGAGTTGTAATTTAAACTCATTTCAAGTTTCTTGGAGTGGAACATAATTTGTAGGCTTCTTCAAGTAACTCAAGATATCGAAAGCTCGCAATCACTGAAAATTAGAGCGAATTTATTACTTCCAAAAAATTATAATTAGAAGCGAAAACCAATCGATCAAATCCGGCAAAAAGTTTTGATGGGACTTCAAGGTCTGCAGAACACGCACCGCTCAATCCCTTGGGGCTAAAAATAAACAATCGTTTTTCGATCGCATATATGTTATTGGTGTAACCATTAATTTATGCTAACGACGTAATGATAAGTTGGACGTTAGGTAGAGAAGGTTAGATTGCGCGGCTTCGTTCATACATTGGCGTTTAACATTTAAGTAGTAACATAAAAATAGACCCTGTGAGCCAACCAACACGTACGCAATTATTTCTGTTGTTATTTA
The DNA here is from genome assembly GCA_949768715.1 of Dascillus cervinus. NCBI lineage: Eukaryota > Metazoa > Arthropoda > Insecta > Coleoptera > Dascillidae > Dascillus > Dascillus cervinus. The sequence continues at coordinate 1,766,965 of OX458318.1, read as the reverse complement.
CGGAAGATGGTCATTTAGAACAAAAGTTATTCAGGTGATGCCAATGTGTTTACATAACATCAGCTGACGATCAAGGACGACACGGCGAAATTTTCGACACCGCTCACGTAAAGTGACGAATTTGGCACGAATTTAAAATTTGCAAAATGTTCTCAACGCTCACATGTGCCATTGTTGACGCAGATTTTTAATTTGCTGTTCTTCCATTACCCAATAAGTTCTGAAACAATAATTACTTGCTAGTGTGACGTAATGAGTTCTTTTCGTTGTAAGGAGTAATTGCACGCGCACGGAATTGCCTTACAGCGCCAGTCTGTACTATACTTTTTCTACGATTTGTCATCCGTCAGCCTAATATCCATTTACACTTACAGTAATTGTCAAGATGCAGTAATTAAGACACTTGTTTGTATGAAGTGAAAAGAACAGCTCTTATGAAATACGAGCTCCCAGCTAATTTCTTCCGGAAAGCAATCTACAAAATTAAACGAAAGTTTGTGTAAAAGTTGACGCCTGCGCCGTCGCGATTTCATTAGATCAAAGCGACACATGGGATTCTTGAGGAACACAATAAGACTTCTGCGTGTCTTAGTGTCAATAAATTAAGACTAATAACAACGTCTTAAATTTCCACACGGACGGAAGTCTAATTTCACTAGTGAGCATAGTGAAGGTGTTTTTTGTTAATTAAGGGATTCCATTAGTTCGTGCGACATTTTAAAACGCCTTTTGATTAACGTCGAAAACAAAATAAAAACGAAAATGTAATTTACTGGCCCGTGTTCTGTTTAATAATCAATTCAACTATAATCCCTAGAGCGACCACCTAGCCTTCCGGCACGTACAGGTAATTATAACGTTTCTTTCACCGGGGCTATCATTTGCATACCTTCAAATACGGCTCTGCGCAAAAAGAAAATTAATTAATGTCACATTAACTAATCTGTCTAATCCGTCGCATAATAATAGAGTGACTGACACACCTTAATGCACTTTATTTCTGTGGCGAATTTGTGCAATCGATACCGCATAAACAATGCAAGTGTGTCATCGATGCACTTTATTTTTACACATTTAATATGTTTCTAAACTATACTAACAAACCATATATTTAAGTTTCATATTTTTGAAAACTCCTGATAAAAACTGTCAAACTGACAATTTAAATAAGAGCATAATCTACGATGAGCGTCACAAAAATGCAGTTGTTGCAGTCAGATTATACAGGCATTGTTACCCTGCGCGACAAAACATTTAAACACTATTTTAATTGATTAAAAATAAATACAAAAGTTATGAAAATTAAAACCAAGATAACACAATTTTGCAAATTTAAATTGTCACTTTGACAGTTACTTTTGTCAGGGGTTTCCAAAAACAAGACACTTAAATACACCTATCCCCCGATTTACACCATGTTGTTTTAGGACAACACAAGATGAACTGGAAGTTTCTGGGGAGAGGTCGATGCCAAAGAAACGAAGCTTGAGTTCCGTAGATGCTGGAGGAACTTCCGGCAAAGGTTTTACCTGCTGATACTAGTGGATTACAACGAGTTGCAGAAAAACAGCAGCGAGAAACAGTGATGAGTTTGCGAAGAGAACTCCTGAAAAAGAAGAATTATCACAGAGGGCAGAAGACAAACAGAGGTTGATTGGATCACCGAATACATTGACCACCACGCGAACAACTGCTGAAACTGAATCGGCTCCACCAAGCGGACCATCGTCTTCAACAGTAACTGGAGGCGCAGAAAGAGGAATTTATTCCATTTGGCTGGTTCATACTGTATATTTGTTATTTTATATATTATGCACATTTTAAGTTGCTTTCGATTTACACGGTTTTGCCTATAAAAATCAAAATTTTCGCTTTACACGGTTTTCTGCGGAACCGATGTTCCGTGTAAATCGGGGGATAGGTGTATGTGTTTTTGTAGCTAGCATGTTGTGATTTTTGAATATTGGGTTGCATGCAATGGGTGTAAGTCTCGGACAATTACGCGAAACACTGTGTATAATCGCAAGCGACAATTTATCCATCTGCGACACTGTGTCAGCCCTGTGACAGTGTCAGTCCTATTGCAGAGAACCCGCACGCCGAATTTGAGTTGATTGAAATTTCTGACGATTAAATCCATTAAAATTGAAGCAAAGCAATCTGCACATTAAAATAAATTGGGTTGTGTTGAGAGAGGTTTTGCTGACGAGCAAATATTCGCGGTATTTACTGGCAAACATCAAGCGGTCCGGATGCATTAATGAAATTCAGTTTTCAAATTGAAACAGTTGTGCAACGAAACTTTTAAAGGATTTTTTCGGTTAAACGAGTAAACATTCGGATGTTTACGGTTTAATTTGAGGTTTTAGTAGAAGTGAGCGAACAAATCGGCGCAAAAAAACGACACTTTGACATCAAGTTTCAAACGCCGTTTGAAATTTACATTTTCCTTTGGAAGTTTAAAGACGATTTTCTTGAAAGTAATTACTTTTGACGTTGCTTCTGACATAATAGGAAAAAATACTACATCAATTTTGATGAGTTTTTTAAAGAAATTAAAAATTGAACCGTAAGACAAAAATTCGCTCACAATTAACCTTCCAGTAGTCGCACCTTTTTTGAGACATTGTAAAAGAAAATTCTATATTTTTTTGAAATTGTAAGTTAAAATTGGTAATAAATTACAGCCTTTCCAAGTGTATTATTAAGTTGTTATGCCATAAACATTAAAAAAAAAGGTTTTGAGCAGAGAAATTTTCAAAAAACTTTAATGAATACTACCTACAACACAAAATTTTAATAATTTTACAAGATATTGTACAAAATAAATACTGAAAACTTTTTATTTTACTGGTTCTTTTGTGGACAAGCTAATTTTAACTTAAACTTTAACTTAAACTTTGGTGTAGATGTCGCAGCCATATTGTAGAATCCGCTGCAATATGAAGCGGCTAGCCACTTTACAAAGCAGCTCTGTTTTGTAAAACGGCTGATTAACGTTTAGGCAGATTGTTTAGCCGGAATGTTGACTATGTGTAATGTAGGACGACAATCAGCCATATTGTAGATGTCGACGGCGAATTGTAAATTCAGTAGTTTTCTAAATGATTGGGGAGATTGTAATATATAGAATGAACAGAGAATTTTTACAATTTGCCTGAAAATTTTAGGTGAACAACTCAGTCCGTTTGATAAAGGAAGAATTGTTAGACATTTTATAAAAAAAATACCTTTTATATTTAGTTAAACCTTTTTCTTATAGTTATGACTTCATATTTGTCATAGCTACAAGGAAAGGTTTTCTTTATATAAAGTCCCTTTTCGCCGTTTTATAAAACGGCGACCCGTCATTTTGTTGCAATGGAAAATGCGAAACGTCGTTACAGTAAGGCTGACCAACGTTTAGCCGTATTACAACCCGCCTAAACGTTAACCAGTCGATTTACAAAACCCAGCCGTTTTATAATGCGGCTAACCGGTTTGTATTGTAGCGGATTCTACAATCCGCCTGCGACATCTATAACCCAACATCCCAAAAAAGTGGATATTGTACATACCAATATTAACTTGACGATTTGTCGAACAATTTCAAAATTTACAATAAATTAATGTTTTTTTTTAATATGAAAAAACGTAAGCTGTCATTTTGTGCGACTACTGGATGGTTAAAAGGGTTGGAGGAAACGGAAAAATTACAACGATTACGAGTCTCATTTTCGCATCGCTGTACTGCGCCACAATTATGTTACTCCATAATTTATGGCACAAAGGCTCGAAATCCATTTTCAAGAATTTCCCTGGGCTCTCAGCAAAACGACAATCTGCTAATTAATTACATAATTATGTACACTCTGTTCGCGCTTACACGATTGCACGCTATTTATCTAAACAGTTCGCATTGTGTGGCGATGTAAAAACGCGAAAAATCTCCAATGTCACGAATAATAGTATCAATGTCACGAAATGGGATTTAAAAATACTCTCATTTATAAAAATAGTAGTTCAGCCAGTAAGTTTGACTTTACCTGGGTTCAGCGACTTGCCAACTCTTACGACAACTTTTTTCTAAATACTTGAGTCATTGTGTCAAGTGAATAAAATTGACTGCTAAATTGTTAGTCAATCAATTTGTTTTTAAAATTCAAACAAATATTACATAAGAAGGGACAGAAGTTAGTAATTTAATCCCTCTAATTATTTAATCCCTCGGGATTAAATAAAATAAGTTATGATTGACATTGTTCCCCAATATTAAATAATAGGTGCGACTTGCGTTTTACAAATGTAACGGTTTTAACTTCAATTAGTGCATTAGGTAACAGTTTAATTTTGAGATAAGTAATCACAGGCGGTCCCGGTCGCAGCAGCAATGAGAAAACGTGAATGTGAATGTTGAGATTGTGTAACCCAACCGATTAGATAAACGGATTTTGTGGACTTATTATTTAAATAATAACAAGTGACTTGATCACGAAATTTTTATTGTCATCGACGTGATAGCTACAAAAATCGGTCGATCACACTAAAATGCGGCGAATGAAACTTTGGCCTATTAAAAGTGCGTTAACAGCAGAGAGCACATCGGCGGTTAGATTGAAATTATTTCAGTCTGTCGTTTAAATTTAGCACCTCTACACTAATGCAGTTGTCAGTGCTTGACATGAAAGTCATGCCAACGTTACACAACAGCTGCGTTGTAAATAAATACTGTTCCTGATTTTTACAATAATAAACCGATAAAAATGTCTGTTATGTAAATTTGCAACATTTTCTCAAAACCGATTTTAACCAAATTTCAACCAAATTACATCCATTTAGACGGGATTTAAAAAATTGATTTAAAAGTTGGCTTGAGGGCCACAAATCTGCAATTAAAATTCAAACGACTGCACCTGCAGAATATTATATAACAGCAAAATTACACTTCACATTTAAACGATTGTTATCTAAACAGCCGAAACGCGATAAGAATATTAAATGAAATTCGATTGAAAAAATTCGTACAGCGAAATAATTATCTGAGTGCGGTGAATTAAAATCGCAACACCGGAACCGACCGCGAAGATCGGAAAGCACACACGCGTTCCCGGAAATCCACATTCCGTCCATAAAGAATTAAAAACGCACTTAAAAATCCCTGCAAGCGAGAATTGGGAGCCTCTGAATAATAACCGTAATGGATCATTATGTAACGGATTTGCGCACGTGTAGGCAACCCATCGTGTCGTGACTTAATTTTTTAACACCAGTCGTTTACTTACCTCAACAAAATTAGAAACCGATCATTTTTTGGAAATATGTTTGGGCTGACGCTCGATGCATGGCAGACGCGTGTACAGGCCGTGACAACAAAAAATAGCGTTTGATTAGTGCGCGAAAAAATCAACTTTGGAATTTTGCGGCCGAATGTGGAAAATGTTATTTTTTATAGATCGTCGTTTAATTGGCTTTTTGTTGTTGTCGTCGCGAAAAGCCGAAAAAACCGGAATGCCTGAGACATAGCGGTGTTTGGAGAACGTCCAATATTATATTTCCAGTTATTTTTAGTGGACTGACATCCGCGAAATTTTATTATCCTTCAGAAGTTTGTTACATGTTAGTTTTCCGCTAACTTTCACTAGACGCCGTTCTCGCTTTTTATTCGAATCGATAAATTTAATTTGGAAAACAACTTTTTTTGCTCGATGGAACTTTTTCGGATTTTTTTATGAGGAGGCTCCCAGAAGCGACGGCATGCAAATAAAATTTTCTATCACATTCCTACCTTATTACGTAGTTGACGCATACCACACTTTGAGGCTTCTGCATTTTGTCGTAGATTAAAGTCGCTTGAGTGAGGACCCAAACGTAACCGCCGGTTTTCGCCAGAAATCTGTACCGGTTGGTTTCGCACTGCCCTTTCGAGAACACTGCAACAGACAACACAAACGACCGTAATAATATATATTACATACCTAGAGTTGTAAGAAACATATTACGCACGAATCAAAAAAATTACGCACGGGTCAAAAAAATTACACACGAGTCAAAAAAATTACGCACGAGTCAAAAGAAATTACGCACGGGTCCCTGATTTGATGAGGGCGTAATTATATTAATTTACGTCATTATTCATTTATCAATTACGGGGAATTAAAAAAGACTACTTATACTAAAAATCAAAATGTCTTTGACCAACACAATGTTGATAAAAGTCCCTAACTGTGTGATGTTCAGTAGTGGTCGTAGAAATTGTACAGTAAAAGTAAAATAAAAATGCAAAAGAGGCGAGTTACAAAGAAAAAGGGATTTTTGAAAAGGTTCACTCCTCTTTTGTACTTTCGACATCAAACGCTGGAAAATAATTTTCACTCAGCGGGCTTCCTTAATATTCAGCCGGCAATTATTTTCGTAATATGTAATTTTAATTAATTGTGCCCTCGAAATGAAATTGAATTAGAGCTCTGAAAATAACAAATCTTCAATTAAAAGTTACTTGTGCCAAATAAGGCCCAATCGTGATCATAAATAAATTTAAAAACCAATCAAAAACTTTATATACGGCTTGAAACAAGTTAGATAGCCAGGTTTAGACAACCCATCATACAGTGTTATCAGAATGTCGTTACACAACCCACTCAACCGTTAATCGTAACAATCTGACGTCATAGTATAATGGGTTGTTGAAAACTGGCTATTTAAATTGTGATTCGAGTTATACAATTAAATTTAAGAGATATTTAATTTAATTTAAAATACACGATGGCGACTTGTTAAGGAATTTATCCTTTACTGTTTCATTTGTTTGCGTCAGTGGCTAGAATGTAAGTGTTGGTTAGTTTCAGGGAATAATACTATTTATTATTTTTATTTATTTACTGTTGGCAAAGAAGAGGTGGAATTTGCAACTGAGTTGGAGGTTTACTGGTTGCCTAAAGTTGATCGAGTTATTCGGGACCTACTGTACAACATCTTTTCTGGTAAAGAGGCTAATTGACTGGATTTGCAGTTTTAGACAAAAAAAAGATATTAAAAAACGTCTAACTGATGGCTGAGGGGGCAAATCTCGGGAAGCAATATCAGCATATACACAGGAGTCGTTCTGTTCGAGCCAGGAACGTTACGACCCGGATAAGACTTCCACGATAAAACCGTCTGAAGGAGAGGAGGGCACACCGCCCTTCGAGTGAATCTCCGGAAAACGATCCTTTGTTCCACATTCCCAATTACCCGAAACTGCTCGAATTTAAGCAGATCTTTTTATGCCTTCATCATCGAAACAAGCACGTGCTTATTACCGAATTATAAAAAGGAGCAATTACCAGGAAAGTATCAAACCGGGAGGCGCACCGATCGAAACAGTACAATTTTACAGCCGCCGACAAATATGTCAATAAAGCAGAAAGTAGCGAAAGAGGATTCGTCGGACTGGAAAGTTTAGGTCGGTTTAGTGGTCGTAAAAAACCGTCAACTCATTGGGCTCCGGGTTCCATCCATGCTTGATTAAATCGGACATAATACTTTTATTATTCATAGTAACTCGGGGGCTTTATTGATCTGATATTACGATGCATGTGGAAAATCGTAAAATGTGGGCGAATTGAATTTGGCAAACAATAATTTTTTTATCTTTGCGATCCTAGTTTTCAATTCGAGTTTAAAAGAGGCGAAGTTGCCGCATAAATTTAGTTGTTTGTGGACAACTAATTTCGGAATGGAGCAAGTTGGCAAAAAATCTAATAACCTCGGATAACTGGAAAGCGAAACCTCCAATAACTTCTTCGATATCATAACGTTCAAGAAACGCTTATCGAAACAATGGCCGAAGTTATTTATTTACTGAAATTACACCGATTATTTTATTCGTTATTTGAGGAATGAACACGGAATTACAGCGATTATACCACTCATAGTGCTATTTTTCTCTATCCTAGCGATCGCTTAATAAATGATAATCAGCACTGGAGAAAGATTAATAAGTGATAATCCCGCGTGCTGCTCCGTACTTCTAGTGTGACTAGAATGTGATTAATAAGTATAAGTGATAATCCCGCGTGCTGCTCCGCAAATCTAGTGTACCGTGCTGTCAACTGAAATGTCACAGTTACAAAAAATGGCACGTTTAGGTGATTGTTCGTTAAACAATATTGATGAAAAGATACAAAATCATAAACCGTGTAACACTGTAAAGTCTCACAAATATATTTGGGCCCAATTTACCGAGTTTTGCGACTCTCGGAATTACATTTTGTCCGAAAAAGTATTAAATTGTTCATTCGTGATATAATCTGACGAATACAATTCGTGGAATCGTGATTATGGATAATCGCATAAATTGAATGGGTTGAATCTAAAGAGTCGGTTTTCCTAGGTAAAACCACGCAAATTGCAGTGCACATTTTCATAAAGTGTGCTCAGGTCTTTTTTTTACACATTTTCATAAACTGATCAGGTAAAAAGAATTTCCACTTTCTTGTTTTCAAATGATTACAACAAGAGTTGAATCTTAAAAGTCGGTGCACATTTTTTTCTTTCTTTTTTTTGCGAATCTCGGAATTACATTTTGTCCGAAAAAATATTTAATTGTTCATTCGTGATATAATCTGACGAATACAATTCATGGAATCGTGATTATCAATAATCACATAAATTGATGCACTCAACATCTTGTAAAATAATTTCACTCCTCTTCGAGTCGTGAAATTAATTTTTGACAACATGTTTCGCGTCCCAACTCATTCAATTATCTATAATCTCGATTTTACTAGTTGTATTATATATGATCATTCTGATAAAACTTCGAGTTCCTTTCCACCAGTTTCCACCAACAAAAACTTTTCAAACAATTTCATGTGTATCAAATTTTATACATTCATAAAATAATCTAATCAAATACCATTCAAGCTTTAAATTCCTTCGATTAATTAACTCAAACTTTTAAATCGTGTAAATTTGATGATAAAAACGCTCTAGCTCCGCTGTCGCGTTTTTAATACTAATCAAATTTACACTCTTTTAAGTTGCTATGCAACAAGTTATCATAAATTAATCGATAAATACAAAGCTTTTTGGTATTACAAGCGATTAATCAGAAAAATCGTTTCGCAGAAAAGGGAAAAGGCCATTCGCAGAATTGGAAGATGGTTAACGTTTGATGTGTCGGAATGAACGTCGCAAAGTTGAAGATCCTTCTGGGACGACCGGAAGCCCACGTCAAAAGTAAAGGAACTTGAATGAGGACGCGCTATCGATTTTCCATCTTCCCAGATTGCACCAGACACCGTTTCGTTGTGAAGGAACTTGTTCCCCTTGAGCGTATCATACACACAATAATCTTATAAAACATCAAGAGAAGTTATCGCGAGTTCTCGGGTTCATGTTTCGACGTCGGCATCAAAAAACGGAACAAACAATTTTCTAACGGCTCTATCTACGCCGAGGAGGCATAACATTGAAAGATTGAGAGGAATTACGCGACGGGGTTAACCGCAAATGATAACCCGAAGCGACTCCCTCTTTAACGCGTTTGGGGGAGTCGATCGAAACGTCGACAAAGCTCGCAAAAAATTTTATCGGGAAAGTAAGTAGTTTTAAGTGATATATAGAAAAACGTTACTTTTAGAACTAAAAAAAAAATATACATATACACGCCTTGTAGAGTCACAATAGGCAACACATATTGTATTGGAGATTTTTTATGGAATCAGTGCCAACGTGTAAGTTTGGTTGCCTATATTTTGCTGAAGATCCTTTTTTGCATCAAAGTTAGTTGTGTTGCCTATTCTAAAATTGCATTAATGATATTTTCAAACAACTTACGAGATGGATTTTTTTACCCACTTTAAGAATATTTTTAAAGAACATATTGAAATCGATTAAAGTAAGTCTCACGACAAACTTGACATTTATGTCTCTTGATAATCCCACCCGAAAAAGCATTAAACGAACTAATTTTGGTGATTCAATTAACGATAAAGCTTAACCGCGAACGTTTCAAGTCAAATTACAAAATGTCAGAAGCGCGTGCTTAGTAGCTATTAAAACTAGTTTACAATCTACATAAACTAGTGAATTTACACGATCATGCAAAATAATAAATTCAACCATATCGATTATATCAACAGTTCAGTCCTTGATACATAATTGCATACAATCTCTGAGAACGTTTAATTTGATGAATTGTACGAGGGTTCGGCTGTTGCTCGCCACCAAGTTTCTCAAATGTTTCTAACAAGTTAAATCGTTTCAGTTTTACTGTTGCAATAAAATGCTTTTAGTTATACTTAGTACAATAATGATAAACAAGTCATAAAAAATGAAAAGAGATAAACGTAGAAGATAAATTGCGCAGTAAATTGAATAAGTGAGGAGCGAAAAGTTTCATCTGCAATTTTTTTCAGTTGGACGCCGGTGCTGAAGTGCAACCTAAAATAATCCCGATAAGATGTAACTCGATTTATACTCGGAACTGCGACATGGAAGCACGTTATACACGTGATCCCGAAAATATATGCAGATAGTCTTCAAATGTAGTCTCGCATTATGCATAAAACATTAGGGAAAAATTGGTTTTCCGAGAATTACACATCTCGCGCTTTGTTTTTGTCATCAGTCACAAACTGAGCTCCAGATATTTATCGGCCATAAAAAACGATATTACTTCTGGCGAACACAGAAAGGCCATCGACTATTCATAAGCGAGAGGCTTTAATAACGAGATAGATAAATTTGATGCACTGGAGCTTGAATTTCCAGAAAACAACACAATAAAACATAACGATTTAATCCGAGTGCGGCGATAAAACCATGAGGAAGTCCGAGAAAATTGGATGGAAACGGAAATGTCATAGTACGACACAGTTAAATTAGAGGAGAGTTTTCAGCGGCCGGCCTTGAACCCAGGCGCGACGCGCGCAGGGTTAATTTACCCCGCACACAAGATTTCGGAAGATAGCGAGAAAATGTAGTTATTATCTCGTGCAAGAATAACCAGGTTACGGTGTCGTAATCGGCTGATTTCTTCTGATAAGAAACTCGATTGTACACCAACGGACAAAATAAACGCAACAACAAAAACATAAAAATTATAATTAACTTTCTTTGAAAGAATTCAAGTCTCTCGATAAAAAGTTTAGTTTATCTCTTCCGAAAATAATCTTTTGACATTAATTAAAAATATTTCTTGGGCCGAATTCCAAAAATCATGAACTTCTCACAATAAATATAATTTTTAACGCACCATACGGTCGGAAACATCAATTTCAGCCGAACGCCTGTTCGTGCACGTTAAAAAAGCGCGCTATTGACTCCTATTTGTGTTGCAAATATTTTTTCGCTGAAAAATCTTAATCTCGGCCAAATCCAATTTAACCTTATTTTAACGGAAACTAGATTTGCTAAGACAAATAAAACCGACAAAATAAATCACCATGTTATCAGCTGTTCCATCCAGAGCGGTCATAAAGCGGTTTTGTAAGTATCCAACTCGATAAGCGTTCCATTTCTAACGACAACACACCCAGCGACATTGAAATTGCAACACCGGGAAGGGGTGGAAATTTTATAAATTTGACAAAAATGTTAATATAACAATATTTTTAAAAAAGGAAATCGTTCGAATTTACGCTTCTGTTCTTTAGTCCCCATACCAATCAGTAAGATATGCGATTAAAAAAATATGGGGTATGACATTTTATCGACTATGTCATTTTACACACATTTTCTCTACCCATTATTCAACGCGTTCTTAAATAAATGCAATGATTCGCCGATTTTCTTTTAAAATTGAATCAACCTGTGACCAAGTTTGGTTAAAAGAATTATATCCCTTGGATCGAAAAACGAATATAGGATTGGAAATTTGGGAAACACAGATGCGTCACACGTGTGCCAGTTCGAGCTACTTGCGGCGGAGACAACAAATCTACCGTCATATTTGCACAACATTCCCCAAATCGATATTTCATGTTTGGTATCGGTAAATAAGTTAATCACGATTTTTGGAATGAAGTGTCCTCTTATCTCGCACGTAAAAGGCAATGTCTATAAATGCAGAGCGAAACGTCGCCGACAACATATTTACTGAAACTCCCAATTCGAATACAACTAAAATGATTAAAATAATTTTGTGCGTTTGGATTTTGTGCTTCTCGCATGCATCTTCTAAAGCAGTCGTGGAGGAAAATTGCAGTAATCAGTATCATGCACCGGTTGAAAACTTCCAACTCGCTCAGGTAATTATACCATACCATACCATAAGAGCTTTGAATTTATTATCGATTAATTTACAATAATTTGTTGCGTAGTAACTTAAAATAGTGTAAATTTGATGAGTATTAAAAACGCGACAGCGAAGCTCGAGCGTTTTTATCATCAAATTTACACGATTTAAAACTTGCTACGCAGAAAGTTTGAGTTAATTAATGGAAGAAATTCAAAGCTTGAATGGTATTTGATTAGATTATTTAATGAATGTATCAACTTTGACACAAATAAAATTGTTTGAAATTTTTTTGCAGTATTTAGGACTTTGGTACGAGATCGAGCGTTTCAACAATTTAATTCAAAACGATAGCGACTGCACGACGCTGTTATTTTTCGACAACGACACCACGACAAAAATGGCTTATTTCGTGACTGAACAGAAATTTCCCAAATTTAATAAAACGATGGAAGGAACGTTCCTGGAAACGAATCCAACGGCGCACCAGGGAAAGTACATGATGGCCTATCGTGACTTGGAGGCTTTGGGTGCGTCGCCACTGGAGATAGCAGTGTCGGTGTTGGGTACAGATTATGAAAATTACGCTGTACTTTGGTCGTGCGTGGAAGTTGCATCTAACAATTACGCAGGTGAGACTTGTCTCGAGTGTGGAATTCGTAAGTACAGTGCGTTTATTTCTAGAACTGCTATGGGTGCTGTCGAGAACGGCAAATTTAACGGGCGAGTTAGCCATGGTAGTCGATCGAGTTTTAGCAGACGGGGGGTTCGATCAAAGTAAATTCAGAAGGACAAACCAAGGAAAAGAATATTGTGGCAGAGGCGGCGCGTCCTCCATCGTGGCGGGCGTCGCTACGATATTTTTAATGATTTTTGTAAAATTGTTGTAATTTGATTTTTTATTATTAAACTATTTTTTTTTTTTTTGTGCAATTTTTTTTGGATAGAACAAGATGCGATATGGTAAACTGAAACTGCAATTTCAGTTATGCAGTGCTCGCCATATTGTTCGCACCATATGGGAAAAACTTTCATTTTCGATTTTTTTTTAAATCTAAATCTGCCACAAGTTTTTGCTTGTTCAAAAACCCAAAACGGACTACTCGGATTCTGCAAGCAATTTTTGGTTTCAGAGAAAACGGAATTTATCGAAACTTCAAAAACTGAAAATAAATCATAATTTAAAAATGAAAATTATTTTTGACGAAATTTGAATATTTTATAACTGTTTTATGTTTGACAATATTATTAGTATTTTCACAATGGAACGTAAATTAAGTAAAAGTGAGAAAATTGAAATTGTTTTAATTGTAGGTAACAAATATGAAACGTTGAGAGAGACAGAGCTATTTAATTTTTAATCACCGACATTCTGGTAAAAATATCTCCCATACAACAGTTGGACAAATTTATTCATAAATTTAAACGTACGGGAACCATTGCAAATAAATTTAAACATTCACATGGTCATTGGTTCACTGACGAAGAACACCAGCTGCAAATTTTGCGAACAGTTTCTTCCAATGGAGTTGTAAACTCGCAAAATGGCCGTTGATGCCAAGATGAAAATTCAGATTTTCAAATAGAAGCACGGGATCAATACGAATGTGTGGTGTGGAATCTTTAACAACCAAATATTTGGACCACACTTAGCAATAATTTAAATACAAAACAATCGTTGCTATAACTACAACAATTGTTACAATGAAATTAATCTAGGAGTAACTGATACTGTCAACTATCCATGACTACCCACGAATTTGTATACAATATAACGATGATCTAATTATTACAACTTTCTAGTGCGTTTAACGGAAAAATACACTTTTACGTATTTATTCACATAAATTGTTGAGTTACATGTATTTTGAGTAAATTAGGAAACAAGCTGAAACTTAAAATGTGGTTTTTCGTGATAAAAAGGCTTTGCACCAAAAATGTAAAATAATATGACAAAATTTCTTTTGAAATTTAAAATTTTATTTGTAATATTAGATTGTACCAGTTTAGTTCATTTTTTTAAGACAAAAATAAACAAATCAACTATACTTAGATTTTAAATAATTAAAATTCAAGATTACACGTGGAAATTATTAGAGAAAGTTGCAATTTGAAAAACAACAATTTTTTTGGACATCTGTTGAAGAAACTCATTTGATTTCATAATTGACATCGCATTACTGAATACACAACTAATGTTACCCAAATTTCATCAAAAATAATTTGCATTTTAAAATTATGATTTATTTTCAGTTTTTGAAGTTTCGATAAATTCCATTTTCTCTGAAACCAAAAATCGCTTGCAGAATCCGAGTAGTCCATTTTGGGTTTTTGAACATGCACAAACTTTTGGCAGATTTAGATTTTTTTAAAGAAATCGAAGATGAAAGTTTTTCCCATATGGTGCAAACAATATGGCGGGCACTGTATAAAATCGCGGGTAGGTACTAACGACTGTTTACAATCATAAATCATTACTTTTACTCTTAAGTTTCCAATATAAGGGAATGTTAGACTAATTACAGCTTTTGAATATTTTTCTTACTTTGAATATCTTTATCTCAATCATACTGATCCTGAATAGAGAAATTTCACGAAATTGGGGGATTAATCCTAAAACACATTTAGTGGAAAGGGACACAGCTTGCCGTAAGGTACTGTTTTTGACGCTTTTGGTCATTTTTTACACATTTACTTTTGCATGATAAAAGAGAAGTTTTTACTGTACTGTCTGACAATTCGAACGCGTTTTACACAAGAGAAGTCCATGAAGAGAACAGAAACGTCAACTGATGAACTCGAAGCGACTGTGAAAAATGAACCGCAAGATCCAGACGGCAAAAAGTGACGCCAGGCTTAAGGATTTCATTAACACTGTGACGGAAGACGAAGAGAAGGAACTTTATCGCCGTTCACACAATGCCGTGAAAAATTTAAAAACGTGCACTTTGCGAACGCTGGCATTTAGTATTAATTTAACTTTACGACACCACAAAACAAATATTGCAGCACCGCAATCGAACTTAAACAAATATTAACACGAAAACACAAAAGATTGAATCGAGACAATAAATTTGGGCCGAATTGTGTCAACAAATTTCGGCTATCGCTTTTCGTGTGACTCGACCTACTTTTTAAGCTAATTGGTCCAATTTAAAAAAGAAAATAGATAGCCTCCGTGCAGGTAAATACAAACAATTTTGCAGTATCGAATGAAACCGCAATTGGAAACTGACACGCAAGGTTTATACGTTTTATTGCGCCAGGAGAATGACACAAAAAATGAAGTCACGCTTCTTTAGATAAATTTTAAGCAAATATGTACAATTACGCAGAAAAATGTTTATCAACGGTAGAAATATTTATAAGTAGTCTACCGAAACCCACTTTAACGTTAACCACCGAGCAATATACTTCACAATGTTTGAATTAATTGTCGGCGGTTTGTTTCTTGGTGTCGTGGGGGCTGAATACTTTCCGGGGAGTTGCTCCAGTTACAACGTGTCGACAGTTTCTAATTTCGATATCGCAAGGGTAATTTTTTTTAAATTTTGCGACTTTAGATTAACCAATTTTTCAGTATTCGGGTCTTTGGTATGAAGTAAAACGTTACAACAATTCGATACAGCAGAACGGCGGTTGTACGACTGCGAATTATACTTATACACAAGCTCACAGCATACAAGTGGAAAATTTTCAAAAATATTTAAATAATAACACAACGACCACCGTTCATGGAGTTGCAATGGAAGAAGACGCCGCTGCCAGAAATGGAAAACTGATCCTAACGTATCCCATTTATTCTGTACGAGTTAATTACTGGGTGGTCAATACTGATTACAATCATTTTGCCGTTGTATGGTCCTGTCAAGACGTTAACTTTACAATGTCAAACAACACAAGCGCACGTAAGTGTCGTAAATAATTCTTATCTCGAAAAAATAGTTGTAAATCTTGAAAATTGCAGAGAATCTTTGGATATTGTCGCGAAACAGCACGTTAGCGATGAACGCGAGCTTCCAAGTGGAGGCCACTTTGAATAAAAATCACTTAGACCCCACGAGACTTCACCAGACGGAACAGGACGACAAAAAATGTGGCAGAAATGGAGCCGCAGCCGCCTCATTAACTCTCAGCTTGGCCGTATTAATGTTGTGTACTAAGATTTTGTAAATAAAGTTTGCATAAAGTCGGCTCAATTTAGAATGGCTCTAATTAAGTCTTAAGAGGGTGCGGTGAACTGTATTTGGGTCGTTAGTGCAGAAAACGCCGAAATTAAATTTTTTACATTAAACGCTGTCAGATTGCCAAAATAATTTGCGAACCATAAAATCGCGGTTAAAAATAAGCGTCAATTAATTATGGATTTTATGAGTGGACTTTTATATTAAAGCAAAAAAAAAAAAATTCGAACAAACCGACTTTTACGGCGAATTTGAATTATTCATTGAAAATTTGTTGATAAAAACAACATTTTTTTGATTTTTTGGATAACCCAAAACTAGAATAACTGAAATGGCGCCAGGAAAACATACAAATTATAGTTGTGCCTCATCAAATAACTACTAGAATTCTTGGACGAAGCAAGATGGTGCTTCCTCCACAAGTTAAAAATACTTTTTTTTTTAATTGTGACAGTAGGGGAGACTGGGGTTAAAAGTACACAGGGGCTGGTTGATACAGGGCCTATAAAATCAAACATATGCTTGATAGCACGGAGACCCTGAATTTGAATTATTCATTGAAAAATTGTTGATAAAAACAACATTTTTGACTTTCGGTACATTTTTTGGAGAACCCAAAACTAGAATAACTAAAATGGCGCCAGGAAAACAAACAAATTATAGTTGTGTCTCATCAAATAACTACTGGAATTCTTGGACGAAGCAAGATGGTGCTTCCTCCACAAGTTAAAAATACTTTTCGTTTTTTTTTAAATTGTGACAGTAGGGGAGACTGGGGTTAAAAGTACACAGGGGCTGGTTGATACAGGGCCTATAAAATCAAACATATGCTTGATAGCACGGAGACCCTAAAAGACGGGCAATACCTCACAGTATATAACAACTAACAACTCCATACAGAGGTACATTGTTACGTTCTGCATCAGCTTAAAAACTATTCTAATTGTTAATTTTTAAATATATATTCTTGTACTAGAAAGTTCATTCTTTAACTAAGGGTAATTGCTGATTCTCCAATTGATATAGACAAAAAGACAAAAAAATCACAAGTGAAAATGTATCAACTAACTCCAGTCTCCCCTACTCGTTTTGCGATTTTGGGGATCTTTTGGCGACTGATTTTATTCATTAACAAAATTAAAAGTGTCGAACCTCGATCAGGCACGACAATAAAACTTGAGCCAAAAAAATATACTTACAACATTTGAAGGTTGAACAAATGGCATCACTGTCCATGGCATGGTGGTATTCGTATACGGATTTAGAAATTAAATCCTCAGAATTGTAACCCAAAAATTCCATCATTCTGAAATCATCGGCAATAATGTAGCGATAATAACGAATAATTATACAGGCTGTCTCCAAAAAACAAGACGAGTCCATAGTTCCCTTATTTATCGGAAGATTTTAGTTATCTATATACCAAGTCAAAAGGTTGCGAACAGGCTACAAAATGACCTAACAACCTAACCTAAGGTCATTAAGGCTATACTGTCAAAATATTTTTTTTTCAAATTCGGATATGTATTTTTTTAGTAATTCTGATAGATTTTTATTCTGCATACAACAACAAAAATTAAATTTGCTGAGAAAACAAGTGACAACCATCAAGTCGAACTTAAAAGATGTCTAAAATAATAACTTGGTGTATAGATAACTAAAATCTTCTGATAAATAAAGGAGCTATGAACTCGCCTCGTTTTTTGGAGACAGTCTGTATAAATTGACGGTAAATTTGATAAATTACCAATCAAGTGAATCCTTAAACAATAAGGACTAAAGTTCAACAATCAGAACAATTACAAATCTATTTATAAGATATCTGGTTGATAATGGATGACCACAAATAAACTAGAAATTATTATTGGAAACTCATAAAAATTATACATGAATGAGATTGATGAACTACACTTCTTTCATTTGCAAATTTAATGCATCAAACTTTTTCAGCAGAATTGAAATTTTTCTAAAGGCCGTTTGGAAGTATTTCAGTTCTGCATTGCATTTACCTGTTAATCATTCATTTTCAACTGAGTTTAAATCTCCTGGAATTTTTCATTAATATACATTTAAAAAAAACTGCTTTATAACACACTGCAAGAATTCATACTCACATGTCGTCCGCGTAAGTAAATTTCATGTCCAGACTGTGCTTGGACAGGAAAGTGTTCCGACCTAAGGGGGCCTCAATGTTGGACGGGTGCGGAATTGGCTGTCCAACCGCCACCAAACACCGTTGCATGTTCCCTTTGCTTGGGTCATCTTTGACATCGATTTCTTTATTGTGCAGCATGTGACCGGTACAATGTATTACCTAGAAAAATACTTCTATTACTGCAAATATAAGCGGGCTGACGTTAAATGGGCCTACCTTGTATGTGGCCGACTTTAAATTAACAGATCGTCCTTTGCTGGTCAGCGTGCATTTAAGTCTAATAAAAAACGATTTGGGAAGGTCGGGATTTTCTTGGCTTTTCGATGACAAGATTTCTTTAATTTCGTCGTGGTCGCAGGGATGGCTGTATTCGTACACATTTTGGCCCATCAAATCAATCTAAAACAAAGTACTTACAATGACTTAACCAAACAACTTTGTGGAACTATTTACAGATAGCATAATGACTCTTTTATGATATCATTGTAACAAGTG
Organism: Dascillus cervinus; assembly: GCA_949768715.1. Taxonomy (NCBI): domain Eukaryota; kingdom Metazoa; phylum Arthropoda; class Insecta; order Coleoptera; family Dascillidae; genus Dascillus; species Dascillus cervinus. Next base: position 1,747,932 of record OX458318.1, on the reverse strand, counting down.
TTAAAGAAACAAATAAAGTTTTATTATTATTGCATTCATTCCATCTTACAATCAAATTAAATATTTATAATTCAAATACCCAACGCTAAGAAACCACTGTGCAATAAAGAAAACTGTAAATTTAAATTTAAAAAAACTAATTTCAATTAACTTAACTATTTAAAAGCCACAAAAAAATGAACATAAGAAAAGTTGTAGATTTTATCGCTAGTAATACCATAAGAGCTTTGAATTTATCGATTAATTTACGATAATTTGTTGTGTAGTAACTTAAAAAAGAGTGTAAATTTGATGAGTATTAAAAATGCGACAGCGAAGCTCGAGCGTTTTTATCATCAAATTTACACCATTTAAAAGTTGCCACGCAGGAAGTTTGAGTTAATTAATCAAAGAAATTCAAAGCTTGAATAGTATTTGGCTAGATTATTTTACGAATGTATAAAATTTTACACAAATAAAATTGTTTGCAAATTTTTGGTTGGTGGAAACTACGCAACGTCAATATAAAGAAACTCGAAGTTTTATCAGAATTATCGCTGTAATTCCGTGTTCCTTCCTCAAATAACGAATTGTGATTGGCTATATTATATTAGCCATGAATAAAATACAGTTGATGCAGTTTTTTTTTTTTGTTTTCAAATGTTTACAAGGGTAAAAAAAAAAAAAAGGTAAAAGCATGCAAATTGCAGTGCACATTTTCATAAAGAGTGCTCAGGTAAACTTTTTGTTTTCAAATAATTACAACAAGGGTTAAATCTTAAGAGTCGGTTTTCCTAGGTAAAACCATACAAATTGCAGTGCACATACAGGGTGATGAATAAAGGTGCCCGTGAGTAGTTACATGCTATAGCGATTTCTAACGAAACACGAATTTGAAAGCCAAAATAAAATTTGTTGTCTCTTCACCAAGTCATAAGCTTTCCTATTCAGACAATAAAAATCTATACGATTAACAAGTTTTGTAATAATTTCATTGGTGGGGTCTAAATTTGATACAGTTGATTGTGCTTTTTTAAAAAAAAGTGTAAAAAATCTATTGAAACCAACTTTATTACCGATGTCAAAAGTACGGTTTCTTGGCTCCGAGGAAAATTTATCAATGTCGCAACATTGCAAATCTCCTAGGAAACGTGGGCAACAATAATTCAATGTCAGTTCTCTTGTCAAATTTGAACCATACAACTCAAATGTCCTAAAAAGTCTTAAAATGGAATACAATTTCAGTGAATATTTAGACATGTTGCTCCGCTTGGGTAAGACAGATAATAACGCATCGGAAGCTGCTAGAGAATATGCTAGAGTGTATCCACATCGACGTCATCCAGATGCCAACGTAATTAGAAAAGTGGAGCAAAAATTAAGAGAAAATTGCCAAATAGTGCCGGTTTCTGTAAACGGTAGACGACCTCGTGAAGTTCGTCACCACCGTTGGAGGAAGCAGTTGTGGAAGCGATTGAAACTGGATCAGGACGAAGCATACAAGGATTAGCGCAACAGTGATTCCAAGTCACTTTTTCCTATTCTGAGATATTTGAGATTTTATGTTTCAATTTGATCTGGAAATTACATTATTTCGTTTTTGACTGATCTGTTTTTACTAAATAACATGGTTAGGGGCCTTTTAAACGGGAATCAGTAAGTGCGACCGAAAGTTCGTCCATTCTTATCAGAAATAGCGGAAATAGTACAAAATCTCTACGTCCCTTAGGGACTTTTTGCATACAACCCTTCAATTACCTGTTTAGGTTGTGTATTCTTGTTTAATTACATTAAATTCTTTTGAAATAAAAAAAGTTATGTCAACGTGACAGTTGTTTGTCTTACGCAAGTGACAGTATCTGTCAGTGTTGGTTGCTTAGATTCAGGAAGTAGGCCTACCTGAAAGTAATTCTTTAGAAAAAGAAATATGTGCAGTATTGCCACGTTGTGCTCTTAGTCAAACTGTTTTAATTTTAAACAGAATCTATTTGGACCACTTTTGTTGCGATTTCCACAATGCTTCAACAGAAAGCATTGTCTCAATATCAATCATGGGCACCTTTTTTCATCACCCTGTATATGCTCAGGTCAATTTTTTTTTTCCGATTTATGTTGGAATCCACATTTTCATAAAGTGTGTTCAGGTAAAAATTTTGATTTTCAAATCATTATAACAAGGGTTAAATCTTAAGGGTCGGTTCTCCTAGGTAAAACCATACAAATTGCAGTGCACATATATGCTCAGGTCATTATTTTTTTTTTTTACTTATGTTAGAATTCACATTTTCATAAAGTGTAAAAAAAAATTTTTTCAAATGATTACAACAAGGGTTAAATCTTAAGAGTCGCTTTTCACTTCTATTCTCGGTTGATACTGTGATTGGCTATATTAGCCATGAATAAAATAATCCATGTAAAAACAAACCCAAACAATCAATTTTCACCTGTGTAATTCCGAGGTAATCGCTGACATTTTCCGAGAGGTAGACGAAGTCGCCTTCGGAGGACAGCACCAGAAGGAATCCCTCCAGCGACTTCAGAAACGCGGATTCGTCCGTTTTGTTTTTTTCCACCTCGTCGGACGGGCACTCGGGGACTGAAAAATTTGCGAAATTAAGATAGCAACGCGTCGGGAAACGTCGGAGGTGTTTACCTAGACTGACCATGTCTCGAACGCGCAGGTAGGAGATGGCGAGCCTCATAACCGAAGCCTTGTCGAGCTGCGACACTTGGTCTTTGGGTACGGGGATGGCGTTCGCCAGGTCCGTGAAAATTTCAGTCTCGCGGGATCGTCGACAGCGGGCTGCATCTCGGGACTTTTCCTTCCGCTTTTCGTTATTCCTGAAAAAAACAATCGCAATTATGGCACGATATAAAATCGATTTTAAGAATTTGACTGAACCACGAGCGACGAGAGATTTTTCTGCCCGAGTCGGGGATCGAACCCGGGACTTGCAATTCGCTCGTTTCAGTTTATTTTTATTTAATTAGTCACGTTACGTCAGGGCAGTTCTCAGTAAAGCTATTGATAGTCCAACAGTGTTTATTTTATTTATTTATTTACTTATTTATTTTATTATTATTATTAATTATATGTTTATTTACTTATTTATTTTATTATAAACTACTTATTCATTTAATTTTTCACTTCTCAACTTGGATTGTCATTTTATTGAAAATTGGGGTAATTTATATTAATATTATTTAGTTCGAGTATACTCGGTTTTTAATTTGCAATTTTTATTAAATTAAAGTTTTGAATAAGTTATTCAGAGGAAAACATTTTACGGAAGTTATTATTTCATTTTATGTTGCAACCTTACAAATTGTCATAAATAATAATAATATTGTCAGTGATAACTAACCAATAACTAATTGAGCTACAAGATTTGTTTTTCTACAAATGGTAAAATAAGTTCTTACATTTTCAAGAACAAACGCAGCCACTAATCCAACCACTCACTGCCGTTTCAGTCAAATGACAAATGTGATAAGTAAACAACGAAGGTATTTCCTAAGTGTGCGGCTTGGTTTGAAGTACACTTGGTCGTCGTAACGATAAATTAGAAAAGCATTTCGCATTTTATGAAAGACCTGCATAAACCGCCTGACAAACCACGTGCAATGCAACGTGCTTGGCAACCATCCAGCGCAAAAGTAAAAGTGGCTGCAAACCGACAATATTCACAAATGTGTGAAATTGCCATTTTTAGTAATTAAAGAAATGAAAACCGGCCAGCGGCCAAACGTGCGCTGATACGTTTATCTTGGTTTTTCTTGTGTGTAAGCGAAAACTTTTTAACCAAAACAATTTGTGGTCACACTAGAAAGATTAGCTCGACGATAAAATTTGGGGAATCAGTAGTATGACAAATTGTAGTAAATTCTCGAAAAAAATCTATAAACAAATTCAATTCTCATGACTCAAACACGTTTCAGTAACGGGGTCGTTCGGTTTGGCCAAAACCAAAATTAAAAATTTTAAATTCATTGTACAGGGCGAGTTAAGTTTTACCGCCCGTGGCAAAATAGACCTTTAAAATAATTTGTCAATTCTCATAAATTGCATGAGGAATTTTATATTATTAAGGTACATAGAAACCAAGAAAAAATCTTTTTTTTTAATCAGGTAAAATTTAGGCTTTCTTTCAATTACTAATTGCTCAATTTATTAGTTTTTTTTTTGTACGAACAGTAAAATATTTTCACACAATTTAGTGTAATTGAAATAATTTTACTAATTTGGGTTCATTGAATAAAGCCATTTCCGTATTAGAGGGTATTTTTTTAAATGATTTATGACATAAGCTGACCAATTCACCTAACAATGGTATTGGTTTTGGGTACTTGGCTGATTATTTATGACAGTCATAAAGTTAAGTTAAAAAGTGCAACGTTACATTTTACAGGACCGGAATAAAGGTCTTCGTTATTTCTTTAAAAGTTTACAACATCGTAACTAACAGCTACACGGTAATTATAATCATAATAAAAAATAATTTTTGCAATATTAGATTTGAAACTTGATAAGAAAATCGCTTACCAGCTTCTAATTTTCGTTAGTATATCTGTCTACAATTTTGTGTTTTAATATTGCAGTCTGCAAAGTCAATATACCTATCGGTTATTGAACCTTCCCATAAAATAAATTGGTTAATTTACCTTGGTCACAACCCTAGGTCACTTTGTGAATAAAGAAACATTCACATTCGCAACAAATCTTCCAACTCTTAAACATCGTTGGTAAAATGTGAAAATTAAAACTTTGTTTTGTGGAATACTGAACATTTGTGTTTAGTTCAGGTATAATCATGCCATTTCAATACTCAGTCGAGGAGAAACTTGAAATGCTTTTAATTTATGGGTAATGGGGCATCACTTTGAGCATCTTTTATAAAATAAACTTAATATTTACCTATTAAAAACTTATTTTATTTTTCTCACAAATTCCAGAATACGAGTCTGGCAACAACTAAAACGCCGCTTCCTTCAGTTTTATGGGTCGATCATCAGGTATTGTTACCTGGTAGGCCGTATTATCCAATGTTGGAAAGTCATAAATAAAAGTATTTTTCGTGTTTTATGTTAAATTTGATTTAACTCAAAAAGTAATAATTTTTTAACGAATCAAATTGCAATTAACAATGCTACGAATAATTTAACAAATTTTGAAATAAAAAACCAAACATGGAAATTTTACCCGAAACTCTTTGTTTTACTTTTTTGGCTCCAAATAAAAATGATTTGGAAACTTGTAGCACTAATCAAAAGTGTAAACTTCAACTAATGTAACATGTAAATTGCATGCTTTCCCCTCAATCTTTAATAGGTATTAAGGCCGGGACGGTAAAACTTAACTCACCCTGTACAGACAGATAAACAATGCGCCGATTCCCAAGTGCAACGTTTTAATTAAACTGACCTTATCCAAGAAACTTATCTCGAACCTAACTGCACCTTAAGACGTTGCTATCGAGGCCTGATTAAAACCCATTTCTGTTCAAAATGGAGCTCGTTGATCTGATCTGAAACGCTTTAGGATGTAACCACTCAAACTTACATAAAATCTTCCATATCGACCACGTTCACAAACTGGCAGGAATTATAAGACCCATCGGCATAATAATTGTAACACTGTTCGTAGTCCCAATCCTGGTAATTTTGACAGGGAAGATTCAAAGCACTGTCAGTATCCGTAACCGATAAGTCATTGGAACTAAAGTCATTAACCGGCAAGGCATTGTTATGGCTGTATTGATAATCGTTAATTCGGGTGCACTCCGATAAATCTGCATGATAATTCGCTGGCTGATCAACTGATTGAAAATGGTTGGGTGCAGATGAAGGATAACCGTCGAGTTCATAATTGCTCAATATCTCGTTTTGTTCCGGCTGCGGTCCATAATTCGGCGATAAGTCAACGAAACCGGTCGGTGCCTGATTTTGCAACTGGGGTATTATGTTGTAAATGCAGTCGTTCAGATCGTTGCAGAATTCCTGGTACTGATTGTAATTAAACGCCGTATTGCAATTCATGGTATAACCACTAATTACGAACTCGGCCAAAAAGATCAATGCATAATACGTTTTTAATTTTAGAACGAAAAGTCAACACCGATAACATTATTTAATCATTTTCACTGTTTATAATAAACAACACGGCTTTGCGAAAATCAAATTTATACTAAATAAAATCGCAATTGGCCCATCCAAAGACATGTCTAATACTTATCTAATCTCTTAAGATATTGCCGTGATGTGATTTGTTTTTCATTTATTACAACTGATATCGAACCTTCACCTTAATGTGAAATTACATAATTTTCCGAGTCCATTGAACGTCGATAAACCTCAGGCGGAGTCTTAAGTTTCTTGCAGAACCTGCAATTTGTGAAATCGATTCGAAAATTTATCTGTGCAATCAAAATTAATTTTTAAAGGGCGCAACATTGTATGTATTTACGATTAGATATGCTGTGTTCTACAGACGTTTTTATCTCTAAATTCAATAGGTAAAGTAGATCGGTAAATATTAAATTAACGATCGAGCATTATAAGGCAACTTTGGATGTAAATTTCTCCTGCACAACAATTGACATCAATCTTAGGGCTTAATTTCAAGTCAACGGTTACCATGGAAATAGCTAATAACAATTTTCAACAGCTCGCGCATCCTAATTTCAAATTAAATTTGCAGACTAATTCAACCTGAAATTAGGATGCGACTCGTTGCAAATTCTTATGCGCCATTCCCATGGCGACCGATTTGCACCGTCGCAACTTTGGCTTGAAATCGACCCCTTACAAACCTTATAAATATTTATTTACATGCAAAGTGGCTGCAAGTGGTGTGTCTACCTTTTGAACATTATTTTTTAAACGTCATTTATATTAGGAACCAGTACCAACGTGCAAGTTTGGTCGCCTATATTGAAACTCAACCTTTCCTATAAGTCTACTAAAATAACCATGAAATTTAATGTCATTCAAATTCTGAGTCGATTAGACAGTGAACCAAATAAGCGACATTAACAGTAAATGCCCATTCAAAACTGGTTTGTTGACTCAAGTTAAACAGGAATTTCCTAATACGCTCGAGAAACAGTAAGAAAAATATCAAATTGTTTACCAGTTGTTATTGTCGCAAATCCGCGCCTTCGGAACAGTAAACAATAATTTTTTAATTAAAAGGAAGTTCTTTTTTTGGAAAGGACAAAAAAATTAGTACTACCAAGTTTGATTAAATAAAAAATTCAAATTCATTAAAACGCAATGAATATTTCATGAGAGAGTTTTCTAGAAAGCCAATTTAATTGTATAAAAGCTCAAATTTAAAAATCGGCGCGATTGGGAACTGCACTGTGCGTTTGGTTGCGTTACATTGGCGCATCGTGTTGTTGGTTGTCGCCCTCAAATTTTATAAAAATTAAATCCAACGATAAGTACCTACTCGATCCAATTTGGAGATACCCATCGTTATTAACATATTAATCATCCCACTCCTGATAACAAAAATCATTAAAAACTCAATCGCCAACGGTTTTACAATATCAAAACGAATTAATTTCGACGCAAGCAATTTTACATGAAACCGGCAAAAACATGTGAAATCACGAGACGTGTTTGAAATTAAGCCAATATTGCATAACTCTCGACAACTCGCCTCTTATTAAAATTAGATTGGACGCGTAAACTACAATGTATTCACGGAATCCTTCTTGAAATAGCTACTCAATGCATTTATCGAGTAAGTAGCACATTCTATCGGGTATTCAGACTGTTTCAGTTACCCAAGACACAAATTTTTGTGGATATTTTTTTAAATAAAATAAAATAAAAAAATATTCACAAAAATTTGTGTCTAAATAAAATAAAATAGAATAAAATAAAAATATATTCCCAAAAATTAGTCTAAATAAAATAAAATAGAATAAAATAAAAAAATATTGACAAAAATTTGTGTCTAAATAAAATAAAATAAAATAAAATAAAATAAAATAAAAAAATAGTCACAAATATTTGTGTCTAAATAAAATAAAATAAAAATATAGTGACAAAAATTTGTGTGTAAATAAAATAAAATAGAATAAAATAAAAAAATATTCCCAAAAATTTGTCTAAATAAAATAAAATAAAATAAAAAAATATTCACAAAAATTTATGTCTAAATAAAATAAAATAGAATAAAATAAAAATATATTCCCAAAAATTAGTCTAAATAAAATAAAATAGAATAAAATAAAAATAAAAATAGTCACAAATATTTGTGTCTAAATAAAATAAAATAAAAATATAGTGACAAAAATTTGTGTGTAAATAAAATAAAATAGAATAAAATAAAAAAATATTCCCAAAAATTTGTCTAAATAAAATAAAATAAAATAAAAAAATATTCACAAAAATTTGTGTCTAAATAAAATAAAATAAAATAATATTCACAAAAATTTGTGTCTAAATAAAATAAAATAAAATAAAATAAAAAAATATTCACAAAAATTTGTGTCTAAATACAAAATAAAATAAAATAAAAAAATATTCACAAAAATTTGGGTCTGGGGTAACTGAGAGTTGGTCGAAAACCATTCGCATTTACGACCGGCAGATTAGCGAGAATTACTCACAGTTTTAGGTCGTACGGAGATAAAAGTTTATTTGTCGACAGACTAAAACTTCCAGCGACAATGCCTCGGCAGTCTTGTTTGCATGATAACGGGGAGTCGCGTCAAAATGCGCGACCTTTGTACATTTGCTTCAAAATTCTCGTTTCAATTAAAATTCCGGAAGCAAAACTCCGGTTTGATCGTTCAATAACAGCCCCTGAGGAACACTCGCATTAAACCATGTTAACCGTTATTGAGAACGACAATTGTAATTACCAATGATGCACAAAAATAAACCGTTGGGTCGCGAATGACAAACTTGCAAATTGAATAATCCGGGTAGCGCAAACGTTTCCATTGGCGTTTTCGAAACGTGCCCCAAAAATACATGAAAATACCGTTATCGCTATTTGCACGCTGCTTTTGTTTGATTAAATCTTTCCTTGCGCTTGAAGTATTTATTAGTGAATGGAGGAATCTTACAATATTTAACTAGTTTTATACAATTTTTTTATTAAGCCGTTACGGTGGAATTGCATTGGATAAAAAAACATCTTTAGAGAATCGTGCATGAATTAGGACAAAAACCTGCAAACAAGGTATGAACAGCAGGTACAACCTAGCAGTTTGTTGGCTTTTTAGAAAACAAATTTTAAAAAAATATTTTGAATTCTGATGGTGTCAGGTGAACAATGGTTGGCGTATAGGCTATGATTTTTGACTGCACTTTTACCTTTTTCGTGCATGTTCACCATAGTAACGATAGAGGTCGCAAATATGGGTGGTAAAACCTGATAAAAATAATTTCTGACGCAGTCAATTTGTGTGACGTTTAAACTTCGAAAACAATTGTATGTAATATTTAAACATTGGTGATACTATTTTGCGTATGTCCGGTCGAGATGTAAGACGTCTGTCCCAGTCGTTGATGATGCTTGCATCTGATCAAAACTATAATACTCTTGGTTTTAACGAGACTGTTGATATAAATTGTTAATAATTGACAATGAATGATCGTAATATCATTTTGAAACAGCGCCATCTGTGACATAATAACCACACTATTGTACTTCTAAATGGTTCTTATCCAGAAAAGACTTTTCTTAGGATGCCTGAAATCTCCGTAAATATCACTAGGTCAGTTGCAATATTTTGCATTTTCAATCTACTATCAATAATGTATAGTATGAAACAGTTTCACTGCTTTCTGTATAATTTTTTTCATTAAATATCAAACGTGTTTCTGCTTATACCTCGGAAAATATCTAACAGAGACCTTATAAAATCTGTCATTCAATTTCACTTTCACTAGGAGATTTAAGGCTTTAAATTTCGAATAATTTGAGTATGTGGCGCCATCTCTTTCATGACTGAATTTCAGTCCCCCTCTTAACTCCCACCGTGCGTGGGTCAGCCCAAAATTAATGAGAATTAATGAAAACTATCCCGTCGGTTTCCATTTTAGCAAGTTTCACTGTATATTGTAACACAAGTGCGGAAAGGCGGTAAAAACTTTCCTCACTAGTGAGAAAAGCGGCTGCTTACTTTAAATTACGTTACAAAAGTAGCAAAAAATTTCCTGTTTACCCTTCTAGAATTGGATACCATTTTATAATAGCCTTCTTTAACCACGCAAATCATTGTTAATCATTTTGAACTTGAACTTTTGCCTCCAACCAGATATTACCCGTTAGATACTATTCCGTTTCCAATAAATCGCAGACTTGTTCGAATGACTGGGGAAAAACTACAATTTTAAATTTTCAAATCAAAATCCCAATCGATGTAAAATGCATTTTAAGTGTTTCTCGTGAAAATGCGATTGTTTCCGACAATTCCAGAGTCAGTGTGTAATTGTTTCGATTCGTGGAAATTTATTGTAATATGTTCAAGGGCGCCCGTAATTATTTATACAGTGCACATTATAGAATGACGCAAAATATTTATGTCGAGGTCGTGATGGTCGCCTAAAATGAAAAATAACTTATTTGGAATGCTAAAAGTGTTTTTTATTTACGCGGGGTTTTTAATTTCAATTAAATCTGACGCACTGCGGGGCATTAAAATTCAATTTAAAGTAAAGCAGACACAACAGAATTTTTCATTTCGCTGCGTAAGAATGGCAATGACCCTTCAGCCCATTTAGCATAACACAGCAACAAGCAGATTCGTCGATAACGCTTTACAAAAACTGCACTGATCAATATAATTAAAGATTAGATAGACAATTCGCAGATATCCGCTAATAGACAATTTCATGATTAATTTTGAACTCAACCTACGATAATTTTAAGGAAAACAATCATTTTTCACAAACTTTCTCCTCGACTTGCAGTTTTGTAAAATAAAGCACAGCTGAAAAACTTTCAGTTCTGATTTCGGTTCCTAGATGGCACTTCCCAGTTACCTAAAAATCCACCGCTCACCTGACACCATCAGAATTCAAAATAAAAATTGTTTCTTAAAAAATCAACAAACTGTTGTACTTGTTTATACGTTTTTCAGTTAGTTTTTGACCTAATTCATGCATGATTTTCCAAGTTTCAGCTTTTGTTTGTTTTTTTTTTTTAAACCGTTGATTCAAACGCTACAAAAAAATACAGGTAGCCCTCGGTTTACGCCACAGTTCCGTTCTTGCAAAAGTCGGCGCAAATCGAATCGGCGTAAAACGAACCCATATTTACAGTATAGGGTTAGGTACTACACAAGTGAAAAAGAAGCAAATCATTTTATTTATTAATGCAATATAATGCAAAATACATATACAGCTATCCCCCGATTTTCACGGAAGATTGTTTTTTTATAGACAAAACCGTGTAAATCGAAAACAACGTCATTTATTTAACGTATTTTTTTAATAAGATATTTTGAAAAATTAAAATAACAGTTCATTCATAAAATAACACATATACAGAGCGAACTAGTCATATGGAATAAATTTAGTATTTCAATTATTGTGCATATTTATAAAAAATCCCGTTTATGACGATATCCTGCAAAGTAAAAATTTCATCTCTAACCTCAACTTCCTTCGAGTGACAGTTTCAACCCCCAAATTTTTAAATAGGAAGTAGGGGCTTGTGATACCTCAGTTGAAAGGTCTTTTCATGCTCCATTAAAAGCTGCTATGGTTTAAAATTTGATTGCGAAAAAAATTGTAAAAACGCTACAAAAAATAATTGTTTATCGCTAATCAGTAAATATGAAATTTAAAAAATTCTGATTAGTAAAAACACAATGATGAACACTTTTCTACTGGCAGAAATTTACTGCAGTAATTTACGTGAATACGTAGGAAGTTTTATTGTGCATACAAAACGGGGAATCACCAATATGTATAACCAAGTGAAAGGAGTTTAAAAATGATTGTAGAAATATGTACTTATATGAAATATTCATTTTTACCATTTTATTTTGAATTCGTTATTTTAAAAACCATGTAAAAGCGAAATCGTGTAAAAAAGTATCGTATAAATCGGGGGATAGGTGTATTATAAATTTAATTTTTAAAATGTATTTTAAGATAAAATGAAGTGAAATATTTTTATTAAAAAATATTAACAAAAAAAAAATGAAATTTCAAAGTTTCGGATCTCTTACATTTTTTGGAAAAAAGAATTCACAACGTCGCGGCTCAACACTGAAACGAAAATCAGTCTAACATAAAGAGAATCGGTGAATTACCCAATTATGTACACGGCGAAACAGTGAATTCCACAGCGGCGTTATTGTGAATCGGCGTAAATTGAGCCGGCGTAAATCGAGGGCTACCTGTATTGCCAATTGAACATTGCCGATCAAGTGTAGAAAAAAAAATGGTCGCTCATTTTATAAGGGTTTGGAAGGAAACGTGAAACAATGCTATTTCAAAAACCATATCCTTTTTCCGTTCTGTATGCCAGTCTCACTTTCGCGTAGACAGTGTGCATAAACTCATTTGCATATAATAACTCCATAAAAAAATAATTTACAGCCCATTCGTCAGCTCATTATAATTTCTCACATTCATTTCTTCAACCAAGCGACCACAACGAATAATCAATCGAGTTCGATGACGTTGGTTCACCTAATTTTTTCCTAATCACTTTTACGTATGAGAAGTAATTTAAAACGGTCGTAAACAAATCAATTTATTATTTTGAGCCACTCGACGCAGAAGTGCATCTCTTTCTGCACCAACGATGCTGCAGCGTTCCGTTTCATTTCACTGTTGCACGACTTCGAAGTGGATCCTTGACACACATGTGTCCAATATGATTACTTAACATCGCCGGTTCAATGACTCAACTATACATTGTAATAAAAGGACAAAATTAAATCATCAAAGTAATTCATTTGCAAACGTGACATTCTTGCTCGTTTTATTGAAGCATATTTTTAGATTCGTTCGAATTGCATCGGTTGTTGACGACAGCAATGCAATATCAGTTCTTATATCGTCTGCGATACCTTAATTGCTCGCTTCGGACGTCACAGACGTTATTACTTCAATTTAAATTACCACATCCGCAGTAATCTTTTGTGGACAGTATGGTATCAATTTTTCACATTTGAAATAATTTTAATGAATTTTAATTACGGGGATTAAGCCCTAAAAATTTTTCGTTATATTTTAGAAACGACCAAAGATATTAATAGCAATTCAGGATAGTCAATTGATTTCACGAAACGCCGATTGTAATTTATAATAGTCAACTGTAATTCATATTAGTCAACCGTATTTCCGGAAACGTCAATTTTAATTTAGAACATACAATTGACTAATCTGAATTACATTAACGACTTCTGAATTACAACAGACGTTTACTAAAACACAATTTACTATTCTGAATTACAACTGGTGCTTCTGAAACACAATTAACCATTCTGAATTACAATTGACTATTCTGAACTACAATTGACGATTTTTAAAATACAATTGATTATTTTGAATTACAATTTACTATTCTGAATTGCAATTGACGCTTTCTGAAACACAATTGGCCATTCTGAATTACAATTGACTATTCTGAACTACAATTGACGATTTTTAACATAAAATTGATTATTCTAAATTACAATTGATGATTCTAAATTACAATTGACGCTTTCTGAAACACAATTGGCCATTCTGAATTACAATTGACTATTCTGAATTACAATTGACGCTTTCTGAAACACAATTGACCATTCTGAATTACAATCGACTATTCTGAACTACAATTGACGATTTTTAAAATACAATTGATTATTTTGAATTACAATTTACTATTCTGAATTGCAATTGACGCTTTCTGAAACACAATTGGCCATTCTGAATTACAATTGACTATTCTGAACTACAATTGACGATTTTTAACATAAAATTGATTATTCTAAATTACAATTGATGATTCTAAATTACAATTGACGCTTTCTGAAACACAATTGGCCATTCTGAATTACAATCGACTATTCTGAACTACAATTGACGATTTTTAAAATAAAATTGATTATTTTGAATAACAATTTATTATTCTGAATTACAATTGACACTTTCTGAAACACAATTGGCCATTCTGAATTACAATTGACTATTCTGAACTACAATTGACGATTTTTAAAATAAAATTGATTTTGAATTACAATTTACTATTCTGAATTACAATTCACGCTTTCTGAAACACAATTGACCATTCTGAATTACAATTGACTATTCTGAACTACAATTGACCATTTTTAAAATAAAATTGATAATTTTGAATTACAATTTATTATTCTGAATTGCAATTGACACTTTCTGAAACACAATTGGCCATTCTGAATTACAATTGACTATTCTGAACTACAATTGACGATTTTTAAAATAAAATTGATTTTGAATTACAATTTACTATTCTGAATTACAATTCACGCTTTCTGAAACACAATTGACCATTCTGAATTACAATTGACTATTCTGAACTACAATTGACCATTTTTAAAATAAAATTGATAATTTTGAATTACAATTTATTATTCTGAATTGCAATTGACACTTTCTGAAACACAATTGGCCATTCTGAATTACAATTGACTATTCTGAACTACAATTGACGATTTTTAAAATAAAATTGATTTTGAATTACAATTTACTATTCTGAATTACAATTCACGCTTTCTGAAACACAATTGACCATTCTGAATTACAATTGACTATTTTGAACTACAATTGACGATTTTTAAAATAAAATTGATTATTTTGAATTACAATTTACTATTCTGAATTACAATTGACGCTTTCTGAAACACAATTGGAAATTCTGAATTACAATTGACTGTTCTGAACTACAATTGCCGATTTTTAAAATACAATTGATTATTTTGAATTACAATTTACTATTCTGAATTACAATTGACGCTTTCTGAACCACAATTGGCCATTCTGAATTACAATTGACTATTCTGAACTACAATTGACGATTTTTAAAATAAAATTAATTATTCTGAATTACAATTGATGATTCTAAATTACAATTGACGCTTTCTGAACCACAATTGGCCATTCTGAATTACAATTGACTATTCTGAATTACAATTGACGCTTTCTGAAACACAATTGGCCATTCTGAATTACAATCGACTATTCTGAAACACAACTGGCTATTATGAATTGCAATTGACTATTCTTCACTACAATTGACGATTTTTAAAATAAGATTGATTATTCTGAATTACAATTGACTATTCTGAACTACAATTGACTTTTTTAAAATGCAATTGACTATTCTTCATTAATATTGTCGTTCTCTGAAAGAAAAGTTTCTGGCCGCAAAAATATCACAAATTCAGGTCAATTTTTTGTGTTTCTGGTAATTGTAATTTTAGCAACAGATCAGTATCGTAAAGCAGTCAAGGTGAAACAACAAAATTATCGTTTCAAACGTGTTGTGAAATAATCAATATTGCTGTAACTTTATCTTCGAAAAAATGTGATGTAAACCGAGACGTTTAAAAAAAAAACAGTAATTTACGATTTATTTGTGGCCATTTCCAAGCGAACGGTAGCTTTTCGCACGTTCTAATAACTGTCAATATTTAAAATTTGCTACTTTCAAGCGTTCGCTGCTGTCCTTGTGTGTGCGAGAGCCTTTGCTGTCGCCTACAAATCCGGAAAGACAGCCAACACGCGACGAATATCAAAACAGCTGTGATGCGTAATCAAATGGATTCAATAAAATAATTCGCAGAAACGCCTGTTGTGCATTTCGATACCAAAGCTAATGTTGACGTGTTTTCAATTTACAAACATTTTCACTTCAAATGTAAATTTCTTGCTGTTTAATAGCTCTGGAATTAGGTAATTGTGACTACGAACAGATAAAAAACCACTTACCAGATTACTATTTGAACGAGGAGAAAGCTATTCGAGTTCATCAAATTATTTTTAAGCGAACGGTCAAAGTTCGTTCTCGAAACGTTCTCCTGGAAAATTTGTGTAATTTCCATCAATCAAACCGGCTTATCAGCAACATTAAAAATTCAACCTTGATTTTATTTTTGTAAAAATTCAACATTACATGTAACAGCGGAAAAACTACTCGACTCGAGTGGTAGATGGCGCTTGGTAAATTAAATTTAGCAACGATTGCACATGACTTGCGCATTAGCCACAATGTGCATACTTTCCGGAAATAGAAAACCACATCTTCAAAAATAAAAATGTGCGATTGAAAATTAGCTCTTTGGGGGTCGATTGAACGTAAATTAATCATTTCGAAAGCAAGGTAAACCTGTCCCGTCCGCACACTTACACGTGTTGAGGAATTTAAAAACTTTTTCAAGCTAATCGTTGAAATAAGATTTTTTTTTTTTAGTTACATCTCGACTGAAACAATATTTTTACATTCCGATGAAAACGAGTCGCGATGTCGTTAATTATGAAGAAAAAAAACCAGACGTCATTGAAGGTGGAAAACGTTAATAAGTTAAAAAATGCGGACATAAAATTCGGTCAAATTGCAACTTTTGATCAAACACAAATCGATGCTGTAAATCCCACAACTCGACAATTATTTTTCGACGAAAATTTTCTTTTTAATGTGACAAGTTTTCGAGATAGCGCTTGTGTACTTAACATTATCTACAATGTTGTAATAGCACACTTTCGCATGTTATTTTCTCGAAGATTTCTCTTATTAGATGGTTATCGCTTATTTGACAGATGAGTCGGCGTGAATAATCAACGACGACCGAAAACATTCATTTAATTAGACACACACATTAATTATATTCGAGATAAGACGTCCATAATGTCCGAAAATGATATCAGTAATGATGCCCTCGTGGACGTAAACAAGAATTTAAATTATTGGAAAAGAAACGTTGCCACTCGGTAATTAGGGAAAACCGGCAATAAAAATTAAAATAAATAAAACAAAACAAAGAAAAATTAAAGTTAAAGAGAAGATGCGACTTAATTGATTCGCCGTTTATTTGGATCAAAACGTCATCAAATTATATAAAAGGCAATTTCAACATTCTTTTCTTGTGAAAAAGGTATGTCCTCGCATTTTTCAATTATGGGAATTTCCCAGTTCTTGGGACTTCTAGCTGTTTTGTTAGAAAAAAGGTGCTACATACAAATATATATTTTACAACGTTTTATCTACGACTCTTTAAATAAAACATTTATTTGCGACTTTGAGACTTCAAATCTGTCAGGAAAATTACAACCAACGATCTGTAACCAAGCAACATGACGCCATGGAATATAAATACATATCACACTAGTGAAATATGGGCAGGTTTTTGTATTATTTAATATTCAACGTGATTTTAAGGTTAGCTCATATTTTAAACTTAACTTGAAAACAACAATTTTAAATAGCCTTCATAAACCAGTATATACTTCCGCAATTACCGCGATAAGGAATTTTTCATCTCAAATAGTGGGCTCAATGACATTTACCGAAATTTGTTTTGCTGCGAGATTTCATTCAGCAAATTTTGCGTTTCGACGAATTTAAAACCGGTAACGTTAAATATTCACGTTTTCGCATTGAACGCGAGTCAACAAACGTTTGTACGCATATGCGGAAGAGTATCCGCTTTTAAATGAAACACTCACAGGTTGGCGTTTCCTCCTCTTTTTCGTCAACTATCAACGATAAAATAACTCAAAACGACATTTGCAATAACAAATAAATCGGAACAGTAATCGAATCAAATTCCAGAAAAATTTTATCTGTTTACTTCGGGGAACTAATCTGCAAAACAATATTCATCTGGTGAGATGAAAGCGACCTCCTTTAATTTTTAAGATGCGAAAATCAAATTTTGCAAAACTCAACCGGAGATATTTACAAAAATGACAAAGGAAGTTTGGCGCAAAAATGACAAAGCCACTGAAAGATCCCCGTCAGTTCAAAGAACCTCCCAAAATTATTATTTCTTCAATCGCCTGATCTATTTCGAGCGCATGAAACGACGCTAACGAGCTTTAGTCATTTGTCGTGGAGCTGCTAATTTCCATTTTAATTACATCCGTTCATCGCACGAAATAAAAACATTTTTGATCATAAAATGCGTGCAATCGTTATTGCAAGTACAGTAGATGCCGCTTAAGCGGCGGTTATACAGACTGTCTCGCGAAAAACGTACCATGCCACAATTTTGTTATTAATAAACAGATTTCAAAAATTCGAAAACGGCATAAAGCAGGTCTGAAAATGCTACAAATAAATACAATTTTCAATTTTTTTTAATGTGGCATTTTTGTCACGCGATAATCAATTTTTTAACATTTAATTAATGTAGAGATTATTTTTCTGAATTCAGTTGCGTATGTCAACCAGTGAATTTCCACAATTAACTTTCTCTCAATTTGTAGCAACAATTTTTTGCACAGTCGGTTTTGTAGGGCATTTTTTAATTGAACGCTTAAACAATTGGAAAGTTTTAATTTTGCTCGACTGTTAAACAAGCACAGTCTGCAAGTTCAGACAGTCTGACTCAATTTTATACAAAATAAAATTAATAAAAGTAGTTTTCTTCTTATCGACAAGATTGCAGCAATCAAATTTGAAAGTATGGAACATTCAATGGCTTCCATTGTCACAAGAATTATCTCAACTTGCAAGGCAATCAAAAATTACAATAAAAAGGCGAACAATTTTTTTTTCTCAGAACAAAACACGCGTTAATTGCGCGCTTCAATTAAATTATTTAATACATTTATTCAACACCGTTTTGAAACTTCCGCCTTTTAAATGCACACACATTCACTTCTGATAAAAAACAGTCACACTTTATCAACCTTCTAATTAATTGTAAAAAGGGAGATATTAATCGCCGATTTCAAGTACCTCATGACACGTTGCATAATAAATGTATCAATTAAAAAAAAACACATTAATCGCACCTTGTACCGTACAGTCATATGACTTCCATCGCCTCGATAATTCGATAAAAATACACCGCATTATCTTGAAGATTTCCGTATCAACGAGAAATCGTAAACCCACAATTATGCAGCAGATTTTCGCTTTTAGAAAAAGGACTAATTACCCAACAAGACTGTATATAAACAAGAACAAATTTATTGCAATAAACAACCATTAAAAAGATTGTGTAATTGCCTGTGAACTCTGTATTTCAAAAACAAACAATAATTTTAAAAATAATTTGTGTAAAAACGGTTGCCCGAGTCGGGGTTCAAACCCTGGTCTCGCCTATTGTATAACCATTCGTTTTTTCGCGCCATAATAAAATTTGCTATTGATATCAACAAAATCATTGTTGCGCTGTAAAATACTGACCAGCACGATGTCGATTATAACCTTAATTGCAAACGTCCCCGTCAATTGAAGTCAATGTGTGTGATCATCAATTTCAATTGATGACGTCCTTCGCAAATTAATACGTCATAAGTATCTCGAGCGGCCAGGAACTAAGAGGTACTTACATTGAAGTGGCCCAATTTTTATAAAAATCACATCGAACGAACAAAACAAATGCAACGAGAATATTACAAAAGTTTGACTTTAAATGACCGTACCCAATTACGTTGTAATCAATTCCCAAGCAGTTAACGTAAACAAAAATAATTTCATCACTTATAACACCATTTATGTGATGTAGATGGTCCAACGAAAAATGTTACACTAATGAATGGCCTTAACCTTTGGTCAAAACAACGAAACTTGATAGTTACAGTCGTTATAATTATCGTGCGACTAATTACATATTGTTCACAAGCACAAAAACTGATACAGTTTTTTTACTGAAATCAATTAAATGAATTAATGAAATCGACTCTTTCAGAAATTAATACAGTCAAACTTTCTTATAGGGAACCATATAACGATACATCGAATTTTTTATATCATTCATAACGAATTTTCGATGTAAAAATTTTTTCGATGTAACGATTTGTTTGACGTCACCGTGCCACTTCGTCATATGGAATTTTGACTGTATTGGATTAGATTGCATTTAATTTGTAGCTTAAAAATCAATTAACGTTTTACGCAACAAGACTGCAATTAAGAACGAGAAAAACAATAGTTTTGGGTGTTGGAATAAAAAACCTGCGATATGTTCATGCAACCACTCATAAAACAATCAATTGTGTTCAGGACTTTTGTTACTTTTGATCCAAATGTCCAGATATTTTATGGAATTGCGACGACTGGTGACTGGACCAAGTGCCGACCCCGAATGGAACGAAATGTAAAGTAAAATGTTGAAAACAGTCTAATTTTCCTAAATTTCCAGTCTCATCAATTTTTCATGTTATTAGATGACAATTTTGGTTAGTCACAAAAGATAATTTTTTAAATTTTTAATTTAAGTTTTTAAATGATTGACGTGAAATCGAACTAAAAATAAGTTACTCTTTATGGGCACTAAAAATGGTTCACGGTTGTAAAAAACACGTGTACCTGTTAAACGCGATCACGTGAACCACAAAAACTAAATTATTAACATAAACGAATTATTAATTGAGGGGTGCAACCCTCCGCATGTCGCAAACAATTCGAATACGTTTGAACATTTCAAAATTCATTCAAGTTCGATTTAATAAGACTAAAAAATATGCTTTCATTCAGCCAATCAATAATCAACATGCAAATTAAATTTCCATGAGATAGTACGTTTAGAAAATCGATTAATAATTCAGTGTTCGAATTAAAATCAATTTACTACGAAAAAATCAGTTTTCTATTAAATAAAACAAAATTCTTAAATCTTAAGGTTCTCTTAAAACCATAAGTGTCACAAACTTCTTAAGGGAAACTTTAATATTGTAAGTGCTAGTTAAGTTAAACCGCACTATTTTTGGCCTTTTTCTGTCACTTAAGTGAGTATCAACAGTCGCCTAACCTAAATCGTTTGTTTAGGGTGTGAATTGGCACTCATATAAAAATCAAATCTCCGGGTAATGCAAAGGAGTTGATTTTAATTTATTAGATTTAAGAGATACTATTCTGTGCAATTCGAAAATATGAAACGAATTGTTTTGTACTTACAAGAAAAAGGCAAGCAATTTCCACAACAGGGGCATTTCATAGTGACGGTCGGGACATTTTCTGACAATGTAATATAGAAAGCGATTTTTTCAAGATTAATATGTGAAATATTGACCAGATAAATGCTTCTAACGGTTACCTACTTCACTTGACTTGACTTGAAAATTCAGAGCAACCACAACCTCTTAAATTATATGAAAACAAAAAGTAGCTACCTAAACATTTTGTCTTTCATTTTATCAACATACAAATGTATTAGGTCGAACCAGTTTATTTCAACAAAATTTAAAAAACTGTGACGGTCGGGACGAGTAACGATTTGAGACAAGTAAAGACAAATAAAATTTGGTTTTATTAAGATTTTAGCATTGTTTCTAACGTAAATTCTGCCTCACTCAAAAACCCAATATAATTTACTTAATTCTTTTCGTGTAAATACAACTTGAAGAAAAAAAACGTGGTTTTCCTTATGCATGTAAACAATCCGCTATTAAACCAAAAGGGCCCAAAACAACAAATAACAAAAAATATCCCACTCACAACATAATACCACTGATATTGCAAACATTGATGAAAATACTAGAAAAATGGTATTTTTTAAAAATATTCTAAGTGATACTTAAAACATAATTACATACTACATTTTCAGAATTATATCAAATCGATATTTCCTACTGAAGTTAGCGTGGAATGACGCAACAGGAAACTCACGTGCTTTTATAAAGTAAGGTTATGTGTTTGTATCTTTGGGAATCAGCTGATTGGAACAAAAGCAAGTACAGTGTTGCCATTTCTTGCTTAAACTTAACTAAACCTGCGGTAAGTGCCAACAGTGCGACAAATTACTTCTTAATGTAATTAGATACTTTTTTTTAATACAAGACAAATTTCAGTCTTTAAAAAACTGGATTTCAGTCGATGTGTTTTCATGCTAGATCACAAGACGGTTACACACGGTTCTTATTTATACCTGATCACAATACGGGCATTCTAGACTTCCAGCGAACCCCAACTATTTTAAGACCAAAAAAAATCTCGGGAGATTCCCATCAAGATACGATAAAAAAACTACTTGAGATGATTTATTTTTTAAATAATAAAACCTGCCGAGATTACCCAAGTTAAAAAAACATTGTGCAATAAAACGAATCGAACTGCAGCGAAAATCACTGTAAAATTTCGGCAATGCACAAATGGGCAATGAAATTTTTACGACATTTTCGCCTCAAATCCGACAACGACGCGACGGGGTCGTCGTAATCCACGATTTATCTGTAACATTAAGATGTGGCCAACATCAAAGGGTCACTAAAATCGAGTAGGCCAAGCGAATTTTCGCATTGGCCCTTTTTGTAGGTTAAATTGAGTTCTTTGCGACCACAAGCGAAAGTGGGTTATTTTCGATTTGTGACTGATGGGGCGAATGACAGGACGCGTGCTGCACCTCTAAAATGCACTTTGTGCAAACTCAATCGAGGGAATTGTGACAGAATGGCCCCTTTTGTTATATTGAAAAGCTCTCTGAAATTCTGCAATTTGTGTAACGTACCTCCGTTTCTCTTTAACAGCTGGTTTCGATTTGTTGTCCATTTTTATTATACTTCTTAGACACTGCCAAGGAAGTACATAAGCGAATTAATCCACAAACGAAAAAACCAAAGGGACGTTTCACTGCACTTGTGGACACAACAATATTATCACTGTAACTTTCTGCTCGTGACGTCAGTCTCACTCCATTGGGTTTACACTGACAACTGTCGGTGCGCAACCAAACCGCGCCCATCGGGCGCCAAATTCAAATTTAAAAAAACAAAACTTCCACAAATTAAAAAAAAAACAAAACTTCCACAAATTTAAACAAAAAAAAAACTTCCAATTCAAATTTAGAAAAAAAACAAAACCTCCAATTCAAATTTAGAAAAAAAAACAAAACCACAAATTTAAAAAAAAACAAAACTTCCGCAAATTTAAACAAAAAACAAAACTTCCACAAATTTAAACATAAAGCAAAACTTCCAATTCAAATTTAGAAAAAAAACAAAACTTCCAATTCCATTTATTGATAGAATCGATGGCTATTAATTAACTACTTAATATAATCAAAAAAACAATCATAATCTAATTAATTAAGTTTTGTTTGAACTCGCGTTTTCCTTTTTTTCTGAATCGCTGGCTTTTCTCTCCTTTTCGGAGGCTTCGATGGCCTCGGTGAGTTCGTCGTCGTCGGCCAAATCTTTGTTGTATAAAGTCGGATACTTTTGCATGCAGGTTTGCATGTTTTTGAACAGGTCGTAGCAATCGCTGCCCTTGGGGTCGGCCTCCGAATAATGAAAGCAGCTGAACGCGTTCCGGAACTCGACCCCACAAGGGCCGGTGGCCATCCCTCCCAAGCAGGGACAGTTCCAGTTTATGTCGCCGTTCGGGAGGATTAGGCCGGGTTGAGGGTCCGGCTCGGGCAAGGTGACCGTGCTGGGTATTTTGTGGTCTTCCTCGGTCGCGAAAATAATAATGTCTTTGCCGTTGGGCCCCAATTTTCGACAGTGCGACATCCTAGTGTTGGTGGTCTCGACTGTCTCCTAATAAAGCCAGCAACGAGGGCGAAGCCTTGTGGACTTGGTAAGCGCAGGGGATGTCGTCGTAACGTCCAGCCAACGTTAAACTGCTGCGCAATTTGGCATAATGGTCGGATGGGACGCGCAAGATACCTCTTTGCTCGGATAATTTGTATTTTAGCAAGTCGATGGTGACTGCACTGGCCACTTCTCCAAATACCTGATTGAGAGATTCCGTTACGTGCTTTTTAAAATATATCGGGGTAATTTCGTGTTCGATTTCTTCTGCCAGTTCTCTGGAAAGTAAAAGTGAGGTTAGGTTATTGACACATGAAATTTTGAATGAGTGAAGCAGTTGAAACAATACTAACAAAGAAACGTCTAGGTAGAAGTACCTGTTGCTCATTTCATATTCGAATGGCCGATTGTTCTGGAATTTGGCTGAATTATTTTTTCGCACTTTCCTTCCATGTGCAAGGAACCCCCAACAAAATTTCGAAGTACAGAAATCTGTAACGCTGGTGAGTTGTATCATTGTTTTGCGATAGAGGTCGCCAGTTATTTTATTTTTTGAAATTTTTTGAAATTGTCGAAATTCAGTTCAAATTGAACGCCTGAAGTGTTATTTTCATGAAAATCAACTTTGCAATCTTTGTTTTTAACAACTTTTGGGACAATTAATTTAAAATAATGAATGGATCGGGAAGTTGGCTGTTTTTTTGTTTAATGCCATTACTGTAATCTCAATCACTTCATCAGATAAGGTTCCACCCACAGTTGAGGGAAGAATCAGTTTAACACGTTAATGCGTTTTGGTGTTGATCGTTAACTAATTACATCAGCAGGAATTTATAAATACTAACGACCTAGTCATTTACTGAAATAAATGGGTTCCACACTATCTACAGGTTGTGTTATATTAAGTGTCCACCATTGGTAACTTTGTTATTAATGGAGTTACAAAGTCGGCTAAATTAGCAAAGATTTGGTGTTTCTTTCGCTGATTACATAACATTTTTTAAAAAATCACGTAGGTACTGTATAGTGTGTTTTTTAATTCCAAAAACGATTAGAAGGCTGTGAAAAAAAATTTTTTCTACTTTATGTTGGTAGCAATCAGTACTTCATACAATAACCGAAATAATTTTGACAGAATCACTTAAAATGTTACAGAATATTGAAGATGAAACTTTCCTCATTGGAAATTTCTTTGAGAATTGCTTCCTTCGACAGAACAGTTTTGTGATATATATTCTAAAATTCCAATGCTATCAACATAAATTTTAAAAAACAAATCACAGGTTTATAACCGTTTCTAGCATTAAAAAACGTGGAATAATACAGTCGAATAGAGATAAACTGAAAATAAATATACAGTGAGAGGCATAAGTAAAGCAATAATTCGGTAAATCTTAAACTATTTAAAAAAATTCATAAGGCAATCAATTTTTAAATTCAATTTAAAATTTTTTGATATACAATTTTATATACAGTGTGTTTCTCGTCGAAGTAATGACGCCATTATGGCTTGTTTTAATAGCAACTTTTTTTTTGCCAAGATAAAGCTTTCCTCATTGGAAATTTCTTTGAAAATTGCTTCCTTCGACAGAACAGTTTTGTGCTATATATTCTAAAATGCCAATACTATCAACATAAATTTTAAAAAAAACTAATCACAGGTTTATAACCGTTTCTAGCATTAAGAAACATGGTATAATACAGTCGAATATAGATAAACTGAAAATAAGTAGATATACAGTGAGAGGCATAAGTAAAACAATAATTCTTAATTTAATTTCTTTTGATGTACAATTTTATATACAGGGTGTTTCTCGTCGAAGTAATAACGCCATTATGGCTCTTTTTAATAGCAACTCATTAGTTTTCGCCACGGTTTTAATAGCCTTTTTAACTGTCAACACGAAGCTATAAAAGTGTTGACTCCTAAGGAAAAACACATTAAAAAGGGAGCGACAAAAATAAAGCAATAATTCGATAAACCGTGTTTTGAAAACAATCCAAAAACAGGTTCATTTTTAAACTCAATTTTGAGATAACATTTTGACATACAGGGTGTTTCTTAAGTGGCAAAATACATTTCTTCGTTATAAACAAAACAAAAAAACTTCTAGCCACTCACGATTACGAAAATACTCAAAATCCAAATTACCACATTAACCGAAGAACAAAATAAATATTTCTCTTTGCAGACGCTTTTAAAATAAAACACGAAAGCACACTTAGCCTCATACGAATGGTGATGGCTTTCCCCGGCGATTTCGGGCTCAAAAAAATCATAAAAGGATAACGAACGCATTGACGAACATATAAAAAGAAAGTCGATAACGACCTCCGGGCCGCGGCGTCTTAATTACTGCGTCTCATATCGCTTTTTAAAATTCCCTCTGATGGGAATTTCTCCGATTTTAATTTATTTTCGACGAAATTGAACGATCGTGAAAAGTAATGGTGTAGTATCGTGCGCTGTTAATTACAGTTTTCTTTTATGTCGGTATAAACGCGATAAATTTCGGATTGTAAAGTGCCATCAATTACAGGCGGCACAAAAGGCGCCAGGTTCTTTGAAAGCGCCTTTGTTACCTGCCTGGATATTGTGCCTATTATTACGATTTTAAATAAGCCCGGCCCGATTTGCGATACCTGATTTATGAGAAGGCGATATTGTGCAATTTGTATGATGCGCGCGTTGTTCGTAATCGCCCGAGAACAGCAACAAATTAGGAATTTATGGTAAAAATGCCGTTCGATCGGACAGGCCGTAACTTTATTGCGAGTCTGTAAAAATAAAATCGCAAACGGCGAGTTTGAGCAATAAATTTATTTATAAAGGTTGCAGCATCCGCTGAATGTCGTTTTTTCCGCCCATTTATAGGACTTGCTTGGTTTTATGTCAACCTACATAAGCCAAATTGGAATAACTGTAACGTTAAGCTAACGGCTGAAATGAAAAAAAAAATGTTGAAACCTGGACTTGAAAGTTTCGTAGAAGTAAATTGTAGCGCATTCGTATACAAATTTGCATAATAAAAACTGAATATCAAATTTCGTTCAATTTGATGGCAAGAAATTTTAGGTTCCCAGACACATTAACGTTTTATGAATGCAATGGAGGCATTGTTTATGATGTTTGAGTATCGAAAATTATTTCAAAGCAACGATTAAAACCCCTACATTGTTTTCTGACAGTTTTCTGGCGACGGTCCCAAGTTAAAATGTAGCTGTATAATTCTTAGCTAGTAGAACTGTTATGTTTTATTGCTGCTGTATTGTTGCTCCGTAGGTACCAATTGGTTGAGTAAAAGTTGCGGATAACATTTTGTTGCCTGAAACTAATTTGTTGTTTAAGTCGTCGATGAGAACGTTCTTACAGCAAAATTATAAAACAACTTATAAAGCAATTATACAATTGTTATATAAACGTTTATATGACCATCGTTATACAACATTTCAGCTTCCAAAACCGAATTGTTTCAAAACGATCGTTTAGTTGCGTTTCGCAGAATTTAAAAACTCTTTATAAATAGTTTATAAAATTTTTTTGTAAATGTCATTGCCAATTTATAAAGCAGTTATAGATTTGTGTATTATAAACGCAAAATAACTTTACTCGGCTAGTAAATCTCCAAAGTAAATTATTCGAGATTTTTCTACCAAGTAATTTTACTCTGCGATACAATTGACAGTTAGAAGTGAAAAGTGAGGTTAAGAAAGTTTTGAATTGTTGTGTTGCTCGTTATAAAATTTGTTATCATATCATCACTGAACTAAAACAACAAGAAAATCTACAATACCAAACTATTAATGAACACTAGCGTTGTAAAGTAAGTAATCTTTAGTAAAAAAAGATCAGTCAAAATCAAAACAATGTGTTTTTCAGATCAAACTGAAGCATCAAATCTCAAATATCATAGAATATGAAAAAGTGACTTAGGAACTTCTTGAACCCAATTGAACCCTCCCATGCTAAGAGGACAATACCACAATGCACAAATTGTCAACGCTTTGGCCATACCAAAAACATTTGTTAAAACATTCCACGATGTGTTAAATGTATGTTATAACAAAGATGACAAGGTAGTTTGTGTTATTTGCATGAGTAACCACCCCTCAAATTACAGAGGTTGTATCATTCACAAACAACTACAGGAAAAACTTTACCCAAGGCTAAGTAATGACATCCGAACACCTCACCGTAAATCCTACACCCAAGCTGGCCATAATATGATTGAAACGACAAATCAACAACGCCAAATGCTTCAAACACATCAACAAATACATGATATATCAGAGTAAAGTAGAATTGCCGACACGATTTGATTAAATTACGTCTAAATTTGTATAAGCTTGTATAGTTATATATTTGAAAGCTTTCTTTATCATGTTCGGTATGATTTTTCCCTCCTTCACGCTTTTTGTACATAATAACAACAGTGCAAAGTAACTAATGATGACACAAGGTTACAATTTCTGTGGCGCCATCTACTGCCATCATGAAAATATATAATTCGGGTGGTAAACTGCCCGCGCAGTAGTTACACAATATGACGTGTCTGTTGTATAATATTGAAACCCTTATGCAGCTCAATTGTGATATAACGGTTGCGTGCGGTACAAAAATGTTTTGTTAGCATGCGACACCTGAATTTTTCGCCATTTTGGAGAAAAATCACAAAATTCTAAAACTGTAAATATCGACAATTACACGTTAGTTGACAGACATAAACGACGTCGCTTCCACATTTTTATACTACACTAAATTAGCAAAAAAAAGTAAAACTTATGGAATCCTTTTTTTTTCAAAATTCAAAAAAAAATTATATTTATTTTGTTTCTGTTTTCTGGCATTTATCATCTATCTCAGTCTGTCTCTTCAAAGCCGGTAGATTGAGGTTTCACTGTAGTTTGTGGGTTCTGTTTTCAGTTTTAAGTCGCGAAATGTGGCCGTTTTCTTATTATTCAAATCCCATTAGCAATTTTTTGCGGCTGCCTTCGCGCGTGAAATGACAAGCGAGTTAATTTTTCCGGCGCACAAAGTTAAATTAAATTTTAATTTGGAAACATTAGGTCTCGCTTTGTAAGAACGCTCTGTAAGTAATTTCGGCGTTGGTAATTATGATTAATATTTCCACATTCTAATTAAAAGTTATGGCCAGAAAAAATTGTTAACATTCGCTTATCAGTGGAAGTCAGAGCAGCGGACATGCGAGTGGAGGACTTAAAGCCCCAGATATCTCGTATCTCTGCGACTGCACGGCTCGTCGAACATACGAACGTGCGGCGAATAGAGACTGATGGTAACTACTTATGAGAGATTGAAGCTACAGATAAAAGGTTAATGGCATGCACTCGCACATGTGACAAAAAAATACATGCAGGGGACCAGCGTCGGCTTAATCGTCGTCACAGAATTTCAATCGAGCAGAGGGGTCGAAAATTTAACTACAAAACAAATTTATATAACAAATTATTATAAAATAAATTTCACCATCGTTACAGTTCACCTTTCACCTGACACCATCAGAATTCAAAATAAAAATCTTTTATCTACAATCATGACGTAATACGTTCATTTCATATGCTAGCCATAGATACATAACAAGGCTCCTTATCCACAGGTCACGCCCCTTCAGTTTCATTTTCATTATTAAACGGTGCGTATTGTTGGTTGCCTAGTTATTTTCATTATTAAACGGAGCGTAATGTTGGTTGCCTACGCGCGCGGTAGAATGATTAGTTCTTACGAGGCTACCTAAGCAAATGTCCCGGGTTCATTTCTGGGCGACAGTAACACCGTATTAAAATCAGAACCGTGTCTCCTCGCGAGGCAATGGTAAACATCGAGGTATTTTGCCTAATCTCTTCTTCTTCTTCCTTCTTCTATTACTGAGGGAATATTTGCACTTAATTGTTACGGGACGGAACAATTATCGGACGGTGTCAATGCACGACGCCCTTGCGGGAAAAAGAAAATTAGAAACGAATAAAACACTATCATCCATTAGGGAGACCTCGGCTTCCGCGAGAATCGGAGAAGCGTCACAACTTGAGGGTGGTTGAGTCGTCACTTTCAAAATATAATATAAGGAAAAGAAAAACACGTTCGTATTTTTCTTGCTAACTGACAGATCCTTGTTATTTTTTTCGCGCCCATGACAACTGGAAGCAAAGGTTTCTCGATGAAAATCACGTTTTGGTTTCGGTTTAATTTCGGTGTCAATTTTGCTTCGGAACTTATCAGCATTTTAAAGTTTTATTGAATGAAATTTTGATTGTAGATAAACAGCTGTATTTTTCTCGCACATAATGGCTATTATGAACTCAGATGTTTGTAAATACTCGTCTTCGACTCGTATTTACAAACTTTCATCTTCGTTAATAATAGCCTACATTATGTGCTCGTTAAATAATATACTATTAATTCGCTTTTTAAAAAGTCAACCAACTTTTAGGTTGTTTAGGTTTTCAGACTGGTTCCAAAACGTTCAGTTAGTTTTTGACCTAATTCGTGCATGATTTACCAAGTTTCAACTTTTTGATTCAAATGGTACAAAAAAAAATACAACCAATTGAAATTCAAATAATTTTTAAAGAAATTTTGAATATAAAAAAAAAATGACGCAAAAAACGGTCATTAATTTTTTTTTCAAAAACGGCACGACAGATTTTTCTATTTTATTGAAGAAGTATGTATTATAATAGGTTTTATAATAATTTATAATAATTTTTTATGCAGTGTATTTCCACCTTCATTTCATCTCACAAGTCACAAAATTTAAAAAGCGTTTTAGCCTAAAAATCGACTAATAATAAAATCACCAAAACTTCCAACAAAGATTCACGATTTTAAATAGTTGAGAGTGGTAAATTTACCTGACCGCACATTCGTTCAATGAGGGTTGTAAATCAGACGTCGCTACAACCTGGGGCTATCAGATCCGGACTAAAAATAAACTCTTTCTACCCATAATGACTTCTTAGTATTTTACGGTTTTTTTATTAGTTGTGTTCAGTTATTTGAATCGTACAGCAGCCAGTATTTTAGTGACTTTCTGTAAGTATCAAATTTTTAAGCCCCTGTTACTGAACGCGTGTCGCTACTACCTGGCATCTCCGGGACATCTTGTTTCTTCAAAAAGCTTTGTAATTTTACAACACTTGGATTTATTGGTTATGACTTATAAATTGTAAATAACGTTTCTTAAAAATCTAATAAAATGTTTTTTATTAAAAATAACTATATGCAGTGCTCTTTTTGTCATGGAACGCTTGGGAACGGCGTTGCACCACCTGTTTTCGACGATATTTTTTTTAATAGCTGTTGGTTTAAATTAAATCGCCCTGTTGAGCGTTTCACCACCTTTTTTTTACAAAAAAGAGCATTGACTATATGTAAAAGATTTATGAAAAAGAAAGCTAAAAAAATCCATCAAAAATGAGATAAATGAGCGTCGCGACGCCAGATGATAAAAACTGAAAACGAAATTAACATCAAATCGTAACTTATTAATAACTGAAAACTCAGCCAAATTTTCATAGCAATATCTTCAAAATTGAGGGTTCTTAGGGGTGAGCCTGTACACAGTTTAACTTGAACTGCAAATAAGAATTAAAATAAATTGAATATCTTCTACATGTATATTAAAAATATTTGAATTTTATGTACAAATGACTGAAAGTAGTTTCCATGTGTGAATATAACAAATAAATTTCCTGACGGCGACGTTCAAAATACGTGGCAAGCATTCTACTTACGCGTGTCAAGATTGTTACACAGAAATTGTGACCTAGTTTTGCAATATTTATATAATTTCATTTTCATTTATTTTTTTTCTGCATCTATAAGAATAATAATAATAATTGTATTTGTACATAAAAATAATTATTATATTTTATGTACAAATACAATTAATACAAACAAATACAAGGTGAGTTAAGTTTTACCGCCCGTGGCAAAATAGGACTTTAAAATAATTTGTCAATTCTCATAAATTGCATGGGTAATTTTATATTATTAAGGTACATAGAAACCAAGAAAAACTCTTTTTTTTTAATCAGCTAAAATTTTGGCTTTCTTTCAATTACTAATTGCTCAATTTATTAGTTTTTTTATGTACGAACAGTAAAATATTTTCACACAATTTAGTGTAATTGAAATAATTTTACTAATTTGGGTTCATTAAATAAAGCCATTTCCGTATTAGAGGGTATTTTTTTAAATGATTTACGACATAAGCTGACCAATTCACCTAACAATGGTATTGGTTTTGGGTACTTGGCTGATTATTTATGACAGTCATAAAGTTAAGTTAAAAAGTGCAACGTTACATTTTACAGCACCAGAATAAGGGTCTTCGCTATTTCTTTAAAAGTTCACAACATCGTAACTAACAGCTACACGGTAATTATAATCATAATAAAAAATAATTTTTGCAATATTAGATTTTAAACTTGATAAGAAAATCGTTTACCAGCTTCTAATTTTCGTTAGTATATCTGTCTACAATTTTGTGTTTTAATTTTGCCGTCTGCAAAGTCAATATACAGGGTGGACCATCGTATGGCATTTTTAAAATTTAACCTATTTATAATGGTCAAAAAAAGATGAAAATTGGAGGAAATGATCTTCAATTTTGATACTACAACATGGCATAATTATTTTTTAGAAAGCAAAATTGATGTGAAAGTTGACTTTGATAGTGATTTATTATCAAATTACTAAAGCTATCAGTTTGTATTTCCTTTCACTGCATCTACGTAATGCGTACATTATGATGATATGCAAAGCGGAATTTAGATAGTTATAGTGATTGAATAAATCGAAATATTAAATAATGTAAAGCAAAACACTCTTATTTATGACCGAATTCTTAAATGACAACCCGCGTTAACTGGTGTGAGGCTGATTTACAACTGTCCTCAGTAAAAGTGGTTCTGAGGTACAATCGACACGAGCTGTGAGTAGTAAAATCCAGGCCCGTACTTAAATCTTCTATGGAATGTAAAACTCGCTATTTTTAATTTTTGAAAGTGACTCATTGTTAAAACAGCTTTGGTTACTCAGTCACTGCTAAGTCAAAATGCCTAATATTGACCTACTTCTGCTGCTAATAATTATTTAAAAAAATATTGAAATTCTCTTTAATTTAGGCATACAAAATTGAAAATTGGTTAATATTTACGTTTAATTTTAAGGAAAACTCGAACTGTGTACTATTCCGGCCACCGAAATGTAAACGATTTTTTTTAGCAACTTGATTTTTGCTTCATAGCATAGGCGTCCTAAAAGAATCAGACAAATGTCAATATTATTTTGTTTATGACAAATATTATTTCACCAAAGACACTGGATAAAGCAGCTTTAATCTATGGAAAAATACGGAAATTTGTGTCAGGTGTCGTGCACATTTCGGGGGCCGGAATGGAAGCGGCGGCCGGGGGGTAGGTATCCCTCTTAAGTGCTAGGAAATAGGATTTACTTGAAAATTTGCTTGCCTGCTGTTCTTTTAAGAATTCACCTGATTGTAACCAAATGTTTAGTTTAGTCTTGAACTTCCAACAGTCTGATCGTGCTTTTGAGTTGTGTAGTTTTTGTTAAGTTTAGCTGAAAGCTATTCTGAACAGTAATTATGCCTTTTCTATATTCATTTGAAGAAAAGACTGAAATGTTATTAATTTTTGGCGAATGTGGCAGAGACGCTACTCTGGCCGCCGACACTTACGCCGCGAGGTTTCCGCAAAATCGCGCTCCAAATCATCAAATTTTTAAATCGTTAGTGTCTTCTTTACGTGAAAGAGGAACTTTTCAACAAAATACCAGGTCGTTTATCAATCCAATTGTTACTCACGATGTCAACCAAGCCAGGGTGTTAAATTTAGTTGAAAATAATCCCCACATTGCTAGCAGAGAGATTAGCTCTCAAACTGGGATCAGCAAAAGTAGTGTGCTTGGAATTTTGAAAAAACACGCATATCACCCGTACCACCTGGAACTTCACCAAGAGTTGCATGGTGAAGATTTTGCAAATCGAGTGGCTTTTTGCGAATGGGCAGAGGAAAAAATCCGGAATGATGAACATTTTTTTGAAAGAGTTGTGTTTACCGACGAATGTTGTGTGAAAAGTAATGGTGCGGTAAATAAACACAATTTACACTATTGGGCAGTACAAAATCCGCACTGGATGAGAGAACGACATCCAAAATCGCTGGTCCCTTAATG
The DNA here is from genome assembly GCA_949768715.1 of Dascillus cervinus. NCBI lineage: Eukaryota > Metazoa > Arthropoda > Insecta > Coleoptera > Dascillidae > Dascillus > Dascillus cervinus. The sequence continues at coordinate 1,714,094 of OX458318.1, read as the reverse complement.
TCTGGGGAGGTGTTGTGAACAATAGAATTGTGGGGCCGTTTTTTTTTGAAGGTCCATTGAATGGTGAGAGATACACCACCTTTTTGCAAGACGAGCTAAATGATTTGTTAGACGCAATTGTCCCAGTAAATCAAAGGTTTCGGTTGTGGTTCCAACAAGATGGAGCACCTCCACATTTTAGTCGAAGAGCCCGGGAAGAATTAACGCTCCAGTTTGGAGAAAATTGGATTGGTAGGGGCGGACCCATACCTTGGCCAGCGAGATCGCCTGATCTTACACCACCAGATTTTTTCTTATGGGGTGCCATCAAAGAACGTGTTTTCCGGGAGAGACCGACAACAAGAGATAACATGAGGGAAAGACTAATTGCCGCCTTCCGCGAATTTAATGATGTGAATGTTGCGGCTACCGTTCACGCAAATTTTCAGAGACGCTTGCGACTTTGCATCGAACAGGAAGGTCATCATTTTGAACATCTAATGTAAAATAAAATAAATTAAAATTCAACTATTTGTTTCTTTTATCTAAATCTGATTGACGAAAAAAATTTTAGTCCGGTCCTGAAGTAAACACCAGCCTCGGCTCGTCAGAAATACCTTTTTTGATTTATGGTTGGTTTACAGCGGGCATTGTGAACGCACATTTCTTGCGGACAGAAGTTACAGCAATAAATCACTTATAATTTCCCGACAAAAATCACAAAATCTCAATTAATTTAAAATCAAAGGTTCCTATCAAATTGCAAATTTCGGGAATACATTCTCCATAATATTTTCAATGTAATTATTAAAAAAAAAATTAGATTTCTGTTTTTTTTCACTTTATAGCGTCCCGACGCTGTTTAGAAACTTAATTCAAAAAAATAAAATTACCATGGTGTAGTGCTTTAATTGAAGATTGTTACCTGCAAGTTTGAATTTTTTTAACAAACAAGAAATAGGTTAAATCTCCAAAATGCCATACGATGGTCCAGCCTGTACCTATCGGTTATTGAACCTTCCCATAAAATAAATTGCTTAATTCACCCAAAGTTAAAAAACCCTGGTCACAACCCTAGCTCACTTTATGAATAAAGAAACATTCACATTCACAACAAATCTTCCAACACTTAAACATCGTTGGTAAAAAGTGAAAATTAAAACTTTGTTTTGTGGAATAGTGAACATTTGTGTTTAGTTCAGGTATAATCATGCCATTTCAATACTTAGTCGAGGAGAAGCTTGAAATGCTTTTAATTTATGGGTAATGGGGCAACACTTTGAGCATCTTTTATAAAATAAACTTAATATTTACCTATTAAACACTTATTTTATTTTTCTCACAAATTCCAGAATACGGGTCTGGCAATAACTAAAACGCCGTTCCCTTCAGTTTTATGGGTCGATCATCGGGTATTGTTACGTGGTAGGCCGTATTATCCACTGTTGGAAAGTCATAAATAAAAGTATTTTTCGTGCTTTATGTTAAATTTGGTTTAACTCAAAAGGTAATAATTTTTAACGAATCAAATTGCAATTAACAATGATACGAATAATTTGACAAATGTTGAAATAAAAATCCAAACATGGAAATTTTACCCGAAACTCTTTGTTTTACTTTTTTGGCTTCAAATAAAAATGATTTAGAAAACTTGTAGCACTAATCAAAAGTGTAAACTTCAACTGATGTAACATGTAAATTGCATACTTTCCCCTCAATCTTTAATAGGTATTATGGCCGGGGCGGTAAAACTTAACTCACCCTGTATACTAATAATAATAATTGTACAGGGTGTCCCATCACTTGTGGCCACCCCCAAAATTGAGCTTTAATTGAAAGCTATGAATTTGAAATTTGGTGCACGTATGACTCTGATATAAGGCTAGAAATTTCCGGTTTTAAATGTTAATTGTCGGCGTTAGTTTTCGAGAAAAAAATAAAAACTGATTTTTTATAAAAATACTATCTCCCAATTTCGTCAAATTTCACTTTTCAGGATCAGTATTATTGAGACAAAGATGTCCAAAGTAAAAAAAAATCCAAAAGCTGTAATTAGCCTAAAATTCCCTTATATTCGAATCTTAACAGTAAATGTAATGATTTATGGCCCTAATAATCCTCAAGAATCTCTCCGCAAAGTCGAGTACAATTTAAATTTATGGCATTGTAAAAATTTGTCAGTGTCTAGTGGAAACCAGGGCAAGAGAACGTCAGTAGCGTACCTAAATCGAACCTTTTTACATTCTTGTAAATTTCTAAAATTTTTGTAAGTCCTCTAATAAATTATGATTATGAGAACGAACATGATTTAATGTCTGGATGTTGAATTATATTTTTTAAGTCGAAGAGGACTTATTACATTTTGAATTATTGTTTGAGTGCAAAGATGAATACGAAAGATTTTGAACTGAATGATTTCGGAACTCGTTCGAGACTCACTTTGTCGTCCCCGTAAATTTGGAAATTAGTTTCACGGATTATTGTCATCGTACTGGGCTTTCCATTAGCCCATTGGCAAAAATTTACGCGGCTTTCGAAATCTTGATCATGCAGTTGCTGATGTAATTCTATGTGGTAAGGATGATATTTGTGCTTTTTTAATATCCTCCCTACTGAAGACCGACTAATTCCCGTGTCTTGACTGATTTTCCTAATGCTCAATTGGGGATTATTATCGGCGAGATTTAAAACTGCAGCTTGATTGACTTCATGCGTTACCGTGGGATTCACTGTCGTTTTTGCTTTTCCCTTTAAATTTTCGTTTTGTTTCAAGGAATCAACAAGTCTTTGAAATATTTTTCTTTCTGGCGGAGTTCTTTGTGGAAAACGTTGAGCGTAAATTTGAGCAGCTTGAACATAATTTTGCCGTGCTTCTCCATAAATTAATATCATATCAGTCTTTTCTTCGAAGGTAAAGGTAACCGGCATTATAAACGAAAACTAATTAAAACACACAGAAATAAAACACAGATAAAAACTTTTTGGACAAAGTTACTCTTCAAAAGCTGAAGTTGAACTGATAACAATAGTAATACACCCACCCTACATTTATAACTGACAGTCGATATTTACGACTAGATGAATACGTTTACTATTGAAAAATGCAATTCCGAAGCAATTTTAGCAATAAAGTCATTAAATATTTATGGATGAAACGTGCGTTTGAACAGGTTCTCACGAAAGACTCAACCAGTACGACCACAATAATCCGTGAAACTAATTTCCAAATTTACGGGGACGACAAAGTGAGTCTCGAACGAGTTCCGAAATCATTCAGTTCAAAATCTTTCGTATTCATCTTTGCACTCAAACATTAAAAGTCCTCTTCGACTTAAAAAATATAATTCAACATCCAGACATTAAATCATGTTCGTTCTCATAATCATAATTTATTAGAGGACTTACAAAAATTTTAGAAATTTACAAGAATGTAAAAAGGTTCGATTTAGGTACGCTACTGACGTTCTCTTGCCCTGGTTTCCACTAGACACTGACAAATTTTTACAATGCCATAAATTTAAATTGTACTCGACTTTGCGGAGAGATTCTTGAGGATTATTAGGGCCATAAATCATTACATTTACTGTTAAGATTCGAATATAAGGGAATTTTAGGCTAATTACAGCTTTTGGATTTTTCTTTTTACTTTGGACATCTTTGTCTCAATAATACTGATCCTGAAAAGTGAAATTTGATGAAATTGGGAGATAGTATTTTTATAAAAAATCAGTTTTTATTTTTTTTCTCGAAAACTAACGCCGACAATTAACATTTAAAACCGGAAATTTCTAGCCTTATACCAGAGTCATACGTGCACCAAATTTCAAATTCATAGCTTTCAATTAAAGCTCAATTTTGGGGGTGGCCACAAGTGATGGGACACCCTGTATTTGTACATAAAAATAATTATTATATTTTATGCACAAATACAATTAATACAAACAAATACAGTTTCAAATATCACAAATCTACCAAAACAAACGATTTGAAGCGAACTTTTACCTGAAAATAATAATTCCGACCTTCTATTGCCACTACGTCGCTGGATGACACTTACAGTAAGAGCCCGACTATTGTTCATTACAGGAAGAGGGAGAACGCAGATTGCGTGCGTGAGGGTCGGGAAAGGAGCGCTGCACAGGGGCCTATCGTCCCCGAGGGGCTAATCAGAGCACGCCACTTTACTCTTTGAAGAATTCGGGTTGGGGTGCCCCTCCAAAGAAAATCCCATAACGTATTGTTTCGCACGAAATTTATGGGCCTTATTTAAATCCCGCGATTTGATTGTCGACGCAGAAAACCACGGCAAAAATGTGCGCCAGGAAGCTAATGAGGGGCTTTTGTTTGCGCCAGGGCCCATCATCACATTTCCATAAATCGGTAATTTGGGGGAATTTTTATAAAAATATGGCCGTGGGCCCTTTGTGCGAAACATAATGGCGGTATTGTGGCTGTCAAAGATCGGAGATATACCGTGCGGCGAAAAAACGGGCCAACTTTTGTTTGGGTAACGATTTCGCGTTCGTTAGTTGGCAACAATCTAAAAAAATGGAGAATTAGTATTTGTTGGTTAAATATTAAGTCGCAAGAGGTCGAGTCGGACGTTTCCTTTGAGCGAGAGTATTAGAACGCCTTTGTGTGTAGGAAAATATTTGTTTTGTGTTGTGCAGTTCCTGCATTGCAAATTCATAATATTCGCATAATGTATGCGATATACAAACCGACCGCGTCGTTCCACTAATGACTGGTATTCAGTAATATAGTCTGCCAAGGCGTGCATAGGTCACTGTAATTATTTCGCCTTGCTTATATACCGGGTGTCTCAATAAAACTGGACGCCGGCTGTATATCGGAAACCGTTGGCTCTAAAATTACGAAAAGAAAACTTTTATAGCAAAAGTGTACCAAAGAAGTTCATTAAAAATATTTGTAGTTACGAATTTCACCGCAAAGGGACGTAATAGAAAGATAAACATCAAAAACTCAATTTCCTTCTTAAATTCAAATAGAACGATAGGTATCCAGCAACATTTTCTTTATCTACGAAAAATTCTCTACAATTTTTATTAGTAACATTTTTCTCTATCACTTCAATTGAGGGGTGGGGAGAAGCACATTTCTGTAATTGAATAAAGTACGACAAACTAGGTAATACTTAAATAATTTTGGTAAATTTAGTCTCATTTAAAAGGTACTGAATGGCTTAATCGATATCCATCGATAGATTACCATTGAATTATGAAGAAATGCCACCAGATGGCGAGTTTTTGAATAACTACCAATTTACTACTGTTTTCTACTGTTGTTTGTATTAAAATTTCGAAAAGAAAAATCGCACGTTTCTATCTTTTTCCTAAAGAAATTAACGGAAGAAATACGATTTTCAACTTTCATAGTACACCGTTCCCTCGATTTACACGGACGATCGGTTCCTCAGAAAACCGTGTAAAACAAAATTTTTGATTTTTATAGGCAAAACCGTGTAAATCAAAAACAAATGTACATAATTCAGTCATTTATTTAACGTAATTTTTTTTTAATAATAAATTTTGAAAAATAAAATAACAGTTCATTCATAAAATAACAAATATACAGTGCGAACCAGCCAAATGGAATAAATGGAAAAAATCGTTATTTTGAAAACCGTGTAAAAGCGAAATCGTGCAAAAAAAGTACCGTGTAAATCGGGGGATAGGTGTAATTTTCAACATTTGTTACATCTTACATTGGTGGAAAATTTTAATAATTAATTAAAAGATAACACAAAAAGATCCAAATTCGCATGAATAAAATAATATAATATAAAATAATATATTAGCCAGATTTCCGGCTTAATCAGTGAGATATTGTTTTTTCCTGTTTCTATGTTCCTTAGTACCATAAAATTACTGATGTTGTTTAGAAGAATTAACAAATTGGTTTAAAGGGTTATTTTGCCACCGTTGGTAAAACACATAACACATTGTACAGTGAGTGGCAAACTTAATGCAACAAGCAACAAATCTTAAAGTATTGAGTTTGAAAAAAAAATTCAACAAGTCGATTTTTAAATTCAATTTAATTTTTTTATACAGGGTGTTTGCCTATCAATAAGATTAGGGTTATTACATGAAAGAAAGAAATATTTCTGAATTTTTTAATACTAATTTCTTTAAACACACAATCAGGATTGCGACACTGGTTATTTGTATTAATGTCTGTAGAAATTTAATTAAAAATGCATCAAAAACCGGCTAACCATGTACAAATTTATTACACTTAGTCGTATTTCATGAAGGCTAATTTTTTGCATCATCAATCTAAATCAAACAGTATTCCACATGCCGCCGGTAATCCAATTTCAGTGAGGGCAATAAATAATATTTGCGACGATCCGCAATTTAAAAAATATAATTATAAAATATGACGGCCTTTCCATTGAATTCCGGCTGAATATGCTAAATAAAAATTATTCAGTTTCACGTCCCGCATAGAAATAGAGCGCTTCATTAAATTTTAATGATCCCTAGCCTGCTTTAACAATAGGCATTTGCTTAGAAAAAAGATTATTTTAAATAAGGACCATTGTAATTCCGACAATGTCGGGGGGCTTTGGACCCCGACGACGTTCCCAAAATCTCGACCTTAAGCGATAATAATTGCTGTGATTCGCCACCTGGCTACACTAAAACTGACTAAAAACAAGTTCAAAACTTCGCCGAAACAAACACGTCGCTTTTGAAGGGTTAAATATAAACGCCGATCGATTGGTTAATTAATTATTTAGGGGAATATTGTGTACTTCGGTTACTTGCCCTTTGTAAACGTTTTTGTATCGACCTACGTGGTTGTTAAACTTATCGACACGACACGCCGAACTTGCTGGTCCTGAAAAGAGTCGAAATTCGTTTTCATTAATTATTTGTGCCTGCTTTTACCCGTTTTCAATTTGTTTCCTATCGCTAATCTGACCCAAATTTTATGCGGAATATTAAATCGAAATCGATACTCCGAAATAGACCTCATGATGAGGACTCATCGATTCACCGCAACCCACAAATTGGGGAAATTTGAGTCGAAAACACAATGTAACAAAAACGTTACTTTTAGAATTAAATGTGAAAGTAAGCCTTATTGTCACTGTCCTAAAGGAATTAACAAAAATTTACAAAAACGAGCTCATTTAACATTTCTTTTGACAAGGCGATTTTCTTGGGCTTGCCTCAACTTGTGGGTGGGACGAGGCGGATTATCGGACTGGGATCGATGCCGCTTTCTTTGCACATCATTGTAAAATATTTATTTTTCGTCCCCGGCCACTAATCCATCAAGAAATGGGTCAATGCGTTGTCGGCCGGACAAGAAAACGTTGCCCGGATTTAAAAAAATCGGTAAAACCCCATTCTTCTGTACACAAAACGTCGATTTTTTGCTGCCACAGTGAATATCCTCTTCGGAAGTGAAAGGTTTTTTTTTAAGGCGCAAGAAACTATGATCAAATTTCGCACCCGTGCGTAACTTTTTTTGACTCGTGCGTAATTTTTTTGACTCGTGCGTAACTCTTTTGACTCGTGCGTAACTTTTTTGACTCGTGCGTAATATGTTTCTTAATGTAGTATTAACAGATGTTCACAAAAATGTTCGAAAAAAATATTTGAGGTGACATTTTAAAAATCGAATTTAATTTGAAATTTCTCCATACTCTTGTGTCACTTGATGACTAACTCGCAAGAGATGAAGCCAACCAGATAGCCTTTCGTATGATTCAAAGAAAGTGCACGTAACGCGAAGTAAATAAGTTCTAAACAACGTCTGTATTTGAACTCTGATCTTAAAAGACTTGTAATCTCCCGACATCGTTTTCTCAACTTTTCAAACTAAATTTCAATGAGAATTTCAATGATCCATTCTTTTGTCGATTTTTAGGTCACCGCGCGAATATTTAAATTAAAAATAAATTGCGTTCTATTGTTTGCTGTTCTTTATGTCGTAACAAATTATAGCAACAATGCAGTGAGATTTATTTCAAATTGTGCGACTGTAGAATGTTATCGTAATGCCTCCCTCGCGTTGAACACATTCTCGATAAGCTTTCAATTTAAAGAAGATAACTGTTGTGTGTATATGTGGGCAAACGAACGTAAATCAATAACTAGAAATATGTATTTTCGTTCAAAGTATTTTTTCTCTTGGATTCATGGAAATTCAATACAGTAAAATCTGTTAAACTAATTTTTTATAAAAATAATATCTCCCATTTTGTCAAATTTCACTTCCCAGGATCAGTATGATTGAAACAAAGTTATCCAAAGTAAAAAAAATTCCAAAAGCTGTAATTAGTCTAAAATTTCCTTATATTGAAATCTCAAGAGTTAAAGTAATGATTTATTACTGTAAATAGTCGTTAATAGCTATTCGCAGAGGTAAGTGCGATTTAAATTTATGGAATTGTAAAAATTTGTCACTGTTGAATGGAAACCGGTCGATGTGAACAACAGGAGCGTATCTAAATGATTTGCCATTTACGCCAATTTAGAAATAAAAAATTTGATTGTTGAAGTATAAGTTTGGAATTCGATTATTAAAATGTATTCAAAAGAAGAAAAATTAATATTTTGAATTGGTATAAAAATAACAATAGCGTCAGACAAGTCAGAGATTTATTTTCCATCAATTATCCCGAGAGATCGATACCATTTGAAGGGTACAGGGAAAGAAGGATGTATATCCATCTTTCTAAATTTTTCGGACTTGCTATGCTTGCTGGGTAGTGCAAATATCAAAACTAACTATATCTCCTGACTAACTGTTTTTGTTTTATTTAAGCTTGGGACATGAGATTGTACCAAACTTCTGCTTCAAAATGACTTAATTACCTCCTTCTTTCCCTGTACCCTTCATTTGTCGGAACAATAATGAATTAAATCCCATTTATTTAAGAAATGCTGTGCAGGATTTTAAAATCGTTTAGAATGTGAAAGAGGGCAATTCGAATTTTTTTTTGTTATTTTTCTTTTAAATAAATCGTTCTATTGTTCTAATAACATATAACCTAAAATAAGTTGACGTGAGAGTCGATTGGTTGCATACTTCGCCTGATTGACTTCTTCTTTTTAAATTGAACAAGGATTTCCTGGATTTTCTCCAAAAAACAAAACCTCTTATGATAAAATAAAAGCGTCTAATTTATTGCTGGGATAAAAGTTGAAGATAAAAATAAAATGTGACCAGCGGACCTTCAGTGACGTAAAAATGATGTTAATCGCACATGACGAATCGCGCGGCGTTTCCAATTTAACTTTAATGCATATAAATTGTTTTTTTGTCGTTAATCGAACTGGCGAGTGAACAGGTAGTCATTAGAATATCGCGCGCGGATTAAGTTCGAGGCAGCGTTTATTAAAACGTAATGACAAATAAAAAAGGAATGCGCGGCATTAAAAATTCAATAGAGCGAAAGACAGCTGGGGAGAGGAACAAACCGTTCGAGCCGGGCGTGTAATTACTTCAGCGTTTCAGAGAAAAACAAAACGCCCGGGAACAACCAAATATCAACATTTTCCGCGATGTTAACCTTCCAGTAGTCGCGTGCGGAGTCTCGCTCCGCACGACTATGTTTTTTGGATTTTCCAAGGAATTTCTCATTCTCTCGAAATTGTCTAAATGTTAGTGGAGCAATATCAGAGCTGCAGATACATTATTTTTGCTTTTTTGCATATTGCGGAGTGAGACTCCGCAGCGACTATTGACGTCTTAGGGAAATCTTTCTATACATTTTGACATTTTTGGTTTACAACAGCCCAAGGTAAATCTGTAATAATCATTTTCGATACAAGTGCACTGTCCAATAATTTTCAAAGTATGTGGTTGCTTGTTTCAAGCACGAAGCCAAGTTGTGTGGAAAAGCTGCACAAAATGACAGCGTTCGTTTTTTCATATTAAAAAAAACATTAATTTATTGTAAATTTTGAAGTTTTTGTCAAATCGTCAAGTTAATATTGATTTGTTCAATATCCACTTTTTGGGGATATTGGGTTATAGATGTCGCAGACGGATTGTAGAATCCGCTACAATACAAACCGGCTAGCCGCATTATAAAACGGCCCGGTTTTGTAAATCGGCTGGTTAACCTTTAGGCGGGTTGTAATACGGCTAAATGTTGGTCAACCTTACAGTAACGACGTTTCGCGTTCTCTAATGCAACAAAATAACGGGTCGCCGTTTTATAAAACGGCGAAAAGGGACTTTATATAAAGAAAATCTTTCCTTGTAGATATGACAAATATAAAGTCATAACTATAAGAAAAAGGTTTAACTCAATATAAAAAGTTTTTTTTTATAAAATGTCTAACAATTCTTCCTTTATCAAACGGACTGAGTTGTTCGGCGATTCATAAAACACCTAAAATTTTCAGTCAAATTGTAAAAATTCTCTGTTCGTTCTATATTTTACAATCTCCCCAATCATTTAGAAAACGACTGAATTTACAATTCGCCGCCGACATCTACAATATGGCTGATTGTCGCCCTACATTACACATAGTCAACATTCCGGCTAAACAATCTGCCTAAACGTTAATCAGCCGTTTTACAAAACAGAGCTGCTTTGTAAAGTGGCTGGCCGCTTTATATTGCGGCGGATTCTACAATATGACTGCGACATATACACCAAAGTTTAAATTAAATTTTAAGTTAAAATTACACTGAAAGAAATAGTCAGTCTAGTAGTAAAAAAACGCGGTGGACGTAAATTTATTTCCTGTTTGAACCAAGAATATTAATAGGCATCTATAACGACAGCAACTGTATTATTTAGACATTTTACAAACATTTCTAATACATTTCACATTGAATGATCCTCTAATATTTTTTTAATTATTTATAGGTATAAGTTTTGTTTCATGTTTATTTTATTTTATTGTGTTTTAAATATTTTTATTCATTTTAAATAAAAAATTTCAGTTTAATATGAGATTATTATTAAAAATCCAATTTATAAAATATTTATTAACAAATAATGAAGGGTTTATAGTAAATATTTCCCGTATATTATTTGTTATTATTAATATGCTAATTTAATTGGTAACTGAAATTCATTAGTAAAAAACAACTTATATTAAAATGATATAAATCTTGGTTGTATTATTATTTACTATTATTAAACGTATATTTAATGTTAATAAATATTTATGAGAGAATATTTATTAATAACAAATATTTATTTGATTTTAATTTACATTTATTTTTTATTAATAAACAATTCCTCCAAAATAAAGTAAATTAAGACTGAATAATACATTTATTTGGTGTAACTAAACGTGTGTTAACTATTACCAAATTCTTTTTTGTTTTTAATAATTGCTTACTTTATTATAAATAACAATGTGTTAGAAGTAAATGAAGCTAATTGAAATCGTATTAATAAACTGTCAGTTAATCGTAAATAAACATTTGGTGGGCCAAATATCAATCAATATTTGTTAATAGTTAACGAAGTTGCCTTGTTATTAACAAATTTTTCACTTCTTTTCTCTCTGTGTATCTATAACGACAGCAACTGCATTATTTAGACATTTTACAAACATTTCTAATACATTTCACATTGAATGATCCTCTAATATTTTCTTTATTATTTATAGGTATAAGTTTTGTTTCATGTTTATTTTATTTTATTGTGTTTTAAATATTTTTATTCATTTTAAATAAAAAATTTCAGTTTAATATGAGATTATTATTAAAAATCCAATTTATAAAATATTTATTAACAAATAATGAAGAGTTTATAGTAAATATTTCCCACATATTATTAGTTATTATTAATATGCTAATTTAATTGTTAACTGAAATTCATTAGTAAAAAACAACTTATATTAAAATGATGTAAATAATTAATAAGTCATGGTTGTATTATTATTTACTATTATTAAACGTATATTTAATGTTAATAAATATTTATGAGAGAATATTTATTAATAACAAATATTTATTTGATTTTAATATACATTTATTTTTTATTAATAAACAACAATTCCTCCAAAATAAAGCAAATTAAGACTGAATAATACATTTATTTGGTGTAACTAAACGTGTGTTAACTATTACCAAATTCTTTTTTGTTTTTAATGATTGCTTACTTTATTAAAAATAACAATGTGTTAGAAGTAAATAAAGCTAATTGAAATCGTATTAATAAACTGTCAGTTAATCGTAAATAAACATTTGGTGGGCCAAATATTAATCAATATTTGTCAATAATTAACGAAGTTGCCTTGTTATTAACAAATTTTTCACTTCTTTTCTCTCTTTACTTACAAATTTTGTTTCTTGTTCATAACAACATTTTTATTACAAATCACAAACATTTTAAAAAAACATTCTTTAAAACATCGTCAAATACACATATTACATTTTAAAAAACAAATTTTTAAAAAAGAGTCAACACAATGTGTACCTCTGTGTAGCTTATTCAATGGTCCACAAGAGAACCAGTAAAATAAAAAGTTTTCAGTATTTATTTTGTACAATATCTAGTAAAATTATTAAAATTTTGTGTTGTAGATAGTATTCATTAAAGTTTTTTGAAAATTTTTCTGCTCAATTTTTTTTTATTTTAATGTTTATAACATAACAACTTAATAATACGCTTGGAAAAGCTATAATTTATTACCAATTTTAACTTAAAATTTCAAAAAAATATAGAATTTCCTTTTGCGGAGTCACACTCCGCTACGACTATTGTCTCAAAAACGGTGCGACCACTGGAAGGTTAACATACTCACATCTGGCGCGGCTTTAAATGAGGAGTTTGAGTCTTGTACGGCATTCCACGCACGTACGACGGCTGACATCATAGTTACTGCTCGGTAATTACTGTTTTTAGTTTCCAATTCCGAATGGTAATCATCGAAACAGGACGCCGTTCTCACGCACGGCCCTTTCCTTCCTTGCCGTTATCGACATCCGCCCTGGTTCTCCAAATATCTCTGTTCGTTTATCTGGCGGCCTTCGCCGTGTTTGGGAGACATGTGACATGTGTTTGAACGATACGCCGTGTTTATTGCTCGCTTTTAAAATAAACTTCTCGGCCGATATTTGCGTTGAAATTTTTGGGAAAACCATTCGGCGCTGTTTACAGTGTCAACAGGGACCGTTTCGTGACAGTTTCGAAAATAAACATTTTTTCTGCGTTCGCGGACCGAAATAGCGATCGGTATTTTTTCTGGTTAATTGCGACCATTCATGTTTTGGTAACAGTATCGGCGATCGGTCGGGGTTTACGGTTACATGCGCCGTATTGCGTTTTTTACAATATAACTCATTGTTCGGGTGAAATATGTGCTTGCGTACATCTGCCTACGCGGTTCCCAGCTGATGTGAAAACACCGAATGTTGTAATTCGTTTCTGGAAGCCTGATAAAATCGCCTGCGATAGCGGCGTTTAATTATGCTATCCGTGATCTAATTGATAGCACAGTCATATTCGCATGAATCACGAGGAACCATTCGAATTAACAAAACATTCGAATTGGGGCAAATTCCAAAAAAATAGTGCTTCAGTTACAATACTTTATCCATATAATATTTTTCTTAAATAAAACAATAAAGGAAAATGTTTTTTTATGATTTGTACATTTAATATCTTTCAACGGTCTATTTTCTTAAACTAAAGCAAAAAAAATATTTTTTCACAGCCTCCTAACCATCTCTGGAATTAAAAAACACTAATTCATATAGCACAGTCATATTTCTATGAATCACGAGGAACCATTCGAACTAACAAAAGATTCGAATTGGAGCAAATTCCAAAAAAATAGTGCTTCAGTTACAATACTTTATCCATATAATATTTTTCTTAAATAAAACAATAAAGGAAAATGTTTTTTTATGATTTGTACTTTTAATATCTTTCAACGGTCTATTTTCTTAAACTAAAGCAAAAAAAATATTTTTTCACAGCCTCCTAACCATCTCTGGAATTAAAAAACACTAATTCATATAGCACAGTCATATTTCTATGAATCACGAGGAACCATTCGAACTAACAAAAGATTCGAATTGGAGCAAATTCCAAAAAAATAGTGCTTCAGTTACAATACTTTATCCATATAATATTTTTCTTAAATAAAACAATAAAGGAAAATGTTTTTTTATGATTTGTACTTTTAATATCTTTCAACGGTCTATTTTCTTAAACTAAAGCAAAAAAAATATTTTTTCACAGCCTCCTAACCATCTCTGGAATTAAAAAACACTAATTCATATAGCACAGTCATATTTCTATGAATCACGAGGAACCATTCGAACTAACAAAAGATTCGAATTGGAGCAAATTCCAAAAAAATAGTGCTTCAGTTACAATACTTTATCCATATAATATTTTTCTTAAATAAAACAATAAAGGAAAATGTTTTTTTATGATTTGTACTTTTAATATCTTTCAACGGTCTATTTTCTTAAACTAAAGCAAAAAAAATATTTTTCACAGCCTCCTAACCATCTCTGGAATTAAAAAACACTAATTCATATAGCACAGTCATATTTGTATGAATCACGAGGAACCATTCGAACTAACAAAAGATTCGAATTGGAGCAAATTCCAAAAAAATAGTGCTTCAGTTACAATACTTTATCCATATAATATTTTTCTTAAATAAAACAATAAAGGAAAATGTTTTTTTATGATTTGTACTTTTAATATCTTTCAACGGTCTATTTTCTTAAACTAAAGCAAAAAAAATATTTTTCACAGCCTCCTAACCATCTCTGGAATTAAAAAACACTAATTCATATAGCACAGTCATATTTGTATGAATCACGAGGAACCATTCGAACTAACAAAAGATTCGAATTGGAGCAAATTCCAAAAAAATAGTGCTTCAGTTACAATACTTTATCCATATAATATTTTTCTTAAATAAAACAATAAAGGAAAATGTTTTTTTATGATTTGTACTTTTAATATCTTTCAACGGTCTATTTTCTTAAACTAAAGCAAAAAAAATATTTTTTCACAGCCTCCTAACCATCTCTGGAATTAAAAAACACTAATTCATATAGCACAGTCATATTTGTATGAATCACGAGGAACCATTCGAACTAACAAAAGATTCGAATTGGGGCAAATTCCAAAAAAATAGTGCTTCAGTTACAATACTTTATCCATATAATATTTTTCTTAAATAAAACAATAAAGGAAAATGTTTTTTTATGATTTGTACTTTTAATATCTTTCAACGGTCTATTTTCTTAAACTAAAGCAAAAAAAATATTTTTTCACAGCCTCCTAACCATCTCTGGAATTAAAAAACACTAATTCATATAGCACAGTCATATTTGTATGAATCACGAGGAACCATTCGAACTAACAAAAGATTCGAATTGGGGCAAATTCCAAAAAAATAGTGCTTCAGTTACAATACTTTATCCATATAATATTTTTCTTAAATAAAACAATAAAGGAAAATGTTTTTTTATGATTTGTACTTTTAATATCTTTCAACGGTCTATTTTCTTAAACTAAAGCAAAAAAAATATTTTTTCACAGCCTCCTAACCATCTCTGGAATTAAAAAACACTAATTCATATAGCACAGTCATATTTGTATGAATCACGAGGAACCATTCGAACTAACAAAAGATTCGAATTGGGGCAAATTCCAAAAAAATAGTGCTTCAGTTACAATACTTTATCCATATAATATTTTTCTTAAATAAAACAATAAAGGAAAATGTTTTTTTATGATTTGTACTTTTAATATCTTTCAACGGTCTATTTTCTTAAACTAAAGCAAAAAAAATATTTTTTCACAGCCTCCTAACCATCTCTGGAATTAAAAAACACTAATTCATATAGCACAGTCATATTTGTATGAATCACGAGGAACCATTCGAACTAACAAAAGATTCGAATTGGAGCAAATTCCAAAAAAATAGTGCTTCAGTTACAATACTTTATCCATATAATATTTTTCTTAAATAAAACAATAAAGGAAAATGTTTTTTTATGATTTGTACTTTTAATATCTTTCAACGGTCTATTTTCTTAAACTAAAGCAAAAAAAATATTTTTTCACAGCCTCCTAACCATCTCTGGAATTAAAAAACACTAATTCATATAGCACAGTCATATTTGTATGAATCACGAGGAACCATTCGAACTAACAAAAGATTCGAATTGGGGCAAATTCCAAAAAAATAGTGCTTCAGTTACAATACTTTATCCATATAATATTTTTCTTAAATAAAACAATAAAGGAAAATGTTTTTTTATGATTTGTACTTTTAATATCTTTCAACGGTCTATTTTCTTAAACTAAAGCAAAAAAAATATTTTTTCACAGCCTCCTAACCATCTCTGGAATTAAAAAACACTAATTCATATAGCACAGTCATATTTGTATGAATCACGAGGAACCATTCGAACTAACAAAAGATTCGAATTGGGGCAAATTCCAAAAAAATAGTGCTTCAGTTACAATACTTTATCCATATAATATTTTTCTTAAATAAAACAATAAAGGAAAATGTTTTTTTATGATTTGTACTTTTAATATCTTTCAACGGTCTATTTTCTTAAACTAAAGCAAAAAAAATATTTTTTCACAGCCTCCTAACCATCTCTGGAATTAAAAAACACTAATTCATATAGCACAGTCATATTTGTATGAATCACGAGGAACCATTCGAACTAACAAAAGATTCGAATTGGAGCAAATTCCAAAAAAATAGTGCTTCAGTTACAATACTTTATCCATATAATATTTTTCTTAAATAAAACAATAAAGGAAAATGTTTTTTTATGATTTGTACTTTTAATATCTTTCAACGGTCTATTTTCTTAAACTAAAGCAAAAAAAATATTTTTTCACAGCCTCCTAACCATCTCTGGAATTAAAAAACACTAATTCATATAGCACAGTCATATTTGTATGAATCACGAGGAACCATTCGAACTAACAAAAGATTCGAATTGGAGCAAATTCCAAAAAAATAGTGCTTCAGTTACAATACTTTATCCATATAATATTTTTCTTAAATAAAACAATAAAGGAAAATGTTTTTTTATGATTTGTACTTTTAATATCTTTCAACGGTCTATTTTCTTAAACTAAAGCAAAAAAAATATTTTTCACAGCCTCCTAACCATCTCTGGAATTAAAAAACACTAATTCATATAGCACAGTCATATTTGTATGAATCACGAGGAACCATTCGAACTAACAAAAGATTCGAATTGGAGCAAATTCCAAAAAAATAGTGCTTCAGTTACAATACTTTATCCATATAATATTTTTCTTAAATAAAACAATAAAGGAAAATGTTTTTTTATGATTTGTACTTTTAATATCTTTCAACGGTCTATTTTCTTAAACTAAAGCAAAAAAAATATTTTTTCACAGCCTCCTAACCATCTCTGGAATTAAAAAACACTAATTCATATAGCACAGTCATATTTGTATGAATCACGAGGAACCATTCGAACTAACAAAAGATTCGAATTGGGGCAAATTCCAAAAAAATAGTGCTTCAGTTACAATACTTTATCCATATAATATTTTTCTTAAATAAAACAATAAAGGAAAATGTTTTTTTATGATTTGTACTTTTAATATCTTTCAACGGTCTATTTTCTTAAACTAAAGCAAAAAAAATATTTTTTCACAGCCTCCTAACCATCTCTGGAATTAAAAAACACTAATTCATATAGCACAGTCATATTTGTATGAATCACGAGGAACCATTCGAACTAACAAAAGATTCGAATTGGGGCAAATTCCAAAAAAATAGTGCTTCAGTTACAATACTTTATCCATATAATATTTTTCTTAAATAAAACAATAAAGGAAAATGTTTTTTTATGATTTGTACTTTTAATATCTTTCAACGGTCTATTTTCTTAAACTAAAGCAAAAAAAATATTTTTTCACAGCCTCCTAACCATCTCTGGAATTAAAAAACACTAATTCATATAGCACAGTCATATTTGTATGAATCACGAGGAACCATTCGAACTAACAAAAGATTCGAATTGGAGCAAATTCCAAAAAAATAGTGCTTCAGTTACAATACTTTATCCATATAATATTTTTCTTAAATAAAACAATAAAGGAAAATGTTTTTTTATGATTTGTACTTTTAATATCTTTCAACGGTCTATTTTCTTAAACTAAAGCAAAAAAAATATTTTTTCACAGCCTCCTAACCATCTCTGGAATTAAAAAACACTAATTCATATAGCACAGTCATATTTGTATGAATCACGAGGAACCATTCGAACTAACAAAAGATTCGAATTGGGGCAAATTCCAAAAAAATAGTGCTTCAGTTACAATACTTTATCCATATAATATTTTTCTTAAATAAAACAATAAAGGAAAATGTTTTTTTATGATTTGTACTTTTAATATCTTTCAACGGTCTATTTTCTTAAACTAAAGCAAAAAAAATATTTTTTCACAGCCTCCTAACCATCTCTGGAATTAAAAAACACTAATTCATATAGCACAGTCATATTTGTATGAATCACGAGGAACCATTCGAACTAACAAAAGATTCGAATTGGGGCAAATTCCAAAAAAATAGTGCTTCAGTTACAATACTTTATCCATATAATATTTTTCTTAAATAAAACAATAAAGGAAAATGTTTTTTTATGATTTGTACTTTTAATATCTTTCAACGGTCTATTTTCTTAAACTAAAGCAAAAAAAATATTTTTTCACAGCCTCCTAACCATCTCTGGAATTAAAAAACACTAATTCATATAGCACAGTCATATTTGTATGAATCACGAGGAACCATTCGAACTAACAAAAGATTCGAATTGGGGCAAATTCCAAAAAAATAGTGCTTCAGTTACAATACTTTATCCATATAATATTTTTCTTAAATAAAACAATAAAGGAAAATGTTTTTTTATGATTTGTACTTTTAATATCTTTCAACGGTCTATTTTCTTAAACTAAAGCAAAAAAAATATTTTTTCACAGCCTCCTAACCATCTCTGGAATTAAAAAACACTAATTCATATAGCACAGTCATATTTGTATGAATCACGAGGAACCATTCGAACTAACAAAAGATTCGAATTGGGGCAAATTCCAAAAATATTAGTGATTCAGTTACAATATTTTATCCATATATTATTTTATTATTATTATTATTTTATAAGGAAAAAGCTTTTTTCCGATTTGTACACAGAGAGAAAAGAAGTGAAAAATTTGTTAATAACAAGGCAACTTCGTTAACTATCAACAAATATTGATTGATATTTGGCCCACCAAATGTTTATTTACGATTAACTAACAGTTTATTAATACGATTTCGATTAGCTTAATTTACTTTATTTATAATAAAGTAATCAATTATTAAAAACAAAAAAGAATTTGGTAATAGTAACAGTTCACAAAAAACTGTAAAGAAATAAAGGAATTTAATAATTCTAGGGATTTTAGAGGTCACTGATTACTAATACTTTGTCAAAATAAAGATTGGCTACAAAAGGCAAACACTTATCTTATGATTATAAATTAAAATCAACTATAATCGTTTAAATAATATAAACAATTAAGTGCAGCTGTTGAAATTTTCATGATTGCAAATAATTCAACGAATTCCGAAATCGAAATTTTACTGACCTTCTTTAAGAAAACCGCTCCCGAATACTCACACAAATCATAATAGAAACGTCAAAAACCGTGTCGTGCCGGCGCCGTGCCGTTAAGTATGACGAGAACCTAAACACAACTAACAAAAGAACAAAACCCCTACACAATTTTCTTACCCCATTTAAATTTTATTTGCATTATTCAACCTTCAAGTGGACTACCTGCTTAAGTTCAACCCCGACAATTGGGCCTTACCACCTACCGTTAAGCCTCTAGTAAATTATTGTTAACCTAATGACTACGAGCAGTTTAGAATTCCGCGAAGACGAACGACTTGAAGTGTTTATTTTATTTCTTGTTTATATCACACAGAACAATGGAAGAAAAGGATTTTTTTGTAAAGATTATTAGGAAAGCTTTGTTCTTTTGACTCTAATCTAAGGCCGGGAGTGTTGCCGCCTGGGGAATCAACGAAGAATGCTATTAAAATGTTATAAACTATTACTTTCCATTGAAAAATGTCGCTTAAATGTAATTAAGCGATTTCATATCGAAAAATAAATAAGTAAATAATTACCACTAATTTGGATTTCTTGTTTACTGTAAATTTCAATATAAATCCAAACAAGAAATATTAAATTTAATGGCAGTAATGAAATCATATGTAGTCCAGTCATTTTATACAAAAACACATCCAATCTTTTAAAAAAAATTAAGTGAATATTTGTCTTTGGGAGTTTTTTTTGTATCGTTATTAGCAAAACTGTATAAAAAGTCCATTGAAAAATCATGTCCGACAAAAAAAAAATCACTTTTGCTGAAATATGTCGCGAAATATCAATACTAACATGACTGAACTAATGGTGTGTTTTTTAATTCCAGAAACGGTTGTGAATTTTTTTTTCTTTTTTACTTTATTCAGTACTTAATGTCGTAGGACGCTCGTGCGGATGACCGCAACGAAAAGTTTTCTTTTAATCAGTGCCAAATCGTTGTTCGCAAAATAAATTTCGTCATTGCCGTCAACCGCAAACCCATTTCGTTCCAAGCGGACAATAAAAAATTATGTTTATTTTGGCCTTTTCAAACGATTCGACCGCATTGTTAAAACGAATCTCTCCCAGCAAAAATTCCAATTAGCAATTTGAAAACGTGCCAGCTTCAAACTAAATACGCCGATGGTAAGTGACTAATTGGCCGCGTTTATTTATCAACGATTATTTGGGGAAAATTTAATTTCAAATTCCTGCAACGACAAACAGCTGCAAATTGAAACAGTTTTTAAAAAGGCCTTGTCTTTTTAGTCGATTAAAATCGCATTTTGCGTCACAATGCGGCGCATTTTTCATTTGGGAAATTAGGGTATTTTTTTGCGCTGTAAAGGGCGCAAAAATGTGCACTTGGTTGCGTCATTAGGACCGGCCCTAACAGTAAACATGCGAAACAAGAGTAAAAAATAAATGCAGGGCATCTGGCGTGAAAGTCTTTGTGCAAAGGAGGGTCTTAGAAATCCCTTTGAATATTTATCGTGCTCTCGTGGCTTATCCAACATGACAAGAATAGAAAACCGTGATACAATACGGGAGGCAGTCGCCTTCCTTTTCCCCCCTTCGGGTCTGTGGATATGGGACACGTACTCGCTACGAGTATTCAAATAGAAAAAATTTCAAGTTTTAAAAGCCACTGCGGTAAAAGTTGCTCTACCTATCGATTTTACTGTTTAACTTGCGTTTCACTTCAAACTAAAGCAAACCTAACATAAAGAAGTATTCATTCCACTGGAAATTAGGCAAAGAAATATTGCACCTAAATTGCCAAAATGTGAAATAAATTTCACACCTTGCACTTGGACTTAAATCTTTGCCACTTGGATTTAATGTTTTTCAGTGCCTTTTAATTTCAGAAACGGTTAGAAGACTGTAAAAAGATATTTTTTTGCTGTAGTATAAGAGTTGGAAGATATTATAGTCCAGTCATTTTAGTAATCATCTTCTAAAAAATTGTAAATGCTTGTAACAATTATTTTGAACATACCATTTTTGGTAGTAAAACTTTGACAAGGACTCAAATTATTTCATTTATGTATTACCATAGCATTTTTCAATTTGCATTCCAGAACTTTACAATAACAGCAAACGGATAAAATTAATGAGTTGCTGCGTCGACAGAACTAAAAAGCAGGGAATGTTTTCTTGCTTTGGTTTTTTGTTCTACGCTTATCGGTGTTTAACATTCAGCATTATTATCCATAGGCGGGTAACGAAATAAGAGTCAAATCTGTCAACAATTTTAACTTGTTAATCAAAACGTTTACACTAAAACGTTATTTAAAAAAGTTTTTGGATTTGACGAGTTCTATCACTGGTTAAAATTAATGACATTGTTTCTGGGACACGTTGTATAATGGAAATATTCGTCGCACGTCGGATTCTGCCGAAAATAAGTGCATCGGCCTGTGATTACCGAACAATGAACTTCTACAAAAGTTGATAAAGTAATTTCGAGCCGACACTGACATTTTTATTTTTTAAATGCGGCAATCGTCCGTCACAAACTATCTCAATCAATTTCAACATTTCAAAGTTGCTTAAATTTTGTACCTGTTAGTGGCAAAGTGCATAATTCAGTATTCTGTGAATCCCTAGATATTTTATGTAAACTTAATATTTTATTAAAATAATACCTTTTATATTGAGTTAAAAATTTTCCTTCTAGTTATGACTTTTATAGGAAAAGGTTTAACTGAATATAAATTTTTATAAGAAATCTAATAATTCTTCAGCAGCGAATTGTGCACTTTGCCGCTAACATATCAATTCCGATCAAATTATGAAACAACAAGGATGACAATTTATTTCAACCAAAATTGTAACGCAATACACAAATTTAATAATTCTAGGGATTTTGAAGGTCGCTGATTACTAATACGTTGTGAAAATAAAATTGTCAACAAACGGCAAACACTTATCTTATGATTGGAAATTAAAATCCATTATAATCGTTTAAATAATATAAACAATTAAGTGCAGCTGTTGAAATTTTCATGGTTGCAAATAATTCAAAGAATTTCCGAATTTCGAGACTATTTCATAATAAAAGCGTCAAAAACCGTGCCGCGAGAACCTTAGAAACATGTTTTATTTTTACAATCCGGATAATTCGCTAATCCGGATTAGGAGACAATTTTATCTGGCACTAATTGAATTACTAATAAATAAAACAACCGTTATTGGTTTGATGAAAATCGTCATTGGACATTGGAAACTAAGAAATTATAATAATAAGGTAAAGTTTATATTTCCAGCAAGATGGTGAAACACTGTAATTAGAACTTTTCGATAAGGCAATTTTTAGAAGCGTGACAAACGTAAGCACAGCAATAAAGATTAGTTATCTGCGAGAAGTTAAGAAGACGTACATTTATCAGCATAAATAATCTCGATTGTGTTGCACGTAAACAATAATAGAGAAACTGAGGTCGATTAGCGATAGTTTCCTTGGAAGAAGCGCAGCGAGTGACGCAACAGTTATTTTTCTCTCATTATAAAAAACGTTCAGTCAGTAAACAATTAGAGCAGGGCGGTGATTGCCGACGCACACACCGGCCAGATCAGATGTGTGAGCTCACACACACACACACAGCTCAGCGGGTGACGTATTCGAGGCACAGACGTACTCGCAGACAGTCAAAATGTCGGGAGCATCGATTTCCTACCCCCACCAGGCGCGCGAGTCAGCCGCATCAGCCGCTTTTGTGCAGACTAGCCAGTCGAGGACCGAACTTCGGTCGCGTAGCACTGCAATGGCTAGTTGCTATCCTCCATACGAGCTCACTCCTCAGCCAGCCAGGACTGTGTCAGTGCCTCTCCAGAAGGATTACTCGCGGCCCCTTCACGTGGACTGCAGCGTGGAGTACGAACTCCCGAACCAGGCCAAACCGCCGGTCGGCGTGCGGAACGAGCCGCTCCTGATGATCCACCCGTGCTACTTCCGGAAGATCGAGAGCCAGCGGAGGAGCCCCTTCGTGAACAACCTCCCGACGAGGCAGCCGGCGGCGATTAAAAGACGGATACCGGCGGCGGCCGCCGCCAGGAGCCAGATCCCCCAGGTGCCGCAGCAGGCGGCGCAGTACCCGGTGCAGTACTCGGACCGGCAACAAATTTGGGAGCCGATGCCGCCGCTGGTGCCGATCTCCGCCGCGCAGACCTACTGCAAGAGGGAGACCTTGGCGGCCGCCGTCAGCTGCGCCAACTACAACAGTTCCGGGTCCACGGATTCCGGCCACTGGACGGACCCCGACCGCTCGCCTGACCGCCCGGAAGACAAACATATCCTCGCAGGCAAATACAGGCAGTACCTGCGGGCTCACAGACTGCACCCCTACGTCACCTCGGCGATCCCCATAGCATCGACGTTCCCTCAGATCCAGCAAGTGTGCTACAATGTGTGATCGCTGTGATGTGATACAGAAGAACCCCTTGTGATAATAGTGTGTAGTGTGAGGAATAAGCGCGTGCGCCGAGCTCCGGGCGTGGTAGTGATCCAACAGCTGTGGCGACCTACGATTGTTTTGTGGATTCCAATCAACCATTTTTACGTTCATACGGCTTAGACGTTTGCGACACTTTGGAACGATCCGACCCCAACAATTAGCAATGATGGATTATTCTTTCGTGCACTTAAACTTGTTTTAAAAACGCATTCTGTGGCACAAGCTTACATCGTCAGAACTTCTCGCGTAGCCTTATTAAAACAGTGTTTCAGCGTCGTTTTTATAGATTCAGTGCCTTCTAAAACTGCTGAAGATGTCTGTCCGTTTCCCTACCCATTTAGACATTTTATCGTCGGCGGAACGCAGATTCCCCCAGTCCTTGTTTCGCGTTTTATGTTTCGGGAAACAAAAACGGGATTGCAAGCTTTTGCCACCGAAACTTGCCACCTTCAGTGACCACTCGTTCGCTCCAAAAACTCCGCTCACGCCTCAATTCATTTTTTTACCAATTTAAAATTTCACCGATCAATTCACAATTCGTTTTTGAGGAGCAATTACAGCGACAATTCTGATAACTCTAGTTTCCACCAACAAAAAAATTTCAAACTATTTTATTCATGTCAAATTTTATGCAGTCATAAAATAATCTAATCAACTTTGAATTTCTTCGATTAATTAACTTCCTGCGTGGCAACTTTTAAATCGTGCAAATTTGATGATAAATACACTCCAACTGCGTTGTTGAATTTTTAATACTCATCAAATTTACACTCTTTTCAAGTTATTGTAAATTAATCGATAAATTCAAAGGTATTACTAGCGAGAATTTAAAATTTTTTATTTTAATTTTGAATTAAAATGGGGCTTGGGTGGAAAACCGACAGAATTTGTGTCCCGAAGTCTTTCACTAGATTTAGGTTTCTTGCATTTAAATGCAAATGGCGTCCGAGCTTAGTTTTTCGATTTTAATTTCAATCATTTCGCTGTCACGATCCGCCTACTCGCATTTATCATGCAATTTCTTTGTATAACGTTAGTGGTAGGTGTTACAAGAATACCATTATTTATTCAATGTACTTCAAACAATAGAATTGTTAGAATTTTTAACTTCTGCCCCGTACAGTATTTACAATAGACAATAGGCCCGGTTTCGCGAAACCAACTGTATAAATCATTTTCAGTATCGATTGCCAATCGGTGGGTAACTAGAATTCTCGACAGTCCCGTTTTTGGTTCTCTTCCGCAACTGACATTCTGATGAAAAAATAGGTCGCATGCGTCTCGGCACATTTGGCAGAATTATCGATCGCTCAATAACACATACAGTGTAAATGGCCCTATCTTCCATGTTAAAAAAAAATGATTGACATTTTTTTTTTTAATAGGATTATTTACATGTTAAAGAAAAGACCCGGTGTGGTTGAGGTTTTACAGTGTAAATGGCCCTATCTTCCATGTTAAAAAAAATTGGCATTGTTTTTTTAATAGGATTATTTACATTGTTAAAAAAAATACCCGGTTGGTTTAGGTTTGATTTTTTTGCAACTGAGCGGCCAAATTTTTTCACGAATTAGACTGAGCTGTATCACCGATTTAATTTGCGTTGGAAACGGATTTAGTTTAGTTGATATTTTTCTGAATTTTATACTGTAAGGTCGCTTTTGTGATGCCATATATTAATGAACGATCGGGCGCGTTATTTGCGGCTCGGAAACGTTACTTCCGCTAGGGAGAGAGATTAATTTTTGTATTTATTCACTCGTGTAATTATCATAATTCAAGTGTCAAATCCGTATAGAGCTTAGGTATTTTTCTGTACGATCCCAGTGATGGTAATGTTTTCTCTCGTTAGCACAGTATACCAAATAATTAACCGTTACTCTATGTACAAATCTAAAATTTGTGGGTCCAATCGGTTTTTGAACGAGACAGTTTTTACCGCATTATTTTTGTTGATCGATTTTTGGCGAGCCGGAGATGCGTTGGACCGACAAATTTTATTCACCGCACCGATAGTAAGATCTGACTTGAAACCTATACATTCTGTGGCTAAATAGCTAGACCAAAGAAATATCTATCACGTGTATATACAAGAAAAAACTGAAAAAAATCGCCGGCGCAAGACTAAAAGCTTGGCCGGCTCGAAAAAAATTGTGAATATGTATAAAACATTGCTATATATAATGTACAGCTAGTCATAGTAAAAATACGCTTATGAAACTTAAATAAAAGTGTTACTGTTTTTATAGAATCAACCGTAGTTTCTTTTCTGGATACCCATATCAATAAATAATTAAAACTTGTGTTGTTGTTTATTATGAGTGACTGATAAATTAGTTGTGCCGCATAAAACGACCCAAGTGCCGAACGGTCCAATTAATTGCTGGAAGTACCTCGTATAAGTTTGGACGAATTTCGCTCATGTTTATTCATCGCAAGTCGACTTGTGCGTTTACTTTCGAAAAGTAGAAAATTGTCATTCACGCATCCGCGTTTCGGAAAAGTGCCGTTTTCCGTGGATCAATCAATCTTTACAAATCTCGATCGGATGTGGAAAATTGTGGAATTCACGTGTTTGCGTTGCATAATCGATTGTTCGCAGTTCTGGCTTAATTAATTACTTTGCATAATATTTTCCTCAGTGATTTCTGATTTTAATTCGAGGTTTTCTAAAAGAACTGAAATTAATTTCCGAATGTTGCTTCAGGTCGCTGGAAAGTGAAATCTATTGACTTTTTTAAAATTGGAGGAATTGTAAAATTGAGCAATTGAACATCGCTTCAAATTTATTCAGCTTAGGAAAGTTTTGTTGTGCAAACATGTTTTGAGGTCTGCAAGTAATTCATAATGTCGGTGGAATCTTTTAAAAGCAAAATATTTGTGTGCAATTAAAATAAATAAATTGATTTATTTAGAAAATTACAGTAATTAACCGTTTTTAAACCAGGAAGAGGGTTAGAAGGCTGTAAAATATTTTTTTATTTAGTTTATATTGGTGGTAATGTGATTTTACATCTGTTTTTAATTATATTCGTAAATGTCACTTCAAAATTAGAAAATGTAGCGCGAAATTTTCTTCAATATTAAAAATAACTTTTAAGTGATTCTGTCAAAATAAATAAAACGATAATTTCTAACTGTTTTCCTGTTTTAAAAACTGTTTATAGTCGCAGATTTTATTTTGTTCTTATTTTTTTTTAAAGAAATTATAATTTAATATCTCCGAGATTTCCACGAATCTATCTATTAAATTTAAAATTTCATCAAAGAGTAGGGGAAAACGGGGCAGGTTGCCACATAAAAACTGTGACCTATATATATGTACTTGATCGTTTGGTCGCACTTAATATAAAACAACCTGTATAATCAAACTTTTCTTTGACTTAATTTATTTTTCCAAACATCCTAAAAGCTTTCCGATCCTGGCTTGTAAAAAAATAATAAAAAGTGGTTTTAATTTATTGAGGGGCATTCCACAGTGACGGTCGGAACATTGCAACACATTTTCTGACAATGTTTTGAGTATATCTCTAATATTAAAAGCGAATTTTTCAAGATTAATATGTGAAGTGTTGACCAGATAAATGCTTCTAACGCTTACATAAAAAAAAATACATTTTTATGCTCTTAACTATGTGGAATGGCCATTTGATTGAGCGTGACGGTCGGGACCTACCTACTTCAAGTTCGTACATATGACTTGGAAATTTAGAGCAACCACAACTTCTTAAATTATATGAAAACAAAAATTAGCTACCTAAACATGTTTTGTTTCAATTTATCAACATACAAATTTAGTAGGTCGAACCAGTTTATTTCTGCAAAAAATTACAAAACTGTGACGGTCGGGACAATGAATTGTGACGGTCGGGACGGGTAACGTTTTGAGACAAATAAATACAAATTAGGTTTTATTAAGATTTTAACATTGTTTTTGAAGTAAATTCTGACTCACTCCAAGGTAAATTGAAATCAAACATTTTTAATTAACAAAAATACAATATAATTTACTTAATTCTTGTCGTGTAAATACAACTTGAAAAAAACTTGGTTTTCCTTATGAATGTAAACAATCCGCTATTAAGCCAAAAGGGCACAAAACAACAAATAAAAAATCTCGCTCACAACATAATACGACTGGTATTGTCAACATTGAAGAAAAATACTAGAAAATGGTATTTTTTAAAAATATTCTAAGTGATACTTAAAACATACATTTTCAGAATTATATCAAATCGATTATTACGTTTTCAATTTTTTCTAATGAAGTGACCATTAGGGTGAAATGACCCTTAAGTGAATTTATTGAATAAATACAATTTTTACATTTTTAACAATTTAAAATTAATAATTATATCAAATTGATTATTACATTTTCAATTTTTACTAATGAAGTGACCATTAGGGTGGAATGACCCTTACATGAATTTATTGAATAAATACAATTTTTACATTTTTAACAATTCAAAATTAATAATTATATCAAATCGATTATTACATTTTCAATTTTTACTAATGAAGTGACCATTAGGGTGGAATGACCCTTAAATGAATTTATTGAATAAATACAATTTTTACATTTTTAACAATTCAAAATGAATAATTATATCAAATCGATTATTACATTTTCAATTTTTACTAATGAAGTGACCATTAGGGTGGAATGACCCTTAAATGAATTTATTGAATAAATATTACAATTTTTACACTTTTAACAATTTAAAAAAAGTATAAGAAAGGACTTTGTTGGTCACGGAACTGATTTTCTCATTTTTATCTAATTCCAATTTGTTGCCAGTAATCGAAAACGGTTGTTTGCACCAACTTTGAATATTTGCTTGTGACTACAAAATTCAAACTTGCGCGAATAACGTTGCAACAGTTTCCGAAACGAATTCGCCGGGAATGACTGGAAAGTAACAAAAAACCTCGTGACGCGAATTTCATTAAAACTTCCAGAAAGTGGATAATATTGGCGGAAGTTTTATGAAAGCATTTCGTGACTGACAGTCGCACTGACGCTCTTTCGCATGTGAATAACTGGAAAGGAAATCATTTTTTCCCTCGGCTTCGCCTCGGCCGGATGAGGGAGACGGCGGGTTGTAATTTCTAAAATTTCTAAAAGGGGCGCATTAAAATCGACGGCGGGCCATTCAAAGTATCGGAAGTAAGGAGAGTCTAGACTTTTTGCTGTATCAAAGTTCTGCAGTGACGGTTTGCGTTCACGCCGGCAATCAATAACAGTTTGGATGACGCAAGCGGGTTCTAAAAGGATAAAAGGAAATATGACGTCTACATTAATGTTAGAGCCGCCCGGAACGCTTTTATGGTAGAATCCTGCCACATTACTGCGGAAAGAACGCCGCGGCGCCCGGAAAAGTTTCGACCGTAAATGCCCGCCGTTTACGGCGCGCGGTAATGAAATTTTCCACAAAGTATTTAAAAAGATCAAGCGAAAAGTTCGACGAAAAAATTCTCTCCCCGTAATTAAATTTTTACGGAAGTTGCAGGAGAAATTGGCATTCTTTCAAAGTTCATCATAATCAACAAAACAATTCAATATTCAACAGCAATGTCAAAGTGACCGGTGATGTATTTTCAAACATTGGTTATTTAGTTTTCTCGCTTCTAATTCTACGATTTAAGAAAACTGGCATGGTTGTTAATTTCAATAATGTTTCGGAATTAAACAAGTCTTCAATTTTGGAGAGATTCGAATTATTAGCTCATTGTATTCACGTTTGTAATGTTGAAGACCTTTTTATTTTTGGTTGTCTTATTTTCGATGCAGCAATTCCTCCATTTCTAAAAAAATTGATTTATTCTCTTTACTTTCTTCAAATCTGTGTAAAATTAATCCTCATATTAGTTTATTTTTATTCCGCCATAGTTTTTGGCCTAATTTCACTTACAATCTCAGATGTTGTTCTTTTTGGAAATGTAAAAATGATCTTGAATTAGATAATATTGTTACTTCTTCTATGGAAAAATTTTGAATATTAAATTTACAATAAGATCTTGGACTCGAAGCCAAATTACCAATCCGTTTTGGTGGATTAGGTATAAGGTCTATAATTGATATTTCCTCGCCTGTCTTTTTGTCTTCTATATTTTCTAATTCTGAACTTATTATGTCCATTCTACCTTCTAGTTTTTCTAATTTTGAAATTATATCCCTTAACGAGGCTGTTGATTATTGGAAGGAAATTTCTAATTCGTCTTTACTTCCAAAAGAGATTTCTATTCAAAGAAATTGGGACTTAACTGTCAGAAAATATTTGAAAATTTATTATCTTCCTCAAATATTACACAAAAAGCTATCTTATTAGCTGGATCTGAACTTGAATCTGGAGCTTGGCTTGAAATTCTTCCATCTTGTAAATTAGGTACTCTTTTGGAAAAAAAACATCTTCCAAATTGCAATTTCACTTAGATTGGGCAATTTCTGTCATCCTCATATCTGCTCGTGCGGTTCTTCTGTAGACTCGTTGGGTCATCATGGTTTATCGTGCATTAAAAGTGCTGGTAGACTCTCTCGTCACAGCTGTATTAATGACATTATTAAACGTGCTTTCTCTTCTGCCAACATCCCTTGTATTCTTGAACCTAGTATTCTGAGGGATGATGGCAAACGTCCAGATGGTATTACAGTTACTCCATGGAAAGTAGGTAAATTTTTAGTTTGGGATTTTACTTGCCTCTTCTCATTTAACTGCTTCTTCATTTCCTGCAAGATCTGTTGCACACTTGGCAGAAAATCTTAAAAAAAAAAAAAATATAAGTCAATTTCTGATGATTATTTTTTCGTCGCCTTCGCTGTGGAAAAAAACAGGGCATTCGAATTTAAAAAAATGTTATTTTCGTGAATATCTCGAACAGTTGACGTTCGATTCTATTTTTGCTTTCAGTATGGTAATGAGCGGAAAAAACACCAATTCTTTACTAATTTAACCGACTTTGTAACTCCAATAATAACAAAGTTACCCATGGTGGACACTTCATATAATACAACCTGTAGTTACAATTTTCGTTGTATCATTAAACTTATTTAAATTAATTAAATTTCCTACCAGTTACATCGTAATTTCAAGTTCAACTTGTTCAAATTGCGCCGTCGCAACACCGACTTGAAATTGCTTCATAATTTTCCACCATCTCATTATTTGAAGTGTTTGAAGCAATAATTTTTAAGTTTTCGGTAATCTGAAAAATTCAAAATGGTCAGTTGTGCTTGTGACAAAGGGAATTGCCACGAAAAGATGTTAAATAGGCCGCAGAAAGCCATCACACAATGTGGTTTTCAGTTACTTTTTAATTCTTTCTATTTGAACTTATTCCACCATCAATCGACAACACTTTCAAATGCCACTTATGATAAAGTGAAAACCGACTAATGAAACAGGGTCGGTGACGAATCTGTTAATGCACTCGAGTGAAATATGCGTTTACAAGAAAAATCAGTCTTGGCAATTCACACGGTTCAATGCCGGTGATTACTTTGGCGCACCAAAATACATTTCATCGTCAAAATCGCTCCTCTTTTTCTTCCAAGTCGGCTTTCTTCCTCGCTCCCGCTAATACCTACACACACACACACGTCAGGGACCCTTTGAAGTACAGGCTAAACGCATTAGCGTCCCCATCGCGTCTTGTAATATCAACGGAGCCACTCAAAACCATGAAAAATACTCAACATAAATTTCAACTTCCAAACATCATTTCCGGGAACTGTACGTGTACACATGCGCGGCTTTATCTTTATCGTTTCACTGAAATCAGAAACTCTCATTCGGTTAATTATTAGATTTAAAATTCTCGTCACAGATCGCCGTAATAAATGGTCTCCGAAATCTATCAATAACCCACAGCGCACAAGATTGCATTCATTTATAACATCGACGTCCGTTTCTTTCTCTCTTTCGGTTTGATGAATATCGCAACATTCAGGAACACACCTGCCCCTTATGAACAAAAATAATTTCGAGGCTGTGCTGCTTATTACTGGTTTAATGTCGTGTCGCTAGTCGAACCATCGCTCGACCGAAGGGTGTGGTTCTTCTGTGAAGTTCCCCCGGCGTAAAACAAGAACTACACAGACTGTCGGAACTACAAGCGACTTAATATCCGTTCGTTGTATTATAAAGTGTAAGTATGGCCTATCTGACAGCAGTCGCTGCATTAGTCGGCAATTCCCGGAGATTTACTAACTTGCTGTTATTTTATCGGATCGAAAATACCTGCACTCGCTTTCCTGGCGAAATCACCACTGATTATTTTTTGAATTATTAGTTACAAATTAGTTAAATTTAAAGATTGGTTCAATTAAAAGAAAGTAAGTCAATCAGTGCCTAAGTAACAATGTAGCTGAATAATTCTTAGTTAATAGAACTGTTATGTTTTATTGCTGCTTTATTGTTGCTTCGCAGGTACCAATTGGTTGAATAAAAGTTGCGCACCATTTTGTTGCCTGAAACTACAGTAAAACTCCTGTAAAGCGACCACTCGTGGTTCTCTTAAAAAATGTTGTCTTTTTTTTAAATTAATATAAAATAAACACAACTTTAAAACGTTTTATTGTCAATAATGAAGACACGCGAAGGCTCCTATATTTTTATAAAAATACAAAGTGTCAATTTAGACGCACACAAGACAAATTAATTAATAATATTAAATAATAGAATGTTTAAAAATTAATGTAAATTAAAAAAATGCACGATATAAAAAATAACCAAGACCAAGAAATAACGATATACAGTCGAACTCCTCTATAGTGATGTTCGAAAAGCCACGAAAAAACATCACTATAGAGAAACTTCACTATATAGAATTCAAGTATAATTTTACAATTTTGGCAGTCACTTTAAAAACCAATTGATATTCAAAACAAAAAATTAAAATTTATTATATTTGAAAAAATATTTGTTTAAGTATATAGAAATACACACAGTTATTAATAAACAATACAAATTTTCATCTGAATACTTACATAACATGTACTTATTGATGAAAAAATCTGCCCAAAGTTGATTGCATAAGTAAGGATTTTGCAAGAAATTCTTTTAAGGATTTTTCAGGTTTCTATTACCGAAAATTCCGTTCCTCGAGAATTTTGGTGAACCTTTCGTAAAGAATAATCACCATATAGAGGCTTAACATCATAATATAGAGGTATTTTTATATGGAAAACGTTCAAAAATGCACGTTCCTGACAAAAACATCAGTATAGAGAAAAAATCATTATAGAGAAGGTCACTATAGAGGAGTTCGACTGTACATGCTTAAGGCTTACTACCAAAATATTGTTCTAAAACAGTTTGCTTATAATTTTAAAATTTTTTAATTAGAGACAATTTTTTTCGCATTTTTTAAAATCTCCTGAATTTGTATTTAGAAGCTAGCTTTCGTTGCGATAAACCTCTTTCGCTGTCTTTAATAACATTTATGCTAGCTTCCAAATTTAAAATCTCGTGATGGTAACGCCATCATTTTCTAATCTATTGACAACGATTTCTCAAAAACGACTGGCATACAACTGATACGAATTTTCTGCCTTCATAGTATGTACCATTTAAAAAATCCATACGAACCCACAAATATCACATAAAAACACAACTCACAAATCAACAAAGATAAAAATTAAAAGGATTTTCACAAAGTGAGAAGTTTTACTGTATTAAACAGCTCTTATAAAACTGCTTTTTAAGAATGTTCTTAATGTTTTATAAACGCTGTTTAAACGTTTATATAACTATCGGGCTTTATAACAGTGTTAAAGAACTGAATTGTTTTATAAGGCTGCGACCATTTTGGTTTTATAACGCGAAACGTTCTTATCATAAATGTTTGATAAGATGTGCTGTGTAAATGTTCTTTCGACTTTTATAAAACATCAAATTGTTACTTGGATAGTGTACAGGTTGTTGTAAGTTTTACCTATTAAAAATTGAGGGAAAAGTCAATTTGTATGTTACATCGGTTGAAATGTACACTTTCGATGAGTGCAAAAAAAACAAAATATTTTTTGAATTCACAAATTAAAAAACTGAGTTTTTGGGAAAATTTCGTTGTTTAGTTTTTATTTCAGAATGTGACAAATTATTCATTGCAAAAAAATTATTACTTTTTGAGCTTTCTGAGTTTGGAGCGTTTTTCAAGCTGATTTGATTTGGGACAATTTTTAAGTTTTAAAGTGATGCATAAAAATATTTGTTTTTGGGATTTGGTATTTGCCATTCAAAATTATCATCAAGATGAAAGATAAGAACTGGTTAGTTTGAGCAGTCTAATTAATTCATTTTCAATTTATCATACTTCACAGTT
Source organism: Dascillus cervinus (assembly GCA_949768715.1). Lineage (NCBI taxonomy): Eukaryota > Metazoa > Arthropoda > Insecta > Coleoptera > Dascillidae > Dascillus > Dascillus cervinus. The sequence goes on along the minus strand of OX458318.1, from coordinate 1,679,718 downwards.
GAAAAAAACAAAACCACGCGCGCAAATGATGAAATCATGTAGAAGTCCCACATAAGATTTTTAACAAGGATTTCTAATCCGCTGCTGCAGTAAATGTGGCAATTTAAAATTATGGGACAACTCTGAACGGTAGCAACGACAACGATATCGCTACTGTACTCGCTGGAATTTCTCCTTTTCATATCTACAAGTCACAAGTCCGCGAGACACAAGTTAACAATATTTTATTCTAATGCCGTTTTCTCGGCCTTAAAACGCCATCCCACGTCTCGGCGGGACATATATCAGATCCGCTCGATAACAGCGACTTACGACCAGTTTTGATTAAGCTATTAATTATTTTTCCGCCCGCACGCAAAATTTCCCACAAAGACAGACAGCTGTAGATTTTTGCGCGCACCGGAGCGCAACTAAAGGCATAATGCACGGTTCGACGTAAGGGTTCGAAAGTGCACCCTCGAGCAATTTATTTTTAAATTTGAATGATTGCGCACAGGTGTTGGGTGCAGCGCGGCCGATCCCCGAAGGTGCAAAGGTCACGAAGAACCTTTTATAATTTTACGTAATCAAGGAAAGGCGCTAATTACCTTGCGAGTGATTTATTAAAGGCCGAGCATAAATCAACAATTTTATCAATTAGTCGCGTTCGCAATCGATGGATAAGATTGGGTGCGCTTAGGTCGGCGTCATACTTAACGGGACGGCGCGGCCTCTAAAATTCCTAGAATTATTAAATTCGTGTATTTCGTTATAGATTTTAGTGAACTGTTTGTAGCCAAAAGCAAATTTAATATACAGGGTGAGTTAAGTTTTACCGCCCAGGCCATAATTCCTATTAAAGATTGAGGGGAAAGTATGCAATTTACATGTTAATATCAATTGAAGTTTACACTTTCGATTAGTACTACAAGTTTTCCAAATCATTTTTATTTGAAGCCAAAAAAGTAAAACCAAGAGTTTCGGGTAAAATTTCCGTGTTTGGTTTTTTATTTCAAAATTTGTCAAATTATTCGTAGCATTGTTAATTTCAATTTGATTCGTTAAAAATTATTACTTTTTGATTTAAATCAAATTTAACATAAAGCACGAAAAATACTTTTATTTATGACTTTCCAACAATGGATAATAAGGTCTACCACGTAACAATACCTGATGATCGACCCATAAAACTGAAGGGAACGGCGTTTTAGTTGTTGCCAGACCCGTATTCTGGAATTTGTGAGAAAAATAAAATAAGTTTTTAATAGGTAAATATTAAGTATATTTTATAAAAGATGCTCAAAGTGATGCCCCATTTACCCATAAATTAAAAGCATTTCAAGCTTCTCCTCGACTGAGTATTGAAATGGCATGATTATACCTGAACTAAACACAAATGTTCACTATTCCACAAAACAAAGTTTTAATTTTCACTTTTTACCAACGATGTTTAAGTGTTGGAAGATTTGTTGCGAATGTGAATGTTTCTTTATTCACAAAGTGACCTAGGGTTGTGACCAGGGTTTTTAAACTTTGGGTAAATTAAGCAATTTATTTTATGGGAAGGTTCAATAACCGATAGGTATATTGACTTTGCAGACGGCAAAATTAAAACACAAAATTGTAGACAGATATACTAACGAAAATTAGAAGCTGGTAAGCGATTTTCTTATCAAGTTTAAAATCTAATATTGCAAAAATTATTTTTTATTATGATTATAATTACCGTGTAGCTGTTAGTTACGATGTTGTGAACTTTTAAAGAAATAGCGAAGACCCTTATTCCGGTCCTGTAAAATGTAACGTTGCACTTTTTAACTTAACTTTATGACTGTCATAAATAATCAGCCAAGTACCCAAAACCAAGACCATTGTTAGGTGAATTGGTCAGCTTATGTCGTAAATCATTTAAAAAAATACCCTCTAATACGAAAATGGCTTTATTCAATGAACCCAAATTAGTAAAATTATTTCAATTACACTAAATTGTGTGAAAATATTTTACTGTTCGTACATAAAAAAAACTAATAAATTGAGCAATTAGTAATTGAAAGAAAGCCAAAATTTTACCTGATTAAAAAAAAAGATTTTTTCTTGCTTTCTATGTACCTTAATAATATAAAATTACTCATGCAATTTATGAGAATTGACAAATTATTTTAAACGCCTATTTTGTCACGGGCGGTAAATTTAACTCACCCTGTACAACGTGTCCAGGAAATAATCTCATTAATTTTAACCCGTAGTAGAACTCCTCAAAACAAACATTTTTTCTATGTACCATTTTTTCGAAATCGCAATTTTGTTTTGGCATTTTACCCTCCCTGAAATTGACGAGTCGCCTTGATTTGATAAATCACTGACGGTGATCGGAATATTAGTTTTTGCTGACTGCATAAAAAATTATCTTTCATTGGATATTCAAGGTATGTTCATTTTATAATAAATAATTTTTTTACTCACTTATTTAATTCACCCGCCGCACATCTAGTCTTTGTTATTGTGACTTGTATTTGTAACAATTTTTTTGAACATACCATTTTTGGTAGTAAAACTTTGACAAGGACTCAAATTATTTCATTTATGTATTAACATAGCATTTTTCAATTTGCATTCCAGAATTTTACAATAACACCAACGGCCAAATTAATGAGTTGCTGCGTTGGCAGAACTAAAAGCAGGGAATGTTTTCTTGCATTGGTTTTTTGTTCTACACTTATCGGTGTTTAACATTCAGCATTATTATCCATAGGCGGGTAACAAAATAAGAGTCAAATCTGTCAACAATTTTAACTTGTTAATCAAAACGTTTACACCAAAACGTTATTTAAAAAAGTCCTTGGATTTGACGAGTTCTATCATTGATTAAAATTAATGACATTATTTTTGGGATACGTTGTATAATGGAAATATTCGTCGCACATCGGATTCTGCCGAAAATAAATGCATCGGCTTGTGATTACCGAACAATGAACTTCTACAAAAGTTGATAAATCAATTTCGAGCCGACACTGACATTTTTATTTTTTAAATGCGACAATCGTCCGTCACAAACAATCTCAATCAATTTCAACATTTCAAAGTTGCTTAAATTTTGTATCTGTTAGCGGCAAAGTGCATAATTCAGTATTCTGTGAATGCCTAGATATTTTATGTAAACTTAAGAATTGTTAGATATTTTATTAAAAAAATACCTTTTATATTGAGTTAAAGATTTTCCTTCTAGTTATGCGTTTTATAGGAAAAGGTTTAACTGAATATAAATTTTTATAAAAAATCTAATAATTCTTCAGCAGCGAATTGTGTATTTTACCGCTAACATATCAATTCTGATCAAATTATGAAATAACAAGGATGACAATTTATTTCAACCAAAATTTAACGAAATACACAAATTTAATAATTCTAGGGATTTTAGAGGTCGCTGATTACTAATACGTTGTCAAAATAAAGATTGTCAACAAACGGCAAACAATTATCTTGTGATTGGAAATTAAAATTAATTATAATCGTTTAAATAATAAAAACAATTAAGTCCACCTGTTCAAATTTTAAGAAAAACGTCTAAAAATCGTGCCGCGCCGCGCCGTCCCGTTAAGTATGACGGCGACCTAAGAAGGTCGCGAAGGGGTATTTAAAAATTCTCGAAGCTGGTGTTTACGAAATAACGTTGAAATTACAACAAACCTTAACACACCTTAATTATAGTTTCCACAGGCGTGGAATTGCAGCGCGCGTTGCAAATTATAGAGGTGGGCTGTGGCCGGGATCGAATCCATGCGATTCCATCTCAGACACGTTCTCCTCAACCACAATAAACCATTCAATTCGTTCTTAATTAGTTTCACTTGCCTCACCGGCTTCAATACTTCAATATTATCCGTAATGTGTTTCAGTCCGCACACATGAATCGCGTTCAGCGTGATTGAAATGCGCGTTTCATTGTTACCACTGCCTAATAATCGAATCGCGAAATAGAAAACTGTTTATGGCTTTCTAGCCAGCTCGCAAACTACCGTGTTAATCGCTAATTAAAAAAGCCCGAACGACTGTGATTATGCCATATGTGGATCATAAAAAACAAAATTAGAAATTTATCTGTGTGAATTTTAATGCGTTTCCCCGTAATAAACGCGAGGAATTCCTGATGGGAAAAAACTTTCGTGTATCTTGAGATGTTAGCGTATCAAAGCAGAAAAAATCGATTAAAAACCCAACTGGAGCCGAGGAAAGTTCATAACTTAGGTCGGAGATACCGCCATGTAAATGCTATCTATCTAAAATCATTAAAAAATAAAAGCATCATTTCAGAAGTTAATCACAGTCGTTAATATTTTCCGCTCGTGGAAGATCAGATCAACAGTGCAACTACCTCACAAAATTTATGAACAAAAAAGCCAAGAAGAAAATAGCTTGTATGAGTGGGGAATTTAGTTGTGAAAATCCAAGTAACAATGTAACTGTATAATTCTTAGCTAATAAAATTGTTGTTTTATTACTCCTGCTGTATTGTTGTCCCGCAGGAACCAATTGTTGAGCAAAGTTACGGATTGTTGCCTGAAACTAATTTGTTGTTTAAGTCGTCGATGAGAACGTTCTTACAGCAAAATTATAAAAACAACTTATAAAACAATTATTTATCTGAACGTTTATATGATCATCGTTATACAGCATTTCAGTTTGCAGAACTAAATTGTTTTATAACGGTTGTTTAGTCGTGTTTCACAGCATTTAAAAACTCTTTATAAATTGTTTATAAAATTGTTTAGTAAATGGCATTGCCAATTTATAAAACAGTTATAGATTTGCATATTATAAACGCAAAATAACTTTACTTGGCTTGTAAATCTCCAAAGTAAATTATTCGAGATTTTTCTACCAAGTTAATTTTACTCGGCGAGTAAATTGACAGTTAGAAGTGAAAAGTGAGGTTAAGAAAGTTTTGAATTGTAGTGTTGCTCGTTATAAAATTTGTTATCATATCATCACTGAACTAAAACAACAAGAAAATCTACAATACCAAACTATTAATGAACACTAGCGTTGTAAAGTAAGTAATGTTTAGTAAAAAGAGATCAGTCAAAATCAAAACAATGTGTTTTCCAGATCACACTGAAACATCAAATCTCAAATTACATAAAATACGACTTATGTTAGGATCCACATTTTCATAAAGTTAAATTTTATTTCCATTTTCTTGTTTTCAAATGATTACAACAAGGGTTGAATCTTATGAGTCGGTTTTCCTAGGTAAAACCATGCAAATTGCAGTGCACATTTTCATAAAGTGTGCTCAGGTCAATTTTTTTTCATTTTTTTTTAAATTTTTTTAACAGTGCAATTGTTTATTTAGAACAGGTAAATAATGACAACATAACCTCAACAGTGTAAAAATTCTAAAATATCCCCGAAAGAGAAACACGAAACGATAACAAAATTTGGTTAGGTTAGGTCAATCTTAGAGCAAATCGATTTTTAATTGCACCATCGTGTTCCTCGCAAAAAATACGTAAGTTTTCATGTTTATATGACGCTCTACCCAAGAAAGAAAAAAAAGTGTTTTTCTTGGTTTGGCTTTTTTCTCTCTCTCTTTTTTTTTCTTGTTCTTTCCTTACTAGGATAACTTTTTCTGCCGGAAACGATGGAACAAGAATCAATTGAGTTGCTCCAGTATTAACGGAGCTACGGCCATTTTCTCGATGTATAGTTTTCTATCTCTGTCAATCTTAGAGCAAATCGATTTTTAATTGCACCATAGTGTTTCTCGCAAAAAAAGTAAATAAGTTTTCATTTTTATATAACTCTCTGGCCAAAAAAAGTGTGCTTAGGTCATTTTTTTTCGATTTAGTTAGGATCCACATTTTCATAAAGTTAATTTTTTTTTCCATTTTCTTGTTTTCAATTGATTACAACAAGGGTTGAATCTTAAAAGTCGGTTTTCCTAGGTAAAACCATGCAAGTTGCAGTGCACATTTTCATAAAGTGTTGTGCTCAGGTCAATTTTTTTTCGACTTATGTTAGGATCCACATTTTTATAAAGTTAAATTTTTTGCCATTTTCTTGTTTTCAAATGATTACAACAAGGATTGAATCTTAAAAGTCGGTTTTCCTAGGTAAAACCATGCAAATTGCAGTGCACATTTTTAATTTTTTTTTTCGACTGATGTTAGGATCCACATTTTCATAAAGTTAATATTTTTTTCCATTTTCTTGTTTTCAAATGATTACAACAAGGGTTGAATCTTAAAAGTTGCATGATTTCACCTAGGCAAACCGACTCTTAAGAGTCATCCCTTGTTGTAATCATTTGAAAACAAGAAAATGGAAAACTTCATAAACCAAGAATGGAAGTGATTATTTTTCTTTGAAATACTTTTTATTTCAATCTTCATTTGGTCCAAAACTATCAGTTTTAAAAAATGTATTTAGTTTAGACGTTGAAGCCGCTGCATCAAGAGATGTTTTATGTTTATTAGTATCAATGTGCTTTGTTATTGCACTTCGTCCACCAATCGCAATAGAAAATTCTCCTTTGCAGATTGTACATTTAACCATAGAATCATAATTTCCTTTGTTTTCTACAATAAATGGAAACTCTTTTTTTAAAGGTTAAATTTTAAAGTTAAATGCCAAGTTTTTATATTTTTAGAAGTGCAAAGGAGTACTTTTGAAGTACTCGTTTTAAAAGGTTCACAAAAAAGAAGCACAAAACTCCCTAAAGGAGTACGTTTGGTCAGCTTAGTTTTGGCCATGTCACGAAACGATTTATTCAGCAAACGTGTGGTTACAAATGAATTAAGTCGAAGTAAACATCTGTAGAGATAAAAATAATAAAAAATAACATGATTTAAAAGCTTCCATCATCAACGGCTACATAATTAAATGCTAATTTTTTAAAATTTCTAAATAAAGAAACCGTTTTTTTTAAACGTCCAAAATTTCCGCTAATAAATCCGGCGAATACACATCTCAAGTTCCCGGAATTGTCTCTTTCTCGTCAGGTTTTCAAACGCAGGACGCGTGCATGCACCAGCAACAAATTAACCGCGTTATTCGGACGGCGGACTTGATTACGAAAGGTCGGACGTATCCTATAAATGTGTTCGCAGAAAGATAAATGTGGGACGAAACTCCGTCATGCATAAATTTGATGATTCGCTCCGTCACTGCATTCCGCAAAACTTGTGAAATTACCGCATTGCATACTCACTACCGGCCGACCGACGACTGTGCATTGTAAAAGTCTCCTTTCGCCACATTTCAGATTTACCGTCGTGCAGTGGCGGCTCATGGTACAATAAAACAGGTGTTCTGCAATTTGCATCTCATATACAATCAGGGTCGTGTTTTTATCAACAAAATATCCACAAAATTTTATACAGTTTATAAATTTTATATTTTTTGTCACATTATCATTATGCTACTGTATGTGTTTCCAATATGCCGAATTCAACTGAGATTGGATGTTGATTGTTCCTAATATTGCTAACTCCATTGAATTGTGAAGATGACTTTTGGAGTTCTCATGCTTTTTTATTTTTTCACTCAAGTACAGGTAGCCCTCGATTTACGCCGGCTCAATTTACGCCGATTCAAAATAAGGCCCTGTGGAATTCACTGTTTCGCCGTGTACATAATTGGGTAATTCACCGATTCTTCCTATGTTAGACTGATTTTCGTTTCAGTGTTGAGCCGCGACGTTGTGAATTCTTTTTTCCAAAAAATGTAAGAGATCCGAAACTTTGAAATTTCATTTATTTTTGTTAATATTTTTTAATAAAAACATTTCACTTCATTTTATCTTAAAATACATTTTAAAAATTAAATTTATAATACACCTATCCCCCGATTTACACGATACTTTTTTACACGATTTCGCAACGAATTCAAAATAAAATGGTAAAAATGCATATTTCAGATGAGTACATAGTTCTACAATCATTTTTTAACTCCGTTCACTTGGTTATACATATTGGTGATTCCCCGTTTTGTGTGCACAATAACACTTCCTACGTATTCACGTAAATTACTGCAGTAAATTTGTGCCAGTAGAAAAGTGTACATCATTGTGTTTTTACTAATTAGAATTTTTTAAACTTCATATTTACTAGTTTGCCACGAACAATTATTTTTGTAGCATTTTTACAATTTTTTTCGCAATAAAATTTTAAACCATAGCAGTTTTTAATGGAGCATGAAGAGACCTTTCAAATGAGGTATCACAAGCCCCTACTTCCTATTTAAAAATTTGGGGGTTGAAACTGTCACTCGAAAAGAGTTGAGGTTAGGGATGAAATTTTTACTGTGCAGGATATTATGTTATAAACGGGATTTTTTATAAATATGCACAATAATTGAGATACTGAATTTATTCCATTTGACTGGTTCGCACTGTATATTTGTTATTTTATGAATGAACTGTTATTTTAATTTTTCAAAATATCTTATTAAAAAAAATTGCGTTAAATAAATGACGTTGTTTTCGATTTACACGGTTTTGTCTATAAAAAAACAATCTTCCGTGTAAATCGGGGGACAGGTGTATATGTATTTTGCATTATATTGTATTAATAAATAAAATGATTTGCTTCTTTTTCACTTATGTAGAACCTAACCCTATACATCACTGTAAATATGGGTTCTTTTTACGTCGATTCGATTTGCGCCGACTTTTGCAAGAATGCAACTGCGGCGTAAACCGACGGCTACCTGTATAGTCCAGTGATTTTTCTAAAAAATCCCAAGTGAAATTTTATCTCGAAAATTATTGGTCCCACGTAAATTTTGTATAGCACCTTTTTTGTGCGGATTTTGATAGTAAACAAATTTTATAATAACCAGAATTCAAATGAAACTAATACCTCACGAGATATTTGAGAAAAACTGATTTTTAATCATTTCTTTGGCGGACACGATTTTTTAATGAATGAACTGTTATTTTAATTTTTCAAAATATCTTATTAAAAAAAAAAACGTTTTTTTTCGATTTACACGGTTTTGCCTATAAAAATACAATCTTACGTGTAAATCGGGGGATGGGTGTATATGTATTTTGACTTACGTTTCATAAAAGATCATTAAATTGATTAAATTCATATGTATTTTGCATTATATTGTATTAATACATAAAATGATTTGCTTCTTTTTCACTTACGTAGAGCCTAACCCTATATATCACTGTAAATATGGGTTCTTTTTACAACGATTCGATTTGGGCCGGTTTTTGCAAGAACGCAACTGCGGCGTAAACCGAGGGCTACCTGTATACTAAATCAGTCACTCCTACCTGTGTCCATGCTTTATCTCCCCCCAAAAACCAAACATGGAAAGCAAAAAAGAGTATTTTTGTTGTTGCAGCCACAAATCCATTTATTCCTTGCATAAATTTCTTTGTTGAACTGACGTTTATATGGTTTTCCACGACTAATACCGCTTGTTTCAATAATAATGTCCGGCAGCGGTCGACCTTTATTTTTCAAATCTATTTTTTCTTTGTAACTATACTTCACAAATCGCTTAAAGTTAATCAAATTGTCCACAACACCCATTGTCAAAAAAGTACACGAACACGAAAGTATAAAGTCAAAGTTTACAACGACAAAGCCACAAAGCGAAAAACCGCACGCAATAACGTCCGAAATCTGGAACAGAACTGCGTAAAATGCAGCACATAAAGAGCATTAAAGTAGCGAAATAGTTTGGGTATGTGCAGGACGCGAGGGGGATAGTGGGAGTGTCTCAAGCAGTTCTGTGCACTGCCTCGAATGGCTCAGTATAAAAACAATGGTCCGCTCCGCTGAAACCACGACAAAACTTAGCTGGTTTGTTGGAATGTTGAATCCTGGATTGCATGGAGACTTGCGATTAAGAAAATAAAATTCTGTGACGAAATTCAATTTTTTCAATATGACGTTTTATAAATTAAATACAAAAGAACTTAAGTTTTTGGCAGTTCTGCAGCTCTGCAGCACTTATGTACGAGCCGCCACTGCCGTCGTGTTATCAAGGCGCTGTAAAATACCTCAGCTTTGTGTTTGTTGAATTCACGTAGCCAACCAACATTTGGGATTCCGGGAGATGTACACAAGAATTACATCTCTGACGTAGCGCAGATATTATTTATGGACGGTTGCGCGGCCTTGTTGGAAAATTCAGCACTGGCATTTTAAGTTTTTTTTTTTTTTTTAACGTGATTGACGCAAATCTGGTTTGCGCCGTTTTCGTTAAATTTGAAAAACGTGTTTATAGTACCGACAGGATAATTTACGAGCCTCGCAAATGCTATCTTAATCCGATTTAATTTATGCCGGCCTAAAAAAAGAACTATCCCGAAAGTTATGCGAAACATGTGCAAAAAGCCGAAAAGTTCGAGATGACACCGATGAAGACGAATTCAATTTAAAACACCTAAAGAGCTGTTTCCGTGAGTGGCAATTTTAATCAAGGCCGACGGTTCCACCAGCAAAAAATCACTGGGTTTATTTTAGCCTCGCTAATGTGAGTTTGCAAAAACGTGCAAATTTACGTTTCAAAAACGTTGTTTGCGACTGAAATTAACAATACGAATGGCTGTTTGTGTAACGAGTTAGGAAAAGTGCGATATTTAATCGAGGTCCAAAACATGGAAAACAAGAAATTAAAATGAAAACTAATATACCTCGTTTTTTTATTCCAGAAAAAATTCAAAAATGTAGCGCTAAATTTCGATGTAAACTCAACACAATTGTTTTTTTGGTGGCTTATCATCTTCTGTAGAGTTTAATAAATTTTTAAGTGTATTGTTCGCTTAAGGTCTCACAACCAGGGCCTGTTAGACCCACTTGGAGGCCCAGGTCGAGCAACATACTTGACCTTCAATGTATAATGAAAAAAATTCAAAAATTGTTCTGTTTTGCCAAAAAAAAAAATTTTTTAATTGTTTTGTGTAGTTTCAAGTAGTGTTGTTTGGAGGCCCCTGAATTAAGAGGCCCATGTCAAAAGACCCTCGTGACCTCCCTCCTCCTGTGCCTGTTCACAACGTAAGAAAGGCATTAACTTTCTTTTGTAAATGACCAAAGGTCAAAAATTTTATTGTTCTTGTTGTAAATGTTGTCTTCTTCTACAGTTTATGTAGTTGATGGTAAATGAAGAGGACGACTATTTTTGTGGACTATATTGGTAAAAATTTATTTTGCTGTATTCAGCTTGATGTTCATAAATAATACAAATTGACTTGTTATTAAAACAAAAACTGAATCTTAGATACTAAACAAAAAATATAAAAGCAAGCATGAATGTTAACGTGTCACAGTGGCTAGATGGAATTAAAATAGTTCTTGAAATGAAAATATTTTGCAATCTGAATCCTGTAACGTTGTAACATTCGCTTGTAATGTGATTATGTAATAGGATTATTTCGTCTTTTATTATTATTTTTTAAGCGATAAATAAGCTTCTTTTTCTGCCGCTTTCATCATTTTTCACTCTTCTCTATTTTCTATTTTGAAAATGTGTTTTTTAACCTTCATGATTAAAAACACGAAATTTTACCCAACAACATATTTTGCGACTAATGGCTGCCATTAGGAGTATTAAACAGTGCCCATTTGTGTCTAATCGCATTAATGCAATCATTCTAACTACATGTGCAATTTGTGCTGGCCTGCCATGCACAAAAATAATGCGCAACGACAGCCATAAAAAACAGCGGCCACTTTGTTTATAACGAGGTCGTAATAATTTACATAAACTACATGTTTACATTTTAAAAAAAACGGGGGAAAGACACCCGAGGTTTATCGTTATTATGTCTCATTTACGCGTTTGTATTTTTCCCAATTTTTAAGCCGCTAATTAAATTCGATAATTACGGTCGGACCGAGCCACGTAAACGAGCCAACGACAGCAGGAAGAAAACACTAATTCATTAACTTTCTAGTTAAATATTCACGCGTCGCTTCGTACTCTTATAAATTTATTATTAGAAACGCTCGATTGGCTTTTTTACTGGAAACGTACGTGTGTGTCAAAACTCGCAATTACCCACCTAAATAAATGAGCAGATAATTACGCGCTTTCATAAATTTCAAGCAAATGACGCATTTTTAGTGCACACACAAGCGATTAGAAATAGCACAAAACGCCACGACTGAAAGTCCACTAAACGTGTCGTCGGCTCTCTAAACTATTTGAAACTCGGATAAATAATTGCGATGGGATAACGAGTGATATGTTTGCTTAAAGGCCCAAACGGAGAAAAAACGGCGCAACATTTTTCTAGTTGTAATTGGTAATACCAATAGCGCAGCTGTTGATTTATCATGTAACAAGCCTGCCTTATGAGATTTTTATGACACACGTTTTACATTCCTAGCCCACATGGCTGGAACAAAAGAAAAATAGATATTTTTCGCTGCAGGAAGTATCGATTTGTGTCCTTCAACTTTTTCAGTAAGCTTGAAGTTTTCTTCTATTTACCTTAAATATCACTTAAATTTGTGCCAATTCAACTTAATATTCCCCTTTCCCCTAAAATTGTAAGTGGCACTTATTCTGCTTAAGGTAAGCTTTAATATTGTAAGTGCTAGTTAAATCCGAACTATTTCTGGACTTGTTCCTTAAATTTCCTAAATTATTTGTGTGTCAAACTGAATTATAATGCCTTCCTGGAAATAAGAAATGAAACTGAGAGAAAATTCGACGTTGATAGACATGACATAACATTGAATTAAAATTGTGAACTCTAATTTGCACCGCCGCAACTCTGATTTGAAATCGGAACCTTACAGTCTACTCTGGCGTTTCTTAACCTGCCAGTAGTCGCACCTTTTTTGAGACATAGAGTTCGCAGCGGAGTGTGACTCCGCAAAAGAAAATTCTACATTTTTTTGAAATTTTAAGTTAAAATTGGTAATAAATTATAGCCTTTCCAACTGTATTATTAAGTTGTTATGCCATAAACATTAAAAAAAAAGTTTTGAGCAGAAAAATTTTCAAAAAACTTTAATGAATACTACTTAAAACACAAAATTTTAATAATTTTACTAGATTTGTACAAAATAAATACTGAAAACTTTTTATTTTACTGGTTCTCTTGTGGACCATTGAACAAGCTAATTTTAACTTATTTAACTTAAACTTTGGTGTACATGTCGCAGCCATATTGTAGAATCCGCCGCAATATGAAGCGGTTAGCCATTTTACAAAGCAGCTCTATTTTGTAAAACGGCTGATTAACGTTTAGGCAGATTGTTTAGTCGGAATGTTGCCTATGTGAAATGTAGGGCGACAATCAGCCATACTGTAGATGTCGGCGGCGAATTGTAAATTCAGTCGTTTTCTAAATGATTGGGGAGATTGTAAAATATAGAATGAACAGAGAATTTTTACAATTTAACCGAAAATTTTAGGTGTTTTATGAATCGCTGAATAACTCAGTCCGTTTGATAAAGGAAGAATTGTGAGACATTTTATAAAAAAACCTTTTATATTGAGTTAAACCTTTTTCTTATAGTTATGACTTTATATTTGTCATAGCTACAAGGATAGGTTTTCTTTATATAAAGTCTCTTTTTTTGTTGCATTGGAGAACGCGAAACGTCGTTACAGTAAGGCTGACCAACGTTTAGCCGTATTACAATCCGCCTAAACGTTAACCAGCCGATTTACAAAACCGAGCCGTTTTATAATGCGACTAGCCGGTTTGTATTGTAGCGGATTCTACAATCTGTTTGCGACATCTATGACCCAATATCCCCAAAAACTGGATATTGAACAAATCAATATTAACTTGACGATTTGTCAAACAACTTTAAAATCTACAATAAATTAAGGTTTTTTCTTTAATATGGAAAAACGTACGCTGTCATTTTGTGCAGCTTTTCCATCACACACTTTGGGAATGGGAAATTTCTTGGAAAATCAGGAAAACATAGTCGTGCGGAGCGAGACTCCGCATGCGACTACTGGAAGGTTAACAGTGGTTGCAAATATCAGAAGCAATTAAGCGTTAACAAAAAAATCTTGTTTCAGGTGTCCTACTTATAATCGGCAATTTTAATATCGCAATAAAAAGTGTCGAATCATTCGGTGTGAGGGAAAAGGATATTCTGCGAACGTTTAAAATTTTTTCTGACTGCGCAAAAAATGAACAAACGGACGCAAGAGATGCTTGTATTTAATGCAGCCTTGACTATTCAGAAGTAATAGTCGCCCGATAAGAGTAAACAAATTTACCGAGCACTTGGAAAAATAGTTTTTTTGTTGCATTGCTAACAAGCCACTTCCAATGAAAAAAGGCCCCAACGGCCCAGATAAAAACATTATCGCAATGGCGTTCGATTTCCCCGAAAAGCGAGGAAAATAACAGCCGTCCGCCGGTTGGATTATAAAATATGCACGAAACACCGACTCGAAAAATAAGAAGGAAACTTTCGAATCGTCGCGCTTTATTATTTATGACAATACACAAAGTATGTCTCCGGGAGCCCCGGGCATCCCGTTATTACATTATATCAGTGTCAACGGATTCATTACTCATACTCGACCTTTCTTCTGTATTTCGCAGACCATGAAAGCAATTCATTATTTAGCCGCATCGAAGGACTTTATCCAAATCGTCCCGCGATCGATTCGATATCCCATCGAGTCCTTGTGCCAATTTTTACCTGAAACTTGCTCAAAACGCCGGACAAACAAAGACTTTAAAACAATCGCCTATTCACGCTTGAAGACGGCCGTGCATTATTTAGCGCTGCTCGCATTAATAACAACGACTTTTTAGACACGTGCATGGAACTGTGGGGCTTGTAATAATTTCTTGTGTGCTGATACGTGCTGTAAAGTTAGTATGTCACGTTACAATGCTGAAAACTGTTGAACTCTGTTTTTCTTTGTTTGTATAAACCTACTTAAGCTGTTAATTTCACACTGTAAATATTTAAAGGTGCAATTTATGATTATCAAGCAAACCGCTGTCTACAATTATTTTATTGTGCAAGATGGAAGAAATGAAAACTGCAGAGAATTAGATTACCGTGGAATCAAGACTAGTTACACTGAATTCCAACACCGTAAACAAATTTATTTTATGAAAATGGCTTTTTATGAGTTCCTTCTTCAATGCAGAACTGGGCAACATAACTGATTTAATTTATTTTTGGTAAATATTCAAAATTAGAAGAAAGAATTCAGTCAAACTGCCATATAACGAAATTTAACTAATAGACACTAAATTGCAACACCTTAAACAAATAATTCAGGTTAAGTTACTGATTTAAGTTGAACTTAACTACCGCTTACAATATTAAAGTTGCGCTTAAGAGTTACAAGTACAATTTTAGGGAGTTGAATTGACTGAAACGAAAAATTTATTCTCAATTTCATTTTATTTTCGTTCTTTGGTTAAATTTTATGAAAATGACTTTTTACGAGTTCCTTCTTCAATGCAGAACTGAGCAACATAACTGATTTAATTTACTTGTTTATTTTTTAAATCAGCAGAGCAAAATGCGATCAAACGAAATTTACTTAATATAGGCAACACCGTAAACAAATGATTTAAGTTAGCTTACTGACTTAAGCTGAACTTAACTACCGCTTACGATATTAAGGTTGCGCTTAAGAGTTACAAATACAATTTTAGAGGAGTTGAATTGGCAGAAACGAAAAATTTATTCTCAATTTCATTTTATTTTCGTTCTTTGGTTAAATTTTATGAAAATGACTTTTTACGAGTTCCTTCTTCAATACAGAACTGGGCAACATAACTGATTTAATTTACTTGTTTATTTTTTAAATCAGCAGAGCAAAATGCGATCAAACGAAATTTACTTAATATAGGCAACACCGTAAACAAATGATTTAGGGTAGCTTACTGACTTAAGCTGAACTTAACTACCGCTTACGATATTAAGGTTGCGCTTAAGAGTTACAAATACAATTTTAGAGGAGTTGAATTGGCAGAAACGACAAATTTATTCTCAATTTCATTTTATTTTCGTTCTTTGGTTAAATTTTATGAAAATGACTTTTTACGAGTTCCTTCTTCAATGCAGAACTGAGCAACATAACTGATTTAATTTACTTGTTTATTTTTTAAATCAGCAGAGCAAAATGCGATCAAACGAAATTTACTTAATATAGGCAACACCGTAAACAAATGATTTAAGTTAGCTTACTGACTTAAGCTGAACTTAACTACCGCTTACGATATTAAGGTTGCGCTTAAGAGTTACAAATACAATTTTAGAGGAGTTGAATTGGCAGAAACGAAAAATTTATTCTCAATTTCATTTTATTTTCGTTCTTTGGTTAAATTTTATGAAAATGACTTTTTACGAGTTCCTTCTTCAATACAGAACTGGGCAACATAACTGATTTAATTTACTTGTTTATTTTTTAAATCAGCAGAGCAAAATGCGATCAAACGAAATTTACTTAATATAGGCAACACCGTAAACAAATGATTTAGGGTAGCTTACTGACTTAAGCTGAACTTAACTACCGCTTACGATATTAAGGTTGCGCTTAAGAGTTACAAATACAATTTTAGAGGAGTTGAATTGGCAGAAACGACAAATTTATTCTCAATTTCATTTTATTTTCGTTCTTTGGTTAAATTTTATGAAAATGACTTTTTACGAGTTCCTTCTTCAATGCAGAACTGAGCAACATAACTGATTTAATTTACTTGTTTATTTTTTAAATCAGCAGAGCAAAATGCGATCAAACGAAATTTACTTAATATAGGCAACACCGTAAACAAATGATTTAAGTTAGCTTACTGACTTAAGCTGAACTTAACTACCGCTTACGATATTAAGGTTGCGCTTAAGAGTTACAAATACAATTTTAGAGGAGTTGAATTGGCAGAAACGAAAAATTTATTCTCAATTTCATTTTATTTTCGTTCTTTGGTTAAATTTTATGAAAATGACTTTTTACGAGTTCCTTCTTCAATGCAGAACTGGGCAACATAACTGATTTAATTTACTTGTTTATTTTTTAAATCAGCAGAGCAAAATGCGATCAAACGAAATTTACTTAATATAGGCAACACCGTAAACAAATGATTTAGGTTAGCTTACTGACTTAAGCTGAACTTAACTACCGCTTACGATATTAAGGTTGCGCTTAAGAGTTACAAATACAATTTTAGAGGAGTTGAATTGGCAGAAACGAAAAATTTATTCTCAATTTCATTTTATTTTCGTTCTTTGGTTAAATTTTATGAAAATGACTTTTTACGAGTTCCTTCTTCAATGCAGAACTGAGCAACATAACTGATTTAATTTACTTGTTTATTTTTTAAATCAGCAGAGCAAAATGCGATCAAACGAAATTTACTTAATATAGGCAACACCGTAAACAAATGATTTAGGTTAGCTTACTGACTTAAGCTGAACTTAACTACCGCTTACGATATTAAGGTTGCGCTTAAGAGTTACAAATACAATTTTAGAGGAGTTGAATTGGCAGAAACGAAAAATTTATTCTCAATTTCATTTTATTTTCGTTCTTTGGTTAAATTTTATGAAAATGACTTTTTACGAGTTCCTTCTTCAATGCAGAACTGGGCAACATAACTGATTTAATTTACTTGTTTATTTTTTAAATCAGCAGAGCAAAATGCGATCAAACGAAATTTACTTAATATAGGCAACACCGTAAACAAATGATTTAGGTTAGCTTACTGACTTAAGCTGAACTTAACTACCGCTTACGATATTAAGGTTGCGCTTAAGAGTTACAAATACAATTTTAGAGGAGTTGAATTGGCAGAAACGAAAAATTTATTCTCAATTTCATTTTATTTTCGTTCTTTGGTTAAATTTTATGAAAATGACTTTTTACGAGTTCCTTCTTCAATACAGAACTGGGCAACATAACTGATTTAATTTATTTTTGGTAAATATTTAAAATTAGAAGAAAGAATTCAGTCAAACTGCCATATAACGAAATTTAACTAATAGACACTAAAGTGCAACACTGTAAGCAAATAATTTAGGTTAAGTTACTGATTTAAGTTGAACTTAACTACCGCTTACAATATTAAAGTTGCGCTTAAAGTTGCAATTACAATTTTAGGGGACTTGAAGTGACCCAAACCAAAGATTTATTCTTATTATTCATTCTATTTTTGTTGCAACAATGCGCTTAATTAATTAAATTAATTAAATTAGCGTTCACATATTTTAATGAAATGTAATTTCAAGCCTGTCAACGTCGGTTTTTTTTCAATTTCATTTCGTATTTCCGGGGAGGCATATTTATAACTGAATAACACTTTTTTCAATTAACATCCTAATATGTTCACTTTCATCACTTTCTTAAGGTAAGTAGAGGTGTTGCAGATCGATTGCACTTTCTCTATTTGGTAATTTCAGTTTTATTCATCGCTTATATTAATTAATTTAATCGACAGTAATTAAATCTGACCCGCTTCTGACATTACTTCAAGGAATAAATTTTCTTTTTGAAATTTACATAAACCATCCGGTTATTTCAGGCGATTTTTAAAATCCAATCACAGGAAATAATGAAAAAACAGACTTGATTGTTGTTTCATCGCAACGATTATTGATCGCGGTTTTTATAGCCGAACCGCATTAAATTCCCCAATTGATGTTGCGGATATAATATTTCAGAAAAAATAACAAATCCGCGAATATTTAGTTTGATTTATCGAAACTGTTTCGCGGTGGAACAGGATTAATGTGTTATTAAATATTTTAGCGGAGGCGAAGCAGTAAAAATAACTAGTCAGTACAACCTTATAAACGGGCGTTTAGTTCAAATATCAAATGGGCAACCTTTCATCAGCAATAATGGCAGTTGACAGACGAACCGAAATTGTGAGCGTTTTTTCTCTGCATCATAAAAAAATTCCGCCGAGCCTCGCAGACATAAATAGTAACTCCGAAGTGACAAAACCGTTTTTAGACACATCAACTGAAATAAATTCGTAATCGCTTGAATTCGACAGATAAAAATTTGCGTCGAGGTCGTCGGGCGTTGATTTATCAATAATATTGCCCGGCAGTAAAAGTATCCAAGTAAAAGGTTCGAGCGGAATTATTTTACGGCCGCTTAGAAATTTTCAAGGAGGCAACCGTAAAATAAATCACCTCCGAATTTGCTAAATAAAATAAATTACGGTGTTGTTAGGCAGACAAGGAACCATGTTGAATGCACTTGAAGCCCTTGCATAATGCTTTGTTGCTGGGGTTCTTGGGTTTTCGAACGCCGCTAGAAAGCATCTATCGAAATTAATTTTTTTGTGAAACGCTGAAATTATGGGGCAATAATTTTAACGCGGCGGAAAGGTGGCTTGTGGGTGGAGGTGTTTATGACTGCACGTTTTCTTGCATTTGAATTTTGAACAGTTATTACAAAAACATTTGACGCAAAAAACATTGGTTTTTTATTTTTTTTTTTTCATCTAGGAATTTTTTTTATCTAGTCCAGTCATTTTATACAAAAGAACATCTAATCTTTTAAAAAATTGCAAATGAAGGTTTTCCTTCGGGATTTTCTTTGTATCATTATAAGCAACACTATATAAAAAGTCCATTAAAAAATTGTGTCCGCCAAAGAAATTATTAAAAATCAGTTTTTCTCAAATATCTCGTGAAGTATTAGTTTTATTTGAATTTTGGTTATTATAAAATTTGTTTATTATCAAAATCTGCACAAAAAAGGTGCTATACAAAATTTACGTGGGACCAATAATTTTCGAGATAAAATTTCACTTGGGATTTTTTAGAAAAATCACTGGACTATACAGGTAGCCCTCGGTTTACGCCGCAGTTGCGTTCTTGCAAAAGTCGGCGCAAATCGAATCGGCGTAAAAAGAACCCATGTTTACAGTGATGTATAGGGTTAGGTTCTACATAAGTGAAAAAGAAGCAAATCATTTTATTTATTAATAGAATATAATGCAAAATACATATACACCTATCCCCCGATTTACACGGAAGATTGTTTTTTTATAGACAAAACCGTGTAAATCGAAAACAACGTCATTTATTTAACGCAATTTTTTTTAATAAGATATTTTGAAAAATTAAAATAACAGTTCATTCATAAAATAACAAATATACAGTGCGAACCAGTCAAATGGAATAAATTCAGTATCTCAATTATTGTGCATATTTATAAAAAATCCCGTTTATAACATAATATCCTGCACAGTAAAAATTTCATCCCTAACCTCAACTCTTTTCGAGTGACAGTTTCAACCCCCAAATTTTTAAATAGGAAGTAGGGGCTTGTGATACCTCATTTGAAAGGTATCTTCATGCTCCATTAAAAACTGCTATGGTTTAAAATTTTATTGCGAAAAAAATTGTAAAAATGCTACAAAAATAATTGTTCGTGGCTAACTAGTAAATATGAAGTTTAAAAAATTCTAATTAGTAAAAACACAATGATGTACACTTTTCTACTGGCACAAATTTACTGCAGTAATTTACGTGAATACGTAGAAAGTTTTATTGTGCATAAAAAGCGGGGAATCACCAATATGTATAACCAAGCGAACGGAGTTTAAAAATGATTGTAGAAATATGTACTCATCTGAAATATTCATTTTTACCATTTTATTTTGAATTCGTTATTTTAAAAACCGTGTAAAAGCGAAATCGTGTAAAAAAGTATCGTGTAAATCGGGGGATAGGTGTATTATAAATTTAATTTTTAAAATATATTTTAAGATAAAATGAAGTGAAATGCTTTTATCAAAAATATTAACAAAAACAAATAAAATTTCAAAGTTTCGGATCTCTTACATTTTTTGGAAAAAAGAATTCACAACGTCGCGGCTCAACACTGAAACAGTGAATTCCACAGCGGCGTTATTGTGAATCGGCGTAAATTGAGCCGGCGTAAATCGAGGGCTACCTGTACAGGTAAAAAAGTATAGGGCATTTCATTTAAAAAAATGTTATTTTCGTGAATATCTCGAGCAGTTGACGTTCGATTGTTGTTTTGCTTTTATTATAGTAATCAGCGAAGAAAGCACCAATTCTTTGTTAATTTAACCGACTTTGTAACTCCAATAATAACAAAGTTACCAATGGTGAATACTTATAATACAACCTGTATACTTCCACCTTAAGCGCTAATTGCTAATCGTAACCACAAACAGAAACCCTACAATGCAGGTATTTTTCACTTCAAACCCAGACTTATAAATTTTGCTTGAGTAAATTGGGTTTTTGTAAATACAATAAAAACCTTTGAAATTTTTATTGTCCTCAATGAAGAAATAAATTGCAGAACGTGCTCTGGACAACACAACGTTGACTAACGCAAAATTTTCAACGTATTGGATTTTAAAATCTATAAAACACTTGCGATACGACTCTGAATATTTTTACTTGTCGATGAGACCTCAATTTGTGCCAGATGTTCTTCTGCAAATGTTTTTCTTGCAAACGATTTTCAGTCACCGTCACAAGTTTGACCATAATCTTGACGAGGGTGTCATTGTATTAGTAATAATAATAAATCGTTAGTGGACCAAACTTTCAAACTTTTAGCTTTATTTCAACATGGCTGCATTCTTATTAAAACTGCACTTTCGAAGTGAAGTTTTAAATTACTTTAATGCCGGCACTTAATGAGTTAACCCCCCCGTGAAGTAGGAAGTTCTAACTGTGTTAATTATAACTTAGATGAGGGACACTTGGGATAAAATCTGTAGGCTAGAAGGGTGTACCCTTACCTTCAAAGATATGTGTTAATGAGAAACCCGAAATTTATTAGTGAGATTTTCTCCGAAGATAACCCACGCCTTAATTTTTTAGGACCCGGAGTTATTGACTTGCCCCAAAAACCTTCAGTGTGCAGATCAAATTGCGCTAAATTTTTAAAACTCCATCGAGCTCTCGCGTTAATTAAATATAGAACGGTCGCGTTTCTGTTTACCGAACAGGTTTACAATCCTCGTGTTTTGTGTTTAATGAATGGGCGCTATCTCTCGCCGAATGTAAACTATTCAATTAACCGGAGTAAATTCAGGAGAGTAAGTGATGGATTTTAATTTTAAAAATGCATCACTTCGTTGAGGGATAAATAAACTCGACATAATAAAATCGTCCGAGATTAACGGTTCGAAAATCGAATTCGTGTTACAGATAAGGTATTTAGCAATAAAACTTTTACCGTAACTTTATGCTCGAGATGATATTTAGCTCCGGAATTGATATGCATAAATTATTATTGATGTCGTTATCATTTTGTGATGCATAAATTTGAATTTAATTTAAATAAAACGTCTTAATCGCCGGTGGATGTGGATCACATCTTAAAACGCAGTTTTGAAAGCACAAATGCCATAAAAGCTTGGAGCCATAAAAATAGTTGGTTTTCCCGGAAGTTTTTTTAAATGTTTTTTTTTTGAAAGGATATTTTACCACCGGTGGTAAAACTTACAACACCCTGTATTTACAAGCAGTAAAGTTGGATAGTTTAATAAATATTCGAGTTATAGCTCTCTCAACTAAATTTAAAAAAATAAAAAGTTACCCCTTTTACACAAAAATTATTACAATTTGTAAGAAATATATTTGGCAGTAATTTTATATCTCTGGTATCAATATATAATGGAGCAATAGTTCCCATTCTCACATACGGATGGAACCATGTTGTAAATACTAAATGCAATCTTAACAGTTTTGAAACTATTCAAAGAAATTGTTGAAAAAAAAATTACTAAAGCATATAGAACGATATCAAGTGGTATTAAGTCAATGCAGATTAGAATAAAGGAAATAGCAGTCATACAGTCCATAAAAAAATACAAACAAACCTCTGGTAAGTACAACCTTACTTGGATATAATGAAATTAAACATAAATCAAATAGAAAAAGATATAAATTACTAGGAAATAGAAGATTTTAGAACCATAATAAGAATTTCATTAGAAATTACAACGAATTACATTTTTTATATATCGTTGAGTGATCGGGGGCATTATTCACATTATACTACAATAATACAATAAACTATGAAAAACAATATAAAATACATTATTTATGCACAAACACTCAAATTGAATTATACATATTAAATGAAATTTTAACAAACATAATACTTCACATTAATCGATACAATAATCATTCATTTACAATCATATTAAATTATTTTGGAACGATTAAACAACTAAAAAACATATACTCAACAAACAAACAAATTCAAACCATCAAACAATTCCTTCATATGATAAAAAATTCTTCATCAATCGCTTTAAAATTTCATGTTCAAAAAATAAATGATGAAATTAAAATTCATTTATTAAATGTATCATCTTTAATAATTTAATAAATATAAACAAAATTTGAAAAAAATAATGAATGAATGAATGAATGTGGAACACAATTTGGATAAACATAAAGAAAGCATCTGCCACAAAATTATTATTTCCTACAGTTAATCACAAAACACAAAATACTACCATTTCAACCAGATTTCTACATAACACAATTCATAACAGGTCATGGGAAATTAAATGCATATCTCTTTCGATTTAAAATAAAACCAAATCCTCTTTGTGAAATTAGCAGTGTAACGAATGACATGCATGATGGGGATTAATAATTGCATTAAATATAACGAATCCCAAATTATAATTTTTGATGGGATTTATCTTAATTTAATTAATAGTAATAATTTTAAAGCATTCCAAATCTTTTGCCATTATTAATTACAATAACAATTATAAAATATCGTAAAATGTTCTTATAGTTACGTTTATTTAGTTTCAAGTTAAATGTTAATCTATATGAAATATTGCATTTAATTGTAGATTATTACAAGTATGGAAGTTATGTTAATTTAAAAAAAATATATATTAATTAAGTTCATGTTTTTATATACAATAATATTGTTTGTATTATTGTTCAATGTTATATTGTATGTTGTATAATTTAATTTTATGTCCCATCCTTAGTAAGCTAAGTGTAATAAGGATGTAAAGAGTTAAAGTTAACATATAATCCCTGAGACTGTTTTTTTAATCAACGATGACCACCACACCTGGTCTCCCCTACAGCGAATTGAAAAGATGTTCCAATTGAAATTTGAGTGTCATGTAACGATGAGTAGTTAAAATTACCTCCTGGTTTAAGTTTCATAAAATATTGTCACGTACAGAAGATTAAGATAAAAGTGACAAATTGGATACATTTAAATAAAAAACGCGAAGTAACAAAAAGTAGTAATTGTATACGGCCTTAAATTAAGTAGTTTATAAACGACCACAGATTCATCTTTTCATCCCCCCCTAGTGATTAGTTCTGTGTAACACGCCAACCGAGCACCGTTTATCACAAACAGCAGTTGTTAAAGTTCCTGGCTGGCAATTTACAGTAAAACTTTCAAAAGTAGCGAAGATAAACGGTACCGAATTTAAAATCCTCCGGACCCCTCAACGTCACGACTAACCCACATTTTATAATCGCATCGATTGGATTTTCGGTTTTCGAAACCGCCGTGTAATTAACGTCGACTGACGTCCGCAAACCGTAACATAAATCTGGCGTCTTCATAAATACCCGCATTGATGTAATAATGTCACAGCTCGGTCCAATGGGACGGCGTTAAAAATTCAATTTGCATGCCACAACTGGACTTGGGAGTTTTCCGTTGGCGCAGTAATCATCTCCACAAATTGCTGTTTCATTTAACACCAAACGCGACTTTAAACCATTTCAGGACGTCGAAACGCGTCGT
This sequence comes from Dascillus cervinus, assembly GCA_949768715.1. NCBI lineage: Eukaryota > Metazoa > Arthropoda > Insecta > Coleoptera > Dascillidae > Dascillus > Dascillus cervinus. Next base: position 1,655,025 of record OX458318.1, on the reverse strand, counting down.
CTCGTGACACCGTGACAACTCCATCGATGCGTTTGAGTTATTGCACGATGTAGATGCAGATGACTTTAATTTCAAGCTTTTTTCATGTTCAAATAACTCAATAAACGGTTGCTACGAAAAAATTTAAAAAAAAAAACTTGAAATTTTACCTTTTTTTAAAAAACTTGAAATTTCATCTTTTTTAAAAAAAGTTGAAATTTCAAGTTTTTTAAAAAATTGAAATTTCACCTTTTTAAAAAACTTGAAATTTCATCTTATTAAAAAAATTGAAATTTCACCTGTTTTTAAAAAAGTTGAAATTTCACCTTTTCAAAAAAAGTTGAAATTTCACCTTTTTAAAAAAGCTTTAAATTTCACATTTTTAAAAAACTTTAAATTTCACCTTTTTTAAAAGAAGTTGAAATTTCAAGTTTTTTAAAAAGTTGAAATTTCACCTTTTTAAAAAACTTGAAACTTCACCTGTTTTTAAAAAAGTTGAAATTTCACCTTTTTAAAAAACTTGAAATTTCACCTTTTTTAAAAGTAGTTGAAATTTTACCTTTCTAAAAAAGTTGAAATTTCACCTATTTAAAAAACTTGAAATTTCACTTGTTTTTAAAAAAGTTGAAATTTTACCTTCTGTAAAAAAGCTAAAATTTCAAGCTTTTTTTAAATTTTTTGCATGTCTTAACTACGCTTTCGTAGGTTGCTGACATTAAATCGTTGGAAACAAAAATCGTAGACATTTTCAGTGTCACAACTTTTCTGATCACATTTTTGTGTAACTGAAACAATATTGCATTTTTGCTGATGATGTTGGGTTGTTAGTCATTTTGGTCCTGAAAATTAAAAAAAGGATAGAAGGTGAAAATGAACGTCCCTTTTGTTCCCTCAAAATTTTTGGTGTGGAAAGTTATTTTGAAACTAAAAAAAGTTCTATTTCAACCTTTTTTCATATTCAAGTAACTCAGAAACTGACATCAAATCGATGGAAACAAAAATCGTAGACATTTTCAGTATCTACAACTTTTCTGATCACATTTTTGTGCAACTGAAACAATATTGCATTTTTGCTGATGATGTTGGGTTGTTAGTCATTTTGGTCCTGAAAATTAAAAAAGGATAGAAGGTGAAAATGAACGCCCCTTTTGCTACCTCAAAACTTTTGGTGTGGAAAATTATTTTGAAACTAAAAAAGCTCTATTCCAACCTTCTTTCATATTCAAGTAACTCAGAAACAGACATCAAATCGTTGGAAATAAAAATCGTAGACATTTTCAGTGTCACAACTTTTCTGATCACATTTTTGTGTAACTGAAACAATATTGCATTTTTGCTGATGATGTTGGGTTGTTACTAATTTTGGTCCAAAAATTAAAAAAGGATAGAGGGTGAAAATGAACGCCCCTTTTGTTCCCTCAAAACTTTTGGTGTGGAAAATTATTTTGAAACTAAAAAAAGCTCTATTTCAACCTTTTTTCATATTCAAGTAACTCAGAAACAGACATCAAATCGTTGGAAACAAAAATCGTAGATATTTTCAGTGTCTACAACTTTTCTGATCACATTTTTGTGTAACTGAAACAATATTGCATTTTTGCTGATGATGTTGGGTTGTTAGTCATTTTGGTCCTGAAAATTAAAAAAAGGATAGAAGGTGAAAATGAACGCCCCTTTTCTTCCCTCAAAACTTTTGGTGTGGAAAGTTATTTTGAAACTAAAAAATGCTCTATTCCAACCTTCTTTCATATTCAAGTAACTCAGAAACAGACATCAAATCGTTGGAAATAAAAATCGTAGACATTTTCAGTGTCACAACTTTTCTGATCACATTTTTGTGTAACTGAAACAATATTGCATTTTTGCTGATGATGTTGGGTTGTTAGTCATTTTGGTCCTGAAAATTAAAAAAAGGATAGAAGGTGAAAATGAACGTCCCTTTTGTTCCCTCAAAATTTTTGGTGTGGAAAGTTATTTTGAAACTAAAAAAAGTTCTATTCCAACCTTCTTTCATATTCAAGTAACTCAGAAACAGACATCAAATCGATGGAAATAAAAACCGTAGACATTTTCAGTGTCACAACTTTTCTGATCACATTTTTGTGTAACTGAAACAATATTGCATTTTTGCTGATGATGTTGGGTTGTTACTAATTTTGGTCCAAAAATTAAAAAAGGATAGAGGGTGAAAATGAACGCCCCTTTTGTTCCCTCAAAACTTTTGGTGTGGAAAGTTATTTTTAAACTAAAAAAAGCTCTTTTCTTCATCGATTCGTTGCTCGCTAGAAAAAGCAACCGTATCGCGTTTCTCCCTTTTAAATCATCATTAATACCCTGTCAGGGAGAAAATATTTAACTCGGTAAGGGATAATCATCTGAAATTTTTAAACGTCCTACGAATCCGCCCATACTTTGCCGCTGTGACGGGCACTTCTGTGTATCTGCTTGGGAATCAGTGGGGAAGATTTCTTGAGATTAAAGTTTTCGTTGGACCGCACCATTAGTTACAAAACAATTTCGAGAAACGTTCGGCTGTTATTTTTTATTGGTTTATTTTCCTGTAAAGGGTTGTCTCCTAGTTCAAGTCCTACCAGGAAGTTTCTTCTAATTTTATTGTAGCGTTTTTACAGTCAATTTGCTGCTGTTAAAGCCGACGGTTTTAGTGGGTTCAAGCCGCTTTTCATACAGTTACAAGATCTTTTAGTAAATAAAACGAAAGCAGTTTATTAACGCGTCGGAATTTTATGATTAGGCATAAAAGTTGAGAACGTGACAGTTTTGATTATTCGACGACGTTAATTTTAATTGAAGTATTTTAGTGCAACATAGGTAACTGTATTAGAGAAAGTGATTTGTTGACCATAAACTAAATATAAAGGGCAGTTGCCTTTGTGTTCCAAAAACCATGTTTGGATTTTATAGCCGGAGCGGTAACTGCACGAAAATGCATTTTGAACTGAATGCTTAAATAGCTCAGTTACTCCTAAATCTTTCATAGAATGGTAGAATTTTTGTATTGGTTCTTCATGGCAACTATTGAGATTTTAGTCTTGCCAATAAAAAAATCGTTTTAAAGTGCATTCCATGTACAAAATTGTTTCTTTTGAAAGTACGTCCATTAGATAGCAGCAATTGGAAATGTCACGGCAATAACTGGAATTCATGGGCACTAAAAATAATAGAATAATTTGTGGCACAGACCTACGATTAGGAAAGAAATTCTTTTCTCTAAATCACACTTAAATCCTGCAATCAAATTCAGCTGCTCCACAAAATTATTTCATACAAACTTATTATTACTTACTGTTGCAGTATTACAAGATACAGGTGACAACATGCTATAAGGCACTAGGCAACATTATAGACCAACATCAAATCGAATTGCTCTCAATTTTTAAATATGATCACACTGAGAGAAATAGATAGTCAAAAATAATATAATTATGATTAACTTAAATGTAATTTATATTTCATATATGGACAGCAATTTGGAATGTTAAAGGTGCAATATTTATATATTAGGAAATATATTGCTGTTTTAAATTGGTATTGTAATAATCATATATTTAATTTAGCACTCCCAAGAATGTTGAATGAATAATGACATTTTTACTGAGCGTAATATATCACATTTTAAGCATTATTATGCAGGACTACTAAACCATATAGCACAGATTATTAATTTAAATATCTTGCAAGATCGACTTAACAAGAGATTATAGCTGGCTGTAACAGAACATATTTTAATTTTTGTTATCTAACATTGCTGAACCAAATACTACAGGTTGTTCAAAATATATTTGGGATGTAATTTTTAAATATCTTTATTTTGTAGAGATTAGTAACAAATTATAATTGCATAATATAATTTATATCGTATAAATTTCCTTAAATATAAAAACACCAATTTTAAAAATAACAAGAACATTAAACTAAAATAACATTTATAAAACACAAACTAAAACGAAACACGTAAGTTTTAAAAATTTGAACTTTATACTATAATAATATTACATAAAAAATTATAAAACAAATTTTTTGGGAGGTTTCAAAAATACATCATTTAAAACTTCATCTACTTCATTGTCTTCGTATGTCACCGAAGAAGCTGTTGATGTGAAACTACTCTCTGATGGAGTATTACACTGCATTTGTGACAAAAAATCAAAATTAGATAATTATAGGTAATAGATTATAGCAGCAATATAATTATTTTAGTACAAAACAAATAGTTACATAGAAAAGTTGTTTTTTAAGTAGAAATAAAATTTCAAAATAAATTTAACAATAATTGAGAAACCCGTCAATTGGAAATCGAGGCACCTTAAAACTTGTATCTAATTAAGTAATTTAAAATGGAACCGCTGGGTTCTGATATGGTTGATACTTCAATTCTTCTTTTAAAAACAAAAATTAACGAGTCAATGATTTTTCTCAAATAGTTTTTATTTTTAATTTTTTATGATTATTAATACCTACTTCTGGTGAGCGTATAAGAACTCGAACTTTTGGGAGATTTTTTAAATTTTAATCAAAAGTAATAATAAAAATATACAACCTACCTGAGCTGCTTTATAGGGGTTGAACTTGTTCACAAATTTTAACCGAACTCCAATTTTAGGAATTAGTTCTTTTAGAGCGTCGTTGTCCAACAGTGAAAAGGCTTTGTTATCTATTCCATTATCTGGAATTTGTAAATATAACTAAGAAATATACGTGGGAGGTGTAGGGAAATGAATAACGGACGGCTAAAATAAGATTACCATCTTACCTTCAAATACTTGCACGTAATTTGCAAACCCCCATTCTTCTAGCAAGTCCTTTACCACCGCCATTTCACTTTAAGCACCCTTAACAGAATCACTGATTTTTCCCTGATTTCGTCACTACACACAAAACCAAACGTGCAGAAATGGTACAAATCTTGGGCTGATATGAGTCACCAACTCACCAATGAGTCGATGAAATATTGTTTAGTTGCAAGAAACATCCATCTTGGATATTTCCAAGAACAATTTTGAATTGTTACGTTTCTTATAATAGTTTTTGTTGCCAGACGAAAATGTAAATAGTGATATAACAGATATTTTAAACAGCCATGCTGTCGTAACAAATATCCATAATAGCGAATACGTGTTATTTTAAAATTAGTCATTTTTAACACAACAATCTTCCATGTTTAAATTCTAAATAAAATAATATATTATAATAATATAATAATATATTATATATTATATATATTATTATTGATTAAGGTAAATGTAAATACAGGTAGCCCTCGATTTACGCCGGCTCAATTTACGCCGATTCACAATAACGCCGCTGTGAAATTCACTGTTTCGCCGTGTACATAATTGGGTAATTCACCGATTCTTCCTATGTTAGACTGATTTTCGTTTCAGTGTTGAGCCGCGACGTTGTGAATTCTTTTTTCCAAAAAATGTAAGAGATCCGAAACTTTGAAATTTCATTTGTTTTTGTTAATATTTTTTAATAAAAACATTTCACTTCATTTTATCTTAAAATACATTTTAAAAATTAAATTTATAATACACCTATCCCCCGATTTACACGATACTTTTTTACACGATTTCGCTTTTACACGGTTTTTAAAATAACGAATTCAAAATAAAATGGTAAAAATGAATATTTCAGATGAGTACATATTTCTACAATCATTTTTAAACTCCGTTCGCTTGGTTATACATATTGGTGATTCCCCGCTTTTTATGCACAATAAAACTTTCTACGTATTCACGTAAATTACTGCAGTAAATTTGTGCCAGTAGAAAAGTGTACATCATTGTGTTTTTACTAATCAGAATTTTTTAAACTTCATATTTACTGGTTAGCGACAAACAATTATTTTTTGTAGCATTTTTACAATTTTTTTCGCAATAAAATTTTAAACCATAGCAATTTTTAATGGAGCATGAAGAGACCTTTCAAATGAGGTATCACAAGTCCCTACTTGTTATTTAAAAATTTGGCAGTTGAAACTGTCACTCGAAGGGAGTTGAGGTTAGGGATGAGATTTTTCTTCGCAGGATATCATGTCATAAACGGGATTTTTTATAAATATGCACAATAATTGAGAAACTGAATTTATTCCATTTGACTGGTTCGCACTGTATATTTGTTATTTTATGTATGAATTGTTATTTTAATTTTTCAAAATATTTTATTAAAAAAAATTACGTTAAATAAATGACGTTGTTTTCGATTTACACGGTTTTGCCTATAAAAAAAACGATCTTCCGTGTAAATCGGGGGATAGGTGGATATGTATTTTGTATCATATCGTATTAATAAATAAAATGATTTGCTTCTTTTTCACTTATGTAGAACCTAACCCTATACATCACTGTAAATGTGGGTTCTTTTTACGCCGATTCGGTTTGCGCCGGCTTTTGTAAGAACGGAACTTCGGCGTAAACCGAGCGCTACCTGTATATAAGCGATTGCAATAATAATCACTAATATCTATTTGAAACAATCTTTTATTCTCAGTGTAGGTAAGAAATTCTTTTCTCTAAATCACATTTAAATCCTGCAATCAAATTTAGCTGATCTACAAAATCATTTCAAATAAACTTATTATAACTTACTGTTGCCATATTACAAGATACAGATGACAACATGCTACTTATAAGGCACTAGGCAACATTATAGAGCAACATCAAATCGAATTGCTCTCAATTTTTAAATATGATCAGATGTGAGACCATAACCGTAATAAAAAAAAAGATCCAATGAAACAAGAAAGTTGGATATTTTCCGATTTTCGTCATTCCCTTTGCAATGTATCATCCCATTAAGCGGCCTACCGCGACATCAAGTTTAATACGTTCTCTTGGAAGTTGTGGAGCATTAACGCTCACAAGAGTGAAACGAATGACTGGCCAGATAAATAGTAAGAACTCTATTAATTTTTCGGACTCGCTTCGGTTCTATCAATCATTCCGCCGATTTTATCTTAATACCAAGTAGATATAAGTTTAATGCAGGCTGTATTAGTTCGCAGTCATTAACTATCTTCAAGGAAAAACTTCGGCTGTATTGTCTGTCAGCTTCACAGACTCCGGCCCGTCTTGATTAGTAATCAGACAATAGTGGAGAGAGAGAGAGAGCGCGTTCAAGACAGTTTATTGATCTTTCTGTGCACTAAAAACTAATCCCGAACTTAGTGACAGTTAGTTGAGTACCCTAATTGGAAATTTACCCTTCGCTTGTAACACCCTGTGATATTTAAACCCAGGGGTGCGTTTCTGAGCCCCCCGTTTCTAAATATTTTAAAGCACAATCGCAGCAAATTGCACGCTCCATACCCCACACGAACACTGTGTATTAAAAAAAAGAAACCGGGGCATTTGTATGCTCGGTGGTTGTGCGCGCAAAAAAAATGTATCGTGCGGAGTTGATGTATTTTGTTGGATTTCTTTTATTTAGTGACGGGGGCTTTGTTGAATACAGATGCATTTTTGATGTTGGCATTGCTTATTCCTTTTGAACGCAAGTCCCTGTTTTATGGAAGTTATGCGACCATTCCGTCGAGAAAACTTGCATAAGCGCGCTTTTTATTAGTGATTAAAAGTCAACAGAAAAATGTTAATTTAAAATTTGAATAAATCCATCCAAATCGGATTTAATTCCTGAACACACCCAACTGAATGTCGGTGGCTGTAGCCGTATCAAATCAATCACTAATAATTAACAGTAAGAGCCAGCGCACTGACCCACTTCAATACATTCAATTTAATTCAGCATTAATTAAAGACGTCTTGCTTTTTAAATCCGGAACAAACAACTGCAATGTACGAAATTTAAATCTTTAAAATATCGTCAAATATTGCCCAAGGGGTTAAATGATTTGAAAGTATTGTCGAAGGGGTTACATCATCTTCAAAATATTGCTCGAAGACTTAAATCATTTTTGCAATATTGTCCAAGAGGTTAACTCATTAGTAAAATATTGTTCAGGGGTTGAATCATTTAAAAATACTGTCGAAGTGGTTACATCATCTTTAAAATATTGCCCGAAGGCGTTAAATCATCAGTAAAATATTGTCCAAGGGGTTCAATAATTCAAAAATATTGTCGAAGAGGTAACATCATCTTTAAAACATTGTCCAAAGGTTTAAACCATTTTTGTAATATTGTTCAAGGGGTTAAATCATTAGTAAAATATTGTCCAGTGGTTGAATCATTTAAAAGTATTGTCGAAGGGGTTACATCATCTTTAAAATATTGCCCAAAGGCTTAAATCATTTTTGTAATATTGTCCAAAGTATTAAATCATTAGTAAAATATTATTCAAGGGGTTAAATCATTAGTAAAATATTATTCAAGGGGTTAAATCATTAGTAAAATATTGTCCAGGAGTTGAATCAATTAAAAATATTGTCGAAGGCTTTAAATCATTAGTAAAATATTGTCGAAGGGGTTACATCTTCTTTAAAACATTGCTCAAACGTTTAAACCATTTTTGTAATATTGTTCAAGGGGTTAAATCATTAGTAAAATATTGTCAAAGGGTTGAATCATTTAAAAATATTGTCGAAGAGGTTACATCATCTTTAAAATATTGTCCGAAGGCTTAAATCATTTTTGTAATATTGTCCAAAGTATTAAATCATTAGTAAAATATTTTCCTAGGGGTTCAATCATTAGTAAAATATTGTCCAGGAGTTGAAAAGTTTAAAAATATTGTCGAAGGCTGTAAATCATTAGTAAAATATTGTCGAAGGGGTTCAATAATTCAAAAATATTGTTTGTAATATTATTATTATTGTTTTGTAATATTGTTCAACGGGTGAATTATTTAAAAATATTGTCGAAGGAGTTACATCATTTTTAAAATATTGACTGAAGGCTTAAATCACGTTTGTAATATTGTCCAAAGTATTAAATCATTAGTAAAATATTGTCCAAGGGGTTAAATCATTAGTAAAATATTGTACAAGGGGTTCAATAACTCAAAAATATTGTCGAAGGGGTTACATCTTTTTTAAAATATTGCCCAAAGGTTTAAATCATTTTTGTAATATTGTCCAAAGTATTAAATCATTAGTAAAATATTGTCGAAGGGATTCAATAATTCAAAAATATTGTCGAAGGCTGTAAATCATTAGTAAAATATTGTCGAAGGGGTTCAATAATTCAAAAATATTGTTTGTAATATTATTATTATTGTTTTGTAATATTGTTCAACGGGTGAATTATTTAAAAATATTGTCGAAGGAGTTACATCATTTTTAAAATATTGACTGAAGGCTTAAATCACGTTTGTAATATTGTCCAAAGTATTAAATCATTAGTAAAATATTGTCCAAGGGGTTAAATCATTACTAAAATATTATCCAGGGGTTGAATTATTTAAAAATATTGTCGAAGGCGTTACATCATTTTTAAAATATTGACTGAAGGCTTAAATCACGTTTGTAATATTGTCCAAAGTATTAAATCATTAGTAAAATATTGTCCAAGGGGTTAAATCATTAGTAAAATATTGTACAAGGGGTTCAATAACTCAAAAATATTGTCGAAGGGGTTACATCTTTTTTAAAATATTGCCCAAAGGTTTGAATCATTTTTGTAATATTGTCCAAAGTATTAAATCATTAGTAAAATATTGTCGAAGGGATTCAATAATTCAAAAATATTGTCGAAGGCTGTAAATCATTAGTAAAATATTGTCGAAGGGGTTCAATAATTCAAAAATATTGTTTGTAATATTACTATTATTGTTTTGTAATATTGTTCAACGGGTGAATTATTTAAAAATATTGTCGAAGGGGTTCAATAATTCAAAAATATTGTTTGTAATATTACTATTATTGTTTTGTAATATTGTTCAACGGGTGAATTATTTAAAAATATTGTCGAAGGAGTTACATCATTTTTAAAATATTGACTGAAGGCTTAAATCACGTTTGTAATATTGTCCAAAGTATTAAATCATTAGTAAAATATTGTCCAAGGGGTTAAATCATTAGTAAAATATTGTCTAAGGTGTTGAATCATTTAAGGATATTGTCGAAGCGGTTACATCTTCTTTAAAATATTGCCCGAAGGCAATCATTTTGCAATATTGTCCAAGGGGTTGAATCATTTAAGAATAATGTAGAAGAGGTTACATCATCTTTAACATTTGCTATGAAAACCTGTCTCCATGCTGTGTTTTTTGTTCGATTAAATAGGAGTTGGCGAGAATGGAAATGAAAAAGTTTTACGCCGTTAATAGACCGTCATAACCATAAACGAGGTATGCTTAAGAATGTCACGGAATTCTTATCTTAAACTCCTTAAAAGCCAACGCGCGAGTTAAATTGGATCACTTTTTGTGTAAACCGTAATTATTTTCGTTGGGGAATTAAAAAAAATCGCATTCAGCTCCGCAAACCCGTGCAAATCGTCACATATTTACCTCGAACATAATAGAAAGTCTGTTGCGAAATTCAAGTTTCCTAAATTGCCCTATTGTGCACTTAAGGCGATCCGCCGAAAGGATTGGGCGCACGAAATTTTCGGATTTCGCGTTGCACACCGCGATTCGTCTTGATGAAAGCCAGGCCGCGATTTTCTCGCGCCGTTTCGACACACCGACGATAATAATTTTAATTTATGCAAGCATTCTGTAATTTTGCGAAATTATACGGCTATGCGGCGCGATATTTATGCTAATTTTATTATCGCAGTGTAAATCATAAAGAAATTTTACGAGCTTCAAATCGGAATTGCTTATTGATTTCACACTTTTCGTGTGCAGGCGCGGAACAACCGTTGAGGATACTTTACAACGTCAATGCATTTAATGAATTTGTTGCATTATCATCACAATGGGAATTTATTGAACGGCCCGAAGGGTTCAATTTAACTAATCGCAAATTTGATACGTTGCAATTATTGTGTAAAGAATTTTTTTCTGTTGGTCATTAAATTCTAATTAGATGCAATTTGCGAATGTGGAATTATTATCTAAATAGCTTTTAATTGACCATTTAGCTATTTTTTGCAGATTAAGTCGTCTAAGCTGTAATTAGCCCTGTTGTCAATGTTGCAAGTGCTAAAACGCTGGCAATGTAACAGTTACACTTATTTATTTAACGCCGCCCTATTTCCAACTAGCGCTAGTGGAACTGTTAATTCAAGGACGCCAAATCGTTACCGTTTCAGTAATTTCCAAATGTGTATATTATTAAGTTGATAATTAGGCAGCACGTTATTGATACATTATCGTATAGTTTAACAATATTGCCAAGGCCAGTTATCAGGTAATTATAATTTAAATTATTATCTGTTTGTCTATCAAATATTTAACGATTTAAGATTACAAATTAAGTATCAAGTCCATTACAAATAAAAGCAACTGCATTTTTGTGACGCTCGTCGTAGATTGTGATCATATTTAAATTGTCAGTTATTTTTTTTTTACTACGATTTTTGACTGTACACTCGGCAAAGATGAAAATGTTTTTGTTGTTTTTTTATTTTTTTCGACTTATGTTGGAATCCACATTTTCATAAAGTGTGCTCAGGTAAAGATTTTTGTTTTCAAATGATTACAACAAGGGTTGAATCTTAAGAGTCGGTTTTCCTAGGTAAAATCATGCAAATTGCAGGTCAGGTCAATTTTTTTTATATTTTTAATTTTTTTTTTTTTGACTTATGTTGGAATCCACATTTCCATAAAGTGTAATCAGGGAAAAAAATTTGTTTTCAAATGATTACAACAAGGGTTGAATCTTAAGAGTCGGTTTTCCTAGGTCAATTTTTTTTTAAATTTTTTATTTTATTTTATGTTTTTAATTTTTTTTTTCTTTTTTAACACTGCAATTGTTTATTTAGAGCAGGTAAATAATCACAACATAACCTCAACAGTGTAAAAATTCTAAAATATCCCCGAAAGAGAAACACGAAAAGATAAACCCGGTTTGGTTAGGTTAGGTTAGGTTTAAGATTTCTATCTCTCTCAATCTTAGAGCAAATAGATTTTTAATTGCACCATCGTGTTTCTCGCAAAAAAATACATAAGTTTTCATGTTTATATGACGCTCTAAGCAAGAAAGGAAAAAAAGGTTTTTCTTGGTTTGGTTTTTTTCTTTCTTTCTTTCTTTTTCCTTTTTTAACAGTGCAATTCTTTATTTAGAACAGGTAAATAATCACAACATAACCTCAACTATAAAAATTCTAAAATATCTCCGAAAGAGAAACACGAAAAGATAAACCCGGTTTGGTTAGGTTAGGTTAGGTTTAAGATTTCTATCTCTCTCAATCTTAGAGCAAATAGATTTTTAATTGCACCATCGTGTTTCTCGCAAAAAAATACATAAGTTTTCATGTTTATATGACGCTCTAAGCAAGAAAGGAAAAAAAGGTTTTTCTTGGTTTGGTTTTTTTCTTTCTTTCTTTCTTTTTCCTTTTTTAACAGTGCAATTCTTTATTTAGAACAGGTAAATAATCACAACATAACCTCAACTATAAAAATTCTAAAATATCTCCGAAAGAGAAACACGAAAAGATAAACCCGGTTTGGTTAGGTTAGGTTAGGTTTAAGATTTCTATCTCTCTCAATCTTAGAGCAAATAGATTTTTAATTGCACCATCGTGTTTCTCGCAAAAAAATACATAAGTTTTCATGTTTATATGACGCTCTAAGCAAGAAAGGAAAAAAAGGTTTTTCTTGGTTTGGTTTTTTTCTTTCTTTCTTTCTTTTTCCTTTTTTAACAGTGCAATTCTTTATTTAGAACAGGTAAATAATCACAACATAACCTCAACTATAAAAATTCTAAAATATCTCCGAAAGAGAAACACGAAAAGATAAACCCGGTTTGGTTAGGTTAGGTTAGGTTTAAGATTTCTATCTCTGTCAATCTTAGAGCAAATCGGTTTTTAATTGTCGGTGTTTAACAGTCGGTTTTCCTAGGTAAAACCATGCAAATTGCAGTGCACATATATGCTGAGGTCAATTTTTTTTTCATTTTTTCAATTAAAAAAAAAAAATTGATTTGCAGCTTCGATATTCTCGGAAAGTAATAAATATTACATCACAAAATCGTAAACAAAGAAATTATGAACAGACTAAAAAGACCAAAATATGCACAGTAACTAACCTAGACAACTGTTTCTTACTAAAAAGTTACAACCACTCTTATTTGATAGTTTTGTTACACCCTATATAATGGTTTGATCGTTAATTAAGCTGAAACGTAAAATCAAATTAAATATTTGAAAAATTATTATATGCCAACAACAAAGACTACACCTAACAACGATATAAATCTATTAATTCATATGGTATAGTATTTCGCTCGAGCGATTAACATTTGTTTAGTCAGACATCATTCAAAACTTCTTGTAGATAAATATTAATTTAGCAAAAATGACAACAAAGCAATGCACCTGTTTTCTTTAGGACCGATACAAGTTCTACAATGCCACTGGTTTATGGCAGGACTATTCAAGTAATACAGGTAGCCCTCGATTTACGCCGACTCAATTTACGCCGATTCACAATAACGCCGCTGTGGAATTCACTGTTTCGCCACCGATTCTCTCTATGTTAGACTGATTTTCGTTTCAGTGTTGAGCCGCGACGTTGTGAATTCTTTTTTCCAAAAAATGTAAGAAATCCGAAATCCGAAATTTTGAAATTTTATTTGTTTTTCTTAATATTTTTTAATAAAAACATTTCACTTCATTTTATTTTAAAATACATTTTAAAAATTAAATTTATAATACACCTATCCCCCGATTTACACGATACTTTTTTACACGATTTCGCTTTTACACGGTTTTTAAAATAACGAATTCAAAATAAAATGGTAAAAATGAATATTTCAGATGAGTACATATTTCTACAATCATTTTTAAACTCCGTTCACTTGGTTATACATATTGGTGATTCCCCGTTTTGTATGCACAATAAAACTTCATACGTATTCACGTAAATTACTGCAGTAAATTTGTGCCAGTAGAAAAGTGTACATCATTGTGTTTTTACTAATCAGAATTTTTTAAACTTCATATTTACTGGTTAGCGATTAACAATTATTTTTTGTAGCATTTTTACAATTTTTTTCGCAATAAAATTTTAAACCATAGCAGTTTTTAATGGAGCATGAGGAGACCTTTCAAATGAGGTATCACAAGCCCCTACTTCCTATTTAAAAATTTGGGGGTTGAAACTATCACTCGAAGGGAGTTGAGGTTAGGGATGAAATTTTTACTTTGCAGGATATCATGTCATAAACGGGATTTTTTATAAATATGCACAATAATTGAGAAACTGAATTTATTCCATTTGACTGGTTCGCACTGTATATTTGTTATTTTATGAATGAACTGTTATTTTAATTTTTCAAAATATCTTATTAAAAAAAATTACGTTAAATAATTGACGTTGTTTTCGATTCACACGGTTTTGCCTATAAAAAAACAATCTTCCGTATAAATCGGGGGTCAGGTGTATATGTATTTTGCATTATATTGTATTAATAAATGAAATGATTTGCTTCTTTTTCACTTACGTAGAACGTAACCCTATACATCACTGTAAATATGGGTTCTTTTTACGCCGATTCGATTTGCGCCGGCTTTTGCAAGAACGCAACTGCGGCGTAAACCGAGGGCTACCTGTAATTCGAATCTCTCCAAAATTGAAGACTTGTTTAATTCCGAAACATTATTAAGGAAGAAAAGTTCGCATTTATTGAAATTAACAACCACACCAGTTTTCTTAAATCGTAGAATTAGAAGCGAGAAAACTAAATAACCAACCGAGGGCTACCTGTAATCTCCTTTTACAACAGGGACATTTTCATTCATCTTGGCCGAGTGCTCTTAAAATGAATCGCAGACAGATTTTACTGTAAGTTGCAACGTGCTTTTCGGTCGTTGTTTCTGACACCACGTGTTACATATTGTGCGTTCGTGAGGCCGGCGTTGAAAAACAAATTAGTCCACGTCAAAAGTATTTTTATCTCCCTAACGGACTTCATTAATTACCGTGCAGCTAAAAAATAGCTCAAACAAGAAGAGCTAGTTGAACTCTGTAAAAGTTCGCGGATGTAATTAGTCGACATCGCATATGGCAGCGTTGCAAAGTGGTTCCCTCCTTAATTTGTTTTTCTCGCAGCCACATTCGCTTTCGCGTGAAAATTTTGAAAGTCAACGGTATATTTTTAGAAAAAACTCACTCGGCCAAGTGTCATTAGAAGCGACTGAAAGAAAGGCCGGCCGGCGGGAATCGTTAGATTGGGCGAATCGAAAAAACGCGCCCTGCGACAGTTCCGCTTGGAGCGGTTCTTTCGCGGCGAACGGGCGGTTGCGGTTGCGTGAATGGATTTTTTTCGGGACGAAAGTCATTTGCTTAAGTGACATCCGCGATAGCTGACAGTTTTCGTGTCATTTTCTTTCGCCTCACTAAGCTTCGACTCGGTTGTTCACAGAGGATATTTTTACACGTCAGTTTTCCTTTCTTTGTTGGGTTCTTAAGGTGGAAAAAAAATTGCTGAATGCCCCAAAAATTCGAAATAAATATCGCATGTCGCAAATGACATACTGGATGTTTCACGTAACTTTCCGAGACCTACCATGCCCAATGCACTCAACCCAATGTTCAAAAATCACAACATGCTAGATACAAGAAACATATACAGGTAGCCCTCGGTTTACGCCGCAGTTGTGTTTTTGCCGGCGGATATCGAATCGGCGTAAAAAGAACCCATATTTACAGTGATGTATAGGGTTAGGTTCTACATAAGTGAAAAACAAGCAAATCATTTTATTTATTAATACAATGTAATGCAACATATACACCTATCCTCCGATTTACACGGAATATTGGTTTTTTATAGGCAAAACCGTGTAAATCGAAAACAACGTCATTTATTTAACGTAATTTTTTTAATAAGATATTTTGAAAAATTAAAATAACAGTTCATACATAAAATAACAAATATACAGTGCGAACCAGTCAAATGGAATAAATTCAGTATCTCAATTATTGTGCATATTTATAAAAAATCCCGTTTATGACATGATATCCTGCAAAGTAAAAATTTTATCCCTAGCCTCAACTCCTTTCGAGTGACAGTTTCAACCCCCAAATTTTTAAATAGAAAGTAGGGGCTTGTGATACCTCATTTCATGCTTCATTAAAAACTGCTATGATTTAAATTTTTATTGCCAAAAAAATTGTAAAAATGCTACAAAAAATAATTGTTTGTCGCTAACCAGTAAATATGAAGTTTAAAAAATTCTGATTAGTAAAAACACAATGATGTGCACTTTTCTACTGGCACAAATTTACTGCAGTAATTTACGTGAATACGTAGGAAGTTTTATTGTGCATACAAAACGGGGAATCACCAATATGTATAACCAAGTGAACGGAGTTTAAAAATGATTGTAGAAATATGTACTCATCTGAAATATTCATTTGTACCATTTTATTTTGAATTCGTTATTTTAAAAACCGTGTAAAAGCGAAATCGTGTAAAAAAGTATCGTGTAAATCGGGGGATAGGTGTATTATAAATTTAATTTTTAAAATGTATTTTAAGATAAAATGAAGTGAAATGTTTTTATTAAAAAATATTAACAAAAACAAAAGAAATTTCAAAGTTTCGGATCTCTTACATTTTTCGAAAAAAAGAATTCACAACGTCGCGCCTAAACACTGAAACGAAAATCAGTCTAACATAGAGAGAATCGGTGAATTACCCAATTATGTACACGGCGAAACAGTGAATTCCAGAGCGGCGTTATTGTAAATCGGCGTAAATTGAGTCGGCGTAAATCGAGGGCTACCTGTATGTAAGTTGCATATTTTTTCATTTCATTTCAAAATTGAACATATCAAAAGTAATGAAAAATAAATATACCACGTTAATGTTTGATGAAAATATTAACTGTCACATTTATTCAATTGTTTTTGACGTTTTAATAATTACCATTTTCAATTGTTTCAGTGCCTACGTGATTTTTGTAGTGAATTGAAATAAAAACGTCAATTGCTTGTAACTTCTTGGTAGTTAATTTAATAGTACTAGTGCATTAAGATTTTTTTACTCAAAATTCGAAATATGCCTTCGCTGTGGAAAATAGATAGGGCATTCCATTTAAAAAAATGTTATTTTCGTGAATATCTCGAGCAGTTAACGTTCGATTGTTTTTTTGCTTTCATTATAGTAATCAGCGGAAGAAACACCAATTCTTTGCTAATTTAACGAACTATGTAGCTCCAATAATAACAAAGTTACCAATGGTAAACTCTTAATACAATACAACCTGTATATAAATTAAGTTCATGTTTTTATATTAGTATTGTTTGTATTATTGTTCAATGTTATATTGCCTTGTTTTATAATTTAATTTTATGTACCATCCTTAATTATCTAATCATAATAATAATAATAAAGGGTTCAAGTTTAATACAGAAAAAAAAAGAATTGCAAATTATGTTTTTTGAATTATCGTTTCAAATTGAAAACCAATAGAATATAAAAATCGTATCATTTTTTAAATTCACCCGTTACTTTCACTAGCTTAGCCTTCTGTGCCGCATTACCCTAAGGTGCCAACTGAGACGCGGTTCCCCTACACTTTAAAGTTGACAGTTCCAGGTGAGTACTGAATTTTTTGGGTGATTCGACCGTCTAGATAAAAATCGCGCTGTTTGAGATTAAAGGATTGTAATTAGCTCCATTTTTACATTTTACTTCCGTCACAAAGGCGTTAAATTAGCTCGTGACGACCGTTGCAGGAAACAATTTAAATTGTTTAGCAAAAATTACTAAACGAGTGCGAGAAATGCAAATACACGGACTTAAGTTTCTCGAGTAAGCGTTGTTATTATCAATTTGTTTACAATCAATTTGCATATGAATATTACCCACATAAAAGTTTCCTCGCGAACAACGTCACAATCGACATTTTTGAAGGTGACTCTCGATTTGCTCATAATAAATAATGATTCGCAAAAGATAATCCAAGTAATTTGGCCAAAAGCGTCAGTCAGTCGAAAAAACCCATAAATAAAAATTCCAAAAAATGCAATTTGGAGAGAACCTACAAATCGTATAAAAATTGCATTTTAATGGACGACCGGACTTCCGGCTAGTTGTTCATTTTTAATTGGACGAAATGTTAATAAGCATCGCGGATCGTTCTACAGAGGATTTGATTAATTCGATTTAAAGGATACACATTAAACAAACAGAGAGGAAACGGGGCGACCGAAATTGGGGTGAATTAATTGCGCGACCGGAAAATATCGAAGTTTGGGGCGCTGCGTGTCACTGTCACAAGCAGCTCGCCCATAATTTTCGTCGCAAAAAGTTCGATTTTTTTTCAAGCAAATTTGTAATTCAAAAAATCAACAAACCGTAACCGCATCGAGAGTTGTAAGACAAATATTACGCACGAATCAAAAAAATTACGCACGGGTCAAAAAAATTACGCACGAAATGTTTTATTAGTTTAGTTTGCTTCTTCTTGTGAGTATAAAACAATTGGTTCGTTTTTAAAAGACTATCTGAAGACCGCAGTCGACGATAACTCAGTCGCCGTTCCCCACAGACGAATCTCAATCACGGATCGGTTACCGCATTCATTATTGTGAGGGGAACCGGTCTTGTGGGGTTTCCAGGAAATTGGAAATTTTATTATTTTCTGGTTTGCTTTGCGTCTGGCGGATTCGGCGTCCAACCGACCAAAAAATCAGTTTGGTCAACGGGAAAAAAAATTATTAACCTTCCAGTAGTCGCACCTTTTTTGAGTGTGACTTCTATATTTTTTTGAAATTTTAAGTTAAAATTGGTAATAAATTCCAGCCTTTCCAAGCGTATTATTAAGTTGTTATGCCATAAACATTAAAAAAAAGTCTTGAGAAGAAAAATTTTCAAAAAACTTTACTGAATACTACCTACAATACAAAATTTTAATAATTTTACTAGATATTGTACAAAATAAATACTGAAAACTTTTTATTTTACTGGTTCTCTTGTGGACCATTGAACAAGCTAATTTTAACTTAAACTTTAAATTAAACTTTGGTGTACATGTCGCAGCCATATTGTAGAATCCGCCGCAATATGAAGCGGCTAGCCACTTTACAAAGCAGCTCTATTTTGTAAAACGGCTGATTAACGTTTAGGCAGATTGTTCAGCCGAAATGGTGACTATGTGTAATGTAGGGCGACAATCAGCCATATTGTAGATGTCGGCGACGAATTGTAAATTCAGTCGTTTTCTAAATGATTGGGGAGATTGTAAAATATAAAATGAACAGAAAATTTTTACAATTTGACTGAAAATTTTAGGTGTTTTATGAATCGCTGAATAACTCAGTCCGCTTGATAAAGGAAGAATTGTTAGACATTTTATAAAAAAAACCTTTTATATTCAGTTAAACCTTTTTCTTATAGTAATGACTTTATATTTCTCATAGCTACAAGGATAGGTTTTCTTTATATAAAGTCCCTTTTCGCCGTTTTATAAAACGGTGACCCGTCATTTTGTTGCATTGGAGACAGAATTTTGACAGAATCACTTAAATGTTATACAATATTGAAGGTGAACTTGTCCTCATCGGAAACTTCTTTGAAAATAGTCGACAGAACCGTTTTGTGCTATAATTTCTAATTTTAAAGCCACATTATTAATATAACATTAAACTGACAGATGTAAAATGCCATTACTATCAACATAAAGCAGAAAAACATTTTCACAGTCTACTAATCCTTTTAGGAATTAAAAAACACTTAAGAATCAGTCGAATCGGTTGCGCAATCAAAGCAAAGAGAAATACCGAATTAACATTCTGAAATCAAAACAATACTCTGGCGTTTTCTGATTTACTTTTGAACTGAAATCGTTACTGTGCGAAAATTGTGTTTATTTTATTCAGTCATTAAGTCTAGAGTACCAACTCGTTCGTATAAAAGTATTACGGGCGATATCGATCAGGCGAGACATCATAAACTGTCACTAAAAATTGGTCCTTCGAGCCGGATCACCTTCGACGGATATATAATCACTTTCATCTTCTTCACTCTCTAGGTTGGATTAGTGATATATGTGTAATGTAGGGCGACAATCAGCCATATTGTAGATGTCGGCGGCGAATTGTAAATTCAGTCGTTTTCTAAATGATTGGGGAGATTGTAAAATATAGAATGAACAGAGAATTTTTACAATTTGACTGAAAATTTTAGGTGTTTTATGAATCGCTGAATAACTCAGTCCGCTTGATAAAGGAAGAATTGTTAGACATTTTATAAAAAAAACCTTTTATATTGAGTTAAACCTTTTTCTTATAGTTATGACTTTATATATGTCATAGCTACAAGGAACGGTTTTCTCTATATAAAGTCCCTTTTCGCCGTTTTATAAAACGGCGAACCGTCATTTTGTTGCATTGGAGAACGCGAAACGTCGTTACAGTAAGACTGACCAACGTTTAGCCGTATTACAACCCGCCTGAACGTTAACCAGCCGATTTACAAAACCGAGCCGTTTTATAATGCGGCTAGCCGGTTTGTATTGTAGCGGATTCTACAATCCATCTGCGACAGATATAACCCAATATCCTCAAAAAATGGATATTGAACAAACCAATATTAATTTGACGAGAGAATGGGAAATTCATTGGAAAATCAAAAAAACATAGTCGTGCGGAGCGAGACTCCGCATACAACTTCTGGAAGGTAAAAAATGGATACCTCCAATTTGAGAAATGGATAAAAGGAGACCCTGTTCGAAGGCGTACAGCCGGTCATTATTAGGAACAAGTATCGTACCGCCCGCTGTCCTAGACAATGTCCAAGCATAAATCAATCTTCACGCCCCAGGAGTTGTAACAGTATTGCTTCTATAGTAATTAACTTTGTAATGTTGAATTGAAGCTGATTACTGTTTGTTTCCAATATTTGTTGTTTATGGCCGGTAATCGATTCTTGTTCTCTCATTAATTATTGAGCGCAAAATAAGGTGCGTCCGAGGAGGTTGTAAATTTCGAAAAACTGAAATAATCGCTAATTGCTTTTACATCATCATTAACTCGGCAAAAAAAATAAATGTTTGATTACATCCGTCAGCGAAAAAGGAAAGGCCAACGCCGCAAAAAATCTGCTTATTTGAATATTGAATTATGTCAAGTTATTCAAATCGAATTTCCCAACAGATAATTTGTTCGCAATTAAAAATTCCCGTATCGGTTGATTAATAATCGCTTCGGTGAGATCACAGAAGCTCTCGCGTTTTGGAGAGTGCTTCGTTTGAGTCATGAAGTGATTCACTTTTTCGCCGACCACTCAAAAAAGTGCAATTTCCTTGAATTATAATGTCAAAGCGTAAGATCGATTCCACTTACCCAAATCGGCGTGAGTCGGTTCAATTTTTAAAAAGGAAGGGTTCCCTTATTGACAGTTAACCGCAAGGTAATAAATACAAATGAAAGAGGTAATGACTTTCTTTTTGCTATCTAATGTTAAAATAAATATCTATAAAAGAGTCGCTTCTTTTGAGAAGCGACAAAATTCACAACTAAATTCCTCACTCACACTTCCGGAATACATACAAAATTCACAACTAAATTCCCCACTCACACTTCCGGAATACACACAAAATTCACAACTAAATTCCCCACTTACACTCCCGGAATACATACAAAATTCACACGTGACAAAACACAAAAAATGAAAAGAAGCAATTACAATCAATGTAAAAGTGCACTCAAAAATCGCAGTCAAATGTGAAAGTACGAAAAAAATATTCTCTCTAAGAAGTGCGTCCTTGCTACTGATTTATCATCAATCATTGTCATTTCTCTCTGCCACTAGATGATGTTATTTTATAAAAAAACCCGTTAATATAAATGGTACAAAAAAATACTGCTAACATGACAGATTTTTATTTAATGTAATCATTATGTATTATACACAGTGTTTCACGTAACTTTCCGAGACCTATCCCCCAATATTCAAAAACAAAACATATATTTAAGTTTCATATTTTTGGAAACTTTGATAAAAATTATTGTCAAATTGGTAATTTAAATATGACCATAATCTACGACGGGCGTCACAAAAATGCAGTTGTTGCAGCCAGATTATACAAGCATTAAACATCCCTTCAAAATATGCAAAAAAGATAGATAAAAAAATGTTATTTTTGTGAATATCTTGAACAGTTAACGTTCGACTGTTTTTTTGCTTTCATTATAGTAATCAGCTAAGAAAACCAATTCTTTGCTAATTTAACCGACTTTGTAACTCCAATAATGGTGGACACTTAGTATAATACAGCCTGTATAACAATTTTTTTTTTCCTGGCTCGTCTGTTGAAGTTGGGCCGACAGACGTTTTCATAAAAATTTTCCTCTCTCCCGAAGATAAAAAAAAAAAAAAAAAACAATTTTTAAAAAATTAACATAACTTCCATGCTTACAATCAAAGACAATATTTAATGTAGATTAACATTAAACTTGAAACTATATAACTATATAACTATATAACTATAAGAACATTTTAAGATATTTTATAATTGTTATTGTAATTCAAAAGATTTGGAAGGCTTCAAAATTATTACTATTAATTAAATTTGTGTAAATGGGTCAACTTTTGATTTTATATATAAAAAATTAAACTGTCACTGTCAAAATTATATTGATAAAAGTCCCTAACTGTGCGATTTTACTCTATAACGCACGGCGTGCGTAAGAATACTCTTACTTCGTTTATTGCAGAAAAACAGATTTGTGGTATTGCCAGCAAGCGCTGTAATTTAGAGAGCAAAAAAAGAGCAATAAAAACTATTTTTAACTTAATCCAAGCGAGACATTCAAACGCCATTGTTATGAACGCGATATCTTAATCTCATTGCCACTAACAAAGCCATTTTATCACAAATTTCAACTAAACAGCGCAGTTCCAATTTTATAAAGTTATTTATTTATCAAACTCGACGTATTTTGAAACGCATCATTCATTATGATGGAGCACTTTTCGTACAGCGAGCTTTCGCAATAAAAGCGTACTAAAATATGACGCACTTGCGTCTGAGGCATTACCGTAAACCACAATAAAAGTTTGAATGCATCCATAAAATTTAAATCGCGCATAAAAAGTGTCGAAAAGTTTTTATTGTTGGCTCGCCGTTATCAAAAATAAAGAGACGCCGCCCTGTAAAAATTGATGTCATGATGAGGCATCATGGGGTTTTTTGTGGCGCGCGGATTTAACAGTTATTAACACTTACACACCGTGAAGAATTATTGCTTTCAAATTTACATGGGACAGGTGTCATGATTGCTCAACTATCAACACACAGAATCTTTGGAGCGCATGCATATTAAAATTTCTGCCCCACTTGGTAACGTTCTTGTTAAACGTGTGTTCCATTCGGGTTTAATTAGTATAATTATGGGGTTCGTCTCATGCGTGCATTTATTTATTGCATTTCCGGGCCCAATTAAACGGCGTGCAATTGCTATTATTACGACCCGGATAGGAAACGACCGCAATCTCAAAAATCAAGCATTTTTTATTTATTTAGTTTTGTTTTTAATTAAGTAATTGAAATTACAATTATTATTATTCACCAATCTAAATTACAATTTATACTTTCTGAATTACAATTGAAACTTTCTGAAATACAGTTATTGACTAATCTGAATTTCAATTTAAAGTTTCTGAATTACAATTTATGTTTTCTCAATTGCAATTGAAACTTTCTGAATTTCCATTTAAAGTTTCTGAATTACAATTTATGCTTTTCAATTACAATTATTGACATTTTCTGAAATACAATTATTGACTAATGTGAATTACAATTATACTTTGTGAATTACAATTGAAACTTTCTGAATTTCAATTTAAAGTTTTTGAATTACTATTTATGTTTTCTCAATTACAATTGAAACTTTCAGAATTTCATTTAAAGTCTCTGAATTACAATTTATGCCTCCCAATTACAATTATTAACATTTTCTGAAATACAATTATTGACTAATCTGAATTACAATTATACTTTGTGAATTACAATTGAAACTTTCTGAATTTCAATTTAAAGTTTTTGAATTACAATTTATGTTTTCTCAATTACAATTGAAACTTTCTGAATTTCATTTAAAGTTTCTGAATTACAATTTATGCCTCTCAATTACAATTATTGACATTTTCTGAAATACGATGATTGTCTAATTTGAATTGCAATTATATTTTCTGAATTACAATTGAAACTTTCTGAACTTCAATTTAAAGTTTCTGAATTACCATTCATGCTTCTCAATTACAATTATTGACATTTTCTGAAATCCAATGATTGCCTAATCTGAATTGCAATTATATTTTCTGAATTGCAATTGAAACCTTCCGAATTACAACTTATTCTTTCTCAATTACAACTGACATTTTCTGAAATACAATTGACTAATGTGAATTGAAACGATACTTTGTAAATTGCAATTCATATTTTCTGAATCGACGCTTTCTCAATTACAATTGGCATTTTCATAAATACAATCTGAATTGAAATTATACTTTCTGAATTAAAATTGACGTTGGCTGAAGTTCAATTATTCACTAATCTGAATTACAATTTATACTTTCTGAATTACAATTGGCGTTTTCTGAAATACAGTTATTGACTAATCTGAATTACAATTGAAACTTTCCGAGTTTTAATTTGAAGCTTTTTATTTACACTTTATACTTTCTGAATTACAATTGGCGTTTTCTGAAATACAGTTATTGACTAATCTGAATTACAATTGAAACTTTCCGAGTTTTAATTTGAAGTTTTTTATTTACACTTTATACTTTCTGAATTACAATTGGCGTTTTCTGAAATACAGTTATTGACTAATCTGAATTACAATTGAAACTTTCCGAGTTTTAATTTGAAGTTTTTGATTTACAATTTATACTTTCTGAAGTACAATTGACGTTTTTTGAAATACAATTATTGAGTAATGTGAATTGCAATTATACTGTCTGAATTACAATTGAAACTTTCTGAATTACAATTTAAAGTTTCTGAATTATAATTTATTCTTTCTCAATTGACGTTTTCTGAGATATAATTATTGACTAATGTGAATTGCAGTTATACTTTTTGAATTACAACTGAAACTTTCTGAATTATAATTTAAAGTTTCTGAATTACAACTTATTCTTTCTCAATTACAATTGACGTTTTCTGAAATGCAAGTATTGACTAATGTGAATTGCAATTATACTTTCTGATCTACAACTGAAACTTTTTGAATTAGAAGTTAAAGTTTCTGAATTATTCTTTCTCAACTACAACTGATATTTTCTGAAATATAATTATTGACTAATGTGAATTGCAAACGATACTTTGTAAATTGCAATTTATATTTTCTGAATCGTATGGGCTTATTCTGTTCAATAATAATTCGATTGTGTTCATAAATTTTTTAGCGCTGACAAGGCAAAATGTCTTCACATATCACCGAAGATGTAATTTCAATTATTCACGATTCAAGGCGAACGGCGTGTAATCTCTCGAGTGCATCCTTCCACTGCCATAATGAAAGCCACTCCGGACACAAAAGACTATTCTTTCAGGAAAGATACACTTATCATACCATTCAAAGTGTACTTGAAGGATACTGACGTTATAAATATGTCTGACAGGATGTCACTTCCAGAGACAAAAGATACGACACGCAGCCGCTTTGTTTCGTTTCTTCCACTCCACCACGCGACGCCGGCATCCACCGATATTTCACACACATCCGTGCGCGATGCTGCAAGAACCTTATTGTTTCCGTCCCTCATGCTACAATTCCAACGTATATTTTTAATAATCCGGGGAAATTACACGAAACGCACGCATGTAATTCAGTCCCCCAACCGTGCGATCATATCCAGCACACGTAAACCTGATATTTATCTAGTCTCAGCAATCGTTGAATAAATTTATCTAAATTTACGGTCGCGCTATCGACCAGGAACAAATAATAATAAAATTGAGCCAAGGTGCGGAATCGGCTTGCACACTGAGAGAAAAGAAGTGAAAAATTTGTTAATAACAAGCCAACTTCGTTAACTATTTACAAATATTGATTGATATTTGGCCCACTAAATGTTTATTTACGATTAACTGACAGTTTATTAATACGATTTCAATTTGCTTAATTTACATCTAACACATTGTTATTTATAATAAAGTAAGCAATTATTAAAAACAAAAAAGAATTTGGTAATAGTTAACACACGTTTAGTTACACCAAATAAATGTATTATTCAGTCTTAATTTGCTTTATTTTGGAGGAATAGTTGTTTATTAATAAAAAATAAATGTATATTAAAATCAAATAAATATTTTTTATTAATAAATATTTTCTCATAAATATTTGTTAACATTAAATATACGTTTAATAATAGTAAATAATAATACAACCAAGATTTATTAATTATTTATATCATTTTAATATAAGTTGTTTTTTACTAATGAATTTCAGTTAACAATTAAATTAGCATATTAATAATAACAAATAATATGCGGGAAATCTATATACAGGGTGTTCACGAAAAAGCGCCCCAGCTCCTAGCGCTATTATTACGAGTCCAATTGTAACAAACGATACGTCAAATTAAATGGTTCAAAAAGTACTACAATGTGTAGCTCTAACATAATTTTTACCTGTTTCTCCATTCAAAGGTCAAAGGTCAACTTCATTTTTTCAAATTACAACCTTATATTTTTCTTTTACAATTTGATAGAGATTTTTTTTCTGAATTCAACGATGTATCACAATCAATATTTCTGATTTATTTTAGGGTAATAAAGAAATTAAAATAATAATTAATATTATTAGCAGTAGGCTTTGAAAAATAACTGAGACGTAGCGGTGGCTATGGAAACGATGTGTCAGTACGGAAACGACGTATTTTAAAGAATTAATTTATGAACAACAACAGATAACATTTAATAACTAAACAATTAAATAAAGAAATGGCAAATTAACAAAAATGTTCAAATTGGGCATCGTTTCTTTCCAGACATTTTCGTCGACATCTAGATCCTACACTTTGTGTAGCATTAATTAAAATTTCTGCTGGTGTCTCCCGACAAGCGTTGACTATTCTCTCTCTCAAAATTTCCTCTGTTTCCGGGCACGTAGCATAAACAATATCTTGGATGTATCCCCAAAAGAAAAACTCTAGAGGTCACAAGACCGGGCGGGCCATGGTATAGGTCCATATGTTCCAATCCATTTGTCTTCATTATTCTATATTTAAATAGTTCCTAATCATAAGAGCCTTTTGTGTGGTGCAGCTCCATCTTGTTGAAATACTAGTTCATTCCATTCAATGGCAACGGCAAGTCTTCTAAAATTTCTTCTAAGTCTTCAGGCAAAATTTGAAGATATTTTTTTTGGTCGAGATTTCCATCAATGAAAATTGGTCCTATTAGGTATCCTGGCGCCTAATATTCCGCACCAAACGTTCACCGAAAATTTTATCTGAGGATTTTGTTCGATGGTAATATGTGGGTTTTCTACACTCCAATAGCGGTGATTGAAACGATTAAAATGTCTGTTGTTTGTAAATTGACACTCATCAGACCACAAATTTTTTGTATAAAATGATGGATTTCGCCTTAACTCGCTTAAAAAGAAATTACACAAATTTATTCTACGCCAGTGGATCGTTTAGTTCACTATTTCACTAGTTCACTATTATTCATTTTTATTACAAAAAATAGATAAACAAACTAATAGCCAGTTTCTGACAGCGATGTTAACGTATTTCTCCAGTTAAATGTCCCGGTTACCATGGTTATTACCATTGTTGCAACAATAGTAATAGTAATTTTTATTTGTGAGACGTCGTTTCCATAGCCACCGCTACGTCTCAGTTATTTTTCAAAGCCTACTGCTAATAATATTAGTTATTATTTTAATTTCTTTATTACCCTAAAATAAATCAGAAATATTGATTGTGATACATCGCTGAATTCAGAAAAAAAATCTCTATCAAATTGTAAAAGAAAAATATAAGGTTGTAATTTGAAAAAATGAAGTTGACCTTTGAATGGAGAAACAGGTAAAAATTATGTTAGAGCTACACATTGTAGTACTTTTTGAACCATTTAATTTGACGTATCGTTTGTTACAATTGGACTTCTAATAATAGCGCTATGAGCTGGGGCGTTTTTTCGTGAACACCCTGTATATAAAATTGGATGTATGTTTGTATGTGTGTATGTAGCTTATAGACTCGGAAACCGCTGAACCGATTTTGATGAAATTTTCAGGAATACTCTAACATAACCTGGAGAGTGTTCCTGTGAAGTTTGGTGCCGATCGGGGGGGGGCGAAGTGTCATAAAGTCACCAAATTTTGTACACAAGTGCATCTTAGTAGGGGGGACTTAATTTAATGCCGATTGGGGGGAGGGTTAAACAAAAATCGCACGGGGGGGTCACTGAAACTTATTTTCGCATAGAAAGAAGTGTCCTACAGCCAACAAATTTTGTACACAAGTGCATCTTCGTAGGGGGACTTAGTTTGATGCCGATCGGGGGGGGATCCAAACAAAAATCGCACGGGGGGGTCACTGAAACTTATTCGCATAGAAACAAGTGTCCTAAAGCCACCAAATTTTGTACCAAAGTGCACCTTAGTTAGGGGGGGGGAATCACCGAAACATATTTTCGCATAGAAAGACGTGTCCTAAAGCTACGAAATTTTGTACACAAGTGCATCTTAGTGAGGGGGATTTAATTTAATGCCGATTGGGGGGGGGCAAACAAAAATGGCACGGTGTGATCACTGAAACTTATTTTCGCATAGAAAGAAGTGTCCTATAGACAACAAATTTTGTACACATGTGCATCTTCGTAGGGGAGACTTAGTTTGATGCCGGTCGTGGGGGGGGGCAAACAAAAATTGCACGGGGTGATCACTGAAACTTATTCGCATAGAAACAAGTGTCCTAAAGCCACCAAATTTTGTACCCAAGTGCACCTTAGTGGGGGGGGGATATCACCGAAACATATTTTCGCATAGAAAGACGTGTCCTGCAGCTACGAAATTTTGTACACAAGTGCATTTTAGGGGGGGGGGGGCTTATCACACAAGCATATTTTCGCATAGAAAAAAATGTCCTACAGCTATCAAATCTTGAACACAAGTGAATCTTATGGGGGGGTGGGATCGCCCAAACAGATTTTCGCATAGAAAGGAGTATCCTACAGTCACCAAATTTTGTACACCGAGCGAAGCCGGGTATTTCAGCTAGTATTTACTATAAACCCTTCATTATTTGTTAATAAATATTTTATAAATTGGATTTTTAATAACAATTTCATATTAAACTGAAATTTTTTACTTAAAATGAATAAAAATATTTAAAACACAATAAAATAAAATAAACATGAAACAAAACTTATACCTATAAATAATAAAAAAATATTAGAGGATCATTCAATGTGAAATGTATTAGAAATGTTTGTAAAATGTCTAAATAATACAGTTGCTGTCGTTATAGATCCCTATTAATATTCTTGGTTCAGCAGGAAATAAATTTACGTCCATCGCCGATTAAATGAATATGCTTGGAAAAAGTGCAACAAATATTTTTAATGTCAATAATTTGTTTAGAAATGGAAAAATCATAATCAGTCACTTCATATGCTTTAAAAATCTTTATCAATATCACAACAAACTATTGTTCTATATATTAAATACACAGAGAGAAAAGAAGTGAAAAATTTGTTAATAACAAGGCAACTTCGGTAACTATTAACAAATATTGATTGATATTTCGCCCACCAAATATTTATTTACGATTAACTGACAGTTTATTAATACGATTTCAATTAGCTTAATTTAATTCTAACACATTGTTATTTGTAATAAAGTAAGCAATTATTAAAAACCAAAAAGAATTTAGTAATAGTTAACAAACGTTTAGTTACACCAAATAAATGTATTATTCAGTTTTCATTTGCTTTATTTTGGAGGAATAGTTATTTATTAAAATCAAATAAATATTTGTTATTAATAAATATTCTCTCATAAATATTTGTTAACATTAAATATACGTTTAATAATAGTAAATAATAATACAACCAAGATTTATTAATTATTTATATCATTTTAATATGAGTTGTTTTTTACTAATGAATTTCAGTTAACAATTAAATTCGCATATTAATAATAACAAATAATATGCGGGAAATATTTACTATAAACCCTTCATTATTTATTAATAAATATTTTATAAATTGGATTTTTAATAATAATCTCATATTAAATTGAAATTTTTTATTTAAAATGAATAAAAATATTTAAAATACAATAAAATGAAATAAACATGAAACAAAACTTATACTTATAAATAATTAAAAAAATATTAGAGGATTATTCAATGTGAATTGTATTAGAAATGTTTGTAAAATGTCTAAATAATACAGTTGCCGTCGATATAGATACTATTAATATTCTTGGTTCATGCAGGAAATAAATTTACGTCCATCGCCGATTAAATGAATATGTGTGGGAAAAGTGCAACAAATATTTTTAATGTCAATAATTTGTTTAGAAGTGGAAAAATCATCATCAGTCACTTCATATGCTTCAAAATCTTTATCAATACCATAACAAACAATTGTTTTATACAGTGAGGACGCGTGGGTTGGAATAAATTCATTTAAAATTCATGGGTTTGGTTTTTGGAAAAACGCTCGAACACGTCGATTTTTGTTTTTAGAACTGCATCTTTTTTGATATTTATAATTTTAAGATCGTCTTTTGTTTTCGCACTATGACGTCATCAATAATTTTTTTAAATTGTACTCTATATTTTTGTTCACGAATTTGGATGCAGCGCATTTTTCTGAGTACAGAAATGTCAAATTCGTATGACCTTCAAGAGGAAAGTTTTCGAAATAATCAGTCCTAAAGTTTCAAAAATTTATGATAAAATTATTAGAGTAGACCACTAATAATATCATCAAGGAAGCGCTGGAAATCGAGCAAAACATTCAATTGCGTGTTTATTTTTCCGGTAGACTTTAGATTTCAGATAACCCCATAGATAAAAATCTAATGGAGTTAAATCGGAAGACCTAGCTGGCCATTCGATAAAACCTCTCCTTCCAATCCATCTATTTGGGAAAATATGAAGGTATTCTCGTACTGTTCTCGAATAGTGTGGGGGCGCTCCATCCTATTGGAATCATACTGAATGTGCCGGTATATTTGGGTTTTCATTATTCAGGTACACTGCACTTAAACTGGGTATTATGTCATTTTATAGTAAGTCTAAATATTTTTCAGAATTAAGTGTTCCCTCAATAAAAAGGGACTCACAATTCAGGTACCCACAATTCCGGCCCAAACGTTAATTTCTGAGGGAATTGTGTATGACTTTCCATTCTCCAATGTGGGTTTTCTGGTGCCCAATATCGAAAATTTTGCCTGTGTACCGAACCATTCAAACGAAATGTTGCCTCGTCGGAAAAAACTATCTTACGTAAAAATTCCGGGTTGGCATTGCATCTATCCATCATTATTTCGCAAAATTCTAATCTGCGGTCGAGATCGTCTTCAATAAGTTCCTCAACAAAATGTACTTTGTATGGGTGCCATTTGTTCTTGTGTAAATATTTTAGAACAGAAGATTTACTTAGTGACTGTTTTGCAGCTACTTGTTGACTTCATTTGTGAGGATTTTCTTGTAAATCGAGCAAAACATTCATTTGTGTATTTTTTGGAAATGTAACATGGTTGGTTTTGTAATTGTCTCTTACGTGGCCAAAGTCTCTAAACTTTTTCTCCATCTTACTAACTACTGATTGTGTAATATGCTTCTCCGGGTACTTATCATTGAACAATTCACAAACTTCAGCTTGTGTTCGAGTATTATCGTCATATCCTACCATCATCAACATATCTATTCGTTGTTTCTCAGTTAAACGCGCCATTCTTCAAGCTTTGAAACCGTACTTGACAAGTGTCAACAATCAAAAAAACAAAATAAACACAATTGAATGTTTTGCTCGATTTCCAGCGCTTCCTTGATGATATTATTAGTGGTCTACTCTAATAATTTTATCATAAATTTTTGAAACTTTAGGACTGATTATTTCGAAAACTTTCCTCTTCAAGGTCATACGAATTTGACATTTCTGTACTCAGAAAAATGCGCTGCATCCAAATTCGTGAACAAAAATATAGAGTACAATTTAAAAAAATTATTGATGACGTCATAGTGCGAAAACAAAAGACGATCTTAAAATTATAAATATCAAAAAAGATGCAATTCTAAAAACAAAAATCGACGTGTCCGAGCGTTTTTCCAAAAACCAAACCCATGAATTTTAAATAAATTTATTCCAACCCACGCGTCCTCACTGTATATTAAATACATTTGTTTGTCACCAGTGTACAATACATTAACAACCTTTTCAAAAACTGGTTCACCATATATGTCCCGATTTACTTGAACGATTATACCTTTTTTAAAAATGATGGCATGTTCCATATTATTATTTTAATGTACTTTTCAACACTACCGAATAACGCAAAGAAATGATTTGGCTGTTAATGCAAATATCCGGTTCAATTGTAAAATAAGCATTTTTTATCTTAGACAACTTACCTTTTCAACAAATGAGTATTTATTTTTGATAAAAATGTACAAATGTATTTTCTTTCACTAACAATGAATTAGAACCAAATAGTCATTATTAATTAATTATTATAAACAAATACCCATTGTTATACATACATTTTTGTTTGCATGAATTGAGAACATATCTGTTTTCAAATAATCTCAAACAAAGTCGAAAGTAATAAATAGTTTATTTCTAAAAAATAAATTGATTTATAAGAATTGGTGGTACTTAATAAACTGAACTTTTTGACAATTTAAATACTTAGACAGTGCATTTACAAAATGTGGCTTTCGAGAAAACGTGCCGTGATCTAATTTTGTTAATCATCGTGCGATTAACAAGCGTAAAACGAGCGTTTTATAATAATAATCGCAGATCGCACGTATGTGCCTGTTTATGGGAACAGTTGTTTAATTATACCGTCGCCGTATGCTGGTAGGAATTCGAAACGGCAACGCAACCGTAAATTAAAGGGAAAAAGACAGCCTTGTAAAAAGTATACATCATAAATTGTTACAAAGTCTACGGGTAGGCGTCTAAAAGAGATAAAATAGTGATACGTGACGAAATGTCCTGAAGGTAGATTAAGGACTCGCTTGGATGTAAGGATCTCATTCCTGTCAAGTTCCCTGCGGAATACGACGCTCGCAAGACGCGTCTGGCAGACTAGGATAACGGTTTTTCTTTTCATACTCGCTTTTACCTTTTTTTCGCTTTATCCCGTTTCGGTTTTACTTCTATTTCGTTGACCGGCGCAAGATTTGCATTCGAAATGTTTTGTGTTATGTCCGGATTAGCAATAAATATTTCACAGTCAATTTAGGGGTGGGTTCCCCCCCAAGGATGATCCTGATTACGTTTGTGTTGGTGCTTATGTATCTTGGAGAATTTTATTTACGGCTTCGGAGTTTTAGTGTACTTACCGTAACGCTAAGCCGATTACGTAAACGGATTATTATTTGTTTGGTTTTACTCGTGAGCTTACCATCAGTTATGCGGTATTTACTTGCGTAAGAGGGCGAAATCGTAATAATTAATTCATTTCATTGTTGGTGTTTATGTTTTAATAACTTTATGTTATTGTGAGGACCCAAAAATTTGGCTCAATTGATTCATTTTTCAATGGCACACATAAGAACTTGGGCTTTGTAGCAGTGCTAAAATTCCAATTATACACTAGTGGATTTTTTATTACCATAACTCAACTACGCCATTTGCAATTGCAATTTAGAAAGTAACGATTGTATTTCAGATTAGTCAGTAATTGTATTTCAGCAAACGTCAATTGTACTTCAGAAAGTATAATTGCATTTTAGATTAATTAATAATTTTATTTCTAAAAATGCCTATTGTAATTCAGAAAGCGTCGATTCAGAAAATATGAACTGCAATTTACAAAGTATCGTTTCAATTTAGATCAGCCAATAATTGTATTTCAATAAGCGTCAATTAAAGGGCTCGGGGAAGAAGGGCCTAAGCCACTTGTCACTTTAGAGAAAAACAACTTTGTAAATTAAATATCTTCAGAAGTTCACTTTACTGCTGTGATTCCATCTTACGTCAGAAAACTCCAATATTTGTTCAGTGGTTTGTTACATTATTTAAGAAAAGCTTTTTATGACATTCCTATTTTTTTTGAAAATGTGGCTTAGATCCCTTATTCCCCCGAGCTCTTCAATTGTACTTCAGAAGTATAAATTGTAAATCAAAAACTTCAAATAAAACTCGGAAAGTTTCATTTGTAATTCAGATTAGTCAATAATTGTAATTCAGAAAGCATAAATTGTAATTCAGAGAGTATAATTGCAATTCAGATTAGTCAATAATTGTATTTCAGAAAACAGAAAGCGAGTGACACTTAATTTTAAAGAAACCCGTATTCCTTAAGTTTGGCTTATGTTTACCAAAACTTGAGTAAGTGTTGAAATGAATGTTAAGTATTTTGGAGTGTGGGCATTGAAAATGATTTTGTCCACAATTTTTAACTCCTTGAGCTGTCATCTACGTTCAGGAAAATTTAATCAGATGCCGAATCCTTAAAATTCCCATCCGTAAAGTTAGTAAAATATTAAGTTAAAGTGGCATTAGTGGTTTTAAATGACACTTAACTTTAATTAAGTTTGACTGTCATTTTGACGTTTCAGTCAAATTACTACGACTACTAATTGAATAAAATTAAATGTAGTATCCAGGGTTGGGGTTATTTGACTTTTGAGTTTGTTATAACTTGATTTTCAAAACTAACTGTATTCTGCGTTAAATAAGATTTTAATAAACTGTCTGGAATAACAAGAAAACAAAGATTTACGACGAGTGTTTATGGGAGAAGCTGTTTCTCTCAAATGTTTCTAAGAAAACAGACAATTTTTGGTATAAACACATTCGTTACATAAACAAATACCAATTCCCACAGTTTCTGCCGAATTTTTATTATATCTGATTAATTGGTACTTTTTCCAAATATTGTTTCTAAGCTGAGATTATTTTTTAACTCAAATTTAAACTGGGGTTAAATCAATAAGGTTCCAAACGACTTCTTCAAACGACCAAACAAAACTGAATCAGATTCAGATGGAGTTGACATCACCAAAGCGTGGGTTTCCATCTGAAATTGCAAATCGATGTTCTCCACGGATACAATAAGCAAAAATTGTGCACACA
Organism: Dascillus cervinus; assembly: GCA_949768715.1. Classification (NCBI taxonomy): domain Eukaryota; kingdom Metazoa; phylum Arthropoda; class Insecta; order Coleoptera; family Dascillidae; genus Dascillus; species Dascillus cervinus. The sequence goes on along the minus strand of OX458318.1, from coordinate 1,619,724 downwards.
GACAATGCGTGGAAGCTGGGTGTATCAAACTGAACGGCACATAGTTGAATTAACTAACGAGATCGGAAGGTAATTGTCGCGTGAAACGGAGAATGTATTTTACCAGGTGTGGAAGCTGATGAACACATAAACACGCCGCTTCCTGTCAGGTCGGATCGTTAACGCTGATATAAACGTTGGCAACATTCAAACCGAAGTTACTGGCGAAGTTATGATATCGTGACGATTGTATTCCGACTTGTTTATGTGAAACGAAATGTGCAAATGTGCTGCACAAACTTGTCAGTTATGCTTATACTGAATTCGCATACAATAACGAAGACAATAGAATTGCATGAGTCATTTTCGTTTTGTTCTACAATCACGAAGTGGCACAGATGCGGTCTGCGCGGAATTTTTCCCTCAAATAAATTTCGGTGATGTTTCATCTTTCGTTGGGAGGAAATTTACTTTCTGCGAATATTTTTTTTGTATGGTCCCTCGTCCCAGCGCGGTCCAGATAAGTGATTATACAGTGGGCCCTTTGTGAAACCCTCCCCTAGCTTATAAAGCATATTCGAGAGTCTCATTCTTGAGTTCCCGACAGTTTTAGAACTTGTTTTCTTTTGGTTCGCACAAAGCGCTTATTTTTCATTTAATCTAGATGGAGCCTATTTGGCTTGCACGGTTATTAAGCTGGTAATTTATTTTCGTGTGTAGTTTGTACCTTGGTCTGCTCGGCACAGGCTCGTATTTTATTTCGTGTATTTCTGAGTTTCTGAGTGGGTTGACTGTGCCGCCCATGCGCGCACATATATCACTGATCCAACCAAGTTTGATCGGTTCAATTTTTTCTCAAAAAGGCAATAAAAACGCTAAACTAATAGCGTACACGCTTAAAAGCGATTGCCAATGATTTATGCTCTCAAAAATAATTACAACGGATATTTGCTGAACTCAATAGGTAACAGTCGTGTAAATAGGAAATAAAATTGTATTTATCAAAAGTTCATTGATTTTAGAATGTTAAATACATTTCTTTTGCATTTAATTTTTTTTTTAAATTTTAGTTTATCTATTCATCAAATTATTAAGAATTTGAATTCAGAATTAAATGTTTGCTACTTAGATGATGGTTCTTTAGGTGGTAAGCCTTTTGATGTCTTACAAGACTTAGAAACAATAATTTTCGAATTTAAGAAAATTGGTTTGGTTCATAATTTCAATAAATGCGAACTTTCCTTCCTTAATAATGTTTCGGAATTAGACAAGTCTTCAATTTTGGAGAGATTCGAATTATTAACTCCTTGTATTCACGTTTGTAATGTTGAAGACCTTTTTATTTTTGGTTGTTCTATTTTCGATGCAGCAATTCCTCCATTCATTTCTAAAAAAATTCATTCATTCTCTTTACATTCTTCAAATCTGTGTAGAATTAATCCTCATATTAGTTTATTTTTACTTCGCCATTGTTTTTGGATACCTAATTTCACTTATAATCTCAGATGTTGTCCTTTTTGGAAATGTAAAAATGATCTTGAATTAGATAATATTGTTATTTCTTCTTTGGAAAAAATTTTGAATATTAAATTTGCAATAAGATCTTGGACTTGAAGCCAAATTACCAATCCGTTTTGGTGGATTAGGTATAAATAATTGATATTTCCTCGCCTGCCTTTTTGTCTTCTATATTTTCTAATTCTGAACTTATTATGTCCATTCTACCTTCTAGTTTTTCTAATTTTGAAATTACATCCCTTAACGAGGCTGTTGATTATTGGAAGGATTTCTAATTCGTCTTTACTTCCAAAAGAGCTTTCTATTCAAAGAAATTGGGACTTGACTGTGAGAAAATATTTCAAAATTTATTATCTTCCTCAAATATCACAGAAAAAGCTATCTTATTAGCTGGATCTGAACTTGAATCTGGAGCTTGGCTTGAAGCTCTTCCATCTTGTAAATTAGGTACTCTTTTAGAAAAAAACTTTTTACAAATTGCAATTTCACTTAAATTGGGCAATTTCTGTCATCCTCATATCTGCTCGTGCGGTTCTTCTGTAGACTCGTTATAAAACCGATTTTAAGAGTGAAGAAGATGAAAGTGATTATATATCCGTCGAAGGCGATCCGGCTCGAAGGACCAATTTTTAGTAACAGTTTACATTAACGTCACTTTAACTTCAAATTTATATTAGTTGATTATCTTGCACTAACATCTTAAGGACAACTTTAACCTTGTTTTAGGAAAATCATTTTTTAATTTTTCTGAACGTAGATGACAGCCGAAAGGTTTAGAAATTGTGGACAAAATAATTTTCAATGCACTCAAAAATATTTAAGATTCAACACTTTTGGTAAACTTTAGTCGAACTTAAGTCGAACTTAATTGGCCGGATAAAATAAACACAGTTTGCGCGGAGCAACGATTTTAGCGCAAAACTGAATCCGGAAACGCCGGAGAAAAGTCACACTGCAAGGTATTTTGTTCTTAAAAGGCGAACTGTGAGTCACCTGCTTAATTCTTAAGCATTTTCCGCAGTGTGGCCATAAATAAAACGTTATGAAAGCGTATTTTTAGTGCTCCTCTACAACGAGACTCGAATGCGGTAACTCGCTTTGTTCCAACCGCGATATTACGTGAAGAGCTAATTAATAATGTGAAAATGAATTCACAAGACCCATTTCGCGCCATTTCGAGAAAATGTTTGATTGTGTTGAATGTGCTGCCAGTCGTTAACCTTTAGTTTAGTAGATCACGATAGCTCTAATTACTTTATGGCATTAGTTGAGTCAATAACCTGCTTGGGTGGGATAATTAGTCAACTTTAATGGGAAAAATTGCGTGCGCCTGGAGTTACCTTTTCCTATAAAAGTCGAGACGCTGAATCGTTCGAAGTATGCATTAATATTGATGGGGAAACTAATATGTTACTCCAGGTTGGAGAATAATCAATGTACAGGGTGAGTTAAGTTTTACCGCCCCGGACATAATACCTATTAAAGATTGAAGGGAAAGTATGCAATTTACATGTTACATTAGTTCAAGTTTACACTTTCGATTAGTGCTACAAGTTTCCAAATTATTTTTATTTGAAGCAAAAAAAGTAAAACAAAGAGTTTTGGGTAAAATTTCCATGTTTGGTTTTTTATTTCAAAATTTGTCAAATTATTCGTAGCATTGTTAATTGCAATTTGATTCGTTAAAAAATTATTACTTTTCGAGTTAAATCAAATTTAACATAAAGCACGAAAAATACTTTTATTTATGACTTTCCAACAATGGATAATACGGTCTACCACGTAACAATACCTGATGATCGACCCATAAAACTGAAGGGAACGGCGTTTTAGTTGTTGCCAGACCCGTATTCTGGAATTTTCGAGAAAAATAAAATAAGTTTTTAATAGGTAAATATTAAGTTTATTTTATAAAAGTTGCTCAAAGTGATGCCCCATTAGCCATAAATTAAAAGCATTTCAAGCTTCTGCTCGTCTGAGTATTGAAATGGCACGATTATACCTGAACTAAACACAAATGTTCACTATTCCACAAAACAAAGTTTTAATTTTCACTTTTTACCAACGATGTTTAAGTGTTGGAAGATTTGTTGCGAATGTGAATGTTTCTTTATTCACAAAGTGACCTAGGGTTGTGACCAGGGATTTTAAACTTTGGGTAAATTAAGCAATTTATTTTATGGGAAGGTTCAATAACCGATAGGTATATTGACTTTGCAGACGGCAAAATTAAAACACAAAATTGTAGACAGATATACTAACGAAAATTAGAAGCTGTTAAGCGATTTTCTTATCAAGTTGAAAATCTAATATTGCAAAAATTATTTTTTATTATGATTATAATTACCGTGTAGCTGTTAGTTACGATGTTGTGAACTTTTAAAGAAATAGCGAAGACCCTTATTCCGGTCCTGTAAAATGTAACGTTGCACTTTTTAATTTAACTCTATGACTGTCATAAATAATCAGCCAAGTACCCAAAACCAATATTATTGTTAGGTGAATTGGTCAGCTTATGTCGTAAATCATTTAAAAAATACCCTCTAATACGGAAATGGCTTTATTTAATGAACGCAAATTAATAAAATTATTTCAATTACACTAAATCGTGTGAAAATATTTTACTGTTCGTACACAAAAAAAACTAATAAATTGAGCAATTAGTAATTGAAAGAAAGCCAAAATTTTACCTGATTAAAAAAAAAAGTTTTTTTCTTGGTTTTTATGTACCTAAATTATATAAAATTACTCATGCAATTTATGAGAATTGACAAATTATTTTAAAGGCCTATTTTGCTACGGGCGGTAACACTTAACTCACCCTGTATGTACGATGGTGGTCACGGAAAATGAGTCATGTCTCATTTTCGGTGCCTAACAGGTGCCACTGATCGGCTTCAAGAGAAATGTGAAGTAAAAACGATTTGTTTTGTTGGAGACAAGTTAAAAAAAGCCATAAATCGGTCCCAATTAGTGACACCTGTTTTCTAGGCCTTGATTTACTGCACTTTTTTCGAAGTGAACGCAATTTTGATAAAAACGGCGATAACTGTAACTTCGTGTAATGAAACTGCTTTGTTCAGCGCTAAAATATAAAAGCCATTAGCAATCCAATCGTGCCATCTGTATTGCCATTATAGAGAGATAGCGAACTGGCATGTTATATGCGATTTGATAAACGATCAGACCTGGCCAACGTTAAGAAATTTATTGTTGCCTCGCTGTATCAGTATCTGTTACTGTCGATCAGATTCATGGACGTTGTTAAAGACTCCCATTCGATTTCCATATTTTATGCAAAACAGTAATTCATCGGATTTGTTTTCGGTCGTTTTTTTCCGTTCTCGGTCACGACATGGAAACTTTCCTATTTCTAAAACTTAATTTCTTTCCAAGTTCGCCGCCCCGGCCGCTTTTACGAGGGCAATATTTATTTTCTATACACTCTTTTCATTTTTTTCTGGCCATTGAACGCAAAATTGCTCGAGTCCCGGAGCTTTCTCAAAAAATCTCCATTGTGCCGAACCGCTTTGTGAAGTTTAGGCGCCTTGGTAACAGACGAGTTTAATCGCGCGATTTTTCACTGCTAAAGACAAAAATTAGCAAAATGTTCTACAGCACAACTTCGCCACAATTGATACAATAGGCCGAGCAACAGAGCGAAATAAATGTCAGTTTAACATAAATAGTACCTGGAAACCGACTGCGCGATTATATCGAAGACAGTTAGTAGATGAATTCTGAGTAATGACCGTTTTTCAGTTATTTCGCTGCATTTTATGGAAAAACCAAAATACAAGTTTTGTTGCTGTGTACGTCTAGTTTTTAATTCTGTGTTTAAAATTTAAATCGGATAATTACAGGAGCATCCAGCCCTCCGCGAAAATTACGCAAGAAAAAAATGAAATGAAGATTGTGCAGAAACTGTTCGTCCGTCAGAGTCGGGGTTTTGCACACATAAAGTACATATAAATAGCTATCTTTATACGAAGGTACAGTTTTTAAAATTTAAAAATGGCGAAATTGTGAATTTTTTAAGAAAACACTGAATTTTCCGGGTTTTCCGGTTTTTCTCCGGTTCTAGTTATCCGATTGGATCACTCGACCTCTCATTCTCTTTGTAATTTAATTCTCTACAATTCGTCTATTGACATCATCAAGATTGCTTTATTAGTTTCCATTTTACAAGCAAGGAACTAAAAAAAACGCGATTTATTGTTGAAAATTGTTTATAACAAATTAAAAATTATGATTCTCGAGTTGGAAATTTATTTAATATATAAAACAATTGTTTGTTATGGTATTGATAAAGATTTTGAAGCATATGAAATGACTGATGATGATTTTTCCACTTCTAAACGAATTATTGACATTAAAAATATTTGTTGCACTTTTTCCACACTTCATTTAATCGGCGATGGACGTAAATTTATTTCCTGCTGAACCAAGAATATTAATAGGTATCTATAACTACAGCAACTGTATTATTTAGACATTTTACAAACATTTCTAATACATTTCACATTGAATGATCCTCTAATATTTTTTTTATTATTTATAGGTATAAGTTTTGTTTCATGTTTATTTTATTTTATTGTATTTTAAATATTTTTATTCATTTTAAATAAAAAATTTCAGTTTAATATGAGATTATTATTAAAAATCCAATTTATAAAATATTTATTAATAAATAATGAAGGGTTTATAGTAAATATTTCCCGCATATTATTTGTTATTATTAATATGCTAATTTAATTGTTAACTGAAATTCATTAGTAAAAAACAACTTATATTAAAATGATGTAAATAATTAATAAGTCTTGGTTGTATTATTATTTACTATTATTAAACGTATATTTAATGTTAATAAATATTTATGAGAGAATATTTATTAATAACAAATATTTATTTGATTTCAATAAACATTTATTTTTTATTAATAAACAACAATTCCTCCAAAATGAAGCAAAATTAAGACTGAATAATACATTTATTTGGTGTAACTAAACGTGTGTTAACTATTACCAAATTCTTTTTTGTTTTTAATAATTGCTTACTTTATTATAAATAACAATGTGTTAGAAGTAAATTAAGCTAATCGAAATCGTATTAATAAACTATCAGTTAATCGTAAATAAACATTTGGTGGGCCAAATATCAATCAATATTTGTCAATAGTTAACGAAGTTGCCTTGTTATTAACAAATTTTTCACTTCTTTTCTCTCTGTGTACAAAAAAACCTATTGCAGCGTCAAGCGGCAAAAACGCGCGATTTAAAGTCGCTGGTGTGCAGCCACCCTAACAATTACAAAGTTTCGATTTTGAAACCCCCAAGTTTGAGATCGATAACGTGTCACTTGAAGTACACCTCGCTAAATTATTTCATCAATTTGCAGCGTCGGTTCCAATTCGAGCGCAATTACGTGAGACAATGCCGTCTTAAATGCCCCATCATTCAGCCGACAGGGGATTAAAATCGCACAATTATTTCACCCCCGGTTGGCGAAATGTCGGTCAGGAACGCGATTTAAGTGCGCAAAAAAGCCGCACGCTCGTATCTGTGTCATATCGCGCAAAAAAACAGATGTGTAATTCAATTAAAGATAGTATTCATTCATGCTGCGACGGTGAGTAGGAGTCGCGTGGTGGGGATTTGATCGAGGGACGGTGCCGCGAGGGGACGGCAATAACCAAGCGGGAGGTCTTCTATATGAGCGCCAGCTGCTTGCTTTCTGGAGCTCCTAACTCTCGAAGTCGGTGTACGAAGTATCTCTCCGGTTGTGATGCCACACACGATGTAATTTTACCTCATTTTTAACTTTCATGGGTCGGAGTTATAATCGGCTAATCTATCTTCGTCTATCAAATTGATTGTGCTGTAAATAATCCTCGAGGGTCGCGACAGTAGCGCGATGGGGTTTGAGACACCTCAGGCAATTGTCAGTAAAAGTCAATATTTATTTTATTGACTAGGAATACAATTAAAAAGCCCTTTTCCCTATAAACATCAATTAACTGATTTATCATCCACATCTGCTGCATTGACAATATCGGTCGTAACTAAAAATAATTAGAAAAAAAAATTATCTCCCTCTTGGATAGAATTTTTTAATCGCACTGTATCTTATATTAATGTAGTTTCATACTAAATTATTAAACATCAAACCGAAATTTCAATTATTTGATAGAAATCTTGTAAACATTAAAATAAATATTTACATTTTTAATGTCACTTTCATGAATCGCTGAATACATAAATTTAATATTTTGCCGAATTGAAAATGAAGCTTTTTTTCTAGTTCAATTGAATTTAAGTTGCTCAAATCTTCAACCAAACTTAGTTATAAATTCGAATTTTTTTTTACTTAGTTTTGTCAATTTAACAAACAGTCGAGACAATCAATAACAAGTTTCTCGAGTTTTATTTCCAAGACAGGCAGATAACTTTTGTACAGTTTTATGTGAGTAACTAGAAATAGCAACGTTTCTACTCCCTCTTTTAAACTTATGTCACTGTTGGTACAACTTTGTAATTTGTAAAAGAATTCTTTGTCCACAATTATCAAATCAATAATTAAATTCAAAATAATCTGTGAAACGTAGGGTGCAAAGTATATGTTACAGTTGTGAATGTCAGAAAGACGTCAACTAGCTACAACATACGTTGCACGTACTCTTATTTTTTTTAACACACGTTACAATATTCTTAATTCAGCGAAAACTAAACTAACTCATCGGGGTCTGTCACACCCCGACGCTGCAGCAAAAAGGCGGTCTTGCAGCTTGGGTGATATTTTTATTGCGCTCTGGTTTACCGATTCGAAACGACAAAAACTGTCATACGTTCGTTAAAAATAAATAACGTTGCGATTCCTTTCTGCAGCCGTAAATCAATAAGTGACTGATTGGTTCTCGAGAAACAAGACCCCACATTTTTCAAGTGGGTTGTAAAGTGGTTCGTAAATTTTTTTTGTCTACGTTTGGGTTATTGTTCGAAAGTTTTTTACCGTCAGGCTTTTCCACGTGTCGATAAGTGATAGTTTAGGACAGGTTGGCAGTGAACCATTAATGTTGGACTTTTTTAGTCGAAATGTATGGTTTGTAATAAATGCTATTGGAAACAAATTTCATAAAAATCATCCCCGCAGCTCAATGTTCAAGCAAACAAAAGAAATTAATTGATTTTATTCATGTGGCTCAAAGATTAGTTCAGTTCTTACTTTTGCGCGAATCAAAGTCGCTTTACTTTTTGACTAATTAAAAAAATTTTATAACAAAAGTTGTGGATGGTGAAAATCTGCACAATTATGAAACTCAACAATTTTTTCTAACTAAGCCCATTTTCTAGTTATCATAAATTAAAAATTAATTGATTTTATTCATGTAACTCACAGATTAGTTCCGTTCATATCTTTGAGCGAATCAAAGTCGCCTTATTTGTTGACTAACAAAAAAATTTTAATAACAAAATTTGTGGATGGCGAAAATCTGCACAATTATGAATCTCAACAATTTATTCTAACTAAGCCCGTTTTCAAGTTATCATAAATTAAAAATTAATTGATTTTATTCATGTGACTCGCAGATTAGTTCAGTTTTTACCTTTGAGCGAATCAAAGTCGCCTTATTTTTTGACTAATTAAAAAAATTTTAGAACAAAAGTTGTGGATGGTGAAAATATGCACAATTATGAATCTCAACAATTTTTCCTAAGCCCGTTTTCAAGTTATCATAAATTAAAAATTAATTGATCTTATTCATGTGATTAGTTCAGTTCCTATCTTTGAGCGACTCAAAGGCGCCTTATTTTTTGACTAATAAAAAAATTTTTATACCAAAAGTTGTGGATGGCGAAAATCTGCACAATTATGAATCTCAACAATTTTCCCTAACTCAGCCCGTTTTCAATTTATCATAAATTAAAAATTAATTGATTTTATTCATGTGACAGATTAGTTTCGTTCTTTTCTTTGAGCGAATCAAAGTCGCCTTATTCTTTGACTAACAAAAAAATTTTTATAACAAAAGTTGTGGATGGTGACAATTTACACAATTATGAATCTCGACAATTTTTTTTAACTAAGCCCGTTTTCAAGTTATCATAAATTAAAAATTAATTGATTTTATTCATGTGATTAGTTCAGTTCTTATCTTTGAGCGACTCAAAGGCGCCTTATTTTTTGACTAATAAAAAAATTTTTATACCAAAAGTTGTGGATGGCGAAAATCTGCACAATTATGAATCTCAACAATTTTTCCTAACTCAGCCCGTTTTCAATTTATCATAAATTAAAAATTAATTGATTTTATTCATGCGACATTAGTTTCGTTCTTTTCTTTGAGCGAATCAAAGTCGCCTCATTGTTTGACTAACAAAAAAATTTTTATAAGAAAAGTTGTGGATGGTGACAATTTACACAATTATGAATCTCGACAATTTTTTTTAACTAAGCCCGTTTTCAAGTTATCATAAATTAAAAATTAATTGATTTTATTCATGTGATTAGTTCAGTTCTTATCTTTGAGCGACTCAAAGGCGCCTTATTTTTTGACTAATAAAAAAATTTTTATACCAAAAGTTGTGGATGGCAAAAATCTGCACAATTATGAATCTCAACAATTTTTCCTAACTCAGCCCGTTTTCAATTTATCATAAATTAAAAATTAATTGATTTTATTCATGTGATTATTTCAGTTCTTATCTTTGAGCGACTCAAAGGCGCCTTATTTTTTGACTAATAAAAAAAATTTTATAACAAAAGTTGTGGATGGCGAAAATCTGCACAATTATAAAACTCAACAATTTTTTCTAACTAAGCCCGTTTTCAAGTTATAATAAATTAAAATTTTGACTAACTTTTCTCATCTCAAAACTTATTCTTGGCTAACAACGTTACCGTCTCCATTCAAACACCAAACGCAATCAGCAAAATAAACTTCTTTCCGATTTTTTTAATGCGAAACGGAGCAGATTCAATAAGATCCGAAGAAGTAATATTAAAAAAACCAGGCAGCCGAATTCAATGAAATTAAGAAGCGAGTTTGAAAATACAGATCCTTAGAGCCGCTTCGAAATATCGACCCTTCGTTTTTTCTCGCGGCCCACAACACAGTTGCCAATAAAAAACGAACACCTTTCTCATTAGAGACCTTAACGGTCCGGTTGTGATTCGTTATCGCCGGTTTACAAAGGCGCTCACAACGTTGAAGTTTTTGTGTAATTAGCCATTAAATAAAACGGCGGTTTTACATTTCGATTAATAATTGATTTCGTCGAGTTTTCGTTTGCAGCAAAAAGTGACCTTTGCCTTTTGCCGGCCGATCGAAGCGTCGACGTCCTTTACAAGTACACACATCAAAATTTATTCATCACCTTTTTATTAGGCACGGCTGAATAAAACAAGTACATGGGAGTGCCTTGTGAATTCCTTCGATCGACGCGCGGATGGTTTTTTTATTTCGTGTCGAAAGAGAGCGTTTTTTGGGTTTTCCATTTGAAAATTTGGCCCATTAACGGCGGGGCTTTCACGAAAAGGTTTTTCGAAGTCGGGATTATAAATGACAGAAACACATTAGCATACGGAGGGATGAAGAATAACGATAATGAATGCTCAACCACATCGCCATATTTTGACAGTTAAAATGATTGATTCGTGCGATAAGGTCTTTCTAGTGCAGCTCGTAGTTAAAATAACATTCAAGTTCTGTAAATAACAGCTGTGCTCATTCTGCACGCCAAGTTATTCTATGGAACAATTGTTGGGTATTTTTTGCGTTCGACTGAAATGCGGACTAATGGGACGAGCGGTTTATTTTTGCGCTCAATTCATAAATTACTTTATTCATGTTTGTGTCGCAATTATCTCCGTATGCTGTTTTATTAAGTTCCTCTCAACTACCCTGCCAGATTTTTAATTTTAATTGGAGGTTTTCCGATACAGTAAATTCTCGTTAGCCGCGGCTTGTAGAAATCACCGGCATTTAATGTTTCTCTATTTTCTAAATCTAATTTTCTAATTCTGAATGAAAATGTCTTAATACAATTAAATTAAATATCTAAATGCTATAAGTAACTTAAGTTTTTATTGCAGTTGACTAAAAAATCAAGTAGGCGATAAAACAACGAAAAATGAATAAGTTATTTGTGTGCCTAGGAACCAAATTTAAACTTATTGTCACGAATGGGCAATTTAGTAGTCACTTTTTACATTTTTACATTTTTTGTTTGAAATTCTGAATGAAAAAATCTTAATAAAATTATATTAAATATCTAAAAGTCACAAACAATTGAAGTTTTTATTACAATTGACTAAAAAATCAAGTAGACAATAAAACAACAAAAGATGAATAAGTTATTTGTGTACCTAGACATCAAACTTAAACTTATTATTACGAATGGGCAATTTAGTAGTCACTTTTTACTTTCTTACATTTTTTGTTTGAAATTCTGAATGAAAAAACCTTATTAAAATTAAATTAAATATCTAAAATGTACAGGCAACTTAAGTTTTTATTACAATTGACTAAAAAATCAAGTAGACAATAAAACAACAAGAGATGAATAAGTTATTTGTGTACCTAGACATCAAACTTAAACTTATTAATACGAATGGGCAATTTAGTAGTCACTTTTTACTTTCTTACATTTTTTGTTTGAAATTCTGAATGAAAAAACCTTATTAAAATTAAATTAAATATCTAAAATGTACAGGCTACTTAAGTTTTTATTACAATTGACTAAAAAATCAAGTAGACAATAAAACAACAAGAGATGAATAAGTTATTTGTGTACCTAGACATCAAACTTAAACTTATTAATACGAATGGGCAATTTAGTAGTCACTTTTTACTTTCTTACATTTTTTGTTTGAAATTCTGAATGAAAAAACCTTATTAAAATTAAATTAAATATCTAAAATGTACAGGCTACTTAAGTTTTTATTACAATTGACTAAAAAATCAAGTAGACAATAAAACAACAAGAGATGAATAAGTTATTTGTGTACCTAGACATCAAACTTAAACTTATTAATACGAATGGGCAATTTAGTAGTCACTTTTTACTTTCTTACATTTTTTGTTTGAAATTCTGAATGAAAAAACCTTATTAAAATTAAATTAAATATCTAAAATGTACAGGCAACTTAAGTTTTTATTACAATTGACTAAAAAATCAAGTAGACAATAAAACAACAAGAGATGAATAAGTTATTTGTGTACCTAGACATCAAACTTAAACTTATTACTACGAATGGGCAATTTAGTAGTCACTTTTTACTTTCTTACATTTTTTGTTTGAAATTCTGAATGAAAAAACCTTATTAAAATTAAATTAAATATCTAAAATGTACAGGCAACTTAAATTTTTATTACAATTGACTAAAAAATCAAATAGGCGATAAAACAACAAAAGATGAATAAGTTATTTGTGTGCCTAGGCACCAAACTTAAACTTAGTACCACTAATGGTCAATTTTAATTTCGGCGTAGCAGATTGCTCCCCAATTTCAGTCGACTGTGACTTGAACAGATAAAATGGGCAGCCTGTATAAATTTTCACAAAAGAATAAATTCACCGCGCACATTATGTTTTTCATCGATGGAAAAAGCGATGCCTGCATACATTTCGAATGTCGCCTAATAATTCAAATGAGTTTAGGTCTCACCGGCCGCCCGTCGGTTGAATGTGTTTTACAAAAAAATCCCATTCGATACAAACCTTAATTGAATTTGTCATGCGTCCCAACATGGTCGTAATGGTTTATGTATGACTTGCTTTACTGTTAAAACTTGAATTGAGGCGGTTTTATCGTTCGGAATAAAAATCACGTTCTTGGGTACGTACCCATATCAGAGACGCACACAAAAGCAGTTTCGGACTTTCAGGAAAAAATTGTTTCATTCAGGCATTAAAAATGCATCAATAGCAGCACTTAATCTTTAATGGGAACTTGGCGCTACTACCTTATTGATTGGATTTCATGTTTTGTTTCGATTTTATGAATGCATATTAAAACCCACTGAAATATGCAATTGTATAAATTGTTTTGTGTGCCAAGAAAAATAATTAAAAAATGTTTAACAGTTTTAATTCAACCTTGTGTGAAGTTGGAACTGATGACACAACAGTTTCGAGCGTAACATTTGGCATTGTCTTCTTATTGAAGTACAAACTATGGGGAAATCAGAAGGGCCGCCTGCAAGTGGCGGAAATACTGCTGGTTCAGCTGCATCAACCCCCTGAAATTTACGATTTGAAATGTGCATGTTCTAATCTACCTCTGAAGTTTCTACTGTTGATTTTAGTTGTCAAGAAAATAATTAATAGCTTACATTATTATCTGTCGTCTTTCTTAATCCCCCCTTGGTGTTAGCAACCATTACAATTGTCTCGAAATATGTTATGCGACATAATAGGCTTTCCTATCTTGTATTAAGGTAAAGGGACAGTCAAAAATTGTAGTCAATACGCCAACCAAAACGTGGAAGTACAAAAAGATTTTTCCTTTGTCTCCATGGTTTACTTAAGCTCGAACTTAAGCCTTCACTGATAGGCCAAGCAAATCTGTGTAAAATGAATCCCTATTTTTACTCCGTCATTGTTTTTGGATACATAATTTCACTTATAATCTTAGATGTTGTCCTTTTTGGAAATTTAAAAATGATCTTGAATTAGATAATATTGTTATTTCTTCTTTGGAAAAATTTTGAATATTAAATTTACAATAAGATCTTGGACTCGAAGCCAAATTACCAATCCGTTTTGGTGGATTAGGTATAAGGTCTATAATTGATATTTCCTCGCCTGCCTTTTTGTCTTCTATATTTTCTAATTCTGAACTTATTATGTCCATTCTACCTTCTAGTTTTTCTAATTTTGAAATGACATCCCTTAACGAGGCTGTTGATTATTGAAAGGAAATTCGTCTTTATTTCCAAAAGAGCTTTCCATTCAAAGAAATTGGGACCTACCTATTTGTGAGAAAAGATTTCAAAATTTATTATCTTCCTCAAATATCACACAAAAAGCTATCTTATTAGCTGGATCTGAACTTGAATCTGGAGCTTGGCTTGAAGCTCTTCCATCTTGTAAATTAGGTACTCTTTTAGAAAAAAACTTTTTACAAATTGCAATTTCGCTTAGATTGGGCAATTTCTGTCATTTCTCATATCTGCTCGTGCGGTTCTTCTGTAGACTCTTTGGGTCATCATGGTTTATCGTGTATTAAAATGCTGGTAGACTCTCTCGTCACAGCTGTATCAATGACATTATTAAATGTCCAGATGGTATTACAGTTATTCCATGGAAAGTAGTTTAGTTTGGGATTTTACTTGTACGGATACACTTGCCCCTTCTCATTTGACTGATTCTTCATTTTGCAGAAACTCTTAAGAAAAAAAAAAATAAGTAAATTTCTGATGATTATTTTTTCGTCGTCTTCGCTGTGAAAACTTTGGGTCCTTGGTCCTGATGCCCTTTCTCTCCTTGAAGATTTGGGGAGGCGTATTGTTCAAACAACGGAAACTCCTCAAGCCAAAACGTATTTGAAGCAACGAATAAATTTGGCTATACAGAGAGGCAACGTTGCTAGTGTTCTTGGTACAGTTCTTCTTCTCTTAATGAGTTATTTTATTTATTCTAGTTATTACTTATGCTATGTTATTTTATGTTATCGTTAAGCAAATGTACTTATTATTACTTTTTAAGAGTGAAGAAGATGAAAGTGATTATATATCCGTCGAAGGCGATCCGGCTCGAAGGACCAATTTTTAGTAACAGTTTACACTAACGTTACTTTAATTTAAAATTTATATTAGTTGATTATCTTGCACTAACATCTTAAGGACAACTTTAATCTTGTAAGTGCTAGTTAAGTTAGAGTGAGAATTTTAGGAAGATCATTTTTTAATTTTTTCGAACGTAGATGACAGCCGAAAGGTTTAGAAATTGTGGACAAAATAATTTTCAATGCACTCAAAAATATTTAAAATTCAACACTTTTGGTAAACTTAAGTCAAACTTAATTGGCTGGATAAAATAAACACAGTTATTGTATGTTATTGTTAAGCAAATATTAGTTATTTATTTCGATTTTACCAAAGTATTGAATTGAAATACTTAAATTAGACTCAAGGAACATGTTTTCGATAAGCACCAAAAATTTTGTAGCAAACTGAAATTACTGAAGATTTCTAATGTGTCACTGTTTTTCTCTTCCAATTAATAAATTGTTCTTGAAATCCGAAAAATTCAGTGTTTTCTTAAAAAATTCGCAATTCCGTCAATTTTTAATTTTAAAAAGTGAAATTGAGTTGGAAATTATGCAGAATTCATCTACTAACTGTCTTTGACAAAATCGTTCAGTCGGTTTCCAGTTAGTATTTATGTTATGAAAAAATGCTTTATTGCTTGGCCTACGAACAACCGGAAATTAAAAATATGAGCAAATTAAAAAAAATAAATAATTAGGTGCCACTAAACGACTGGTTCGAGCAGGAAGACCACAAGAAACTATTTTCGTTGTATAAATGATCACATCATTGTCGAATTTTTCCACGCATTCCGCATTCTTTCCCTTCTCAACGCCGCCGTCCCGTATCCGTTTTTTAATTTCGACGGTATTGAAAGTATTTCAGGAACAGGAGAATGTGTGCACAAAACAAAATGTCCATCCCATTGAATTCCGTGAAGTCAGCCCGTTCTGTAAGCTGTTGTAAGCGGCTTGAGAGGTCACGGGGCCTGGGACTGCATAATTGCCCGACGCAGGGACATGGGATCCAACGGGACATTACTCAGGGGTTGCAGACCATGAGAATCCACCGCTTTCTAAATTGCTTTTAATGCGACATATTTTAATATTTGTTCGCTAGTAATACCATAAGAGCTTTGAATTTATTGATTAATTTAAAAGAGTGCAAATTTCACGAATATTAAAAACGCGACAGCGAAGCTCGAGCGTTTTTATCATCAAATTTACACGATTTAAAAATTGCTACGCAGGAAATTTGAGTTAATTAATCGAAGAAATTCAAAGCTTGAATGGTATTTGATTAGATTATTTTATGAATGTACAGGGTGAGTTAAGTTTTACCGCCCCGGCCATAATACCTATTAAAGATTGAGGGGAAAGTATGCAATTTACATGTTACATCAGTTGAAGTTTACACTTTCGATTAGTGCTACAAGTTTTACAAATCATTTTTATTTGAACCCAAAAAAGGAAAGCAAACAGTTTCGGGTAAAATTTCCATGTTTGGTTTTTTATTTCAAAATTTGTCAAATTATTCGTAGCATTGTTAATTGCAATTTGATTCGTTAAAAAATGATTACTTTTTGAGTTAAATCAAATTTAACATAAAGTACAAAAATACTTTTATTTATGACTTTCCAACAATGGATAATACGGTCTTCCACGAAACAATACCTGATGATCGACCCATAAAACTGAAGGGAACGGCGTTTTAGTTGTTGCCAGACCCGTATTCTGGAATTTGTGAGAAAAATAAAATAAGTTTTTAATAGGTAAATATTTTATAAAAGATACTCAAAGTGATGCCCCATTACCCATAAATTAAAAGGATTTCAAGCTTCTCCTCGACTGAGTATTGAAATGGCATGATTATACCTGAACTAAACACAAATGTTCACTATTCCACAAAACAAAGTTTTAATTTTCACTTTTTACCAACGATGTTTAAGTGTTGGAAGATTTGTTGCGAAGGTGAATGTTTCTTTATTCACAAAGTGATTAGGGTTTTGACCAGGGTTTTTAAACTTTGGGTGAATTAAGAAATTTATTTTATGGGAAGGTTCAATAACCGATAGGTATATTGACTTTGAAGACGGCAAAATTAAAACACAAAATTATAGACAGATATACTAACGAAAATTAGAAGCTGGTGAGCGATTTCTTATCAAGTTGAAAATCTAATATTGCAAAAATTATTTTTTATTATGATTATAATTACCGTGTAGTTGTTAGTTACGATGTTGTGAACTTTTGAAGAAATAGCGAAGACCCTTATTCCGGTCCTGTAAAATGTAACGTTGCACTTTTTAACTTAACTTTATGACTGTCATAAATAATCAGCCAAGTACCCAAAACTAATACCATTGTTAGGTGAATTGGTCAGCTTATGTCGTAAATCATTTAAAAAAATATCCTCTAATACGGAAATGGCTTTATTTAATGAACCCAAATTAGTAAAATTATTTCAATTACACTAAATTGTGTGAAAATATTTTACTGTTCGTACACAAAAAAAACTAATAAATTGAGCAATTAGTAATTGAAAGAAAGTCAAAATTTTACCTGATGAAAAAAAAAGATTTTTTCTTGACAAATTATTTTAAAGGGCTATTTTGCCACGGGCGGTAAAACTTAACTCACCCCGTATAAAATTTGACACAAATAAAATTATTTAAAAAATTTTTGTTGGTGGAAAATAGGCAACGTCGATATAAAGGAACTCGAAGTTTTATCAGAATTAAAACTGTAATTCCGTGTTCCTTCATCAAATAACAAATTGTGATTGGCTATATTAGTAAATATGCCGCGAACAAATATTGAAGTTATTTTCGCCCGAATGTTAATTGCATAAATAATGGAACGCCCGATTGATAAGTCGTTCGAATTCATATTGAAAGTGACGGTTGTAATTAACGAGTTGTAAATGGCAGGGACGGGAGTGTACTTCGACCTTACATGGCGCAAAATTTGCCTTTTAATTTGTTATGCATAGCAATCAGAATATCAAGATCTTATCTTCGCTGGTAACACTTAACATGAACATGAGGTAGCGCAGATATGAATTTATGAAAATTATTCTCACGTGCATTTAATCCTTCCAGACCGTTTTTGCATATTTAAATTTGTTGTTGGTGTTGCGCAAGTTAGGAAATGTGAATTTTTAAATTGCTATTGGTATTGTGCAAGTTAGGAAATGTGAAATTTTTGTGTATTAAACGTGTAATCCCAAGTAACAATTTGATGTTCTATGAAAGTCGAAGAGAACGTTTACACAGCAGTTTTACAGCAGTTATAAAGCCAAAATGTGCGCTATCTTATAAAACAATTCGGTTCTTTAACACTGTTATGAAGCCTGTTGAATTCGATTACCCAACAGTTATGCAAAAGTTTATACAGCGTTTATAAAACATCAAGCACATTCTTAAAAAGCAATTTTATAAAAGCTGTATAATTTGCAAGCTTTATGTTTTTACAGCTATCAAATTGTTTTGTTACATGGCGTTACATCTATAAAATTTCAATATTATATAACAGACCATATTGTGAAACTACTGCGCGGATAGTTTACATCACCCAAACATTCAGTTTTGATTCACAATGCTTGATTTTAGAGTTCTATAATATCAAGAAATCAGTGAAATTATAAAGAAACAGTAAAAATCGATGTCAGCATCAGAAGTTAGATGTGAAAGATCAAGTAAATCACTGAATATTTCTTTTCTAATATTAAGAAATTAGTGAAATTGTAAAGAATTAATAAAAATTGATATATCAGCATCAGAATTTAGATTTGAAAAATCAAATAAATCATTGTTTTTTTCATGTAAACAGTTACATCACCCAAAGATTCAGTTTTGATTAAAAATGATTGACTATAAAGTGTTCTAATATCAAGAAATTAGTGAAATTGTAAAGAATTAATTTAAATTGATATCAGCATCAGAAGTTAGATTTAAAGTAATCATTGATTATTTGATGTAAACAGTTACATCACTCAAACATTCAGGTTTGATTAAAAATGATTGACTTTAAAGTCTTCTAATATCAAGAAATCAGTGAAATTATAAAGAATCAGTAAAAATTGATGTCAGCATCAGAAGTTAGATTTGAAAGATCAAGTAAATCATTGATTATTTGATGTAAACAGTTACATCACTCAAACATTCAGGTTTCATTAAAAATGACTGACTTTAAAGTCTTCTAATATCAAGAAATTAGTGAAATTGTAAAGAATTAATTTAAATTGATATCAGCATCAGAAGTTAGATTTAAAGTAATCATTGATTATTTGATGTAAACAGTTACATCACTCAAACATTCAGGTTTGATTAAAAATGATTGACTTTAAAGTCTTCTAATATCAAGAAATCAGTGAAATTATAAAGAATCAGTAAAAATTGATGTCAGCATCAGAAGTTAGATTTGAAAGATCAAGTAAATCATTGATTATTTGATGTAAACAGTTACATCACTCAAACATTCAGGTTTCATTAAAAATGACTGACTTTAAAGTCGTCTAATATCAAGAAATTAGTGAAAATGTAAAGAGTTAATAAAAATTGATATGTCAACATCAGAAGTTAGATTTGGAAGGTCAAGTAAATCATTAACTATTTCATGTAAACAGTTACTTCACTCAAGCATTCAGTTTTGATTAAAAATGATTGACTTTAAAGTCTTCTAATATCAAGAAATCAGTGAAATTATAAAGAATCAGTAGAGATTGATATGTCAGCTTCAGAAGTTGGATTTGAAAAATCAAGTAACTCATTAATTATTTCATGTAAACAGTTGCATCACCCAAACATTCAGTTTTGATTAAAAATGATTGACTTTAAATCAGTGAAATTATAAAGAACCAGTAAAAATTGACATCTCAGCATCAGAAGTTAAATTCATAAGATTATTCTCAGTTGTCTGTGTATTATAATCTTTATTAACAGAAAAATGATGTAATAATTTTTTAATAACTATTAGTGAGTATAAGATTTATTTTTATTTTGCGTGGGATTCAACTTGATATATCACATTATTAGATTCTTGTTGCAATCAATTTGTTCCATTAACTTAGAACTGGAAAATTGTATTTCAATTTAAAATTTATATTTCGCGTTCCAAACATAATTGCTTTTAACTGAAAAACTTTGTGTCTTAGTGATGAGACTGGTTGCATGATTGGATATAATTTCGTCGAGTAAAAAAATGGCCGAATTGCTTCCCTTCGCTATTAATAAAAGTGTATATATTTTGTTGTATATTTTCGGGGTTCTATATTATGAAGTTCCCCGTTCAAGCTGAACCAACATTAATATCGTATTCCCAATAGCGTGATCGCATGGATCAGCTCCATTAACAGTCGGATTCCCTAATCTCCCTGCAGCATATCGTGTAAATGCACCTTATTGTTAAGTGGATGATTGCGGATCGCAACCAGATGTGCCTGCTGCATCGATTCCAATGCTTGTTTGCTATCTCCTGTCACAGCCACGCCACCGCACTCATCTCCTCTGATATGATTACCGCGTTGTGTTCCTGACATTCCTGTTATACAGTATAGTGCTCGAAATTGTTAAAGTATTTAATGAATATCTAGTCCGCGCATTTTAATTAAATTTATCGCGGAATCGTTGTGTGGGAGAGGTTTAAGCGCTAAAAAACAACGGCTAATTAAGTCCTCTCTAATGGATGTACTTGCCAAGTTTACGGACACTGGGAGGCAGCGAGCGAAAAAGGCTGCGTTTGATTTATCGCCGAGAATTTCGAAAATAAAATTTTAATTGGGTTAAAAAATTTAAATAAACCCGGTGTTTATAGGGAAATCGGTAGCAGGATGAAGTAATTACAATACGGCGTACACCAGGTATAATGGCTCCGACATAATATTATACCAGTTGGTTAATGGCCGTTTATGGGCCCGGTTTCCGTAATATTATTTTAATGGCACGTCGACCGCACTGATCCGAACTTGATACGTTCACACAATAGGGTTCGTATAAATTATTATTATATTTACTGCAATATCGCATCAGGATAAGACAAACGATGGGTAAAAGGATAACGAAAGCAATAAAAATATAATTATTAACTTGGGAGAGGGTATTGTTGGTCGGAGTGCACGGCTCTTGTTTTAGCACTTGCACTTTATGATCCGATCTATTGTTCTGGACTATTTTACGATTACAGTTATTAACCTCTTTTTAAAAATCGGAATGCAATATTAAGAGCTGCAAAGGTGAATTATCGACAAGTTAATTATTGCCGGACATCAGTTCTTCGCGATCAATTACACTCGAATCGAGCACTGAAAAAACACAAGTAAAATACATTGATTTATGTATCTCCTTCCATTAATTTTTTTTTAATTCGATGTAAATATGCATTAATCGATGTAAATATACATTAACTCGATGAAAATATGCATTAATTCGATGTAAATATACATTGATATATGCAAATATGCATTGGCCGATGTGAACATATATTGATCGATGTAAATGTACATTGATTCTATGCAAACATACATTGGTTTGATGTAAATATACATTAATTCTATGTAAACATACATTGATTCGATAGAAATGTGCATTCATTAGATGTAAACATAGATTGATTCGATCGAACTATACGTACATTGATTCGATAAAAACATAAATTGATTCGGTCGAACTATACTTTAATTTGATGTAAACATACATTGATTCGATGGAAATATACATTGATTTGATGCAAACATACATTGATTCGATGGAAATGTGCATTCATTAGATGTAAACATGTATTGATTCGATGGAAATACACATTGATTCGATTTAAACATAGATTAATTCGATCGAACCATACATACAATGATTCGAAAAACATAAATTGATTCGATCGAACTATACGTTAATTCGATGTAAACATACATTGATTCGATGGAAATTTACATTGATTTGATGTAAATATACATTGATTCGATGTAAATATACATTGATTTGATGTAAACGTACATTGATTCGATGTAAATACACATTGATTCGATTTAAACATAGATTAATTCGATCGAACTATACATACATTGATTCGAAAAACATAAATTAATTCGATCGAACTATACGTTAATTCGATGTAAACATACATTGATTTGATGAAAATTTACATTGATTTGATGTAAATATACATTGATTCGATGGAAATATACATTGATTTGATGTAAACATACATTGATTCGATGGAAATGTGCATTTATTAGATGTAAACATGCATTGATTCGATGTAAATACACATTGATTCGATTTAAACATAGATTAATTCGATCGAACTATACATAAATTGATTCGAAAAACATAAATTGATTCGATCGAAATATACGTTAATTCGATGTAAACATACATTGATTCGATGGAAATTTACATTGATTTGATGTAAATATACATTGGTTCGATGGAAATATACATTGATTTGATGTAAACATACATTGATTCGATAGAAATGTGCATTTATTAGATGTAAACATGCATTGATTCGATGTAAATACACATTGATACGATTTAAACATAGATTAATTCGATCGAACTATACATATATTGATTCGAAAAACATAAATTAATTCGATCGAACTATACTTTAATTCGATGTAAACATACATTGATTTGATGGAAATTTACATTGATTTGATGTAAATATACATTGATTCGATGGAAATATACATTGATTTGATGTAAACATACATTGATTCGATGGAAATGTGCATTCATTAGATGTAAACATGCATTGATTCGATGTAAATACACATTGATTCGATTTAAACATAGATTAATTCGGTCGAACTATACATACATTGATTCGAAAAACATAAATTAATTCGATCGAACTATACGTTAATTCGATGTAAACATACATTGATTTGATGGAAATATACATTGATTTGATGTAAACATACATTGATTCGATGGAAATGTGCATTTATTAGATGTAAACATGCATTGATTCCATGTAAATACACATTGATTCGATTTAAACATAGATTAATTCGATCGAACTGTACATACATTGATTCGATTGAACTATACGTTAATTCGATGTAAACATACATTGATTCGATGGAAATTTACATTGATTTGATGTAAATATACATTGATTCGATGTAAACATACATTGATTTGATGTAAACATACATTGATTCGATGGAAATATACATTGATTTGATGTAAACATACATTGATTCGATAGAAATGTGCATTTATTAGATGTAAACATGCATTGATTCGATGTAAATACACATTGATACGATTTAAACATAGATTAATTCGATCGAACTATACATATATTGATTCGAAAAACATAAATTAATTCGATCGAACTATACGTTAATTCGATGTAAACATACATTGATTTGATGGAAATTTACATTGATTTGATGTAAATATACATTGATTCGATGGAAATATACATTGATTTGATGTAAACATACATTGATTCGATGGAAATGTGCATTCATTAGATGTAAACATGCATTGATTCGATGTAAATACACATTGATTCGATTTAAACATAGATTAATTCGGTCGAACTATACATACATTGATTCGAAAAACATAAATTAATTCGATCGAACTATACGTTAATTCGATGTAAACATACATTGATTTGATGGAAATATACATGGATTTGATGTAAACATACATTGATTCGATGGAAATGTGCATTTATTAGATGTAAACATGCATTGATTCCATGTAAATACACATTGATTCGATTTAAACATAGATTAATTCGATCGAACTGTACATACATTGATTCGATTGAACTATACGTTAATTCGATGTAAACATACATTGATTCGATGGAAATTTACATTGATTTGATGTAAATATACATTGATTCGATGGAAATATACATTGATTTGGTGTAAACATACATTGATTTGATGCAAACATACATTGATTCGATGGAAATATACATTGATTCGATGTACATATACATTAATTCGATGCAAGGATTCGTTATTTCGATGAACAGGAGAATTACTGAATATATAATATACATTGTAAAAACGAAATTTGTCACTGGATTTAAGCACACTTTTCGTTCGGTAAAAGGATAATAAAATAGTTAAAGAATGAATCAAAATCAAGTGCAAGTTTTAAGTGCGCGGCCAATATTTTCCGGTCATTGTACGTATTCAGTTGTTTGTGGGAATTGCATCGATCGAAAGGACGAATTGCGCGAACGTTTTCAAAGTTTAGGGCTCATCAAAAGTAAATAATTCGATGGCCGCGCTTGTAGTGCGACCATTGTTTGGACAACTAAAACAAATTGATAGTCCGATGTCCTTTCACCCCTTCCTCGTATATTACTTTGTCGCCCCATTTGCGATTATAAAACAGCATTTTCCACTTAAACGAGAATAAAGGCGAGAAATATTTGTTTTTGAAAACACAGTCCAACTTTCCGTGTAAATTGTGTTGGGGGGAGCTTTTGAAAACTGGCTGCATGTTGCGCCGCATTAATTCATTACTGCGAATTAAAACTGTTTAAAAAAAAATTAATAATTAATTAAATTAAAATTAAAATTAATTCAGACGTTCAATAATATTGACAATGTATATTGAACGTCTGAACGCCGCTTTAATGTAATTATTATTCTAACTTTTGCAATGAAAATTAGTATTGGTGTGCTGTTAATTAGAAAAACCCTTAAATGTGCAGAGCCGGATTTAGACTTAATAAGGCCCTAAGCTATTTGAGATATGGGGCCCTTTATAACTCCAGATATTATATGTTAATGTGCCAAATATGATTTTGGGGGCCCCCAAGAAAGTGGGGCCCTAAGCTATAGTTGTGTAGCTTATACGTAAATCCGGCACTGTAAATATGCCTCTCAGACACCACTCCCCTGCAGCTGCCCCAATTGAAAGTTTTTATGGGGGATTCTGCATTAACAATTTCGAGAGCGTTAAATTACGGCCACTTTATCACGTTTTTCTTTCCCGTTTTCGTTTTTGACGGACCGAAAGATAGTGAAAAAACGACTGGGTCTGCGAAAGAACGAGATAAACAATAAGCAAATTACGTCCATTATTCAACTTGTCAAAAGGCAGCTACATTTTTTAACAAAGATTAATTATGCTCTCATAAATACCGCTATTTATATTGTGGTCTCTACGTGCTCCGCGAGCAAACGACATTAATGTTCATATTCTTTTCCGAGCGCGCAATTTTTCGACGAAATTTCACGCACCCCGCACAACGCGATATGTAAATTTCGGAGCGCGTGAATTTTAATAGCGCACCATGAATTAATAAAACACGTGAAATCTAACATGTGCTCTATTATGATTTAATATTAAAAAGAGGAAAATTTAATCCGAATTTTTTTCCCACTTAAAAAAAAACTCGGTAAAACACGGGTCTTAACTTCCCTCTAATGCGTGTCGTAAACGCGTTCTTCGTTCTTAACGATTCCATAAACTTATTTTAATATTTAAAAAAGGAGAACGTCTGAATGCGAGTGGAACTAAGTCGCCTTCCATAGAAAACGAGTCAATTAGAGTGCGACATTAAAATGAGCATTTGTTCGCTGATGGTTCATAAATATTCCGTGGAGTCGATTTTGGTTTGCGCAACGCTGTAATGCTGAAATTTAATGCACTCAACGCGAAATAACAATTTTAAAGTGCCGTATATATGCATTTAGAAGAGACTGAATATGTATCGAGGTGGCACACGTGTTACTACTCATGCAAATTAAAGGAGTCTCGGGGAGTTTCACATGTAGATGCTAGATACATACAGACGTACACTTTCAGACATTAGGTTTAAATAAAATAGGAGGGACCCATCTTCCCCAGTTTCGCATTGTTTTACCTTCTCTAAAGGAAAAATACCTAGAATCTAAATCAGAATTCCTGAAAATATCGAAAATAATATCCTATTTTATATGTTTTCAAACTTTTTGATTTTTGTTTTTGATTAAAAATCCCAAGTAACAATGTAGCTGCATATTTCTTACCTAATAGAACTGTTATGTTTTATTGCTTCTGTATTGTTGCTCCGTAGGTACCAATTGGTTGAGTAAAAGTTGCGGATAACACGATTTTGTTGCCTGAAACTAATTTGTTGTTTTTTTGATATTAGAAGACTTTAAAGTCAATCCTTTTTAATCAAAACTGAATGTTTGAGTGACTTAACAGTTTGCATGAAATAATCAATGATTTAATTGATCTTCCAAATCTAACTACTGATGCTGAGATGCCAATTTTCATTGATTCTTTACAATTTCACTAATTTCTTGATATTAGAAGACTTTAAAGTCAATCATTTTTAATCAAAACTGAATGTTGGGGTGAGGTAACAGTTTGCATGAAATAATCAATGATTTAATTGATCTTTCAAATCTAACTTCTGATGCTGACATATCAATTTTTACTGTTTCTTTATAATTTCAATTGTGAATCAAAACTGATTGTTTGGGCGATGTAACCTTTTATATGAAAAAATCAATGATTTACTTGATTTTTAAAATTTAACTTCTGATGCTGATGTGCCAATTTTTATTGATTCTTTATAATTTCACTGATTTCTTGATATTAGAAGACTTTAAAGTCAATCAATTTTAATCAAAACTGAATGTTGGGGTGAGGTGACTGTTTACATGAAATAATAAATGATTTAATTGATCTTTCAAATCTAACTTCTGATGCTGACATATCAATTTTTACTGTTTCTTTATAATTTCAATTGTTAATCAAAATTGATTGTTTGGGCGATGTAACCTTTTGTATTGAAAAGTCAATGATTTACTTGATCTTCCAAATCTAACTACTGATGCTGAGATGCCAATTTTCATTGATTCTTTACAATTTCACTAATTTCTTGATATTAGAAGACTTTAAAGTCAATCAATTTTAATCAAAACTGAATGTTGGGGTGAGGTGACTGTTTACATGAAATAATAAATGATTTAATTGATCTTTCAATTCTAACTTCTGATGCTGACATATCAATTTTTACTGTTTCTTTATAATTTCAATTGTTCATCAAAATTGATTGTTTGGGCGATGTAACCTTTTGTATTGAAAAGTCAATGATTTACTTGATCTTCCAAATCTAACTACTGATGCTGAGATGCCAATTTTCATTGATTCTTTACAATTTCACTAATTTCTTGATATTAGAAAACTTTAAAGTCAATCATTTTTAATCAAAACTGAATGTTGGGGTGAGGTAACTGTTTACATGAAATAATAAATGATTTAATTGATCTTTCAAATCTAACTTCTGATGCTGACATATCAATTTTTACTGTTTCTTTATAATTTCAATTGTTAATCAAAATTGATTGTTTGGGCGATGTAACCTTTTGTATTGAAAAATCAATGATTTACTTGATCTTCCAAATGTAACTTCTGATGCTGAGATGCCAATTTTCATTGATTCTTTACAATTTCACTAATTTCTTGATATTAGAAAACTTTAAAGTCGATCATTTTTAATCAAAACTGAATGTTGGGGTGAGGTAACTGTTTACATGAAATAATAAATGATTTAATTGATCTTTCAATTCTAACTTCTGATGCTGACATATCAATTTTTACTGTTTCTTTATAATTTCAATTGTTAATCAAAATTGATTGTTTGGGCGATGTAACCTTTTATATAAAAAAATCAATGATTTACTTGATCTTCCAAATGTAACTTCTGATGCTGAGATGCCAATTTTCATTGATTCTTTACAATTTCACTAATTTCTTGATATTAGAAGACTTTAAAGTCAATCAATTTTAATCAAAACCGAATGTTGGAGTAATGTAACTGTTTACATGAAATAATAAATGATTTAATTGATCTTTCAATTCTAACTTCTGATGCTGACATATCAATTTTTACTGTTTCTTTATAATTTCAATTGTTAATCAAAATTGATTGTTTGGGCGATGTAACCTTTTATATAAAAAAATCAATGATTTACTTGATCTTCCAAATGTAACTTCTGATGCTGAGATGCCAATTTTCATTGATTCTTTACAATTTCACTAATTTCTTGATATTAGAAGACTTTAAAGTCAATCAATTTTAATCAAAACCGAATGTTGGAGTAATGTAACTGTTTACATGAAATAATAAATGATTTAATTGATCTTTCAATTCTAACTTCTGATGCTGACATATCAATTTTTACTGTTTCTTTATAATTTCAATTGTTAATCAAAATTGATTGTTTGGGCGATGTAACCTTTTATATAAAAAATCAATGATTTACTTGATCTTCCAAATGTAACTTCTGATGCTGAGATGCCAATTTTCATTGATTCTTTACAATTTCACTAATTTCTTGATATTAGAAGACTTTAAAGTCAATCAATTTTAATCAAAACTGAATGTTGGGGTGAGGTGACTGTTTACATGAAATAATAAATGATTTACTTGATCTTCCAAATGTAACTTCTGATGCTGAGATGCCAATTTTCATTGATTCTTTACAATTTCACTAATTTCTTGATATTAGAAGACTTTAAAGTCAATCAATTTTAATCAAAACTGAATGTTGGGGTGAGGTGACTGTTTACATGAAATAATAAATGATTTAATTGATCTTTCAATTCTAACTTCTGATGCTGACATATCAATTTTTACTGTTTCTTTATAATTTCAATTGTTAATCAAAATTGATTGTTTGGGCGATGTAACCTTTTATATTGAAAAGTCAATGATTTACTTGATCTTCCAAATCTAACTACTGATGCTGAGATGCCAATTTTCATTGATTCTTTACAATTTCACTAATTTCTTGATATTAGAAGACTTTAAAGTCAATCAATTTTAATCAAAACTGAATGTTGGGGTGAGGTGACTGTTTACATGAAATAATAAATGATTTAATTGATCTTTCAATTCTAACTTCTGATGCTGACATATCAATTTTTACTGTTTCTTTATAATTTCAATTGTTAATCAAAATTGATTGTTTGGGCGATGTAACCTTTTATATTGAAAAGTCAATGATTTACTTGATCTTCCAAATCTAACTACTGATGCTGAGATGCCAATTTTCATTGATTCTTTACAATTTCACTAATTTCTTGATATTAGAAGACTTTAAAGTCAATCAATTTTAATCAAAACTGAATGTTGGGGTGAGGTGACTGTTTACATGAAATAATAAATGATTTAATTGATCTTTCAAATCTAACTTCTGATGCTGACATATCAATTTTTACTGTTTCTTTATAATTTCAATTGTTAATCAAAATTGATTGTTTGGGCGATGTAACCTTTTATATAAAAAAATCAATGATTTACTTGATCTTCCAAATGTAACTTCTGATGCTGAGATGCCAATTTTCATTGATTCTTTACAATTTCACTAATTTCTTGATATTAGAAGACTTTAAAGTCAATCAATTTTAATCAAAACCGAATGTTGGAGTAATGTAACTGTTTACATGAAATAATAAATGATTTAATTGATCTTTCAATTCTAACTTCTGATGCTGACATATCAATTTTTACTGTTTCTTTATAATTTCAATTGTTAATCAAAATTGATTGTTTGGGCGATGTAACCTTTTATATAAAAAAATCAATGATTTACTTGATCTTCCAAATGTAACTTCTGATGCTGAGATGCCAATTTTCATTGATTCTTTACAATTTCACTAATTTCTTGATAATAGAAGACTTTAAAGTCAATCAATTTTAATCAAAACCGAATGTTGGAGTAATGTAACTGTTTACATGAAATAATAAATGATTTAATTGATCTTTCAATTCTAACTTCTGATGCTGACATATCAATTTTTACTGTTTCTTTATAATTTCAATTGTTAATCAAAATTGATTGTTTGGGCGATGTAACCTTTTATATAAAAAAATCAATGATTTACTTGATCTTCCAAATGTAACTTCTGATGCTGAGATGCCAATTTTCATTGATTCTTTACAATTTCACTAATTTCTTGATATTAGAAGACTTTAAAGTCAATCAATTTTAATCAAAACCGAATGTTGGAGTAATGTAACTGTTTACATGAAATAATAAATGATTTAATTGATCTTTCAATTCTAACTTCTGATGCTGACATATCAATTTTTACTGTTTCTTTATAATTTCAATTGTTAATCAAAATTGATTGTTTGGGCGATGTAACCTTTTATATAAAAAAATCAATGATTTACTTGATCTTCCAAATGTAACTTCTGATGCTGAGATGCCAATTTTCATTGATTCTTTACAATTTCACTAATTTCTTGATATTAGAAGACTTTAAAGTCAATCAATTTTAATCAAAACCGAATGTTGGAGTAATGTAACTGTTTACATGAAATAATAAATGATTTAATTGATCTTTCAATTCTAACTTCTGATGCTGACATATCAATTTTTACTGTTTCTTTATAATTTCAATTGTTAATCAAAATTGATTGTTTGGGCGATGTAACCTTTTATATAAAAAAATCAATGATTTACTTGATCTTCCAAATGTAACTTCTGATGCTGAGATGCCAATTTTCATTGATTCTTTACAATTTCACTAATTTCTTGATATTAGAAGA
Source organism: Dascillus cervinus (assembly GCA_949768715.1). Taxonomy (NCBI): domain Eukaryota; kingdom Metazoa; phylum Arthropoda; class Insecta; order Coleoptera; family Dascillidae; genus Dascillus; species Dascillus cervinus. The sequence continues at coordinate 1,588,938 of OX458318.1, read as the reverse complement.
CTTTAAAGTCAATCAATTTTAATCAAAACTGAATGTTGGGGTGAGGTGACTGTTTACATGAAATAATAAATGATTTACTTGATCTTCCAAATGTAACTTCTGATGCTGAGATGCCAATTTTCATTGATTCTTTACAATTTCACTAATTTCTTGATATTAGAAGACTTTAAAGTCAATCAATTTTAATCAAAACCGAATGTTGGAGTAATGTAACTGTTTACATGAAATAATAAATGATTTAATTGATCTTTCAATTCTAACTTCTGATGCTGACATATCAATTTTTACTGTTTCTTTATAATTTCAATTGTTAATCAAAATTGATTGTTTGGGCGATGTAACCTTTTATATAAAAAAATCAATGATTTACTTGATCTTCCAAATGTAACTTCTGATGCTGAGATGCCAATTTTCATTGATTCTTTACAATTTCACTAATTTCTTGATATTAGAAGACTTTAAAGTCAATCAATTTTAATCAAAACTGAATGTTGGGGTGAGGTGACTGTTTACATGAAATAATAAATGATTTACTTGATCTTCCAAATGTAACTTCTGATGCTGAGATGCCAATTTTCATTGATTCTTTACAATTTCACTAATTTCTTGATATTAGAAGACTTTAAAGTCAATCAATTTTAATCAAAACTGAATGTTGGGGTGAGGTGACTGTTTACATGAAATAATAAATGATTTAATTGATCTTTCAAATCTAACTTCTGATGCTGACATATCAATTTTTACTGTTTCTTTATAATTTCAATTGTTAATCAAAATTGATTGTTTGGGCGATGTAACCTTTTATATAAAAAAATCAATGATTTACTTGATCTTCCAAATGTAACTTCTGATGCTGAGATGCCAATTTTCATTGATTCTTTACAATTTCACTAATTTCTTGATATTAGAAGACTTTAAAGTCAATCAATTTTAATCAAAACCGAATGTTGGAGTAATGTAACTGTTTACATGAAATAATAAATGATTTAATTGATCTTTCAATTCTAACTTCTGATGCTGACATATCAATTTTTACTGTTTCTTTATAATTTCAATTGTTAATCAAAATTGATTGTTTGGGCGATGTAACCTTTTATATAAAAAAATCAATGATTTACTTGATCTTCCAAATGTAACTTCTGATGCTGAGATGCCAATTTTCATTGATTCTTTACAATTTCACTAATTTCTTGATAATAGAAGACTTTAAAGTCAATCAATTTTAATCAAAACCGAATGTTGGAGTAATGTAACTGTTTACATGAAATAATAAATGATTTAATTGATCTTTCAATTCTAACTTCTGATGCTGACATATCAATTTTTACTGTTTCTTTATAATTTCAATTGTTAATCAAAATTGATTGTTTGGGCGATGTAACCTTTTATATAAAAAAATCAATGATTTACTTGATCTTCCAAATGTAACTTCTGATGCTGAGATGCCAATTTTCATTGATTCTTTACAATTTCACTAATTTCTTGATATTAGAAGACTTTAAAGTCAATCAATTTTAATCAAAACCGAATGTTGGAGTAATGTAACTGTTTACATGAAATAATAAATGATTTAATTGATCTTTCAATTCTAACTTCTGATGCTGACATATCAATTTTTACTGTTTCTTTATAATTTCAATTGTTAATCAAAATTGATTGTTTGGGCGATGTAACCTTTTATATAAAAAAATCAATGATTTACTTGATCTTCCAAATGTAACTTCTGATGCTGAGATGCCAATTTTCATTGATTCTTTACAATTTCACTAATTTCTTGATATTAGAAGACTTTAAAGTCAATCAATTTTAATCAAAACCGAATGTTGGAGTAATGTAACTGTTTACATGAAATAATAAATGATTTAATTGATCTTTCAATTCTAACTTCTGATGCTGACATATCAATTTTTACTGTTTCTTTATAATTTCAATTGTTAATCAAAATTGATTGTTTGGGCGATGTAACCTTTTATATAAAAAAATCAATGATTTACTTGATCTTCCAAATGTAACTTCTGATGCTGAGATGCCAATTTTCATTGATTCTTTACAATTTCACTAATTTCTTGATATTAGAAGACTTTAAAGTCAATCAATTTTAATCAAAACTGAATGTTGGGGTGAGGTGACTGTTTACATGAAATAATAAATGATTTACTTGATCTTCCAAATGTAACTTCTGATGCTGAGATGCCAATTTTCATTGATTCTTTACAATTTCACTAATTTCTTGATATTAGAAGACTTTAAAGTCAATCAATTTTAATCAAAACCGAATGTTGGAGTAATGTAACTGTTTACATGAAATAATAAATGATTTAATTGATCTTTCAATTCTAACTTCTGATGCTGACATATCAATTTTTACTGTTTCTTTATAATTTCAATTGTTAATCAAAATTGATTGTTTGGGCGATGTAACCTTTTATATAAAAAAATCAATGATTTACTTGATCTTCCAAATGTAACTTCTGATGCTGAGATGCCAATTTTCATTGATTCTTTACAATTTCACTAATTTCTTGATATTAGAAGACTTTAAAGTCAATCAATTTTAATCAAAACTGAATGTTGGGGTGAGGTGACTGTTTACATGAAATAATAAATGATTTAATTGATCTTTCAATTCTAACTTCTGATGCTGACATATCAATTTTTACTGTTTCTTTATAATTTCAATTGTTAATCAAAATTGATTGTTTGGGCGATGTAACCTTTTATATTGAAAAGTCAATGATTTACTTGATCTTCCAAATCTAACTACTGATGCTGAGATGCCAATTTTCATTGATTCTTTACAATTTCACTAATTTCTTGATATTAGAAGACTTTAAAGTCAATCAATTTTAATCAAAACTGAATGTTGGGGTGAGGTGACTGTTTACATGAAATAATAAATGATTTAATTGATCTTTCAATTCTAACTTCTGATGCTGACATATCAATTTTTACTGTTTCTTTATAATTTCAATTGTTAATCAAAATTGATTGTTTGGGCGATGTAACCTTTTATATTGAAAAGTCAATGATTTACTTGATCTTCCAAATCTAACTACTGATGCTGAGATGCCAATTTTCATTGATTCTTTACAATTTCACTAATTTCTTGATATTAGAAGACTTTAAAGTCAATCAATTTTAATCAAAACTGAATGTTGGGGTGAGGTGACTGTTTACATGAAATAATAAATGATTTAATTGATCTTTCAAATCTAACTTCTGATGCTGACATATCAATTTTTACTGTTTCTTTATAATTTCAATTGTTAATCAAAATTGATTGTTTGGGCGATGTAACCTTTTATATAAAAAAATCAATGATTTACTTGATCTTCCAAATGTAACTTCTGATGCTGAGATGCCAATTTTCATTGATTCTTTACAATTTCACTAATTTCTTGATATTAGAAGACTTTAAAGTCAATCAATTTTAATCAAAACCGAATGTTGGAGTAATGTAACTGTTTACATGAAATAATAAATGATTTAATTGATCTTTCAATTCTAACTTCTGATGCTGACATATCAATTTTTACTGTTTCTTTATAATTTCAATTGTTAATCAAAATTGATTGTTTGGGCGATGTAACCTTTTATATAAAAAAATCAATGATTTACTTGATCTTCCAAATGTAACTTCTGATGCTGAGATGCCAATTTTCATTGATTCTTTACAATTTCACTAATTTCTTGATAATAGAAGACTTTAAAGTCAATCAATTTTAATCAAAACCGAATGTTGGAGTAATGTAACTGTTTACATGAAATAATAAATGATTTAATTGATCTTTCAATTCTAACTTCTGATGCTGACATATCAATTTTTACTGTTTCTTTATAATTTCAATTGTTAATCAAAATTGATTGTTTGGGCGATGTAACCTTTTATATAAAAAAATCAATGATTTACTTGATCTTCCAAATGTAACTTCTGATGCTGAGATGCCAATTTTCATTGATTCTTTACAATTTCACTAATTTCTTGATATTAGAAGACTTTAAAGTCAATCAATTTTAATCAAAACCGAATGTTGGAGTAATGTAACTGTTTACATGAAATAATAAATGATTTAATTGATCTTTCAATTCTAACTTCTGATGCTGACATATCAATTTTTACTGTTTCTTTATAATTTCAATTGTTAATCAAAATTGATTGTTTGGGCGATGTAACCTTTTATATAAAAAAATCAATGATTTACTTGATCTTCCAAATGTAACTTCTGATGCTGAGATGCCAATTTTCATTGATTCTTTACAATTTCACTAATTTCTTGATATTAGAAGACTTTAAAGTCAATCAATTTTAATCAAAACCGAATGTTGGAGTAATGTAACTGTTTACATGAAATAATAAATGATTTAATTGATCTTTCAATTCTAACTTCTGATGCTGACATATCAATTTTTACTGTTTCTTTATAATTTCAATTGTTAATCAAAATTGATTGTTTGGGCGATGTAACCTTTTATATAAAAAAATCAATGATTTACTTGATCTTCCAAATGTAACTTCTGATGCTGAGATGCCAATTTTCATTGATTCTTTACAATTTCACTAATTTCTTGATATTAGAAGACTTTAAAGTCAATCAATTTTAATCAAAACTGAATGTTGGGGTGAGGTGACTGTTTACATGAAATAATAAATGATTTACTTGATCTTCCAAATGTAACTTCTGATGCTGAGATGCCAATTTTCATTGATTCTTTACAATTTCACTAATTTCTTGATATTAGAAGACTTTAAAGTCAATCAATTTTAATCAAAACCGAATGTTGGAGTAATGTAACTGTTTACATGAAATAATAAATGATTTAATTGATCTTTCAATTCTAACTTCTGATGCTGACATATCAATTTTTACTGTTTCTTTATAATTTCAATTGTTAATCAAAATTGATTGTTTGGGCGATGTAACCTTTTATATAAAAAAATCAATGATTTACTTGATCTTCCAAATGTAACTTCTGATGCTGAGATGCCAATTTTCATTGATTCTTTACAATTTCACTAATTTCTTGATATTAGAAGACTTTAAAGTCAATCAATTTTAATCAAAACTGAATGTTGGGGTGAGGTGACTGTTTACATGAAATAATAAATGATTTACTTGATCTTCCAAATGTAACTTCTGATGCTGAGATGCCAATTTTCATTGATTCTTTACAATTTCACTAATTTCTTGATATTAGAAGACTTTAAAGTCAATCAATTTTAATCAAAACCGAATGTTGGAGTAATGTAACTGTTTACATGAAATAATAAATGATTTAATTGATCTTTCAATTCTAACTTCTGATGCTGACATATCAATTTTTACTGTTTCTTTATAATTTCAATTGTTAATCAAAATTGATTGTTTGGGCGATGTAACCTTTTATATAAAAAAATCAATGATTTACTTGATCTTCCAAATGTAACTTCTGATGCTGAGATGCCAATTTTCATTGATTCTTTACAATTTCACTAATTTCTTGATATTAGAAGACTTTAAAGTCAATCAATTTTAATCAAAACCGAATGTTGGAGTAATGTAACTGTTTACATGAAATAATAAATGATTTAATTGATCTTTCAATTCTAACTTCTGATGCTGACATATCAATTTTTACTGTTTCTTTATAATTTCAATTGTTAATCAAAATTGATTGTTTGGGCGATGTAACCTTTTATATAAAAAAATCAATGATTTACTTGATCTTCCAAATGTAACTTCTGATGCTGAGATGCCAATTTTCATTGATTCTTTACAATTTCACTCATTTCTTGATATTAGAAGACTTTAAAGTCAATCAATTTTAATCAAAACTGAATGTTGGGGTGAGGTGACTGTTTACATGAAATAATAAATGATTTACTTGATCTTCCAAATGTAACTTCTGATGCTGAGATGCCAATTTTCATTGATTCTTTACAATTTCACTAATTTCTTGATATTAGAAGACTTTAAAGTCAATCAATTTTAATCAAAACCGAATGTTGGAGTAATGTAACTGTTTACATGAAATAATAAATTATTTAATTGATCTTTCAATTCTAACTTCTGATGCTGACATATCAATTTTTACTGTTTCTTTATAATTTCAATTGTTAATCAAAATTGATTGTTTGGGCGATGTAACCTTTTATATAAAAAAATCAATGATTTACTTGATCTTCCAAATGTAACTTCTGATGCTGAGATGCCAATTTTCATTGATTCTTTACAATTTCACTAATTTCTTGATATTAGAAGACTTTAAAGTCAATCAATTTTAATCAAAACCGAATGTTGGAGTAATGTAACTGTTTACATGAAATAATAAATGATTTAATTGATCTTTCAATTCTAACTTCTGATGCTGACATATCAATTTTTACTGTTTCTTTATAATTTCAATTGTTAATCAAAATTGATTGTTTGGGCGATGTAACCTTTTATATAAAAAAATCAATGATTTACTTGATCTTCCAAATGTAACTTCTGATGCTGAGATGCCAATTTTCATTGATTCTTTACAATTTCACTAATTTCTTGATAATAGAAGACTTTAAAGTCAATCAATTTTAATCAAAACCGAATGTTGGAGTAATGTAACTGTTTACATGAAATAATAAATGATTTAATTGATCTTTCAATTCTAACTTCTGATGCTGACATATCAATTTTTACTGTTTCTTTATAATTTCAATTGTTAATCAAAATTGATTGTTTGGGCGATGTAACCTTTTATATAAAAAAATCAATGATTTACTTGATCTTCCAAATGTAACTTCTGATGCTGAGATGCCAATTTTCATTGATTCTTTACAATTTCACTAATTTCTTGATATTAGAAGACTTTAAAGTCAATCAATTTTAATCAAAACCGAATGTTGGAGTAATGTAACTGTTTACATGAAATAATAAATGATTTAATTGATCTTTCAATTCTAACTTCTGATGCTGACATATCAATTTTTACTGTTTCTTTATAATTTCAATTGTTAATCAAAATTGATTGTTTGGGCGATGTAACCTTTTATATAAAAAAATCAATGATTTACTTGATCTTCCAAATGTAACTTCTGATGCTGAGATGCCAATTTTCATTGATTCTTTACAATTTCACTAATTTCTTGATATTAGAAGACTTTAAAGTCAATCAATTTTAATCAAAACCGAATGTTGGAGTAATGTAACTGTTTACATGAAATAATAAATGATTTAATTGATCTTTCAATTCTAACTTCTGATGCTGACATATCAATTTTTACTGTTTCTTTATAATTTCAATTGTTAATCAAAATTGATTGTTTGGGCGATGTAACCTTTTATATAAAAAAATCAATGATTTACTTGATCTTCCAAATGTAACTTCTGATGCTGAGATGCCAATTTTCATTGATTCTTTACAATTTCACTAATTTCTTGATATTAGAAGACTTTAAAGTCAATCAATTTTAATCAAAACTGAATGTTGGGGTGAGGTGACTGTTTACATGAAATAATAAATGATTTACTTGATCTTCCAAATGTAACTTCTGATGCTGAGATGCCAATTTTCATTGATTCTTTACAATTTCACTAATTTCTTGATATTAGAAGACTTTAAAGTCAATCAATTTTAATCAAAACCGAATGTTGGAGTAATGTAACTGTTTACATGAAATAATAAATGATTTAATTGATCTTTCAATTCTAACTTCTGATGCTGACATATCAATTTTTACTGTTTCTTTATAATTTCAATTGTTAATCAAAATTGATTGTTTGGGCGATGTAACCTTTTATATAAAAAAATCAATGATTTACTTGATCTTCCAAATGTAACTTCTGATGCTGAGATGCCAATTTTCATTGATTCTTTACAATTTCACTAATTTCTTGATATTAGAAGACTTTAAAGTCAATCAATTTTAATCAAAACTGAATGTTGGGGTGAGGTGACTGTTTACATGAAATAATAAATGATTTACTTGATCTTCCAAATGTAACTTCTGATGCTGAGATGCCAATTTTCATTGATTCTTTACAATTTCACTAATTTCTTGATATTAGAAGACTTTAAAGTCAATCAATTTTAATCAAAACCGAATGTTGGAGTAATGTAACTGTTTACATGAAATAATAAATGATTTAATTGATCTTTCAATTCTAACTTCTGATGCTGACATATCAATTTTTACTGTTTCTTTATAATTTCAATTGTTAATCAAAATTGATTGTTTGGGCGATGTAACCTTTTATATAAAAAAATCAATGATTTACTTGATCTTCCAAATGTAACTTCTGATGCTGAGATGCCAATTTTCATTGATTCTTTACAATTTCACTAATTTCTTGATATTAGAAGACTTTAAAGTCAATCAATTTTAATCAAAACCGAATGTTGGAGTAATGTAACTGTTTACATGAAATAATAAATGATTTAATTGATCTTTCAATTCTAACTTCTGATGCTGACATATCAATTTTTACTGTTTCTTTATAATTTCAATTGTTAATCAAAATTGATTGTTTGGGCGATGTAACCTTTTATATAAAAAAATCAATGATTTACTTGATCTTCCAAATGTAACTTCTGATGCTGAGATGCCAATTTTCATTGATTCTTTACAATTTCACTCATTTCTTGATATTAGAAGACTTTAAAGTCAATCAATTTTAATCAAAACTGAATGTTGGGGTGAGGTGACTGTTTACATGAAATAATAAATGATTTACTTGATCTTCCAAATGTAACTTCTGATGCTGAGATGCCAATTTTCATTGATTCTTTACAATTTCACTAATTTCTTGATATTAGAAGACTTTAAAGTCAATCAATTTTAATCAAAACCGAATGTTGGAGTAATGTAACTGTTTACATGAAATAATAAATTATTTAATTGATCTTTCAATTCTAACTTCTGATGCTGACATATCAATTTTTACTGTTTCTTTATAATTTCAATTGTTAATCAAAATTGATTGTTTGGGCGATGTAACCTTTTATATAAAAAAATCAATGATTTACTTGATCTTCCAAATGTAACTTCTGATGCTGAGATGCCAATTTTCATTGATTCTTTACAATTTCACTAATTTCTTGATATTAGAAGACTTTAAAGTCAATCAATTTTAATCAAAACCGAATGTTGGAGTAATGTAACTGTTTACATGAAATAATAAATGATTTAATTGATCTTTCAATTCTAACTTCTGATGCTGACATATCAATTTTTACTGTTTCTTTATAATTTCAATTGTTAATCAAAATTGATTGTTTGGGCGATGTAACCTTTTATATAAAAAAATCAATGATTTACTTGATCTTCCAAATGTAACTTCTGATGCTGAGATGCCAATTTTCATTGATTCTTTACAATTTCACTAATTTCTTGATATTAGAAGACTTTAAAGTCAATCAATTTTAATCAAAACCGAATGTTGGAGTAATGTAACTGTTTACATGAAATAATAAATGATTTAATTGATCTTTCAATTCTAACTTCTGATGCTGACATATCAATTTTTACTGTTTCTTTATAATTTCAATTGTTAATCAAAATTGATTGTTTGGGCGATGTAACCTTTTATATAAAAAAATCAATGATTTACTTGATCTTCCAAATGTAACTTCTGATGCTGAGATGCCAATTTTCATTGATTCTTTACAATTTCACTAATTTCTTGATATTAGAAGACTTTAAAGTCAATCAATTTTAATCAAAACTGAATGTTGGGGTGAGGTGACTGTTTACATGAAATAATAAATGATTTACTTGATCTTCCAAATGTAACTTCTGATGCTGAGATGCCAATTTTCATTGATTCTTTACAATTTCACTAATTTCTTGATATTAGAAGACTTTAAAGTCAATCAATTTTAATCAAAACCGAATGTTGGAGTAATGTAACTGTTTACATGAAATAATAAATGATTTAATTGATCTTTCAATTCTAACTTCTGATGCTGACATATCAATTTTTACTGTTTCTTTATAATTTCAATTGTTAATCAAAATTGATTGTTTGGGCGATGTAACCTTTTATATAAAAAAATCAATGATTTACTTGATCTTCCAAATGTAACTTCTGATGCTGAGATGCCAATTTTCATTGATTCTTTACAATTTCACTAATTTCTTGATATTAGAAGACTTTAAAGTCAATCAATTTTAATCAAAACCGAATGTTGGAGTAATGTAACTGTTTACATGAAATAATAAATGATTTAATTGATCTTTCAATTCTAACTTCTGATGCTGACATATCAATTTTTACTGTTTCTTTATAATTTCAATTGTTAATCAAAATTGATTGTTTGGGCGATGTAACCTTTTATATAAAAAAATCAATGATTTACTTGATCTTCCAAATGTAACTTCTGATGCTGAGATGCCAATTTTCATTGATTCTTTACAATTTCACTCATTTCTTGATATTAGAAGACTTTAAAGTCAATCAATTTTAATCAAAACTGAATGTTGGGGTGAGGTGACTGTTTACATGAAATAATAAATGATTTACTTGATCTTCCAAATGTAACTTCTGATGCTGAGATGCCAATTTTCATTGATTCTTTACAATTTCACTAATTTCTTGATATTAGAAGACTTTAAAGTCAATCAATTTTAATCAAAACCGAATGTTGGAGTAATGTAACTGTTTACATGAAATAATAAATTATTTAATTGATCTTTCAATTCTAACTTCTGATGCTGACATATCAATTTTTACTGTTTCTTTATAATTTCAATTGTTAATCAAAATTGATTGTTTGGGCGATGTAACCTTTTATATAAAAAAATCAATGATTTACTTGATCTTCCAAATGTAACTTCTGATGCTGAGATGCCAATTTTCATTGATTCTTTACAATTTCACTAATTTCTTGATATTAGAAGACTTTAAAGTCAATCAATTTTAATCAAAACCGAATGTTGGAGTAATGTAACTGTTTACATGAAATAATAAATGATTTAATTGATCTTTCAATTCTAACTTCTGATGCTGACATATCAATTTTTACTGTTTCTTTATAATTTCAATTGTTAATCAAAATTGATTGTTTGGGCGATGTAACCTTTTATATAAAAAAATCAATGATTTACTTGATCTTCCAAATGTAACTTCTGATGCTGAGATGCCAATTTTCATTGATTCTTTACAATTTCACTAATTTCTTGATATTAGAAGACTTTAAAGTCAATCAATTTTAATCAAAACCGAATGTTGGAGTAATGTAACTGTTTACATGAAATAATAAATGATTTAATTGATCTTTCAATTCTAACTTCTGATGCTGACATATCAATTTTTACTGTTTCTTTATAATTTCAATTGTTAATCAAAATTGATTGTTTGGGCGATGTAACCTTTTATATAAAAAAATCAATGATTTACTTGATCTTCCAAATGTAACTTCTGATGCTGAGATGCCAATTTTCATTGATTCTTTACAATTTCACTAATTTCTTGATATTAGAAGACTTTAAAGTCAATCAATTTTAATCAAAACTGAATGTTGGGGTGAGGTGACTGTTTACATGAAATAATAAATGATTTACTTGATCTTCCAAATGTAACTTCTGATGCTGAGATGCCAATTTTCATTGATTCTTTACAATTTCACTAATTTCTTGATATTAGAAGACTTTAAAGTCAATCAATTTTAATCAAAACCGAATGTTGGAGTAATGTAACTGTTTACATGAAATAATAAATGATTTAATTGATCTTTCAATTCTAACTTCTGATGCTGACATATCAATTTTTACTGTTTCTTTATAATTTCAATTGTTAATCAAAATTGATTGTTTGGGCGATGTAACCTTTTATATAAAAAAATCAATGATTTACTTGATCTTCCAAATGTAACTTCTGATGCTGAGATGCCAATTTTCATTGATTCTTTACAATTTCACTAATTTCTTGATATTAGAAGACTTTAAAGTCAATCAATTTTAATCAAAACTGAATGTTGGGGTGAGGTGACTGTTTACATGAAATAATAAATGATTTACTTGATCTTCCAAATGTAACTTCTGATGCTGAGATGCCAATTTTCATTGATTCTTTACAATTTCACTAATTTCTTGATATTAGAAGACTTTAAAGTCAATCAATTTTAATCAAAACCGAATGTTGGAGTAATGTAACTGTTTACATGAAATAATAAATGATTTAATTGATCTTTCAATTCTAACTTCTGATGCTGACATATCAATTTTTACTGTTTCTTTATAATTTCAATTGTTAATCAAAATTGATTGTTTGGGCGATGTAACCTTTTATATAAAAAAATCAATGATTTACTTGATCTTCCAAATGTAACTTCTGATGCTGAGATGCCAATTTTCATTGATTCTTTACAATTTCACTAATTTCTTGATATTAGAAGACTTTAAAGTCAATCAATTTTAATCAAAACCGAATGTTGGAGTAATGTAACTGTTTACATGAAATAATAAATGATTTAATTGATCTTTCAATTCTAACTTCTGATGCTGACATATCAATTTTTACTGTTTCTTTATAATTTCAATTGTTAATCAAAATTGATTGTTTGGGCGATGTAACCTTTTATATAAAAAAATCAATGATTTACTTGATCTTCCAAATGTAACTTCTGATGCTGAGATGCCAATTTTCATTGATTCTTTACAATTTCACTCATTTCTTGATATTAGAAGACTTTAAAGTCAATCAATTTTAATCAAAACTGAATGTTGGGGTGAGGTGACTGTTTACATGAAATAATAAATGATTTACTTGATCTTCCAAATGTAACTTCTGATGCTGAGATGCCAATTTTCATTGATTCTTTACAATTTCACTAATTTCTTGATATTAGAAGACTTTAAAGTCAATCAATTTTAATCAAAACCGAATGTTGGAGTAATGTAACTGTTTACATGAAATAATAAATTATTTAATTGATCTTTCAATTCTAACTTCTGATGCTGACATATCAATTTTTACTGTTTCTTTATAATTTCAATTGTTAATCAAAATTGATTGTTTGGGCGATGTAACCTTTTATATAAAAAAATCAATGATTTACTTGATCTTCCAAATGTAACTTCTGATGCTGAGATGCCAATTTTCATTGATTCTTTACAATTTCACTAATTTCTTGATATTAGAAGACTTTAAAGTCAATCAATTTTAATCAAAACCGAATGTTGGAGTAATGTAACTGTTTACATGAAATAATAAATGATTTAATTGATCTTTCAATTCTAACTTCTGATGCTGACATATCAATTTTTACTGTTTCTTTATAATTTCAATTGTTAATCAAAATTGATTGTTTGGGCGATGTAACCTTTTATATAAAAAAATCAATGATTTACTTGATCTTCCAAATGTAACTTCTGATGCTGAGATGCCAATTTTCATTGATTCTTTACAATTTCACTAATTTCTTGATATTAGAAGACTTTAAAGTCAATCAATTTTAATCAAAACCGAATGTTGGAGTAATGTAACTGTTTACATGAAATAATAAATGATTTAATTGATCTTTCAATTCTAACTTCTGATGCTGACATATCAATTTTTACTGTTTCTTTATAATTTCAATTGTTAATCAAAATTGATTGTTTGGGCGATGTAACCTTTTATATAAAAAAATCAATGATTTACTTGATCTTCCAAATGTAACTTCTGATGCTGAGATGCCAATTTTCATTGATTCTTTACAATTTCACTAATTTCTTGATATTAGAAGACTTTAAAGTCAATCAATTTTAATCAAAACCGAATGTTGGAGTAATGTAACTGTTTACATGAAATAATAAATGATTTAATTGATCTTTCAATTCTAACTTCTGATGCTGACATATCAATTTTTACTGTTTCTTTATAATTTCAAATGTTAATCAAAATTGATTGTTTGGGCGATGTAACCTTTTATATAAAAAAATCAATGATTTACTTGATCTTCCAAATGTAACTTCTGATGCTGAGATGCCAATTTTCATTG